>CM032885.1:18260865-20660865 GCA_019176425.1 Megalops atlanticus
GTTGAAAATGAGTCTACGCATACACATGTATGTATGTATGTATGTATGTATGTATGTATGTATATATATCTGTGTGTGTGCGTGTGAGAGTGACAGAGAGACACATGCGCGCATGCATGTAAGGGCAAACTCAGAGACACTTTCTGGTTTTGTATCCTCTAATGAGCTACTAGCAAAGACAGGTATGCTGAGGTGATGGCCTAACCAACATGTCTAGACAGGGTAGATCACTTTCTGCCATGACTTCCCATCCCAGATAACATCTGCTGGAGGCGAGCACTGTGCAGCGCCCGCTGGTGTGGCTGCACGGGGCGAGGGCCAAAAAACAATGCTGCCAGGCGCCTCTCTCTGCGCAGAAATGCCCCCCTGCCCGAAATCTGCTTCCTCCAGCTCCTTCCTCACATATACCGCACCATTATCACGAGGGGAAGCCAGCTGTCCCTTATGACCCGTATTTGTCACTTTTATTGTCCAATCAAGGGCTGAGGTTTGTGCCTTTTGTGCGAGGGGGGAAACCACTACAAAAGTTAAACTAAACGGTCGTCCTGGGCAAGAACCGCTCGGTTATATTTTTGGAACAATAGGATGGGTAGAACCCGTTAGACGCCTTTTAAAAAGACATGGAGAAAATGGAAGGGGTGAAAACAATTAGTTACTTTAATTCAGTCAAATGAAAATGATCGAGCTCATTTCTGATACCTGTTCTCAGGTCCTCGTTGCAGAGATTGACTTGGATAACACGTAAGCCCAGACTTATTTTTGCACTGCAGATAGGTAAGAGGAAGTATGCCTCCCAGAGCACTGAAGGCAAATGAGGCAAAAGGCTTATATTTGGCCGAAGACTGACGTCAGCAGCAGACTTTTCTCCCATTGTAATGAGTTCTGCTAGGCTTGTGTGGAACTTCCGGAACAGTTACAGTTGGTAATACTGACGGCAGTAAAATTATTATTATTTCCTCTTTTCATCATTATTTTTTATTAATAAAAGTCATCTCAACAATCCTTAACACAAGATGTGAAAATACCCATTGTCAATTGCTTATAAACCAGAATGACAAAAGAACATTACTGAGGATAAAACTGATTAAAAACACATGGGAATATACCAAGAGTGCATCAGTTCAGGAAAAACAAAACATTAAGAAGAGTAAGCGCTATTTAAAGGAAATTATTGGTTATACTTTCTAAAGCTCAAAACATCTGAAATCTGGTGGTTTAAGGAGAAAGCCTGGTATTGCAAAGTAAAAGGGAAGTTATTAAAAATACACTCAGGCTGCAATTCTGGCATGGCACATGACACTGAGAAACACAGAGCAGCAGACCTGAAGCTGCACCTTCTTTTCATTAGGGAATGGAGAAGCGTTTAGCCTAGGCTGTGCAAACCAGACTCTGAATGCATGTGCTACAGTTTATTTACCCTCAGTGTGATTGCAAGGTATAACCAGGCTTCTGCAGGCCCCATGTGAGCCTGCTATGGCTACAATAACTGTTTTAGCAGTCTGTCCTACAGATGGTAAGGAAGATTTATGGACTACATGTGGGATCTCTGGCCTAATTGTTTTACAATGGGCTACCACATAGAGGTACGCAAATACTGATCGTGGGAACAGTCCTACTGACAATCTCTTCTCACACTTTCATGCAGTTTGTTGACAGCTGCAGCCTTGTTGATTATTATTATGTACACTCAACACATTAAATAATGTATAGATTCGATTCTGAAAGGATTCTTACTGGACAAACATGGGATATGGTTTGTGCGTATATTTGTTACATTTCTCTTCAACACAATGACGTAACAATAAAGTGTCTCATCGTATCATGGTAATATGATATGAATATGAAGATTTATTTTGTCAAACATGTTCAATAATACATAAAATGTTCTATGTTCAATAAAGCCTATGTTCAATAATATACAAAAAAAATGAGGTGATTTTATGCTGGAGGTCGCTCTAGATAAGAGCGTCTGCTAAATGCATGTAATGTAATGTAAGGATTTCGGCAAAATGACAGAAAAAAGATTGTTTTATGTAATAATTGTATTCTTTATTATTTGCTACATCTGGGCCTCAAATAACATAATTCTAAATCAATTAATGCCCAATTACCTGAAATGATAGCATTTTATCCATTTCTGGATACTGTTGTCACACATTGCAATAAACACCAGAGAATTTTTTCCCCATAATTTTGCAGAAATTTCCACAGGCAGTTGAGGCTGTGGAGACCTGGAGTCTACAGTGAAAGCCTCAATTGCCCTTTAACCTTCCACGTACCTCTTTAACGGTTTTCCTGTTCAGGCAGGCACAGACAGGTTTCTGATGTGTTCAGCAGAGAGGTAAACGTTAAGGACCAGACAAACGCAGCTGAACGTGGCGGCGAGGCCCACCTGGTCAGCAGCCTGTGAAGCAGCTGGCGCTCCTCCTCGTGGTACGCGGGCCAGTCCTTCTGGACATGTTTGTAGAACTCATCCTTCAGCGTGAAGCTGTTGTCCTTAGGATTCAGTTTAGCAACCTGCAACAGACACACAAGGCCAACACCTCATCCCCTGTCCTCACAGCAAAGGACCATGGGAAATGGAACCCTAATAAAACACTAACAAAATGACCTCCCACTACTTGACACAGCTCCAGGCTAGAGGGCCTAACAGGTTTAAACCATCTTGTTGGCCAACATTTTTTCATAATTTTTTTGCCCCCACCTCACACACACACACACACGGCATGTGTTATGCGAGAGGTTTATTCCCCTGCTTGTTTTACACAGTTCTGTAGCTGAATATTCACCTTCAATTAATCATTTTAACAGATCGTTAGTCTGCGATGTAGCGTCACGATGCCTGATAAAAGCCCTCTTCAGAATTAGCTGAGCACATACACTTACTGGCTTTGGTTATTAAAATGCGAGAGTGATGGGTATTAATTCTTCAGATGAATAATTCACATGCACCAGCATGCATTATATTGGGATAATTAGCCACAGTGCTAAATTATTCATGGTTTATGCAGAAAAAAAAATCAGTTTCAGTAAGAGTATCTCCAACACCTCCATAAATTAAAACAGTCTTTCATGGGCATGTTTAGCTGACATGGACCTCTGTTCAGCCCATTCTGAAGCACACATACCTGCTACCCTAAACCCAGAAATCTCTGGGCCCCGTCTCCCTGGCCCTGAATATTACCCCCTTCTTTGGATTTACCTAGAATTCATCTCCCGAAAGATCTGGGAACATCAATCCCTCAGCACACCCCCCCAGCGCCCAGCGGTGCGCTGGAGAGAGCTCTCTCCCATCCCCTGCCGAAACGCGCCGCGTCTCCTCCACACATAATTACAGCTCGAGGCCTAATTACAGCGAGGCGCTGCCTTCCCCGCTAATCACAGCGGAGGGACTCTTCCCAAATTTACACAGGAGCTGCGGCACCAGAGAACCCTCCTGGCTGAGATCACCGTTTTTCTGTCGCATCTCACCCGACCCCGAAACCGTCACCTCTCCCACCCCCTCAGCCGATACGGTGAAGTGCAGGGAGGGTTCATTTTTAAGCAAGGGGTTGCCGGGCAGAAGAGCACCTATTCGCCCCGCTGTTATCAGCCTGCGACTGTTGGAACAGGTGCTGTGCTGAGATTTGATTCCCGCTGATATACAGCCGCACCGTCTCTCAGCGCTATTTTGAACAAACCCATCAGGAGTGGGGAAACCACTTCGCCATAGTAACACCAACAGAGCTGATTAATATGGATCAGACATTTTTCAGCACAGCTTAACGACAGTAGGGATGGCAGAGTTTTCAGGATGATGTCTGTTGGGTACCATATTTATAAATAACCACGTAGCAGTGGGTGATATACTTTCTGAATTTATGTCAACTTAGCAGTTAGGAGATATTTTCAGTATTGTTCACATCGTTTCTGCTGATAATGCACTCCGTTGTGTCTTGGTATCTGTTGCTGTTTTGTTCTTGGGTAACAAATTTAAGTGATTGTACATTTACCTCTCATTCTTGGTGAACTATAGGGACCTTCAGACTCATTATGATGTGCAAGTATTAAAAATTGCGTATTTAAAACCGTTATTTAGGAAGAAACTACCCTTAGTGGGTAGATCTATCGCCCCCTTGTGGCTGTGTGTGTATGCGCGGCAATGGGCCTCACCTCCTCCAGCACTGATCCCAGGTCAGCCTTGTCCTTGGGGCTGGCTCTGTCGCGCTCCAGCCACAGGAGCAGCTCCGGCTTCCTGTACGGCTTCAGCGCCAGCAGGTGGATGACACGGTCTCTGAGCGGCCGATTGGCCACAGACGAAAGCACCCTCTTGTTGTTAGGCGAGTGCTTGTGGAGGCTGTCCGGAGTTGAGGGCGGCCCCTTCTTCTGAATTTTAACACATTTACCTGAAAGCAGAACAGATCGGTCATATATAATTAGCGGTGAGTAACAATTCAATGTCAAACGCACAATAATGGACCTGCACTTAGGACATCTCTGTTTACAAACCAGGGTATCAAACCAGCTTAAATGTAGTTTTAATTTCATTTGTTTCAATGCCGCTCCTCATGTTATATCTGAATTTTGCTGTGTCCCTCTATAATTCACGTACCCTTACTAATTGGCCTACACTAAGTTAAATTTCACTGATGGATGGGTGAGGCCACCAGCTAAAGTTGGCGTGGGCTGAATCGTGGCATGTATTACATCCTGTAATTATGAATTCATTAAGCTTAGTTCCTCCCTCTCCCCTTGTGGTAAGTCCATCAGGGTCTCTGCTGGCCCCGGGTCTGTTTTTATTTGTGGTCAGTTGCTTCTGAATATGAGCTTTTACCGTGTGCAGTTCTGTTTATTCATGCAGATATTTTGGATGCAAAAGGCTTGCACCTTTCTGCATCCTGTTCCTATAGCTGAAAATCAAAGATGGAGAAGCCACGTCACGGTGCTCACACCCTTTAAACAAACAAACAAGGAGCCCTCTAAAACTTCTTGAGGAGCAGAGGTCAGCCTCCACATTTCCGCCGCTGGACTCTGTCCTGGGCCAAACCTCCTGTTCTTTCCAGCTCCTGCTTCTATTATTAATGAGTTTATTTGGCAGACACTCTTTTATAGAGTGACTTATAAGGCTAATGTGACATTGCACAGTACACACATATCACAGCAGCTACAACAACAACATATGACCAGAGCAGCCAGACCTATCCTGAACAGACATGAAGATGATTAACAGTGGTAAAATGTGTGTGTACAATGGGAAAATCACAGTTCAGAACCATTATTCCAAACAGCAACTACTTAATTAACATGAAGCCACATCCTAACAATGATCTTTTCTCTCAAGAGTGGAGTTATCAGTTTCTAGGCATGGTAGTTCCGAGAATCAAGCTGAAATCTGAACAGATGTGTTTTTGTTGATATAAGACGACACTAAGAACGATTCTGTAGTTCTTCGAGTTACAGGAAGTTCCTTCCACCACTAGGGGGCCAATGAGGAACTGACTGACTGCATCTTCCTACTCATCCTGGAAAGTAAGTTATGTGCTGAATTCTATTAACTACCTCTCCTTCACTGATTCACAATTAAATGCACTTAATGAGACTTACATTTATGATTTGTCCAAGGTTTTATAAAGCGTTACCTAATAGTAAATTAAGCATTCCTTTTTTTCCTTCAAAAACAAATTTTGTTGAGTTCAGCAGTCACCAGTGTATTTATGTTAATAACATCTGCATTTATCTAGCCTTTTAAAGTTAAGGACACCTGCTGATTTTATTGGTGCCTACACGTTGCCTTTGGTAGATTTCTAACACCTCTTTTGAGCCACGTTTCTCCTCTGAGTTGTAGCAGATGTTGGGCATTTCAGGTTGACGTGCTCAGGGACAGCCCCCAGGTATAGTTCAGACACAGAGTGCATTCCAGGCTGACAGGGTAGAAGGCTCTGCGGAATTCCACCGTGACGTGGAGGGAGTGAAGCGCTTTTCTTCAAAGTTTCACGAGTTCAGTAACCCTAGCCGCCGCTGTTCTGCGCACCAACGGCTCCAGAGGTGAGACGAGGCCCTCGGGGAAGAGGCTCCGGTCCCGCTTCACCCTCCTCACGCACAAACAGCGAGCAAACATCACACATGGCTCTCCGCGAGAAGCAGGAAACGGACATAAAACAAACACATTTGGGTGGCGTGGCACATGTGTGTTGGAAGGCACGTACGCTGTCAGCTGGCTCCGTGACAAAATAAAACCCAGGGCAAACATTCGGTTGGACGTCTGAAAGTATTTACAAGGCAGTCTCATCAGGGCCCCTGACTTGCTGTGTGGTTGGCGTGTCCAGCTTTCCGATTCTTACCGACTTTCTCCCGGAAAACTGAAACTAACCTCAAGCCCCAATTAAGAAGAACCCTAAAACAATAACTGAGGTGTACAACTGATACTACTGTAAATCTGTGGCCCCATCTTCCATTCAGTGCACTGTAAAGATGACAGCGCGTAATAAGGGTTAGCACGGCGCTCCTGTGTTAACAACAGGCCATATAAAGGCCACTAAATCACCTCAAACAGGGAGCCTTTCTCTGGCCGTTGAAGCATTCATTCATCGGAGACCAGCACTCACTGTAAGGAGATACGGCACTACTTACAGACAGTTCACAGCCATAATCTCATTAAAGTTTAAGCTGCGCTCTGAAGGTCGCCATAGGACGGCGGAGACAGGAGCCGCTTTCCCAGGGCGCTGTGCTGAGATTGCGCAATGCTCCTCCCCGACACCACCACCTTTATATAACTCCTCCAGGAAAAGCAGGAAACTATGTCAAATTGATTGAGATTGATTAAAGTTATTACCCACTGCACATTAATACGTGTGCTTTGTGTGACTAACGCTGCCAATGAAAATACGCAGCTAAACAATCTGTTCAGACACGTTCTTTTTTTTTTTTTAAATGAACAGCAGCATATAAATGAGAATGAGGCTGCCACGGGCCCCTGCGTGACCGCCGATAGCCGAGGCCATCCTCAATGAGCGCTGATCCAATCTCCATCAAATCTGTCCCCGCGGTCGGATCCGTTTGTGGAGCGCACTGTGCCCTGAGAGTTACGCAAGAACTAGGCCAAAACACACAAAAGCGCACCAGGAGAGCACTCGCACAGCTCTGGGACTTGTCAAAACGACCATGCCGGGCCAAGACACAAATCATTGCATAACTCCATAGTACAATATCTTACTTTCGCATACTTTAAACTAGCTGGGGCAGAATGAATTCTTCGGGAAAACAATGGCACGATTCAGCTTGCCCCCACGTCATGCTCGGGAAAGCTTGTTTTTCTTTGCTTTTTTTTTAAAAAACCAGGCAGCTTCGCATCAGACGGTGTTTAAAATGAGACAAATGTCTGCGCACTGTTTTTAGCGCTTATGGTGGTTTGAAAGTAATTGTTTTTTCGCAGTGGAAGCGCATGACGGACCTCTCAGTGTGTGAAAGGGCCGCAGGAAATTAGAGGCTTCTCTTCTTCTGTAGTGGTGTGTAAGGAGACTGCATGGCAGGGTCTGATTCCGGCTGTCGCCTGGATTGCCAGCTCTGTGTCAGTTTGACCTTACTCGGCCAGCCACACACACACACACACACACACACACACACACACACACACACACACACACACACACACACACACACACACACAACTCAGGCCTGGCAGACAGCTGGGGGGGCTTACTCAATATAACTGCAGCGCTCTTTGTCCTAATGCACTGCAATGGGTTTAAATCAGTTTTACAATGTTTCAGTACATCACCATCTTCAGTTTAATTCACTGTCAAACCTGGACTCATGCTGACCTTTGATCCCTGACATGGACCGAATCATTTTTCATTTATTATCAAGATCAAACTTTTCACTAATTCCGCTTCACGGTCTCCCAGCTCAATGCTTGCCCCAGGGTTCTAGTTCTAGGGACAATGCCGCTTTCTTCCGTCCACCTCCTCCCATCCCTACAGCTGAAATGAACTTTACTTCTTTACTATACCCAACATGCAACTGCGAAGTCCATGTGTATATGGCATGTCAGTAACAAGGAATAATACACTGGTCATGTCCAAGAAGTTGCAAAGTCATTTCTGTGTTTGCAACAGCACAATGACAGGCAATTGAGCAAGACCACAAGTTGACTTGGCTAACCCCTTCACCCCCCTCTCTATCTCCTCCCAAACACACAAATAGATGACTTCAGCCAGGAAAAGGTCTAACTTTACGACAACAGCAAACTTTATTTAACGCACCAAAATGTACATGCGATGTGAGCTGGTAGTGACCTCAAAACCCCTCTGTTTCTCAGAATAAAAAAAGACAAGCTCAAATCTGCATGCCATTACTGCTGTGCATTTCGCATAACCATTGGGTGGTTTTCCTCTTTTTTCCCCCCCTGTAAAAACACTAGGTGGTATTTATAGGCATGTCGGAAGATGACTCTGCTATTACCCCAGCCACAGAAATACAGTACTGCGCCGCAAGAACTCTCTGTGCTCAAGAGAGCATTCAGAGAGGAGGCTTTAGCTTAAATCCTTCATTTAAACAGTGTGTGACATCACAAGACTGTAGGCGAGGACGTCTCTCATTGTCCACGCACGGAAGTACACCCGTGTGCCTTAAGGACATTGTGTAACTGTCCTTAAGAAGAGCTGTTCAGCAGCTGACCGTGACACATGACGCATAAGCTGTTCCTCTTGGCGGGAGGTGAAGGCGTGCATGGAGAATCGGGTACGTGCTCGAGATACATGTTATATATGGCTCCATTCAGCTGCACAATGTGTAAAGCGAAACGACTGTCACCCAGTTAAAAGTAAATATTTCATCAACATCTCCTTAAGTTATCCAGCCTCTGAGGTGTGCTTTCATGGAAACGACGCTGAGCGTACGTGAAGGTGCCCACCCCTGCCCCCGCCCCTGCCCCCGTCTCCGTCTCCGACTCCGCCCCCACCCCCGACCCCGCCCAAAACCCAGCGAGACTCACTGGGATGGGTGGACCCCGGCTTGATCTCGATGGCCGTCCGGCTCCAGATGTCCTTCTCCACCTGGGACATGCGCTCGCGGGTCATCTGGTAGGAGTCGTCGGTGGCGCACACCGTGATCTTGTCCTGAATACTGCCCTGGCACTCCAGCTGCTCCCTGCCCTCCCTGGGAAGGAAGAGAGGTGGAGAGACACATCGATCGATGAAGAGAGAGGTGTAAGGTGGTGTTGTAGGTTAGCATCTGCACTGCGAGTCAGTCTGATGTAAAGTCATGCTTGCTCCTGTGCTGGTCCTACAGTTCCTTTGCTCTAAGGGACCTTCTATGCCATGAGCTCAGGAAAGACTGTTTTTCATGATCGTTTTAAGCACTATGTGGGTGTATGCATGGGATTGGTTATATGCTTATCCTGGCCCTATGTTTTGCTATTTTTTTTTTTTAAGTCTGCTGCTTTATTATTGATGTGCTACCTGCTGTTCTGTAGCAGTGCCCTTACCCTTACAGATCCAATGACGTGCATTACTGACATGCATGTATCTTTCCATAACAGCCTTGTAGGTTCCTCTGATTAAAAGGCTGTACTAAATATACACATAATTATAATGGGACTGTAACAGCTTCAAAGATTACCTTCCCTTGTGTGCAGTTACTCATAAGACACTTGTGAAGGCTTTAACAGAGCTACTGTATAATCAAAATCCTCTCATGAAGTGTTGTTTTTTCTTTTAAAGGATCGATTCCCTCAGAAAAACAGCCACTGCTGCGCTGTGAGAAAGCTCCAGAGAGCTGCGAGGTAGACCGGGGCTAATTTTCCAGAGAACAGCCGCGGGTCCTCTTTAACACAGCTGTGTCATTGTACACAGGAGGGCTGTGTGAGAGCGTGAGGCCGTGAGACGGCCGCCGTGCTGTGAAGACACAGGTCTCCTTTGAGCAACAGCCGGGTAACAGATCCGTGCCGGCCCGCCCTCCCGGCCTCACCTCTGCCACCGGGGCCTGACCGCGGCTACCCTGATGTCACTGCGGGGGGCAAAGGTCGGGCCCTGTCAGTTCTTTCCACCGATCGGGACCCGGATCAGAGCCTCGCTCGTCCCGTCGTGCCACGTCTCTCTCCCACAGCTCCTCTTACAGCTGGGGCAGCCAGTCAGGACAGAGTCCCATTACAAGGCTTACCAGGTGATTGGCAACGGCAAACTGTGCCATTCCAACACAAATAAATACAGCTGAATTTTAGCCAACATCGGTGTGCAGTATTTTTCGGTAAGACCTTGAGCAAATCACTAAACTGATTGGTCTTTCATGGGCGTGGTGTGGTCAAGACTGTCGATAACTCTGAGTTTCGCTGTGTTTGCTTGAGGACAAAGGCTGATCTGAATTAAACAGTGTGAACAGACTAAAGGGAAGAGAGGGGAATTCAGATGAACAATAACAACATAACAATCCTCTCTCTCTATACATGTCTCCTCTATATAATTACGTACAGTAACATATGGTTCTGTTCAGTCAAGAAATAGATTAATAAATGATTTTATGACCACATCACAACTCTTTATTTAGCAGTGCATGGTCACAAAAAGCCAGAATACCATGTGTTCTCATATAACAGCCACTTCAGCTGGGTCTATAGCTATGAAAAACATGCATAAATATGCTATGCACGTGCCCCTATCTGTATCTGTTCTTTGTGTATCAAACAAAGTATTCCCCATTTCTATCAGTCAAATATTGATATATGTATCTCCTAGCACATATCAATATTTTTATCTCTGTACTGAATGTTCAGATCAGCCAGCATTAGGTATGACTCAACGCTAGCAAACTGCCAAGTTGTCCAACTCACTGATCAAAAGCCTGAATGTAATCCATTCCAGATATAATCCATGCATTTTATTAAGGATTCCATAATCATGCTGGATAATAGATAAAGTCTCCATAAGAAGAGGTTTTCACCCGCACACACAGTACCAGTCAAAGGTTTGGACACACCTGATTAAGATAACGGGAAACATGTATTCAAAGACATTTTTATCTAAAGACTTGAGCTGAAATGTTTGAAATTTGTTTCTTAGGCAAATATAATTAGTGAAGTTGATGTCTACGTATGAATTTCTTTCCAAAAAAATGTAATTAAAAAAGATATGTTTTTGGCTACACTTCTTTGGTTGCTGCATAATTCCATTAGTTATTTCATAGTTCTGATGTCTTTACTATTATTCTAAAATGTGGAAAATAGTAAAAATAAAGAAAAACTCTTCTAATAGTAGGTGTTTCCAAGCCTTTGCCTGGTACTGTATACTGGTGAACACACAGCCAAAGCTGCACTACAGATAAAGACCCACTCTTACCCGGAGACATACTGCTGAATACAGTCGAAGCTGGCCTGAGGCTTGTCTTTGCTGTCGCTGGACAGGTAGAAAGAGAATATTCGCAGGCCGTCGGGAGAATTCGAGGAAGGGGTGGGGATCTTGATATACTGCAGAGGCGAGAGAGAAGGGAGTCTTGGGTCAGGGCGTGTCAAGAGCATGTTACAGTATTTTCACTATGTCAGTCCAGAGCATTTTCCTCTTTATTTACGATTTACAGTACATTATTTATTTGCTTAGCAGTTGCTGTTGCCAGGGGAAACTGTAAACAGCTTACATTTTACATATTATCCAGTTGTTTACTGAACTCATCCTGGTACAACAACAGATACCCTCTAGGGATTTGAACCTGTCAGTTTTTTTTCAAGCTCCCAAGATCCAGAGCAAAACATTTATATTATTAATCAATAAACAGAAGCACACATTTAAAATTATGCCATGTACTAGAATTACAGGTTACAGGCAACTATCCAACAAAACTAAAGTGATTTGTTATTCTTCCTTATTATGACAATTTACATATTTTATTTTAAACCATGTGGAATAAAATTACAATATTAATAAGAATATACATTTCTAACAAATGCATGCCACAGCAAGAGCTGTATAAGTAACAATCCATTAAAAATGCATATGAGAAAGTCTAAATCTGCTGATCCCCACAGTTCTGGTATATGAAATGAAACATGACACAATTCAAGGGAGGCTTCACCCTCTGACTGCCTGTGTCTCAAAGCAAATGATGCCCTAATGGTCAGGAAATATGACAGAGGAGCACGAGGCCACATCACGGCTAGTTCACAACATCAATGGCACGACAGAACTAGGCAAAGAAAGACAGCATCACTCAGCATCACTGTTTGCAGCATCACTCAACTTCACTCATGTCCTTGTGAAGCAATTAAGCTCATTAGCTATCTCTTTGAGAGCAGCACTCACTGTTCCAAACCCTCGGTTCGGCACTGGGTGACGTGTTCTCCCCAAATTTACACTGCGACCAGACTCTGCTTAAAAGAAGGGACTGGGCTGGTGAAAGTGTTCAGAGTGCGTCTGGGCCATTAGAGGCCTCATGATGACCACCGGTCCCCCTGTGATATGGGGGAGAATAAGGGTAAAATGGCCTCTCGTTTCAGGTGGGGAGAAACCCTTCCTCTTTGTTTTCGGTGGACTGGAGTCTGCTGTATTTCAGTCTGCCACAAGAGTGTGCGCACACACACACAAACACACTCACACATGTGTGCACATACACACCAAAAGGCGCACACACACACACACACAACCGCGAGGGGGAGGGGGGCTTTTGTACCATGCTTCGGCAGCACAGCCTTAAATAAATCTCCTTGGGTAAACAGTGTTTTTAAGAGCGCCCCCCCACAGCGACTCTGCTGTCCCCAGGCAGACGCGCCAGAGAGCCGAGGAGCCAGCCGAGGGACGCACCTCCAGCACAGCCAGGAACGACACACACACTCACACACACACCCACACGCAAACACACAGACACACACGCGCGCGCGCACACACACACACACACACTCACAGACGCACACACACAGACACGCGCGCACACACAGACACGCGCGCACACACACACACACACACTCACACACACACCCACACGCAAACACACAGACACACACGCGTGCTCGCGCGCACACGACACACACACACACACACACACACACAGACACACACCTCCAGTATGTGTAGGAGCAACATTTACATATATATATATATATATATATATATATATATATATATATATATATATATATATATATATATATATATATATATATATATATATATATATATATATATAGACACACATGCATGCAGCCACGTGAAAAGGTACACGTTGGCCATCCTTTTAATCCATTAGCTAGTGGTGTGGAGTGAAGGCTCCAGCACCCAACTGTGTTGAGTCACACTCTGCATCCTCATAGACAGGCACAGAGACAAAGGGACAACCCGAGAGGATGGGGACAGGGGGGACACAGGGGTCGGAAGACAGGGGGACAGGGGTTGAGTGTACAGGGCTTCTTCATATCTGGCAGGTATCAGATCCGCCCATAATGACCCCAGTGTGGCCTTTTTCACAAAGCGGATACTGTTGATCTGGGGACAGAGTGGTTAACTCTCTTTATTGGCTCATTATCTGGAAGAGTTCCCTCGGAATGGGTAAATCTACGGCTTCCCTTTATTGGAAATGCCCACTGAGCGCTGGGTGGTCTGCAGTCAGACTGTCTCGGCCTAAATCACCCCCGACAAACAACTTCTTAATAGCTCTGGACTCCCTGAGACTCAGTACATTCAGAGGCCAGTGTCAACTGATGACATGCACAAAGAAAAATCAAGAAAAGTCAAGAATTTAAAAGGAAAAATCAAATTTTCTTACAATCATTCATCAGGGGACATACACTACACTAACCTTTAACAGATATCTCTTCAACAGTTGAGTAAAAAGACGTCTTGCATCTTGTTTATTTTTGTAAGCATTTCACATGTGCCAGTCATTAAGGAAACACGGCCGTAAATCATAAAAATTTCCCCAGCAGAAGAGGGGCCACCTGTCGGCACTAATTTACCGCGGAGACAGGAATCTTGGCTGCTTCCTCCAGGGGTGAAGTGTGACCTGCCTAATGCGCTCCATGCTGCAGTTGTCATCGCAGAGCCATAAACCCCGCGGAAACCAGGAGCCGAAAAGACGAGCTGTGCCCAGGACTCAGCACCGCCAGGAAAATATTTTAAAAAATGAGCTGAATCATCACAGCGGTCACCTTGCAGATAAGTCCATCCGGCCGAGAGGGAAAACTGACCAGGCGCGGTTCCTCGGGGACCTCAAGCGGGAATAAATCTCCCGGTCCCAGGGAACCGGAAACCGGAACCGCTGGTTCCAGCTGACCGCGCCAGGATCCGGGGTTCTGACAGAGGGCTTTGCTCCGCTTCACTTCCATCAGATTGCTTGTACTCTCGTTACATTACATTATATTACTGTCATTTAGCAGACGCTCTTATCCAGAGTGAGTTACATAGGTTACAATTTTTACATGTTATCCATTTATACAGCTGGATTTCTACTGAGGGAATTCTAGGTTAAGTACCTTGCCCGAGGGTACAACAGCAAGGGTGCTCCAGCAGGGAATCGAACCGGGAACCTTTCGGTTACGAGTCCTGCTCCTTACCACTGTGCTACACTGCCGTCTCCTCTTCCTTCCACATTTTCCCCATGTCTGGGACTGAGGGGTACGGCTCGTGGTAGTCATCAGCCTGTCCCGAGCGCTAATGACAGCTATGCAAGTGGCACAAGTCCAGGGTCTTATCACTGTCACACACTTCCCCGCAGGCGGGCTTTGGCTTATGTAACCGCCGGCACTGGGCCTGAATATGGCCATCCGTTAGCTACCTGATATAGACCCCATGCGGTTCCTGCTTACTCACCTGGACTGGCTCCACTGCAGCGCACGCTGATCTCTGCCCTCTGTGCAGGGCTGGCAGTAATGCAGTCCACTTCCACTGAAATCAAGAGCTACTTAACTATGTATGGTTTTGCGGGGTTTGGGAAACTATTACGCGGCGTTCCAATCTAGTGCTCCACAGCACCCCCTGCTGTCAGCACACAAATGTCTCGCCGATGCACTGTCACACAGCTTCCTCTGATTTCTGCTGCGTCGCTTGGCAGTTGTGACCCATTCAGCACTCGTGCGCTCATCAGTATGCCGATCTCAATGCTGCTCGAGCTAAGCAATGGTGCGGACAGACGATGCGCTAATCACAGCCGCCATAACTGACTTTGATTTGAGAGCCGTGCGAGAAGGTTAATAAGGCTGTTTTAGCCAACGCAGTGGGCCTGCTCTGGATGGCAATGCCCCTCTTCACCCGTTTGAAAAGGCTAAATACCTCCCTCGACCCGCGCACGCATTTCAAAAGGCTAAATGCCTCCACAAATATACATGCAGATGAGGGCGGCGAGGTTGAGTGAGTGCAGAGAGGTTGACTGGGTGCATCCCGGCGTCACTGTAAACACAGCGGCTTGCCCTTTCGGGTCGGCCGCAGATCACTGGGGTCTGGAAGGGCCCGCAGCCAGGAGACACAGAGCCCCAGGGCTGGGGCAGAACCAGCATCGTCCAAGGATACACTATAAGTCGTATAAAGTCATAGGTTATATATATAAAAAAAGAAGGAACTCCCAGCTTATCTGACCGGTGGCTGCCACCTGCAAAGCTCAAAATATGCAGTGGAAATTCCCTGCTCCCTTCCAGGAGAGGATGGTCACTTCAGCTCCAAATGCCACTGCTCAATCGTACGCTTAGTGCTGATCATACATTGAAGATAATGATAGCGGTCGCAGCACTTTATGCCTGAAGGCAGCTTTATATCCTTCCTGATTCTTTCCACCACCTTTGCATTTTTGCCATCAGATATCAAGCCGTTCCACTCCGCCGTACGGCCAGCAACAGTTAGTGACTGGTTCAATTATTTATCAGAGACCATTAAGCGTGTGGACTGAATAAACAGCCCAGAAGCTTTTATTCAGCCAGAGCATACAAGCAGAAAACCTTCACCGTGCAAATTAAGCCCGGGCTTTTCATCCGAGCCCATGATCTGTGATAACAAGCACGGCAACTGGCGGTATCTCCGCTAAATGTCTTTGTGGGAAGTGTTCTCTGATCGGGACCTCTCCGGTTGACGGACCGAGTTGCGTCATTCGGTGCATGTTATTGTGAGGCAGGAGGGTTATATAATAACCCCCCACCTTTACAGTGGCCCGTACCTGAAGGGTACGTCCCACGGCCCGGCTCGGATCGGAGGGGGCGGGGTTGACAGCCGGGGGCCCGCAGGGCGGGGGTTTACAACAGGCTAAAGTTCAGCTGCTCCTCGTAATTATAGCCGGCCACGTAGACTGTCTACCAGCCTGCCCCACTTTAAAGATCAGCACGCAGGACGGAGGAAATAATAATGAATAAATAAAACCCGCTGGGAGGCTCTGGAAGTGATGGTGTGCCACTTGTGGCCATAGAGAAATTCGATCTGACAGGTTTCTGTCTGCAGTGTGGGATTGTGGGATTGAATATGGTAACGAAGGACTACAAGCCCAGCTTCCACAAGAGGAAGCGTTTAATATCAGGTGCTCAGAGATGTACCTCCAACCACTACAGCTATCAGTTTCACTCTTAAACCCTGCTGCTATACACTGTGGTTAACGCAGACGTTTGTGCTGATCTTGCAATGTTACAGACATACAGCAATGGGGCTTGTGGGAAAAAGTGTGTGCATGAGAGAGAGGGTATGTATGTGTCTGTGTGCATATGTGCTTGCGTGTTCGTGAGAGTTTTGTGTGTGTGTGTGTGTGTGTGTGTGTGTGTGTGTGTGTGTGTGTAAGAGAGCGAAAGAGAGAGAGAGAAAGGATATGTGTGCATGTATATGTGTGTGTGAGAGAAAGTATGTGGGTGTGTGTACTCTGTGTGTGCATGTGTGTGTTCTTGTTTCCCCAGTTCACTCTCTCTGAGAGCAATTACAGTTTCCTTACTGCATGTTCCGTTCGGCAGCAAAAATAATGGAAATCAAACAAGTCTAAATTTTCAGTAAAAAGCAAATTATGAGAGGAAAAAAGCGCCTTTGTAGCCTGTTGCAGGAACACAGAGAGGGAGGGAGCTAGTCCGGGAGCCAATCTGTGAAGTTTATAACCTGACTCGACAAAGCAATAAAACTGCAAAAAGAACCACCCCCCATCCAAACCCCCCCTTCCCCTTTCCCAAACACTCCCCAAAAAACCCGAGAGATTTACAGTACACACCATCCGAACACTTTCCCGTAATCCTGCTCATTTCTGCTGGCCTTAAAAAGAGAGACAAACAAGCTTCTCTGTGGCCGGTGAGAAGGGTCCTCTCTCTCTCTCTCTCTCTCTCTCGCTCTCTCTCGGGCCGCCTCGGCGCGCTCAGGAAGAGCAGTAATGGCGCACAGCTGTGTTTCAGGAGTCCAACAGCACACACCAACAATTACCGCCGTGCTGTATCAGCGGAAAAAAAAGGAGCAGCGGTGACCCCGTGGGCTCAGCTGCACGGAGACCTCGCGGAGCTGCGTCTCCATCAATCAAAGCCTCCGGCTCCGGCACCGAGACGGCCGTCAAAGCGCTAACGGCTAACGGCGCGCGGGGTCCCTTCGCCCGGTACTTCACTTTGCGTGTTTAATCTTGAACCCGTGGTGACGCGGCCCACGTTTTACGTCCGCGTGTGCGTGTTCATGCCCGTGAGGCCTTCGGTAGCGGGAGAAGTGCGGGGTTTCGGACTCGCGCCTCTGCCGGGAGCGCAGAGAAGGCTGCGGGGGACTCTCCACTCAGGCGCTCTACGCTCTGCCCGTGCGGGTCAGCACCGCGTCACACTGTGAGCGTCCGCACGCGTGAGCGCTCAAACGCATCGCTGTGCCGTTTCCCCCCGCCCCGGGCAGCCTACCGAGCCCACGTTTCCACTCAGCATCCGCTCGTGCTGCTGAATTCTGACTGAAAGACAGCAGGTGAGGCACTCCGAAGCACCCTGCCCGCTGACGCAGCAGCTACGGCCCACACGGGATTCACTCCCGCCTCCCTCTGGTCACACTTCCAGCTCCCTATTATTATGTCGCCCACACTCAGGGATAAACAGTTGGGTGGCTGGATCTGTTAGTGTTTGCATTTGCTTTTCTCAGGGGGGGTTGGGGGTGTCCGGGGTCCTTCCTGCCTCTGGGGCCAGCAGGAGGAGCGGGCGTCATTGGCCTGAGCCTCGCTGTCCGCATTCACTGAGTCATCCTGAGTGCGCTGAGGCCGATAAGGCAGACGCAACGCGGGTGCCCTTTACACAGCGACTGCTTCGTCACTGTCCTGATGCCATCAGCACAGACTGCAGGTGGCAACTTAACAGAGACACACACACACACACACACACACACACACACACACACACACACACACACACACACACACACACACACACACACACACACACACACACACACACACACACACACACACACACACACAAAGACGTGGTGCACTTCATGAAAGTCTATGAAAAGAGGAACCCATCACAGAACTCACGTATCACCAAGCGTGAGATGCATACATTCAACAGCAGGACAGAGAAAGAAGGCACATTTTTATATCTGCTCCAGTTATTTCGATGATTCAATATATGTTTTTGTGTCTTGTTTCTTGCACAAAGATGGTTTATGAGATTCCCATTCCAGATCGGACAAGACAAGAATTGAAATGAGAGCTCTCCAGAGCGTGATGATTCCACATATGTTTATAATGATATATCGAACGTTCCCAGCGGCACAACGGTATTTGAAATAATTACAACGAGACGAGCAGAAAGCACACGGTGACAATCTTGATGGTTATCGGTGGTAACTGCTTGACTGCGGTCGTGTCTGCAGACAGCACGATGCTACGGGCAGATGGAACTGGCTGAATCTGGGCTGTCACAAATGCCCAGTCATGCAGGGTAGCCAGGAGCACTTACACTGGCATTTAGCCAATAGCAGCTCTTCCTCCAACCCCCACACACACACACGCACACGTACATAAACAGAAACCCCCCCACCCCACCATCCCCCGTCCCCCATCCCCCAGCACACCGTACCCCCCCTCCCCGTCCCCATCCCCCCTCATGCCTTGGAGCACACAGCCCACCCGAGACCGGCCTACAGCGGCCCTCACATTGACAGAGGCGCAGTGCGAACCCGACTGGCTGCGAAGAATGAAATATTTATGCCCCGCTTTCACCTCAGATGGCCTGCTCTTTCTGCCGGGACGGGTTCACATCACACACAAAGACCTCATCAGAGTCACTGGCAAAAAAGAGAGAGACAAACACGGCAGAGTGATGGCAGTCAGACACCGCTTCACCTCGAAAATGCAGTCTGAACTGTGCGCAAACTGCCTCCACAGAGCTGCAAAGCAACAAGTCCTTTTGAACACAGCCTTCCAAACTGGGCCGAGGAGGGTGATGCAGACGCCAGGCGAGACGAGCGCTCTGAATTTATGGTCTCGGTCCGTCACTCCCCCGCCACCACAACACACACACACACACACACACACACACACACACACACACACACACACACACACACACACACACACACAGACACGCTCCCCCCCCTCCCCCACCCCAATCACAGCACACACTTCACATTCTCATTGTAATCAATGTCACCCAGGTCGCCCCATTCCGGGTCACCTCCTCTAATCGCACGCTTCCCTCTCTGTCTTCATCACCAGATGTCACTTAACTCATTAGTCCCCGGCTCTCCCCCCTCCTCTCTCTCTGTCTCTGTCTCTCTCTCTCTCCCCCCTAGGGAATTTACATCTCAATGGCGCCCCGCTTCCTGTCTCCGAGATCATGTGACTGCCCTCAGAAAGCCGGGCAGCCAATGGTGACCTCCCTACCCTGGGCCCTCCATCCCAAAGTGAGGCACTGGGAAAGAGGTCTGCACGTGTGCGGGTCTGCACGTTCCTGCTCCCCTCTCTTAGCCTTCCCTACCTTCTGTTTTTTTGCTAATATTGCACACTTAATCATGCTGGATAGGGATTAAAACTGTGCAAAAGAGTCTCAACTTTTAACCCTGTTGGCTTACTCTGAGATATGCGGAAGCCACACGGGGACTGCACATTTCTTATGCAGCTGTAGCCTGTGTTTGGTCTCCTTGGTACCCGATCATTCTTTCTGATATTCCGATGTTGATACGACTCCACCCTGTTTTCTACCTCGATGCTGGTAGATCTCAATTATCAGGGCCCCCCTTGTGTGTGTGTGAGTGTCCGTGTGTGCGCACGCATGCGTTCATGCATGTGCGTGTGTGTTTGTGTGTGTGTGTGTGTGTGTGTGTGTGTGTGTGTGTGTGTGTCTCTCTGAACAGACCTGCCTCCATACCACTTTAGCAGAGGAATTTCAACATAATTACTTGCAACAGCCTACATAACAAATGGAATGTGTGACCTTTGGGTTCACATTACTTTACGTATATATTTATTTAAGGCTTTGAAAATGTGTTTCAACGAGTGGCTCTGGGATGTGAGTACACTCTGAATGGAATGGAAAACTATGGGTACAATCTGAGTTCAGATCCAATCTTTCCCCCCCCCAGAGTGTTGATACAGATTATCATTACAGTGTGACCACACTGTGTGTGAGAGGCATTGACAGGCTCCATCAAAATGGATAATTTATCACACTTCACATCTGGGGTCACTCATCATAATTCATACTTCCTTAACAGCACTGGGTATTGTGGAAGAAAAGTGTTATTGAGTAACTGCAGAAATGACAAACGGGGCTGGCGCAGGCCTATCAGAGGGACTGCAGCCACACAGATTGGCTTTATACCACAAGGTCAGCTCAGCCCTATCTGTAGAGTTCTGCGTCACAGCCAAGCGACCACATACCCACAATCCCCAGCACTGCGTCCGTCTGATATCCCCTCCCCCACCCCCGCTCTGAGGCAGGGCCTTCCCCAACCCCCCACCCCCACCCCCAACCACCAGGAACACAAAGCCAAACACATAACTCCTTCCATGCAGGCACTGCTGCATTACATTACACTACATTACATTCATTTAGCAGACACTGTTACCCACAGCAACTTCCAGCACAAAAGAACAGAAGTGCAGCCATTCAAGCTGAGTAAGCAACAGTGTCAGACCAACATGCATAAATATCAGTGTGTGTCTGGTAATGTTTAACACCGCCACTGGCTGAACTGGAACGCCGCTGCCTCCCCAGCCCTGCTGGGGGTCCTCTGTGAGCAGGAACCAGGCAACAGCATCAGCAGTGATGGGAGAAGTGTGAAAGCACACGCTGGTGTTAGTATGGTGTCTGTGGTTTAGTAATGAGCTTTCACCCTGCGCTGTTGACAGACATGAAGCATATTCCCCTACAGAAGGAGCCCTGCTCCTTAGCTGCACACAGGCGGAGAGGGGGGCTGCCTGCTTCTTTATTAGTCCTTTTCCAGTGCGCTCACAGAGGCGCTTGTTGTTATCGGCAACGTTGCTGGTCCACAGAAACCGGAGCAGGCCACCTCAGCACGGACCTCAGCACGGTCCTTCCAGTCCCCGCTAGCTATCGCCGAACCGGCTTGCGAAGGGTTAACTCGTTAGCACCCCCCCACCTTATTCCGAAAGCCATCTGCGTCTGATGCCGTACATGGTTGACTTCAGCTAATTAGAGCGATTTGCATTTTGTCAGAGACGAGAGCGAGACAGAGACGGGTTCGCTAGGAGAGCAAAAGCGTGTAGTGGGGGGGATGCAGATAAGCACAGTTAGCCTGGGAAGCAGTCCCCTGGAACTGCCTGACGGCGCCGTGACCTGGCTTCCTGCGGGACTCTTCCCGCGCTGGGCGCCGCGGGGTCGACCTCCAGGCCCTACGTCTATCGCTGCCCATTGTTCTCGTATCCTCGCCGGCCCGGCCGCGCTGCCCGCGTCCGTCTGTCTGTCTTTTGTTCTCGTCCCTCCGTCTCCGTCGCTGCGATGGCACGGCTTCCCGCTGCATTATTCACGGAGCACGGCTCGCAAGCGGGAGAGGAGTTGCGGGTTCGAGTACGGATCTGGGAGTGTCCCGTCCGGGGACGGGACCGGGCCTCCAGTCTCATGCCTTCACCATGCAGAGGAACAGGAATTTTCATCCATCTCACTAAATATGCTAGAGTTCAGGGGTCTTGTATGACTTCCAGTGAGACATTACCAATCAATCCCATAGAACTATGGATGCCTCTCATTGAATATGCTTTGAGACAGTGTCTCAGCAGAAGTGGAACAAAACAGTAACACAACATTACCAGTGGAACAGGGAAATGGCTTTGTGTCTCATGGAATAGGTTATGAATTTGTTCCTTCCTCTAATATGCTGTGTATCTGGTGTCTTATTCAAATTCCTTTCAGACATCACCCCTCAAACAGAGATATGATGTGTAATAAGTTATACACCTGGTATCTTATTGTAATTCCTTTCCTGACATTACCAATCAAACAGAGACGTTAGGTTTTATATGCTACGTATCTGATGTCTCCAGCACTGGCCCAGGGTGTGCCATCTGGCCACGGGTCAAGAGAGAGAAAGGAGAAGGGAAAGAAAGCAAGTGAAATGAATACATCAGTACCAGCGCGCACACATACCAGCAGAGAATGGCAATGAGCACTCAGACAATGCGCCGCGGCGACCCGCCGGCCCGCTTCCTGGAGCCCGGGCTCCACGTGCTGACACCGCGTGATTAATGGGAGCGCCGCGAGTCGCAGACAGTGCGCGTAATCGGCCGTGTGTGTAATCACCTTCCATTGCCTTTCATTTGCAGTCTTATTCAGACTGGCTCCTTTTTTTTTTGTCCCGGCGCTGAAGTCAGCTGGGGGGAGGAGGTGGGGGGGCTGCGATGGAATCCTCCCCCCGGGGCGTCTTCTCCCCCCCTCCCCCGCAGATGCCGAGTGAAATCTTCCTCCCGCCGCCGCCCAGGGGGTTAATCTGTCAGCCTGGAACAAACGGCGGGTCAGGGTGCCGCGCGGCCTGCACCGTGCGGCCGGCTCCGTGCGTCAGCGGAACGTGCCGTGCTCCCAGCCTTCCCCTTGGCCTCCCCCGGCTTCCACAACGAGGCTTTTTCAGGGGGGAATTAGGCGGCTGAGCTTTGCCCTTAACGCGCACACGTGTGCTAAAGCCTCTTAATGCACCCACATGTATGTGAGACCAGGTCCCGTCACCCCCCCTCCCATTCACACAATGACTGGGGCCGCTTGTTTCCCCAGCCACACACCCGCTTACAGTTCTCAAGACCCTTTCTTCCCGTCCGGCCCTTTCTGCAGCCGTGCGGGGCGTTTGCCCCCCGTGAGCGGCTGCTGTAATCCCCCCACAATTCCCCCATTGTGCTTGTAAAAGCACGTCCACACTGATTACCTTACACAGAGCTGCAGAGAAACCAGGCTCAGTCCAGGAGCAAGGATTAGTGACATGCTTTAGCATGTACACACACACACACACACACACACACACACACACACACACGCATAACCAGAAAGCACACACATGTATGTGCATACATGCATGTGCACACATGCACACATATACATACAGGCACAGGGAATCATAACCATGGTAATCTTCTGAGAACAGCTGTAAAACGGTAGCCAGTCACCAGCCTACTGTAGACAAACAACGCAAAGCAGCCGGTGGCAGGGAAAGGCAATCTTCAGCACTATCCACCATATCCTGTTATTTCAAAGCCACTGGCTGGCAGAAGAAAGCTAGCCCTGGAACAACCGCACAACAGCTCCTGTTTACTATCCTGACAGCTGAATGAATGGCTGACTGACAATTAGCTGAGACTACCAGGAGCAGAGACAAGCCCACATGGTATATCAGCACTTCACCAGAAAGGACCGTGAACGGTTTCCATTAGCGGAATCAAACACTCCAGTCGGCTCTCGACTGTCACCCGTAGCGAACAAGATAAAAATCCTATGGCGCTAAGTGGCTGCTCTTCCTCTGACGTCAGCGGGAAGGAGTTGTGACGCGCCGATTCCAGGCAACGTCCATAGATTCAAGGAAGCCGCAAAGACAAAACAATCGATGGAGGCGAAACACAAACCAGAATCTCCCCGCGTTCGCGGAAGGGAAGAAAGGGCCCCACCGGCCCTGCGCACCTCAGCCACAGCGGGCATCTAAATTCTGAAACAAGCCTAAGGGCCGTACCCTGCAGAGGAAGGATATACGCCCTGATACCGTGACTCACTGAATCGTAATGCATCATCACACTTCAGTGACGTTCCCCATCTAATTCTCAAAAAATTGGAACTGCTGGTATCTTTGGTTCCAGGCTTTCCCAGGGTTTTTTCCCCAAATAAATTCCAGCCTATTTTATTGTGGTTTATTCTTTAGCAGGTCCATTTAACCAAGCTGAATAGTAAATCTTAATATCTTACCTTCTTCACAAGTACAACAGCATCAGGACTCAAACCCAGAGCTCCCGTGGAGAGGAGAGCCTATGTTGCATAGCTGTGCTTTATTATATAGCATTGGGAACTCGGGAGAATGGGCCTTCTCTCCTGCTCTGCCCTGAGGAGGCAGGAATTTCTCATAATATGACTACATCTGTTAATCCCTTTCTTCCCAAATTAGATTACAAACACACAGCCTCAGGTGTCTGTACACTGAAACAGAGGCTAATAACACAATGGCTGGCATGCTCTTTCCTCTGTGCCAGTCCTCTTTTCAACAGGAACAAAGTGCTGAGCAGTGGGCCCTTCTCAGGATATTCTAAAAGTGAGACACACACACACACAAATGCATGTGCATACACACACACACACACATATATACACACACACGCATGCACGCACACACATATACACGCGGGCACGCACGCACGCACACACAGACACACACATTTATGCACACTCATTACCTTTTACCTACATTACACCATTTCCAGCTAATATGACACAGGGTCCATTTCAAGGCATAATCATAGAGCAAAAACTGCAACCACTGCCACCCCCCGGGCCCCAGGCCCCGGGCCCCAGCCAGGGCTACACGTGCCCCACCCCCCAGCCGGAGGAACAGAGTCGCATGTGTCCTTTGAGCGGCCCCTCCGCTCGCACTCCGGAGGGGATGAAAGGCATTCTGGGCGCATTCCTCCCATTGTCATTCTAATGAGCCTTTCAGTGAAACAGAGAGCGCATGCAGGCCGGCCCGGCGCAAGGGGCGTCCGTGCGATCAGAGGACAGCCACCATGAGAACCCCCCCGGGAGAGGAATGCCCAGGGACCTCCCATTCACCACCACCCCCTCCTTTCTGACACAACTACAACCCTCCAATCCAAGCCAAAATGGCACGGTGGTCCACAAAGCACACAAACAAATCAACACTGCTGATCAAAGTCTACAAAACATTCAATCATTCAAAGCTGCACGAATACCAGTGCAGTAAAGAGAGGCACAAAGAAAACAGACGGAACACCACTGCAAAACACTTAAGGCTTATTGCTCATTTCTTTTGGCTCTTGCAAAAAGCCTGCGTGCGCTAAATGGTTAACTGCACCCTACTGCGCGCAGCGACTTCTGACCCTTTGCAAATTGTCCATATTCCTTTAATTTCTGGGAAGCAAAACAGGAATGTCATAATTTGCAGGAAGATTTTCTGAATATAAACAGGAAAGTGGCGTCTGTGATCGGACTCCATGGCAACATAACAATACCCCAAGCTAACCACACACTGGGATCTGTCCAAAGCAATACAACAGCTGCCGCTGCACCCCCCCGCCACCTCTCAGTGATCAAACCCCTTTTAATACGCACTGTGACGCTACGGGCCACCATTCAAACATGCACGTTCAACCACGTGCTCCTGCAAGAAGAAAACAAGAGGGCAGGAAAACAGACTGATTTACTGATTTGCTCCTGTAAACAAGCTCTCCGCACTCCTAAACACTTCCCTTTCTGCTCAAGTGCAAACCTGTTCGGTCGGCTCATTCACCCTCGCCAACAGGTCGAAAACAACAACAGAAAAAGTATTTGCCCATTAGCACCAAATTCAGGCCACAAAAACTACGGGCTGCGATCACCAGGCAAGAGGATTCCTGGGGGCTAATTCCGGTCAGCTTCTCACCAAGCGCAAAAAGAGAACAGGCACGGGGACGCCAAATTCCTCCCTCGCCATGTGCCCTCCGGAATGCCCGAAACTGAACCTCACGCTCGCTCCAAAGCCCCGGAAGGGATTTCCCCTGTGAGCTAAACCACTCAAAAATCCCTCCAAACTGAACCTTCCGGCACCTTCTTAAACCTTCTTAAACAGCTTCACCCCTTCACTGGTACTTTTTAATTTTTCTTTGATGTACCGTGCCTCTGGCACACTGTTCCTGGTTTACCCACCCATTACTCTGTAATGGCTACACGCAGGCAGTTTCCAATGAACTGCGTTTCAGACATGTACAAATATGCTGCCATTAACTGCTTTATGACACGGAGCCCGGATTAAAGGCGAGAAGGAGAGGCTGGGGAGAGAAGGGGAGTGAGAGGAGGTCAGCGAGAGTCAAACCGACTCTTGGATAAGGCTCCCCATCATCAACTTGTGCTGTTGCCTCCCTTCTTTCAGTTTGTTTTCCATATTACTTTCCATTACGCCGAGGAGGAGTTATTTTGCTCTCTGAGTGCGTAGTCTCCCTCGCCCTGTAATAAACCCCCGCCCGAAGACCGTGGCCTGTCATTCCCGAACCATCACACAGCGCGTGTCAAAACACTAAATGTTTATACTGTGCTTCATGTGTAAGTATATTTAAATGTACTAATATTTATACAGTACTAATTATATTGTAAATATTTGAGCTATTCCCATATTTAGCCTCATTTTTTGAGAAATATGTGATTTCAGGCCCATGCTCAGGAATGCAAACCCCACTTATTGCCTTGTGTTTGTGAGGAAAACGGCTTCCCGACTGTCGACTTTACAATGGGGTTTCCAGGAACGCACAGTGCAGGAAAACCAGGGGACCACCTCTACTGTACTTTTGTACCCCGTGTCCCAAGAGCGATCTGTTCATGGTAGCAGCGCAGCCTAAAGATTAAGCAGCCTCATTTCTATCCAGATGGTTTCAGGTTCGAATCTCACTGCCGCTACACTATCCAGCAATTCTGAAGGGCTTCACTGAGATGGGCAGCTGAATGCAAGGACATATGTAAAAACGCTGGTGTGCTCTGGATCGGGGCGTTTCCAAAGCCAAAGATGAGATAAACACGACATAAAATAACACTAATGGCTGTTAAATCCATTGTTTTCTTTTCTCCTCCATTCCCAAATGTCGACGGTGAAAAAGTATGCGCTCTCCCCCCTGCCCCTCTCAGCCCACCCCTGGCTCGGTGGGGGTCCTGGATTAGTGAGGACCTTCCCCGGGGTGGGGGTGGGTGAAGGGGGCTGGGGGGTTTGGACTTCTGTGCCGGTTGTCAGCCATGCAAAAGAAAATGGCAGTTGACAACCCACAGCAGGAAACTGCTTCAGAAATGGACCATCCTCCCCCCCTCCTCTCTGCCATGAAATTCTGGAGGGCGGCCAGGAAAGTGTTTATGGGAATTTCCTATCTTCGCAATATTATCCTTCTAGGGCACGGTGGCACTGCGGGCCCCCCACAGGAAGCCGGGAGCGGACAGACAGGAGCGGTCAGGAGATCGCCAACCTGCGCGGAGGCTCCGAGACCCCGCCTGCCAATCACGGAGTCCTCGGCGGCGGCCCCTCTCCTCCCAGCATCCCCTCACAGCGTCAGTGGCCACGTCTCTTCGGCGCTACAAAGGAAAACACCCCTACATCTTGCCAAAGTGAGCTCCGTGCAGCTAATAATTGTTAACACGATGAGATACAGCAATAGGTGGGGGATGGGGAGGAAGGCTCCACCGCCTGTCACTTAGTACTGACGCTGGGAAGGGCACACTTCGGCTATATTCATCGATTCCCCCACACCAGCAGCTTCGGCTGCTCTGCCGCTGAAGCTCGCTCAATCAGCCTCGGCACTTACTGTTAGTGAGGGAGGCCCCTTCATGCATTCCTGCCCTGCACTTTGAAAATGTCATGCGCAAACGCTGGGAAAAAACAGCTGGGGACCCACCACTCCACGGCTGAAAGCTGCAGCTGTACCGCTAGATTGGCAAACAGGTCTACTGCCTACTGGTCTAAAGAAATATGTACTGTTTTTTTGCATTTGAATTTGGACTCTTGACACACTCTTAAGTGTGTGTAAGAAATGCAAGGACCGTATCTTATATTCATGTGAAAGCCTGGTAGAACAAGTACCTACTGACAGCAGCTGCTCCTAAAACTGCCCCGTCATGATGGTGAAGATATTAAAGACAGTGGGCTTGCCCATGGCTCACTAACCCCTCCTCCACCCAACACACACAAACACACAGAGACAGACAAACACGCGCACACACAGACACAAACAGACACACGCACCGCCGCTCTCACCAAACAAAGCCTCCCCAGTTTGCCAGTATGACCCAGTAACCTCCCTCAGAGCCCCGGGGAAGGGATCGCTATTCGAAGGATTCGCAGCCCCTGCGAGCTCAACACAAGCCACCATTTCATCCACGCAATCAGCCCTAACAAGGGATTAGGCCCCGCTCCTTTGGAGAGGGCCCGGGTCGTGCGCTAAAATGTACACAAGCCACAGCGCCGGGAACCTGACGCGCCTCCCCCACAGCTGGCTTTTAGCAGGAAGCTGGCCTCCTCTCTCCACGTGTGGCTCAGAGCGCTGGCGCCAGGTCTGCGCTGGGCCCTGCCCGCGCACTCAATCCCGGGATTCAGCTCCAAATCCCGCAAGATGCCTTTTGTAAAGCACACCATTAAAAACAAGAAACTGTCTGAGCAGGAAGCCTCCATCTTTACTGTCATCAATAAATCAACGGGGGGAGAGAGAACACGGGAGAACTGATAGCAGCAAAGCCAGCAGGAACTGATGGCTGTAACTGTATGCACACTGCTTTACTGCAAACTTCACTGTTATTTTCCATTTTGTGACACGGGCCTTTGGGGAGTTAGTTACACTAAACACAACTGTCACTCCAGCTAAGGGATGGCTTATGATCCCTTCAAAAAAACTTAAATTAAAGGTGAAGAAATGTCAATGGGAAAACATTCGCAACATGACTCCACAGTTACTAACACGACTAATTAAAGCACCCCTCGTGACGAGATGCACTTGGAAGATGTGCATAAACAAAACTGCACTTACCCCTTGGCTCCCCTTGAAGCAGATGGATGGCTGGTTTGGTAAGGACCCCTGCAAAGAGGGGGAAAAACAGGGAGAGCTTGGTTAACACTTCATTTCGCAGGGCTATGTCTTATGTGTCAAGCAAACGTCACTCACCCTAAAACATACACAGAACTTTTACCTTTTATTCCTGTTAACAGTTTATACCACGTTCCTGAACCGTGCCAGTTCTTTCTACCTAATAACTTTTATTAATATACTAATGTGAGCAAGCGGCTTCATACATTAGCGGCCAAGTACTGCTGGGTAGCACAAAAAAAAGAAAAACAACAAATGAACAAAAAAATCATCAACATAGGCTCTCCTTGAATTAGCAACACCCACAGTAATTACAGCTCTGTAGTTTTAATTAGCCTCAGGCAGGTAACTCCACCTCTTCAGCGTTTATCTATGCAGAATCTAAAAAGGGTGATTATATAGTTGCTGCCTGAATAAGCAGCCAACGGAGGCTCCACGGCGGCATGGCTCACTGTACTCTAATCTGAGCTGGAATGCGTCCGATTAATCAATCCGGACTTCAGAAAGGCTGCTCGAGTCAATCAGCGTGGTTCACACGCGAGGGGAAGGGAGAGGGAGAGCCACGCAGAACAGTGGAATCCTGGCCAAAAAAATCAATTTAGACCGAGAGACTGAGTGTGAGAAAAAAAAAAAAAGACAAGCAACATGGGACTGTCAAAAAAAGAAACCCTGGCCGTTCACACAGAGCGCTCAGCCTCCGTGTATACCCCACCGTTTCACCGGATCATTTCTCAGAAGTGAACCTTGGCAGAGTCACATCCATCAGCCGCTTCCTAAAGGATCACGCCGAGCGCCGGTGTTTTCTTAGCGGGAGCGGGAGGGACCGCGCCACGCTGCGTATGCGAGACACGGCAGCGCCGGCTTGTGTCCTGATCCGATGCCTAGTGCCGGGTTATAAATAACTCCACCTGAGTCGGGGCAGCAGCACCTGCCAGCCACATGCACACCCCTCGCAGACCTCAGCTGATCCGCTCCCCTTTCGGCTCAGGGGCCGATCACCCGCACTGGCAGTACAGTGCACTGCTCGTCTGTCACGTCGTTCTTCTCTTAATTCAGCTCTTTGACTTATCGGTTTATCTTTGATTTCCATTAGAGGATCAAAAGGAAACGTCCCACTTTATCCCTGTTTTAGAGAATTTAACCTTATCATTACTGTTATTTACTTATTTATTTACTTGTTTATTTATTTACTTGTTTTTTATTGATTGGTTGATTGATTGATTGATTGATTGATTGATTGATTGATTGATTGATTGGGGGACAGACCCAATCCCATAAAATATATATGATCCACAAAGACATCTCTGTTTCACAGACCAGCATAGTTGGTCACACCTCAACCCCTCCAATACTACATTTTTTGTCTGCCAAGCATAGTTGCTCTTCCTTTGGTGCCACATCCACTATAGCTCACACGGTTTCCACTCTGTGAAGCACTCTCTTGCCTTTGTTAAGAGCGCTGCGTGAAGAAATGACAAATGCAAATGTTTTGACTTGCCAAAATATGTCCGTTGTCATTAAAGTTTCAACTCCTACCGACTCCAGGTAAATGCAATTCGAGGAAACTATTCCCCTTAAGATCAATATATTGACCTGGCTAGACATTCAAACAGTACCCTATGCTTAAAGACACAACTGCCTGACTTCAGGGAATTCACAATGCTTAGCAGGGAACAGAAGGACATATATGATAAAATAAATGCCCATTCTAATATTGCAATATAATGACTCAATGTGTGTGCATTTGTGGTCTAATCTACTAATACAAGCAAACGGAAATTCTGTACATACACAATACCAAAAAAAACTTTCAACGACACAGAGTTCTGCCATTATTCCCTTAGCTTTCCATTTCGGCTTTATTGTTCGCCGCAGCTATCAAACGGCAGCACAGTGTCAACATGAATTATCTCGCTAGATTAAGCGAGCAGTTTATTCTGATCTGGGCGAGCCACGCCATAGGACAGACGGCCCCTCTCCACGCCGCCTGCCGGACCAATCAGCACTCACACTGGGCGGGGCCCCCGAGCGTTTAAAGGGCAGAACAATGCGAAAGGTGCACGGCAACAAAAAAAACTGCGCCGGCACCGGCCAATGAGCGGAGAGGACCCGCTAGGGAGGAGGGGGTGAGGGCGACACTGACCGAGCGTACCCCCGTCCAGCTGGCGTCCGACTTCCAACCGAGCAAACTGATTGTGGGAGAATTTAAGCCTTGCGACTAGCCAGCTAGCTAACCTCTGTTGCAACAAGTCTTTCATTTGCAACTTGCTACATCGTTTGCGTTACCCTAACGACAATTTGCTGCCGTAACTGAATACAGACAACAAGCCTCACATTGTAAAGGAATGCCACTTTCTCGATTAAGTTTATTCATAAATACAAATCGTAGCCCTCTCTATTGAAATATTGTCACTCCGTATACCATATACTGAAATGCCTAAAGAAGCCACTAACAATTACAAAGAACTGGTCGAGGTACTTCGATTCAAGCTAATCGTTTAATAATCAATTCAACTCAAACTGCAAACAGTCAAATAATGACATTACGAGGACAGCCAAAGGAAACTGTGGTGAATGCGTTTTTGTCTAGCAAGATATGTTCCCACAAACTTTTGATTCCTGTACAGTGTATCAAATATAGTCTTTTTATATAAACAAAGCGGCACCGACAGGACCAAAGCGGTGGTGGTTTTCATACAACTTTGACTTTGCGCGACCAGCGAAAACAAACAAGAAGCTATTTATTCACTTAATGTTAATGTTATCGATTACAAAAATCGTCAACTTTGCAGCTTGGCGATGACCAGACAAAATGGTAGAAAAAGGAGTCGCCTCGTCTTTTACAAATTAGCCGTAAACGTAGCCTGAACCCCACGCAGACCATGATCCCTGTTTTACAAATAAGATGGCTAGACAGTTTTCCAGCCGTTTTCTTGAGTTCAATTTAAGTAACTAGCAATAGCTATTTATAAATAACTAGTACGGATAGCTCGCCTTTTCGACATGGAAAGCATACGCTAGTGCTGTAAATGGTGTTATTTTTCAATCAGGTATATAACCATTAAGTAAAATAACTACACGGCGTCATTAGTTATCCATTTGTTTAGCCTTGAGAAGAAAATTATCTGATGATAAATTCACTGATATCTGCTTAAATGCAGCGTGAACAACTACAATAAAACGCAATGGGTTCGAAGTAATTACTCTGCAGTTGTGCCGAGAAAAGGTTAGTTTGCCAAGGGTTATCTTTTAATCATTGTATTTTACGGAATACACTGGGTACACTGCTGAGTGGATAGTTAGCTTGTCTAGCTTTCCATATGTCCGCAAATCCTTGAGACCTTACGTCCCAGTTCAGATGGGAACCTAGTTATATTTTAGTAGTTGTGAAATACAAAGCGATGTGTCGTGAGTATTGTGACATCTCAAAACGACTTTTCAAGTTCTTGAAAACTTTTTTTTTTCTCGCCAGCAAACCTATGTCGCTTGACACTGACGGTAATTTGTAATTTGCATTAGCTGCCTAGCTCGCTAGCAAGGATAGCTTTGGTCTCTAGGTAGATAACAAGCTAATAATTTAAGAAAACAAAATATAGCCAAGCTAGCCATCCAGCAATACAAGAAGTAACAAATAGAATGGACACGTAACGATACCTTAAGGTTCTGATAGGCTTCCAGTGCTCGAATGGCAGAGTCGGTGAGCTTGACGTGGTAAAGTGTTTTATTCGGGATATTTTTGTTAATTTTTCCACACGAAAGTCCATAGCGATGCTCCGGTCTCAACGCTGCCATGTCTGGAACTGAGGCTGACTGAGACATTCTCATTGAAACGTCACGTAGGCGGGGTTTCCAGTGCAAGCGTTGTTCTGAGCACGTCAAACACATGCACATGCACACACACACACATATACACACTCGCCATAAAGATAAAGTGTACGTGCAGTGAGTATGAACAGCAGGAAGCCTCAGACAAACAGCACATCTCAGCACGACGGTTTATAAGCAAGGAAATACATTCTCGTTTTCAGCTGTACTGACATTTTTTTTCAGGCCAAATGGTTTAGAAATCATTATTCATTGTAAACATACAAGAACATTTTGTGAGTGTGTTTTTATGTGTGTGTGTGTGTGTGTAGCTGTAATCTTAGCATTAATCGTCATGCCTTATGCAGATAGGTAACCATTTTCCCATTGTTAAAACATATTCTTTTTTTATTTTTGATGTGGTTTTATGTCTTTAATATCGTTTATATGGCACATTATGTAACCTATGTATACAGTAGGGTCCTCAGTTTGGACATCTCTCTGTCCCATTGATTATATCATGTTAATCAAAGGGATTTCTTTTATTCTGCAAAAACCTTTTGTATCATTCCTTTAAGGTATATCTGATATTTGTTTATACAAATGGTGCTCTGTTACAAATAATATTTTTCAAAGCATGATATCAAATTGATCTGTTGGTTGAAATATTGTCTTTTTTTCCTGTTCTGGACTGTGACCTAATTCAATTGGTTCATGAGTCCAGATGTATTGCTGAACCTCTGTCTCTGAAGGGGTTAACCTAGTGCTGTCTTCATTTCAGCTTTATGTTTCATCTGAAAAACACACTCTTGGGTTCATTCAAATACAGCTGCTTGTATATTTATCTTTCTTTGCAAAACTAAGATCAACATGAACAGTGAACATACACGAAAAAGTGAAATGTGCATATATGATTGTATGTGATTGAACATGTAGCCTGCTCTGAATGTTTCTTTCCACAGGCTGTGGTCCTTCCATGCAAGTCAGTACTGACCTGTACACCTTTCTAAGCTAAAACACCTGAGATAAAACTCAAGTTGTTTTTTTTTTTTCTTTTTACTTTGTTCCCAGGGCAGGAGTTCAACAGAATGTGACAGAGTTTGAGCTAAGTGCCTGAACAATTAAACAATACTTTCTTTCTTTTTCAGAGCATGTGCAGGCTTTAAAAATATAATTTATTAAAATAATCTACAACATATGCAATCAATCAAAATGTGTGAAATGTACCCTGTGGAACATGTTGCCTTCATGTACTATACAGTGAACTGGTTATACTGTGTAATTAGTACAATGGTGTCAATTAGAATGATCTGAATTAATTTAATGCACTGTTTGCTGATAAGGATCACATAAAAGTCAATTTAAGGTGCAGGCAATCGTGACCCCTTGTTTCATCATATTGTGTTTCAGTGGGTAATGCAGTTATCCAGAGAGGTGCTGAAAAAATCCTTCTGTAGGGGTGCAGCAGAAGAGAGGGGTGGAAAAGAGGAAGTGAGTTTTAGGGATCAACTTTATTGGTACCCGCCTAACCTCTTTTTCAGTGGAGGTCTACCTGACGCAGGAGGCCTGTCCAGACAGTTGGAGACACACAGCTAGTCAGCAGGACTTGTATCCCCTCTGCCTCTGGTTCTGAGAAGCTACCTGTCCAAGAGGTAACATCTATACCCTGCAGGTTAGGTCTAGTTTTGGTCAGCCTCCTCTGTGTGAAAGTAGAAGGTATTGCACCTCAGGGAAGTGGGATTTTGGGGGTGCAGTGTCTCCAGAATAACATTGCTTCAGCGTATTGAGCAGTGGAAGAGGTTTGGGTTTCATCCTGGACACATAACATTGCAGTGTTCCAGCTCAGGGGTTAAAAAGGAGTGGATTAATGTTTCTCTTAACAGAAGGCCATTTATTTTCATGTAAGTGGAAAAATAGATAAGAGCTTCATCTCTAAGGATATCTGTAATCTCCTAACATGGAGGATTGGACATTTGACTTCCAAAGAGTTTAGACTGATGTTTTTCATCTGCACACACTGATGTTGTTTCCAACAAAGACATAAAGCAGAAAACAACAACTGTAGTTATGTTGTTTACCATTTAAAATAATACATAATTCAAATGAAAATATATGCAAACAGCCTTAACAGTAAAATATTTCAGTGTTAGCTGCTTAAATATATCTGTAAGTCAAAGGTCCTCCTGCCCTGACCTGAGAACAGGTAGTTTTACCTCAGAGGACATTGTTTTTCCTGTACAGGTGCTGCAGAAGCTGTTCAGTATCATTCAAAACAATGAAAAATAATAAAAACTTCACTGTGAGAAGATTAACATTGTTGTTTGGTTTTGTAATACTCTTGCCTTTTTCACACCACATGGTTTTCCATGGCTCACTCTTTGCTAAGAGGAAAACAATGAAGTGTTTAAAATGAACACTAGAATATCTCAATTTTATATGGCAAGGACAAGAACTGTAACTGTAAAAACATTAAGGAAGAATTGCTATTTTCTTAGCAGTTTTCAACAGGATGTAAAAGGATAAATTCAGAGTAAGGCTGGTGATGTTTTAACCATGCATGTGTGATGATCTCTATTGAAATTCAAGCAGAATTCTTTACATTTCTCAGGAAGGCAGTAGCTGCATAGCAAAAATAGTACCACGTAGATTTATTTTATCTTAGGCCTGACCTTAGTATTTCCTGCCAATATTTCTGTGTGCAGATCCTGAAAGAACCCATTCAAAGTGCAGTTGGCATGAAAATGAAATGAAATATGGCCCATTCCACACAGGTTGGAAAATATTTCTTGAATCAAAGTCACCAAATATTGAGTGATTCTCTTTTAATACACTGATGCTAGAGAAAGATTAATTTCAAATATATATAGTTAGTATTGCCAGTCATTCTCATCCCTGAAAAAGTTAAATATTCAATCAAGAGTTTTGAGAAGAGTTTGAAGTGGGTCTACGGAATTTAAATGTCAGGCTATGTAAATGCAAGGCCTATACTTTAACTATCAAATAAAGAAATGTGTGGGACTCTGTGTCAGATTATATTATGCAACATAATTTAGTGTAATACTTCATATTAAATTTATCTTAATGACATTTGAATACTGAAGTCAGATTAGAACCTTTTTTGTGTTACCATGAAAGGCAAATATCTGCTATACAACACCTATATAATGCATCTCTGAAAGTTGTTGAAGAGAACAGTGAACACCTCTTATAACTTTACTTAACGTCTGCCAAATGAGAGAAGCCAAAATTTTGCATATCTGCCACCATTTGTGTGAATCGATTTCAGGAGCAATACAGAAAATGCATATACTCTACCACAAATATTGAGGATATCAATATTTAAATACAAATGAGGTTACACATAGATATGTAGAAAAAACTTTTGTTTTTGGTTTTTTTGTTATTTATTCTGAAATGCACCCCAGAATAAAAGACAAAGGCACAAATCAGTTGTGGTAGTCCCTTTGACCTCTCATAGCTTGTTATTGTCTCTCTGTTACTCGGTTTTATCCTTCAGATCAGTCTTATCCTCCAGTGCCCTCCCAGAAGAAAAATGAACACATTCCTATAAACACAATGACCTGTAAGCTTCAGTGTGATAAATCCTCAGTAATGAATATGGTTAGCTTAAGTTTCGGTTTTATTGCTTCAGTAATGACGTTGTAAGAGGGCAGATTAAAAAAGCATCAGAGAAAATAGAAAGCATTTGAGGGAAAAACACACACACACACACACACACACACACATTATTCTCGGATTAGGGCAGTGCAAATATATATTTGTATAATCTGAGTTACTGTCTCCTGCGTCTCTAAAGCCCGCAAACAGATGAGTTGAAACAGACAGTGGCGATAAAAAAGGGGAGAGAATTTGGGTTAATTAGCGAGCCGTAATCCTCGACATGCAAGATGCTTAGCTCCTGGATTAAAAAGCCTGTTTATAGTCACTGATAGAGTCTTTACTTGCCATATGGCAACTGGAGAGGCCTGTGGCCGTGTAACCTGGACTATATTTACAAGACGTTGCTGTGCAGAAAGGCATTACAGCCTAAAATAATAGCAGTTCTCTCTGAGTCAACAACAAGAAAAAGAGGAAAGTTTATGACTTGAGGACTCACAGAGTGCCCCCTTCAATGTGGGCTTTCCCAGTGCTCTGAGAGGGAGACAAAGTGCATGTTGTTGAACAAACCGATCAAACCTGAACACTTAAGTGACGAGGGATTAAAAAGAATGGAGTCTGAGTGAAGGTGGAGCTCAATAGCACAGATGAGTTTTAACATGTAAGCCTATTTGGTTAAATTGCTTAGCCTCAGTTTCAATGCAAAGAGGGGAGAAGGTGGCTGAACACAGACAATGGCCACATCAGCAGGCCCCAGAGCAGCTGTTCAACAGGAGCTAAAAATGTTTGCTCCCGTGTGCTGCACACTTTATCGCCTAGCTTCAGTTCCAGTGGATGGGAATTTTACCCCCTCCTTTCTAAATAACAAACATTACAAAGCAATAAGAAATGGAGAAATTGAAAATCATCATTCGTTAAGCCTAAATAGTAATTCACATGGCACTGTCTTTAATTGGTAGGCACTCTTCTCTAAAAACATCTCTAAAAACTTAAAATTAGTAGTCGTTAGTCATTCCTCTTTTTTACATGCACTGTTAATTCAGTTTGCTTCAGTGCACAGTGAGACTTTGCACAGTACAAAGTTTCACTAAAAAGTGTGGAGTCCTAATATCTGGCAAAATCTAGTTCCATGCTGGTGGCCATTTGTACAAAGACTTCTTTCTATGGACAGCACCATTGCTGTGTGGTTTATATATATGTGGGGACAGGAGTTGGGTGTTGCTGTCTGGGTCTTTTGGCATTGTAGATTGAGTGTCCCCAGATCTTGTTGAGTTCAGGCCAGGCATACAGCACATCAGTAATATTGTATGCATATTGTGTCATTGTGCATGGTCTGTTTTTTATTGAATGTACAATATTGTGAATATTTAAGTCTTGTTCTAACAAGCAATAGTCAGTTGTAGGTGCCGTGTACCATGTTAGCTCTGGCGGTCAAAGGTGGTGGTTTGCATTTTTGTTCAATTTCCGTAGGTAACCCTGACGACAGACCCATTCCAGCAATGTCAGAGGTCAACAACCCCTCACTCTGGCCCTTAATACAAGCTTAAGTGTGACAGAATAGTGCTTGAGGGTTTTCGACCGTTGATAGCATGTACAGTTACCGGCAGGAAAGCTTAAACATGCAAACTGAAGACTAAATGATTCTGCTACAACTAATTTACATTGTTTTACTTACACCTCTGACTGGCGTATGGTCTGCATTGATTACTGTCCCTAGCTGGTGCTAGCTAGCCATATTCAAACTCTAATTAATACCATTATGTTGACAGGAATGAAATAATGTGTAATTAGCGTTTGTGTATTGTTTGACAATGGAAGATATGTTTGAAATTCCTTCAGAATTTATTTGTAGAAATCAATCAGCTACATCACTATGACTCTGGAATAACTCAAATAATTATAATTTAATTAATTTTAAGTAACTTTCCCTCTTTTTTTTTTTAAGTACCTTGGATAAAAGCAATGAATAAAAAGCAAAGACCTCTGTTGGATGTGCTATTTATTTATGTTTTTGCGCTAACCAAGACATTCTGATTAGTCATTCCACAAGGATACGATAAGCACAGCCACTTCCACTTGGTTAGAGCTGTGCTCAGCTTCACACAGAAAAGTGACTGAAAAGAGACTGGGAGGCCCAGACGCAGGTACACCTGAGTTGTACGATATACATAATATGTAAGAAACCCCTTGGCACTCTGAGGTGTGGTCTAGCTAGATATAATTTAAGGCACCCCTTAATTCACTCATAGTTAGACTGTTAATTGAATCATATGTGGCTTTTTAACCATTTCTCTCCAATCACATTGCAGTTTTCTGAGTGAGTTGCGTATGGACAGAGCAGCCAAAAGTAATGCAGAGTCTGGGATGCTGCTTCTGATTATCCTGCTGTAGTGACTGTAGGAACTAGATAACAGCTTACAGTCCAGCCTCAGGCTGAGTAAGTGCGTATGTGGAGTTAACCACCACAATACACCTGTGATAAAAATCACACAGTGTCCCCTGTCTGTGTTTGTCAGATGTCGCCGTTGCTTTGGAAGTAAGTCCACCATCCGGTCCCTGCTAGGGACACGCATTAAACTGATAACAGCCACTAAAGCTTCAGATCTTATAAAAACACACGCCACAGCTGGGTAATCTGTTTGTGCGGCTTTTATCAATGGCTGTGCAATGGGAGATCCCGCGATTGCTCCCGCTGCATCAGCAAACGTCTTGCTGAAACGCTGTCAGTGTGACTTGCAAGCCTGTCTCGTCTTGCTGTGTTTCAGCTTCTCGCTGCTTCACAGCAGGTATGTCGTAAGCCTAGAAAAACCTGTTCTGTTCTTGCAAACAAAAAGTATGTTGTTCCAAATCATTGACTATTACCAGAGCTCTCTCTAGCTTTCTCTCACTGCTCGCGCACACACACACACACACACACACACAGATAAATAAATAAATATATATATATATATATATATATATATATATATATATATATATATATATATATATATATATATATATATTTTTTTTTTTACATTTTTTTTTTCTTTTCCTTTCATGGTGTAACTTGCAGCCTGATTACTGTATAAGTGTGAGACAACACAGCAAAAATCTGTCAGCGGTAAATGTCATTTTAGGATCTAGCACTAGGAGACCAGAGGGCAGAGACATGTGACATGTTACCTGTCATTCATACAGAAAGATATTCAAGTCATTTGTTGATGCAGACATTGTGGGGGGGGGGGGGAGTTCGTCAGCGACAGTGACTCAACCCTGTCTCCTGGCAACAAATCTTAGGGCCACAAGATCCCAACTGTGTCTGCTGTGAGTTGACAATCTTATGAGGTTACGCTGGGGGACCTGAACCTTCGAATGGCCGCCTTCGACCACTTAAAAGGTAAAAAAACAAAGTAAATACATTTTCCAAGTGGTTGGGCTACTACCAACAAACAATTTGGAGACTTTAGTTTTCCTGACCACTGATTGCTGGAAAGTGGGTGGGGTTGTAGAGGTGCATTATGGGTCCACATGATGAGTCATTAAGGAGCTTACAGACATTCGGACAGATTAGATTTTGCTCTTCTAATCTGGGAGATTACCGCCACACAGGCCTGCTGACCGGGGACCTGCTATGCTGGGCAGCGCTAATATTCTTCGCTCTGATCATTTTTTTCATTTCTTTGACTCTTTCCTGGGAGATGTAGCCCTGGGAGTGGGGGGAGGGGGAGAAGGGGGGCGAGGGTAGAAAGTGAGGCGTGATTTGACCGGTGCCGTGGTCCCAGCCGTGGACCGTGCCGGTGCGACAGCTCCGTTCGTCGCACATCTGCTGGTGCAGGCAGGAGGATTTGCTCCTTCTTGGCCAGTAATGCGTTGGGGTTTAATTCAATTAGAGCCCACGCCGGTGCACGGTTTAGAAACTACTACAGTCTCTTGGCTGTAGAGGCAGACAGGAGGACGGTTTCCTCACTAACATACAGAACTTTACCTTCTCCCAGGGAGTGACAGCAGGGTCAGGAGGACGCTGGACCGTTGGAACGCTCTCCAGATGTGGACCGTTCACCTGCGGCACCATTGAGCTGCGGACGAAGATGCAGCCGGGAGAGCTGGTGGAGAAGCCAGTCATGGAGAGGCCGGAACAGACTGAGGCCTGCCCAGACACTGAGGCTGGGGACGGCCATGGATGTCTCACAGACATCCAACTGTCCCTGGATACCCAGCCAGTGGAGACAGAGGTCTGCTCAGAGGAGGACCGGGTCGAAAGCCAGGACGACTGCCAAGCAGCCGCCAATGATTTCGAGGCCCTGTCTATCTCAAGGACGGAGGGCACGAAGACAGAAGGGGAACTGGGGGAAGACAGGACGCTGAAGAAGACCCCCAGCTTTGGCAAGACAGTGCGGTTTCAGATACCGGTGGACCCGGAGGTGCCGGAGGAGAGGGTGGACTTGGAGGAGAGCATTTTCCCAGAGTACGACATCGAGGAGTGGACCACCTCCAGCTTCGAGGAGCTGTTCCAGGCAGAAGACTGGGTGGACGTTACAGGTGGGTGACTCACACAGCATGATGATGTCATAATAGGGAACCTCAACACTAACCCTGTTCGGGACTTTCATCGAATGAATATGAGTAGTGGGAGGTTTGATTTATTTTCATTTTAATTGAATTGACAAGATGATTACTTGACTATGATTGGTGATAAGGAGAAACACAGAGGTTTTTATAATTTGAAGTTATTGTTTCTTATGTTTTCTTATGTTAGGTTCTTACGTTATGTTCACTATGTTTATATTATGTTTCAAGACACATTATTTTTGACAGTTAAACCTGCTGTAGGCAGATGTGAAGTTAAAAAGAGAAAATGTTCAACAGCTGCTTATGTATCAAAAATACATTATTTGTGTTGTTTTGAATGTTTACGTCAAAGACACAGCTGTTCACTGTAAAGAGCCAATTACTTTTCTGTCTGTTCAGCAATGGGAAAGATCTGTGGTGTCACTCCTTTCAACGCAGTCCAGCGTTTTGTACTATTTCAATCATTTATTTACTCTTTTATTTGCTTACAAACGAAACCTTGGGGAACTTAGCCATCCTGAAATTACATAATCAAAAATAAATCTTTTTGTTCCTATGATATTTTAGCTCACTCGCTGTACGTGATCCGCAAACATCATATCGCAAGGCAAAAAATGACCGTATGTGTCCCTTAAGTTGTTTGACTTCCATTCTTGAACAGCGAGGTATCCAGCCCACCCCTCCTCCACAGCTGCTAAGGCCCTTGCTCCACTGCAGGCAGGCTGTCTAGATGCCTGTTGAACAGCAACAAGCAGATTAACCCTACCCCCCCCCCCCTCCCTCCCTCCTTTTCTCTCACCCCCCCCTTCTTGCACGCCTCCTGTTTACAGATGACCGGCTGCTGAGAAAGAAGTTGATCAAGTCGGGCCCTGCGGAGGCCGCGTGTCCTGTCTGGGGTCAGGAGGTCACCGTGAAACAGCAGGGAGTTCTGGAGGACAGGACGGTGGTGGAAAAGGACCTCAAGCTAACCTTCGTCATCGGCGAGGGGGACGTCAACCAGGTGAGCGATGCCGATCTCCCAGAAGCAGGGCGGGGAAGTCGTTTAAGCTGTGCACAGCAAGACCCCCTAAGCCAAGGGAGTTGACCTGGTTCTCTGTTTTCAATTAAGCCTAACTACAACAGACCCTGCAAGCCCCTACAGCAGCCAGACTAGTTCATCCAATCACACCTCTAACACCTTAAGGTCATCAGCAGGTGTTAAAAGGCACTAACAGTGACATAGGTTCCATTTCCAAAGTGGGGGGCACTGTCACACGGTGGTTATAGAGGGGCTAAGGTGTGCAATGTCTCTGTTTTGGAGTAACACCATGTGTGGGAGTACACATGGTGTTACTCCAAAAGCTAGCATGCCCCCCCCCCCTGTAAACTATACCCATGCTCCAGTGCTTTGCTAATGCTGATAATTGTAAATGCGAGCTTGTGAGAAGCTGTCTTCAGGAATCTTGTAAGAGAAGCCCTGTAGAAAAAGCTATTCTCCCAAGAATAAAAATGTTATTTACTAAAAATATATATCTTAAGCAAAGACATGAACTTCATGCCTCTGCTTAAGGTTGCTGATTCAGTACGATTGTACAGCTAGTGCAGTTCTCAGAGTTGCTGCTTGTTGATTATATTTTGAAAAATTGATGTTTTTGTATTACTTTTTGCAAATTTTGTAATTCTTCGTGAATGGAAACATGGGTAAAAATAGATTTTAAATTTTTAAGTTGCACTTTATATTCTAACATAAAGTATATCACAACCATGGTTTTATATAACTTCCATAAAACCATGGTTCTGATAAACGTGTGTTCTGATTTCACTTTCATAAAATGCTTTATACACTTTTAAATAATGATGCAGCTGATACATTTTAGTAATGCCATATGCTACCAGCGTGAACACACAAAATGTTAAAAATGTATCTTTGCCTGCTATATTCCACTGTTTGCTTATCTAAACCTGCAAAACTGCAATTGTTCCTTATCAGTCCATTGGGAAGTTGTGCTGATGTTTGAGGCCACCTGTCATCATCTCTTGATTGTCCTCATTTTAAAAGGACTTTGGACAAAACAATTTATCTTAACTATAATATGGCTGGATAAGCCAAGCAACTGAGCTTGCATGTAAACCAGGTCTGAAATAATCTGTTATGTTAATTTTTGCTCTCTTACTTTAGCTGAAAATAGAAGCAATAACTTTTACCCGCATTTGCCTGCTGAATAGTCACATTTACACCTAACAAAGCAAGCTAAATTACTTATTAGAGCCAGACATAAAGTTAGTCTTCTCACAATAGTAATGCAAAAGTCTTATCTACATTACACTCAGGCTGCTGCAGCAAGTCATGAATGGGCAAACAAGACAAGTAACTAACCAAATAATACGTTGGCCAGCTAGCAAACTAGTTTAAACCATTCCCTTTAATATCATCGCAATATACAGAAAGAACAAATACCACTTGTCTCCAGCACTTTTTTTCTTTAGCAGTTTTTTCACTGTGGCATGATGGTGTTAACTGACAACAAACACAAAATAATAGCCACAGGGGTCATGTGGAGTTTGGGCCTATATGAGAGAGCATAGACCAAAGGATTTGAACAAAAAATGAGATATGTGCATGAATCCAATACTGAGTCTTGCATACAGTCTATTCATCCTTTGAAATGTGCCTCTCAAGTAGTTTGTCCCCTATGCAATGAGTTCTTTCTTGGGTACCCAATAAAAGGATCTAGTTACATTCTGGTTACAGTTCACTGAGCAATGAAAGCCTACCACATGTCGTACTAGTGTCACCAGAACGCCTGCAGGAAATGCCTTAACTTTTGAGATAAATCTACCATTTCACAAAAAGTGTCCTCACAAAAAAGGAGGAGCGTTTTGGGGGACTGCTGTTGTGATGTTCCCGATGAGTAATGTGACTGACACAGGCGTGTTTACCGGGCAGGCCCTGGAAGAGTGCGCGCTGTCGATGCAGCTGGGGGAGATCGCGTTACTGCTGGCCGACTCGCAGTGCACATATGGACTTCTGGGAAGGTATGAGCTGGGATTAACCGCCGCTGTCACACTCCACTTGTTGAACACAACCCACGAAAACAGAGGGGGCGTTTCAGCTGGTGCATGCTAACAGTCGAAAAAAAAACGTAAATATAAGGAAATCTTTGTTGAAGGTTAAGGACAATATATACAAAGCCAGCTATGTTGGTACAGTTCCTGACGGTTGTGAGGGGTGGCATGTGTGTGGTGCTGCAGTGAAAAAAAAAAAACGCACATCAAGCTCCCATTTGGCTTCTTATCAAACTGAGGAACGAGCACTTTGTTGTAGAGTTGGTGTCATATCTCTCACCCCCCCAACCAAAACTAATGAGCTGTAAATGTGAGCAGATGGCCTCTCCAAACACATACAGGGATGACCAGAGGATCCTACATGCTGACATCCGGAAGGAGACTTTAATCACAACCCCTGGGCCAGTTTTACGAAATCGCGCTCAATTAAAAAGTCACTTGGCTCTGGGGACGTAATCCCGTTAGAAGTTCGTTAGCACGCGATTATCTGACTTTCCGCCCAGCTCCGCCACAGGTTCAATATTTACCCACTGAGGTGTTAAATGTTTACAGGGGCCGCTGTTGCACAATGTCCGTGACGTCTGAAATCTAAACTGCACAGCGGGTTCTGTCCTAAGCAGCGTTTGTACTGTAGAATCGATGCCAAATGAATATTGAGTTCCACAGACCACATCCTGCATATAAAATAGCAATACCAACAGCACGGAGTGTCACCAGCGGACACAAAGCTTCTGATCTTTAATCATCTGGTGATGTCAGAGGTCACAACAGAAATGGCTCTAAATAAGCCAAAACAATTGCAGTGCCAGGTTACAATATTGTCACAGCAAAACTCACATTGAAAACACTGTTATGTTGCCACTGCTATGCTCTTAATTGTCCACGTTTCGACAGATTCTTGTTGCTTTGTTTGTTCATGTAGTGTTGCTATATGATCCCATACTCCAACACGTTTTCTACTGCCCATGTTCTGCTGATTTTTTCTATAGTTTATGGGAGCAAATCAAAACTATATCCAGAGCCAATCTAGCTCTCCATTCGCTGTCAAAACATGGGTGTCTCTCAGCCAACAGCTCTTTCATGTGCTGTAGATGTTTCAGACTTGTCATCGTTGAGGCAGCCAGCACTTTCACAGCCTGAAGAGTACATTGCTGGGCATTACTATTAACAGCCCACATCTGACTTCTGTCAAATAAAACATACATAAATAAATCAAATCCAGGAATAAAAATATTGCCATACACATCTAATTTATGGCCAGTTATTTGCACTAGCCTGTTTTAGGTGTGGAGTTGGGGTGGGAGGGGTGGTGTTGGACAGCACAGGACATGCAGTACTAGAACTGTTTGAATCTCCGCTTTTGGGGCTGCGCTACACACCACTCGGGACCGTGGCTGTATTTTACTGTGGATTAGAGAGGAGGGGAGAGGTCTTAACGTGGAGCCGAGGCCTGCTGGGAGTCACCCCTGTGGGTGGAGGCAGACAGGTGCTGAGTTAATGGTTGTTTTGTGGCTGTTGATTAGGCCTGCGTGCTGTGAGAGGCAAATATAGCCCTTCCCCCTGGGGTACTCCCAGAGGGCGCTCAGCCAATTCTTAAAAGGGTGACAGCTAAGCTACTCTCCCGCCGACTCCTCCAGTGACAGCGGCTGGGAGAGTAATCACTGGCTTTCCGCAGAGACAGAGTCTGCTCTGCTGCACAGCTCAGGCTGCAGTAGCACACATGTCCTCGCGTCCACGCAGCCAAATCAGTGACTGAATATTAAAAACGTACTTTACATGCTGTGAAATTAAAATGGAGAGAGGAAGAAAAAAACAAGTTGTGCTTACTAGTTAAGCGTGGGCGATGAGAAAATGTGCAATTAGAGTGGAAAAAAAAGCATCTTAAAAATGTCAGTCATCACGAGAGAAGGTTCAATTTAAAAAACAACATAAAATACAGAAATAGTTAAATATACCAGTCTGGACGGCAACGTGACCAGACAGAATGAAATCGGTCGTGAATGAATGCCATTTGTTTATGCAAATCCGATTTCAAGAGGCCGTTTTAAAAAGGCACGGAGCGGTAGGTAATTTTGCTGTTTGAGGACGAGCGGCAGGACGGTGGGCCCGAGCTGTAAAATGACAGAGAGGATCTCATTTAGCCTCTCCCCCGGTAACTGGCGGAAGCACTGATTGGGCTCCGCTGGCAGCCAGTCACGTGAGGCCCCCCGTCCGAGCTGAGGGCACTTCACTGTTCTCGTCTGGTCCCTGAGCCTGCGGCCGGCCTAATTCGTTTGGCCGTGAGGACGCATCACGTGGGGAAGGTGCTCGTCTCCCGCAGGCGTTTTCTAAATGACATTTTCAGGTCCCGTAATAGCCCATCATGTTAGGATATGGCTAATGAATCACAAAAAAGGTCCACGCAGCTAACTGTCTATCTGGCGTCTCCCCGAGGAGTGATGCTCCGGGAAATTGAGTGTAAAACACTCTGGCGTTGTGCTTCCTTTTTCAGGCCGGAATGGACAGCGAATGTGGGCGTGTGCTGCCTTCTCTCGCAGGCACGTGCGGTGGCTGCCAACAAAATGTCTCAGAATGGGTTCCGGGCATTTCCGTGAACGCGTGGGCCGGGCCCTTCATAATGATAGATCACCCTGAGGTCCCGCATGTGTGTGTCTCCTCACCGTCCCTCGATCAACACCCTGACAAGGCCTGGAGCCGAGCGTCTGCCCCGCTGAACGGCAACTGAAACCCAACGAAGCAAAAAAACATTCATCTTCAAGCACAGATACTTTAAAACCTGCTCTAAGAACAAGATAACAAAAAAGATTCTGTCCATGTCTGAAAGCGTCAATTTACTCCACAGCTATCTGTTAATGTGATTCCTATGATGTTGTGTAACAGAGAGAGGGAAAAAAAAGAATAATGGTGTATGCAAGCTACTCAACAGATGGGGTGTGTTACTGTCAACCCTGAACTCATGAAAGATCCTATATTCAGTGGAGAGAGTACCTCTGTAAAGCCACATCCTTTCTAAGGAACAGTAAAATGTTTCCAGGAAACCAAAAGGTTTAATTGCAAGTTCATTGGAATCAATATATATGACAGCAAGACAATTTAAAATAAACACTACCTCTTTTTGAGCTTGCAAAGAAAAGAAAAAAATTAGAAAATGGCAGACATACAGTATAACCCCAAAATATAACAGGGTACGGAGAGAATTTTGTGCTGGTGAAACAGATCCTGTACTGAGCCCTCACATGCACTTTGTTGCAGTTAAACTATCTGTTAAGAGTTAGGAACTGTATCTGATCTTTTTTTAAAGATCAATATTTCAAAACGTAGGAAGTCTGTCCCCATAAAACAAAACTGCAGAACAATGTCTTTTGTCAGGGACTCTAACCTGAGGGTCATTTCCTACAGATCAAGCCAGAATGACAGTGAGTGAGTTGCCAGTTAAACAACAGGAATGCTGTTTTAAGAATAAATGTTTGCAGAATGTTTGGAATGAGGACTTGCTTTGCAGAATTAAGATGCATGCACATTGCTGTGCTGTGGTTTCCTGTCATTTAGCATCCTGCTCTGAACTCTTTTCAAAGTGCATGCTCACTTCCAATAACATTTAAGTGACTACTATTTGTACATGTAAATTTGCTAAGTACTGACATGGAAAATACAATTTTCAGGATGGAAATACATGATAGAAAATTTGATCCATTCAATTTATGTCCAATGCATTGAAGTCTCATTCAAAGTGATATGTCCTCTGTGTGGAAAGGATAACTTCACATTCACGGAATAGGAACTATTGTCTGGAATTTACCTGAATAAAGACACTGCCTTGTAAGTATGTATCCTGGCAGTCATGAGTCATGTTTAACTATGGAACAGAGCAAACAGAAGCTTTATCAGAACCGTGAGAGCAGCCCTGCTCTGTCCTGGGTCCAGAGGTTACAGTGGCAGGAGGAATGAGCATGGAAATGTTTATGCTGAGAGAGGAAGTCATTTCCAGCATAGGGGCTGACGTAGGTTTAGGTAAAGGTCAAAGTTCACTCAGGTATTTTAGTAACCTGTAACAGGCATATCTGAATTACATACCTGGTCACATCCTGTATGTAGCTCAGAGCTCTTACACGTCACAAGTTTGCTATTTTCAGTCCACTCCACTTTTATACCAAAAAAATTCCAAAATCTTGTCTAAATAGTGTTACACTTCTGCTCATCACATCCCTGATGTTCTGGTGAAGTCCTCAGCCAAACTCACATTTATGGCTTCTCACCTCACTAATTTGATTTGTTAAACCATTCTCTCCCTCACCACTTCAGCTGAGGTGTGGTTCTTGTGTATCAGCCAGGTTGGTTCTACCCATAGGTGGTATTTGAGATCACTTCACTGCACTATAAATTGCCTTGAGATACATGAAAGAAGCACAAAGTGTGTGTCCAATGTATTATTAATATTATTGTTATACCTCAGGCAAAACACACTGATGTATTCTATGTATATTATGGTCACTGGCTTTCTTTTTACTGAATAGCAGCAGAGCCTGTTTCACCAGATTCTATTGAGGCAATACAAACTGTTTGCCAGTAATATCCGCCACACACGGCCGGAAGGGTGCATTAATTGAATTACGCCTCCTGCATGTCCTCCTCTTACAGGAAATGCCCTTTTTTAAAGCTTCAGAATGACAATGCAAAGTTGCACAATCACCTGTTAGCATCAGCCCCAAATTCTGACACACCACCCACCTGAGCAGGGGGAACGCTGCCACCATATAAACAAATGAGAATGCAAACAAGCTGGGGCTCTAACCCGGCACCGCCTGCTGTGAGCGTGTGAACTCCGCCGAGCCTTCCCAGGGGAGAGGGGATGGAGAGAGGCAGAGAGGGAGAGAGGGAGAGGGGGACGGCACGCCAAGGTGTCACTGTCGTTGAGGAGAAGCTTGCCTCTTGCTCCGACGCTACTCAGACAGAGACAGAGACAGAGGTCAGCGCGATGAGTCTATCGGCTGACTCACCCTGTGCGGGCTCTGTGACTCACTTCTACAGCTAGGACGTGGGCAGCAAGCAGCACAGGAAGAAAACTGAGCTGGCTGTGACATTTTAGCGCCCTTTATCAGGTTCTGAGCACTAATTTGGGCTCAGTCCTGCAGTTTTATTGTATGCATTTTAGAGTGACAGCACAAGCTCCAAAACTTTCACGTTATGAAGTGAAAGTGACCCCAGCTCGAAGGATGTTAATCAGTGACTTTAACAACTTGTATTTCTAATACTTACTCTGTAACTGTAACTTGTTGCAGTTAAGGAGTAACACCCTTTGCGTAAACGATCTCCAGCGCTTGGATTTGTTTGTCTAGCACTTAAAACAATACCCATTACTTTTGCTGTTCCAGTGTAATGAATGTTCTGGATGGCCTTCAGGACAGCTGTGTGTGTGTGTGTGTGTGTGTGTGTGTTAGATTATGTGTGCTTGTGTGCATTCATGTGCTCCTTTGTGTGTGCATTTGTGTGTGTTTCTTTTGTGTGTTTATTTTGGAAGTTACTGAACTGAATAGCTTTACAGCAGGCACTTTGGAGCTGCATTAAAATATATCCGGTACAACTGCATTTTATACTCCAACAGTAACACAGGTTAAAAATGAGACCACGTTAACAATGGCTTTTAACATGTGCACTGTGCAGGAGTAACTTAACTCTCAGACAGAGGGGAGTGTGAACAATGCAGGCGGCAAGCATGGTCATAGCTTGGTGAGGTTGCCGCTGTGTCTTCCTGCACCCTGGGAGAGCAGGCATGGCAGGAAAAAGAGACAGACTGGTAATGCTGTGAGAGACAGAGAGCAATAGACAGGTACTACTGCTGTGTGTTTCTGTGCAGTGCCATGAAAGAGAAAAAGGGTCTAAGGGCCTCTCTGAGATGTATGAGCTCTTTTTGGTGTGAAGAGGGAATGCAATTTCGTTGTGCTTGCACAATGACAATAAAGTTCTTCTTGATTCTTCTTGATGTGTGGCATTGGCTGCGTGATATGTTTCCACTTGCCACAATCTGTGGGACAGTGGTGACACATAGACCTTTTTCATTCTTTACATTTATCTTAGCATATGCTTAGAAAGCATAGTGTGTACTTGTCATCCCAATACAGCCAATGTAAATTAATTCATTTGACTGACAGAAGAAAAAGAAGAGAGCAAGAGAGACAGAGATTCCTCTTATATAACTATAGAATTAGTGAGTGTAGCTGTTACTCAATTTGCAAAGTATTTCATCATTATATGTGTTTATTGGTTGAGATCTGAGATTAGATTTAGCTGTTGTCTATTTGTCGTTTGTTCCTTTTTTCATGCATTACTATATATAAAACACTTTGGCAATAATTACACAATGTTTTGCATGCCAATAAAGCAAAATTGAATTTGAATGTCAGGGAGAGAGAGGGAGGGAGACAGAGAGGGCGGTGATGAGAAAAAGCAAGAGAGACAGACAGAGAGATTGAGAGAGAGAGAGAGAGAGCGAGAGAGAGAGAGAGAAATGCCGGGGTGCATCACAACAGAAGTGCGTAAGCGGAGAGGCCAGAGTTGAGGAGTGTGAGCTGAGGCATTCAGGTCTCCGAGCAGCGAGTGATTCAGTCTCCACACTCCATTCAGCCCCCGATTCCCAGGCCAAATGAAAACCAAACACAATCAAATGCCACTCTGATTGCTCATGACGACTACCCGGCTGAAAGAAGGGCATTTTTTTTAAACCTTAGGAGAAAAAAATAACAGCAAATGGGGGGCTTGATAAGCGGTTGGTCTTTTTTTAAAAGCACACTTTTAGCTTTGCTTTCTGATTCCCTTCATGGCATTGTTGTCCTCTCAGTGGTCATCCTTTTCCTCTGCCAAAAAGTGTGGAGGATCACAGTGTGTAATATCAGGGGCCTCAGACTCCCGGGGTGGCTGTACTGTGCTGGGGAAAGCAGCAGTCTTACGCAGAGGGAACCAGTCTCTCCTACAGTGCTATTGATCATGGTGGTTATTGCATTATTTTCTAGGGTGTCTTCCTTTGTGTTCCACACATCATCCATTTATAGAGCTAAATATCCGCTGACGCAATGCTGATTGATCTCTATGCTCAACGCTATGATAGCAGTGTCTTTCCCGGGTTGTGACCCTGCAGTCTCTGGAATATAAGTCAAGACGTAGAACCAGTCCTCCACTCTGGATTCCCCAGTGGTGGGGTGAATCAGGCTTGCAGGTCATCAGAACATCAGCACGCTGTCTTTGTTAATGCTCTATCTACATACACACATGTTTAGGTGGTAATCATTATATTGTGCATACAGTGAGTTTTGGCAGGCCTTAGGTTGTGAAGACCGGGGGTGTGGTGCTGGGCCCAGTGTGACACTGTGCCAGACCCTTGGCGAGATTTCATGCGCTCGGCTCCGAGTGGTATCAAACTTGAAGAATGTGTACGCTGCGTGTGGTTTCATCGGCATGCAGTCGGCGGACTGACTCAGGGCGACTCCCATCCCTCCCATACAGAGCCCTGCAGGCGCGGCTCCTTCATCCTCACGCACAGGGTTGCATCTGCTGATTATGGCGGCGCGTGTGGAGTGGCTGAGTGCATCGTGTTTCCCTGTCCTCGTCTAACAACATATACAGCCCAGAGGTCAAGAGCAAGAGAGCGGCTGATCACAAACACTTCAGAGAACATAGCATCTCTAACTGAAAAAAAGGAACAACAAATAGAAGAGTCCTCTGTGTCTGGCGGTACTGTTGATGCTGATGAATCAGATGTCTTGATAGCTATTTCAAAAATGCATTTTTGCTTTGTTTCCCAGTCGCCTTCTAGCTGAAGCCTGAGTGTAGGCATGCACCCACAGACGGCTATGTGAGTGCCCTGGGTCTGGCCCGTGCATGTGTGTGCGTCTAATCTGCCACCTGACTGCATGCTTCTCCCCTCACTTATCTCTGGCAAGATCCATCGGAGCGCTGTTTCTCTTGTAACGTGATGCCTCTTTGAACGGCATCCACTTCTGCATTTCAGCTGAGGAAGTTACCAAGGACAAGGGTTATACTGGAATCACACCGCACACGCCACAATCTTTCACAATGCGATATGATATCTTCCACTGGTTATAAAAAAAGAAAAAACTGTCACTTTCTTGTGCGTGTAAGTCCTGCCGTTATTAAGGTACTGTTTAACGGCAGCGATGTGGCACTCAAACGAAAGCATTTAATGGTGTATGCAACACACCACTGTAAACCCCTGGTCTGTGTTTTTTCACCATTTGAAAAATTTTCAGCACCAGGGCATGGTGACGCATCATTTCTTTAACCCAAATGCAATTATCTGAAGCGCTCAGCAGAGAGTTTTATCAAAAGAACATCAAAAAGACAGTCACTGCACCCACCACTGAAATATGTTGCTGTTCACTTTAAGTGTTTTCACTTTCATGACCCCATTCTGTTTTACCAAACATTTAAAAATGTGAACAAAAAATAACACTTATATAAAGGGGGGAGGAGGAGGGTGTTCATAATATAAATATGTAAGTTCAAGAATAGCCATTTTTTCTGGGTTCTATATTAAAATGTACTGTGTGCTTTCCACAGACAGGATCAATCTGCAACACTTGCCACTCACTTAACAGCAGACTCTATGTCCCATCATTTGCTGTCTTCATGGACCTAGACATATTCTCCCGCCCTTTCCATATACAGCCTTTATAGAGGGATCTGTAATTGAAAGTTGCCATTCAAGCGTATAAAGAAAACGAGTAGCCTCCATTTGAGTGATTGAAGCCATTTTTCAGCGTTTTGGCACAGTCCTCTCCCCAGTGACGGCTTTTGAGTGATGAGCCACCTCGCCACAGCATGTGACGCTTCACACACAGTGCGACACACTTGAGGACACGCGTGAAGCCACAGCGCATTCCTAATCAGTCCTCTCAGGTCGCTCACACTCTGCTGCACCCGTATGTGACAGCATTTACATCTACTGCTAATGCGCACGCACACACACACACACACACTGGCACAAACACATACACAACAACTTAGAGCAGTTCTGACGGAAAAGAGGAGTTGATAGCCTTCACAATCTAATCTGCCTCAACCACAAGGACCCACCTAATGCATGAAGGAGTGTCAAATAAGTTTCAAGACCCTAGCCTGGCCTAGACACACTGGCTTTTATCCTGGGGCTTGGCTCAGGGTGTAAGTGAGGTGTCTGGGGTATACAGATTATGATAAGGGACATGACGTCATCAAGCAGATTGTAGATATTCCCCATATGCCAGGACTGGTGTCAACAGAGATAGGTAACCACCCTATGGCTAATAAGTCCTATCAGGGCATACTGACAATTTATTTTGAGGGTTGCAACCACAGTGTTTGTGTTTGTTTAGTTGAGAGGAATGGTAAATGAAGCCATTTGTGGATATTTAACTGTGGTGGAGTCTACGGCTCAGTGTCTGTTTGCTTGAATTAGAACACCTGTAAAGACTGAGAACCAAGCATTAGCCTCTCTCCCAAATCCTGAAGGCAAGACGTTTGCCTCTCCTCAATGCACAGAGTGCTAAGACAATGGGCAAAAGGGAGAAAAGGTTTTGTTTTTTCTCATTGACCCTGTTTTTTCATAGTCTGGTTTCAGTGCTGTTTATTATTTTGGGGAGGGCCACTTGTCTCTCTGCCAAAGTTTACTTCTGGTGCTAAGTGCTGGCTCTCTGTTTCCTGGGAGGCCTTCTCATGTATTCAGTTCAACTCCTGTACCATTGTATGTTTTCCCTCACAGCGGCTGCTTAAAAGGGCTCCTAGATATGATCTCCAAAAAGATCAGTAGTTTATCTTGTAGTTATTGTTTAACATGCATTCAATAGGAACACTTTAGATGTAAGTTTTCTGGAAACTGTTATTTAGTATTTGAAAGTGACCCAGGTGAAAGAGATTAGTTGTACTTTTAGTTTTGTCAACACTTGGTCCATCCCACTGAAATGTTAAATACCCCACAGTAACTACTGCAATTTGATGTCATTTAATGTCCACAATCAAGCCAAAGGGGTAGTTCAACAGGACAAAGCCAGTTTTATAAATAATAAATTCTTTTATATCTTTTTATTAAATTAGACATTTTCTGTCTTTTGTACCATTACCTCTGAGACAGTAACAAGCCTACAAGCCTATGAAAATATGTAACTAGTGGCAGCAGGTACTGCATTGCATTTCAAACTAATATTTTATATATATATATATGTACGCATTCACATATGTACAGTGTACTTGTGCATAGTGCATGTTAAATATCAGCCTAACAGCACGGTACCTGCTGCTGATAGTTAAACATTTTCATGTAGGCTTGTTAATGACCTATATATGTATATGAGGCTAGTATCATCTTCATTTTTTTACAAAAATCAGTTTAAAAGTACATTTGGAGTGCAAAATGGAAGTCAGAGAAGATATTTGGCTGGAGATATGATACACTAGATTCATGAGCCTTAAAGGGGTGATTTACAGCTGGAGTGTCCAATCACTTTCCCTGGGTTTCAGTGCCTCATCCTGTCAGCCTTCAAGTAAAGATGCATTATTCCACAGGATTTGGCCTACTTACTATAGCAGGACCAAGGCACATGTAACAGTTAGTGCAATACTGGTCTGCTCTCATCAATAAAAGTGTTGATATGGTTTGCGTGGAATATATGTGTGAGAACTTGGCCTGTTTTTGGTATCAAGTTTTATTTGGTGGTATTGGCACTGAACATTGTAGGGTGTTCTTGGGGGTAGATTTGCAAGAGCCTGATTAGAAGAGGGGCCCACCCAGTGAGTGACATCACAAACACACATGACATAGGAGTGTGTGGCTGATAGAAGTTGCCATGGTTACCACTCTAAGTCTGCATTCGCTCAGGGTCTGCTGACACAACTAACATGCGCTCCACAAAGACCTCTGTCTTGATGTGACCTTATCCAGACCATAATGCCAGCCTGTAGCACAGACCTTGTTGCTTAGCGACCCATAAATACACCCAGTCTGCACAGCATTGTCTTTTTTTTGGCTTTATGACAGCAACAATAATGGAAGGAGATAGTTTGCATGCTATATCCAGTCGTGGCAATCCTAGGGGATGCAGTCAGATAAGCGCCACCCACAGCAAGTTACTGGTGTGATTCTGACCCAGTGGCCTACCTGACAGATGCACCATGCTAAGGTACCACTGAGTCTGGGATCTGACAGGGAAACACAGTGACAAAATCCTCCCCTCCCCCCTGTCTGGACCTCAGTGCTTCCCACTCAAACACTGGTGCAGCCCTGCGTGAGCTCACCACAGACCTCTCCAAGGATTTGACTCATTGTCTGACACGTCTGCAGTCCGTCAGTGCTCCACAGCTAACACTCTCATCATGCTATTGAGGTGCTTTCGAGAGTGCCTCAGACACACACTCTCTCCCCCTGTGGCTCCCAGCTTCACTTAATGCACATTTAGCTATATCAAAACCGCCATCTATTTTAAAGCCAGGTGTTTATTTACGTCAGTGTGATTTGGTCAACCCACTTGTCTTGATGTTTTGCCACCAGGGTGAGTCTGTGATTTATTCCTTGTAAATTAATATTGAAAAAGAAACAGTAAAATCATATGCCTGTCTTACCACAGTATAAAAATGAACATATTTGTTAGTGGCAATGGTCCATTATTATTCTTTTCTCTTTTTTTTTTTTTTTTTTAAAAAAAGCGAATTAGGAATCACAGCAAGGGTGTGGATGATGTGCCCTCATTTGCGGGTCTTTTTAACTGCACCTACTTTATGTAGGGAGCTATTTATTAAGTGCTATATCAAGCAGCTAAATAGGGTCCCTGTTCCTAGAATTTTCCAGCTGGTCCTCCAGTGCGGTTTCCGACAGACCTGCTTCTCCGCGGCCAGCTTTGGTCGCTCTAAGTCATGTCCATCCTCCAGTTGTGTCTGCACGCACATCCCCGGGTCCTTTGAGGGTCCTGTGTCCCCACAGTGATCTCAAGAAGAGGGAGCAGCAACAATGGTCACCATAATAAACGCGGCTATAATTAGTGCCCCCAGATGTGTGGCTCTCCTGCCATGGCAACCTCAAAGACATCCCCTTAATTAGCAGAGCCGCGCAGCGAACAGGGCCCAGGACCCACAAGGGCGCAGGGCCCCCCGAGAGAAACAAAGGAGAGAGAAAGAGAGAGATAAGGAGAGCGGGAGAGACAGACAGGGAGAAGGAGTGGAGCTCTTTGCTCCAAAGCTGATAATTGTTGGGTTTCGCTTAACAGGCATCCACGACGTCATATCCCAGGGTCTCTTGTTTGCGACAAATATTTTGAAAGGATGTGCGCTGATATAAACACTCATTTTGTTTGGCCCTGTTTTCCTCATGTGGGAATTTTAAGTGCTGTAACTCACAGTGTTTATTTTGTGAAATGATGACACGTTACACTCGATGATCAGCACATCAAGGGATGTCTCAAAAACATAACAGCAGTATAAGCTGTGTAACATACAAGAATGTAACACACAGACGGTGCTCCATTGTAACCTGTTCATTGCGCAAATGTGGGGTTTTTTGGGAAAAAAAAAACAATATAAAAAGTCAATATAAAAAAAGTCAATATAATTCAGTACCATAAAAAATAAATAAACCAAAAACGAAGATACACTACTGAACACAACTAGGATAAGAACAGCTGTCAGGACATTCCTGCTCCTTGTTTATAACAAGCCTATGTAATCAGACTTTGTTTTATTTTTCTCTGAATTCTAATAAAAGAGCTGGCAACCACCGAGTGCAAATGCCTGTATTCCAGACACAGCTTGGGGATGTAATATTGTCATAATTGACCAAGTGTACTTTGTGGGAAAGCATGATTCATTCTGGTTAACCTTACCATGCTAAAAAGATTACTCCTCTTTGCATCTAAGATCATATCACCTTCTCCATATAGCTGTACACTCAACATTAAAGAACAACAACAAAATAGCAAGATGACGGATAACACATTGAACAAATCGTTTTTGAAATAACTAGGGCTAAAATTGCCAGGATCTCTAAATGTGTTAATTAACTGGGTTGCCTCATGTTGACCTATCTAATGCGACATCCAAGATTCCTAATGTGATCGTTTGGTGCAGAATACATTAATACCCAATGATTTTCTTTAGCCATAGCAAACTACATTAATGTATGCCCTGGCGAACGGAGAAACAGGAACAGCAGGAGGTAATGTGACAGAGCTGTTCTGTCTCAACTCAGTGTTTAACAGTCAAAATTGTAGTCAGAACTAGACCATTGAGGGCAAACCTTTCTGAATATGCTGTAAATATTTGGCCTTGTCAAATAGACAAGATGTCAAGAACAACAGGCGAGTCACTGGACAAAAAAATTCAGCTTCAGAATTGTGTCAAACGTAAGGAACCTTGAGACAATGATATATAAGCCATGCATGACAGCACAATGTTTTTTGTAGGTGAAAGTGCTCTGACATTTAGACTAAAAATAAATATATACATCTCAAAATATGACAGAGTGCCTGACACTTCTTCAGATGTTCTTTTATGTAATCTTTCCTTCTCAATGAGAACAAGTCATCTATGATGCACTTTTACATCTATTGCTGTAATAAACAGAACTCTGTAAAATGCACGATCATTTAGAGGATCTGAGAATTTTTGCCTGAGCAGATTTTTCGGGTAAAAGTTTGCCTAGTCTGTATGTGGAGACAAAATATTACTCCCCTCATTTCATGGTGGTGTGCATTCTGCTATGTATTTTACAGTAAAACCAGCATTTCCTTTTATATAAGAAATATCATTCCTAGTAATGAGCAGGAGTGTGGTTATTTTAAGGTATATAAATAATCATGAGAATTTGTTTGGCTTGTAGAAAGATAAAAAAAGCAAACGTAACCTTTAGTAAGCATGGAAAAGTACCAGCAGTGTTCTACAAGATGAAATTTTCACTCTTGGTTTGTTTCCCTGCTGTTGATTTGATGTGATTTAAAAGGCACTCAATTCCGAACAGATCAGTCCCCCAGTGGTCCGCTTATGTTAACGCTAATGTGAGGCGCAGGCTCAGAAAGGGAGAGCCTGTCATTATTATTCAACCGTGTTGTCGCAGTTTGCTGTGTCGAGAAATTCACGGTGGTTCAGTCCCTGGGGATCTGCATGAATCTGCTCTTAAACTGTGTAGATCAGATATCAGAAAGCTGTTCAATCCTCTGGTGCATTTTACATGAACCCATCAACAAAATAACATAGAGTGAAAGAGGCTGAAAGTGGGTTATATACCAAATTATCAGTGCTATTCAGTTGCCCCATTAGTGTCCACACCTACTAGTGTTTGTATTCAAATCGTGTCATTAGGATTACATAGCATTTCAAAGCAGTAGGAGGAAGTACAAATAAAATGTAGCATCATCTACAAGTATGCTTTGTATTTAAAGGAGGATCCTTCATGGAATAGGTTTACTTGGTGGAGCAGTTAAAAATCTAAGGAACGATGTAAGAAAAGGAACTCTTAGTTGTACTTGTACATTGTGGTTAAAAAAAACTCACTGTCAGCTTAAATGGCATGAGGGTACAGGTTCAAGGTTAATAGCCGTTGGGGGCTGTGAAGTCCATGGATTTTTTTTTTTCATGCACACTGCACTATTGAAGCCCAGTGCATTAAATGCCAATTACATTATCCCTAGCAGCAGGCATGTCATTTCGTATTGATTTGTAACAGACTCAGAACAATTTCCCATATGCAAGCAGCAAAGAGCCGCTCTGTGGCAGGGGGCACAGGCAGTCCTGTGGCTGGGGGGAACTCGCTCAAGGTGGGGGGCAAGGGGAGTGTGGGGTCATGCTCGGGGCAGCGAGAGCAAGTGTAACGGCGAAGCGCCTTCCGATGTGGCGCGTCTCGGATCCAAAGGTCCGGCTGATGGAAACGTCCACAGCAAAGCTCTCGTTTTGCCCCTTTGTCACGCCTTCACAGTGCAATCTAATACCACGCGGTGGTTCCTCTGTGGAAAAAAAAAACAATACAGGGGTGCCCGCCGCAGCACTGAGCCCCGACGGGGCGCCGCCTGCCCCGTGCTGAAGATAGCGGAAGGCATAACACGGTCTGGTAATAATATCTGGCAGCCCTGCAGACGCAGCTGAGAGGCCCAGAGCATGCCGCAGCTTGTTAAAGCTACTGTAACCACTGCAGGTAGCCCCAGGGTGGAGATGCAATTAATTTAAGTGACTGAAGCTGCTCTCACAGAGAACACGCCGTTGCGCAAATTCGCCAGGCGCGTCGCGGTTGTCGATGGGGGGGACGGCACCCAGACCACAACACCTCTGGCCGCAGCCCTGAGGGGCGGCACAAGGTCGAAATAATTTCAGCTTTTGTTGTTGCATTTGGAAATGCACAGCAGATACATTTATAGGTATTAAATTCTCCAACAGTTATTCTTGGTGTAATGTCTGTTATTCGACAGCCACAGCATACAGCAGTCATCTTTGTCGTGTTTAGGGATCCACAATAGACATGTTTGATCCGTTGCTGCAAACGAGGGGGCAAACGAACAGCAAAAACAGCTCAATGAAGAGGCAAAAGCTACATATCAGATGTGATTGAGAGAGCAAATGCCAAGCAGTCCTTGGACCTTGGCCTGTGAGGGCCAGACGTTTATGTGGCAAATGAAATATAGAGGAAGGAACAACAACTGTGACATTACCCTCTATCAGCGAAGGCTGCAGGTTACAAACAGTGGATTAAAGCTAAGGTCCCTTGGGTGGCTGTTTTGTCACAGGCCATTTCCTCAAGTCTTTATAAATCAAAAAAGAAAAGATATTTACTCAGTGGCAATCCCTTTTGAACAATTTTACTTTATGTGTAATATCTGCCAACATCCCCTCAGACTGTAGACTGCCTGCAGTTCCTTTTTTACAGCTTGCCTGCGCTGTAGTCACTAGTCACCATGGCAACCTCTCTGAGGGACATTTTGTAGACATTTTCATCATTTAATTTAACTACTCTAAACGTTGCAATGGAAGCTATGACGTCAATAGGACCTTTTTTTTGGACTGTCATTTCTGTCAGACCGTTGTCCTGGAGATAAAGGACTGAGTCAGCAGTGGAGAACACAATAAACTCACAGGCAACAGGAGAAAATTAATAATGAGCACAGTGTTGCTATTTGTGTATTAAATGGATCAAGTCGTTGTTGTCAGATGTTGTTGCCAAGGCACAAGCCTCGGAGAATCAAGAGGGAGATAGATTTTCCCATCACGGATTACCCACGTATCTCACACACACACACACACACACACACACACACACACACACACACACACACAGTTAAACCTAGATAAAATGTAAAACACATTTTAGACTGGATAGATAAGAGACACAAAGACTAAATACAATGTCACTTGCAAACACAGAGCAAAACAATTACTGTCTCTGGAAAACATTTGGAAATGAAACCACTCTGTTTCCAGAAAAGTGATACCCATTAGTGTGTTTGCTTTATGGTATCCAAGAGAGTGAATCAATTGAATGAACATTCAACTGTGGATGGTGCTCTGAATGTTACACTCTCAGGGTTATGATACCCTGTTACACACTCTGGGTTATCATACCCTTTTGCACGTGTTTATGATGTTTATGGGTAAATATGGTCTGTGCTGGAAGACACCAGGCTTTCAAGTAGGCAGAGAGAGCTCATTTTACTACCAAGAAAGCATTGCTGTGTATGTCAATAGAGAATTATTTGGGTATTTTTATTTATTATTTGCGTATGTTTACTTATTCTTTACTCATATATTGTAGATTAGACTTTTGTATATATAATATGCATATACCTGTGTACAGTATGGCATAGTTCATAAGGGGCCGGGTTATTGCTCTGCTGTTGTGAAAATGTAACCTTTGTAAGTTGCTCAGAGTAAGGGTCTCTGCTAAATTAATACTATTATTTCATTTTCATTTTAAATCTTCCTCTTCTTATTTTAAATAGGACACATATATCAGATTTTAGGTTTAAAATTACTTTATTATTTACACAAGGAAACACTGAAAAAAGGCAACAGTTGCAGTTAGCCCTATGTCTAGCCATCATCTAGCCATAGAATTAGTCAAAAAATTTAACTAAGTGAATGTTTCCTTTGGAAAGAATTAAAAGTGTAGCGTGATAATTGGTGAAATTATACAAAATTTTAATTTTAACTGTAATAAACACAACTTTATATTAAACGTTTTTACATTAATGTAAGCTAAAAAGGAAAAACATCAGTAAAAAACAATGTTGCGTGGTTGAGATCGCATTTACATATGCTAGTTTGGAACCATCTCAGCCTCAAACTCTGTAGTGTATTTGAATAACAGCCTTCAATAGTTCACTTCAAAGAGGAAGCAGGGTAATTCACTTTGATGCAAAAGGTGGTTTTCATTTTGAATGCAATCAAGTTAAACCCGCCTTATCGCTTGTGCAGTGGATTTAGGGTCCACATTTTTGTGGTAAATCGAGGGAAAACATGCACACTGCTTACCTGTGTTGCACAAGAAGGAAGAACAACGCTGGTTCCTTACTGGCAAATTTTATTTCCTGTGACAAGAGCTTATATATATATCTAGCATGTGGTGCATCATATTGGGCTACGTGATGCAAGCTGTGTCTTGTGCACACAAATCAGCCGAAGGTGACTTCCAGTGAGTTGTTATAAGCGGCCATGTGGTATCTGCACAGCTGGGAGCATTGATATGAAATATGAATAGAAGGAGCGCTGGAGGCTAGCCCCTGACGGGCGTGAGCGTGGCGTCTCACGGATGAGCAGGAGATTCTCCTGGTGCGGTGTCTCTCACGCTTGATTACCAAACTCCGCTCCACTGAGGCAGCAACTCCAACCAGCCCAAGCAACCTGCGGAGCCTCCACCCTGACCCGACATGTCCAAACTTGGCCTCCCATGGCACCAGTTTGGTGCCGCGTTCCCACTTCTGACCTGCGGGCCACCCCGGGCCCGACCCAATGGCCCCGCCCACCCCCAACAGCACACATCTCCAGTTTAGAGCCACGCCCTATCTGATCTGCTGCTAGATCTGCCGACGGTCCCCCAGGCTGCGCGAGCGAAGCCTCAGATGGTGCGACTCCAACAGCAGACACCTGCAGCACGCTCCCCACCTGTGGCTGTGTGTGGGGGTTGAGAAAGGCTCACTGGCTGGGGGCAGGGCTGTCTCTGTCAGGCTACTCTGAGAGCACCGCTCCGGCAGCCACAGTGATTCAGAGGCCAGCCCCCCGCAGAGTCAACAGAGAGCCTTTTCACACACACCTGTGAGATTCTGTTACGGCTCCACGTGTTGATCGCGTCCGCCGAGCCTTTCAGAAGTGACTCACTCCCCCCTGCTTATTGTCTCCGCAGTCAAAGCCACAGAGGCGGGCGGGGCCTTAAGCATGGGGAGGAATGTGTCATCACTGATCTGGGAAAAGAAGAAACAGGACACTCTATAAGAGTGTGTATGTGTGTGTGCGTGTGTGTGTGTGTGTGTGTGTGTGTGTGTGTGTGTGTGTGTGTGTGTGTGTGTGTGAGAGTGAGAGAGACAGAGTGAGTGAGAAAGAGAGAGAGAGAGAGAGGAAGGAGCAAGGTATATGTAATGAATGTGAATAAATGTGAAATCCGTGATTTGGACAGTAAGTCAAACGTAGTCCACAGATCTCTTCTTTATGAGTATACTGTATATATATATAGCTTCTAGTTTTATTGCACAGTCCTCACAAATAAATGAGGAAAGGATTTCTTTTTCTGCATGTGGCATGCATTTGTGGCATCTTCATAGTTTCTGTAATTTAGAAACAGTAACCTCAAGAAAAGCGTACTTTATCAGCGGGCATTAATTCAGCTCCTGGTCTCCTGCATGAGGCCAACCAAACAGGATTTCTAATCAACTAATTAACAGGCCTTATCTCCCCATTCAAGCACTCACTGTGATCCCTTTAAAGTGGGCTTGCCGCCAAGCCAGACCAAGACACAGCTTTACACAGTCACATCAACAGGAAAGCCCCAAACTGTTCTCAAACACTGCAGTGACCAGTCAGCCTTTCCCTTCCTTTCCAGCATTTCTCTTACAAGCAGACACCACCTGGACTCAAATAATGTCCTGATTATTTGCTAGCAAGCCTTTGCAAGAACTTTGACATTTTTGTTGTCATTTTGTTGCTGTTCAGAGGACTGTCCTTGTCTGCAATCAGTGTTACAAGTATAGAGCTGTCCCCTGTTTTGATCGGCCAAGTTAGGCAGCCCCACTGCTGACAAGAGTGTGCTGCCACTTCCCGCTTCTGCTCCACTTTGACCCGCCCCTCCGAGCCGATTGGATGGGCTCCTGCCGTTCCAAGGTGGTCTGTTGGAAAGAAAGGGTTATGGCCTTTTTATGGTTGTTTATTTGACCAACGTATGCTCCTACCCATGGAAAAGAGCACATTTTAAACATATGCGCATTTTTACTGCTGGATATTTACAGAGGCAATTCAAGCACAATAACCTTACACAGGGAACACTTGAAGCGCCCCACCCACAGTAGGAACCTGAAACCTTCAGGCTATATGCCCATTTCCCTATCCTATCCATCACACTTAGCCTATATTTTACATATTATCCATTACCATGGCTTGAGATACACAATAAAGCAATCCAGGTTAATGATCTCATCCAAGGGTGCGATGACATCGACTATATGATGACTTGCATACATGACATCTTCATCGCCCTTCTCTGTTCACTACCACAAATCCACACGTCTTACATGCAGCATTGTAACATTTCAAATTTCCTTTGGAGTAAAACCTCGGGATGTGCAAGAATATTTACATGCTCTAATATTGCATTAAATATTCATAGATATTTCATAGAAAGCCACACTGTAGATATTGAAATCATTATATATATTCATACATCTGTGGGGACCGGATCTGCTGTGGCAATATGCTAATGTGGTAAATACAGTATCTTGGATCTGCCTGGATGTTGCCACTGTGAATCACAGCTTTCAGTTATAAATGACACCTGTTGCTCTGCATGATACAACTGTCTTCCTCATAAGGAAGCCCCTCTAGGATTTACAGGTTAAAATCATGACTCACATGAGGCAAGCCAGTTCAAGTCTACTGTATGCAGTAGTGCAACAATGCAACAATGTGGAGTGAACGTGAATTGTATGTGTGTGTGTGCACGTTGCGTGTGTGTGTGTGTGTGTGTGTGTGTGTGTGTGTGTGTGTGTGTGTGTGTATGTGCGTGTGTGTGTGTATGTGTGTGTGTGTGTGCATGTACTCGTGGTTCCTCAATGTTGTTTAAATGTTTAAACTGATGGACTCAATATATTGAGTTGTACAATGAATTGTGACAATGGCAATTGTTTTGCCAGGGTGTGAATACAGGTACATTCAGCAAGGCAAGACTATAGTTCGGGATTCAGCAGGTGGGTTAGTCCTCCTGTTGTGGATGGTGATGACACATGACATTGTGGGTATGGTTCTGGCAGAGGAGAGCTCCTGCATGAGTCATGGCTCAGGTTCCTTTAAAGCCAGCCTCCAAGCAAGGCCCAATGCAAGCCCTCTCCCAAAAAAGCTTCTCAAAAATCAGTGTGGGCAGGAGGAGCTTAGCTTGATCAGCTGCCTAGGAAAGGGTCACATAAGACTTTCTATTTTCTCCCATATTGGCTAAAATGTTTTTTGTCTAATCCACTCACTGAAAAAGTTCACTCCGAAGCAATGTGTGACAGTCTGAGTGTGATTGATCAATTGATTGGTTGCTTGGTTGATTGATTGAGTGATTGATTGACTGACAGATAGATTGATTAATGAGAGGCATGTCAGCCCACTGAGAACTTGTTAGGCAACTTCACTTACTTCTCGGAGGCTGTGTGTCCCCCACTGCATGGATCCTGTTAGGCAACGTTATGCTTTCGGCACTTTGAAGTGACTGGGAGACTGCTATGTCGCTGATGACTCTGTTTCTACTTCATATAACAGGTAGTAGAGTTAGACTTCTCATCCGCTGAATGACGCAGGTCAGCCCTGTCGGCGACGGGAATGATTCAGTGGTGGTTCAGTCAGCCGCGCGTTATTTCCTGCGCTTATCTCACATCTCTGATAGTCAGATTTCATAAAATAGCCAACTCACCCCAATACCATGTCCCCCTCCAGGCAGGGCAGGGTGGGAGAGATGCAGGAGTTACTGGATTCACAGAATCCCACTGCAGCTGGTCTCTCTCACTCACTCAGTAACTGGCAGTGGAGGCCAGTAGTATATGTAGTTGTAGTTCCAGTGAGTATGTGTGCATGTAGAGTATATGCCCACATAGACCTTCCAACACTGAGTCTTTTTTGAACTTGTTATCAAACTCTATACATAGATTTAAAAAAGGGTCAATTTTAATATCATGCATTTGATGATGGTTACTCAAAGACAGTGACAACAGGAGTACTAATATCTTCCAACTTTCAACAGCAACATGTACAAGGAAAACACATACAATTAGTAAAAAATGCTAAGGAAAAGTGTTATCAACTATAATTACATGGAGAAACGCACCAAACTGCCAGTAAAGTAAATGAAAAGAGACGCTGAGGGTGTTCTCTTCAATGTGAGCTCTTTTATTACGTCATCAGTAGTGATAATGTGATCAGAAAAACAGATAAAACCCCTTCTGAGCCAACAGGACTGAAAGAACAATAGGTCCTGTATGTGATGGTAATCGTTTCTAATTTTTCCCTGAAGAACTCTCTCCCTAACATCTCTCTGAAGAGAAATCCACCATCTTCCCAGCATTCAGATCAATAATCAGTCGGCTTATCCGGCCATAACAGCCGCTAGCCCATTACTATCAATGAGGTCACCCTAATTAAACTTCTGCAACATGTTAATCCATTTGTTTAAATGACAGTAAATGACGAAGTATTACAGTAACAGAGTATTTCAGCACTGTGTTGTGTCTTACGTGTGAGACTAAGTGCAGAAAAAGCATGAGGCACTGTCTCAAATTAGTATTTTCTGATTCTGATTTTTGTAAAGGCAGTCATATTTCGGGGGCAGGTCTGTGACAACTCTGTTAGAGTCAAGACTGCCATTTCCCTTTGTTAAATGACAGCACATTGACATTAAATGAATACATTTGTGATTGCTTGGGGGCCTACAGTAAGTCTCCAAACCTTTGCCACTTTGGCCACTGTCTTTTTCCATTTCACTCAATGAAAAAGGGCATAGGCCCGGTCGAAATGCACTCATCCACGTCATACAGTGCAGTTGCCAAAGTGCTGGGAATGAAAGAAAAACATGCTCAGATGAGAGTTTGATTCAATAATGATGAGTCACACTGGTTTTGATCAAGTCATTTTAGACACATCTCTCTTTTTGTTACACCATAGTGAGTGGTCCTGAAAGACTGCCGTCAGATTGATGCAGCCCTTCTGGGGACAGCTTCCTCGTTCCATGTTCCCAAAACTTGGCACGTTTGCATGACAAATGAGCAAATCAGTACAACAAATCGGCAAAACTCAAGTGCATTTGCGTTTCATTATCATTTTTCCAGGGACTGCTGGAGAAAGTAAAGTTTGTGTTATTTTTTTAAACCCACACAGATGGAAAACATTGATAGCACATTGCACCAAGTAAAGACATTCCACTTCCCATCTGGACCCACACACACACACACACACACACACACACACACACACACACACACACACGTGTCCGAGAGGCAGAATGATCCCAGTGCAGGAGTTCTCTGAAAGGTCAAGCTTTGCCTGCAGGTTCAGTGGATTCTGACTGCCTTGTCCACAGCCATGCATGCTAACACATGGCACTTGACTTCACTTTGAATCAGAACATAATAACAACACTGTTGTTGTTGTTTCTTATAGATGAGTCTATAATTAAGCCCCACAGATACACAGAATATTTTTCTTCTTTCCTCACATTTTACAAACATCCAGCTGTTTCTGTCTTGTCATGAGCCACAGTCAGAGAGAACTGGACAGTTGATTCTTCTTGCTAACTCAGTGCATATTCTTCTCTCAATATGCACTGACTATCAGCTTTGAGTGGCTATGGATGCTGTACCTCCTACGATGTTGAGCTCAAGTTCTGTTGTTAGGTTTGGATTCTGAGATTTATATCCTCTTGCCTTTCACCTGCTACTGCACATGATTCTTGTGTGGTGGAACATAGAGCAACCACAAAAATAAAGCCACCTCAAAGCAGTCTGCACCCAAAGCAAGAGCTGCGGTTCAAGGTGACACCGGATGTGAATGAGGTGGGTCACGGAGGTCAGAAGGGTTGAGTTAGAATGCTCTCGGGCACAGCTGTTTAGGATGAAGTTTAAAGTACCTTCATACTCAAATGCGCCCCCCTCTCTGCTCAGCTTTAAAATTTAATTCTGTGGGCTACTCGTGGCCACTTGGCTCTCACTCACGAACACATTGCAAATCATGTGTACACTGGTTACCAAGGAGTGTCTTGGGCTGATTGGCTGTGAGCAAAACTGACTGAATTTTGAGTTAGCTGAAGCTGTCAGTAATGCACAGCTGAGACGTATCCAGTTTCCTGCTGCTTAGATGGGCTGATGTTCCTCACATTTCTGAAACTCTGGACTCCGGCGGATGGGATGTTGGATTAGGGACTGAGCTGCCAAAACAAGATTGTGTGGAGGGAAAAATACTGAATTTCACTCACTGGAACTTTGGTAACAGTGATAATGAAGCCTAGATTACATTTAATGTATATACAATACAACTGAATACAGAATATGGATAGCATCAATGTTTAATATAACTGTTCAATACCTTTAAGAGTACGCCTGTCTAAATGAAAACTACAGGTTGAAAATGTCTAGGTGACCTGAGGTTATATACCTCCAGATATTGCAAACAAATGCAATAAAAGTATTACAGTTCCATTCCAGAGCTGCTGCAAAATGCATTCTGCTTCCTGTAAGCCAATTCTGTTGCTGAAAATACGTATTGATTAGAGAGGAGCTTTGGAGATGGACAATAACAGGCTCAATAATGGTCCGTGGCAGGGGAATTGCGGTACACAATCATCGTTTTTGACAGGGTTAGTCTTGTTTTCTACAGACAGGTCATGAACTCACACCAAAGACATGATGCCTAGTGCATTGGCCATTATGACCACCATGCACATACCAAACACTGTCGGTATACCTTAACAAAACCCCTTTTTTATAATAAAAATTGTTTTTAATTTTATGTTTTGATCCTATTTCTCGCCTCAAAAGTAAATTGAAAAATATAGGCGTTCGAGAGTTAATTAACCACCCTCCCCCAAAAAAATGAAGCCTATGCATCTTGTGCGTATGATTCGGTGTATCTGTCTTGTCAACAGTGACATATACAGATCACCAGCCAAAGTGTGTTATGAGGACATGCTGGATGGAATTGGCAGAGGCCATCAATCACAGCCGAGTGAGGAATGCGCGCTGTCCGGATGATGGAGTGGCTCGCTGTAATGGCACAGAGGGATGGATGGACAGTGCAGTTGTAATGGGCCTCTAACAGACTGCGCTCTGTGCGTGAAGCACCAGCCTGAGCTCAGATAAACAACCGACAGCAATGTGATATGCACTGTCATGTCAACGTCAATATCTGAAGACGCTGTAATTTGGCTAGCTCACTTATTATTTTCCTAACGCCTTCACCTGAATTAATGGATTCTTATTTAGATTTAAAAACAGAATGAAATCAATCCGATTCCTCAAAGCAATTGCTGAAGCTTGGAACTGCCCAGATTAGAGTGAACCCATAGTGCCATGGATGAGACTGTCTTTCAGCCAAATGATGTACTGTCTACTGTCTAGCCTATTCTATTGTGTACTATCTTCTGAAGCTTTCAGAAACACTTGCGACAACAGGCTAGGGAATACACATAAAAAACCCAAGATTATTGTGAATTCAAACAGCAGTGATCCATGGTAAGCCAGGAAGGACCATTAAGGGTATTACAAAAGCACATATTTATTCTGCACTGAAGGGTTGTTGTCCTGAGGTCACAAGAACACGTAGAACTGAAATTTTGATGTGCTCTGACGCTCTTTCTTGATGGATAAGGGCGTTCTGGCATGACTAGGCCATGTGTCCCATGAAGGGATGTCTCCCACCTGCAGAGCAGTTTTGTCTGCACCAGAAATGCTCACAGACAAGGCAAAGAGCTCTGTACAGTGGAGGGAGCGGTCAGCGGGAAACCACTAGAGAGGGAGTGGCCACGGGAGTCGCCTCTGCCCCTGCCTGAGAGTGCCCTCTCTCACACGGCACAGGGTCGCTGCCGCACTCGCCACGTTTGTTTTCTGACCGTGGCCCCGCGGCCCGAGCTGCCAGGTGGCAGCGATTGTGCCGGGAGACAAAAATAGCCGAGCTCTGACAGGGCGCCAGGCCCTGAACACAGCTGTGGTCAAGAGAAAAACAAGACAGACCCAGACGGGCAGGGTTTGTCTGCTGTCGCCCTCCGCCCTCGTAACCTGACCGCAGTGTGTAACACACACTGCTAAAGCGTTCGCACTTCACAATGAAGTCAGTATGACGGGACCTGAAGCGCCTGAGCCCATCTGTTCTCATTTCTGGGCCTTTCTTTTTTTCTGCTCCTTCGCGGAACATCTCCGTCCAATCAGGCGGCTGGTGGCAGCATCGGGTCACGCAGGTGAGAGGAGGGGCGATCTCACAAAAGCAGAGCTGCCCTGGTTACCGGGGCTTAGTGACTGAAAAAAAATCACAGAGAGCCCTGGACACGTGTAAAAACCCATGTGCTGTGTGTTGAAGGTGATGAAATCTGCTAATAACGCCCTTGCCTGAGGGAGTTCTGTAATTTTGTTGCACTTTGGCTGAACTTTAGTGATATCTAACACTGATGTTTGGGGAGCAAACTGTGCTATCGGATTGATTGCCTGTGAGGTTGATCAAAAACAATCTTGCATTTCGTGCAGCACTATTTCTGGATGCTAATTTAGGCAACCAGCACTGGTTCTTGAGTTTTTGAATGGATGCACTGTGCAATCATTCCTCCTCTGGTTGCCTATCTGGAAACAGGGAAAGGAATGGTGTGAGGAGGCTCCCAAGGGGCTCAGCCAGCAAGGCCCCTGATACGATCCTCCCAACATCACCATGACTGGGAGCCCACGGTGGCGGAGCAAACTGGCTTTGTTCTGCTAAGGTAGCAAGGCATATATCAACAGGGTTTCCTCATCTCACTGCTCTTTGGCACCATACATGGATGATGTCAGGAGATTCGCCAATTATAATTGGTTCCCACTTCATTGTGGTGCACTGCGGGAGCAACAGGCATTGAATAAATGGCAAAAGCATAAAAACAAATGGTGACGCATCCCTGATAATTTTGACTGATTTCTACCTTTGGCTCAGTTGAGTTTGGACAATGACACTACTGTGTGTTGCCATGTTTGTGTCCCCATGCATGCCTGTGTATGTATATTTATGTGTGTTTACAGGTGGGCAATTTTGCGTGTATGTGCGAGTGTGAGTCTGTTTTGATGGAGGGCACATTAGCGCACACTTTCCCACAGTCCTTTTGGTTTTTTGTGTAGCAGCAGTGACTAAGGTGTAAAAAGCCTTAAGTGTATCCAGGAGAATGAGTCAAGCTGCAGTATGGGGGGGAGGGGGCAGTAAGTGGTGGCAGTGGGAATTGGTGATATGTGGGGGGTTGCAGATAGAGTGGGTGTTGTTTGAGGTGGATATGCTAATAAATTGCTCTGTTATAGGAACAATGAAAGTGCATGGGGGTGGGGTGGGGGGTTGGAGGAGGTTGGTTGAAGTTGAGAGGATTAATCCCTTTACTCATCAAAGCATTTGGCGTGATCTCTGATGAGATTTTGGCAAGGTCCAAGCGGCTCCTCTGAGGCGAGTGCGCGTACGCTTGTCTTTGGCAGGGATCCGGACATCCCGGCGTGGGCTCCCCTGCTCTACCAAATCCAGCTGCTGGATATCAGAGACAAGCAAGACCCCCTGGACCTCCCTATCCCTGACCGGATCAGGATTGGCAACCAGAAACGGGAACGGGGGAACTTCTACTTCCAGAGGGATGAGTTCACCTTAGCGGCTCGGTCCTACCGCATGGCACTGGACGTCCTGAACACACGCGTCAGAGGTGATCATTCCCCCTATTTGGCCCTGCAGATATCACCAGGCACGCATCCAAGCAGACATCAGCAGTTTGTATATTTCTTTGTGTAGTGCATTCCATCATTTTATTCCACATGGGAATTGCATGCAATACCCTAATGTATTCCAAATGAACAAATGCACTGTTCATGGATGTGCAGAAAAATGAGCTTTGACTGGGTTCAATTTCATTCTTGTGTGTCACGGTTAGTCATTTACTTAGCTGACTTCCAATCTTCACGTTCAACATATTGTCTGTTCCTACAGCTGTGTATTTACTGACACAGTTCAGCCTGAGTGCCCTGCACAATGATGCAGTAGCGGAGTCCAGTCAAGGAGTGAAACGTATGACCTGCTGTATACGAGCGCAGCTCCTTCACCGATATGGCCCTCCACCTCATCAGTCCTGACTCAGAGTAATGCGTGCAACTGCATGGAAGTGGAGGCACACCCTCTAGGAGAGGGGAGGCTGTTCTTGAGAGGCACATCCCTGCTCCTTCAGCATAGTTCTCAGTCCATTACCCTCCGCCCGTCCATCCCTCCCTTCTAATCATGTCATCAGAATGCAGGGCCACGGCAAAAAGGACCGGGTGGGACGGGACGCATAATCCAGTCACACATCTCACATCTCGCAAATCACGTCAAAATCATCAAACATAATAAATCAGCAAATTATTTCCCTTCCCCCAGCCCCCCCCATACTTAATCTCCTTAATTACCGCGAAGGCAGAGCCAGGCGGGTGAGAGATACTCAGCGGAAATGAGATGATGAAGTGGGAAGTGCAGGGTGACCTGGAGAGTCGCCCCACTCCCTCTGCGCTAATTAACTATCTCTGCCGCTGTATTGCCTGACCCAGGGGGTCACGACCCCCATTTGTGTCCTCACCGTGATTCTTCTTTCCAAATAAAGTGCAGAACATCCATTACTCATTCAATATAAACATGTTTTAAATATTTATAATAGACTTTACAAGCAGTTGCCAGCATTAAACTTTTTGAAGCTTGCTCTACCCAAAGCTCCTGTAGCTTACAGTCAGTGGAAGTGAGACCATCTTATTTGCTGTAGATATATGTTCTCCTGTCATTAGAGCTGCGCTCTGGATCACAATACTTCATGTATCTGGTGTAATCCCAATTTCCTGGTCAATTGCCTAAACTGGCTAACCCTAACCCTAAATTACCACCCCCCGTCCCCTATCTTTTACAGTTCATTGGCTAGTCAATCCTTCGCATACTGTACCTGCCTTTTCCCCTCAGTTTCCAAGTATAAAGGATTAAGGAGTTTTTAGTTGACATTCATGCTTAAGTACAAATAAACAAATAAACACCCTCCAATATCCTGCTATATTCTGTTCACACTGTCATCCCCTCCCTGGCTCCCTGATCATATCAATTAGCTGGCAGCGTCTAGAGAGGATCCTTCTCAACTCCTGAGCCATGGACTCTTACAGGTGGACTCAGGGCAGCCACAGGACCCTGCTGTAATCACATTATTGTGATTTTTTCTGTGGCTAAATACAAGCAGACGGTGGGAATTGCCTCTAATGCCAAGAGCTCCTCTTCCTGTTTCGCCAGCAGGCGTTACCTCCTTTATTGTGAATATGAAGCTGGCACCAGGAGGGACAGAGACTCAGGGAATACGCATCACAAAAGGACTGGGGGACACGTGGGTGGTCCCCCGCCCCCTCTGTCTCTCCCGCAAACCCCAGAGATACAGGAGCTTCTCAGCCCTGCTATCAGTGGGAAATCTTATCTCAAAAAGGCTCCAAACACCAAATGCTAACCTCATCTTTAGTGCTGCTCAGGAGAGAGGAAAATAACCCAGTAACTTCTGCACCTGTTAAATTATGGTGGCACAGATGATATATTTTAACATAAGCAGATAACTTAAATTGCCATAATCTAACTGCTAGTGGAGAGCACATTTAAATAAAGTAGCTATTCTAAAACCATAATCCAGCATAGGAAAGGAGTGTTTCCTTGACAAAATATAACCATTTTGAAGACTGGAATTGCAAAATTCTCAAGCTGAAGTTCTCTGCCTTCTATCCCAGCCTACAGACATGAAGATATTTAACTGCTGCCTGTGCAGATATGCAAATGTACAGGTATTCAGTGTGTGGGCGGGCACCCAGATATGTAGGTATACAGGTCTACAGGTGTGAAATGTAGGAGTGCACATATACAGATGTGCAGGTATACAGGTATGCAGTGTGGGTGTGCAACTATACAGGTGTGCAGTGTAGGTGTGAATGTATACAGGTGTGCCGTGTTGGTAAGCAGGTGTACAGGTGTGCGGTGTTGGTAAGCGGGTATACAGGTGTGCAGTGCGGGTTTGCAGGTATACAGGTGTGCAGTGTGGATATACAGGTACAGGCATGAGCGGCTCTGTCTTCTGTCACTCATGCAGATGGTGACAGCACTGTGGTCGTGGAGGAAGAGGAGGAAGTGCAAGAGTACAGGGTGAAGTGTCTCAACAACCTGGCAGCTGCACAAATAAAACTGGAGCAGGTAGACGATGCGCTGCAAACCAGCCAGGATGTGCTGCTCCTGGACCCCCAGAATGTCAAAGCCCTTTACAGGAAGGGAAAGGTACCCTCACATGACCGCATCACCACACCCCACTTCGGAGTACAACAATCTTTCATCCACATATATACATACAGTGCACATGACATTTTTAAAGACTACACTACTGACACTTTTAAACTGTCTGTGGAAGGTCATTGTGTTTCTGAATGCCAAATGTAATGTAGAGCAGATTTAGATGAACATGTATTTGATTGCATCTAAGCTAAATATCACTTTTATGCCACATTTAACAAAAATGCTGTCTTTTTATGAAACATTTTAAAAATATATCACATATTCAAGTTACAAAATATTTACGAAATGCAGCATATATTTGGCGAATGCATGACCTATTTAGCAAATGTATAAAAATACTACATAGTGAAACATTTAGCTTAACTATTTATTGTACTAAATTGTACTCATTTAGGAAAGTTTAATGTTTAATTATTTACAACCTTAGAATTATCCAAAAACTTGATGAAAAATTTAGTTTCATAAAATGTACACTAAGAGTGATATATCTGAAATGTTGTAGAAAAAATCCATGTTAAAGAAGAGCGTGTTGTGATGCTTTTCGTGCCCCGTGGCTGTGGGCCTGTTTGAGAGAGCTCTTTGTTTGCAGCTGCTGTCTGACAAGGGGGAGTATCAGGAGGCCATGGATACACTGAAAAAGGCCCTGAAGCTGGAGCCCTCGACCAAGGTGGGTGAGGCAGGCACAGCTGGAGAGTCCCCTGGCTACCAGTCGCTTGGTCAGTCAGAACTCCCTTCCATTTCCACCCCTTGTTTTCTTACCAGGGTCTATCCTTCCCAGTCAGCCAGCCCCCTGCTCCTCTCTGCCAGAATCTGTCCTCAGTGCAATTCCTCACAGCTCCGTCTGTTCCTACCTTGGTCGTAGGTGGCCGGCTGCAGATGCTGCTTTTCTTTACACATGGAATGCTGTTGAATGTGCTGCCTTCACCGCACTCCTGTCCCACCAGCCTCTAATTAATATGCGGTGAGAGATGGGTCTGTTTTGATTAAGCTGGTTATAAACGCAAACAACGCCCAACGTGTTTGAGTAACCCAGATGAAGTGAGGACAGCGACGCTATTTTTAAACAGGGTGTGACACCACCGCTCCAGATTTACTGAGCCATTTAGCGTTGTTTTGTTTTCCTCAAAATTCTGATTATTGCCAGGAATATAATTGACTTTTGAAACAAAGTGTGTTATATGCCATATCTGGCCACAGTGCAAGGTTTCCACTATAGAACATGTCCTAGTCTTAACAATATTCTCTCTGTGCTCTCTCACATGACTTGTTTACAGGAAGGAGTTTTTAAAAAAGAAACTAGTTGAAACTGTACAAACACTGAAATGGAAAAATCTTGAACCAATAATGGTAGTGTTTCAAAAACAATTCCAGTTGCTTTTGCTTCTTCAGTGCATGCTTTGGTGAACTCAATGGAGCAAAATCTGTTTTTCCACAACCAGAGGAAGCCTCACAGCTCATAACAGATTGTGTTGATGGGTTGAACAAAGGAAAAAAAAAGAAAAGGCGAGCCAAACATAACATTTCACGACACAGAGGCATAAAGTCCCTGCAGTGGGGCATGGCAACGTCCCCTCCAGCCACTGATCGCGGGTTACCTGCTCAGTTCCCTTCGACACTGATAGTATCAGCACCTGTCTGGTCTTGCTCCTGTGGCTGTAGCTCTGCCAGGTAAACCCTCCACCCTGACCCACAGATATCACAGCTCTCCAGTGTCTCACTGCAGTCGGAGGCAGTGCAGACGTTTTAGGGAAACTCCTTCAGGCATAAGGCCTTTGTTTGTTCTCCGCCACATCTGAGGAACATTAATGCACGTGCAGATACAGCTGCAACAATCGTGACTCTATCCCCAAGGTGGCTGTGGGAAGTCGCCAGAGGAATGCGCTTGAATCTTGAGGTGCCGTTACATAATTGGCACCCCCTACATTTAAAAAAAAATTGAGTTCTCTCTGTTTATCACTCTCATGCATAGACGTCACTTCATATGTTTGTCTTGGTACAGGGTAAAGGATGAAACTGTCATATGAAAGTTACCAACACTCTAGGCTAGCCCCCGATCCCATGGCATGTAAGGAAACAAATAAATAAGTACATCTGTTTAAGATTGTTTTACAGGGGTTCAGATATTGGGTAGTAAATGTCTATCCATCCTATGACTGGCATTCAATGAACCCAGCATGAGTAACCTAAAAAGTCCCCCTGGCACTACCCAACAGCTACCATCATGCCAGGGGTTATCAACAGACAGACAATGCCATCTTAACACAGTGGTTAAGTTGCAGACTTAATGAAATGGTGTTTTAACATCAGCTGAGTCTCTCTACTGTGCTGTAGGCATATTCATATTCATACCAACAATGATACTGTCTATTAGATCTGGGAGAGAACTGCACAATACTGTGAGGACCTGGGAGGAGGTAAGTCATGTTATAGTTGAAAAGTTAAATAACCAGTTTTGAACATGTCCATGTGCTGATTTAAATATTTTCTCTTTGGCTGCAGTTCAAGTATAGGGGAGTCAAACTAGCAAAAAAAAGTATTGTAATATCTGCTAGACCAGCTATTCAGCCATATGTTAAAAAGGAGGTATGTGTATACTTGCACTAAAATACAGTTACGGAGTGTACTAAGAGCTGAAGTTAAAAAAAACAATCCACACATGCAAAAAATTGTGTCCTCTCAACCACTCAAATCTCTGACTCTGTGCCATGTCATCTGCATTGGAGGAAATCACGCACATCTACCAGTAATTACCTACCTTATCAAATTACAGAGCTCAATCTAAGCTCCGCCATTGCACAATAAACCAAAACATAATAATTATAACTATTTAAGGTCACGCTTTTCCCCAGCTGGAGGAGCAGTACTTTGTGAAAGTAAGACTCTTGTCACTAAATGCAGACCTTATAGCCTGTACTTCAGATTGCTCTTGTGAAACGGAGATTTTGCAGGGGAGACCTATCGCCGGAGGCTGACATTTGTATCAAGTGAGGAAATAAGCAGGAGTCGTCGAAAGAGTGTGGGTCAGCCTGACATGTCTCTGCTCATTATTACCCTGCTGCTACACTTAAACACTTCACTCGGCGAGCTGGGCCGGAGGGAATCGCACAGATAATGCAGTCAAACTTAAATTCGAGTGAAATCTTCTTCCCCTTGGATTATGAATGCTAGGTCTCTGTGTGGACCTAGTCTTGTTTTTACTTGATCATATTTGTATGTGATCGTGATAACGAATGTCATGTTAATGCAGATGTGTTTTATTTTTGAATCTCAAAGACGCAATCTCCCCCCAACTGTGCTTTATTTCTCCTGGGGGTAGATTGTTTTCTTCAGCACTGAGCCAGGGGTGTTATTACAGAGGGAGCGTATGCTTAAAGTTAAGATGTCTTAAGTTGCGTCTTAAGTCATGATACTTGTCTAGACGTGGCTTGCTCTTTGCTGAGCCTGTGTGTGTGCGTGTGAGTGTGTATTTGTGCGTATGTGTGCTAGTGAAGCCAGGGTGGGCGTGGAGCTGAGAGCATGGAGCATCCACTTCAGATCAATGAGCCAGAAAGCAGGCAGAATCATGGCAGAGCTGGTCACATTGGGTAGGGGCTGTAATGGTTTTTAAAGACTTAAGATATGCTTTCTTCCACAGGCGTGAGCATGAAAGATGTTCTTTTATTATAACCACATAAAATGAAATGTGTAAATATACATACATACATATATACATGCATATGCATAAGGAATGTTGAGGTTTATATTTAATCAAATTTCTGTCAGATTCCCAGAACTAAACCCAATGTTACTCTGGGTACTTTCTGACCTTTTTGCTAGGAAGCACCTGCATGCTCAAAGATGTGGTAAACAACTAGTTCTAAATCCCCAGCACCCCCCCCATCAAAGCTGACTTGCCAGACAACACAGAGCTGAACATTCTTTTTACTAACTGAGCAAACAATTTTAGAGGCACTGTGGAGGCACCTGAAGACAGAAAACAAGCAAGCTAAAAAAAAAGCCTATTGTTTTCTGAACATCATCTTGCTAATCTAAGAAAAAGAGAATAATGCTGGATGTTTCCCTTACCTATATCTTAATGTTTTAGCTGAATCCAAAAATTAGTAAATACAGTACATATATGCATGAATACTGTGTGAAGCTCAACTAGTGAAGCATGTTAGACTAGCTGTCATTTTTGGTTTACATGAGCACTACAAGAGACCATTTAAAAAAAGTCATGTTTGTTTTTGTTTGTTTTTTAAGAACTACGTCTGTTCCAACCTCTGCTGATCTTTCTGAATGTTTTGCTCTTGCATTGTTGATTGATCAAACTCTGACCCATAAATAAACTTGTTTAATAGGATTGTCATGTGTTACACAATCAATTTGGCACACCTGCCAAAGCCTTACCCTGAACATGACCTTCAAAAACACTACCAGACGTTGTGTAAGATATAGTGTGGGAGTGTTTCACATCATGGATTCGTTCCAAACTGCAGCTTCTAAATTTACCTTTGTCTATACTGCCACCTGCTGCAGGATGACATTACAATTGTGACACTTCAACGATGACTGCATTAGATAGAAACAAAGAGAAATGTCTTAGATAATGCATTGTAGTTGATTTTTAAACTTTTTTCAAGAAAATTACACAGAACTGAACATTAACACAACACACTAATTTACACAACACACACGCCATTTATGAAATGTGTCTACAATGACTTCAGTGGTTTAACTGTCACGTCCCTCTGTTCTATGTTGTCAGGCTATCCATGTCGAACTGTCAAAGCTGGTGAAGAGGCAAGCTGGGGACAGTGAGACTCAGAAATGGAAACCCAAACCTGCTGAGGTGCTTGGGGAAAATATTGCCCCCTTTCTCACCCCCTCCAAAAAGAAGCCCCCCTCAGTAAGCCACTGAGTCGTGCCTACTGAAAACGAACTCTCAAGATTTTTTTTCTACCTCAGCTAAGCAGAAAAGCCTTTTTATCTTTTTCATTTTGTGTCTCTTGGTGTTTCAGGGAATGTCTTGGAAACTCCTGCTTGGCGCTCTGGTGGTGGCCATGGGCAGTTTAGTAGCATCACTGGTTCTGACTGCCCGAAACTAACTACCTCCCTTCCAAGACCAGAGAAAGGACAAGGGTATATATATATATATATATATATATATATATATATATATATAGGGAAACTGACCAAAAAGAAGAAACGAGGGTCGCTTTTTGTGGACTTTAAACCTGTACTGTGGAGAAGCAGCACCACCATTCACATTACATAATAACAACAGTGTTGTGAATTCTGTCAAAGGTGGCTTGTCTGAGGGTACTGCTGCAGGGTCATCCATTTGGTCACTCAAGGTTATCGACCTGAAGATTATCAGTGTTGGCTGTTGCAGGTTAATGACCTGAAGATGGAAGAACAGGCATAACTACACAGGAAGGAACACTACAAGCAGCTGTCAAGGTCTTATACTGACCGGCAACCATAATCTGAGAAAAATTTTCTATAAAATATAAGCTTCATGTTATGTCTTAGTTTTGGGATAATCAGTAGCTACACAAAATGTATTTATCACAGTTTCTTTTTCATACACTTTGGCACAGTTAATACATGTGTCTTTTTTTAGGACTGAAATTTTCAGGTCCCTCTCTTACCTGTCTGATAAAAAAAGAAAACTTCTTGACCAAAGCTAGAAGTAATAAATCAACGAAAATGCAAATGTGTTTGAAGAGTTTGTTTATGTATTTAATGGTAGGTTTCACTTTTATTTGCTGGTTTGAATGTGTTGTTGAAAGCCAAACAAGATATCTGCCATCAAAGGTGATATTAGGGATTCTGCTATTCTTTTACATATAGCAAATCAAATGTAGTAGTCTGCCCATTTAGAGGCTATAATTTAATAAAATATTGATGTGAATGAATGGGAGAGTGGAATAATAGCCAACGTGATCCAGAGATGGAGCTGGAACTAACCAGTGCTATTGTCAAAGAGCCACACTAAACATCTTGTCAAAATGTAATACTCAAATCATTTATTATCTCTAGAACTGTGGAGCCATACATTTTTTTCAGCCATCCGTGTTTATGATTGTTTGTGAAATCAGCTTTAATGTACTCTTACATGAGGGAGATGTGATGGAATAGCTATTTTGCCAAACAGTACAGGTCTGCTGATTATGCGCGTCACAAGAGATGACAGGGAAAACCTGAACTCTTGTTTCTCAAGAGCAGCTACCCTTACAGTCTACACTGTAATACCAATGCACGTTCTTCTCAGGACTTCGCTATGACATTTTAAATCAGAGCATAGATGATTAACACCATGCATATTCTTCCAATATAGCGTCAGAATAATTCACCCTTTCTTCACCACCTACTGAACCCAGCTGTTGGTCCAAGCCTGGTTCTCTCCTGCCTAAACTAAACTATTACATTTACATTTACATTTATTCATTTGGCAGAAGCTTTTATCCAAAGCGACTTACAAGTGAGGTACAATACAACACAAGCAAAAAACCACATGGAATCAACAATATTAGAAGCACTGCATGACCAGGTTTCAAAGGTTGGCCAGGCAAGGTACAAACTATCAGGAAAAGCTAAAAGTGGGTTAAACTATTAGATTACTTTTTTATCATTTTATTTTATAGTTTAGTAGGAGACAGTTTGAGACATGAGAAGTTCCTTTAGGGGGTAGTCTTTCATGTGCTCAGGTGAGAGCAGAAGAGCTGTGTCTTCAAACATTTCTTGAAGACAGAGAGGGACTCATCAGAATGGATGAAGTGTGGAAGTTTGTTCCACCATTGGGTAACAACGGCAGAGAAAGTCCTGGATAATGATTTTACACGGCGATGCGACGGGACCACCAGGCGCCGTTTGGTAGCAGAGCATACCGGTCAGGAGTGAACATAGGAAACTATTCAAACTCCCTTCTCTCTGTCCTCCCTGCATGTGCAATCAAACCTCTGCAGCTTGTTCAGAATGCTGCTGCTCCGTTGGTCCACAATGTCCCCAAATTCATACGTCTCACCGTTCCTGATTTCCCTTGCTACCAGTGACAGCTTGCATCCACTTCAAAGTGCTGGCGTTAGCCTCCTCTTCAATATCAATATTTTCAATCAATTGTCCAACCCCACACACGGCCAGACTACTGCGCTCAGCTTCTTCAGGACATTTAACTGTCCCCCTCTCCTGTCACCTTACATCTTGGTTGTGTTCACTATGCGTCTTGGCCCATATGTGGTCAAATGAGCTTTTTATTAGTCAGGACAGCGGAGACACTGGCCATCTTTCCACGCAGACTGAAGACCCACCTTCTTCAGGCTACACCTTGGCCCCCCAACCCAAGTGTGACTTTTCCCTCTCCCTATGTTTAATTATATATCTGGAGGTTTACTACAGAATTTTATGTAATTAGATATGTGGAGGTTTACTTTAGGGTATGTGTTAACATTATATTTGGAATGGTATCATCCCTAGGCTACGCATATTGCAGTGCACTTGCCGATCTAGGCACTCACTTAGGATTGCACACACTGTGTTCGGAACTAACGCTTGTTCCTATGTGGTTAGTGGCGTACTTTTGGTGCAACTTCTCATGCCACTTTATTAGATGCACTGTGTAAGTCACTCTGGATAAGTGTTAAATGATAATAATGTAATGAAGTGTCATTTTTAACAATTACTACACAGGAAATGTCAACGTAATCATTTTTCCTTGCTAATGTGTTGCATAAATGCAATGAATGAATAGTCAATTTTCTCATTATAAACATTGGTAGAACCAATGAGATCATACAGTCAATTAAAATGTACTTGTTATAGTACATTCTCCCCCACTTTTATGGTACGAGCTCTTATCAATGCTGCACAGATGTACCGGCTTTTAAGCTGTCAGCTCACCTTTTCCGCTGAGCCGATCCACATTACACACAGATTCGTGAATCTGCGCTGCAGTAATTGAAAAAATATGCATTCGGGGAATTAGTTTAAAACTGACGCCGGACAGAGCTACTTACATTTACTTCAAACAGATAAGTTAATATGGTCATCAGTGTCTTCTGCCCGCATGTCAAGAACACATACAACAGTGGTCAACCTGAGGAGCACCTGTACTGAACCGATGTCGGTTCAGAGAGACAACCAGGAGATCTCGCGATACCTTCAATTCAAGTCGAAGTGACGGTATCGCGAGACTTCCTTTCTGTACAAGAAAGGAAATCGTACCGTTGGAGCGGTAGCAAGCAGCTGGTGAGCTAACCCGCAGTTCGGAGAGCATCAAATATAAAAATGACTAGTGGGTATCAGTATTTAAATGCCTAATAAAATCAATTGAAATTCTGATAGTTAATGTTAGATATGATTACTTGCTTCTTTGGTGGAACGCATTGACAGGCATTTTTGGACAATGCAGTAAAGCTTTGCCAATCAGTTAGCTAGCTAGGTAGGCCAGACATGGTCGCCATGTTTTTCACGGTTTGGAAGCTAACCTGGAAAATAAGTCGTATTATATAGGTAGCTATTAAGCTGGAATGCTTTGAGCTATTATCAATCGGTAAATTAGCTCGTTAACCAGCTAACTAAACAATAGCTAATGGCAACGTTAGCATATCTGCGTTATTTTTAGCCGTGCTATGTCCTATTTCTAGCCATACCATGTCCTTTGTTCTTATATTTTGTAGTCGTATAGAACAATAATTCTGATAAAACTGGCTAACTCGCTGACTGTATAACTAACAGAGCATGCCAGCTATTGTGGGGGTGTAGTTAAATAGTTAGCAGTATCATCTTGGCTAACTTGGCCCGATACGTGCATGCGCATGAGCTGGCAAATATATAATGTAGGAAGCTGGCAGCTACATACCAATACACGCCCAGCTTTTACTGCTACGGTTCATCGCTTATTGTTATGTTGTCGGCTGTCGGTGAAAATAAGAATTGCGCTGACAGTTCGTTTTGTATGTCAGTAAACTTGGCTGCACCCCTTCCCCTTGCTGTGCAGCTACCTTTGTTGTAATTAGCTAGCTACCTTGATTGTTGGGACAAAAGAAATTGCACAGCCAGCTACAGCATAGTTGACGGGTAATCGACACAAAGCTCGCCTCGTTTGTTGTCTTCCAACAGATTCGCTTAGGTCACTACACATGACTAATGAATACCTGTATTACCTAACATTACCCTATAGTAGACAGTCTAATGTTGTTTATTTTTTCTACGTGATGCCTGTTTTGTAGGGGGAAACCAGCGTGAGCTCGCCCGTCAGAAAAATGCCAAAAAGCAGAGTGACCAGAGCAAGGGGAAGAGGAACGATGACGGCCTGTCAGCTGCCGCCAGGAAGCAGAGGTACTCTCGTTCCGCTGAAATCATCTGTTGAAAATAAAAATATTCCTTGAAATTACCGCACTCTTTCATTTACGCATGGAAGTGCACCACGCTAATAACTGAGTAAAAGTTCCAGGTCATTTATGCTGATAGACTAGATTGTTAAGGCACACCAGTGCAGTACTACATGTTTATAAAGACTAATATATACCTACTTTACAGTCTTTACTCAAGAATGTGTTGTTTTTTTTTCAGGGATGCAGAGATAATGCAGCAGAAACAGAAAAAGGCTAACGAGAAAGTGGAGTCCAAACCCAAATAGTCACCAGAAGACAAAGTGACCAATCAGCTGTTATATGAAACTTTGCAGCCAATGACTTTGTTCCTGGTGTGATATAAGAGGATCTTTTTGTCTAGATTCCAGAACATAGGTGACTTTTGTTCTTGTAAATTTTGCCTTTGATGGATTGTATGGTTTTGTAGCTTTTCAAGGCGGTCTTTTTTTCTTGGCAGGACAAAGAATGATGTTAGCTTAATTCTGACATTGCACAAGTCTCACTTTTCCGAACAGTATTTACAATGTAAAGAGTAAGATTGAGGAAGGTTTGCTGGCTTGGATCCACTCAACAAGTCTGTATTTTTGTATCAAAGTGTGCCCCAAAAATAATGTAATAAAATGTAGATTTTTAGTTCATTGTTGTGTATATTGTGTTTGTTCTAAGTAGAGTCATTTCAACACAGCTTCTCTGTAATAATTGGAATGAGGCTTCATGAATCCCATAATGGGCAGAGCTACCATGTGTTGGAATTAAGATTCAATCAACCAGGACACTTTCCCAAATGTCTAACTCGCACACACTCATAGCACCTCAGTGGCAATTGTGTTCAAATACCTGCAGTGAACTAGTGAGTGTACATCACAGTGTATCACTGTGACCAAAAACTACTTGAACATTAAACAGAAATTCAGAAGTACCTGGTTTTGTTATATTATCCAAAGAAAAAGAAGCCCATATAAGGGTAAATAATGCCTATAACCCTTATCTTAAAGAGTTCACAACAATGTTTAAAAACACTTGTAAAATTTTTATTCAACAAGATTGATAAAAATCCTTGTACAGTAATAGAAGTTACTCTAGTATGAGGCTTTCCATTATAACATGAACATTAAAAACTCAACATCTGTACAAAGACACATAAAAATGAACAAACACTTTAAATAAATACTTAGTCTCCTCTGGAACAGTGAAACAGATTTAGAATATTTCAGTGTGTTCCATTCAGGAATGTGTACTGCATACGTAACCCAGGCTTTCTTAAAAAGGGCCAAGAAATTCAACACTTGCCCTGATGGGGAGATTTTTTAAAACAAGCTTATGAGTGCCAGGCAGTGTGAAGGACATTTATGACCTGGGATGAACTGCTGTGCAAGGACGTCATTGATCCTCGCAAGCTGAAACTTGGGAAAAACTCTGTGCCAGCTTTGGCCCAAAATCTGCAGTGGCATTGATGCTTTCTGTGGGGGGAGGCCTGGGTGGCTATATGCCACAGCAGCTGAGAAGCTTCCTGTCTTCTTCCAGATTCAGGCCCACCTGTGGTTCTGGCTTCGGTTTCATACATGTATTCTTCTTCACCTCTCTGTGGAGAGAAAATAACTACTAAAAAAACATGCAGAAATTAACACGCACGCTGAAAGACCATGTTGCCCATTGATGGTTCATTCAAACGATTCTGCACATAATATTGTTACCTTGCCACGTCGGCCTTGTAAATTGTTCAAGGTACCAGCATCAGAAATAACAAATAAAACCTAAATATAACATTTGGTAATCTGATTTGGCACAGCTTGTGAGAGGTCTACCTGGCAAGATGGAGGACTGCCTCGACGATATTGGTTCCCTCTTTAGCGCTGGTCTCACAGAAAAGGGCATTGTACATCTGCAATTGACACAGCCATTTTAAGGCCCAATTATTTTTAAGAGACAACTATCCCCATCTTAAAAAAAATAAAAAATAAAACAGGAAGTCTCACCCTGGCCAGCCTCTCCCCATGTGTAGTGCTCACACAGCTGTCCTCGGGCTGCTCAGTTCGCAAGTCTGCCTTGTTTCCAATGAGACACATGGGAATACGCTCCTCTGCAGACTCCTGTTAACAGTAAGGGGAACATGGTCATCATCACTGCAGTGGTCTTATTCTCAGTATCTATAGGCTTCATGAAGCCCATAATGGGTGGAGCTATAATATGACTCAGTGATTTGAACCAATCACAGTGTTTTGCTATAAGAAAGCAAAAGTTATGATTGGTTCTTATAGGTCATAGCTCCTCCAACCATTATAGGGTTTAATGAAGTCTGTCTCTCCACTACTTTTCAGATTCCTTGATGGCCAAAATGAAATGTCATCCAAAATGAAATGTCATCCAGCCTAGTCCGTTAGGGGTCAGAGCACATTTTGCCTAGAACTTGTAAAATACACACCTTTTCACATTCTATTCATGGTACTAATACCCCACTAGCACAGTCAGCTTGACACCCGATCACGGTCTGACCACGCAAACATGACCCAAATTAGTACCTGTATCTGGGCCATCCAGTTTCGGATGTTGAGGAAGCTCGTCTCGGAGGTGACATCATACAGCAGCAGCACGCCCTGCGCTTTGCGGAAGTAGGACCTCGAGATGCTCCGGTACCTGCGGAGGAGGAACGTGAAAATGAGGGAGAATGTTTCCTTGTGAAAATACTCGGTGGTGCCACAAATGGTAGGCCAGACATTCAATAACTGAGCCTCTCAGATGATTACTTCACAACATCCTAGTTTTTCCTGTGTAGAGAGCCACTGACTCAGTAACGGGGACAGAGCAAAAATAAATGAAGAGCAGAGATCCACTGACTGGCAGGGGCAGATCAAATTTAGTTACTAACTGGGCCAAAATGACAAGCTCAGTACCTCTCTTGTCCTGCAGTGTCCCAGATTTGCAAGTTAGTCTTCTCTCCATCTACTAGCATCTTCATTTCTTGAAAATCTACTCCTAAAATCACAGGGAAAAAATAATAAAACAAATTCTCCATACAGGAAGTGTACTGTAATAGCAGACCTTTCGTTCCTTTAATGGTTTAGAATATGGGACAAACCATGGCAAAATGTACAGCTGGAATTGTGCATTTTCTCCACGTGCCGCCCCCCCCCCCTTACCCAGTGTCGTCTGCATATCCTTTCTGAACTCGTTCACACTCAGTCGCAGTAGGAAGCTGGACTTCCCCGAGCCCGCATCTCCCGCCAGAACCAGTCTGTACACGGGGATGTCTTCCTCATGTGGATCTTCAGCAACCCCCTCCTGTAACAGCAGCCATATCAGAGAGTTTAACTACCATTGTGATGATAATGGGATGTGTCAGAAGTGGGATGGCCTCACCGCAAGCCATCGGTGGGGTTCCCAGTGTGTGAGCCGTATGAGGGACCCCCAGGTTAGGGTGACCCCGGTGTGAGGGACCCCAGAGATGGGAGACGTACGGTGGGGGAATGCGCGAGGTACGCCTCTGTGTGTGAAGCGCATGGGCGCGCTTCCCGAAGGGGAGAGCAGTGTGACAGAGTGCTGTCACTATGGCTGAGTATACGCTCTGATTGCTATACCAACAAGCCAGGCTCTTTGGCGTTGCAGTCAAACTGCAGGTTTGGTACCCCGTAGACCCGGGTTCGAGGCCGAGTGGGGTGACTGCTCTCTCCCTTCGCTACAACAATGTTGAATTATTCATTTTACTTCCCCAAGTATATTGTGTTTACTGTAACCTTTTATTTATGAATATCCACTTGCTAATTTGCATTTTTCACTTTTACTTAGTGTGTAATGCATTTTGACATGAGTAGCAAGAGGCCACATTTTGTGTCTTGCTTTTAAAAATGGTGAATCAGAATGAGATTTTTCAGCAAGAGATGATGGCTGTTGTAAGGCAGACTCACTGTTCCCTCAGTATTCACTTTGTACATTTGCCTAGCAGATGTCCTCACCGTGGGCGATGTAGATGGATCCATCAACACACCTGGATATTTGCTTAAGCCAGTCAGGATTAACATCTTACTAAAGGCTACAACAGCTATCTCGCTGGGATTCAACCCTGCCAGTGGTGATGGGAAAGTGAGAGTTCATTAACCTCCAGTGTGTGGAAGCCATCATGTGCTGTCAATCACATACCAGTAGGAACGAATCATATCCACAGCAGAGCTCATGATTGGTTCAAATCAGTCAAATCATTGATAACACCACCTCATGAAGCCTCACTCTCTTATCACTACCTGCCACCCTCCTAGACCACTCTTCCACACTTGGCTTCCTTACCTGTGGATAGAAAGCAGAGAGACGTCGGCGAGTGAAGGACCTGGAGCTGCATATGCTGGGAGCTGCTGAGTCCAACCCCTGCAGAAGAGAAAGGCAAATTCTAAAATATTTGACCTGAAAAAGTTATTGGAAAAAAAGACAAGGCCAGATCTGAACCACGGCTCTCACCTCCCTTGCACCTTAGGCTTTAGAGGGGCTTGCACCAGCGTATTTGCAAAATCTGTTAATCTCCTACAACCCTTCTAGATTGCTTCATTCACAAGAGGCTGGCCTTCTGATAGTTGTTCCAAAAATAGAAATCTAGTGGTAGAGCCGATAAAGCAAATCTGATGGTAGAGCTTTCTCACACAAGGCTCCTCTTATGCAATAGTCTAGCAGTTTTTGTTTCTACATTAAAAATCTTCACAATAGATCTTATAGACAAACTGGGTGTTGAGAGAGGGTGACTTTTGTCTATGGTAAATTTCTAGTGCCAAGAACTGTCCATACAGTTTCCTCATTTCCAGTGTGACCATCCTTTGTTTTCAGCAGGTTACTGTTCCAAATGGGGCAGGACAGTCTTGAATCATTTTCATGGCCACAGGTCAGGACCTTACTGCTTGCCTCCTTTGTATGCTACCATAGTCTTTGCTGCGGCTAAATATTGACAGCACCCCGTAACACAGTGCCATCCTTTTCTAACCTCTACCCTCTCACCCTGTCCCTGTCCCAGCCACAGTTGAATGGAAGGACGATCTTATAGCCCGCCTGAGGCCCCTGTGCCATCCCTCAGCCACCAAACCGCCATTAGACACAAAATGATGCAATGAACTGATGGATATATGGATATTTCACGCCATTCAGCTGTTGTCAACGAGTCAATTGCGCAATCCTCCATGACTCTGGGAATACCTTGTAGATTTTCACCTAATTTGCCCTGGGTTTTCAATTCCCCTCTTGAAGACACACCCTGTTCAGAGCTTTGACATTTTCCATCATAAAAATGTGCCAAAAAGATCTGATTGATCAAATGACTGACCTCAGCATTCGAGGAAGAACAGGAGTTGCTGTGGTGCACCGTCTCCACGGAGTCCCGGCTGTCGTCGCTGTCATAGTCGCTGCTCAAGCTGGCCTCCGTCTCCACGTCATCCACATCCACATCATCCACGTCCACATCCCTGTCAGTAAACAGCGAAACGCCGCTGTCCGTGCACTTCTCCCTCCAGCTGGCTACGCACGAGTGCTTCACTTCACACGAACCAACAGCCATGCTTTCATCCTCATTCTCAAAGCTTCCAAACAGACACATACCACTCACCATTAGTTAACTAAAACCAAACAATATTACAAATCAGAGAATTTATCTGGTTTTATCTTTTGCCAAAGAAGCTCTAAAATACTAGGATGCTTACCTGCTGTAGTTCAGTGTACTCTGTCGGATAGGCTTCAGGTCTCTACAGACATCCTCATGGTTAGAGGTGATCTATGGGAAGGAACAGCACGTTTGTACATTTGTTTCAGAAGTCCTTAGCCATTTCTCCTCACAGAGCTAACATTTTATTTCTACCGATCATCTACTTATATCGCAAGATATCTTCTGAAGCAATCAGATTGAGTACCTTGCACAAAGGTAGGACAGCAACGCCCTGTCTGGAACATGGATCTGTCACGTTCTGTAAAGTCAAAAATCCCAAACCCATTACTTCACACGTCTAGCAGGGAAAAAGAAGTCTGAATCTCAGTTTTAAGAGGAAAGGAGAGATGTTCTCTGTCACGGAGTAAGGCTTGGAGACGTACCCTCCATTCGCCCGACCCTCCACTCCTGACCAAAGCGGAGCGCAATCCGTCATTGCTGTCATGTCGCTTTTTGTTCATTTCCCTGAGAGGAAGACAGGACAACCCTTAGAGAGAAACTTATTGGTCACCTCAGCAAGATGCCTTAATACAGGAGGCCACCTTGACAGTGTCCTGTACACAATTTTTCTTGAAAAAAGGAAAAACGGCAAATACGTACACTTTAAACAATCATCTGAATTCATATTATTGGAGCTCCTTCAGGTCATTTTCAGCATGGCTATATTACAAGTGCTGGAGTCATTGTTCCACACCACATAAACATGGATTTAAAGTGTGACCCATATAGATCAAGGCTTGTACATCACCACTCCACATCAGACGCAAATATGTTACCATCAACGATAACTGTTAGGCATTGCAGTTTTTACTAAAATTATTTATTATAGTTTTCCGCTCAGTGACCATTGACTGAAACTTCACTAAGCCGTTTTGTACCTATGGCATTTTTGGTCTGGTGAAGTGTCTCTACCAAAATTATACTTAATAATAAGAGTGATAACATCAACCTCTGAAAGAACCTTCAGTTTGTTTACTTACTGGAGGACTTTAATATGACTGGGGTAGGATGAGCACTCGTCCAACATCTTTTCCAGGTCCTGGTTCTCCCTGCACAGCAGGCGAAGAGCAGACAGCTATTAATCACGTAAGATCTTCCATGCAACATGGACAGGACAACTCGGGTACTCATGTCTCACCCAATGCACTCCGGTCTCTGATCAGAGACAGCCTGTTTGTCCAGCTCCGTCTGCAGGACAGAGATGTTCCCCTGAGCTTTCATGAGAGAGCTCCGCAGCTGTTCGTTTTCCTGGGATGGGTCAAAGTAGAGAGATGTCAAATGTGAAAGAGATATGGTTATGAGTCATGCGCAAGTTTCTTGCAGATCATTAAAGTACCTGAGACATCTCCCGAATCTGACTTTTCAGCTGGTAGACATCCACTCTTGAACTGCTGCGCCAGGATTCTTCTTGATTCTGAAAGAATTTTGTACTCAATGTTGCATTTTGGGAATTTCTGTAAGTTTGCTAACCTTTTTGCACTAGTAGCCAGCTTCACAGTGAGTGCACGGAAAGCCCATATCAGTGTCCAGACATTGATTAGAGCAGATTTAAGATGTTATGCTATGTGCAGGAGAACAGAGGAGGGTTAAACACACGGAACATTGCACAACATTTCACAAGGCTTTAGCTTATGGGAAAAGAATTCCAAAGCTAAAGCCAGAGCTATGTTTAAGCTCTGGGCTTCATATCCCATGAACACTTCACTACAATGCAAATCCCTACAATGTTTGCCTTCTAGACTCACCTCAGGCCTTTTGGCCTTGCAAATTTCCACCCCTCTGCCTTAGCTGTTTGTGACCAAATGTGCCATTTGAACTGGCACTCCTAGCAACAAGTGCTGCTGACCCTCAAGCATCACCTTCCGCTGCCACCTACACCATCCTGCACTCAAATAACTATCATTCTGCTCGATATATATCATTCTGATATATTTCAGCAGCAGTCGATGAACAAGGACATGTTCTAGCAGTGCTGACCTCATCAGCTTATCCTCTGAGGTGAAAGGTCCCCAGAATTAATCCCAAAATGAACCACACTCCAACAAACAATTAACTCAGCATTACATACAGTAACACATCATGTGTATATCAAGGCTTCAAAAGTAAAGTTGGTGTAAGCCTGACAAAAAAGTAAGTAGGTACACACAGTGGTTTGCCCAGCCATGGCAACATCACGTCTGTTCTAGCACTTCAGGGAAAAATAACTTTCTTCACCAATTCGCCCGGCACAAATGATCACATTATTTTCCTGTGCATTACATTACAAAAATACCACAGTATTCAACCACAACAGCAGCAGAAAATGCCACTGAAACTCCTACCTTTTTCAGTGTCTCGATAGTGGCCTGCAGGTCTGCCACTTTGCCCTTGTGTCTCTGCTCTATGGCGGTGATGGTGGCCTCCGACCGGCGGTGCTCCTGCAAGGGAGACACCAGAGCGGTGGGCTTTGTGTGTGTACCTTTCATTGGGACGTTTTTGTGAAGACTAAGGCTGCTTGGCTAGTTCCCCCTTCTGCAAACACGGCTCTGCGCACCACAAGACTGCATCTTAAGTACCCAGTTTGACGCACAGGGTACCAAGGGGGCGTTACTGAGATTTCTCTCTCCTTTTAATCAGCATTAGAAGAAAAACCCAGAGATGAAAGGGACTGTGGTTTTCTGACTAGTTTCTGTGTGAGGCAGCAAAGGGGACTGCTATGAACAAAGCATGCTTATGCTAGCACTTGGCTGTGACCAGAACTTTCCTGGCCAGCACAGACTTCCCACCCCCACCCCGTGTTTTTTAGAAAGACGTAATAAGCCTGAGGATTATTTCCTTATTGTAACAGAAGAACAGATTTTGGGAAATCGCTCATAAATGGCACCCCCCCCAAAACCCCCTCTGACACCCCAACCAACTGACTAATTCCTCTTCCGCCCAGTTTCTCAACCAGACACAGTAACTCTGAAGCTCATTTCTTTATCATAATAATCCCGTGGAGTGAGGTCATGCAAGGGCACATAATGACTGGCCATTCATTCTTCACTTTCAGAGCATTACCCCCTACCGCCTCACCTCCTCTTTCACCCTCTCCTCCACACAGGCAAGCTGCTGCTGCAGGTCTTCCTCCAGCTCAGTCAGCTGACGTGCGGTCACCTCCTCCAACCTGTTCCAATATACTGTCTTTCAGCTGCACCCATGACCATCAATGACCTAAGCCAGGACAACCACACCCTGCAACATACCAGCCCTGTCCTGCCTGTGCAATCAAATGAAGTGATAAGCAGTTAGCCACACCCATTCTGGAAATGGCTGTCCCGCCGAGCAGGGGCTGCACCAATCAGCTGGTTTTGAAGTTAACTAGGTTTGGCTGATATTGGACACAGATGATTTCATCCAATAAAGGTAAGTGGATCTGTTCTAAGCCTGTTCTGAAATGATACCTTCAAACAAGCAGTTTGTAAGGGGCACATGAGAAACCCACATTTTGCCAGGTAGGATGGTGCAGATGCATCGTTAAGCTTTCGCTGGTGTTCTGTCTACCTTGAGCAGACTTACTTTTTATTCTTATCATACCATTCTGTCCAGCCATGGCCAGGTAACTTATGTTATGGTTTTTGGGCAGCCTCTGGAAGCTAGGAAGGTATCACTATAGGGTTAACAAAGCAGATGGGAGCTTTAAGTGCACAAGAGGGTCAGTGGAGAGAAACAGCTTTCAGAGACAATGTCCCTGTGCCATACAATGTCCATATACCGTATATACCCCCAACCCCCCCACCTCAAGTATGTCCTCTCACCGTCTCAGGTTCCTCACTAGTCGTTGGTTCTCCAAATGCTGGTCCCTCATCTCTCTCTCCAGGGATTCGATCAGAGCCTCATACTGCTGCAGCAAGCTTGCATCCGAGGCACAGTAAATCTGCTGGTACAACGTGGCCAGGCGCTCTCGGGTACTGGAGAGGGTAGGGGGTTACCATAGAGATTTCCTGTACTCTGGAGAGCAGCTCCAAGCATTTCCTAAGTAGTAGACACTTTCTGACAAGTACACATCAGTTTGTCTACAGCAATACCACCTTAATCCACAGAAAAACTAATGAAAAGGTAAGGCATCTTCATTTTCTTGGTATCAAGTCTTGTCAAGAGGGCATTTGAATGGTGGCTAATGACAAATTATTATTATTTTTAGAATTCAAATGCGCCTTGGTCATGCAACTATTTCGAGACTTTTAGTACCATTTTCGAACTGTTGCAGTAAGATAAATAAATTGCGCTGCTACATGGGCACATGCATGTTCATTTCTGACAGAAATGGCTCACTGGATTCCAAGCTTAAAATAAAATGTAGGTTGACACAATAAAGGACACCTGCGGTGTTTTTATCGATACGCTACCTTCCCAAGAAAGGCATTTCGCCGTTCATTCGATCCAGGAATTTGTCCCACGCGCTTCTCTGGCCCTGAACCTCTCCAAAAGAGGCCAAGTCCAGAGCCGCCGAGACCTCGTCAAATCGCGCCGAGAAGTCGCCGAAGTCCACATATCCATCTTCATCCTCATCAAACTTGTTAAATAATAGCCGCACCTCGGTGCTGGGGACATTGAGCTCTTGACAAACAACTATAAAATCTTCATATTCAATCCTGCCCGTTTTATTCACGTCACACGCAGAGAACAACCTTTGAAGATCGCATCTGTCCATGTCTGCTGGTTTAGGACTCAGATGAATAAACATGTTGTGGGTGAAATTCTAAAATATTTATCACGAAAGGGTTAGGAAATGTGTGCAGAAAACCCCACAGTAACAAAAAGTACAATAAATATATAATTAGTTGATCAATGTGTAAAGTGTATAACACGTGCTGCCTGCGATCACCGTGCGTATAGAGCTGAGCTTCCTTTGTGAGACATGGATTTATTTCCCCACGTCGAGTTAATTGGCGACAGTCCCTTTTATGTGTAATAACAGGTCATTCCAATGGTCGCTGCATGAAAACAATGATCAAGAATGCAAAATGAGCGAAACATAAAACAGAATCCATGAACTGATAGTATTGCGTACTCACTTGAACCTCAACAACAATTTCACTTCGTAATATAAACTCATCAGCCCCGCAACACGGCGGCATTATATCCGGTAATCTGTGAAAGAGGCGTGTCCTCCAACCTAAATTTTCACGCGAAACATCGGCGATGAAGTGAAGACTGGACGCCTTCATACAGAGTAAGTTCATTTTAATCAAACGTGATTTTACTGTGTGCCTCTGCATTTTGGAGTGCTGTGGTATGCCTGTGCTGTTAATATTTTAAAGGCAATGCTTGAAGTTCTTCCCGTCAAGCGGCCTGCAAAATTAACCCTCTGAACTTCCTCCCACTAGTCAAGAAAGGGTGGCCATAGAATCGAGTCATAACGGTTGGGCTCCAACAATTTCGGTGACCTGTTGCTTCCACGTGCGTTCTTATTGTGTATCCAAACGGTGTAATGCCAGTCATAAATATTTTTCACAGTATAGGCAATGTGCCATTTAAGGGAATGTAGAGATATAAGAATGGCAGATGGAAGATCTTATACATTACTTTTAATGCTTTAAATATGTTTAGGTTTAGACAACGGCACACCACCTGGAGCTAGTGTACGTTTAAATGGTTAGTAGTTACCATTACATATGCAATCATTTGCAGGATGGGTGGAGGTTTAATTTCAACAGAATTCAAGTCACTTGTGGAAGTTGGTCTCACCCATTATAATAACAACAAAGAAACCATAGACAATAGCAGTAGTTTAACACAGTTACACATTTTAATCTCATCAGGGTACTTGTGCATCATCAGTATGTCACTGGCAGATATTTCCCTTTTATCCAAGGGGTGCTTGTAGTGTAGATATTTAAAGAGTCCAAAGAAAACCAATACATTTTGCCAGATATGTGGAAATCAGGTTAAGTATTTCTTATGTGGCCAATTTGGTAAAGACAAGAATGGGAACAGTAATAATGGGCTCAGTGAAGGACTTTATAGAAAAACATTGAAAGTCTGAAATACAACCACACTCATTTTGACGTAATCACACTGATTATGACAAGAAATTAATTCCTAAGAATTTCCATTTTTATCCACATCTATTGAGGATTTGAAACAATTAAAACATTAAGGTGTAGTTTGTTTACTGCTTTCTAATCAATTGTGATGAATTTTACCACATTGTACAGGATCCCTCCATGCTGTTGTATTTTCTCACACATTGTGCAGCTTTCTTCCTGTTGCCTTAAACCTAAGTATGAATGAGGATGGTCGCACCCCATCTGAAGCGGTATGTCACCTCTCTCTTACAGTGGTGGAATTTGTTGAAGGTTTCTGGGTACGTATTATGTAACCAGGCCTGAACCTGGTTGGAGTGGGTTTGAAGCCACCACATGTTCACGCGGATCATCTCCAGAGAGCGCTGGACGAAGGACAGGTGTCCAAGGCTCCTTTGAGTGACAAAAAAGTCATACACCTGGGGAATACAGGTAGGACAAGAGCTCAGAAAAGAGCGCAAAGACGGTCTGTTCCATTTTAAGGGGTCTTTCCCTCAACAGTGATCAACAGCTCTCCTTGTCATTACCATTTAACCAGTGTACAGTACCAGTAGTTTGGACACATCTGTTTGGACACATCTGATTAAGATAATGGTAAACATGAATTCAAATACATTTTTATCTGCAGACTTATGATTAAAATGCTTGCTTGAAATTTGTTTCTTAGGCAGCAAATTCACCATTTATATTTGTCTATGCATAAATTTCTTTCCAAAAAGTATATTAAAAAATATTTTTGGCTGCTTTGAAGAATTTAAAATATAAGATCATTTTGATTTGTTTAACACTTTTATGGACACTGCATAATCCCATTTTTGTTATTTCATAGTTCTGATGTCTTTACTATTATTCTAAAATGTGGGAAATAGTAAAAATAAAGAAAAATCCTCCTGTGGGTAGGTGTGTCCAAACTTTTGACTGGTACTGTATGTTAATACAGCTTGAAGTTTTCTAGAAATAGGTACTACATTCACTTTGGGATACACTGGGATTCACTTTGTCAAACTGTAGAAATACTCTAGGAGCCTTTTAAATACAGGTGTACTGTGGTTTGGCAAAACAGGTTTCAGCTTTCTCAAAGAGAAGATGAAAAGGTGGTTTATTCATGGGTAATTGCTTGCATCTTATGTTTGTCACTGTGAATCATTCCGTTACACTTACCTCATTATATTTCTTTTGCGAATTAAACTGGGATGTAACAGCAGTCACAATTCCAGACAGGTAAGATGATCCTAAGGAAAACCTAATGACAAAAAGAAAGGAAAAAAAGAGGGAGAGAGAAACTATTATGGTTATGGTGACCATGATTACATTTACTGATGTTATTATTTTATTATTGTTATTGATCTGAGACATTGATACCCAGGTTTACTTACCACAGCACCCTGTGAGAGCACTATCAGTTAATCAAATGACAGGGAAGTCCAATACTGAGAGATAATTTGTTTACCTCACTCACTGACAATACAAACCATAATGTTTCTAAGAGAAGTCTAATAATCAAATCATCAGCCATTGAGGTCAAACAGAGGGTAAAAAGAAAATCAATGATGTTGGCTTAATCACTTAATCACTCCCATTGCCTACATTAAGAGCTGGAAGATTAATGAATGTCAAGGATTAGGTTCAGTCTGTAGGACATTGATTGAATCCCATTGAACCATTTTAGTTGGGCAGTGATTTTTTAGAACTCTTAGGAAGTGGAACTGATCACAATCAAGGATATTCTTGCAGTGTGGAGGGACTAGTTGTTCTCACTTGCTCTTCAACCTGATTTGACTAATGCTAAACAAGGAGGCTCACAGAAGGAGAGAATATGATATTAACCCCATACTGCAATCTGCTGTGACCATTTTGTGTCTCATTGTTCCCAGTGTGAGAGAGCCCTGTCTTAGATTGGTAGGTTGGTTTCAATCTTTCCAACAAAAACATCCGCTGGCTCAATGTAGCTTCCGTATACTATAACAAGTACCTTCTCTGATCCCCCAATACTTTCTCTGACCACATAACCCTCAGTCTCTGTCTTGGGCAGTTTGTTGATGGTCCTGCCATATTTGTATTGTCTAATCTTGCTGTGATGGATATGAAAGCCTCCATGCTGTTAAAGCTCCAGCAAACACTTGTGTAGCACTGCTTCGGGTGTGAAAACTCCACCCAGTCTCACCCCACCCAGTCCCACTGTTAGGGAGCAATTGACACATTGGTGAGCCACAATAAATCAAAGGGTGTAAGTTTCATGATTTCTCCAGCTACAAATCCCCTTGTGCTTACTATTATTCATTTTTATTGTGATTTTTAGATTTTTGTTTTCAGATTTTTCAGGCATGTGGTAATGTACATCCAGTTCAGTTATAGACAGCTATTATTTGCAGTTATGGATCTGTGGTTATGGTTAGCTTTACCAGCTAGTTAGCTTTACCTGCTAGTTAGCTTTACCTGCTAGTTTGTGTTAGCTTTACCTGCTAGTTTGTACCTTGCCTGGCCTACCTTTGGAACTTTGTCATGCAGTACTTCTAATATTGTTGACTCTGTTTGGTTTTTCACTTGTGTTGTATTGTACCTCACTTGTAAGTCACTTTGGATAAAAGCATCTGCCAAATGAATAATTGTAAATGTAATGTAAATGGCTCCATTCAACGTACTTCATCAGCAGCTCATCCCAGTGTCTCTGTAGAAAAGTCCACACCAGCTCGTTCCCCCTGGGGCGATGCACAAGCTGTGCCACAATGACATCGAGGTCCTGGGTCTTAATCTCACGGTTCTGCAGTGCCGCACGCAGCAACCTACAAAACACACAGAGCACTCTGTGACCATCCCTACAAACACGCAAAACACTGTCTATCACCAGAAATGCATACGGAGTACAGTGGAATTGTCACCACAGAAACAAACACACACAGCACTGTGTGACAATGCATACTTTCTGTATGTGTACTTCTGTGATGACAGACAGTTGCAGTGTGCCATGTGATTTGTGTCATTTATACTAACTTGGATAAATTACATCACTGTAAAACACAGTGCTGTCACGGCACATGATATGATGATCAGGAAATGAGAGCACAGAGCAAACCCCCTCACCATGCTCTCTTCTTCTGACTGATGGTGCGACAGAGGGCCGCTAACATGGTCACCCTCTCCTTACTGGACACGCTCTCCTGGTACTTCTGCCAGAGGAAGCTCCACTCTGCGTGCCCCCCTCTCCGGATCCCCACCCGGAATATCAGCGCCTGCAGTGTCCTGGGCAGCCTGTGCCAAAACACCCACACTGTGCATCTCAGAGAGGTCACTGATTTTTACCTAGATACTCACTGTAAATCAAGGAAAATAGATACAGCTAAGAATCATAATTGGTGCTGTAATTCATAAGCTCTGCTGTATTTTACTGTAGTGATTGCTGTAGTGAAATACATGTGAGTACATGTATGTGTAAATGAGTACGTGTGAATGCATTTACGACAGTGATTCGATTAGTTTAAACCATTTGGCTATTAATTTTAGCCACAAGGTGGCAGTATGGAATAAGCTTCCTCACTCACCAAAGATTCTAATGGCACAAGGAACACCCTGTCCAATGAAAACTGGAAATCTCTGAGTCAGTTGCTCTAACATCTTCGAAATTAAATATATAACAAATATATGTGTGAGGGACACAAAAAAACCTAGGATACTGAAATTTTCTCAGTTTTGGCATGGCATTAGATTGATTTTCATTTTAGTCCTTATGAGGATACTAATGTTTCGCTGCTGGTACTTCTGTCAAGTTTTGCACCTACGGGTGTTTGGATTAATGCAGAGCCACTGGTATGAAAATTTCACTGAATGTGGTGGCATAATTACCAATAGCTGCACCCTCATCAGGTGTTTGCTCCAGTTGTTATTCATTTCTTAATTGGTGCAATTATTGAATATCGTCTGCACATATTTAATACATTTGGTGAACATTACACTACTTAAAGAACAGTGCAGCTTGACTCAATCATACATGCAAGTGACACCACACATTTGTGGATATCACTCTCTGCCTTTGGAGCATAGGATCTTCCATTTCCCCCCAACCGTAGCCTGTGACCGCACCCCCTAAGCCCCCAGAGAAAATGAACAAATCTCACGGATGATTCCCATCCTTCGCCATCCAGAAGTGGAAGAGGCGCAGCGCCTCCTGCACGGCGGGGAGATAGAACCCCTCCGTGGCCAAGCACAGCAGCTTCGCCCTCCTGCTCTGATTGGGTAGGGAGGATTCGTCCTCCCAGCGCTGAGCCTTAACCAGCTTTCCCAGCATGCTCCAGGTGTGCTCCTGGGGACACATAACAGACACCCACACTCAATGCTGCAGCTTGCCACCAGCAACAGTCACAGGTGATGGCGGTGTGCAGGAAGATCAACTCTGCACACCATCTGCACAGACTCATTCATCTATATATTAACTGGATGCACTGATGGCAGGTGCATAGACACAGATTAGCCCATTCAATTAATATGATAATCAGAGACTCTCCACTGGTCTTGCACATAATTAGTCTTTGTGAACACCATTAATGTCTTCAGAAAAGTAGGAACTTGAACAGGCTTTGTTTATACCGATTGTGACTACTGTGCTGGCCCCTTTGCCCTGTAGTGCCTCTAGTGGCAAAACATTACTGTCACTTTTTGTCCTGTCAAGAACAGAAGTCTGCATGTCATGGTTAGCTCACACTATAATTATTTACTGAAACAACCCTTGGATAGGATGTAACTGTCACATTACTATTCATACAGCTGTCACAGTCTGCAGCCCCTTTTACATGATGTAGTGGAGGGAAGTGTCTTTCACCTTGAGCAGACGGGCGATGCAGGGCTGCTTGGCGAAGGTGAATTTGACGATCATGTTGGTCATGTGAGTGAGGAAAACACTGATTGGCAGGAATTCCTCCTCCTCCCTCAAGAACAGGCTGAGGGTGAAGGCATCACTGTACTGCACTGACCCCTGGCTGTGGGCACATTAACTGCAGTTTCAGAACACCCATTTTTTACAGTGTCATCTTTGTGAAAGTGTGTGTTTGCTGAGTGGCTTGGGATTTCAAAAGTAATTTAAAGTGTAATATGCTGAATTTCAGCACTAACATTGGCACTAATATGAATAGATCAATATCTACCTAGCTACACTTATGCTCCAGAGAAATAAATACATAATCATACCCATCTTTTGATGTGGCAGTGCTAATAACTTGTAAAGCTTATGAAAGGGGTACAGACGCCTGGTACAGGAGCACTGTAGATATGCCTGCTTTTCATTCCATCAGAGCTCCTAATCACTTAATCAGATCAGTTATTCTGCTAAATTAATGCAGACGAACAGGTGCTGGAGGTACTCAGCATTTCATCATTCAGACCGAATCACCTGCATTAACTTAACATGCAAATTATCCAATTAAGCAATTAAGAGCTCAGATGGAGCAAGACCAGTCATATATCCAGCATTCCAGGACCAGGGATTCCAGTAATCTGAATAGGTTGTGGGTGTGTGCAAAATTTCTGATGGCCATTGGTACCTGGCGAGATAAAAGGTGTCATCAATCAGACCGGCCCTGTCGGCCACGCTGAAGTCATGTGACCTGGCGTGCAGCTGGGTGGTCAGGGCCCCCAGCAAGGCTGCGTCGTAGGACACCCTGTAGAAACCGCTGGAGTTGACGTTAGCTTTGATCCAGGCAACCTCGCGAGGCAGATCGATGGTCTCTGAGATGGGAGGACAGGGGAGACAGCAGGCACACGTCACTCAGGTTCCAGGAGAAGATGGATCTGTCTGTCCATCCCCTCTTCATCTATCTGATTACAAGCAGATAGCTGACATACAGTTTGTCACTGTCCTAACGTAATTTAAGGCAGGAGATCTTCTTGAATTGGTTTGACAAAGTCAAAATATGAAAGGTTCTCTTTTGAAGTAGTCATTTTTGAAGAAAAAAGATTGCTGTTACCAAATATCCAATGAAAGAAAAACATTTTGAGGCAAAGTAAATCAACTCTTTCAGAGTGCTGTATTTTAAAAAGCCTTTATCAAACTGGCATATCTGAAAGCAGTTACAGACTTCTGATGTTCATCAGAGTACAATTTTAAGTGTTCTGGCATTCAGATCAAAAATAGGCCTGGTATGTTCTTTAAGATTATTGTGTTTACATTTACATATTTCATAACAGCTGTAACCACTATGATGCCACAAGGTTCAGAGTGTTGCCTGTATATTCAGCTGAACAGGTATTGGGGTGAGTTTCAAAATGTTTATTTATTACCATAAACAATAGTCTCCCCCTATAAGCAAACATCAAAAGTAATAACAGTATTGTATTATACTATACCAATATTAATCAAGTTGGATGTTATGGTACTTAGTTTGCAGAGAGGCTGTGTCATTCAATGTACAATCCCCAAGCAAGGGGAAAAACTGCACTGTTTGACTTTGATCAAACATAGCCAAAAAACTTGAATCCATTTCCACAACACAAAGATTTTTTTTATGAGTAATGCAAACTTGCCTTCCTTTCTCTTCATTAAATGAGTGCTGACAGACGAGGAGCTGCTTGTGTAGAAGGTAAATGGGACCTGCCAGAGGGACCTCGGATGAAGAGAAAGCGAGGACATTAAAATTCAGAGGCGGATGAGGGAGACGGAGAGGGAGGAGAAGAGAAAAGAAGGAGAGGAGCAACCGCAGAAAAGGAGAGAGACCCAGGGGGCCTCGCTGGCATTACTCTGTGTCATTCTGGGGGCAGACGGTGAAAAGAGTCTGTCGAAGCTGGATTCTCTTTCCCTCCATCTTGACAGACACCACCGGATACCCCTGCTGTGTCGTCCAAGTGTCCATCAGTGCTTTCACATCTTCACTCCCAGCATTCCTCTGGGCCGCCTAGAGATGAGTTGAGTTCTTGTTATTATTCGTATTGAAAACTGTCAAGCATACGCTTGTTTTCAATAAAATACACAAATATCATCCCCACCTCTGACAGCGCCCCCCACAGGTCATCCTGCTGCGCATTGCCGTAGCTGTGCTGCTGCAAATAAAGACGAATCCCCCCATGAAAGACGCTCTCCGTCAGGTAGGTGTGGAGCATATGGAGTATGCTGGCTCCCTGGACAAAAAAAAACATGATATTGTTTATTTGTCACACACCCTTTATTACAAAATTTAATTCTGACTGAATGAATTCAGGTTGAAAAGGTGGAGATAAGGTGTCCAAACCCAGGAAGTCCACTCCACTAGCCACTACTCTACACTGACACCTCCTCAGAACAGTTCAGATGTGCTTTGTTAAGGAAGATCCCTTTTGAATGGATTTTTTTAATCAAGAAAACCTGCTTTTCAGAAGTGTGTACTGTCAGCTTTGGATCAAAAGAACAGTTTTAGCAACTGCACACTAAAAGAAACTGTGTGCTTTGGGCGATGAGTGTCATGGGCTTAACAGTGACTGTGTAAACTGCTGTGTCATATTAATAACATCAGAATTTACTGAGTGTAAGCAGATTGTAAGGAGGTAGGTAAAATACGTCTGTAAGCAGGCCGAGTGACAGAAAGCACAGCTCTAATGCTAAAAATGAAACATAGGACCATTTATCTTATTTTTCTGGGTGGTGTGAAATATGCTAGATGTACCATGAAAGAAAAATATAGGTCCAATGATGGAGTCAGTTATTTTACTGTGAACCACGAGCTAGCGAATCCCCAGGGGAGGGCTGTGTGTTATGTGCATTCGTTCCCTCGACACAGAGCTCCAGATAAGAACACAGATATATGTTGGCCATATATATATTACTGAACACAGCAATGATGGCTGCCATGTTTTCCCGTAGCATTTTTTTTTTGGCGTCTGTTTGCCCTGACCTTGGAGTAAGAGATGACGTCGAACATCTGCCCGATCTGCGTGGAGTTGCTCACGGGCAGGGAGACGGGGTGAGAGGTCACATAGGCATCCTTTTCCAAGGCTTTGTACACAGTCATGAGGAACAGCTGGTCTTCCTTCAATGGAGCAGAGATACAGGGGACGGAGCCGCCCATGTAAGTCAACAGCACCACAGTCGCTCGTTCACACTCACATCTGACCATTTCATGTCTTACGGGACAACAGCGCCCTATCAGAGCAGCACATGCAAAGTGGCTGTATCTGAAAGTGGCTATATTTGGTCAGGTAAAAGGGTACATACAGAGGAGGAGGTTGTTAAAGTCATATTGCAGGAGGAAAGCTCAGGGGAGATATATGAAGGCCTCTGAGGGAAGATCAGGGGCTTTTTCATAAGGAGCAGAATGGGGGAAAGGGGGCTGGGTCTTGACTCACTGCACTCCAGCTGGGCTCCAGGTGATTGACAGCCACATACTCCAGGTAGCTGGCGAATCCCTCGTTTAGCCACAGGTCATTCCACCACTCCATGGTCACCAGGTTCCCAAACCACTGGGGGCAGATTTAAAGGGATAAGAAAAGGGCAATGTTTAAATTATCATTACATTGCCTGCGCTAATCAGACATCACTGTTCACCTTAAATTCACGTGCATTATCACTGACAGTGGTGCATGACAATAAAGTAGGATGGACATGACATGTTAGCCAGTTTATAAGGCAGTATGCAGGTGCAGGTTACAGAAATACAATGTAAAAGTGAACTGATGAGTTCCTGCTCTTGTCCTTGTTTCGCTCCTGCCTTGCTCAGCCACAAATTGAACAGAAGCACCAGAAAAAACGCAAATGGAGTTTGGGACTCCATTTGGACTTATCAGAGTGCATGTCTCTTCTGAAATGGCCCCCGCTCTTTGCAGTGTTCTGCGCTGAAGCTCGGGTAGGACAGAGAGGAGAAAGGCAGGCTTGGGCACCTGGTGGGCGAGCTCATGGGCCGTGACCAAGCTGACCCACAGTTTACTCCGCAGGTCACCCGTCTGGCTGTCATACAGCAGGGACACCTCCCGGTAGGTCACCAGCCCCCAGTTCTCCATGGCTCCAGCTTCAAAGTCAGGAATGGCAACCAGGTCTGGACAAAGAGAAATAGTGTTCAGTGTTGATTGAGTATTTACAGGGAGGAGAGCAGCTGTGAATATGTGGTCAAAACCAACGTAAGATGTTGCAAATGTGAATAGCACACAAGCACACAACATATGTCAACATTTTCTTCAGGCAGTGCAGACAATACCCCTTTGGGCAGCTTTTTCCTCCATTCTCTATATCTTCACATATTCACATAGTAAAAAAAAAAACAAAGACCATGGCTTCATATGAAATTTTCTCTCATAATGTATATTTTTCACAACAGCACTAACCCATTTTGGGAAGAGGGTATGGAATCTGAAAGTACTCCTCATAGAAGTCCAATAGCTTCACTGCAGTCTGGAGGGCATGGTCAGTCTGGTTGACCTGGTGACTGGGGGCATAGACCGACACCTACAAAACACAGAGCAGTAACGGGCCAAAATCATACTCCTCCCACTCATTTCTTTTCATTTCTTAAAAACTGAGAAAAAAGGGGAAATGTTCACCGTAATTCCTCTTTTCGTCTGGGCAGTTGTGAAGGAGAAATCGCACACGACAAACGCCACCAAGTACGTGCTCATCTTCACGGTGGGCAGGTAGTGGTCTTCCAGGAGACCATCTGCTCGAAGCTTTGTGGAGTCCTGGAGAGAGATTGTGACCATTGTTTGGTAAGCGTCGATGGCAGAGTGGTTAACAGGTTTTTGCTGAAGCACTCCTAGCACTGCACAGAGATGCTGTATGGAACACCAGCTGGCTCTGCACTCCTGATTGCAGAAGGCATCAGTAATTAGTCTAAATGCATTCATCAAGTGTTCAATTTAGGAGAAACATTCTCTGCCAATGGCAAATTGATATTGAGTTTATGAAATGCAACCTGAGAACAGCTGAAAAATTACCCGTCCTCTTTTTCTTCTTGCTTGAAGTGAAATCAGTTTTATTTGATTTTTATTTATACGCTCAAAATGTTTCATTAAATGTGTGTGATATTATGACACTTTGGAACAGTCAGAGAAATGTGTTCATTAATGGATATTGTTTCAAGAACAGTGAAGAACTTGGTTATATATGTGCTCATTGGGCAGGTTGATAATTATTTAACAGCTTTTCTCACCTTCGGCATATTGGAGAGAGATATGTGGTCACTGTCTCGAACAATGACGAGAGAGAATAATGCCTTCATGCTTGGTTCATCAAAGCAAGGGAAGGCTTTTCGGGCAAAGCTGGGTTCAAAGTGAGTTGCCACAATTGTTCTAATTAAGAAAAAAGGACAGGAGAAATAAATGAATCCTCGGTTGTGATCAGTGTCAGATCTCACTGCAGTGAAAAGCTCAGGCCTTTAGAGTTTCTCATCAACTGAAGTGGGTAGGCTGATCAACACAAATGTATTGCATATCTTAATAAGGATTAGAAAAAAGGTGCTATCTCTCTGTTAAAGCCCACTACCCTGGTCCACCTACCTGAAGGGTCCATTAGGTGACTGGTATGAGGCTTTGTACAGGCCAGAGAAACTGCCTGAGATGGTGCCGTTGTAGGAGATGAAGAGCTGGTAGGACCATCCGGCTTTCAGGGGGATCTCTGGGATGAAAGCCAGCTGCTCATTGGAGGGGGACTCCAGCACACGCAGCGGAGACTGCAGGGGTACAGAGTCTCCGTCCTCGCTCGCCGTGGGATCAGAAAACTGGTCTTGGTCAAACCCAGGTACAGGTGGAGGAAACTGCTCCTGGCAGTCTTCAGGGGAAGGGGGCTGCTCCTCACCAACTTGATGCAAAGGAAGCTGCTCCTGCTCGACCGCAGGTTGAGGCAGCTGCTCTCCATTGACCGGATGCAGAGGGAGCTGTACCCGATTGACTGCTGGTTTGGGTGGCTGGTCTTCATCTACCGGATGTAGAGGTAGTTGTACCTGATTGACTGCTGCTTTGGGCAGCTGCTCTTCGTTGACTGGGTGTAGAGAAAGCTGCACCTGACTTACTGCAGGTTGAGGTAGCTGTTCTTCGTTTACTGTATGCAGAGAAAGCTGCTCATGTTTGAGCACATGTAGAGATAGCTGCTTATGGCTGCCTGCAGGTGTAGGTAGTTTTTCCACGATGACCTTGGAATTAGAAATCTGGTCAGGGTTGCTCTTGTGTAGAGTAAGTTGGTCCTCCTTTTCCGCATGCAGAAGGAGCTGTTCGGAGTTGACCTTTTGTGGAGGGAGCTGTTCCTGGTTGACCTCAGGTAGACTGGGCTCCTCCACATAGACCTCATGTAGAGGTAGCTGCTGTTCATTGGCTGAATGTATAGTGGACTGCTCTTTGTTGACCACAGGTAGAGGGGTTTGCTCCTCGTCGACTGAAGGTAGAGGGGTTTGTTCCTGGTCGACTGAAGGTAGAGGGGTTTGCTCCTCCTCGACTGAAGGTAGAGGGGTTTGTTCCTCATCGACTGAAGGTAGAGGGGATGGCTCCTGGCTGACTGACTGTTTGAGGAAGACACTTGTGATGGTCAGACCTTTGCTGTTCAGTACGACGAAACTGGTGTCATTCAAAGCAGTGATCAGGATCTCAACCTGACCCGTGAAAGTCTCGGATTTGAGGTCCGGGTGGACGTGGATGATGTAATGATCTGGCCTGACAGTGCTTGGGAGTCTGGGCTGGTCCCACGGAAACGGCTCTTCGGGCAATGTAGCATCACGTTTAGTCGGCGCCCCTCTCAATCCCCTCCAATCCAAAGCGAGGAGCAACAGCAGATGCAGAGCTGAAGACAGCACTATTGGGGATGAGGCCATCTCTGAGGACGACTTCAAACCTGGAACTTTTTAAGAGAAGAACCGCGATTGCAGCTCTGGCTTCACATTGCAAGCAAGGTGAAAACGGTCAATAAATGCAACCTTACCTGTGGGGTTTTCCAAGAGCGTGAGTTGTCTGCAGTCCTGCAGGTGTGCGTGTGTCCTGTCACTGCTCAGCAGCCAGTGTGACTCGGTGTTCAGCAAGCTGCTGGAGCGGTAATCTCCGTTTACTCTTTGATGAGTATCTCAGGAGAGCCACAGCAAGGCCACTCCTCAGCACCGAAGCCATGCCATGTGATGTGCACTGTGGCAAGTTCTGGTGTGCCTTTGTAGTGAAATGGTTAATAAAACTGGGCTCAGTGTCTGAGAATTGCGGGTTTGATTCCCAGGCAGATCAAAGAGAACCTGAACTGCTATAATTGGATGATGTTTAAAATGCAAGCCACTGCACGCGAGTTACCTGGGAAAAGGGTGTCTGCTATGCACACATACATTTCACTGCACAAGAAACAACAGGCACTTTCTCATTATTTTTTAAAAAAATTACTGTGCCACATGTTTTCACTGTCATCACTGTTTTGTGCACTCATGAAAGGTACTAACTACTGCTCTCATTCTGTGGTCATTCTATACTCTGTGGTCACATTATGATGTGTGGCACTCCGACTCCATTTAGTACAAAGACATTCTGCTGGAGCTTGGATGTACAATGTACGCTACACAGTAGATTCCAAGCTTCTGTGTGGTTTAATTAGAATTTCAATAACACACAATGCCTTTCTCTCTTCTCAGCTGCAGGTAAATTGTTCATTTGCAAATCAAATACAGAGCACTTGTGTTTCATCAAAGCATCCACTAGGCTGGCCTCCAGCGCTCTGTGATGTATCAGTGGGCTGATCTCATTTTGAGGTTATGCAAAAGAGCTTTGTAAAGCAATAATCCTTTTAAAATGCATGAAGCTGTGAATGTTCTACCCTCACCAATCGCTGGAGAGGTTAAATGTTGGTATAAGCATTTTAGATTTAACTTTAATAAAAAGAGTAAATAAAGAAGTGGTCAGAGAGAGCATAATTCAAAACATGTATTTATTTTATCTTTAAAAAAATCAAAATAAAGTGCTTTTTTATGTACAGGATAATAAAAACAACAGTAACAACAGCAATATATAATACAAAAAGTACAATTCACAACAGATTTCTTTTTTTATACAACAACAGGACAGTTTGCAAAACAACTTTACATGCAATCTTATGAGACAATCTGTCTTGTAATAGTGGAGTCAAAGAAAGAGGGAGGAGCTTTACGAAGAGGAGGATTGTTTGAGTGGAGTGCGTCTTTCACAATGAGGTCTATGGTTTCAGCACTTACAGCACTGTTACAGGCTTACTAGAGCTCTGACCATTTTCCCATGATCCACTGCCTGGTGTCAACCCTGGGTCCAACACCACTGAGGGTGGTCTGGCTCTGGACAGGCAAATCTGTCCAATAGACTTCTCCAAGGCCATCTTGTCCACAGGTGAGACATCGCAAACACTAAACCCTAAGCCCATGCCAAACTGAATTTTTACACTCTGTTTAACCAAATAAATAAGCTGTATTCGACCTGTATGTGAACCTGGTTTTATCAGCAGTGACTACTGCAAAAAACATACATTTGATGTTTTAACATTGCTCTGTTTGCAGCAGTTTATCACATACAAGAGCAGAGGCGCACAGAAGAAGGTCGCACCCAAGGACATGGGGGCTTGGACGAAGTCATCTTTTTGGATAAATTTGCCTCTGGAGTCCCATGCCTGTCATACCTAGCAGTTTTGTAGTCAGGTAGCTGAAGACGCTCAGATATGAACAGCTATTCATCTGCTGTCCATCTGTACTGCATCAAACAGTCACTCAAACCTGATCAAGATGGCCGTTATTTCCACTGAGTCAGTCTGCTACATAGCTTAGCGACTTATTGCCCACTGTCTTTTTGAGAGCGACCGACATCTTCTCCTCCTCTAAGACTTAACGCACCTCCCGCTTGCTTCTCCTTTGTGGTTTTTTCTTGTAAAACAGCTACATTCATCAGTGAAGGTCCAGTACCAACAAGCTGCCCTTTCGGCTGCAATCTCAACACTTTAATGTCATAATTTATTGATCTTTATTACTTTGCGAGTGTTAGCTACTGCAGTTGAAATGGTACGACAATCTTTTCTGGCGAATCTCTTCAGATCTCTGTCAGTCAGATTCGTGTATGGGGGGAGGTTAAGGTGACATGTGACTGGCAGGTAGCATACTGCTATACAGCACTGAGACTGCAGGATAAATCTACAGTGTTTTGAGACATAGTATTTCATTACAAGGCAAATACAAAACAAATACAGAGGGCTACGCCATGTCATCAGAACTATAGTGTGGGTAATTACTGATATCTAAAGGCATTCACTGGTTAGTATTAAACCTTAGTTAGTCTGTGTTGAGTATGGCAAGCGTAGTACTATGGCCAAGCCTGTCATAGCTTACATGCAGGTGAGGTCACCACTGTCCAGGTGAGCCAGCGACGGCACAAGGCCAGAACTAGGTGTTCGATTTTTTTTTTTCCCAGCAACACAGCACTGACTGATACACAAAACGTTGCTCGAAGGCATCTTGTAAGAAAGGTATGCAGAACTTGTTACAGAATTAACAACGAATTGCCCCCCGACTCGGAACTAAGGCTTGTTACAGTATTCTGTGCAAAAAAGAAAGAATTCTGAAGAAAAATAATTAAAACAACAAAAGCAGCAGTGTGCAGTTTTTTCTAGTTCGTCACTATTTCTACAACAGCACGTCTTGCACCAGGTCCCTCGAATACAATACAAATGTACATATATACACACAACCACTGTCACCATTCAGAGGCAGTATGCTTTTTTAGGGCAACTACTTTGTCGAATGAAATTCCTTGTACAAACATCTATACGCAGAACAGAATTAAATAAGACAAAACAATATCACTGTAATCGAAAGAATGTTTTTTTTTTTTGAATACTCTTCATCACACTGATACTTTCCACAACACTTCATGGTGATGGGAGTTTTGAACTGCGCTGGCCTGATTGGAAGGACTTTCCCACTGCATGGCGTGTGACATGCATCTTTGGAAAATGATATTGATTGGTGGATTCTCAGAATGGGTTTGTGAGTTTGTCTTTTGATAAGCGATGAGGTTTTCAACAGTGTGATGATGATGGCTGGTGATTTTCTCTCCCCTGCAATAGGTAATTCACTGATGACATTTGTCTTGTCTGAATCCTGTTTTTCCTAAACTCCTTCAGCTGCTGTTTGTGTCTCAGTGGATTCCACTGTCCTCCCTTTTACTGTTCAGTCATTATTGTTAGTAGGATTTTCAGAAATGTGCAAATCCTTTTCAAATTTGCCCCAAGTCTCTTCCCTTTTTGTGGTCATAAAGCTCCTTGGTCTCCTGTGGGCTAGTCCATGTTCTAGTGAAGACCTGTCCTTGCTGACAGGGCAGCTGGTCACCTGTGGTTTCAGTGTTCCCATTTGTATTCTGTTTGTGTTCGTGAGACGTTACGGTCAGAGTTCAGTTGGAGGCAGTGCAGTGCTGCTAGCTCCCTACAGCAACACACAACTACAACAGAGATGAGGGAGCTGTAGAGCAGTGTTCACGTTCTCATGAAGCGGCCTGAATGTGAACACGGTTCTCTTTCATCAGTTATTGTGAATTCAGCACCGCATGTCCTGTCGACCATGAGAATGCGGAAAAGGGACGCCGTCTGTGTGTGACAGAGAAAGCAGGTCAACTATACTGAGCTAGGCAGGTGGGCGGGTGCAAAAATGACAGGACACCTGACTGACAAACAGTTTTTGGCACGGCGTGCGAGTTGTTTAGGTTACGTCTCGAACGCACGAGAGAACGCTCTCCGTCGTCTCTTCGCACTTCTCCCTTTGCCGTTTGTCACACTTTGTGTCACTGGATGTGCAGAGATGATTTCGCTGGCTGGACCCAGCGCTGACCAGCGGAGGTCAGCAGAGAGCACTGACTGGACTACTTCTGGAATGGGAGTTAACACAGCCCGCCTCTCTCTCCTAGCCCCTCTGACTCTCTCTCCCAGTGTATAGTACCAATGCCAAGAAATATCTAAGGAGATGTTCTGCCTGTGCTTTTCGTCACTTCTTTCAGCACAAATGGCTCAAAATGAGTTGCATATGTTATCGTGTGTGTGTGTGCTTAATGTCTTTGGGGTGTAATACTGCACAGAATGGTGGAACCCACTGGGATGGCTGTGTACACACAGACTCGGGGCCTCGTTCCCGGACGAAATACGCCGTATTCACTGATACAACACGCCACTCGTTTCAGCCTCTCCTATCACGCTTTATTTGCATAGTATGCCTTTGTCGTAATGCTCTGTCAGCAGAACCCGGGATGAGCTTCTCTCCATATTGCAAAGGTACAACCCAACCCTGTCCTAGTCCTTCGCACCAATTTCGCATCAATTCTTTTTTTTTTTCCATTGATTTATTTTCAGTTTTTTGGCAGTATATCATCATAAGTCCTTGTCTTTGAAGTGAAATGTAGGCACCTCCGAAAAGAACACCGTGTTTCCAAAAACACATTTCTGAAACACTCCTTCCTTTGTGTTTTCTGGGGAAGTCAGTGCTTGTCCTCTTCTTCCTGTTCCTTGCTTTGAGGTGTGAGTCACGATCTCACCTTTGCTCTGATGGCTCAGACAACATACAGGCTCGCTGCCATCATTCAAGAAAAGAAAAGTCCAGCAGCTCGCAGTGTGCTTGTTATCCTCTGTAATGCATCAGATTTGCATTTGTCCTTCTTCCTCTGTCGGAGAGGTGATGATGTGGTGGTGGAGACCATGTGTGACGCATGACTCTCTTTACTTTGTTTCCAAGGCGATACACACAGGTCGGTGGGATGGACAGATCGCGTGGCCATGAGAACCGATGAGGAGTCCAGGACATTTAATGGCAGTCGCAGGCGGCGATGTAGCCGGGTGTTCTCAGATGTCGGCCACACTGCAGTGGGATTCTCCCCCACTTGTCGCCGTGCTTTGAGTGCGGTGGCTTTGAAATAAAAATGAAAGAAAGGCTCCCTTCAGCGCAGGAACAAGCTGAAATTAAAAAGGGGGACAAAGCGTAACAAAAAAGTGTCCCTCTGTGATGTGGCTGCGGGTTTTCGAGTTCCCTTCTTTTTTAATTAATTCATGTTTTCTTAATTCAGAGAACACCACTTCCCATCAGCCACCGTGTTCCTGCCGTGACATCACATGCTCTCGTCTCTTGATCGCTTTCAGAGTATGGAATCCTTGATCTCGGGGCCTATTCGAACCCGGGGCCGGGGGCACGTGGGCGAGATCTCCACGCGGCTCTCCTTGAAGTTCAGCGGCCGTTTCTCTGACTCTGAGAAGCTCTTGCTGTTGTCCGGGGAGGAGTCGTGGGTGGGGGTGCTGCAGATGTAGTTGTCGTTGAGGGTCTGGTAGCCCTTGTGGTCGGAGGTGGAGGGAGGGAGGGTGTTGCCGTTGAGGGGCAGGCTCTCCGCCGGCTTGCCCGCCACTCGGGGCTTCTTCTGCTGCATGTTGGGGCACTCGCCCTCCTTGAGCATGGACTTCATGCGGTCCCGGTTCCGGTACACCGCGAAGAGCGAGAACACCACTAGGGAGAAGCCCAGCAAAGCGCACACCACGATCAGCTCGTTCCAGTAGGTCTTGGTGTGGACCTGCAGGGAGCGCGTCTCGCCGGGAAGGATGATGGTCTCCTCCTGGTGGATCCGGGGGGTGCGGGAGCGCCCCGCTAGGGTGGTGGTTTCGGGCTGGGCCTCGGCCCTCACGCAGTAGTTGGCCAGAAGCTGCCGGAAGCCCTCCTCCACGGACCAGCACTCGAAGGTCTCCTCCCTGTCAGCCTGTGCCACCACCACCAGGCCCCCCTCCGGGCTGGCGTACAGGGACCGGCTGGCACTCTCGCTGTACTCCCACTTCCTCTCTGCCAGGTTGGAGCGCAGCGGACAGGGCAGCACTCTGAAGGTGTTCACAGGTATGATGATCACCTGGCAGGTGGACATCGCTGTAACAGGAAGAAAAAAATGGATTGTCACTGTCACTGTCATTTGGTTCATGTACTTTGGTGTTCTTCACGTATTTTGTATTGATAAAATCATAACAGTTTTATATAAGCTAATAATGAAGCAATAGCTTTTTTCTTTCATTTCTCAAAGATAACTGACATCCCTCCAAAGACATTTGAGTCTGTATGTAATGCAGAGTTCTTAGCTCTCTACTGTCTTTAGAAGGATACTTCCCTAAAAAACCTGTAATTTCCCTAACAATGATCATTCAACGTGTATATCTAAGTGTGGTCTAACAAGAATCTTTAGTATCTGAAAAGGAATGCCAGGGAAAGTGTTTATTTGGGCACCCTCAGTAAATGGTGCATTTCAGTGGTGATTTGTGCTGGTTATGCCTAACTAAACATATTCCCAGGGTTGTGTTTTCTCACAAAACTCCCCTAGGTACTGTTAATCAGTCTGGAAGTTAAAGCATGCATGGACGGTGGTGACGTTTAGGGGGAGTCAGGCAGCTACACTCACACGGGGGTGCGGGTCTGAAGGAGCGGGCGCTGAAGAAGGTCCTGTTGCAGGTGACCGATGTGTCTGCGTCCTCCACGTCCTGCTGCCAGTGGCTGAGGACACAGAAGCACAGGGAGGTGAGTCTCCAGCCTCCAGCACTGTACTCTCAGTACAGGATTCCCAGTACTACACTCCCAGTACTGCCTTCAAAGTGCAGTGCTGCACAGCACAGTATTCCTTTAATACTCCCCAGCAGAGCACTCCCTAGTGTAATACGATCCACCGAAGGACATTTTATAATTTAATGTTCTGTTCCCTGTTTCCTCTATGTCAATTATTTTATCGGGTTCCTATCACAACAGGACACCACAAGAGGTCAGCATCCAACAAGAGGTCAGCTTGAGGGCAGGTGGATGAGGACCAGATGTGCGGCATGACACACACCTCCTCTGTGAAGCCCCTCGGATGTCCAGGCACTGCCGGCCCGTCCAGGCGCAGTACGGGTCCCTGGAGAGGACACACTCCCCACAGCTTGCGTAGTTAGTACAGTTGGCCACCGGCACCTCCACAAGCCCAGAGTAAGACGACACATACAGCAGGCCCTGCAGAAAGAGATGAACCACAACGTCTTACATCTAGTACCACTGTGACTTTATAGGGATTGACCTTTAGCATGATTTTCTGGGACTCACGTTTAGCATGATTCACTGGGATTCACATTCAGCATAATTCACTGGGATTCACATTCCGCATGATTCACTGGGTTCGCATTCAGTTTGATTTACTGGGACTCACATTCAGCATGATTTACTAAGATTCATGTTCAGTGTGATTCACTGGGAGTCTCATTCATCACTGTAGATTAAGGAAGCTGAGTATTTACATGTTCATACTCATGAACATGTAAATGAAACTCATAACATTTCATGGGCAGTAGTGTAATAGAGGTTGCAGAATCAATTCCCCACAAAGGCACTGTTGTTGTACCCTTAGACAAGAGCACTTAACCCAGAACTGCCTCAGATATCCAGCTGTATAAATGTATAATGTGTAAGAACTGTAACCCATGTAAAACACTCTGGATAAGAGCGTCATTTACATGTTTAGTTGCTTAGCAACTAAATGTAAATGTAATGTATAGGTGTAATGTGACTTAACAAAAAGTGAAACGGCACAGAGACATCTGAGCTGTAATTCTAAGGCAGAGATGATCTGTGGTCGATGTCCCGTCCACTCCACGTTTTTCCCGGAGGGCAAACCAGGCTGCAATTATCCCCACAGAAGTGGAGTGCCTTCCAGCCCTCGAGCCTCTTCAGGGCCGGGGAAATCCCAGAGCAGCGGACGCTGACACTTTATCACACAATCACATCTCCCACAGAGGAGCATTACTGAGGGTTGGAGGCTTAGAGGGTTTTTTTTACCTTCTCGGCATCCAGCTCAATGTGCTGCACCGGCTGCGGCTGAGCAAACAGCATGATCTCCTCGATGATGTGCATCTTGTCCTTGGCGTTGATGGCTTTGTGCAGCCTCCCGTCGTCTGACAGAGATGAAGATATAACAGCGGGGGGAGTGGGGGTTAGTTCAGCAGGCTGCGGCCCCTCCCTCACCCACGTGGACGGGAGAGGACTCCGTGTTGTTTCGTGAAGGGGGAGGGGGATTTGGGGGCCTTACCTGTGCCGATGAAGAGGACGTCGTAGGCCTTGTTCAGGGCCTGCACCCGGTGCACGGCGATCTGCGTGTACCTCACGCTGCGCTTCAGCAGAAGGGGCTGGCTCCGGATCACGCTGTCCATCAGGAAGTGGTCCTTCACGAAGTTCAGCACCTTGTCGGGCATCTGCAGGGAGGAGCCGATGCCCATGCTCCTGGCCGCGTTGGTGATGCACTGCGGGGGAACAGAGATCAGAGGCCCCTTTTAGTCACGCACAGGAAACACATGAAGGAGCTCGCACAGAACCAGGGGTACCACATCAGCACAAATTTGTGCCTTTCATCTGAGGTGACCCATGAGGAAAGAGCAAGAACAGCATTTATGATACAATAAAGGCCTAAAAGAAACTATTCCAAAAGGCAAACATAAGCAAACTTTTTTGCAGCTGTCCACATGGGAGGTGAAGTCCACAGATAAACCTTGTGGACTGCTTTCACACTACTGTACACTACCTCGGGACTCCATCTCCCATCAGCACTTGTATGTGAGAGTGAGTAAAGGGAGAGAGGTGGCTAACAATGACAGCACTACCGTTCAAGTGAGACTGGAAAGAGACCGTGGGTGTTTGAGGAGGATCTTAGAGAATCAGGGCAGAGCATGAGCAGATTGCACTGTGGGATGGAGACAACAAGAGAAGGTGTGTGCTGGAGGACTGACAGCAGGAGGCAGCACTCACCGCTCCAGGCCGCGGCTCTGGGACGGCCGGGTTGTAGGTGTACCACTGCTGCGTCTCGCGGTTGACCTCTCGGTAGCGCCCGTTGAAGGCCCTCTCCACCTGCTCCATGGTGAAGGCACACACAGCCGAGCTGCTGGAGGCCCCTTTATACCTGAGAGCACACAGAGAGGAAGCCAAGGTCACACACACTCAGCACGTACTGTACACACGCATGCATACACTCTCTCTCTCTCTCTCTCTCTCTCTCTCTCTCTCTCTCTCTCTCTGTCTCTCTCTACTACACACCCATACATACACACACATACTCTTTCTTTCTCACTCACACACACACACACACAAACACACACACATGGGCACAGACTCTACCATTAAGAAATACTGAGAACAGTCAAAGCATTCCATACTTGTGCACTGCTCTCAGCAGTGGTTTTACACACACACACTCAGCACAGACACAATTTTTCATTCACACAATGCTTGTACTCAGCAAGTGCTCAGGTGCATGAACGCTGAAAAAAGATCAGGGACAAGCAGAAGTCAGTGTTTTAGCACTATCGAAGCCGCCTCGTGTTCCTTCACACTCTAGACTGGCATTTTTATTGTCATATTCTCCAGCAATCGGGAAAATTAAAACTTTGCGAAACCGACTTGACCTTGCTTGACAGCGAGTTAAACATGAGTTCACGTTTTGAACACAGCTTTCATTTGCAAGCTTTCCCATTAAAAGCTAATAAATGACACAGCAGAACCGAAGTACTTCAAAGGGGTGTTCAGTGTGGGAAATGTCTCAGTATACTGGTTGGTCCAGGAATCGAAGTGTGGGAATTTTTTTTACAAGAGACAAGCGGCAGGAATCGACTATCTTTCATAACCAAATCAGCCTATGACACAGTAGTACAGTAACAGGAGGCAGACGAGTAAATGCAGACAGCTATTTGCCGTTGCATATTGCAGTTCCCGCTGAGAGATCTTTATCAGTCCCCCACATTACACCTTGCATTTACTTCTCGCTCTACATAATGCTGACATTAAGTGACCCTCTTTATAAGACCATGTTAATCTATATTTGATCATTACTCCCTGCAGCTGCACCCTATAAAAGCCAGCGAGCGGGAAAGTGGCAGCCCGCCAGCATTGGGGGCGTGCAAAGAGCTGATGTGAGCTGACAGTTAACTGTTTGCTTTGGAGGGGCGACTGTTTATGCAGAGAGATGAACGGGAGTGTGCATCAGGGTTCAGCCGGTCAGACTTCTCGCAACAGATACGGGTTAAGACAACACTACAGAGGCGATTACAATGCCGTAGCTGCTGAGGGGATGGGATTACAACCCAAAGGTTGCAGGTTCAATTCCCAGCTGGGGTACTGCTGTTTACCTTTGAACAAGGCGCTTAATTTGAAGACCTTTATTGAATGGGTAAATAATAAAATGTGAGCTAACTACTGCCCAGGATAATGTCTGCTAAAGTATTACAGAATATTGTACAAACAATCTTTAGGAATGAATGTCTTTTACAGGATTGGGTGTTCACAGTCTTTTCATGGGCCCAAATCCGTTAAAACTGAATATGTATCCAGGTGCTACATCAACCATGTGGAAAGAAACAAGACAAGACGGATAAGCAAATTACCCAGTCCTTGTACAATACCCTTTTTCAGCTAGATTGGTCGTCCTCAGGCAGATGCACGTTATTGAAATGAGATGCATGGGAACCCGTGAGGGGTTCACACGCTGGGAAGGGGAGTGCTGTGTGCCGCAGCGGCGTTCCGCCAGCCGCTAGGCCCCGCCCCTGCCGCCGGCCCCCCTCACCATTGAGACGTGAAGACTCCGTAGAACATGGTGCTCTTCCAGTCGTCCCCGCCTGGTGTCAGCACGAACATGTCCTGGATGATGTTGAAGGGGAAGCCGTCGTCCGGGAGAGAGCACAGGAGCTGGGCCTTCAGGAAGGTCGTCCACTTCTTCTGCAGCACCCGTTCCCCTCCCATGTCCCCCTGCGGCACAGGGACAGAGACACAGACGTCCAGTCACCCCAACGGGAGACCTGCTGATTTCACGATGCCCAGTAGAGGGCTCTACCGAGCAATAAGGGAGTGCAAAAATCTCAAGCATTCCAAATTAAGCAATATGTTGCTCTCAGAGATGAGGGATGCAAAATCCCTGACTGCTTCATGTGTGCACAAACAGTCTCCTGTAAACATTAAGACATTTCCCAAAGACAGAAATTTACAAAGTTATAATGTTTTGTCCTTCACCCCCCACATTTCCGCTAAATTTCAGTTAAAAATCTTGTAGACCCTGAGACAAGCAGAAGCACATGTTAACCGAGGACAAACATACAACTGTAAAACAAGATACTACTGTATCTTATTTTTAAATTTTTTTTGCTGGTAAATGATCTGCTCTTGCCTGAAGCGGGGTGCCCTTTTTAAACGGGGTCCACCAAAGTCATAAGATACGAGACCTCGAACATAAAAGATACTGCAACTGGAGAGGATCACATCTCTGTGCCTCAAAAATACCAAATGCTTTTTAATAAAAGAAGAAAGAGGAGAGTGCTTATAAATAAGGCCGCCGATCCGACAGCGTGGCTTTGAACCGGGGCCTGCAGCGCTCTGTCTGTGGGTGACACGTGACTCTGCTCTTCACCGGGCGACTGTGTTTCTATCAGACTGCAATATTAAACAGCAGGTATAACACCATACCCCTCTGAGGCAGAGGGCTATGCATACTCAAAAAACACTCCTCCACCCATAGCTGGGTTTGACATATTAATCGCCATAACCGGCCTGCTATCTTTTTGATCGACAAGAGATGGGGTCAGATCACTCTCTACAACAGCGGGGCCTACTGGGGCGCCGAGATGGAAATTTATGATGGTGCGGAGAAACTACATACAACCAAAGAGGTTTACAAAAAAGAGTGTGTGGAATCTGAACCCTTTCATCTTACCCCTTCTTAACAGGTATGTGTAAATTGCACCATCACAGTGGAGGTGGGTGGGCGGAGACTGGGTGGCATCCAGTAATACCGCAAGGAAAGAGATTGACGCTTGTACAGGGGTTTGGGAATGTATTGGGGTATCTGAGAAGGCACTTAATAAACTGATCTGTGATTTTTTTGAAATGTAAATTTTTTGAAGGAAAGACAAAAATGAACATACTGATCAGAGACGGCCATTTGACACACACTGGGAAGAAGACACTGAGGGTGGAAAAAGAAGACTGCAGGGCTGGGCCCTCTTGCCATAAACCTGTTACAACAGGAGGCTTCCAAAGACAAAACTTTACACACCAAAGCGCTCTTTATGGAGCTAAAAACAATGACAGAGAGGCCTGCTCTGCGCAACCTGGAGCCCTGAGCTATTAAACGAGAGCGTTCAGCTGCATCCCCCCGTTAATCAGAAACAACGGAGCGGCAAATGACACGTGACTAATGGAGAAAATTTTCCAGCGCAATTACTCGTTGCAGAGCCAGACCGTATAACGAGCAGCGTGCTTTCCCGCTCCCCTCGGCTGCCTCTCGTTACCGTCCCTGCTCGAGCGTGCGGAGCATCGGAGAGGCCACGCCCCGCAGAGCCGCTCCGAACGTTAACCCCTCGGAACCCGCCGCCGCGTCCGCTCACAGGATTCCCTCCTCACAAAGAAGCCATCAGAGCGAGGTGGGGCGCGGGGAAAGACAACAGGCATTTATCAGTCTCAGAAAAGTCAAAGAATGTTGGGGGTGGGGGTGTGTGTATGTGGGGTGGGGGGTTGGCAACTGAATCCACCAGAACCATGTGTATTTCTTCCCTTTCCAGCACAGGTTACTTTAGTCCAAAACTGGCCTCACTGCATAGCTGCAACACCTGAACAAACATATGAAAAAGGCAGAATGACTCTATAACAGAAGGCAGGACATAATAAAACTACGTCTGTTATCTGTCTCAGGTGCAGTCCTCCTTGATGCCACAAACCATGAGGATTTTCATTTGCATTTATTTATTTGTTATGATTATAAAGTGTTTTTCCACCACCACACCACACCACCAACCTTCAGTATCCCATCAATAAGATCCCTTTCAAACCCTACAGCCCATTAATCAATAAGACTGAGCACTTTTAATCAAGACTTTTGGAGGGGGATAGCATGACTGTATCAGAAGTGCCAGGACATGAGATCATGAGATCCTCTGGTTTCAGTGAATTGTAATTCACATCTGAACTGACTGGACTGAATTCAGAAGTTGTGAGAGGTAATGACCATTTCAGATACAGCGGACGTTAAGAAATGAGCTGCAATTAATTTCAGATTCCACATACACTTTCTGTTCACAAGGTGGAGCTGTTCACACCTTAACAGTAACAATGCATTCTTCCACTACAGGCAGGGAGTTTTTTTGGGGCGATGCTGAAAAGCTTAGTTCAGGTCAGAAAGTCAAATTTCATCCCCCATTCATCAAAATCCTTCTTGGTATAGTTATGTCTCACCACCCCAACTTGCTGTTGTCATGTATAAAATCTGACCCAGAAACAGTTTGCCAGAACGCCGGTGTATTCTACAGAGCTATTTACATAGCTCAGATAAGGAGGCTGTTGTGTTTGAGAAGCAAATTCAGAGAGGGATTATCCCAGGATTAACCCAGATGAGACAGAAAAGAACCACCAAGCAAGAACTTTAAAGGCAACCACACACTAGGCTTTTCTGGCGCATGTTCTGATCCGTAGCATTTCACATTCCCCCAAAAAAGCAAGCAAGCAAAAGAAAGAATAAAATCAGGAAAAGCAAATAGAATTACGTGAATTAATGAATGTGTAACACCCTCTGCGGAACATAAAATCCTTCTAAACTCTGTGTCTCATACCGCAACATACTCAGAGTCGTCAATCACACTGTGGTTTAAGACAACACCTCCTTCTCACATGTCCACCACAGTGAGCACACAGGGACCGGTTGTGTGAAAGGTCTGGATGGATGCCGTGCTTTGATTGGTGTGTGGGTGTGAGGGCGTGGCCTCACGGAACAGGGAGGCAATCCCAGGCCTTGCTCTGTGATTGACAGCTAAGACGCTCCAAATTGCATCTGCCACACTAGCTAAGACAAAGAATTTGCAGCTGGAGTGTGTCCTGCGTCCTCCCACCTACTGTCACATATGAACAGCTTTTCTATTCAGAGACTTTCTCTCTTTCTTTATCTCTTCACCTCCATCAGCTAAAAGTAAAACATTCTCCTGCAAAGTGCCATGCGGTTCTCCTTTCAATGATGTAACCCCTGGCTAACATACTATCCATCACTGTAAACCTGCAGATTAAATACTGGAATATCAGCGACTGGGCCTGCAACAGGGCACCCAAACATGACAATTAACATGAACGTGGGGAAAATCAAAACATGTCTTCACTTGTTGATGGTCTAGGAATTAAAATTAAACAATGCTACAGCAGTAGAAATGAAGCGAACCGAGGGCACACTGCTGGAAATGCGTTTCAGCTCTTTGCAGAAGAATACCAGCTGAGGCTGCAGGAACCACAATGGCCTCTCTCTCACACACAGCTCCTTCCTCCGACCCTTCAGTCAAGCAGCTGCGCACAGAATCATTTCCATATATAGAATACAAAAAAAGCGGCCAATTTGCTGGGACGTGTCACCTCTTACAGAGCCAGAATGGAGAAGAGGAGGCCGCCTCCATTAAACTGTCACTCAACATTACACGCCGCCCCAGAGATCATTCGCATTACGGCTTTCCGGAAACAAGACATGGTGCTCCCCCTGTCAAGGAGGGGGCGCATTGAGTCTTCAGTACGCATTGTCTTTGCGCGAGCTGAACGCGCCGTGACGCGTGGAGAATGGAGATGCCTCCTTAGCAATCGAGTGAGCGCTCGGCTCTGTCAGAGGAACATGCCCTACACGTTTAAATAGAATCCCCACATCTCAGCGTTCCATTACTTTAAATTGGTGTATTGCAGTCACTGATACTACATTTATGTACACCCGCTTTCCCGTCGGTAGATAAGATTGTGTAACCTGGAAGCGTACTGATGGAGGAAAAGCCCCGTGAATTGCGCTGGGGAGGCCACCAGAATACTAATACGGACAGAGAGGGCGTCCACGGAAGGTGCCAGAGAACAGAGAGGAATATCTCTACTGTAATGTGAGCTCCTGGCCCCCTCCCAGAAAGGCTTTGCACATGCTCCAGTATAAACACACGTGCAAACATGCACAAGCACACACACATACCAGTCCTGCTGTGTAGCATTAAAGAGGGGGGAAGTGGTGCGTGAAGACCCCCAGATTCAGACTTGTGTCATGGCAGCAAGCCCCTCTCACTTTCCCCCACACCGCTCACCTTGCACACACGGGCGATGCGGGACACGATGGTGTTGTCAAAGAAGTCAAACTCCTTGCCAGCTTCGCTGAAGAAGAAGTAAATCTTGTCATCATCGCCAACTGGGTTGCCCGGCGGTAGACTCTCCCGGATGTAGGCGGATCCCACAAAGGCTGGGTCTGATGGAACGACAAAAAGAGTGAATACCGAATACTTCCTTTCCCCTAGGGCCTTTCCATCCCATCACAGAGGTGGCCTTCAACCCTTTCGCGCGTACAGTCACACTGGTGTGATTAGAACACTAGATAAATTTTAGCTAATGTTAGCTTTGAGGAAACAGTGATTTAACGTTACAAAGTATAGCAAATGCAGCGGTGAAAACTATGAGAAGCTTAATAACGCTAATGAAAACATAAACCACGTAACATAACACATATGCTACATAGCATAAAATAAGTCATGTGTGAAAGGGTTAAATCCACACGTTTTCTGCTGCCATTGGGGGAAGGATCCCCAGAATAGGTGAAGCTGTCCGTGCATTAACTCACTGACATGGACCAATCAATGTGTTGTTGTGGACAGGAAACTTTTGATTTGGTTCAATCAAGTCAATGATCGGCAGCCACTGTAGCTCCACCTATCACGGGGCTCATGAAGCCTCTCTTGTCCATCAGTACTGAAGGCATAATTATGAGCCTGAATTACACTGCTGTGATGATTATGATCAAAATTTCCTGAAAAATGTTTAAAGCAGGAAGTCAAACGAAACAGCATCTTCTGTAATGGTGCTCAGATGTTACTGTGAACACTTGTTGCATGCTTTAAACTGAACTGAGATCAAAAGACACAAGACGCCTTAATGGCTAATGAAGTCCATCAGGCTCTCCTACAATGCCGCTGTGCACTAAGCCTTGTTTGATGTACATGTGGCAGAGCTGATAAGACTGGCTCTGGCTGTTTAAGAAGAGTGTCTTTTCACTTGCATTTGAAAATGGTCCCTGACAAGTTCCTATTCTGGGGGGCTTATCTCTCCTGCCTGGGTTTACAAACAAAGAGACAGCTGCAACATTTTTTTTTTTTTTTTTTGTGAGGGTCAGATCACTGTGTTAGAAGGCCTCTCTTTTTTACTCAGGTGGAATCTAAGTGTTGGTGGTGGATGCGAAGAGGCAACCCCTTCACTGTAAAGTAGTGAAGGGGTTGCCTCTTAGCAGTAATAGTAGTAGTAGTTGTAATTGTAGTTGTAGCAACAGAAGAGCAATTGCAATTATTAGCATCACTATTCACCTTGCAGCCAGTTTAGTGAGTTCTCTGTTTTCAGGGCAGGTCCAGGGCCCAGGCTCTTGTAGATGATTGGTTCATTTCCCTGGAAGTTGCTGACCGTGCCGGCATACAACTCTCCATCTGAAACACAAGAGAGGGCAGCATGGGCGCATGGAGATCAGGAATTACCCATAATTCCCTTGGCAGGATGGACTTTGCCAATTGACTCGGCACTTACCAACCATGATGGCCGTGGACTTGTACTCAGGGTTGAAGGGACAGCGGCTGCGACCATCCTCAGTCAGGATGTCCCCGGATGCGCTTTTCACGAGGGAGAAATCAGACGTGTTCTGTAAAACAGATGCAGGAAATCAGTGCTTTGAGGGGGAAGGGGACAGCTTTTGGGACACACCTGCACTGACCCCAGGCAGACGGTTACTGTTGGTGTACTTCATTATGCAGGTCCAATTAATACCAAAGTAATGAATGTCTAATTAAAAAATAAACAGAGCCTAGTCCTAACCCCACGGAGCTGGAAGGCAGAGCCAAGTCAGTGCCATCTTTGAAGCCTTGAAGCCTGCTGTGTTTTTCTGAGAGCTGAAAGCTAATTTCTGTGAATGCTCCTGAAACAGACAGCCTGGTGTATTTCAACTCAGCTGATAAGGAGAAACAGAAACAGAAACAGAGCCTGAGGCCTGCAATTTAGGGAGGAGGACATCTGGAATCCCGGCCCGCCAGTTCACGTCCGTGCCTAGAGTCCAGAGTCCTGCCAGTTCTCTGTTTTAACTCCGTCCTGACGTCAAAGCGGTCACGTGGAGTGGGAACATCAGAGTCAGGGATCCAGAGCTGTTCTCAGAGCAGTGCACGCCCTCTTAAGAAGGAAATTAACATTTTTTCTGTTCAACCATTGTGAAACATTATCTCCAATATACAGAGAGATGTCCCCATCCCCTCCCTCAAACCCTGGCTGTCCAATTACTTCAAATCAGAGGAACCACCCCCACTGTTGACACTGAATCTGTGGTTTGGGGAACCTGGCTGTGCTAAAAACCAAAAAAGGGTTTAAAGCCTGCAGCTGAAATAACAGACTCCTGTTTCAGGGATGCAAATGGAATTCAGCTCTGGGGTGTTGATAAAGAAAAAACAGTACCCACAGTACTTTCTTTGGTGTCACGACAGTATAGACACATTTGGTGAATGAGGAAAAGGAATGCCGCACTTACTATGTATGCACACAGTGGACTGAAGGCATATGTCCCACATGCATACAGATGAGTACTGTTCAAACGCAGTAGAATCTTGACGTAGTTGAAGCAGTCGGTCTAGATAAAAGACACAGAAACACATCAGGCTCAGCATTCACTAATAAAAATTTCCATATAAAATGCAGTAAATTGAATACTAGTCAGATGGAAATATGAATGCTTCATCTGGGCTTTCCTCCAAGGCAGTACTCACAAGACGAGACCCGCTAAAACCGCTACTTCATTGTTTCAAATTATTCACTTAAGCCAGGTAACACATGTCCCTAAGAGACTGTTACTAGATATGTTTCCACTGACTAGCCTCAGCTGCAGGTCACCTATACCTAAGGTGAGCTGGAGGCATTTTCCATACCAAATTGAACTGGCCTGACAGTACATTAGCTAACCCCAGACAGAACAGTAGACTAGCCAAGAGCCTGGGGGAGCCAAAAGTATGAGGTATGTTTGTTCTATGTAAAATGGCATAGCCAGGAGGCATTTTGCCAAGCTTAGTCCTGGCTAGAGCAGCGCTGTTCACATACTGTATCATCAATACCTCCACACTGGAAATAAAACCCCCGAGCTGTATGCCTGATCTGCACGTAAGCACTATCGTTCTCTCCTTTGTTTCTGCAGACTCTCCAAAAAAAGAAAGGAGTAACAAAAGCAGACGCATAAGGATTTATTCCTCTGTCATCCACTAGTGAGCTGCTAGCACAAATTGGGCAGGGGATCTCATTTGTTTATGAAGAAACCCAGCGCAGGTGGTGTGGTGTAGGAGGCGCATCAGAAAAGTTGTGCTGTAAAGAGGCTCTGGGCTCAGCAGCACGTCAGCAGTATGTATGACTCCATCAGCAGGCTGTCACACTGGGACACGTATGAAAGGCAGACGTCCCACTCTGAGGCAGGCCAGCGGAGACCAGGCTTTGGACGCCCAGCAGACAGGACTTATTCACCCTTGATGGCAGTTTCAGTAACAGCTGAACACCTTACCCAGGACAAATTCAAGTAACAAGCTTCCTGGCACGCCAAGCTGTCACTGATATAACAAGCAGAGCCATATCAAAGTGATCTGACCCAGCTGCTAAAAAAAATAATAAAAATTCCCCGACTCAGGATTTCTATTTCAAAATATGTCAAAGTTTAGTTTCTGTTGGCTCCAACTAGCAGAAAAGAACACAGTGCCCACATCGCCTCGCCATCGAATCTTAACTTCAATATTGTCTGCTCTGTAGAAATTCAGTATTTTTCCAGAGAGCCCCACTATGTCAATATATCCTATTTCTGTTAGCCCAAAAGAAAAAAAGTGTACATGCCTATTTTCTCTGTGTGAATGTGTGGCCATTCTTTACAAGATTCAGTTGTTTTGTTTTTCCTCAAAGATTGCCATCGCGCAGGCAAGAGTTACACTTTTAGATGGGGGCCCACAGAAGCTGGCTCACCTGCAGGTCTTTTCCTTTGAAGCTGCACTCATCTCTCTTCTTCTCTGGAGTGCTCCAGGTCAGCTGCATGGGAGGGGAGCACAAAGAGGTTGTGGTGAATACGGAGGTGGGAAGTGCAGATAAGGTTAGGAGCAAAGGGAGACCATGGAAACCACGCTTCCGCAGGGTCACTGAAAGTGCAATGGCCTGCTTGCCGCCCTACTCCAAACGCTAACGCCGGCTCTGACAGGTCTCCCAAACATGAAGCGTGCATGTGACAGTTCATATATGTTGCTCTGTGTTTCTGCACCAGGCCAACATGCTGTGCATGATATGAGGTGGGTCCATTGATTACACTATCCAATCAACAGGTGCCAACCACGGCTGGGTAGAAATCACCAAGTGATGCAAATTGATTCACGGAAAGCTGGGCAATTGTGCAGCAGTATAAAGGCAACATAGGAACAGCAGGACCTTCAACCCTGAGCACACCATCCATTGGTGCGGTGGACGTGTCAGGCACATACACATAGTGGCTACGCTCCTCAGGCAGTGGGGAAAAGGGCAGGCTATCGCCCTCTAGTGGTCAAGGAGAGGAAGTGTGTGGCGTCACATTCAGCACCAGCAGGAGGATCGTGCGCTGGTTCCCTACACGCCCGCGTGAAGGCCGTGCGACGGTCGCGCAGACACTCACATTCCTCTGCAGCCGGCCTCGGCTGATATCCGAGAGGTCCAGGGCGAAGAGCACTTCTCTGGCTCCCACGTACAGCGTATCATCTTGCTTGCTGAGGAGCAGAGAGGTGTAATTGAAGACCCCGTCTGCGGAGAATCTCCTGGCTGACCTCTCTTTTGCATCTGGAGAGAGACAGACAGAGAGAGACAGAGAGACAATGAGAGAGAGAGGGAGAGAGAGAAACAGAGAGAGGGAGAGAGAGAAAATGGTAAGACAGCAGAACAAAAACATGCTTATTAACGTGCTGAAAATGGCATGTCTCTGTGGCGGTCTGGTTCCGTGCGTTCCGGCCAAGCTGTGAGCTGCGGCCCGGAGATGAGCCATGCCAAGTAAGTCCAGACTGACTCGCTTACACCCAATACCTCTGCTCCCTCTCTGCAAAATCATCCGCTAATGATTTGCCTTCTGTCCCTGTCTCTTTGCCCCACACGAATCAATCCAGATTTCAAAACCGGTGCACTCTTTTAGATAGCTCATGGACTGATTCCCCTTTGCCCAGCAATTTAAAGGTCTGTACTAGACACAGTTTATTTCACACATGATGACTTGAATCAACAACACGCAGGAGATGAGTTCCAGATAAAGACATGTTGGAGACCTCAGGTAAAAACTTTCTTTGACTGCAAGACCATTATAACAGTCACATGCAGTAGAGCTCCTAAATGACTTGTGTAAATGGATTCTTTGAGATCTTTAGTTATGTTCATCAGTGCAAAAAAACTGAGTTCACAGCTGCAAAGGCAATTCTTCAACAAACCCCTAAATCTCCCATAAACTGATCAAATGCTTCATGCTTCAGCTTCATGTTTAGCTTTTTGACGTTCCAATACTGATCCAGTTTGCGTTATGTCTCAACTATATTCAGTTGGACCCAATCCTCTTGTCTCCAGTATCTGGAAATACCAGCCATGTAGAGTTTGTGTGTGTGTGTGTGTGTGTGTGTGTGTGTGTGTTTGTCTGTCTTTGTGTGGTAATAATGGCAATGGTAATAATTGTGTGTTTGTGCATGCATCTGCTTTTGATTCTCCCTTTTTTTCCTAATTGCAGGCACAGTGCATTGTGGATACTGGCAACAGTGTTCCTCACGGTGTTCTATGCCGTCTCCATGACAACGGCAGCACCTGACAGAAACCGGGTAATTGAAACATATTTTCCTGCATAACCCTACAGCTCTACGAGGAGGGGGAGGAGGGGGAGGGGGGAGGGGGTTGCAGTATGGCAAGTGTCACAGGTGCGAGCTTTGGCACAGATGCAGGCAGCCTTAATGCAGGGAGCTGGTTATGCACTGAGCAGAGCTCTTCCTTGACAACGTTTCCGGACCCGGGGCAGCCAAAAAAAGGACCCCCCCCCTCCCCATTTGTAATCCAGCAGAGCGTGTCAGAGGCTCCCAGGCCTGGCACGGTTTCTCATCACGCTGGGCCAGGGGTCAAACAGGCCGCTGCTGAGGGGAGCAGCCTTCAAGCACTCTCGCCTGGCCGACACCCTTTCAAAAAGCATCTCCGCTGAGCACCGGACTCACAGGAGTCACGCAACACAGAGACTCACACGTTATTCTCAGCGCAGGCTGCTATTGTGCACCAGGTCGACAGCCAATGCATCTAGTCTTACTTACACAGAATATTAGAATTTTAACATTTTTTACAACAATAAACAATTAATGAATTCTCTATTAATGGTTTGTTATATCTCCTGCAAAAAGAAGACCTGTTTGTAAATGTTTTGTCTCAGCTGAACACATTTGCTGATGTGGCTGAACATATTCCTGTTAATCTTGGCACCATTTTAAAACAACCAGACTGTCCATGTGACAAATATGATGTGTAAATAAAACACTTTAACACCGCACAATTCTGTCTTACCCAGTAATTACCTATAAAGCTGGGGTCTGTACACTGAAAATACTTAATTTGAGATTTAAACCCCAGTGTATCAATAAATGTAAATGATGTGGAGAAATTGCTGCAGTTTGTGATCGTAGTATTGTTGGACAATACATGGCTGTTAGGGTCTTCCAGGAGATTATATTTAGTTTGGGTAGAGCAGAATCATTATACCAGAGAGCTAGACATTTATTATTATTATATATTTATTATATATTATATGCCAATCATATAAATTCAGATGTAGACTGAGTGTAAAAGATTAAGGACTTAATATATCTGACTCAGGGTATTGACTGAGTCATGGTTTTCCAAATAAAACAACATCACATGGAAACTATGTGGTCTGTCTGCAACCTTACATGATTTACACACCACCAGTTAGCCAAAGGTTCGAGGAACAAGTTCTTCCCTGCAGACACACACAAAGAGCCCAGCGGTCCTGATAGCACATCATTCCGTCAGTACAAGATCTTCTTATCGCGAAAACAATCCACAAAACCGCAAGAGGGCACATCAATACACACACACGCACACACATGCACACACACACACACACACACACACACACACACACACACACACATACCAGTTGGCAGGCCTTTTACTAGAGCGTACTGGATATGAATGCAAGGTGAAATAAGAACAGCCCGCATGCTCATGTGATCTGATTCTTTTTCCCTCCCTCACAAAAGCTTCTGGATATTTAATAGTGATTTACAGTGACTCTATTTTTCCCTACATAGCGAGAACGTCTGGAGATTTCCCAATGATTTACAATGCCTCTATTTCACCTCAGCTGCGAGAGCTTCTGGGGATGTAATGGCGATATACAGTGGTGGACACTAAAAGGCCCAGCTGAAACCAAATAGAAGCTTAAGTGGGCCTTACACTAAGCCGGAAGTCTACTTAGTGACTCCCCCGCCATTCCAAGTCATGATTCAGATGTCATTCCTGCTACAAGGCCAACAATGTGACAGTACCTTACTCGCCAAGTATGTGAATTCTCTCAGAGTTGTACACGTGATGATTGTGTACAGGTTGACATGTAACAATCTTCGCATATGAATCATTTCCTGCAGTCTTCATCTTTGAACTCAATTCAGAATAAAAATAAATAAATAAGTCTCAATGCACTACAGTTGAAAAAAAAAGCTCAACAGCTGAGGCTATCCATTAAATTTTCTAGACCAATGAGTTATCTGGCTATTTGCTTTAGTAAACAGCTGCAACTGTGGCACCAGCAGTGTTCACAAGTTTTCAGGCACGCGCAACAAGCTACCAGAATTCAAGGTGGCTGATGCAGCACCATCAGCAATTCTGGGAGCAGCGCCCAAGATCAGCAGCCATGGTGAGCATCATCTGGTGCACCTCATTCAGCCTGGCTAAGCAAGGGGAAATCATGAGCTCCTATTAATGGCCAGGACCACAGGCTTCAGCTCCTCGGTGTGTTTTAAAAAAAGGCCTTTGCCAGATGGGGAGCATCACTGACACAGCACCACACCACAGCTGCAAGGGGAGCTGCAGCTCGTGCAAAACCAAACAGCATCTCCAAATCACGCAGCACGCGGAGTCGCTCTCTGTGTTCACAAACTTCCGCCATCTGGAGTGAATGGAAAAAAAATGCACCGCACTTAATGCGAAACCCAGGAAAAATATATATGCTGAACAGAGAAAGAGTCCAGAGTCATAATCATTGGATTATTCCCAGGTTTCTCGTATGGGTGCAAGAGAAAGTTTATTTTTCTACATCTGAAAGCGGATTATAACCATAATCTTAGCGAGACTGACTGTCTGTAACAAAAAAAAGATGTATTGTGTAAGTCTGTTTAAAGGCTTTCTTAATGTTCGGTGTGCTAAAATAGCATCACTTCAAAGGTAAGATTTTCCCCATCATTAGGGAAGATTTGAGCCGGCCAGCCCAGCTGACATGATGAACACAAACACAACTCAGCAGTATAAAGTCAGTTCACTACAGTAACCCTGAGCAGAGTTTGGGTGCCTTGATCTGGGATAACAGTGTCTGTCTCACCGAATCCCCTCCCTTTTATTACAGGGTCTTTCTTCTATGTCATTTCTGTACAGTGCACCGCCACAGCAAACCTACATTTACATTTATTCATTTGGCAGATGCTCTTATCCAGAGTGACTTACAGTGCAGTCAATATGGTTAGGCAATTAGCCACACAGATACTGAATCACTCCTGAAATGTGGTGCCACTATGGGAAAAATTGCCACAGTGGGAGAAAGTGCTACCATAGGGCACACAACCTGTTAACTGTTAACTGTTGCCTGGAACAGCAACCTGTTTCAGACTTTTCAGTACTACAGTTCCTGGATCAGTCAGGAATGACAGCATGTCAGAAGCAGCTGCACCAGAGCCCTGAGAGAACATACAAACAACTATGGTTTCCTAATCTGACTCAACTGTGTTGCATAATGTACACCTGGTAAGATCAATGCCCTCTAAGGGACACATTTACATGATTTCCGAATAAATTTCTTGAACTTCATAGAAACACCTTTGTAAAATAGCTAAACACCTCATTCATTATGTGCTGACGAATCAATTAATATTTGCACTTTTTTTTTGTTTCAACGTTTTATCAAACCAGTAATAGAACATTTATTACTTACGCTTGTAACTAATTAAAACTGCTGTGTGCCATTTTCAAATGGCTCATTAGTAAGTAATAAAGCTTTAATTACTTGCTTGTTATCAGCATAAATAGACCCAGGAACAGCAGCTCTGAAAAGTGCTTTTGGCGGTTCTGGGGTGGAGGGAGTTGTCTGCTTAGAGTACTCTCCGCCTCAGAAGCAAGCAGGAGAGAAGAAGGTTCATCCCGTGTACAGAAAACAGGATGGGACAAACATGGCAAAGGGATGAAGCACATCAGGACTTGTCTGCCACTGCCTCCTCCGCTTCTCCCACACAGATCTGACGAGAACCTTCCTGCCTGCTCCGCTTCACGGCCACGGCAGTAATCACAGCGACATCTCCACCTAATTTAGCACGACAGGCAGAGGAAATAAATGTTAGATTGGACCGCAGTGTTCGGCGTGGGATTTTGTAAGCCTCAGCGGACGGAAAAGTACAGGCCTGTTTTAGAAAGGCAATCAAACTTTCGTTTCGGCTATCAGGCAAAATATGTTCCCAGAATGAGATGTTGATATTTAGCTGAGAAAGCTATTTTGCCCTCTCAAACTTAAGAGCTGCACATGCAGTACATAGCCTCTAGAGGCACTGCTTCTGCATTAGCTGGTTTTCACTATTTCAGATAATCATCAAGTGATGTGGATCTGGGCACAGTTTTACTTTGTTAAATGAGTTGTTTCTGATGTGTGACAGAGTGAAATTTACAGATGAACCTGGGCACCACACATTCACTCCATCCTTACCTGTTTTACACAATACTTTCCCTATAGGTTTCCCCTAATACCACAAGCCCATTTAATATCCTGCAGGCGTCTCTGTATTGCATGTGGACTTTAACAGACAACGTCTTTACAATGGAATGATACAATTAGAAGCTGGTGCAATTGACAACAGCAAGGTGGGACTGTGTTTTTCCCGATGCTGAGCAGGCTGTTTCAGACATTTCTGCTTCTGATCCGACTGTGCTGGGATGCAGGGACTTCACCGAGGCTTTTTGGCAATCATAGCTGTGCTCGGTTTCCATTTCACAAGCCGGCCCGGAGTCCATTCATCACGCTACTGTTTAAACAGCTGGCTGTCCCCAGACAGGGACCATGATCTACTGCTGGCGCTTGTCACACCTAATGCTTGTCTGTCTTTGCCAACTCGAAACTGCAGTGACATTCCCGGATTCCGCACTCACCTCCAGACAGACAGAGACGGACAAACAGAAGCTGCCCTGCAAGACCTGTGCAGAGGGGACAGCTGCCTGTACCAATTAATTGTCATTATGCAATTAAGTATCGCCGTGATGACCGGCGCTCGCCAAAAGACTGTAACATCTGCTCCGCTCTGCCCGCTAATCCATTTAAGGCCCATCGATTATGTTGGCATTTTGTCATTTTGCTACACTGGCCTCCCAATGAAACTCGCAGGTTCCCACTTTCAATTACAGGCAGAAAGTGGTCTCCCACAAACGGACAATGGAGCCATCCAGCTTTCCTTGCAAGTAAAGAAACATTTTTTATGTTATTGGTCTTAAGAGAGAGCTTGTGCAGCGAGTGCTCAACCACAAACATGTATCAGCTTTTTGCTAAGAGGGGTCTGAATATTGAATTCCCCGTTTATACATATGTACCTTTGTGCATTAATGTAATGCAGAACCACCACTAAAACCCTAAGTAACAGTTTCACTGTGTAATTGTACCCTTCAAGGGAGGGGGGCATCCTGCCATGCACTGCACATCCTCATCACCGCATGCTATTATAGTAATGTAGAACAATAATCACCTTTCAACGCAGAGTGCTTATCTTTGTTTATTCATATTAGAGTTAAGTGCATCTTTGGCACAGGAATCCTAAGCTGAGAGGCAAAGCAATGCACCATGTGTACTCTAACTTTTCAAACACCCAGCAAAGAGATCCAGGGGGCGATGCAGGGAGGAGAACACGCAGGAGGAGACATATACAGTATTATTGTTGGGTGTAAACATTAAAACAATAATTCACTCTGTCTCCTTGGAAACAGGTAAGAGGAGGGTGTGTTCCTTCAGCAATGTGGCAACAATGGTATCATTAATGAATTCCAAATCAATGACAACTCCTTGTTGGTTAGGAAAACACGCATTGTCTGTTTGGACAGCTCTTAATTTTACAGCTAACAAAAGGGACACAACACTAACAAAAGGGACACAATAACCGTGCCAACCAGAGAATCTTCAGAATTTAAAAAAAAGGCTGTCGCTCTTTCAGGAGAATAAGGATGAGTCAAAGTTTTCTGCTGTCTGTTCTGTAGGTGCGTTTTTACATCACTGTTTCCACAAAGCCTCTCCTTAAGCAAGTCACTGGGTTTCAAAAGAAATGTGAGCCGAGTCATGTGGGAAGAGGCCACTGTGAAACAAAGGGGGAACCAGCTGCAAGGGCTGAATAGCATATCAGCTGGAGAGAGCTGGGCACCGCCTTGCACTGCAGATATCCATCTCCCTGACTGGAGAACCCCATTTATCTGTCGCACCAACAACACACATTCATTCGTGAGTGTTACCCGTAACTCAACGTGCGCCATTTTCGTCTGTGAGAAAACAGAGGAGCCTGAACGTGTTCTGGAGAGCCTCTGGGTTTCTGCTGAGACCAAATTAGAAAGATCCCGGGCACATCCAGGCCAAACCGCAACCAGATGGTCTGGGCCTTGCAAGGGCCTTTTTTTACACACACGTCTCAGCGCGTTTTCTTCACAGTTGTGCTTCTCCATCCGCTATTGTGCTCTCGTGGGAGTACCCTCCCACAGCGCCCCCGTGGACAATGTCCTTGGAAAGACTCGGGTTCCTGTCCCGCGTCACGCCACTGGTGCATGCAGTTTTAATGAGGGCCACCGGGGGCAGCACCGAGCGTGAGTGAGTGACAGCTCCCTGCCCGGGCAGTCACACTGAACGGGGCCTGGCGAAACGAGAGAGGCAGCTCTGTAAACAAAGCCAAATAGCATTTAGCAGCTGCCAGGCCCTGGCATGAATGGGAAAAGGCACACAAGACAAACACACTTAGAAATTCATATTACGATTCCCGCGGCGTAATGAGGGTGATAAGGAATGCTTCGCACAGGGACTCTGGAGAATACAGCTCTAAAAGCCATGCCCCCATGCATATGAATGATGGCTGACATAACACAAACTCTGCCAGCAGAAATCATAACAACCTCAACTTCAAATTAAAATAATTGACTGTTATTTCAATTACTGTAAGAAAAGATACAGCACAGCAAAATACATAATCCAGAGGCTGAGAAACCAGAGTTATTTAGCAACATGGAGCTGATTCATACACATATGCATAAAGGCTCAGATCACAGAGACTCGAGGCCTTTGAAAGTGCATGAAGTAAAGTGAACGTGACTCGAGAATATTGGCAAACATTAAGGAGGCGATGTAACGTTTATCCCTCTTTTCTGGCACGAGCTCTCAAATGTTACCTCGATAAATGATCTGCGTGCAGCTTAACAGGAGGAAATGGTGCGCAGCAGGACTGTTCTGGGACCAGTGGATCTGAACTTGTGCTGCATCATTAGCAGGCCTGCCCATCTGACGAGAGCAGACAAGCCTAACCTGTGGGAGGTGGGCGGTGATGGTGGTGGTGTTTACTAGAGTGAGGAGAGACCGGATATCATTACAGCTCAGGTGTGCATCTCTCTCTCTCTCTCTCTTCTCTCTCTCTCTCTCTCTCGCTCTCTCTCTCTCTCTCTCCCTTCCTGCATTGCCCTCACTCCCTCACCTGTATGGAGCTATGGAGCCCCCCTATTCTATCAGCACATTGATATTACACACTCATAAAAGATGTGAAAACATTATGTAAGTATTCCTCATTTGATCCAGCACTTGTTTTAACTTGATTTTGATAATGCTTCACCTCACATCATCTCTAAATGCCTGTCTTTACCTGCTCTTGCTCCCCTTTCAGGTAAAGTAGACCCCAATGACATCACACAGATAGTGGTGTTAATATTCTATATTTGGTCTATTCTTTTTACAGGGCAAGCAGTCATCTCTCAACCCCTGTGCAAAATGACCACTTGACCGTATGGTTAAGTATGGTTGAGTATGGTTGAGTATGGTTAAGATTAGTATATTAAATTATATAGTATGGTTAAGTTATAGTTTGGTTAAGCTCTGCACTCCGTGGCTTCTTTCCCAGGAGGAAAGGACTTCAGCTTTGGTCCTAACTTCATCCCTTAGACTACTTCAGAGGAAGGAAGGAACACGGGACCAAAAGACAAAAACAGGCCTTTTACAGACCTCTGCATGAACGCATGGATGACATTAATCTCCTCAGAGCAAGCGGTCAATTATGACTCTAGTCTGTAGTCTTGTCCTGTGAGGAGCTGGATCCCATCCATGTGACTGCATCAAGTGCTGAGAAATATGGATGGTGCAGGAGTGCAGATCCAAGGAAGAGGGGGATCTAAGAATGGGGGAGAGAGGGAACGAGAGGATAAGAGAGGGAGAGACAGAGAATGACAATGTCTGCATATGAGAGAGAGTTCATAAGTAGAGAGAGAATAAGGCAGAGAGACAGATAATAAATCAGAGGGAGGGGGCATGGCAGAATCATCTGGAAAACATTAAGACAACAGCAGAGGAGTGGACACAGCAGGAGATTCATTAGGTGAGGTTATGAGGCTAGTGCTTGTTTAGAAAATTACTGTGGGTCCATATTAGTGGAGTGCAACTGGAGACAAGTGACAGTGTGCTGGGTCTGGAACAACCCGTTCAGAACAGGGTGGCCAAGGACAGACGCACTCAGGACAAACATGATGTCCATGACAGGGAAGTTGAATAAATTTGCTGCAAAAGCAGGAGGAGGACTTCAGATGTACAGAGACACTGATGAGAGCGGAGAAGCCGAAATGTTGTCATGCCAAGAATAAATTTTGCAAGTCTTGCCTGTTGTGTTGTGAGCCAGTGGGACCTGACGCACTTAGCAAGTACAAACCATACTTCCCTGAAAATTTGATCAAATCTGTCCAGAAATCACAACGTCAGTAAATGCGTCACCATGACAAAGATTCCCCACCTTTTCCCCTGGATTTAGATTTCTGTCCCACGCTGTACCCCATAGCGCTGCTACCAAACTGATTGCTGTCATTTTTCACTGGCTGTCGTAAGGTCTGCTGACATGTTTTCTGACACGCTTGGAATGATTTTAGGGTTCGCTGGGACAGTAACCGTGGCTCATTAGACCTGTCACATTGCACGACCCACTTGGGAACAAGCGTAGCGTGAGCACATAAAACTTGGTGCACAGTCAAAGTAATCATGAAGTCAAATCTGAGACCAAGCCGTGCCAGAACTGTGTAGTGTGCTCAAGGCATGAGTTAAAGGTTCATATAAAAGAGAAAAGGAATCCAACGACTGGTCAAGAATTTACAAGGCAAGGAAGTCAGCACTGAGCTCCACAGTAGTTACTGTAACATTTACAAAGAGACAGAATCTAATTAAATTCCAAAATTAAACAGAAGATAGCATTTCCAAGAGTTATACAGCCAGTTGTTTGCAAACAACTCTAAATCACAGCTACAATTAAACTCTCACAAATAACGTCAGAATACTACATTGGCATGCGGGTCTGGTTGTTGGTGTTGCAACACTCATTGCCTGAAAATTCCTGACACAAAGAACTATGGCAACAGTAACCAGGAGACACCTGACCCAGTGGATCGGCTCACAGCACCAGCAGAGTGTAGCCGTTATTTCGATCACTTATTGCATCATAATGACAGTTTGAACGCCATGCCGTCTGCCACAGTCACTCTGACATTTTGGAGTCCTTACAGTGGTGGGCACCGCTTTGCCAAAGAGTCTTACTCTCCTCAATTCAAGGCTCCCCCAGACGGCAAGACCGCTGGAATGCAGGACGCAACATCTTGAAAATGAAAATTTAAGAGCGATGAAGGTATTTTCGTTAGACCTGTCAAGCGTGATTTACGACCCGCCCTCGCTGCCTCTCCCCCCCTTCCTCCTCCGAGGCATTTAAAAAGTGGGTCTCACAGACACAGTAGTAAAGTCGAGATCAATGCAATCCTTTCATCACGCAATGAAAATAAACTGCCACTACTGTGCTACCGCAACGCCTGTAGCTCTATTCGTACTACAGCTGCAAACCATGCACACCCACATGCTTCGTAAATGCCAGCACCGCGGGGCACGTGCCATATTTCTGTTGCAGGCAATGGAACCGCGCAAGAGCTCCAGTTGTGAAGGTCCAATTAAAACAAGGTCTGAGCGGCATTTACAAACTGTGGCATACGCAATCGCACCCCGTGGGCCGCAGAGTCACCCCTAAACGCGAGGTTAGAAAAACAGCCGTTCGACGTCCAGACATGTACCACAGAGAGCAAAGACGGCGCTATTTGTCTTTCCTCTCCGCAGTACATGTCTTTGTGTTGTGTGGTGAGCTCCCCTGTCTCCCAGTAGAAATTCTTCCACGGCTTACAATCTGCGTTGACACTTTCATTGTGGCGTCTAAGCACCGAACTTTCACTACGTCTGAAGTAAAACGAGATGACTGATGCACTGTAAATGGGATTTTGTCATATTTAAAGTGTGAGGTGGAATTCACAGGGTTAAATAGACTGCTTGTCAGTGCATGGGGACTTGTTAGCTAATGGAGCATGTCTAAAATCTCACTCAAAACTATTGAGTCTCCTCATCCACTTCTATCGTGTAGTCAATGGACGGCACACAAATGAAGCCCATCAAAATGATACGTTATAGTGTACTTTACAGTCCATGCATGCTCGTTCATTATCATAATAACATCTAATGGCTAATAACTAATATCACGGTGATACATGTTTTTCCTGAAAAGTTAGGCAACCCACCATCTGTCATACCTGACAAGGGCAGTGCTACCATTGACATTTTCACCTTTAAGCAAGCAAAAGAGTCTTTATGATCTTAATGCTTTAGGATGCTTTGTCTGCGAGTCCAATCTACCCTGGTCCTGGAGGGCTACAGTATCTGCACAACTACTGTACCCTGGGCCTGAAGGGCCACAGCGTCTGCAGGGCCACCCAAGGCAGCTTCTGAAGGGCCACAGTGTCTTCAGATTTTCATTCCTGCTGGGGCATAGCCTCCTAATTCCACTAATCACCGCTTATTAAACCATGTTAATATACTTCCCCAAACCAATTCTGAATTGTAAGTGATGTAAAACGAGCTGGGAAATCTGCTGGATTCCCACCCCCCCAACCCCTCAGGGGCAGAGCTGAGTAAATCTGAATTTTACTGTCGCTGCATGTTCTGTGTCTATATGAAGAATATGCGGTTCAGTAAGCATACAGTACAACACTGTTTGAGCCCAGACAGCTCACGGGCGTCTGTGTAAATGTTCTACAGGATGGTCTGCATTAGATCCAGGAACAAGGGGGAGGGAGAGTGAGGGGGGGCAGCCGAAATCTCCCCATGCCAGATCCTGCAATCCCCGGAGCTTTCTCTGAGAGGCGCGTAATGAGAACCAGACAAACGTTCACACCGTAACGCCCCGCAAATCTCCATTCATTATTCATGGAAGATTAGTCCCTTCATTACAGGCAGGGGCAGGGAGGCCTCTCCAGGAAAGAGGCAACAGGCACTGATACTGGGAGTGAAGTGGCCCCATACACAGGAATCTCATCCGCAAACAGAAGGGCATCCAGACGAGACCGTAACCGAGGGCAGCAGAGGACCGGAAGCTTTCTGCTTGCTGTCCAAAAGGACCGCATGGCAGCATTAAAGTAACTAAATAAGGAGATTCGACCCTCAAGGTCGTCTCCTTCGAAGCTTCTTCTGGCACCCTACTTGTCTAAACTCCTCCCACAGCTGTGACATCACATGTCCGGAGATTGACTGTAGATATGCTAAACCCAGCTCTGCTTGGAAACTATTACAACACAGTTAAGTGTTGATTTTCTCTTTTTCTGACTGTGTTTATGCTCTCTGTTTTAACATCCTAATATTCTACTACCTCAGAATATGGGGTGTTTTCCATGAGTATAATTTGATTATTTAAGAAGGATTATCTAAGAAGGAGTTAGGAAATTTTACAAATTTTCCTAACAGTATCTAAAATCATTCTTGTTTTTTTAATGCCTCCAGAAAATATGAAGTGCTGTGTGACAATAAGACTGAAATGGTACAACAATAAATAAAAACAGATCATCTTAACACTTTCTTTGCAAAATACTGACATAACGTATGAAAAAAAAAAATAGAAACAGTGCTCACATCTCACAATCCATCCTCTCAAAATCATGATGCAGATCCAGATAACATTATAGTATCCTGATGTAGTATATTGTACTACATGGAGTATATAGTTGTCTTGATGGAGTATAGTAGTATATTATATTACATTGTAGTATATTGATCACAGTGAATTATCTCATTCCTACACCTCATGCTGCTTTAAAGGTCTTTTTTCTGTAGGTTCATCAGGGAGAGCTGAAGAAACGTCAGGGTTATAATAAAGCATGCAGCTGAAATGAGCTGAGAGAGAAGCTGGAAATTCCTCCTGTTAATATGTAAACATCTTCAGAGACGTGCACTAATAGGCGCTGTCCTGCTCGGTTTCTCAGTGTTTGCAGGCTGAAGAAGATCTGCCCTGCGTCGGCCCCAGCGATGGAAAAACACATAAAAATCTCCTAAAGAGTCTGGAGAGATTTCTCAATGGAAGATTTACCGTGAGCGTCTTTGTCAACCGTTCCATCACGGTCGTGCTGCCCGCTTATTGTGCAGCTTGGCAGGTGGGGGAGATTACCTGTTGTAAGCACCCGTGAGGGGGAGGGCGGCGTGTTCAGGCAGGCCAGCCTTCTATACGAGGCTTCACTGACCCGGTGCGATCCGAGCGAGAGAACTCAAAAAAGCACTCGCATGACTGGCGATATTTTTCACAACAAAATCCGCCCGAATCACTGCGCTCCCAGCGTGAAGATCGCGCCAGTCAATGCGCTAAGCGCTCCAGAACGGTGTGCCAGCAGCGACGCGCAACTGCCAAGACCACGTACATCATATTGGAAAAAAAGCTAATATTTTCATCAGGCTGAATTAATTATCCTGGAAGAGCAATCAATTCATCCATTACTTGCAGAGACTCTCCCTAGCACCTGTCTCATTTAGTGCGCTCTTTGTCATTTTTCAGTCAATTAGCAGAGCTTTTACACAGTCCTCATTCACCACTTTTTAAATTAATAAAAAAAAACTTTGCTCGTAATATCACAGCTTTCCAAGCGTTCAGTACCTAATTCAAGCCAATAATGTTGCATTTTTAATAACGTTGTATAATGAAGTCGAGCAAAGGTGGGGAAAAAAAGAACATTTTCCCCTCTAAATGGCCTTGCGTGTCGCTTGCCACGGAATGGCGTTCGTTTATCTAAAAGACAAATTGCTGCACTCATAGAACTTTGTAAACACGGTGCTGGCCATTAAGAGACAAGTTGGAATGCAGTTGTACAACGAAAAACAATGTTGCAATGACGGCTCGCTATTGTTTTAAACGACTCACAGAACAATGCGCCTAATACCTTGGGAATTAACTCTGACCTGCTGAAACCTGAGGTATCCACGCAAATGAGACTCTCACTTCTTGGAAAGGCAGATTTAAGGGGGGGGGGGGCTTGCAGTACAGCTAATAAATACACTTGTATACAGTTTGACAAGTAATGAGAACACTGTCATATCTCACCTATCATCCTGTATGGGAGGCATGTGTGGCGCAAAGGAAATACTTCTACACTGTCACAGAGGTGGACCACTGTGCCTCAGACTTTCCTTTGGAGAACTCTGAATTTATATTAAATACATTAACAGAAATTGCGTGTTTTAATTTTCGTGACCAAACTCCTGCAAGAGAGCAAAATGGCTCCCAGTGTTTAACTGTGGATGTCTGAGGTTTCAACGGCAGGCTTACAGTTAAATAAATGTCGCGTTCCGGTGCCGTGCCGCTGCAAAAACAACCCTTTCCAGAGGCCCGGACGTGAAGGGGAACTGCCCAGGCTATCGTTTTTCTGTTTATCAACATCCCAGCAAGCTTTGCAGCACTTAACAAACACAAAGGCGGCGCGAGCCAGGGGCGGCGTCTGCGTTTTCGCCGTGGGGCAGACCAGCCAGGTCAACCTCCCCTGCTTTTATTTATAGATGAGAAAACAGCCGTGGGGCCGAGCTCCCGTTACCCACGTCTCTGGAAATGGATGGTGTACACATTAGGGTCAGCAGGGGGTGGGGAGGGGGGCATGCGGGAAAAGAAAACACAGTAACTCCTGTCTGTCCATCTCAAAGCTCAAGGAAGGCGTGTTGTGTATCTGAGTGGTTTTCAGGTTAAGGAGCTGGGCTCGTGTCTTCGAAGCATGCAGGTGGGACACTGCTGTTGTCCCCTTCAGCAAGTTGTCGCTCCGAAGCTGACCAGCCCCAGTAAATACCCATTTGTGTAAATGTCCTTTTTGTAAGAATGTAAGCTGTGTAGGTCTGCCTGGGTAAGTGTGCACACTAACCCAATGTATCATTTTAATAGGTATAGCGCAACTTAGGACATCCCATATCAAAACAAGGATGAAAAAACTTAAGTGCTCAGAGACACCCTGAGGCACCTGGAGATTCTTTCCAAAAACCTGATTTAAGTGTTTTTGTCCTACTTACCATAAGAGAAGCTCAAGCGCGGCGTGACGTCATCCTCTGCAGTGGCTGTTGGGAGGAATCTGGCAAATACGAGTGCGGCAAGCAGAAGTGAGAGAGACAGCGAATCCATTCTCATTGTCCGCATGGCTCCTTGGGCCTGGCAACCAGCTCGCAGTGTTTGTCTTTCAGGATTTTTTGGATTTCATGAAGGGCTCCTTTTCTTCCCCGTGTTTGTTTTTCTTCTTATCTCGCTGCGAGCAGAGCCACGGGTCTGTGGTCCCTACATGCAAGGCTGGTGTGCACTCCTGAAAAGAGAGACCTCTGTGTCTTTCGCCGTTGCGCTCCTTGCTGGACTTTTCAGATCAATGTGGACCTCCTGGGAAATCTAGTCTCCTCCGATCTCCCTCCATAGACACACCTCCTCAGGGCTTTCTGTGCAATCTGCGGAGAAGAGACAAGAGGCACGGTCACTCACTCCAGAGCTGCAGAACGACTGAGATCAGAGGGTCCCATCTTTTACCATAAGACTCTCCCCTGTCAAAACAGTGCACATCGTACAGGAACCAGCCACCACAGAGGTCGCCACGAAAGGTCACATCCACACTACTTACTGTGGATGCCCTGCATGTGGTTTTGACATGTTTATTTGAACTATTAATACATTCCTTCTGCTGGCAGTCCGGAGTGAGCAAACAGTCACTCCAGACCCTCAAGCACCATCCATCTGTTTTGAAACAGACTGAAAGTGCTCTTTACCTGGGCAGCTCTGCATGCTGCGCTGACCTCTAGCTGAGACCCTCTTATAGGACTCTGCCACAGGATGCAATGAAATCTTAGCATGTAATATACTCGTTGCTCTTCAAAAATATAAACTACAGATTGCGTTCCACACTATGTAACAATATATACTTGAATCATTCCCATTTTAAAATAATGAACTGGAAAAAGCGGTGCAGTCTGAACATACAAAAAATTTTAAATCAAACTGAATTCGACCCTCCACTCAAACAGTGACAGTGATCAAACAGATAATCAGACAGATGAAGACATCAGATCAGACAACAGCTCTGCTCACTGGTATACAGGGTATATGAAAGGTCAAAGGTCAGTTCAGAATTAAAGCGTCAGGTCATCACATGCACAGCACCTAATCTGCGCTGTGGGCCTCATGAGCAGCTGTGCTTTCTGTCTGCGTAGGAGAGAAAAGGCTTTGGATGTTTTCCCGGAAACACTCACTCCTGCGGTTTCTCCCCCCAAAAACAATATAAAGGTGCGGCCCTCTTTGTTTAGGGTTCACGTTACAGGAACGCCCTAAACCATGTGGCCTCCACGACGTACGACGAACATCTATCCCACAAACACCCTGTCTGCTTTGTTCCCACTCAACACATAGTCATGTGTGGCCCATGTATAGGCTACAGTTATTCAAGAACAAACACCAACGACAGAAGGTATCATTTACACTGTGATTCATTTATTTGACAATGTAGCATCAAAGTCTGTTATAAGAATCTTCAAAATGAATAAAACCATTCTGGTTTAGGTTTAAACTTTGGAAAAGGACCAGACCGAATTACTCTGTTATACTACTTGGCCAAAAGTGTAGAGTAACGAGTAACCACTGATTCTACAGTGTCATACTCAGACAATGCTACTGATTCAATGTCAGAAGGTCACTTTCAATGCAACAGAAATGCCGTCTCAGTTTTGTGCAATGCCCATAGTAATGGTCCTCTCGTTTTGTGAATAAAAGCACTTGCAATATTCCTGTGCATGTTTTCGATTAAATTCTGATGGGCTGAACATTAGAGGCAGCTGAAATGATGACATGAAGGAGGGTTCGACTTGTGGCGACATGCGCTGAACAGAGACGAATGCCCTCTCCGCAATCCTCTGTAATTAATCTCACAGAGGGAAGCGAGGGACGCTCGCACACAAATCGTTTGGGTTTTACTGCATCAAAACGCCACCCCTCATAAAAACGGTCCGAATATACATATATGCTGAGCAGGCAGTCCCGTCTGCACATGCGTTCAAATTTGGTGCATCCTTAAGACTTCAAACAGACACTCCCCATCTGTTCCCACTCTCCTCTCCCCAAAAACATACAGTATCGAATCGTCATACTGGTCGTCTTCCAAGCACCATAAACAAGTCAAGCGGGCTGAACAGCTAATCCGAGTAAGCTCTCTGAAGAACGGTTCAAAAAGCAACCAAAGTCGCCGTAATCACGCTTGTGCTAAAGCTCCCTATCTATTTCAGGTGCTGCCAATGCAGTGATACCGCTTCACAGAGACGCGCCGCCAAATCGGGCCCTGTGCGGTGTTTACACATCAGCCATCTGACTCCCATCTGCGGCCTTGATTGGGGGCGTTTGAATTGGCCCGCGTTACCATCAACAAGTGGCGTGCCAGTGCTCAAGACCCTTAAGGATGTATAAACTCTGTGCATCGGTCTTATTTTTCATTAATCCATCAGGCGAGAGAGAGACGACTCAGTGGATAGTCCTTAAGCCTGGGACTCCAGTGAGGCACGTTAAAGCGTATTTTCTGGCACAGACACACTCGACAATGTGCGCCTGCAGAGAAGAGCTAGGATCTGAAGATATTACAGCCCACCAAAAAATAGGTGCAGGTTGAGAAAAAAGTGCCGGACAAGAAACAAGCTAAGGAGAAAGTCGCCTCACTTGTGTATAAATAAACATTATTATGCAGAAAGGGGCTTGCTTACCCATGGCATGCTTGTAAAATGCCTTTATTCTGAATGCGTATCCAATGAAACCAGGATCCTAACCCAAAATTATTTTGGCTGACTAAGCCCTTCATCAGGGCACTGCTCTGTCACTTCTGGAATGTGTTATGAGCCAATCAGCAAACTGGCAGTTAATAGTGTTAAACTTTCATTAGCAAGAGGGCCTTGAAGTCTCAATAAGTAAGCCCCATTTACTTGTAATATCACTTTTCACACGCTGCTGAGGCTACATTCCCCTCGGTGTGACTCTGAATCTATAAAAACCGAGCAGGAGGATCAGTAGGCGCTGAATGAGCCGCGTAGCCGTGCAACGCTGTCTGCAGCAGACGTGAGTGGTTTCCACTGCTGTTACCTCTGAGGTCAGCCGGTTAAACGCACGGATCGGGTTCCCGTTGAGGTCTGCAGATCAGCGCCAAAAGCCACTGGATGCTATTTTGGCTTTCCGTCCGGCTATCAAACCCTGGCTGCTGTGTCGCTCCAGTCAACACTCTGCACACGGACAGGCTTCTCAATTCTTCCGGCCATTTGGAGGAATGATAAATAAGGCCGCTTTTGTGAGACAGCTCAGGGTTATCCTCAGAAAAGAGAAGAGACGTGGCTACTCAACGGGCTTCCCTGAGCGGCACTGCCTTGTCTCCTGAACCAAATAAAGCTCTGCTGCCATAAATCATTTATGAAATCCGCAGTTTTCAGCTTTGTGCCTCCGCACCAGAATCACACAGGTCACGCGATTTTAGAGCGGTTCTGTGGGTTGATCTGCGGGGCTGCAGAATGGATTCTGAATGCAGGAGGGTAGAAATCGGCAAGCAACAATACCAAAATCGCATCAGGCCAAGCGATCACATGAAAGGGAAAAAGACTTGTGGTTACCATTCAGGAAGGTGTTGATGGATACCATTGTACAGTGGAATGAAAGGATATTTCCTTAAACCCTGAAAAAAATCTCCCACTGGTCTGGATTTGTCCCACTGGTCTAAAGTTGTCACATTCCCACTGCTTAAGTCATCAGGAATGCACACAACACATATTGGGCACAGACATTTCCCCAAGCATTAGCATACTGCAGAAAACCTCAGGCACATCTTACAAATAAATACTGGAGTAAACACATGTACCTCTATGTTTATGAGAGCTGGGCTATGTGGTTAAACACCCATGTGCTTCTCATTAATACAGTACATTTACAAGATGTAATAAAACTCAATGCAATTCCAGATATTCAGGGGTACAGCAGGACTCGCCCTGGAGATCTTCCATCCTGTCAGTTGTTTTGCACTTTGAAACATCTCATTTTGCATTAGGCGCTTACCAGTATGGAATGGCTTAGCCATTAGATCCTTAGTAAAGGCAAGGGTACCCCAACTCTAATAACATATCAACCAAATGCAATATAATATTTTGTTTATGAAGAGTGTGTGTTTGTTTGGTGTTGGGGTTACAAGTCTCCATTGACTTATTCCACGGAATGTTGGTGCCTGCACTCCTTCAATCCCACAATCCCCCATTCTTAGGGTGACAGAATGCTATTAAATCCATAAAACAACCTCATCTGGTCACTGGAGAATTTTTCCTGCTAGCACTTATCCTGTCCTTGGGCTGAGACATCTCATCTGGGAGCATTACTGCGAATCCTCCAAGATTAGGGCAAAAGACAAACTCTCCTCATCCCTGTCTTCAGAGATCGGAGATGCATCGTATGACAAGCACAATGACAGACCCTCTCTGCGAGACAGCCCGGCTTGCGCGGTGGAGTGTTTAAATTGCAGCAAGGTCACTGCTCGTCTCCGTGCGCGGCCACTCCGGCATCACTCAGCTTGCTGCAGCTCCGCCTCCCTGCCCCGCCCCATCCCCTCCACCTACGCCACACATCAGAGACACTCACAGAGAGCAGGTTCCTTGCACTAAACTAAAGGGGGTTCAGATGCTGCTCACAACTAGCTAAGAAAGACCATGGATGTTCTCTGTGGATGTGCCTCTTCATGAATATTAATCACAAGTTGGAACTCTTTCAGTGTCAACAATGACAGAGACGCAAGTATTAAAGATAAGAACAATGAGCAGAATACTTGTTCAATAAAGAGAATATCTATGCATGCACGTGCTCACCTCTGTCTTGACCCTACAGAAACCTTCCTCCCATCTCCATAAACAGAAGCGTCCCTCCATTCCTGGGACTAGACCTTTTATCAGTCTCTGATCCAACCCTACTATAAGCAGCATCACCCTGCGTTCCAATACCAAGAGGCTGCAATGCACAGCGAGACAGGAGCTTCCACCCCACCTCCTCTTTCTCTGTGTGGCGCGCACACACACACAAACACACACACACCGTTCACCTCCTGGCCTGAACGCATTTTGTCTCTCTCAAATCTTTCCTCTTGCCTTAGATGGTGTCTCAACTTGCGTCAGAGGCCCCGCTTCTCATCCCCAGAGAGCTGCCTTATGCAACAATGTGTTTACTTAATTTTTTATAAAGAGCCATTTCTCAGAGACAACATGACCCTGGGACAGGAGATCTTGTACTTAAGAGACATTACTTACCACTGAACTCTTCCTCAGAGTTCATTCCAATTGTGTATTTTACTAATAAAAAGTTCAATCTGAATGAACTGTCAATGCTTAAGATATTGTAGCCTGTGTGGTAGTGAGATTGAGATTATAGCTTTCTTCAAAAAGAGGGAATGATTTTATTCTGAGTGTGAAAGGAGAGGAAGAGCAGAATCAGCTTCTTTTTTGAGCGAAAGGGAGACAAGGCTTTTTGCTCTCATAGACACCTTGAGGATTGAGAATGCTGCTTAAAAGGGGGCTTATCCACTCTATTCTTGATTGTTTTATAGCAGCCTTGGGATTCACAGAGAGGATTTCATTTTAAATCCTTCTGAAGAGTTGTGTCGCACTCAAACCTTCAAAAGCAATCTACAAAAGGAAATATCTTGACCCAACAAACAAAAGAAAATAAATTTGTCTCAAGCATTTCTCTAAATGTTACATGTCTCAGGTGTTTATGTATTTTTTTTAGATGAGGACATGTGCAGTGATGTGCTGAAGAATATATGACAAACATGTATCAGCGGCCCCCAAAACAAATAACCAAAGCTCTGACGATCTCCTTCTCTGTACATTCCAGAACACTGACTGGCTCACAAATGATGGCAATGCAATGAGAGAAAGAGGCCTGAGAGTGTCACATGAGCGTCTGAGGCCCGTGTAAGAGTGTAAGAGTGGTCTCCTCTAAGAACTTCAGACATACAGCCCTAAGGAAAACAAACACATCCCACAGGACTCTTCTCTTTTTGGTCTTGGACCAAAAAGTGAATTCAGGTGGCTCACTACTCAGGGAAAGAACCCCCTTTCCTCAGGTTCATTTTGGATTACTTACCCCAATTCATTTAAAATCAGATCCAAACTCAAGGTCAGGTTCGTATTTTAAATGATAATTGCAAATTAGGTTTGGGGTTCCTTTCAGAGAGCAGTTCCTGGTGCCCTTCAAATGAGCATGGCTTATGAAAACCAGCATGTTATTCAGTTTCACGCGGAGAATGGTATTTATGCTGAGTCTTTATTGGAATTACGTAGCTGAAAGGGTCACTACGGTTAGCATGCTGGCACTGACGAAGGTCTAATTCTCCATGCGTGAAATAAATGATTGCAGCAGTGCTGGTGGGACACGGATTCTGATGGACCCAACGTGACATCGTAGTGGTATCACAAGCAGTTCATGGAGGCAGCCTGATACACGGTAGCACTCAGAGAACCAGACTTTTAACCAGAAGGGTGTAGGTTTGAATCCTACTTATGACCCTGCCGTCATGCTCCTGACCAGGGTATTTCAACTCCAACCCTCCTTCACACAAGCAGACATCTGTGAAATGATAATCTGTAAAATGTAAGTCATGCGGGCCACCTGGATGAGGGGTGTCCGCTAAGAAAATAAATAACCCCAGTGTAAATGTGCCGGGTCATGGTTCTGCCAGCTTGGCCACGCCCTCCTCCCTGTGTCTGCTCACTCCATATGGGCTGTGGCCCCCCGGCGGCGCGGGTCCTGCACCGTGCCATATTGTCTGACGAAGCAAGCTACGAGCATCATTAGCCTGTTCTGCGCGAGGAGCAAATTAGGGTCCGGCCCCTGCGCCGGGCGCGTTTCAGACTGATGAGGCGGCGCAGATGCTCCATTAATCCTGCAGCTGCCGGAGAGGGGAGGCGGGTCAGGGACGAGTCAGGGAGAGCTCCGCCGGGTCGGCAGCCGGACGGGTCCCGCGTTAAGGGGCCTATCGGATCCTTCAGAGAAAGAGAGAGAGAGGGGGCCTCTCTGACAGCACAAAGACGAATGCTCCGTCCACGCTCCGTACCTGTTCCCTCCCGCTGAGATTAATCTCAGGGTTATGAATCATCTCGCTGACACGCCGTAGTTCCTCTGATGCACTTATGGAGATGAATGGTTCCAAACCGGGGCGTGATTCTGGTATGCACACCCGAGCCTGCAATCCGATCCACAAGCGCATTTATAACCCAATGGAAATTTAAAAACAAAGCTGCCGAAAGAGTCGTTTATACTTTCAGATGACTTTTTAGATGTTTGAGGAATGAGGCTTGGAGTCAAGTTTGTGCTTTTGTTTATAATTTAGGCTTCATTGTAGATGAAAATGTCATACTTTCATTACATCAATATTTCAGTTTTGATTTCTGTCTGTTCTATGATTCTTGGAACAAAAAGAAAACATTAACTTCAAAAAGACCATTCCATAATTGAAACTATTAAAATATCAAGAGCATTGTAAAATCAAAGGAACAGAACATTAAGTCAGCCTTCTGACATTAATATGCCTAATTATCTTCAGAAGAAAAAAGTAATATACCTGGAGGGCCTAATGTTATTCTTTGCGCTAAAACAGCATACAGCATTAGCAGGTGTTGAGCGCAAGGTCACAGACTGTGGCTTTCCCCCCAAAAGATACTGCTGAGATTCTCTGATTGTCTGAGATTCTCTGACTAAAAAAATCACCAACGGGAACAGAGCGCCGGCAGAGGGGCCGATACTCGTTCGGCCGTCATAACTCACGCTGCACTTTTTTTTCAGCTCATCTCAAACACGCCCAGCAGAACTGGAGCGCCAGGCACGCGAGGACTCCAGAATCATTCAAGGCTGAGAGTCAAAAATAAACGGAGGGGCCCGGGCGCTGCAGGTCCACGTGCACACGTGTGCTTCCCCTGCTTCTGCCTCTCAACCGGGAGCCCGTCAGCACAGTTTACCGCTCATCAGCCAGTGCGAAGGTAGGCAGGGCAGCTGGCATGTGTTAAGATCACATATATCACATCATATCATATATATTTGTTGTTTTTTCTCATTTATTTTATATAACTTTTCAATCACAGGCACCATGAATTTTAGTTTTATTAACTGAGACATCACCCCCAAACACATACAGGACATAAAGTTTGGACACAGCTGATTAAGATGGGAAAATGGGAAACATGCATTCAGAGATTATTTGATCTAAAGTCTTATGCTTAAATGATTGAAATTTGTTCCTTACACAAACATAAATAGCGAAGTTGATGCCTATATATGAATTTCTTTCCAAAAAATATTTTTCGCTATTTTGTAGAAAATAGTTTTGATCTGTTTAACACTTTTCTGGTCACTGCATAATTCCATTTGTGTTATTGCATAGTTTTGATGTCTTTATTATTATTCTAAAATGTGGAAAATAGTAAAAATAAAGAAAAACCCTTCTATGAGTAGGTGTGTCCAAACCTTTGACTGGTACTGTATATGTGGAAATGTACTTCAGAGTTGTATGTAACTGGGTATGTGGAGGTTTACTTTCATGCATGTGGTATGTGTTAACATTACAGTCAGAATGGCACAGTCCTTAAAGTCGCACATATTGCACTTACATGTCAATCTAGGCATATGCTTGCGAAGGCAGCACTGTGTTTGGCACTGACGCTTATATATGTATGGTTAGTGATGTCCTTAGTGATTGTTCATGCAACTTTTTGTGCCTCTTTATTAGATGCACAGTGTCGCTCTGAATTTGTATAATGAAATACAATCAATAATGTAATGTAATGAAATGAGTCAAAAAACAGTCAGCTGCAGAACCCACAGAAGCCACACCATTTAAAAACTGCACTGTTGCCATTAAGCAAAGTTCATTGTCGGTTTTTGGACACAAAAAATCTCTAAAATAACAAATAAAACTTGTTTTACGGCACTGGCTATATTCATTCAATATTTTAGCCAGTGGAATGTATGGTTATATAACTCTACCATGTTACTTTTCAGTTTTAAGCAGCATATGAAAAAAATAATTGTCTGGAAAAGTTCAACTGTAACTTCTTATGTAATCTTGACTCTTGGTGTGGGAGGGTCGATGAGCTTTAAACCCAAAGCTTCACACATGAGCAAGTATTTGCCTTTATGACTGAACAAGGGAAAAAAAACCCTATGAAGTACAAGGACATTCCTAATGCATTACTGTTTTGTATTGCATTGTCTGAAATATGTTGCACACTCTGATCTCAAATAGTTAATAAAGGAAGAAGGTTAATCATTGCCGTCAGTGTAAAATATCAAGTTTCCTTGAGCGAACATCTAGTGTCCTATTCCACATGCTAAATCAATACAGCGTTCATAAGACCTGCATAAATCTATGGTTTTCTCTTTTTTGTCAAAAGTTTGGAAAAATTTGGTGAACACCAAGAAATGGGTGGTAAACTCTCCTAAATTCCATTTAAACCAGGCTAATTGCTTGTTTTATAAAAATATAAGCATGCAAATAGGTAGCAAAAAACAGTACAAGTATATTTCATGAATTATGAATAAGGATGCTGGAGTCCTTCAGCCACAAAAACAAAAAAATCGTATTTGCATAGCAAATGCCTTAGCCAAGTTACCTTAGATTTAGTGGGGTTTACATATATTTACTGAAGCAATAACCTTGCTGAGGTGTGGCTACATCATCCCAAGAATTTGGTTACAAGTCCAAGTCTTTAAATTTAATTCCGTACTGTCACTATCGATAATACGCACATTCCTGTAATGCTGTCTTCTAAATTCTCCCTGTTGTCACCACATGGCTTTCTCCCTGCTATGTGATCACCCAGCTTGGTTTGATTTCACTCATGTCACCATGGGATTCATCCACCAGGGAATGCATCCATTCAGTACTCAAGAACTAACCCACAGCCCCACCCCCATTGCTGTCTGAGCTTCATGGTTCTGGTATTGAAACAAAATGCGACAGCATTGGTTATCATAAATCAATTTTCTAAGGGGGCCTTTGGTTTAGTAGTCGTGTCATCAGACTTGTCATTTGCTATAAGGTAGAAGTTCACATCTCTTCTTTTTAAATTACCGGCATACATGCCAACTGTAAATATCCCAACCAATGCTGTGCAAGCTCAGAAACAGAGTGTGCTTCAAGCCCTTGGCTGGGGGGTTGGCAGCAAAGCTAGGGTAGCTCACAGATGTGGTTGGAACTGTGTGACTACGACACCCCCAATACCCCCCACGCCCCCATTCCCGTTAACGGAATTTAGAAGTGTGAGATCCAGGGCGATGTCTCACCCATCACGACACGGCGGGTCCCCTTGCTCTTTGCTTTAAATTGCACTCACATCACACATCACACATATTCCTGCTCTCTGCCAGAGAGTGATTCACGCCGCTAAAAGCGGTACCAGAGCCGCCCCGCTCTGACACACTGGAGGGGGGCTGTTTTCTCCCAGCGTGTCGCAGATCTAAAGATACGACAGCCGGGAAGATGCCGCCATTGTGACCGAAGTGACAAAGCACTACAACACATCAAGCGGGGGGGAAGAAACAACATAAGCATGGATATCCTTTCAGCACCCTGCCAAGGAAGTCCTTCCATTAGCAGCATGCTGCACCATTCTTCAAGTGCAAATGATCATCCTCCTTCCTGCTATTAATGCCGCCTCCTTCCACTGAACACTTGGTGATGAGGCAACTGGGAAAACTAAAAAACGCCAAGTGCTCCCCGCACCGCCCACAACACATTGTACTCTAGGGCCTGACTCAATGTAATTAACTGCCTATTTCCTTCCCGGGTGAACTGTCAGGGTATACGTATGGCCATATGCTCTTTAGGCAGTCATTTTTTTTGGTAATTAAAAGATGAGGTCCTTTAATGGCGGTATCAAATGGATACTTCAGATGGTATAATCCAGTGATGACCCAGGATTCTAGTATGAAGAATAAAGTGGTTAACACTGGGTGACTTCAATGTGAGCAGTTTTTGTACAATGTCTGATGTCACAATCAAGCTTCTTTTCAGAAGGGGAATGGTATTGCATTCTTCTGTACCAGTCATATTCTTGACCACATCACATGTCCAGCCATGACAGAAACTTTGCAGATGAAAACAAATAGCCTGCCAAGTAAATCAGACTCAGCCTTCACACGCTGGCCCTTTGGTGGGTGAAACGGAACCACCGGGAGCTCCAGTGGGGGCCTCCTGAATTGACATTAAGTGGAGTCTCCAGTTCTGACCCAGCTCTCAAGAAAGCTACCCTTCAACATTTTCGTCACATTGCTGATCATGACAACATAGCCGTGTCCCTCTGACATCATGGAAAGATTACATTTTAGCTTGGTTTGGCATCAGTCATCCATCACACCCTGAACTTTTCACATTAGTGGTGAAAATTTACTTTGATTTATTCTTTGATTTGATTAATTCTTAAGGAGTGGCCAGTGTGCTGTAATGTCGTGACAGCTTACTAATGTTACTGCAGTGTCATGGAAGGATTACCCGGCTCAGGACCAGGGCCTATTACTACCTGAACTTTTCACCTAGGACGCGGCAACATCCAGAGAAACTACCCAGGCCATCTCTGTGACACCTTGGTCAATAAATTCCTCTCTCCAGGACCGTAATGCTTCATGTATGTTCAGACAGGGCAGCTTCAGACTAATGGATTATTCATTAGCCACTATTGAGTTGTGAGGGGCATAAATATGCTCACATTTGATGAGATAAAAGAAACAGAACAGGAACAGTTAAATGCCTTTTTCAGAACACACCCTGGCAACAAGTCTATTGCACTGTTTAATGCATTACAACAAGGGAGGACCTTTCATTTAAAACTTTGAATTATGTACTCATCTTTCACCGTATTCTATTTCACAATAAGATACAGCACTGAGAAATTTCTCCAGTAATACTTTTATAAGAATATGAATTACAATCCAATTAATATTATGAGCAGTTATCATAATCCACCGGCAGAGCCAGTAATGATGTGTTGATCGATTTAATATCATTGATGAAGATGTAGTGAATAATTTTTATTGACTGACCATTCCAAAATCAAGTATCCACTGGAAAGGTGCAAAATAAATACATGCCACAGAATACGATGCAAGGATATCTCCCTGCTTTATAAGGGAGCTGTCCAGAAGAACAATGCCTAGGAAAACTGAGTGTGCTTGGTAGATGAGAGTTACAGAGATCCTGTTCTTTCTCATCCCTCTGACATAAATTCTCCAGTCGTGTGTTTTGCAATGGGGCCACTTCTTCCTGTCTGAATACATTAGGCACAGTATTAAGTAGGATTAAATCATTTTCATTTGTTTTGAAATAATCAAACTTAACAAAGTTTTTGTCATCATTTCGCAACACTTGAACAGCAAAGGGTGGGTGAGCTGGGAAGAGACCAACTTATTTTTTGTCATTTGATTGTAAAAGGTTCCACATGTTGTAAGCCCATCTGACAGGGGAGCATGAGTTAGTACAGAGTCCTGATTCTGTTATGCCGCTTGCTATTGATACACCCCTTATTATATGAAGGGCACAATAACACAATCTCCTCCCTGCTTTCTTTTCTTATGTATGGAATACAGGGACCTTCAATATGCAGAATATGGTATTAGCGTGCTGCGCATCCAAATTGACTAGCCTTTGAATACACTAATAGATAGATTTGTCTAGAGCATTAGTATAACAGGAAGAGTCTTTGCACAATAAGTCTCTTAATTTTCTTTACTTTTTTCACCAGGTTTTTCACCAGTGTTGCTGAAGCTGTTAGAGGGAATTCTCTGGCTTTCTCTGAGTTCAGTAGTCAACCACACCCTTCGGGTTCACAGATATGGTGTACCAAGAGCCAAGATTCTCTTATGTTGCTTGGCTTGGCTGGTTACACACACAAGGGCACTGCATTCAAGAACCTCTAAGCAAAAGACACAGCCTAGTCCTCTGACAAGCATGCATAATTAATATATTCAACACCTCTCTAAATATTACCAGACATATAATCCTTGCATTGCCATGCACAGCACAATATTATATTTGTTTTGTAAACAATGCATGATAATCTTCTTCTCAGAGGCTGCCAGGGAGGCCCTATGGTGGCTAACAGAATGAGTAAATAATTAATGCTGATTTATTTACTTTGATACACAAGAGAGGCAGAAATATTTGTCTTATTATGAATATATTTCTGTGCTGGGACACTGGGGTGAACATAAAAGGGCAGGGCTGTTCTGTAAAGTTCCTCTCAGACGATGGTGGACTGAGCTCAGGTCAGCTCTACATGACAATTTATTCAGACTTTTGTTGCGATACATTGGACATTAGCAAGTATCCCATCATATGCAGCATCTACCCCATTCTGTCTTTCCTTTGTAAAAATGCATGGGGACAGATATGTGTAACAGAGGTAGATCTGCTGCAGTTTTTAAACCTTGGTTCTTTACTGTCCATAAGACACAGCAAAGATATACAAAATTAGCATGTCAAGTTCACTAGTCAGGAAAGCTAACAGTCCTGTTTTATATGGAAGGCATAGACTAAATGAAACAATGCATGGGCAGCTCCAGTTTAGGAGTTCCAGAGTCCTTGCAGTTTGAGAATTAACTGTTTCAATTAGTAACTGTTTCACATGTTTTACTGGAGTGTTGCTCCCCTACACAATCAAAAACTTTGAATTTGTGTTGAGCTGAAATCAAAGCTGGCAGGTCCTGTGGCCCTTCAGGACCAGAAAAGCCCATCCTTGACTTAAACTGAATTGCAGGCTCTGTGACAACAATGAAGAAATCCTCCATGGTAACACGCCATGCTGCAAGTGAGAAAATCTATGGAGCTATCGCAGTGTAACCAGCGCACAAATATTACCAAGACTAAGAGAGGTGAACACAAAACACTCTGCAACAAAATCTGATTTACTGCTTGGGCAGCAGGTGGACAGAAGGAGTATTGGGGGAATTCATCAAGATTCAAACCATCCTTTACAAGATTCAGATTGGATGAATTGTTTTACACGCTTGAAGCCCTTCTGGCTTACTGGTGCACAGGAAATCAGATAATCCTATAATAAAAGGCAACCCAAAACAACGTGTGTGCAGTCATTTTATTCCAGACTATAAAGGCAGATACTGAACCAAACTGTCAATCCCCAAGGAACTGTGCAATTGTCTACGTGTCTACAATGCAGTCACAAGCATTCTCCAGAACATCTGGGCTTCTCTACTGCTTTTGATAGAAGTGATCGATCTCTCTGTCCCAGGACAGACGCCGTGGATATGCTCTACTTATTTGAATGATTGAGAGGGGTTGTCCTGTGTGATTATCTGTTTGTTTTCTGTTTTTTTTTTTTTGCATGGCTTCCCATCAAGTCCATTACAAGAATAAGACAGTCTGCTATACTGAATATGACCAGCTACAAGAATTGACTTGCGTGTGATGACTTAATTCCGTACGTGATTATACTGTACCGGATTACTTTTATTTCATGTCAAAACATATACTTAAACGAGATCTAAATCAAGACTGAACGGATGCATATCCTGGCATATTTAAAGCTGTGCTTCCTTAAAACCATGTACATTTAATCATGCAGTGATACAGAGTTTATTTCTCCCACAGCTTCCTGGCTGTCTGAGACATTAAGTAGCCATCCTCCTCATTCTTCATAGGTACATTTTGCCCTGCACAAACAGCCATCAATAATCCCTTTGAGTAGACAAAACACTTCTCTCTGAGAAACTAGATGAATTAGAGATCCCAGTTGCCAGGCCACGAACGGACTGCTGTTTAAAATCAAGCTTCAAAAGAGCTCTAAAAATTGCAGTGGCACAAGCGATAACTGCGGAGACAAACTCTCATTTAATTCAATCAAATATTGACTTACCCTTGGTTCAGTTTTTTGTCCGCATGTCTTGGTAATGACATGAGTGCCCTGTAATGAGTCCCATATATATGAATCCTTGTAGGCTGATCTGAGGCACTGGCTCTTCAATCTCCCCAAATTAATCTCCATAAAATATTTCCCAGAGATGCCAGCAGCCTTTGTGCTGGCCCTTTAAAAATCTGTTGACAGACTCAGACTTGTGAGTTCCTCTACTGTACATACAGCATTTTGGCAAATTTCCACTGCATACTGAATGATAAAGTTCTGTTCTAACTGGGTCACAACTGTCTGGGACAAAAAAAGGTTTAAATATTAATTCAATCAAGTGTCAAACATTTATTTCGCATCTATCAAGAGAAATTGTAACAAGTTGTAAATAACCAGCATTTTCTACGAGTGCTTTGTGAAACAGAGGAGTTCTTTTGGGAAAAAAATGTCTACTGCACCGACTCGAGTGCGCCTTAAAGGCCATTACTGGCCTCTCAAGTTTTTCCTGTTGCTGCCAGACTTTTCCTTCCGTTTTTTCAAGCTCCATAAAGTTTCACAAACCTGTTGCCCTCAAAGGGCAATTAACTTGCTATGGGGGTGACACAGGTGAAAAGCTGATATGAGGGCCTGTGTAAAGCAGGTTAGAAAGATGCAGCCTGTTTAAATGTTTGGCTCTGAAGCCAATATTTTTCAATTTTCTGAAAATGATGGCGCCATCTCCAACTTTGAAGGTTTACTTTGGGGACAGCATTGGCCATGGCACAATCAGTGAGCTGGCTATGTTCTGCAAGGCCAAGGCAGTTTTCTGGTTGCCGTTTGTGTTTTAGTCCCAGACAGTCTTGTAGTCTCTCATCTGTCAAACAGAAATCCCTTTTCTCTCGTGTACTGGCTCTTTATCAAATGTTTGGCTTGACTGAATACCCACTTCAGGCTGCCAGCCCTTCAAGGCTAAATCATTTGGTATGGTTGGCTGACTCCTACATTAAAGAAGATCCATTTCTGAAACAGGAACTAACAAGTATCTTTAAAAAAACATATTTAATCTCCCAGTCCATGCTCTTTTTGTATTTAATTTAACTTGCCCTGAAAGGTCAATGCAAGCATTCTCATATCCCTTCAAATAAAATCAATACAGATCAGCATGGATTTCACCAGGAGATTCCATTACCCAGAGAGCCTGAAGACACAGTAACAAGCCATTCTGAGGCAGGAGCAATCAGAATCGAAATTAAACACCACCTTTTATGGCAAGATGGGAAAAAACTTATAAATGGTCTATTTATATCCACAGGGTCGAAACCAACACCTGTCAGCCTGCAAATGCAGGTAGATGTGCTCTTTGGTGGGTTAAAGTTGCAGGGTCACTATACATACTGGCAGATGCTTTTTGCATAAAAAGAATAACAATAATGATAAAAAATCACAGCGTACTATGGTAATCAAACAACACTTGTACAACAAAAGATGCCAAAATACATGACCCCTTCACTCTGGTTCCTATTGTTTTTTTTGTTTGTTTTTCTGTAACTCAATGGCAGAACCCATCTCATTTTCCAGTTGTGAAATCTCCTGTTGGTTACTTCCATACAATCTTTGGTTGTCTAATCACAAGTAGTCTACATATGACAGCATGATGCAAATTATCCTACTGCAGGTAGATTTGACTTGATTTGATGACTAAACAGGTCATTTTGGTCTGAGAGGTAGTTGCCCTTTACCTTGTCAGTCAAATGGCAAATGGCATTTTCTCACCACACTGAGTGAACAGCCAGCAAAAAATGAGAGCCATGCTCCGAACGTTACATGCCATTCGAAGAACAGGGGAGACTCCTCTCTGATTTTGAGCGGCAAGTAGGTTTGATTCCAACTTCATGGATTTTAGATAATGTCTGTCTTGTTAGCTAACTAGCTAGCTAGCTAGTAGTAACAAACATTAATGTGGTTTAGCTGTCAGCTTTTCTTGTTGCTTTTGAAGATCCACTCTGGAACAAAATGACAGAGCTCTAGCTTTTCTGGGTATGAGGACTTATAAAAGACAACAACCACTTTTCTACTGATGTAGTGAAGAAACCAACTGAAAAAAACTTCCTATAAAAGCTGTACCTGACAGACTCTCAAAAGCTCCCTCCAAGTCAGCTTCATAGATTCAAACACATTTGCTCCTCTGATACCAATCACACATCAATGAAACATGAAATGAAGCATTGACTTAGAGGAAAAGGGGTAGAATGTAATGATATATGGCTTAGCTCCACTGTGAACAAATTTGACAGCATTCCAAGGTCCCAACTTTTGAATTCTTCATGGAAAGAAAAATACAGCACCCTCTCAGTTCTGGACCATTCACACTCCAGCCTATCTGTCCTGCAGAAACATCCTCTCATCCCTGTTTCGGTGTCAGACAATACCCCACCCTTACACATTGGGGAGGGCTACATTTGACAAACACTACAGTGCATGCAAGACCTGGTACAAAAACGGAGCAGAATTAGGCTTCATGGGTGAAATACTGAAATTTCTGCCTACTTTGGAAGCTGTCAGTGTGGGTCACCTTTCTTTGGCATGCACAAAATACACTATATTTTCTTTTAGCATGTTGGAAACAAAGGAGACTGTGTCTTGTTCATTTACATTTGAATTTAGTCATTTGGCAGACACTCTTATCCAGAACAACTTACTAAAAGATACTAAAATACTGGTGCCATGCCATCCTTGAAATGTAGAGCCATTGTGGATAACATTGCCAGAATGGGATTAAGTGCTGTCAAAGGGCATACAACCTCCAACGATTACAGTACAACATTCAGCTTCAACTGTACAATTTCAAAAGCCAAAAGTCTGTATCAACACAATACATTTATAACAACTTTGCCACTGCAAAGGTCTCATGTGTCATTACTGTAGCTCAGAGAGATCAGGACTCCTCTGCCTCCTAATGTCATCTTGATGGCTTAGCTTCAATGACCTGCCACGCATCAGGCCTGACAGCATATCTGGTGATGACCATGCCCTAAACTGAGATAAAGTATGCAGAAACACCAAGCAATCCAAAGCAGCAGGTAATCCTACCGCTCACAGGTGTTACAGGTTACACTGTAGCAGTTTCTCATTACATAAGCGACAAGCGGGTAACAAGCAGTGCTCCTTCCTGCTGTTAGGGGCGGTCCATACTTATCTCGGATATGCATATAGCTGCAACAAAACTTATGCAAGGCTGACTGAACGAGGCAGACATGGCTAATCAGGGAGTCTAATCACCAGACGGGACACTACACCCTTCCACCTGAACACAACACTCTGGAACTCTGTTGCAAAAGCTAATTCGTTGACCTTTTACTACGCATAACGTGACAGTGCCTGGGATTGTGAAAAGATCAGGTCTTGCAACACATGCAAAATCTCGAGCTGAAGTCATAGCAGGACAAGGGACATGCTGTCTGCTGCAGCTTCGGCCTGATTACAGGGCTGCATTTCACCAGCAGATGTTAATTAAATGCTTGCTAAGCACTCAGAGGTAAAATGAGAGATTCCCATAACAGTGGGAAGACCGTGTCTGGGATTTCTTGAAAATCAAGCTCACAGATTTTTCATGCAGCGCTATGCAGCATTGACAAGCTAACCACCCGTTCCAACATATGTGTTGTCTATTCCACAGTGGCTCCCAAAAAATGGGTATTGTTTCATTGCAGCCCAGTTCTTTCCGGAGGGGGAATAATGATTAAAATGTTGACAGCTCTAGAGGTTCATGCGGTATTCTAATAATGTGGTAACACAGGACACAAACAAGCACATACAAAAGCAGCGGGGAAATCCAATGAATACTGCGGTCAGTATGGCGAGGCTGAAGGGGAACTCTAACCTCAAGATCTTCTCTTTTCAAAAGGCTTTGGTCAGCGACTCACCCCCTAGAGAGTTTATCAGAATGCTGCTCGGTCTTCAGCCAATAGAGTCCGAGGTCACCAAGACACCAGCGTTCAATTTATTCCACTGATGCCACGACCCCTTTTAACGACAAAAGATATATGCCGGACATTTCGCAAAGCGTCAACAACAAAATATCAACAACTGACAGCCATGAGAGCCTGATTTATCATTTGTTTCCAATAGTGGTGATGTCACAAAAGGTCATCATCGTTGGTTTGTCACATGACCAGCATCAAAGAGTAACCTATGTACGAACCTATGTAAGAACAGGAGCCTTACAACTCTTTTTTGGGCTGACAACAAGTGGTTCTGGATACTCTTGCAGCGTTACGTAATTAGCACAAGAGGGACTTGTGCTACAGGAGAACTCTGTTTGTGCTCATTAATCACACCCTAAAGTTTGTCAAAGGGGAGAAATGAAGAGTAAAACTTACCCTGTAGGCTAACCGATGTTGAAGACTGATTGCTCTATTTCTTTGGTTGAGTATAATGGGGGGATCTGTGCACTATCAGATGACAATCCTCTGTACATTTGGCTGCAGATAATAAGGCACGTATATGCTGATCCAAGTTAACCCTGTTGAAGCATGGCTAAGTCACAAGCCCTGCTCACTTTACAATCAAATCAAATGATAATGATAATGCATCTGCGACAAATGCAAAATATTATTTTCGTGCATATCGATTGAAGTAAAATGACTGGATGGTGATCAAAATTATCTGGATTTTTCCATTTCACTTTGGCTTAATTAAATTTGTTTAATATGTAAACTACAAAAGGGGATGCTTTGTGAAACCAGGATACTCTGATCTGAGGCGGTACAGAAAAATGCTGCCAGTTTGCAAGCTTTGATTGCTTGTGCTGTATGGCCAACACGTCTGCTGTTGACGCTCAGTAAATACACGCCGTGCTTCAAAGGGCCCTTGAAGTTTGTGAAGCCTTTTGTTTGGAGTTAAGAAATCAGAGTTGTGCCTCGCGAGTCATGGTCCAGTCAGGTTTAATCGCAAAATCAGCACCTCCACGCAACACCGGGGGCCTCCTGGCTTCAGTAGTGCGGGCGGGAGCCGATGTCAGGGAGAGATGGCAGTGAAATGATGTGTTGCAGGAATGTTGAGCTTTCCAGCCTCGCTTTTATTTTGCCCTCCTGCGGCCACGGCAGAGTTAACCAGCTGCAATTAATTTCACTCATGCAGCAGGTTGTCCATCTCTGTCTCTGTTAGCATCAGATTAATAGGCTGTAAACGTCTTGGATTAAGGTCATGAGAAAACAAAACATGACCCTCTTCAATTTTCTTGTAGCTTGGTACATATTGTTACAGCATCAAAGGAGCTGTTAATAGGCACATAGATAGACTGTATATTACATAAAGGCTTATTATTACATTACTGACATTTATTATTACATTTTTGGCATTTAGCAGACACTCCTATCCAGACTGAATTACATAGGTTACAATTTATCCCATGTTACCCATTTATACAGCTGGATATTTACTAAGGCAATTCTGGGTTAAGTACCTTGCCCAAGGGTACAGCAGCAGTGCCCCGGCGGGGAATTGAAGCAGCAACGTTTCGGTTACAAGCCCTGCTTCTTGCCACTATGCTAAACTGCCATCACTAAAGCTCACTACATGTCATAAAATATACACAATATATGTACATTGACTTTTGTGCTTACTTTCAATATATATATTTGAGTGTACAAACACTTTTTAGTTCAACCAAATGTGTATGCCTTTAGTTTTGTTTTTTGTTGTTTCTTCAGTAAAATGTACTTCCAAGCCCCAACTCTTTAAGCACAGGGTAGAATGTCACTGATCAGTGTAACCCAAAGGTTCCATTTAAAACCATTTCCACGGCTGTGTTTTATTAATTATGTGTATTTTAAGGAACGCCATAGCTGTGTACTCCATACCTATTACATGATGAGCCTTAATGTGACACACAGATGCTAATGCATATTTGGTGTGTGCAGTGATTTTTGATGGTAAAAACACATGTGCCTTGCCCTTCAAGAGCATCAGAAAAGGCATGCACATGCACCATCCTATGAATTCAGTGCACGTCCTGTTACACAACGTAATGGGCAACCTCTTGAAACATACAAAAATAATGTGATAATGTTTTTATATGAAAGATTGTAGAGGTAGAGCACTGCAGTGCTCATTGACAGTGACTGGACTTGTAAACAGAAGATTGCAGGTTGAAATCCCAGTTGGGACACTGCTATTGTACCTTTGAGGGTGATACCCAACCTTAAATGTGTCTGTAAATAGCGAGCTCTGTTAATGGAGAATGAGTAAGGTATGTAAGTACCCAGATCAGCACATATGCTAAGCAAATATGCTATGATAATGATGGGGATATTGCAATCTCAACATCTGTCACAGAGAGAAAAGTCCCAATGCAGTGTGAGGTGTGGAACACTGTGCTGACATTTTTCACAAGATTCACTGGTGCAAGAGTGATTTTTCATCTTTCTTGCAATTGTCTCACAATGAAATTGACTACATGCTTTCTTCTCTCCAAGATAGCCCAAGTTAAACTGTCAAGTAGACTGAGAGTTCAAATCTGATAATTACAAAGTCATTATCAGATTTTAAAGGGTTTTTATTTGCGTTGGAACTAAATCTAAGCCTGAGGCAGGGTCTCAGTCATTAAATCTTCTCTTTTTAGCCTAATGACTCCTACCGGAGACAAGTCATTTGCACAAAAAGGAGAATCGCCATTTGTACTCTGGACGCCATAACTTGAAATGGTCTCTTTTGTATTGAATGTGCAGATGTGCAAATCTACAGATCTTTCACCCCCAAGAGCAGGCTTCTGAACATTCTGCATCCTCATGCTTTTAAGGATAAGCCTTTGCTGGGTAGTGGCTGCGCTCCTGTCTTATAAAGTGGTTTGGGGACTTTTCCATTCTCTTGCTGAAAGGTGTTTTTTTCTCTTCTGACTCCATTACACACAGCCAGCCATGAGCTGAAATTTGTGCATTCTCAATACACTCTCACTACCAGACAGACACAAATGAAATAACACTGCAATGGTCCAACAGACACACAGCCCCATTTTGTGATGTATCACAACACATTTTCAATTACCACACTGAATCGCATTGCCTATCTCTCCTGCAAGACATTTTTTCATTTAATTATTCTTGAGATTAAATCGTGTAATGCAATTACGTTATTTTGTTCAATGTTGCCTCGGTGGACCCAGGATGGTTTACGGAGAGCGGGAGCTCCGTTGCTGTGCCTTATCTCTCTTTAAGATCCCACAATGGCAACGTTCATATTTTCATTTGGTAGTCATGTGATATTACCTGTTACTGTTCCACAGATATATCTGTGCTTCGGGGCACACAGCACAATATGAGGTAAGGATCTATATCACTTTTGGGTATATCAGATGTGATTCTTATCTATACACTGCAGAAGATGCAATCCAGGTACAAAGAACTCGTTTCCTGTTTCACAAGCATTTTTCAAAACATAACCACAGTATATCTATAGATATTCTATATTATGACCAGATATTTGTCTCTGGCATTCCTTCCATCCTCTGTATTTTTCTATCAAGGAAATTCTGCTTGGTAACAGGAGTTTCTGGTGCCATCTCTGTCTATATGCTGACCACAGATGTTTAAGACCATTCCCTTTCAACAATGTTCTTAACAAGCCAGCCGATCAGAAAATTATTAACTTCAGCAATGGCACAAATTGAACTTTCCATGCGCAGGGAGCTGAATGTTTCATCCATTCACTGGACATTAATGGTAGATCTCTTTGTAAAAATTATCACAACCTCAGCAACATGAAACCAAAGAAATGTGTCAAAAATGTTTACTGATAGAGTGAAGATATTACATACAGCAGTGTGGTTAGACAACTGGATGTGTAAAGCAACGGTTGTGAGGTCAAATTGCAGGAGTCAGTTAACACTGTACCCTTAACAATGTTCTTGAATTGCTGCAGCAAATATCCGGCTGTTTAAATGGGTAATATGTAAACTGGCTGGGACAAGGGCATCTGTTAAGCAAATAAACACCACAGTGGAAAATCTGTACACGCTTACTGTTCAGAATTGCAGCAATCTGTCCCCAGTGTGGCCTAAGGACAATCATGTATGATTGCACAGGAGTAAGGAAAACAACTGTCAATATGACACCCGGCCTAGGGTCTGGTGCGAAACATCCACCCCTCTGCCGAGGACACAGCCATCAGTGGGCCGAAAACCGCCGGGGAAATGCACTCCACCATACTGCAGCACTGACTTTTACCGTGCATGCCCTGCACATGCAACAGAAGTCTGGCACCTCAAAAGGGCACAGAGGCCAAAGAATGACATGCCTTTGATCTACTAAATTATTCATACAGAGCATTATTTTATTCATTCACTCTCTCACCTCACTGCCTGGACTGGCAGCTTGTGCCAGAACATAGTTTTACCAAAAAAAAAAGTTTTGGGGTTACTTTTAGACTGGGGCTTGGTGTAGCCCACTCAAACCTCTCAATCCACTCAATCCAATATTTCAGTCTGGTTCAAATGCTATCACTGGAGCCGAATGCAAGTAGGCCATAGACTGAGAAATTCTGTACATTTTCACATTAAAGGCTCTGATGCTGTCAGATACATGTTAGAACTGACCTTCCCGTAATTCACCACTAGTGGGCAGGTTGAAGCGAGAGCTTGACTCCATTACCATAAGAAATAAAGTTCTGGCACGGGTTCCGTTGTGGGGTGTACACTGTTGCTGTCCTGGCTAACGTCCTCCCTGTGTGGATTCCAGCGATGCATAAAATAACTCGTCCTCCAAACATGATCTCCTGACTCCCTGTTTGCGTCTCTCTGTGCTTGTCTCCCACTCAAACAGCTCAGAGGGTGGAAAAAGCAAACTGCTCTCGTTCTCTTCTTCAAACATTTCAGAGCAACAAGGACTTTAAATGAAGAAATTACTCATAAGGCATGCAAGTTATACAAGGTTGTTGTTTTTAGTTAGACCTTATGCAAAAAAAGCCTCAATAACAAGCCATTCAGCGTCAAAACTGATTCGCCTGACAAAAAATGTAATTAAGCATCGGTCGCCAACGGCTTACAAAGGAATGCCTGGGAGTGTCAATAGCTGCCCATTAGCAGAGTAAAGGGCACAACCTGGAACGCTTGGAGATATCAAATCTCTGACCATGGGGGAAGGGAGAAGAGGAGGGGGTTGCATGGTAGGCAAGGGTATTTTCATTAATCAGCCATTCTCCTTCAGCAGTGACGTTGGAGGTGGCCATACGTGCATGCTTAATATAGTGTTTAATGCATGGAGCACGTAAACAACAGGTGTTGAACCATCTAGTCAGTGAATGATTTGTGGAGTGCTATGGAAAAAAAGACAATTTTGGTTTACCGCATGAGTGAACCCTTTTCAATGATCCCAGCGTGGATTTCAGACTGAAATCGACACCATTTTGAATAATGACGCGAACGTTTTGACGTGTGTCGCATAGCGCCTGAGGGGGTTTCTTCCAACTGCCGTTCTTTGTCATGGGGGTTTACAAATCAGGCCTGGGTGTTTATGAGAGCAGCAGGCAACAGACAAAAAACATTTCCCAGAGTGCCGTGCTGCTCTGGACAGCAGACATGGAGGGCAATGTTCAACTTTCAGAAGGATGAGTTCATAAGGGTTCCTGTCAGGCGAGTATGCAGTGAGCTGACCCCCCAAAGGCCAGGGGATGACCTTCGAGTTACAAAGATGCAGACTGAGCGGCTCTCCCATTTCCAATTAACCTTGTCTCCTCTTACCAGCCACTCTCCTCGTGTTGACCAACAGTCTGCAGTTACTTAAGAGGGAGACGGTCAGACGACACAACAGAGGAGGAGTTGCCTCACTTGTCTGTAAAGCGTGGGGTGGCTGCTGTCAGACTGGCTGGTCCGGGCTCAGACGAAACAGCACAGCGCAGGAGTAGCAAGGGACCGGGGGATCCAGCTTACTTGCGTTCCTCATTCTACTATCAGAACTGAGCGACTGACCTCCTTTGTAATCCGCTTTCTTCACAGAACACAGAGAGCCAGGTAGAGTCACAGCTCAAGAATCGCAGTAATGCTGCAAACGTGCCCCCAGGACACATGGATTGAGAGAGGAAATGTGTGATTGCTGGGGCAAAAAGATGCTGTGAGAGATACTCCTCAGAAACATAATCCTCTTCTCATTCTCTGTCTCTCTTTCTCTTCTGTCTCATTTTTAACAGGTTGTACAATCTGCTTGCTTTTCAAAGCCTACTTTTTTGGTTTGTTTTGGGTTTTTTCCCTCTTGCCTGTAGATAAATTCTGCCATTCAGAAATTACTACCCTTTATGTAGAGTTTTGCAAAATACTGACAGCGAGAAATGATACTTGTTTCATACGCACAGATGCAGCAAGCCCCCCATAAAAGAGAGCACGTTCCCTTAGACACATTTCGCTCCTATGCGGCGGTGCAGAGAACGGCAGCGGCGGCTCATCAAAAAAGTCTTCGTCAGATGTGTGATGGTGATAAACAGGCACCACGCTTCAAACTGCGAGGCAAACTCTTTCTGACAGTGTCAACAGACTGCTCATTGTCGAGTCTCCCCGTGTTCGAATGCTAATGCTAGCTGTTGTCTTTACGGATCAAACCTAAAGAAAACACTGGGGGCAATCCATCAGCGCAGACTCGCTTTTCTCTCTCTCGCCCACACCATCCCCCCCCCCTCCGATGTGCGCTTCGCCCCCAAGAGAAACTCCAAAACTCAACCGCTGGACGACTCGGAATACAAATGCACACTGTTCCAGAGACAGGCGGATCACTTTAAAAACCAGGGCTGCTCTCTCTTCACACTATTTTTCATAGGAAATCCAAGCCCTCTGGTTGTGCTGATGAATATCTCTGCTTTTCAGCTGTCCAGCTGCCTGTTAAATGTGATTTACCCGCTAACTCACTCAACTCAACCTCCTCGTCCGTGCATGCTGACTGCACCTTGTTAGAATGCCAAACGGAGTTATGCAGTCTGTCTCTCTGCCATGTGGAGCAAACCCACGTAAAATAAGGTTTATATAGGAGAAACAAAAAAGAACTACTGTAATCAGTCAGAGTAAAGCCACACACTTTTCTTTGACAGCTGAATAAAGACACGCATTGTTTCTCCTTGGCCTTCTGGGGGACCCAAACAACATGTTTAGATCCAGAATTATTAACTCCCTCCAGTGGAAGTCCGGTGAGGCCAAAGTAGATAAGAGGCTTTTTGTATGTTGGTTTATATTAATAAAACGGACTTGATCTTTGCCTCTCTGGTGACTGACATGCCCGTATTGGGGCAACCGATTGGACATCAGTCATACTGACAGCAAGCTGAGAGTCAGGGGATGAGGGTGGAGGGCTCACGTTTCACAAACTAACACCTGCATCTCATGCCCTGGTGGACCCTTGGGTCTGCCTCTCACACCAACAACCCTGCAACAGCCACCAAAACAAACCGGGACACCAATTACACGGGGACACACACCCACAACCACTGATTATGGGGAGCTCAATCACACCAGCTATAGCCTTGCACAGCTTAAAATGAAGGTCTGAGTTTATTTTTTGCTTTTTCTCGTTTAAAAGCCAGAACCATTTAGCTGAACCATTTAACGAAAAGAGACTGCGTGTTTTGACCGGCTGTCTGTGCGCTACCCGCCACGGGCTCTCTGGTCTTTTAAGAGGCCCCTGCCTGAGGTTGACGGGGGCTGCGCAGCGCACTGCGGTGACACAGGGAGCGAGTGAGACGTTAAAAAGATCGGTCTGTTTCGCTGTGGACACTCGCACACAGGCAAACACACCCTCACTCCAGATTGCCATCCTCAGCGTCCCCTTCTCCAGCTATCACACGCTGATAAGGTTTACCCAGGCACTGTATCATGTCAGCATACACTTTCAACCCCCCCTTCCTTACACACCCCCTGCACTTTCTGAGAAACCAGCGACAACAAATCTCATGGTGACAGAGCAAAGTCAAAACTAACCAGGCAAAGACTGGGGAAATGACAATGCATCAGGAACAAATATATACCAGACAAGAGTAGGTGCGCAGATTACACGAGGTAAACAACACCAGACAGTCCCTATCAATGGTTAACTGAACCTGCTCGCACTGCAGTTAATGAGTACAAGAACCACCTTTCTGCTCTGGTGGTTATGGTACTTACTTTCTTTTAGATTCTTCTTTTTCAATGAAAGCTACTCCAGAGATAAAACAGCCACTTGATGTTTTCAGGTGAGAAGCAAAACAGACGGAGAAACTTCCACAAGATGCAAGGGGTAGCCAGCGGAAAGTTCTTGAAAAGCTATAGTGGTAGAACGTAGTGTTTCAGCTCCTGAGGTCTGTACTCTGCTTGCCTTCTCTCACTCGGTCTCTTGCTCCCCCTCTCTCCCTGACATACTGGATGTACGCCAGAGCCACTGGCAATAAACTGTAGCCCCTCCCCTCACGCTGAGAGAGGGAGTGAGTGAGTGAGAGAGAGAGAGAGAGAGAGAGGGGGGAGAGAAAGAAAACAAGGGAGCAGAGTACATACTCCAGAAACAGATTTCCATACACCAAAGCAGAGTTTCTCAAACGTTTTTTCCACACGACAAAGGAGAAAAACATAACCGCCATCAAATTTGTCAGTTATTTGAAAAGCAATAGTTTATCATTCGGCATAATGGGATAATGAACATTTAAGCTGTGTATTTTTCCTTCCAGGAAATTCCTCAGAAATTCAAAACCTGTCACATTAACACACAATGCTGGATGTTTTGTTCAGTTTGTTGCAGTTGTTTCAGCATTTTTATACATATCTCTTCATCATCTTCACCTGGGGGACGTATTTTGAGATGCACTGCTTGTGTTACCTTTGCAATGTATAATTTTGTCTCAGGAATTCTAAATGGACCTTTACGCCGGATTTCTTTGATTTAGTGTAGTTCTAATTTGTATTCAAAGACTGTGTCTAAGGGTAATGTTAACTCAACATTTTCGGTCTTTCTGTCCCTGCTAATAGAGCTGTTTCAAACCGAATTTCAACCGGAACAGTAAAAATCTGATTTGAGTAATTTAATCGAACACTTGCTCCTAATCAGAACTGACTGAACTGGCATCAGAGCGTTTCAGTTCATTTTCTTTTCTTTGACCGGCGTAATAAAGCCGCGGATCTCATTGCCAAGGAAAAAGGGGAAATCTTTCCATCGCCTTAGAGGCAGAGAGGAGCCGAACAGACGCTTGGCGCGTGTCTGTGACTCCCAGCTCTTCAAGTTGTTCCAGCACTGACAATGTCATTAAGACCCCCCTGACAAACGCCCCTCCATTAGAGGGAACAAACGTTCAAGCCACAAAGTCGGGAGCTTCACAGCTACGGCCGTCGGCCAAACACGCCTTGATTGCTATTAAGGCGCACAAGAGAGTGCCATCGTCTGAATGTGCGAAACCACGTGTTCTAAGATCATCACGCACTGCTGACATTTGTGAGAACAAATTTCTGGGAGAACAAGAGCTTTGTTTAGAAAACAAACTATAACGATAACAGAAAATTAATAAAGAACGACAACAGACATATTTCCTGCTGGATCTAATTTAATTTGAACAACAATACTGAACCGTATTCATTCTGTGCCGATCTTAGAGGTGGAAAGCGTCTTAAAATAAACAGCATCGTAATTTATCTCAGAACTATTCTGTTTAGCCAGAACTACTGCCCTGCATATTCTGGAAAGTCAAGCTTGCGATCTAAAACGGCGGTAAATGGCAAGCAGGTGCACGTAGGCCTACTGCGAACTTGGGTGTTGTAATAGGCAGTGTTTAAAGTCTGGTTTTACAAGGTTAATCCCTAAAAAGAGTTGAAAGCCTGGTTCTTGCGGAAAGAAGGTTATTATCATACCCAAAGAGACGTCACTGCTTTTATAATGTCACGAAGAACTTAATTATCTCCAAAGTGACATAGTAGTTTCAGGTTGATGACAGTGCAAATCCCGCTGTACACAAGTACAGTATATGCCATTTAACCCACCAACTAGCAACATGCAGCATGCGTTAGCTAAATTAATCTTGCACAACATATGGATATTTAATTCAGTTCCGCTCTGCTAATGGTCTGACAAAATATGTCAGGGACTGACGAATAAAGTGGCTGTACCAAATAATTTTGAACAGTGAATATGTTTAGCTGTTAGTAACTGAATAATCTGTAAAATACATGCATACATACAGTTCATACAATGAGCAAACAACTGCCTACACTGTTTAGGCATATAAGTAAAATAAATGAAGAAAGATTTAATAAGTCTAACTTACAAGCATATGCTGCAAAATCTGTTACAGGTAGACCTTTCAAACTGAATGACGGATGCCTTACCTATATCAGTAGGCCTATAGAGACATTAAGAAAAATGGCAAATATTATGTGAATGTGTGAATGTTGATAAAATTTGTACAAGGATGTTGTTTAGAAAATGTAATTATGCACAACTAGCGACAACGGAAGTGTTAAATATAATGGGTGTGTATCGGCTTGCATGCATCTACAGTAAAGTCCATATCCAATGCCAAAATGGTTGTGGCTTAAATCAATCCCCGATCAAGTAATGCTGTAAAATGTTATGGAAAAAGTGTTTTGCAAACATACTGGATGTGGCTGGGCGTGTGCAGAGCCCAAGAGCCACAACAGGTGGTTCGCACACATGCTACTGCATGCCTGATAACTGTGCCAAATGTGAGATGAATCAGTGAATACACTGAAAAGTTGATAACATTTGTGGAAAACCTGTTTGGCGGCCAAACTGGCCTTGGACCTAAAGAAACAAAAATTGTTCTACGGCCAAGTGAGCATGCCAAAATTTGAGGAATATTGAGAAATGCTGTAAAGAATTATTTGAAGAAAACAGGAAGAAATAAGAGGAAGAAAAAAAGAAAGAAATAGAAAGAAAAAAACAACCAGTACAACATGTTTTCAGGTTAATTTGTTATATTCCACATCGATGGAATGCGTGGACAATCCTACCATTTTTTTAAAGATAAATAAACAAAGGGTTACACACATCTGATTCTACCTCATTTATCATAGGTTTCAGCATAAAAAGAAGCAAACACATTAAGACAGCGCCTAAGTCTGAGGGCAAATTGGCATCAGAAAGCCTCCAATGAGGGATAGAGGGGAGAAATCCACGGTCTAATATTGCGGGGTTCTAAATATATACATTGGGGGCGTTCCTCAAGCGGGTGGACAGCATGCCTGGTTAAAGAGGTCAGGAGCTGGAATTCCAACCTCATGCTTTACCCAGAAGACCACATGGGCAGGGCCAGGAAACGTGTGTCTTACTTACGGAGAGCAGTCTGCAGCAGCGGCACGCTCCCTGGAGCACTGTCCCCATGAGGCCCTTGCTCCCCCCCCACTCCACCCCCCCGCCACTGAGTGTGCGTGTGCATGCAGGGAGGGCTGACTGGGACTTAAGCCAATCAAGCAACCCGGAACAATACAGACTGTCCGGCACAAAGGGTATTACAAGGGGATTAGAATCTGCTCGGTTCCCCGTAACACATCTGATGTTTCAAAGACGGCGTAATCCCTCGGTGTGTCTTGTTAGGGTGTTCACTGGAAAACCCAGAGGGACAAGGAGGAGAGAGCCACAGGTTAACCAACACTGGGTGTTAAGTGTTAGCTGCTAAACTGCTGTCACCTTCAGTAAAGACCTGGCAAATATCACATTAATGGGAACAGGAATGCATTCCTTACTTATTTGCTTGGTTGAAACCCTTGATTTGTGTTGATTTGCACATCATATATTCTCCCTATTGTACATTCCAACAGCTGGATGTTTAACAGTCATTCAAACCAAATTCTTTGTTTAAGGGAACATTGGTATTGTTTCCAGTATTTGAACCTGCAACCATCTGGTTAAAGGCACAGTAGTCTATTCACTGCTCCACACTGCCATCATGATTTCACACATGCATACTACATAATTTTGTAGACACAAGGCTATACAGGGAAAGAAGCCCTCAGTACAGTCAGACTCGGCAGTCTTCCTACTTTCATTTTTGTCGAGGATACAAACATGAGCCATTGCCTTTTGTTCCCACGAATGCACATCAAAACCGGTAACTGAGGGTTGAGGGTCTCCTTCTGTCAGACATATTTTAAGAAACAGAGCAGCTTTAAAAAAGTGTTCCTACTTTCAGCCGAATGAGACGGCAGGCTGAGACAGACAGAGCAGAGAGAGGATTCCCTCCTTGGAAACAGAATCCTCATGGAGCCATTCCATCTCCATTAGCATTCAACAGCAGCGCAAAATATAATGTTTTATTAAACGCTATGCTTTGAGGGAAGACCTGGCACTTTAAACACAGTCTGTCTGAGACCCACACGGCTTGCCAGTAGGTCATTCCTTACTAATTATTTACACACCAACACTGTGCAAATCTTAACAGATGACACTAACTTCGTAAGCAGTCTCTGTCGCCCCACTTGAGATGATTTGACATCACAGAGAATATTTGTTCCAGATTACTTGATACGCAACAAAGTGAGCTTCCCAAAATCTTGCCAGCAGTGTGATGTTGTGGTTAGGGTAGTGGACTCAAAATCTGAGGGGTTGTCAGTTCAAGTCCAAGGTGCATCCTGTCAATCAACGACATATTCAGCTGAATAATGCATAATACATGTGATCAAATAAGGCACCTACTATGCAAATAAGTAATTAATAAATCTGCTCTTCAGATAAAAAACAGGCAACAGTAAACTAGCAACACCACATACAGTATGCTCTTGGGTATTTCAAACTGGATAGACAGAATGGAAATATTTTCATCACAGATTGCTGTCATGCAGTGACTGTTATTGTTACTAACACAGTAATTGATGGCAAACATACAAAGTGAAATCCAATGAGTTATTTTAGCTGTTAAAGTCAGGCTAAAGAAAAAAAGACAAATAACAGCATATCAATAACTCTGCATACAGTCTGCTCTTGGATGTTCCTCTCTGGATGCTAGGACAGGCAGAGCACTAATATTTTCATCACAAATTGATGTCACTTAGTGACTGACGTGCTGTGACCCTTCATCAGACAGGCATTCTCTCTCACAGACTACCAATCTGTCATCGGGATGGTTTATCCAAAAGAGTCTAAACATGTCCCTTACAGAGGTCACCCCAAAATTTGTTTTTCCTTATTTCTGAGAAGAAATAGCCCTGAGCTGAATCAAGGATTGATTTTGCAAAGGTTACTTAGTAAACTTCTCCACAGTCCTGGTTCAGACAGACAAAAACATCCTCCACACATCTGAAGAGTGTGAGCCAAATGCACTGGTGTTGTTTCCTTTAACAGATTAAAAAGAGTACATTCAAGTAAATACGTATTAGATGTGTTGCAGAAAGGGTCTAGATGGTTGGAGCTTCAGAATATTTTAAGATATCTGTGTAGAGACACTGAATTCACTGCAAAAAATACCACTTGTTTTCACAGAGCCAAATTAAGCATCTATACCAACAGATTCTATGAGTTCAGAGATTTCATGTGTTAATTTATCACACATTAATCACCTAATTTATCTAAGATAAAAAAAAAACTTTTCCCTTATTCTGAGCGCAAACTCTCACCTTGTTGTTCTTGTAATAGCAGTGATGCCTGGAGCTCTTAAAAGCAGTTAACTCTGATTTCCCCCTGAAAGTTTCACAGTTTAGGTGAGCTCAGACAATCACATTACAAATTCATAATCCATTAAAATGCAAATGAAGTCATCACAGAGTCAATTCTCCAATGAGCCATTAATTACCTGCTACATGTTAATGAGTGCACTTTTTAATATATTTTTCTCAACTAAAAGCTTTGAGTGGCTAACAAGTTGTACCAATATCATTGTTACAACAAAAAAAGCTGAAAGAAGCTTTATTCTAAAAGATTAATAAGCATGATAACCTTGAGAAAGATCATGCAAGTGCCCTCTTTTGTTCTTCAGCAATGACGCAAGCAAACTCACACAGACTCATACACACAAATATAAACGCACACACATATGCACACTCTCTCTGTCACATACACATGCAAACAGATACACAGATATGCCCTCTAGTTAGAGGGACAGAGGTTAGCAGAAGCTCATTGATGCCACCAAAAGGAGAATGGTGCCTGTACTTTGGACTGATTGATGGGCAGCTCTAGCTGGCATTTAGTCGCAGGGTATAGCTTAAAGTAATGGAGTATTCACAAAAACCAGATAGACCTCGGCTGTCAGATTACCCTCTTTTATTTCTGCAGTTCAGTCGGGGGCCTGCTCTACTCTGCCTTAAGGGCTTAGACTGCTGCAAAGAAAGTGAGTCTCCAAAAGACTGGAGACAGGTTTAATCATGCCACGACCACCTGATGGATCTGTCTATTGCAACAAGCATGTCTTTTGTTGTGAAAAGCTTGGTTTAAGACATGGACATCATGTGAAACAAACATAGCTATTGAATTTCCAGAGGTAAATAACTCAAGATGACCAATAATGGGAGTAAAGTCCAGAAAAGACACTCAATCAATCAACTTGTGTCCTCTAGATACAATCTCAAACTGTGTGGATGTTTTGTTCATGAGCATGAAACTGGACAATGAGTTCCGTAAATTGTAAAATTCAAGTTTCCATACTTTCTTCTGCTACTCTGCAGCTAATGATGTCGCTAATGTGGCACTAACTGGTTGTTGAATGCCCCCACGGTTTGGACTAATGTTCCCATTATTCCTCCACAAAGGTCACCAGACTCCCACCCCCGCAGCATCTCCCAGGGAAGCATGCTGGTAAAGGCAGTACACCTCACACCCCATGGCGAGTCTGAGCCTGACAAATTTCAGCTTTACCTCCCACAACAGGCAAAGGGGGGTTTATCAGGTTCTGCATGAGTCATCCCACTGGTTTCACCTTGCCTTACCTTTCCTGGTTTGCTGTGGTCCTGCTTGTGCAGGAAGCTACCTCCTGTCCATCACTCCTCAACCCGATGCTCCTGCTAGGCCTGCCCATAAACCTCTCCAAAGAATAAAATGCACCTGTTTTCATACACCAGCTCGTTGGCTCATTTCCTCACTTTTGGCATTAACCAGTCAGTTTACATGTGCACACTTAAAGCACTTGTTTCCCTGTGCACCAATCAGAGTCATGGCTACAAGGGACCCCAAAATTGCATCAACTGATCTGAGATATTGTCCATGGTGTCTCCATGCAGCCATGAAAGGTTCCATATGATGGTGGTTATATATCATGGAACCCAAGTTTTTTTACAGTTCTCTGTAGCATGGCTGAGGTTCTCCAGGGTTCTCTATGAGATGGCTCAGGTTCTAAAATTCCTCTGATATGTAACTCTAATGGTAAGCAGTTTCAAGAAACAGTCATCATTCAGCTTTTCTTCATGAGTATGGAGGCACTTCTGAATGATTGCACAGAACAAGAAGATGACAGAAGTGCATCTGAGGAGAGAGAGAATGCAAAAATGCTATTGTAACACCTATAATGTCTGATCTTTAGAAACCATGCAGTCACAAAGATTTCAATTTACCAAAGCGATATTGTATGCTTAACACTGAAAACTCTGCCTCTGTCACAGCTTACGCTAAAACGTGTTCTGATTTACGGTATCACATAGTTTTAAATATTTATGAACTGGGTGTGTACAAAGACAGAACACCCTTAGCTAGAGCACTAGTGTATGCAGCATCGGAACCTGCCAAACAGAACCTCCTAGACTCAAGAGCCTGGTGGATGGAGAAGATTCTGACCAGACAGTTAAACAGTCTTTGACCATAAGTCCTATAGGGACAGTTAAGTGAATGGAGCGGGTGCATATATATGCAGGGTGTAGGGCTCTGTGTTCAGCAGTGGCCTGTGTTTAATATTCAAGCAGTGCACCCAGAGGAATGTAAATCACTCTTTGGCTGCACAGTTGACACTTCGTGTCCACATCAAAGGCGCCAGCAGCCCCACCTCTCATCCTTTCCCTCCTCTATCCCCCTGATGGCGCGCAACAGATTGCTTGTTCTTCGCCCGCCACCAGACAGCGAAAATAATCAAGCCGACAATACAGATGTCAGCTCGGATCTTCTCCCTCGCAGTCAGCGATGACAAATACCACTCACTGGATTTACTGCTAATAACGATCAATCAGTCAGATCACGGGAAGGGAGGAAAGAAGAGACCTTTCCACCGCGGTTGTAGACAGCAGTGCGGTGCAGAGGTTAAGGAACTGGATTCACTGAATGGACAGTTGTGGGTTTGATTCCCAGGTGGGCCATTGCTGTCATGCCTCACAGCATAACACATAACGTAAATTGCCAAGTAAATTCCAAGCTGTAAAAATGAATATGTGTATGAAATATGAATGTGAAAACACAATGCAGAAAAACATCTGTCAAGCAAACAACTCAACTGAACTGAACATTGCAGAAAACTACTGCTTACTGCTTACTGATGTGCACTGGGACCTATGTGCTCAGTCTGTGTACAGTGTGTGCAGTAATGTTGGTCTTAGAGCTTCAGAATGCTGCCTGCAGATAGAGGACATCCTTACTATACTTCTTTGCTTTTTTGCTAAACCGATCCTATATCAGTGCACCTCAAAGAGGAAACAAAGATTATAAAAGATCTCAAAGATTATATAAAAAATACATTTGTGATCACTATGAAGCTAAAGAATAAACCAACAATAGTTGATATTGTGCAAAGCCACTCACAGCAGAGCAAAAGTTCTTTTGTGGTCTGGTTCATGAACTCATTCCGAGGTCTTGTTTTTTTCTGCACTCACAGGTGTGAAGCTGAAGAGGTGGGTCAGTGGCGTGGAGCCGCCGGAGGGTGTGAGAGGTCAAGGGACAGCTGGTAATTCCAGGTGTCCACCTGCGGAAGAGCAAACAGTCCCTGCTGACACAGACCAGACCCACAGGGGCATCAGATAAAGCACTAATTTGATGTGACTGCAAATAAAGGAAAGCTTCCTTAAAGGGCGACAGGCTTCCTTCCAGCATACTAAACCAAACCTCTGATTTGCATTATTTAACAGTTCTGACACCAGAAAAACAGAGAGCAAGGCCTAAATAACAGACTTTACTGTAATCGATAGAATTGATGTGCAGAAGAATTCAAGATCTGCAAAATAAAGTAAAAAACTGTTTTTCTGTTTTTAATACACTTTTTAAAATATTTACCTCTGTTCCACCATAACAGAACACATACATGTATACAAATACAACAACAGCTCAAGTTAACACATCATTAAAGGGGCGATCCAGCAAATAACTGACTGATTGTGATCCCTGTTATGTTAAAAAAGCAAATATTCTTTTATAAAAAACTCCTGAACTGAAGAACCTACTCAATCCTCACGTCATGGAGGGAAAATCTTTCTTCAGCGATCTGTTTTAGGGAATTTGCAGGTTTAGTGCATTTTTGGAGATCACGACCAAGTAAATTATTTATGGGTCTCTGATGCTTAAACCACCTTCCTGGCTCTGTGGTGCAATCAGTTCTGACCTGATACGTTTACAGTTTACCCATGAGGCTTGGCCAAGACTGGGCATGACTGCGCATCAATATGAAGGGATCGGCTGCGACCGGGCCTGACTGCGCATCAGTGCAGATAGACATGCCTGCATAGGGTGTCTCTGCATATCAGCACAGACAGTGAAGCTGGCTTAAGGATTTAATGCACCTCAATACAGGAGAATAAGACAGAACAGGGCTTGACTGCACATCAGTGCAGATGGAGATACTGGTATAGGGTTTCCCTGCCCATCAACACAGATGGAGAGGCTGTGACAGGGTTTTACTGTGCTTCAACACAGACAGAGAGGCTGGCATAGGGTTTTACCGCCCATCAATACAGGCAGATAGGCTAGGATAGGGCCTGACTGTGCACCAATGCAGATGCAGATACTGAAATAGAGTTTCACTGTGCATCAGCACACACAAAGTGGCCCTGGTGTGACCGCCCGTCAATACAAAGGAAGCAGCTGGAACAGGGTACGGCTGCACATCAACACAGATGGAGATGCTGAGATAAGGTTTCCTTGCTCACAGGCGCAGATGGAGAGGCTGGGATAGGGTTTGCCTACACGTCAACACAGACAGACGGGTTGAGACAGGGTGCGACTGCACGTCAACGCAAAGAGAGATGCGGAGACGGGGCGTGAACGCGGACCGACCCAGCGGCACCTGTCCGAGGCGGCGATGAAGGAAGCCCCGGGTCAGCTCATTACTCATCGCGTTGGCAGTAAGACAGAGGAGCAATTAAACGCACACACTGACCAAAAGTGTCACAACACGCTTCCTTCAGGGCCTCTTTGGCTTCGCACTGAAGAAACGCACAGGAGACGCTGACATTTAGTGGTGGGCTATTGCTCGGAGGTACAAACGAAAACAAGGAATGTCAACAACTAGCGGGTTTGTGACTGATACAACCACAGAATCCTGTGTATTTGCATTTATGTGTGTGTGTCTGTGTGTGTGTGTGTGTGTGTGTGGGCGCATGTGCATGAGCGAACGTGTGTGTATATGTACATGAGTGCATCTGTGTATGTGTCTGTGTGTATGTGCGTATGTGTTGGGTGTGAAAAACTATTTACCTCTAAAGCAAAAGGGCCTTAAATGGCAAACTACTGATAAAGTCAGTAGTAAAGTGCCGTCATACTCACTATCGCAGAGATGTGATTCAGTGTGGCTTTCCCCACATAAATCTCTGCACAGAGAGGCGGATTGCAGAGTCTGTAAAGGGAGGATGGAGGGGAGGGCAGGGAGGGCGTTTATCATGGAAGGGACAAAGGCACTGTGTTAGTCTGGCTTGGCGGTTAATATTCAGCAGAGAGTCATTGGGGTGGCTCAGCCAGCCAGATCAGTCCATTTTCCATCTGTTCTGATGCTGGAGCCTAGCGTCCCCGGAGCCTGCCGAAAGCGAAGGAATCGACCCCGTCTATCCCTTCCCCCCCGTTCACTGAAAATCAGAGACGGCAGAAATCAGAAATCAGAGAATTCTATTTCCAGCTTTGCTCATTTCTAAAAACAGCGACGTGTGGAAAAAACGCCGTCGCTGGTGCTATTTTCAGTTAACATACGTAACGAGCGAATCCACACGCTAACAGCTCTGCTGCGTGGGAGAGGGGGTGTTTGAGGAAGAGGGGCATAAAGCCAGGGCCATTTGTCAAAAATGCCTCAGACAGAGGCTGCAGAGCTCGGTGTTTTCTCCACCTGTGTTTCCGTAATAGTGCCTTACACTCTGGACCAGTGAGCTGTAAGGGGGGGGGGAATTGGACCCCTACCTTCAGTTCTAATTCTGGAATCTGGACTCGGAAAATCAATGGCACAAACAGCCACCCAGCAAACAGGCCTGGTGGAATTCAGTCGCCACAACCTCATTATGACCCCCCCCATCAGTCCACATGGGGCCAGCCGGCCAATCACAGCTGGCTGTTTGCTCACACTGCTCAGCCGGGGGCGTGATGCATGGACTGCGACTGGAGGAATCGGGGTGCAGTAGGATCACTGACCCAATCAATTAAGTCAAAACTGACAGGGAGGAAGTAAGAAAAAAGGATCAATACTCTGCTCAGAGCTGTAAAAATAGCCTTAATATTTTCCGTTTGAAAACCACGATTGGCTGTTTTCACATACCTACAGTAATACAGCATTCACTATGTCCTGTTCTGCGTAGCCCTCACCATAACCATCCACATGCAGATGTTGTTTTAGATTATGAAATGATTGGACCTCCATTTCCATGGCACATCTGTGACCAGAGCAAACAAAGAGAACAACAATAGCCAATCTGACACCTTTATGGAGATGAAAAAATGATGGATGATGAAAAAAATTAGCATTAGTTTAAATTTTCCATAGCATTTTTCCATAAGACTGACTAATTAAAATTATGATAAGTTTTCATTTTTCAGTTCAAATCAATCACAAAAAATGCTCATTTCAATTATGATCACTGATATACTGATATACTGTACTATAGTGATGAGTATCGTTAGTTTCAATTTCATTAATTCTGGGCTTTTTTCAAAACTGAAAACCAATCAATTGAACAAAATTCATTTATACACCATGAGTAGCTCCTTTCAGAACCATCATAAAACTGATTTGTGACAAACATTGTTAAACAAATAAAGGGTGACTGGCATTTAATTAATCAATTAATGTCCACCTTCTATTTTAATCACACACATGTACACACACACACACACACACACACATGCAGGCAAGCAAAAGCATACACGGACACACACACACAAACACATGCATACTCACAGTGAAGCCTGCCTTTAAATGCCTCAAATGCCTATTATTATGCCTCAATATCAAAAACATTTATACTCTTCTGTGCTCACCAGTCTGGAAATGGGACACACACAAAATCAATTATTATTGAGAAATTCCAATTGTTTGGTTCACAGTCATTAGAATTCAATTTTGTGGTTCAATAAGAATATGTTAATGGTCACTGGAAATGTCTTTTTTAAAATTTAGTACCTTGGGTGGGGCAATGGGTAGGATATGAACAAGGTTCCATAAAAGCATAAAAAGGAACATATTAAATCCATTATTTTCCATGCCATTTCCATCTATTCAGTACAGATAATTTTTATACATGCATTGCAAGTGTCCTCATATTAGGACAAAGTCATTAATGGCTTAATGGTGATTACCCAGACAAGTAATGAGACAGATCATAAAAGAGGTTTCTCTGTGCATTTTTTCCTCTTGATCCAAATGAAAAATACATCCAAATGAATTAGTCATGACAACATCCACATGTGGACACGACAGTACATATAAAATATTAACATTGCGCCAGACTAAGTGTGAAAGGTTAGAGTAATCTCCATCTGAAAAACATCATCTGAACACACACTGGCCAGCGAGGCTGAAAAAGGATGATTACATACAATTCAGATAATATAGCTCATTACAATTCAATCAGCATTTCACTGGCTAGCTCAGAAAAAAGCAATACTTTTTCAATTAAGATCCCTTGGTCATAGAAGGAGAATCATTGCTGAGCACAGTGAAGAAAAAGGAACATTCATCCAGGTAATCTACAAATCAATGCTTAGGCTATGTACACACCCTATCTCTACACTTACACACGCGTGCATGCACACACATACACACACACACACACACACACACACACACACACACACACACACACACACACACAGTCACTCATGCATCCACACACAGACACACGCACACACAGAGAATGAAACAATACCTTCAGCATAGGTGACACTAAACCTTAACATCTTCCTGAATGGAGGAGGGAAAAACCCTTTGCCATAATGTACAGGAATAAAAAAAAAGAAAAGAAAAGGAATTACCCTTTGACCAGACGGCAGTCCACGAAAGACCCTCAACAATCCCAGAGCAATCACCGGAATCCATCCCTACCTCACCATGGTTACGAACACCTTACTACAAGCCCAGAGAAAAGGGGCTTGACAGAATCCAATCTATTGCCATGGCACCCAGCGCCCGGGCGACCAGAACCCCAACCTGAGCATGCCACACGGCAAACAGAGCGTAATTGACTCAGCTGTACTTGTTACCCCACTGGAAGCATGCGCAGCCCTGACTCCCGTGCTCCCCGCTCCCCTCTCTCTCTCTCCGCAGTGGCTCCTCTTTTGTCTCGCCGGCGAGGGCTCGGCGTTACCGGCGGAGGACCCGGGTCCTTACCGTGCTCTGTGCTCCGGCTCCCGCTCCGGCAGGCTGTGTCGGCGGGGCTGGCGGAGCGAACGGCAGCTCTGACGGAATCCCCCAAGGTGCCCGGAGCTTCGGCTGATACTACACGCGCAGACAGCAGCCTTCTCCGCGCAGGCAGGGGGAGGGAGGGAGGGAGGGGAGGAGGAAGGGAAAAAAAAAATCAAAAAGCAGCAAAGAGGTTGCCTCTCGGAGGCAGCAGCATTACATCATGGACCGCTCCCGTGGAAACGGCTGCTGGGGAGGGGAGGGGCGGTGGGCTGCTGAAGAGAAGAGGGGGTGGGGTTGGGGGGGGGAGTCTCCTCACTGGAGTCGGAGCTCAAATGCTGTCACCAGCAGTCTCTTACCAGCGCACACAGCCGTGGAAGACTAACTGCAAGCGATGCCTTTACTGTGCGTGCACCTGTGTGTGTGTGTGTGTGTGTGTGCATGTATGCATGTATGAGAGTGAAAGTGCTTGCATACAAGCATGTGTGTGTGTGTGTGTGTGTGTGTGTGTGTGTGTGTGTGTGTAAGACATAAAGAGAGAATACATATGCATGTGTATGAGAGAGAGCCCATGCACACAAGAGAAAATACATATGTGCATTTATATTTGTGTGTGTGTATGTGTGAGAATGAGAGAGAGAGGATGCAAGCATGTGTATGTGTTTCTGTGTGTGTGTGTGTGTGTATACAGCTATAAACACACACGCACAAATATTGCCTTTAATTCTGAAAACAAAAGTGTATGTACAATATGGCTTGTTGCAGTCAAAGCATCTGCATATAAGTCATTGTTTAAATGCATGTTTTTGAGCCTAAGAATAAAATCCAAAACACTTCCCTGAATGTTAAAAAATGGGAAATGGTTTCTGATTTGACAGTGACCAGAGTGAACAGCACACAATCCTGCCACGTTCACTCAAGGGACGTTTGTAATGGGAGCAGCATGTTTGCTCCAACGGGACAAAAGCCACATCAAAAACTCAGACTGAGGCTGCTGAAAACGAGCGGTCGCCCAGAAGACGGTCCGTGAAGTGTGACAGACAGTGCGCCCTCTTCCTCTTCCTGTGGCCTGCGTCTCAGACACCGCGCTGGCCGCCAGTTGCCCCCGGGGCAGACGCCGGGGTGAGCCCCTTCACTGTGCCGGACAAACTGCATTAAACGCCCACAAAAACACACAGTCGGGACTGCCCAAAAGTCCCTCCGGAGGACGTGCACTCTGTCTGAACTCTCGCCATAGCGGGCAGAATGGCGCCCCCGGCACACTGCCACCACCCCCCCCCGCCTCCCCTTCTCCAGCCATGGGAACACTTCCACACTTATTACACACTCGTTACACACTTAAGTACTGCACCTGCACAGAAACCGCGGCATCCCACCCCTTTTTCTCTCACGCACACACACAGGCCTACAGACACACACACATCCTCACAGGTGCAAGGCAGAGCGGCCTGACACGGCTCTTTTCATCAAAGGCTGGGTAATGTCAGCGTTTGTCTCACAGCTGGAAAGCCCAGCTCATATCAGCGAAAAGCGCCGCTATTCAGGTCTCCGGTCACAGCGCGAAGACGGCAGGAAGCATCGACCGCTAGGACCTCTCTCTGCTTTCCCTCAGTCCCCTATCGATCGGCCGCTAACACCAACATTCGGGAGGTAATCAATGTCGTTTCAGAAAAAAACAACAGAAAATGGAGAGGGAAAACTAGGTTGTGAACAAATCAAGTGATCTCACTGTCCCATGGACCTTCCTAAATGTCTCTGAGGCAGAGGGAGCTTTTTCCTTCCAGCAAGACCCTTCTATTCCCCACACACACAGCTTATAGCCTATTCCCTATCACATATCTTGTATTCTGTTCTCAGTTGTTGCATTTGCAATTCTGGCCTTCAACGTATTACACTTGCTTACTGAGCACTGGACTCTAAAACCATGGCTGACGAGCGACACAGCACACTGGTGTTCATCTGTCACGGAATGATGGGTTTCCAGACACCATCTTTGTCATCTCTCCTGCCTGCTGGAAGTGCTGACTCTGTCCTCACCCTCCATCTCCCATGTGCCGGCCTGTCAGAGTTCCCATCAGGGCAGAAACCCGTAATTACCCGTGGCGACTGTCTCCATGACGCCTGCAGCCCCTGTAATGATGATCAGAGGGGCCGGTCTGAGCTGCGCATTACGGCCTGTATGTCACCCGCTCGCTCTCCCTGAATGCCCCTCGTCTCAAAGACAGCTCTGGCGAACGGAACCTTGCTGAAGCGTTAGGCACTCAGACACAATGAGGAACCGGTGGGGCCCGCTTAATTGCAGACGGGCTGCAAGGCCCTTAAGTAATGCCTCAATAGGCCTGAGCAATAAAAGGCATGCGTGGGGCTGGAACTGACATCATACAGTTTAATTACACAGGAAGGCAGGAGGGGCTCCTAGGTGCGCTCCACTATCAGACAGCGAAAAATCTCCATGGGACTGAGCAATGAAACCAGGAGCATGTTAAAGTCATAAAATATAACTTTAAAAGAAAAAAAAGACCTTTTTTCCTGTCTGCCTTTATATATATTTTTAACAGATGTGGCTTTGACCACCTCATAACATTCTAAAGCGGCAGTTGCCAGATTGCCTTTGTACAAATTGAAAACTAAAAGACCCCTGTGTGATGCAAGCCGCATTGAGCTTGATAAGTGTGACAGAGATGGAATAATATCAATCTCCAGTCTTTTGTCAGCTATTCTCGTTTGCAAGTAATGAATGGTATTCCAACTGGCACTCTGCGTACTCTGTGGGTCGGCTGGAATGCAGAACAGATTCCAGATCAGTCTGTCTGTCCAGTGAATGGTAAACTGTTCTCTAGGGGGAAAGAGTCTCCTACAGTATAACCACCAGCCCACACAGAGATGAACTCTACCGTGGGCACAGAACTACATCATTAGACACTGCATCTGCATGAATGAGGAGAAATTTTACCGTCACTGACAGCATATCTGAATTATTCGTCTATACAATGCACTCATAATTTCTAAGACATGACAATAGAGAAGAAGATAAACAACTCTGTCTTCCAAAGGAGGGAAGGAAAATCACTGGCAAAACTTTGGGGGGATCCAGGTATTTCAGAGTCAGGTTCTCAGGACAATCAAACATTTTTTCTGATTTGCAGGTTTAGAGAAAGTGTGCCAGCTCATTGGTAGCCATTGCAAAACAATTCCTTTGGGACTCTCAGCATCTTGATATTGCCAAAAGGGTGATCTTGAGATTATGAGGAAGGAATCCAATCTCATGTTAATGGTTACAAGAAATAACCCTTCACAACAGCTGATGGGTTTTGTTCAGTCAGTTAAAATCTCTTAATTAATCCTCTAATTAACTAATTTCATTAACTTGCAAAGTCCATAATGCCTCTGTTTTAACTGCCAGAGACATTATCTCACCCACAATCACTGGAGTAAGAAGCAAGATGTTATAATTCCACTGATCACTATGATTAATGAAATGGAGCGAGGCATGAATGGATTGAACAGCCCAGAGGGGCCAGCTTTGATACACGAGACTGCTCTGTCATAATTTAGTACGGGGCTGTAACTCTTGTCAGATAAGAGCATCGCCCAAATTAAAAGGTCAGAGGTGAGTTGTTCGCCTCTTCTGCCTTTAACAAAGCATCCATTATTCAGCGTCCCCGCTGCATGGCCCCTCCCCTTCCAGATGATCTGGGGACACGTCTCTACAACATGTGTTCTCAATGTGAGAGAGGGTCAAAGGTCAAAGGGCATGGGGGCAGGGGGTAGTCATCCTCTCAGAGTGCCATAGACTCCTACACACATACACACATGCTGGAATTGTAGGGCGAGCTGATTGGGTGCTGGGAGTCATGTGACCGCACGCCATAGTGTCCCCACAGTTGTGACTCTCCGACTCTGTAAAAACTGCTGTTGGGATTTGCCAGTGAGAGGCCCTGGGATCACGATACACGGCACCCCCAGCAAATGCACTTCAGCTGAGGGCACAGCCCCCTGTGTGAAGTTCAATACCCTTGGACTTCCAGAATTGACCAGAAACACACATTCAAGCATTTATATTTATCTATATACACCTGTGCACAATGTCCCCTGCATTCAGGTGCAGGACACAGAGCTGGAGGATGTGTGCTGAGGTTTATTCTGTTCTCTACAGTATGTCTATGGTAAGCTATGGGAAGCTGACAAAGGCACTACAACAGGCTGTGCACACCACCTCCTCATTGTGATTACTTCCATTCAGAGTGAAAAAATCAATCAATAAATAAATAATAAATCAATCAATAAAATTGTCTATAACCCTGGTGCTTAATTGAATTCATAATAGCAAATAAAAACAGATAAATGTTTATACTTTAGCATAGGCAAAACATGGGCATCATCACCCATGAATGGCTGATTATATACGAGTGAAAGGGGGGGGCGGTGTTTGGGGTACAATGTTCTGGTACCAAATACATCATCTAAACCAGAACAGACCAGTGGGGCTGCAAAGCCCTGGCACCGTATATGTTACCAGGTCAGAAGGTTAGCCCTGCACGTGGTCAGTGGGAGTCGCAGGCTGTGCACCAACTAGGAGTTTCTCCAGACAGAACGTCAGATCCCTTCTTAAGGCCATGGATGTATGTTGTGGCAGCTTCGCCTCAATAGACACGAGTAGGCCTACCCATCATGCACTTCACCTCCCCATTACCGTGACATAGCGCTGGCTGCCTGTCACGACAACCCCGGGATTAATAACCAGCGTCATTCCCTCTGAAGTGCCTCAACCGCTGCATCCTGTAATTCATCAAGTCTGGGATGAAATGACCTCTTTTCTTTTTCTTTCTTTGGCTTCTTTCATTTCCCATTCCTGTGTTCTCTCTTTTTTTAACACTCATGTCTTTGTCTTGCAGCTTTAATCAGTATGTTCAGGACGACTGTTCTGGGTTCAGCAGGAGGAGAAACACCATGAATAATTTACATTAAAAAACTGTGGGGAAAGCCAGGACTGCCACTTGCAAGTAAGTAAAAATGTCTTACTTGCAATTTAACAAAGTAGCGGAAGGTTGTGAGGTTGAAAGCATGCAGAGAGAGAGAGAGAGAGAGGGAGGGAGAGAGAGAGCACAGGCACAGGCATCAGACAGGAAATGCACAGACTCCCACCAACAAACGAGATGAAACTCGCTGCTGACGTGGTCATGCCTCCCTGTTCCCTCCTGGATGTTAATAGACGTCACGTACCAAGATGACATTACGTAACCAGCAACACATCACATGTTTATGGAGGGGTTGCGGCTTAGTCATGTGTCTTACTCTGCGCTAACACTCTGGACACCAATATCTATAGGTTGTGAGGAAACCCATTTGTGGAATTTTTAAACTTTTGTCACACCATTGTTGTGCGCAATTATGAGTGAAACTTTCAGGCACTGTAATCTGACATGACGGCAAGGTTCTGCTTACATCATGAGCTGACACTAAGAGAATGTGAACTGACTGAGCTTTTTGTGTCCACAACTTAGCGACATAAGATTACGATAAACATAAAAACTCAATAAACATTAAGTTGAACAGCATATATTTAAACATATTGCAAAATTTGTTATATCACAGCTTAAAATTTTAATGATTTATATATGAAGGAATGTGAACTTTGAAACTATTGAAATATAAATATGAACCATAGGAAGACTGAATGCCAGTGAATTGTATTATTTCAGAAATTCTCTCACTTATTTATTATAAGTGAGGAGATTTCATTAGCGTCTCATTTCAGGATATAGGACTTTGACACAACATTGTTGCAACATCATCTATAAGGAGTTCTTAACAGCCTCAGAGGCTGAATATGAAAGCTAAATAAAGGTCCAAATAACCTACACATCATTAAGAATACCAAACATTTCAGTTTGACCTCAGTTTCAATTTCACTCAGGGACTGTTAGAAGAGGGCACTGCTTTAATAACAGTATCTGCGCTGTTACTCACACACTGGCATTTATATGTGCCTCTGTATTGAGAGATGCAAATCATTTTGTCATAATGCCAATGACAACAAACCATAATAATTTTAGAATTCCAAAAAAAAACTAAATCGAATGCTTGACTGAGAAACATGATTACTTTGACTATGCGTCTGCTTAGTACAGTGATGTTAAAACAACAGCTTTCATTTTAATCAGCTACATTGGTTCAGGACTACAAAATAAATAAAGAGACATTTGACCTCCACCACAGGAAAAAAAAAAACTGATGTTCGTCCTCATCACATCAAAACATGCAACAACCTTCTCCAGTGTGGAAACTATGTTAGCTTTACTTTCTCTTTAAAACAGGACACATTTTCAGTCTTGTGTAACAACTAAAACATGCATGCGCCCATAGAGGGGGGGATATGAGAAGTCAACACAAAGGTTGAGTTCCCAGGCTCCAGAAGTCATAAAGCAATTAACTCTGTTGATGCAACTCCAGACAACTAACAACAAATGAAAATAAACGCTTACAGTTGTCACTCGGCTTGGCTGCTTGGTGACAAGCCTGAATAATCTGCATCCCTAAGCCCTCGTTTCTGCACTGCCGTCCACAGAGCTGAGAAATGTTTAACTCTGTCCTGTTTTTCCCCTACCTTTAAGGATAATACACTCACAGCAAAAGTCTGACGCGTTCTACGGCCGCATGGTTTTAATTTGCCCAAATGAGAGTGTACCATTTGCAGCTGTGATGGTACTACACAGTTTCCAAGCTGTTTTCCGAAATGCAAAGGAGGTGTTTTTATTTGGTATGCGGGATAAGAATTTGGCAAGAGAGATATCACAAACTTGGACACATTCGCAGAATGGGTTCCAAGAAGAAGACCTATGATGAGAGAGAGAGAGAGCAATGGAGCAGAAGGAATTTAGGAGGGTATGCTAGCCAAGAGAACAGATACTATTTACACTGTCAAGCAAAATGGTGGAGAAAAGTTCTGTAACAACGGTGACTATACGGAGCATTATATGCACACTATCCCTCCAAATATGTATACATTAATCAGGTATTTATTTAAAGTTCAAGTAAGAGGTTGGGTGTTAGTGACCCTTGTTTAATTGTCTACACACTAAACGATGCAGGAGCCTTCTCAGTTTCTGCTGCTGCTTACATCTAGAGTCCCAGCCTCTTTGGCAGGGCTGAAGGGCTCTTCAAACTGGCACCAGCAAGGCAAATGCCAGGACCGCACCCCTGGCATCAACACATCCGTGATGCCACAGGATTGCCATGTCAGAGTGCAATCCCCACTTGGGGATCTGCCTAGATCTCAATCCCTATCATCCGTCCAGGTTACATTCCAGAGCAGCGCAATGCATATTGAAAGGAGAATGTTTTGCATAGAAATGCAGTTAAATGAAAGTTAAATCATGGTCATTTTCAACAACCACTTGCCATGTATAAAATCCCCATGTATGTAACAACAACAATATAAAGAAATACATTTTAAACCCTCTCTCATGTTCTCTTTTGAAACTCTAACAGAAAACAATTATTTAAAAGATCTACCATGTTTAAAAAGTTTTAAACAGACATGGTCCACAACAATTGAAATGAGGCTAAGTGGGAGGAAGAGACAGCAACACAGGGCATTGTGGGAAGAGATGCAGGGACGAAAAGGTGCGTGATATCACATCACATCACTCACTACAGACCATTCCTGCATCACATGGAGAGTATCTCATGCCATACTGCATCCTGGTTCCACTGGAAAGCAATGTGACAGGAACCTATAGAACATACTGTGTATGTAATTTGTTCCTTAATAAATTACAGACATGTATGTGAAATGATGTATGTTGGGGAGACTTACAGGAGGTGTATCTGTAGGGGCTCCACAGTGCCCATGTGCATTCTGGGATACCCTCACTGAAAGGGTTCAACATTCTGTATCCTCCTCACAATGCTGACTGCCGTGCAACATTCCACCCAGCTCAGCCGGGTTTGATTGGACCTTTCGGTCGATGGCTAACACTCTCAGTTCACATGCAAACATAGCACTACCGGCACGTGGCCACTGCAGTGTGATTACCACTTCATCGTTAAATAGCACACAGCTGTTAAATAGCAGACATTCATGAACACAGCTAAAAGATTCACAGCGCCTCTTAACTGGCAGCAAACGGATCCTTACTGTTACCAAAAGAGAATGCTCCTCCTATGTTTTGTGTTCTATGTTCTAAACTATTCTTGCATGACAGAGTGCAAGTGATTGCCTCAGGATCTTTTTGAAAAAAAAAAAAAGATGTTTCTTTCAGTATGCATTGAAAATTATATTGTCACATGGACAGAAAAATGTGGAAATACATGTACTTGGAAAAAAGAAGACATCTAACAGTATTCAGTTTGACATAATGATCATACAAAACGTCTGCTCAATGCAGGCTCTTTCACACAGCCACACCAAGGCTTATGCAATAAACTGAGACATGTGGTGCTCCTGTGAACGTGTTATCACCACAAGTTGTGGGTCACGTCGAATGGAACACTGTGTACTGTAACAAAACACTTCTCACTCACACAAGCCACACATATTTCAAGCATAGGATCAATACAACAGAGAGTCCTGAAAGTTGGGTGGCAGTCAAAAGGCTTTACGCAAGGGTGTTTGTCAACGTTTGGCAAAAACAGCGTACCCGTAATTTGAAATCCAGGAAGGGGCCTGACTGCGCGGTGTAGTGCAATGACCTTTCCTGCGACTGGTGAGATATATCCAACAGGAATTCCCGGCCTTTTGCTGCCGGCAGAAAGTCACCGCGGGAGCACCCCAAGAGAACCGTCTTTTCCCTTCCTGCAGACGCCACTACACGCCACGGCTGCCCTGAGGAAGGTGACCACCCCTCTCCTGTTTCACTACCTGCCTGGCCTTTCTTTCTCTCACCGTGGTGTACTGTTCCACGTTACTGTGGCAACGGCATGCTCATGTTCCCCTTCTCCATTCACTCAAGTTCTGGTAACCCCATTTACCCCAGCATCCCCCCGCCCATCCCCCCTTCCCACCTCCACCACAACCGATCCTGCTGGACCATGCTTCTGTTTTTACACTGCCAAAAAAAAGGAAAAAAGAAGAACACAGCCATCAGGCACTGTCTCCCCTTTCCAGCAGTCATACACCTGTTCCACCACAACAAGGGGATAAAAAGGCTTGCCAATTACTCACCCAAATTTTCAAAAGAACCAAAGGGGCCTTTAGAAGATCCCCACTACAGAGAGCACAGGGTCACTTTCAGGGAGATTATCTTACACTATGGGGGCTGCTGATTTCTCCCTCAAACCCCCCACCCCGCCCCATCCTCCAGAAAGCGCACATTTAGCAGGACTCTGTTAAATTTTTATTCCTGGTGGCACATTGGCAGCCAGTGGCCTGCCCCTCCACCTCTCATCAGCGCAGGGTGAGCTTAAAACTGGCTTCACATCTCTGCCACTCGGGACAGAAAGGCAGAGCCAATACAGTCACATTTCTGAAGAGTCCTCCTGGAATATGCAGGGTCTGACTAACCTTCCCTAATCATGCTGCACTCCCTGGGATTAATTAAGACAAGCCCTGGGAGACTCTTCAGAATGATGACCGCATCTGTTCCAGACGCGTTCCACTGGGAAGGGGATGCTATTGTGATGTCACAGCTTGTAGACGTCTTCCTCCCCAGAGCAAGGCACAAATACTGCACTCTACCTGCTCCCTTAGCAACACCACACCCTGAAACACATGTTTAACACTGGTCTTTTATGGACCCCGAGCCTTCAGACGCTGAGTGCTGCGTCTGTCGTTGTACTCTAATAGAGCGCTTTACCTGGTTTCACCCTATCGCTCTCCCAAACTGGAGGAGACAGCATTAGCCGCGCACGGTCCCACTCTTTGACGGTAATGAGGCCCAAGATTAAATGTTTTCATTCTGCGCTCGAGGGCAACCCTCTTATTTTGTTCTGTGCTTGCTTTACCTCATCAGGCCAACCTGAGCCTGCCCCTGTGCATTATTACATGTTTGCCTGTCTCCCTGTTTGAAAGGCGGAACGTCAGAGGGGTGATAATTTGAGGGATTGAGCCGTGTGGCGGGTGTGCCAGAGTGCAGAGCGTTGCATGTGCATTTGTAAGGCCCCTCATCTTCGCCATCCGTCTGTCTGCTGACTGATCACAGCTTGCACCATGTCATGGAAGCTAGGAGAGCAAATTAACTTTTCCCTTTGGTGTGTGTGCGGTGCATGTGTGTGTGTGTGTGTGTGTGTTTATTTGTGTATGTGTGTGTCTGTAGTGGTGTGTGTGTGCGTGGTGTTTGTGTGTGTGTGTGTGTGTGTGCGTGTGTGTGTGCATGCGTGTGTGATGCAGTACATGTTATATGTTTGTGTGTATGTGCGCATGTGTGGTGGAGTACGTGTCATACCGTGTGTCTGATCCACAGCACAGAAGTGTTCCAGTCTTCTCTCATTCTAACGTACTGCTTCCAAAGGATAGAGTCGTGCCTGTCCTCTCTCATTCTAGTGGACTGTACCCAAGACCCGCTTCAGGCAGGTTCACGAACGAGTCCAGCACTATTTCCCAGCATTCCGCTGCATCAACAGTTCAATTTGATGGTTCAACAGTTCAACAATCAATTTTTGGCATAAGTTCATAACATTCACAGATGATGGGTTTTATTAATAATGAATAACTGTACAAGTAAATGTGGGCAGTAAATAAATGGGATTCATTTCATTGATGGGTTCATTCTTCATAGATACTAAGAGAAACAGACAAACCACTCCATGTTCATTTTTCCATTCTGTCAAATAAATGCAATGAATGACATTAAAAATGACAGATCAAATGTAAACCATCAAATTAACACAGGTAGCATTACTTAGGTGATGTTGTTGCTTTTTTATGCACATTGTCAATTGTTGTATACTCCATTATTTAAAAAGGCTGCAATTGAACATGAATTGAATAGTATAACATTTTAAAAGAAGACAAAGTTTTTAATTTGCATGATTTATAATGATCTTTGATGTGACAAGACCTTCTGCAAAACAGGAGCAGACAAGGACAGGGTCAAAGACAGGCAAATCGACTCAAAAAACGTCAAGCACGTTGAAAATGAATCACGGCATAGCACAACGGGGTTGAACTTGATGTATCTCCCTTAGCCGTTCAACCTGGGGCAGAACCACAACCCAGGCAGCCGAAGCAGAACGGCAGGCTGGACCCTGCTGGACAGGGGCAATCGGATCAGTCACATGCCAAGTGGAATGCCTCACCAACCTGTTCCCATCTCTTCTGACGAAATGAAAAGTTCAGGGAGAAAACAAAAGGCAGGGGAAGAGCACAAACACACAGCCAGGGGCCTTTGATGGCCTTCTGCACAACAAGCTCAACGCGTCCAGGCTGGACGTTAATTGCTCTGTCAACCTTGAGTGGGCTGTCAGACAGACCTCAGTTCCCATCTCTTCTGACGAAATGAAAAGTTCAGGGAGAAAGGCAGGGTGCCGTGGGCTTCCAGGCTGGACGCAAACGGCATCATCAGGGTGGCGCAGTGGCTAAGATGCAGGACTCAAATGTCGGCAGTGTGCTTCCCAGGTGGGCCACTCACTGCTGCTGCACCCTTGAGCAAGGTACTTAACCCAGATTGCCTTGGTAAATATCCAGCTGTTTAAAATGGATAACATGCAAAAATTGCAAGTTATGTAAGTGACGGTGGATAAGAGCGTCTGTTAAGCAGATGTAATGCTGGAGCACTCTCTCCCTGCCTCTCTTCATGTTTAATTCTGTCTTTTCATGCAGGTTTAAATGCACTCTCACCCATTCAGTGAGATTTTTCACCAGCAGAGTGGAGAGGGGATAAACCCTGCATGAGGAGAGGCTAAGCCCCCTGAAGGATCACTCCTGACGGTGCATTCACCAGGGCCCTTAAAGGCCTCTGTGTTTTTCAGTGGTGGCTCTGTGCTGTGGGATTGGCCGCAGGGTCCATTCGGTTCCCTCTCACTGGGCTTCAGACGCCACCGAAAGGATGCGCCAGCCAATCAGAGCATGGAAGAGTAGCCATATCTGTAGTGACTGCAGCTCCCTGCGTGCTGCCCATCAGAGATGTGCAAAGAAGCCATCCTAGAACTGCAACTGGAACCACCAATTTGGCAGAAGATCTTACAAAGCACTCACCATGCCTTTATCAACTCTACATAATACCTACAACCCTTGTCATAGGCATAAATAATCATTATGGACAGCTTATAACAGCTGATTGAAGGATAAGTGTATGAAGCGTGTAATGACAAGCATTATGGAACTAGCAACATTAAATCATATGTCACATGTCCCATGAAAACCAGCTTTATATAACTTGGTGATGATACCAAAGTATCCTTATGACAATGGCTGCTATCTGAGACATGCTTCAAGTTCAGCATTGCTAAACTTTCCTGAGATGTGACTTTCTCATAGAATTAGCCTTGGTGCTGTTGAATCATCCCTCCAAACAGCCTTTACAGGAGGAGAGCGAGACGGATTCTCAGAGTTAGAGAGGTGTATTTCACACTCTAATTAACACCAAGATATACAGTGTGAGTAACATTTCATTTTTAAACACCTTGGCAGTCTGGTTTGGAATTGGGGTGGGGGAATTGGTGGGGGGATGTTGGGGGATACTGTGACTGAGGTGTGGTGTGCGTCACAGATTCTGAGGATTCCCCTCTAATCTAAACTAGGGGATCCAGCCCGGAGTCTGCATGGGAGAGCTTGGGGCCAGAGTTTGTGCATTATGGACGGCCACTGCAGCCTTCCCAGGTCAGGCGTTTACACAAATAAGGTTGCCAGGTTACGTGGTTGACGTCAGCTCAGCAATATGATGGTCCACTGCCATTCCTCCCTTTCCTTAAACCGAGACTTGGCCACTCCAGCAGGCACACACCTCTGTGTCAGTATGCTTGGCTGTTGTTCATTTTTATATTTAAAGATTTCCTGCTGACATACCATCACCAATTTCTGTATGTCATTTTCTTGTTGTATGTTGAGATTTGACTGAGCAACTGTTGCTCATTAATTTGCTGAAGGGAACTTGTGAAACTCGGATTTGAACCAATAACCCTCCTTATCCACTCTACATTTAGAGGAAGTGAGAAACATTTCCTGTCCTGACACACACAGCCCACACCTCTGCAACAGCTGATTTAACGAAGTGCCAGGAGAGCTGTCATGACCTCCTTTAAAAGGCTCCGCCGATTGTTCTGGAATTGCACAATTGCTCACTGAAGAACTGCTTTGTTTTTCGCAATAACTGCTCGGGTCTGGTTCGTGTATGTCACTCCCCTTTGGGCAGAGCAAATCGCTCTTGTCTGAGCGAGACGGCACTCGCTGCGTAAGTCACAGCTTCCTCCTCTCCCCTGGCTCGGGTGGCCATTGTGTGAAGCACGCAGATGGAGCAGATGTGTTTTTAACGCTCCAGGAGAGACAGAAAGAGAGAGAGAGAGAGAGAGAGAACAACAGGCAGAGAGGCAGAGAGAGGTAGAGTGAGAAAAAAAAGAAAGAAAGAGGGTGAGACAGAGAAAGAGGGGCAGAGGGAGAGGGGGAAAGAGAGGGCGTGAGAGAAAGAGACAGGGAAGAGGGAGGGCAAGAGAGAGGACACAGGAGGTGCAGACATTAGCCACCGCTCCACACCCGCCATTAGTTACGCAAACACTGAGGTGATGAGCTTGTAAGCACGCATACATCACCGCTCCACCTAATGCATGACATTGACACTGACGCGCGGTTGGGCGGGGCTGTCGCTGATTGATCACATGGTGCGGCCGAACAGTTACACTCTGAGGTCACGTGCCGTTCATTGCAATTGTCCCAAGCCGAAAACAATCCACTCTCCCTTTTTACAAACAAATGACTAAATTACATTACTTTGCTTAGCAGATAGACTTATCTAGAGCAGGCTTACATTTTTAGATGCCATTCATTTATACAGCTGGGTATTTACTGAAGCACTGTGGGCGAAGAACGTTGCTCAAGGCTAGTCATTCAAGTATAATTTACGGAGAATTTACTATCATATCATTTTTTGTTTGTTTTGATTTTTTTTTTTGAGGTTGGGTGGGGTCTTCACATTTCATTCTTTTATGCTCCATGACATGAGAACATGACTGTGATCACTGCTGGAATTTATTATAAAAATTCTGTTGTGGAAGTAGTGCAAAAAGTAACACTTGCTTAAATTTGTTATTCAGAGCTACGGGCAAACCGCAATGCGGTCAGACTGAATCTGAGCCTGAAACATTCCTTTCAGTAGGAGAGCTCGCAGAGATTGGCTCTGAGCGTAGAGGTCTGCGTTTGGGGCAGCGCTTGGCGGGAGAGAGACTCTTTTACTACGGGCGAAAGATCGGGTGCCAGTCCTAATAATACACTGACCAGAGCACTCATCCCACAACCAACCGGCAGCCCCACAGCATTCATTTTCAGCGCCCCGCCCAGAAATAATCCCAGGTCACCCATCTCCAGCAGATTCTAAATTTGGTCTGGCCTGGAAGCCGCACATGAGTGGAGGACGCCTGCGCTCTGGTGGGGCACATGGGCGGCTTTCAAAAGGCCACAAAGATCTGTGACAACTGCTTACATTCCAAGGTCAAACTCTGGGCAGCGTGATGCTGTGGTGGTGACTCCGACCGCCCCCGAAGAGCCTCTTTGAACTGCAGGGAAAGAATCCACAAGCCACAACTCTGCCAGCACGGACAACCGACCCCAAAATTCTTGACAGATAGTGAATTCTTAGTAACAAAGCTCAAAAGAACATTGCTTCCAGGGGTCCTTCTGGTTGTCACAGAAAGTTAGCTACAGTATCTTAGTGTCATTTAAGGCCATGATTCTTTTAAAAAAACATATCCAGTAAAGGACACAAGGACAAATCACTGTGACATAAAAAGGACAAAAAATAGGTTTATATGCCACAATGACAAAAATAAACATAAATAGACAAACAGCTATGCTACATTTTATGCAGGCAATTTGAGCCCCCTCAACTTACTGAACTACAAAATGCTTATTTTCCATAAGAAGGCTCTTTATTGATAACCCCTATTGTGGGAAGCTGGAGTTCAATTTACAAAAAAGCAAAAAAAAAAAAAAAAACAGCAACCACAAACAAAACCAGCTTTACAAACAACGACTGCTGAAAAAGTGAGCCTGTTAGTAACAGCCATACACCTGTATTTAATATGCCTTTGATTAGGCAGACGCAGTTTGTCAACTAACGCTGGCTCTTAGACAAAAAGACTGACAATTAACAATTAAAAAATGAACTGGTAAAGATGCAATTGATAGAAATCAGCTCGCTTATTGATAGTTGAAAATTTTGGAGACACGGATCCTTGGTCATATTTTAATAATTACACAATTAACAGTTTTGTGGGGACGGATGTAGGATCTCCTTCACACCCATCAGTTTTAGCATCTTGCCATTAGATAGAATGTCCTTGAACAGAAGATGGGAGAATAATCCAATTTTTGGTCTGCCCCAGAATCTTTCCTCACACCCTGCTTTGTCAGTCCTGCAACAGCACTGATCTCTCCCTACCATGTTCACAAAACCAAAAAAACCCAATTAAAAATAAACATGGGCAGGCATGAGTGAGCACACCTCTGATGGATCTCTCCATCCTGAGCCCCAACATGTGTTACACAGTCGTCTTCCTTAAGCTTGCGGAGCTCCAGTGCACCTCCAAAGGCCTCAGGATCAGCAGAAAAGGGATTATCAGATCGGCAGAGCTGCGCATGCAGTCAGACAGCGTCTGCCTTTCACCGGGCAGCAAACAAACTGCTGAAAGCAAGGTAATCGTCCCCATCAGATCTGCCCACAGGCAACAAAGGGCAGGGGTCAGGGTACCTGATACACCCCCCCTGCACCACTCCTCCACTGCCACACCCCTGTTAGGCGGGGGTAAAGAGCAGATGGGGGCGGGGGGGTCAGGAGGTAGCACGGAACGTGTACAGCACAGAGCTCCCCAGTGCCTCGCCCTGTGGGCAGATATTGCTTACTGGCCTGATTAGCTGATTGCTTGTTGCAGGATAATTCTGAATTCTGCTCTAATCCCACGTTTCACTACGTTTGTCTTCTGACCTATGTCCAGGAGAAGGAACCCACACCAAAAGGAAAGGCAAAATAGGAAGTCCATTTGGAGGGTGATTATTATCATTTATTGGTGTAAAAGATATACTTACCGAAAACCACTTTTTATATAACATGAACACAGTTTATATTTTACACATCACTTTATTCCAACACTGCAGCTACTGGGACCTATTGTTTGCTAACAAGAAAAGTTTCCATGTGGCACTTCCAAATATAACTTTTTTCTTTTCAACAGAGAAGTCAGCATGTTCCTCCCATTGCCTTTTTTTAACTTAAAGACAGATGCTAGACAGTGTGCCACAGTACACCAGTATCCCTATGCTGCACAAGAGGCCTCATACCATGTAAAACTGCCTGTATCCTGATTTGAGAGACAGCTGTATTAATGGGGCAGTGAGTGTCCTCTTCCATTGTCTCTTTTCACACACTGACTTCTCAGGGCTGGCGACAGACATCAGCACGGATCCGCTCTGTTAAATGTGAATTTCGAGGACGTGAACCCGCGGGGCGTTACAGACTTCCGTCAGCAAGCCACTCCGTCCCTTCAGAGCGGCATTGAAATTTTTTTTTTTGGAGAAGAAGCTAGCAATTGATTGGGATATTGTAATTAATGAGGATCCGAGGGGTGTCCGAGGCGCAGAGTCAATGGGGCATTGTGTGCGGCCCTGCCTCCCAGGCCTGAATACACAGACAGTCAAAGCCGCAGCACAAGAACTGTCCGCATTGTGCAAGCCGAGGGAAACGCATTCAGATGTCTGGATGGGAATGATTTGCAGTGTGAGGTTCTCCGCGATGTCTGCCATCTGCTGTCTCTGGTGTGGGGTGAAGTCAGCTTCCTCTGGACTGAGTACTAACACAACCTCACATCCCACTGAGCACTGACAGTTCTTCTCTCACAAAGAGAGCGGTACGAGACCCAATGGGCTGATCCGGAAACTCGGGTCAAATTGCTTTAGAAAATAAAGCATAGGTCATTACTGAATGTGATATAATACTACATAATGGCATTCACAAACATTCATTTACAGTCATAAGGTTGCATAAAAATATTTACAACCATTGATGATTTCATAATCTTTAAAGCAGGACTTGGTACATGAACTGTCTTAAAGTAAAGGAGAGCTAAGTGCTGGCAGTGTATGGTAAATGAGCTTGTGAATTTCAGAGGACGTTTGCTTTCTTTTTTTATTTAGGTCCACAGAAAAAGAGGCAGTTTGGAAGAGCTCATTTTTCCTTTGCATGGAGGCATGACTGGAGATTGCAGGTCAGACCAAGGAAAGGAAACAGCCAGCACGTCGTGCCCTGATCCACACTAATGCCAGAGGGACAAGAGCATGTCAAACCCAACACCTCTATTCCAGCTCTGGAGCGGAGCCTCTGGAATCCAAATGAAAACCTGCTTAGATCTGCAGGTAAAGCCTTAGTCAGAATATTTGCATGAATGCGTATCTGGTCTCAAATCAAAAGCAAATCATATAGCTCACATATTACTCACTGATCCACCTGGATGTTTACTTAAGTAATTTTGGTTAAGTACTTTGCTCAAGGGTGCCACCAAAGTGACCCACCTTGAATTTGAACTTTCTGTTTTCAGGATTATAAGGCAAACACCTTAACCATTACAACATGTTGTTTCCCATGGCTGCAAAATGTGAGCTGCCAAAGTAAGTAGGAGGTTTTGGCTGTGTTTTCTGTGCAATCAGCAACAAGTAATGCAAGTAACCATACAGGACAATGTTACAAAATTACAATGCCGATCCTACATCCTCCAGTCTGGTAAAATATTCTGCAAAACAGTGACATTTTCATATATTTTAGATTCATAACTACTTCTGGCATTGTAGTGGGGCTTTCTGTACAGCACTAAAGCGACAGGCTTGTAATATCATCCTCTTGTGACATCACCTCCTGTTACATTGTGATGGTACACAGAGATGTGCCACAGAGAAATCATGAGACATTAATCAAAACATTTACATTAACATTTTGTAACTTAGCAGACGTTCTTATCCAGAGCTACATAGAAGCTGGGTAATTTTAACATACACTCTTCTCCAGAGCGACATACAAGATTTCAGTACATGTAACATTTACATTTTTAATATCCTGCAGATGATTTTATCTAGAGTGACTCCCGAAGTCAAGCACAAAGTGCATTGAACAAAAAAATGCAAAGCATTACACAAACAAAGACACCGCCATCCACACACAAACAAGCGACAGTGCAAACCAGGGCCAAAGAAACATATGACAACAGAACAAACAACAGTATTACAACAGAATAAACAGGAAAGTACTACACAACATCAACACAGGGACTGAAGCAAAACCTCCACACATAATGGATGGAATATAATTAATTAACAATCACAATATGGGAGAGTGATGTGACAGGATCATCCTCAGTAGCCTCCCTCCATGAATTTCCTCCCTCCCTCCCCACAGAGACACATTAGAAAGGATCTGTGTGATGCTCCGATATCTCAAATTGCACAAACTGCATTGAAAAGGAGAGAACTCATGTCTTCCTTAAGGACAATGAAACTTAGTATTGACATTATACATAGATACATACTCAGCTCAGCATGTCTTTTCAGGGACATTTTAAATCTTCATGATTTCAACAAAGTTTAAAAATGTTATTACACCAACTTCTGAATATGTACACCCAAAATAATGCTTACAATTGATTCATATTATCAGTGCCATATAAAAGAGTCCATAGACGTTCAAGCATCAAAACTTTAGCATCTCAGCTTTTGGTTATCAGGCTCTAGGCTGCTAGTCAGGCTGTGTTAGCTGCACTACAGAAAGTTTGTAAAGGCAGTTACTTGATGTGTTCAACCAAAGACTTCCCCTAAGTTTAACCGTTTAACACTGTTTATCTACTGTACATAATGAAATATTGGATTTCCCATTAGGATGTTGTCAAGAAACATTGAGACTTATTGATCCACAGAGGCTTTGCCCTCCCCTCTACTGTAATGCATGTTCCACTGCTAAGACACTGTCCACCATAAGCTCACAGTTATTGTCAGTTATAGATGTGCAATTAATTAATTTAATGTGTGAGTGTGTTAGGATAAATGTGATGAGCCCCTTGTCTGGGAAAGTTAGAAGTTCACTTTCCAACAGTAACTTGAACAAACACAGCCAGACAGAGGGTTTTACTTCCTGCAGATATCTGAATAAACCCCATCATGGACGTAGCAATGTCCTGTTCCGTTCCACATGTGACGCTCGTTGTCTGCTCATCCTGACCGCGTTTTTCCATCCCTTGTGAGAGGCCGTGTCAGATTTGTTAAAGCGTGCATTTTGGCAGTTTTTTCTCCTGCGTATGCTTTCGGGAAGAAGGGCCGAACTGATCGGAAATGGGCTTGCCAAAACATTGCAACACAGTACCTTTATTCACTTTGTTTAACAATGCAAACAATAAAAACCCACAAAGAACTGAGCCGCCTGGCCTCTTTCTGTTGTCACAAAGTTACATTGTCCAGTTTGAGAGTCAGGTTACCGCGCAACAATTGAGTCTGATGAAAAAGCTGAACCAGTTAGTAGGTTACAGAGAGGAAGAGGAAGCTCATTTGAATCTATCCAGAGAGATTACCAGAACAGCAGTGGAACAGTGGAAATAACAGATGGACATCGCCTTTTAAAAAACTTCACAGAGAACACTAGTTCTCCCTAGTGAAAATTCAGGAAAAAGTCTATTTTTTCTCAAAGCAAATTATGTTCCTTTATTCTGTAGTGGTTCAAAAAGAAATATCAGAGGAACATTTAGATCTACATGGATTTTCATTACAATCAATCAAGCTAGCCTGTATTTGGATCTAAAGGGCCTAATTAAAATGTCTCTCCAGACTGAATAATGAAAAATAAACAAATCACACCAATTCATCACAACTCACCTGACATACATATCATATGAATGCATCGCACAAATACATATACGCATACACACATACACATGAGTATCACACCAATTCATTTTCTAAATACATCACAACAACTCATTACACAGATACATCACATCAACACACACACGCCAGTTCATCACTCCAAATCGCCCCATCAATACATCAAACCAGTAGACACATACCAATCCATCTCACTAAATACACACACACCAATGGAGCACCTGATACATCCCACAAATACATACACATCAATGCATCATATCAGCTCATCCCACCAAAACATCACACCAATACATAACACAGAAATGCATGATGAAAGATGGGATAAAGGCACTTGAGTTTAAAGACTTCTAGTGACTCATCTGGGGATGATGAAAGACTTCTGACACAAAAACAAAAGGAAAATGTCAAAACTCAGCCCTCAGAGGCCCAGAGATAACGCCTCGCGCGCATGTACTTTCTGTTCAGCTGACGGGAGTGAGATCCTAAGCCCTTCGGTGTTTATTGACATCGCTCAACGTTCACCGTGGATTTGTTTTGACAACGCAAGACCCAGCCTGTGGAGATCATCTCCGAGTGTGCTCTGTGCTGTGATTTTACTTTAACCTTTGCCATCATCTTCACCCAACACAGGGTTCATTCATATCACCACACAGGGTAAATTTACACTTCAGAAACAGTGTAATACCGATCTTTACAGTTATCATATACCACATTTTACTGCTGTATTTAGTATATTTCACCATTATTGACTTATGAGTTCAAATCATGAAACAAAGGTATTACCCATGCAAACCACAAGGATCTGAACCTAACAGAAGTGGAGGTTATACAGGGAGTGCAGATATTGGCTTTTAGAATCGTTTACATTTTATAATATCAAAAATAAGTTAAGCAAGATAGTAGTTTAACGCACTTTTGTTTGTTTACTTATTAAGACCTTAGAATTAGAGGGTTCTGTCTAAAAAAGCATAGCTTCAAGTTTTCATACATTACATGTGGTACATTTCTCAATCATTGTCTGGTCAGTTTTTAATATCAAAGGTATTACACATGTAGATTGTGAATCACTCACTTATGTGGGGGTATTAAGAAGGTACAGTTACAGATAGACACTTGTAATTCCAAATGCAAGTTGCATAGTAGAACTTTTTACTTGATTAAGCTTCTTTCACATTTATAAAGGTAACTCCAGGTATATTCAGGTTCATTGTTTAGATATAGGGCAACAGACAGAGCATTCCTTTGACAATAACTCATTTTTGACCAAATTGTAAGTTGCAGCTCTCTAATTCAAAGGTCTCAAATTATACCTCTGTGATTGCTGCCATTCAGCAGGAACATTTAAATACTGTGTCTCCAGTTTTGCCGCATAAATCTGGAATTTACCTTCCTCGGTACCCATAGATTTACTCTGTAATTCCATTAGAACTGAGCAGAGGCTAATTAATGCAACTACGCTATTTCAACCAAAACAACAAAAAAAGCTGAGGATTGCTTTGGATTATTGTAGCAAACACTTCCAGAGTCTCCTTGCCTGTATCTTACACCTGCAGAAGCAGTGAAAATAGCACAACCTTGGCATACCTCTCCTAAAATGTAACAAACAATATTTTTAGGCCCATGCCACATGTTGAATTGGGTTGTAACCAATTGTAAGTCTTCAGCTGAAATGGGACACAGTGCAAAACATCTTCTGATCAGTTACACCTACTTGCGTGTACACGTCAGCATGTGTCATATTTTTTAATTTTTTTTCGACTGGTATCAAATCGAGAAAGTACAATCTGTTAGAACCTACAGCAGCAGATGTTGAAGGATCTCCGCTGACAAACAGGCCGCTCGTGGCTCCACCGGTCCCAGCGACTGTTATTGCAGCTGGCTCGACATCACGAGCACAGGGAAGGAGAGCGCTGGCAGCTGCGTGAGGATTTTTGGGGTTTTCGGCAGAGCGGGAATGGGTCCCTCGCTACAGGGCGTATCACAGCCCTTTTCCCCCAGCACCTCGGGTCTGATGCAAACGTACATCAATGCACGGCGAGTCCGGCATCTGGACCGGGGCGTCGCTCCTCAAACCCGACCCCACCCACTCCGTGAAGGAACAACTCCCCAGTGCGCCTCCAGGGAGACATTAGGAGACCTAGGAATCGCCAGGCGAGGGGGACAAAAACAACACGGCCAGGCATTATTCATACTCGCAAGACATTGCTCACGCTGCGCCTAAACTGTTATGAGGTCCCTTTTCCGCTCCTAATCCAGAAAAATTCAATCACAGCACTATTACAAATGGGAGCAAAAGCCATTAATCCAACAAGAGAGGAAAATGGCTGTTTGTATGGCACAGAGTCATAATTAGCACAGCTGACAACTAGTATCAGTTGTGTGGTTTGTAATGGTTTATGTGACATGACAGAACTAGCTTGTTACTTTAGCTAGTTAATCATCAGCGGTGCATTATATCAGGGTAAAAGGTAAAAACATAAGCTGTTTCATAAATGATATTTACACAGAAAATGATCTGTCGGTTTTTAAAGTTCATCAATACAGGGACAGTAATATTACAGCTGAGCTACAATGAGATCAAGGTACTTCTAATTAGCAACAAATTTATGAATAAAACAGCCTGTATCTAATTGATCTCATGAGATCAAGACACATCACAGATTACAACTCTGATGAGTGCATTTATCATCTGTGACAATGAAAAACAGAAGAAAAGCCAAAAGATCTGTGTGTGAACACACCCTAAAATGGGAAAGATTCGCTGCCTTCTGCAGTTGCTTAATCTTTGAAACGATTGATGTGTAAAAAGAGCTGTGTAAATCCCACTCCCAGATCTGCAGAGTAGTGTTAGTGTTAAGGTAATGAACTGTTAACTACAGGTATAAAGAAGAACCAGCCTGAAGAGAAAGGATGTGATGACCAGCACTCATGAGTGAGAGTGACTCAACACTATTTTCAATCACTGTGGATGACACACCTTGGTAACAGTCAGTGCATGTGTATGGATATTCCCTGTGGGGGAGTTCAGCGCGGAAAAAAAGAAAAGACAGGACCACTGTGGTCATGGGAGCCTTGTGTGTGTCACTCTGAGTCAGCGATACAGGGACTTTACCTGTCTCTCTACTAATGCACACCTGGGTGGGTCCGTGTCACTTCCTGCCAACCAACTATGGACCAGGAAACAATAACACCGATCTGACGGCCTTCAGACAGTATAGTTACCTTTGGAAGGCATTTATATGGCCTATGCAGGCTCACCTTTGAGCTCTGGGCATGACATCGAAGTTCAGACCTCACATTATATGACTATTTTGGCCAATCAAACAGCCTTGGAATGTTCCCCTGGGAATTCTATCCTTCTATCCTCTCATTCAGCTTAAGCACATTAAAAGTGGTGCCCACTGCCTCTCTAAATGACCCTCTGCATTGAAAGACATGAACCGTAGGTAATGGCTCTGCCATAGTGTTCAGTCCAAGATGCGTCACTGTAAACTTGCTTTACACCACAAAAATCAGGATAATCTTTTTCACTATGAGCCACAGAGCTTTTGCTGCTGCCGCACTACACTGCCATCCTTTAACTGGGTTGTGCCATAAATCTCACATTACATTAATTCTACATTCAGATGAAGCAACACTTATGGGCTCGAAACCATCTGGGTCTCGTTTCTCATTAGATCTTATTAAATGGTGCGAAGAGAGTCACTTCTGCTGATGAGGGAGAGATTCTCACTCCTCAGGGACTGTGGTTAGAGTGTATGGCATTGCATCATGAAGGCAGTGTGTCATGACATAACAACATATCTATCATTCTCATACACACTCTGTAACTCACAAACCTCCTCTTGCCCAGCAGTAATAGAGATCATTTGGCTTTGTGAGTCCAGCTTTCTAACAGTGTAACCACATTAGAGTATGACGGAAGCTACAAAAAGGAGATGGGAGAGTGACACTTCATGAACCCCATAATGAAGTGCTGTCAAACACTGACTTTTCTGAACCAATCAAAACACTTTGTTCTGCTCAGCAAAACGCTATGATTGGTTCAAATCAGTGAGTCATGTAGAGGATGTAATTGCTCCACTCATTTTGGTGCCTATGAGGCCCTACTCTCCCATCACAAAGACATGGTGTTTGAAGAGAAGGCAGACAGAGAATGGTTTAGTCGAGCTCTGACCGGAGAGTCACGGCTTATCACTGCCCACAATAAACATACGCCAGGGGGGTAGTGAGCTGCTGACTGTGCACACAGAACTGTGCTTTGGGCTATAGATGCGTCATTGGGAGCAACAATAGGTCTTTTATGGGGACTGTGACTCTTGCAGGATATCAGCAGGGGTAATCATGCGTTGTCCCTGACCTAAACCAGCAATCAGAAAGCCTGATTAGAAGAGATACAGTTGGCACACAATGATCGTACATCTTCCCGTAAGTGTCCCAGGAAGGAAGGAGCCCTCTGAGGTCGGCTGTTAAGAATCTCAATGATCAAGGCCGGACCTTTGAGAGAAGCCACACTACACTGATTTAGCATTTGTCTGCTGAGGTTTCTGTATGACTGTTGAAACATCTGAAATCAACTGCCACACTGGATTAACTGTTCACTGTAGTTTGGTTCCTTCCAGTTGTCCTGGTCCTCACCCCCTTTCAATGGTCACTGTAATGTTATCAGGTATCAGAGTGAATAGATGAGAATAGGTGTTCAGAAAAAAAAAAAAACAGGGAAATGTAGAGCAGGACATGCCACACTTTCCAAGTCCATGACCTATTTACTCAGGGAGTACATTTTATGTGACCCACCACTTAACTTTCAGCCTAAAATTTAAACTTTGTTCATGTATAGAATGTATTGTCAAAAGATGACTGATATCTGTATCTACAGTAGCCAGTGACATGCAGAGTTTAATTAGCATGAACCTCTATTAAATGGGTATAACATGTGGTCTTAACATGTATCCCATGGACCACCTCTACCACTTTCAAGACCCACATTTTTGGAACCACTGATCCGCAGCACACAGAGTAAATACAGTTGATATGTTTTGCTTTCCTCCATGTTCCTCTACCAATGCACCTGTGAGAGGTTTTTTTTTTAAATGGCAGTTGATGCAAGTCTCTCCCATAAATCCGAACCCCAGAGGCAATGATTCCAAGATTTCAGGCCTCCCCAACTCCAAATCTTCTATATTGGCACGCTGCGCTTGCCCATCTGTGACGGCTTTGCTCTGGTTCTGCTCTCCCATCCACTCAGAAACTACGCAGCTCCCCAGAACCCCTCTGAAAATGTAAACAGCTTCCTCTCAATATGATCGCACAAGGCCCCGCTGGCGCGCCCTTGCCGATGTTGTAATACCTCTTCTCTGTCGGGCCACTTCCTCAATAAGGCCTCGCCCTGCTCTGAGAACACCGCACATCTCCAGCTGGGACTAACTTTTTTTTTTAACTGTGTAATAATGTAACCTGAGCTTTAAGACAAAAATGAATGAACACATTGTAGCACAGACAAGAACATGTCATGAAACCAGGAAGCTACGCTCGACTATTTTGAGAGGGTTTATCTATAATCTGGTTACATAACTGAAATGGAAGTTTGCCTGGGGCTGCCAGATTCTATATTGGTTTCATGATGCCCATCAAAACGGCAATCAATCAAGCAAACAATATTGGCTTTCATGAAAAGTCTATCAAAGTAGGACGGATTAGTCAGTTACAAGTAAGTGCTTGCTGATGTGTGGGAAAGCATAGTAATTAAGCTTACATTGAATCACTTTTTAAAAATATTCATTTTTAATGAGATATCAGTTTTAAGAGTTTGAGAATCGGTACTTTGAACATGGATCAAGTTTTCAGTGTAGACTCAGATGTAGGTTAGATATGAACTATAGATATCAAGACAAAGCCACACAACAGTTAAGTTCTGTAACTAGAGTTCTATAATTCTTTTCCATAAAATAATTAAATAATTCTACCAAATGTGTAAAATACTATCCATTCTTGAATCCTTTCCCCAGGGAATCTATTCTGCAGTGAATATGGGCTGTTACTGTCTTTCACTGTCACAGAAAATGTCAAATATGTTACTCCGGTGGGATGTTGCAATTCCATATGTGAGTAAACAATAGGGGGACTGTGCACCAGTACAGTGTGAATCTTTCTTCATCGCTATGAGGACATTCTGAATAAATCTCTGCACTGGAACGCTCTTTATTTCGAAGTGAATTCTGTGCGGAAGAGATCTGGCTGCTGTCATCCCTGGGTCGCAGAAGTACCAAGACACAGCAAGGAACCCGAATTCTCAATGGGGAACCTCATCACCCTTTTCATCACCCACTGTATGGTTACAATGACACAGCATTCAGCAGTAAAAAAAGAATTTTGTTCCCAGCTCTAAATGCCTCACTAGCTACTGTTCGCTGACATATTCAGCAGGGATCAACATGGCAGTTAGCTTTACTGAAACTGAGAGGCAGATGTTTATTCCTAGAGATGTGGCTGACTCAGCTGGACTTTTTTTTAGAACTTTCACAAGTTACAATGGAAGGTCAATGCATACAGTAGCAGATTACAATATAAAATCCACATCCGTCAGTGAAAAAACCGCAATAGCTTTTTTTTAAGTCACAAAGAACTCAACATCAAAGTAAATTAACCCTTTGAAACTGAAGCTGAAAAGGAGCCTGTAGCGGCCTCAGTTTAGCATGACTGACATAAGTTCTTTTTTGAATGGGAGTTTCGACTTGTTCTTCCATGTCAGAATGAGTCAGGCACCCCTCATGAGGGGCTCTTGTTCCTGTGTCAGATTCAGGCACTCGCTGGATCAGTGCGTGGTATCCAGTTTCCTCTACAGGGAATGTGAGGGGTCCTTGAATGTGGGGGGGAGGGGGGGAGTTCACATCAAACGAACACAGTGTCCCTGATGGTCTGCACCTGAGGCGTACTCCACTCCTCCTTCAAAGTGCAGAGCAGAAATCTGAGAGCACAGCGCAGGTGGAAGAATTACACATTGGTCACAGTACAATGACCCTGCCCACAAAGTCTTCTGCTGTCAGTCACCACCCATTCGTAAACCCTCACACCAAGGACCCTGTGTCAAGCAGGCATATATAAAATAAACACAAATACCATCTTACTTCAATCTGTTCACATTTTATGTACACTCTTCCACTCTAGTTTTAGCATAATGTGAGGGGGATAGTCTCTGTGCATCTTCTCTATGTTTGTCTATGCACTCCCTGAACAAGATCAGATTTTGGAGGGATTTGTCTGGCTGATGAATCTTTTCAGCACTGTTTGAAGCATGGTGTGCAGGCAAAAAAGCCTATTTTCAATGCGCCCAAGGAAAGCAGGATCCGGCTTCAAGATGGCGTATGCTTTGCATTTTAATGCAGGGCTCTTGCTGAAAAACAATTCTGCTTCTGCTGCTACTGAAATTTTTGTGAAAGCCAGTGGCGTAGCACCTTAGGCTGACCAAAGAAACAAGGCATAATGCAAACCCTAAATCGCTTCAATCAATCTACCCCAGGTACATGACCTGAGCTGGCAGCTCCACAACAGAAAAAGGCCCACTTTCCTGTGATGACATCATCAACCTCATTTGTCATCCGGCATTGAACAATTTAGCTGTGGCACATTGCGTCTGTACACGCAGTTTCCTCTTTGTAATTGACCCACACACTCACTACAATTTCGTGCTGCCGTTACCCCAAACAATTGAAAATTTCCTCAACTTTTGTTTCGGGTCATTTGAAAGGGTCCGCGCTTGACTGAAACATTCTGCCAGTACTAATTAAAATTTGTGCCATTCAAATTCAGGCAGGAGCGACGGTCACGCGACTTGTAAGCCCTTGTACCCTCCCAGAGCGTGCCTGCGTTGCCATGGCTGACAGTGGAAATGTTCAGATCGCCGTGAAATCCATTACAGGCCCAGTTGAGTCTTGCTGCAAAATGGGCATCGCAAACAGGCCGTTCAAAGGGAAATGGCCCTGAGTTACCCCCCACGGCCTGTGTGGCTGGGCCTTGAGGGCTTCCGGTGATACAAATACCACCCGCTGGAGACTGCGGCTACAGAGAGAGAGAGAGACCCTGTCAGAGGGGTCAGATGACTTCATAGGGACCGAATGGCCTCCTCTGGCATTCTCACTGTGGACCAGATCTTTCAAGGCGAATTCTTTAGGCGGGTCAACAAAGGACACGCTACTTCAGCCCAATGATTAAAATGAACCCACCCATAAATGGATGGCTCAAATGTACAAAACAGAGGGGGCTTTAGCACAACACATGATAATCCATGCTGTTCCTTGGGATTCATTCCCACTTCAGTGACAGACAGCACAGTAATTAACACAATTTATTTGGACTACATTCATTAGTCATTGACTCATTTGTGAACATAAGTGCATAACTCACAGATCATCATTCAGTTCCCAGTCGCTGGTGATATGAATAAATTAGGCCTCGCTGATCAAATTCATGGTAGAATAAAAGAAACTCAAGTTATAAGTAAAATAGCTAAATTAAATGAATTGTTAATTAAATATATTCAAATTATTTTATATTCAAATTATCTGGTATCAGTTTCCAAATAGGCCAGACAGTGAGTAAAACTCCAATGCTTTCTTCTGAAGCCATTTCTAATGAAACCACCCAAGGGACAGCGCCCCCTGTCACAATTCTGTGCCATGCCAAACAGCTCTGACACATGACTAGAGACCAGCGCTGCATAAACACACATTTTACAGTGCATTAACCCATGGAAAGCACTCATCATTAACTAAGCATCCAGGAGGTTCCGCGAATACAGACACAGTTTATTAATGCGGTGCCATCTACAGCTAGTTGCCAGCACTTCATGCGGTTGCACGCAGAGATTAGATTTGACAGGTGAGACAGGGAAGTTATTTATGGCGTTATCTCTTTCCGTAACACTGCTGCCTGTTTCAGCCTCCCTCCAATCCAAGGCCAGATACCATCCTTACAGCCTTGACATCTCAATAGACGATATGTTATTACCATCAGTCATTGTGCCCAACCTATCAGTTTTTTTGTTTTTTTGTTTTTTTTGGGGGGGCATTATCCAAAGTAGAGGCTTAATTTAGTTTTCATTTAAAACCAGAAAAGAGGAATATAGGCACCTTGACATGGCCTGATTGGATTTACACTGGTAAATTACTTAAAATTTTTTTATCATTTCAGTATTGTTTTTTAAATTATATACGGCCTCTTTTTAATTATGAATGGCTGTGTTCATAGAATAGATGACTTGTTGTGGGATAGTGCAGGGTTCTCTTCTGTTTTGCAGATGACACCTGTGAGATAGATCAGAAATAACCCCTTGCAACCTATCAGGGCTCCAATGACATGCAGCAGGTGGTTAGCCTGGGTCACATGATATAACCTCACGTCACTTTACTTCATCTAAATGCATCTAAATGAATCTGTTTTGTGCAAAACAGAACCTGCAAGCAACTACCAGAGGGACTACAGCCGAATGCAAACACAGGCCAAATTATCAGTACACAACATCAGGCAAGGCTTCCTTCACAATCAAGACACATGATAAGGTGCTTTCATAGGGTCTGTGCTTCAGTGAATCCTGAGAGGCTATAGAGGAACTCACAAGGATATGGGTGCTTCATGCCTGTAAAGAAGAAAGAAGCTATGTATCCTTTTTAATGTAAGTGAATGTTTCAGACTGGAGCTACTGTTTATGAACAAGCAGATATGGTTTGCCATTTCTCTGTATGATTTGGCAGACGTTTTACTGCGGTTTACCCTTGCTGCTTAGGAACCGCATGGTTCTCTTCAACGGTCACCCGAAATGAACTAATAATGTAGTTGAAAACTGAAACTTTCTCACTTGAAATGTCAGATTGTTGATAGGTTCCCAGCCTTTTTCCCCTGTTTCAGCGCTGAAATATTTCTTTGCAAGCCTCTTGGTTAATGTAAACTTTACAGTTTTGGCAGAAGACAGAAAGTGACCCTTCCCTCTTCAGTAATTGCTTTGACCTGCATTACCTCTGGTCAGCTTCTTCAATGAGTCATTTATGAGCTTCCTGCCTGCCTGGGCTCAGGAAGTCTGAGAAGGCCTCTTTTACAGACCAGCAATCTGTTGCTCTGGGTTACAGAGGGCGCCAAGACAAGGTGCCGCACAAGCAATTAGGCATGCTGAACTCTGCCTATCTGCGCTGATTAGAGCAGGAGACGAGCGAAGGCCATTGCAAAACCCCCAAAACATTCAGATAGGGATTTCCCCTGTCTGGAAGCAATCGGTTTCTTTTTGCCGAGACAAAAGCCCCCGTGGAATCCAATCCCGCTGTACGAGCACGCACGACCTGTCTGGCGATGCATTGCTTCGGTCTGCCCCCGCTCATGCGGCGTTTCCAGGAACGGCTTAAATAAGACAAGAGGCGCAGGCCATGCGGCGGGACACCGGAGACGGGGTGTTGAATGGCGAGGACCGGGGTGGCACGTCAGGGAATGGCAGGTCCTGGGCAGCACCAGCACCTCAAGGCTACAGAATGATGCCATGCCCACAGCGCCATTCTAGCCATCTCAGTGCGTTAGGACAGCCACTCTGTACCCCTGCAATAAATCACAATCTAATTGGCATTGTTAGGCAGCCCTTTCGTTTCCCATACATATCACATGCCTCTTAATTCACTTGATGTAATTTATCACTGAAAGCTGCCAACTCCATTATCCTATTTCTACCAGCAGTCTGAGGAAAATAAATGTACTTCTGTTTAGAACAGTGTTCTCAAATGTGTGACTGCTGTGACATGCACTTCTGTTCAGTCTTATGTGATTTGTTCCAACAGATTTGTCTTTATATTTTGTGAAGACTGTAAAGATTACATAGACAAGTATACCGTATAACACTATTAACCCTAACCAGACACATCTCCTCATACTCAAAGTGATGTTGCTCTGCAGATTTTGCAGGACAATGTAACAACAAAGCTATGTTGCTAAAAGCTCTCCTGCTTATGGAGGCAGAGAGTATCCAGGCCTGTCGTCACGGAAACAGCTGGGCTTGAGTAGAAATCTCTGGAGCCGCAGAATGGGATGGCCTGATCGCACCTGTCCAGCCGCACCTCCCCTCTCCCCCTCTCATGTGAGTCACTCCTCATTTTTCTCATATCAGAGGGTAATTAGCCCCTCCCCCCTTTGACACCAGCCATTCCCTCAAGGAGATATAGTCATTAGCCCCTCCTCCCCTCATTAGTCAGGCCTAGTCACATGTAGTAGGGCCATTAGCTTCCCTCCATACAACAGGGACACAAGATCCCCCTCCTCTCATATGATAGGGCCATAAGCTCCTCCTGCTGTCATGTGATAGGTCCATCTCCTCTTATGTAATAGGGTCTCTGTAGTCCTGCCTCCATGTGACCAGGCGAACCCCACTCAAATGTTGTCAAATGAATGTCTCAAATGTCAACCTGGTACCTTGTCTGGCCAACCACTGAAACCTGGTCATGCAGCGCTTCTAATATCGTTGACTCCCTACGGTTTTTTGCTTGTGTTGTACTCTACCTCACTTGTAAGTCACTTTGGATAAAAGCATCTGCCAAATGAATACATATAAATGTAAATGATAGGAGTGTCATTAGCCCCCTTTTCACATATGATAGCTCACACCCTGTTGGTGTCAGGCCATTAGTCCTTCACTCGGTGTTGCTGCTCCTGAGAATTCCTCCAGGTACTGCATCAGGCTTCCCAGCAGCTCCCCTGGATAACCCCACAGGGGTGCGGAGCTGTCATGTTAACGACTCCTGTTCTGTCTGTCACACATCCACAGGATTAGGGTTCCCACTGCCAGCAGCAGTAGTGGGAGCAGACTATATAGAGCACCTCAAGCCTTCCACCAAGGGGAGTGGCAGCCTTTTTCCAGCAGCTATTAACACATCGACACCCGAGCCGACACAAAGTCCCCTTCCCGCTGATGGTGTTACAGAATGTGTTACTGAAGGTCATGGGGGTTCCCTTCAGTAAGCTCTGTCCCTGCTGTGACAGAACCAAGCGGGTAGCTAGGCGGAGTCGTGGGCAGGGACTCGTGGGTAAAGGTTGATCCAACAGACAGCAGCTGACTGGGATGAGCAACAGAAAAAAATAAACACATTCTTGACATAGCATGATAGCATGTGTGAGCTGAAAGTCTCAGCGCCCTTACTTGGTCAATTTACAGAAAAACAAAGCAACAAGCATGTCAAATTGTAACATGTGTTTATGACCACATATTCATAAAAGTAAGTAACAGATATGTGGCAGCCACAGCTGTTACATACTGTTACTGCACACATCCACCATTTTCACAGAGGGCTTAAAAAAGCAGGTGGCCTGTGTATGCTGCATGGAAAATATGTACAAATCAAAGCATCATCGCTTTCATAATCATGGTTCATGGTCAATGAAATATTGATTTTTTCTTTTAAAAATCAGTCCAAGGATAATGTGAGGTAAAGGCATGTTTGATCGGGGATTAGTCATCAATTTAACATTACATAAACTGCACCATTAAAAAAAAGAGTGCAGATTACAAGTTATGAAATTAATTGGGCTTAAAGAAGGACAAAGGCATGTTTTACTTGATTTCTGTTAGATCCTCTCTACATAAGTACAGCCAATGATGTGGATAATGCCTATTATTTTCATTCATTTCATTTCCATTAGAAATGATTGTGCAGCCCCTGCTCATTAGATTAGCCTTATTTTGGAGATGCAGCTCTTTTCAAAAACAAGCTTCCCTGGTTATCGTAATGCTTTCAGCTGAAGGAAAACAAAGATGACAAATGGATAGGGCCCAGACAAGCCTCTCGGAGAATTTTCCTCTCTGTGTTTTTCCACGATAATCACTTGACATTTTCCCCCAAGAAAGACTGAACTTTTGGATGCGTGGTTCATTGCTAACTCAATTTGGAGAGGGCTTTGCATGGCCTGCATATTGCAAAGAGGGCTAAATTTAACCCCTTGTATGCAGGGTTTGCAGCAGGAAGAGGAAGAGCAAGTGTACTTTGCATGACCCTCTCATATCCCATCACTAATAGCCAAACCCTGACGTAGTGGATGCCAAACTCGGCAGGCTGAAAAATATGTCCCCTTCAACCAAACTCCCAGCAATGTGAAAACCAGTCACCTCCTTCACATGGAGTGGAAAGGCACCCTGGTTTCCTTGCTGTCAGCTACAGTGCAGGGCCTAAGGGTTTGATCAGGTCAGCAGTTGACTCTTTCAATCGCTGTCAGCCAGGAAATCCAGTTTACTGGTAGCGCCAATCAATAAAGCACAAGTTCACTGACAGGCCCAGCAACTGAATCTAAACATGATCAATCCCTGGCTCCAGGCTCTGCTGCTATAGTTACACAGCACCCAGTTGATGCTGAATCACTTGCACAGTTATCATATTGCCAATTAAAATCATACTTCATCCACAAAAGCATGGAGATGAATGTAAACCTAACCATATATTTCAGTGCAACAATGAATCAGCAGGTGTATACACAGACAACAAGCATAGGGATCACTGCAGAAACAGACACAGAGAGTCAACAAGCTAGCACCAAGCTCTGGAATATCAATAAAACACTGAAATAAATTACCATCTATGAGGCTGTTAGGTCATCTTTTTAATAAACTAGCAGAGAATAACATTATCTTTTTTTAATATGGTGCAAAGTATAATTCTTTGTTCCCTGGAGTTTGGCACTCCACTGCTTTAATTTTAAGGTTCAGACTCCAGATATAACTAAGAGGTTCCTGATGTAATTACAGAAAAGTCATTTATATTCTGTCTTCTGTCTGCAAAAAATATCTGCTACATACTGGCACTCATCTATTGTACTTTCCATGCTGAGTAATCATTTATTTTTTATGGAGTCATTTCATTATTTCAGACTAGCTGCAAGAAAAATGCTTTCTGGGACAAAACAAGATTTAAAAAATGTACATTAATTTACAACATTGTATAGTGGAGTTTAGTGGCAAGAGAGCATGTGAGTGTCCACTACAGAAGGTGACATCACCACCTAGTGTCAGGAGTAGAGTATGATTAGTTGCCTTAGCTATGAGTCACGTCTCAGTGAGATAACTGTAATCATTAACATGATGTGTGCATGGCAAGTATCATGGTTCAAAACAAACAGTATACTTCTTTTGCATATCAGTATCATATTAAATGCATTTGAAATAAATTTTAGTGAATGACTTTACATGCACAATATATTCAATTCTTTGATGAAACACTGGCATACAGTTTTAAAACTAAAAGGTAAATGCACTATAACTGCAATTCTGTTCCAAAGTCTTGAAAAAAATTGCTTGCTTCATCAGTATGGCACTTGATTTAGAATATCTTCAAATGCATTCTCAAATCTGTCATTGTGAAGCACCTCATAGCTTTTATCAAAATAAAAAATGACTGACACTCTTGGAGAGGGCATATTAGACCATGAAATCATTCCTCTCTTTGATCCTCTGCGCACAGATTCTGGATACAGAGCTTGGTGTTCAGTGCAGAAACTTTACTGTCCCTCTGCCAGGTGGGCTTCTACAGATGCTATGTCCACTGAGTCACCATGGAAACTGCACTGCAATTTTACCTCCCACGCTCTTATTTACAGTCCTCCAGTCTCTTTCCTCTCTACGCCTCTCTGCCGTCTGCATGTGGTGATGTATGCGCATCCGCACATCATCATGATACCCAGTGCTGTTGCCTGTTGGGACTGTCACTATGCACCCACCCTTCACTTCATGACCTGCGACTTTGTGTGACCCTTACCACCCCCTTTGGCTTCATAACCACACTACACTGGGAAAATGCATTTGGACTGCTTGGCTGTTGGCTTGGAGGACTGATGGTTTGGAAGAATGCTGGAGATGTAGAAGAAAGAAGCAGATGTGTGATGACGTCAGTGTGCATAATGTAAAAAATGTACGATGTGTGCACAAGACTGCATAATCTGCAATAGCTAATAACAATATCATCTGTTATTTCTACTATAATTTATTTAAAAAATGAAAAAAGAATGCACCCACACACTGTCTAAATTATTCCAAGCATTTCACTAAAAGTTAAAAAGTTAAAAAAAGTTTTAACCAACATGGTCTTCATCAGGTACAAAATCGCTGGACTCTGTGAAACAAAGAAACTGCAAACAACTGTCATTGTCCAGAGCAGACACCTTTAAAGTGAGACAAGATTTCCCATGCCTTCACTGTCTGGTAAGTTTTCACTCATAAAAAAGTACTCCCTTCAAGAGAGAGGAATATTCTCAAGAGAGCTACAAGCTTCTTTAAGTGGTTTTACATTATAAATGAACATTTCATGATTTAATAATTCATGAGCTGTCATGCCTCTAGGCAAAAAAATAGCTAATGGGATTCTCCACAGCTGAGTAATTATACTAATAACAACAATATCAGACTTATATAAAGAAATTGCGAGACCACTTACAATTCTACAGTGCTGAACTCTTGACTGAAGGGTGCATATTTCAGGAAGTAGTCTATTTTGGTAAGTTAAGTCCCTTTGAGAGGTACAGTCCCCGAAAAAAACAAAGAAGCTTGGCCACCCTCGTAGCCTGTATTATTAGACACTGCGTATCGTATGGCCGATGGTGCAAGTCCAAGCAGAGAGAGGATTATAACGCTGACACATCCCTTCATATAAAACAGCTGCTAAGAGCACCCATCTCATGCTGGCCTTTGATGGAGAAACAGGTGTAAGATTAGAGCCCAAAGACTAAGAAACATGAGGGTGGGGATTCTCGGCAGATGACACGCAACTGGCATGGTTTTGTAGCTTAGAATCACTCCTCTGCAATCACTGGCAGAACAGGCATGCAGAGCACACGAATGTAAGGAAGTTAATCTTTCTAACTGAGTGTTTCTGGCTCCAGATATCGACTGAAACAGATGTATGTGGAACTAGCAAAGACACACTAGCAAAGAGACCTGAAATCACACATGCACACCTCTCTTACATGCAAACTAGGATCAGTACTCAATGGTGTGAATTCATCAGAGTGACCACAGAGGATGACATTAAACAGAGACCTCCCACATCTTACCGATCTTCTGCTACCATGTCCCGTTAAGACCTGACTGCACTCGCCTGACATACCTGCTGTCTGTCAGGCCTGACAACACATCTGGTGACAACTGTGATCTAAACTGAGATAATGTACACACAGAGGCTGAGCAATCAAAGTCAGCAGATGTCTGGCCTACTCAATCAGCATGCAGGATGAGCTTCACATTGTATAATGGACGAGTAGGTAAGCAGTTTCCTGCAATCCCAGTTAAGCGCATAGCTGTCTCCAGACACACACACAGCTGGCTGAAGGAGGCAGGTCTAAGCCATTGCTGCTTTTGCCAGATCACCCAGTAGAACTAAGGGCATTTACCATGTCAGAGTAGGCTGTCAGAGTTTGCCACCAGTCTTCCTCTAAGAGAACCATATCATTTCATAACCAGATGGTGATAATCATCAGGGAGCAACTGATTACAATTGTCAACAATGTCCGCATGGAAACGGACAACACATCAGTGTTCTGCATATTGTAGTAGATACCACTGCACCATTTCCTTTTGCTCATGTCACCTGTACAGGTAAAAGATGTAAAAAAAAAAACATTTAGGAGGCAGCTCATTTTGTTGTGTTGATTAACGAACACACTTGTTTTCCCTCAAGATGAGAGTTTTCCGGCAATACATCCGAAGGCCAAGTGCGTAAACCACACGCCCTTGAAGTCCTCAGAAAGACTGGAAAAGGCTTTAGAGGACGCATGAGGTAATAGTGTTACACCCTAATAAAACAAATGTTCACTTGTAAGAAAATGAGTGTATAATCCATCTGCATGAGTCGCACACACATGCTGGCCAGAGTCTGTTCCAGCTCACAGGTGATGGCACTGTGAATCATTTCATGGACAGGCTAAGATGAGCCATTAAACTCTGAGATTAGTGAACACTTTGCATTTGCCAAGCAGCGAACTGATGAAATCCAGTAAGATTACTTATGTGGTTAAATTCTCACAGATCAGCAAAAAAACAAAGGTAAATGATCAGAGAGCTAGCTAAGGTTATGGGAAATGTTCAGTCATATCAACATGGCACTTTGTCCTTACTGTCACAGAATAAAACATTGTCATTATCAATAGTCATTATCAAACTCATGACTATGTGTAAGAATTTTTAAAAAGCTTGCCTACATTTCTTACTTCAAGTTAAGTACAAAGCACCACATTAATAGCATTAATATATGCGTATGTGTATGTGTATTTTTTATTACTTGTGTGTGGTTTTGAACATGTCTGAAAATGGTGCCCACCCACAAATTTGGTTTGCATGACGCCCCTGATTGGCTGGGATGTGAGTGAAATGACACTACAATTTTCACCTCAGCCTTTGGTCTTGGTTTCTGTCTTTCCTTCATATGACCTGTCAGATTAGCAGCATCTAAAGAGACATTTTTGACCATGTAATTCAAACGGATGGACTGCACTAGATTGAAGATGAAGACCCTGAGAGGGGACGATGCAGTCATTAGCCTGTCTGCTCTCACTGGGCAAGCAGTAATCAGTTCTCATTTCCATCTCCTTCAAAACAGATGGCAAAAGCTTAAGAACTGAGGAACAGTGACTTCCGATACATACAAAAAATGAAATCTTTGATCAAATGTATCTTGGATATATAATGCCCATTTATACAGTCTTCAAATGTAGACAGCCTTTTTTACATTACATATGCAACAAACTTCACAAAGTAAGCATATTTAATAATAAACATGGTGTGGCAAATGGCAACTGTGACTAATAAACTTTGTAAGATTTAATTAGTCTAAAATACTGTGGCTTTTGTCTTTACATTAGCCAAATATGACAGGTCTAAACAGGAACTGGTTTCTTCAAAACACAAGCTCTCCCGTCACAGCAGATATAATCTGCTGATGGCCACCAGCCAAAAATAATGCATTCAGTGGATAAGAAATTCATAACAGACAGAAATGAAAAATGAGCAGGACATAAATGTGGAGCTGTACATTTCCTAATTATATTACACCTTGTGTGCACCCACAAGAAAACAGAACTTATGAAAAGTGTTTTGGTCAGATGCGAAAAGTATTTATATATCTGCCTTATAAAGGGCATTTACTATTTTTGTGAGTATTATGTCCAACAAATTCATAGTTCATATTCCAAACATTTTTAAGGTCAAACAATACATTATAGAAAATACACTTCAAGCTCAAATTAATTGCAAGTGTAAACGACTAGTTTCAATGTACTTCTACAGCACGATAATTTAAGAGCCTGTTAATATCATTTTATAATTATTTAACCACCTATGAAATGTATCAGTTGTTGAAATGGTTAATACAGATTGTAAAAGGATACTGAATACATCATTTGTTAGGGACTTAATTCAATTTCACTCAAATTATTGATGTTAAAACCTGACATCAAAGAACATTTTTAAAAATGAGAATTTCTACATAATTTGGAAGTTTATTCCCCATGTAATACCTTACATGTTCATTCCCCATTTGCTAACTATAAAAAACAAGCCATATTTAATAAACAGGTAGCAATGTCTTTATCAGCTGGTTTTATTAACAACATTAAGTGGGCCCTTGTAATACAGTATTACCTATTCTTCAGTGATCACCCAGAGGTTCCCCTTAACACTGGCCTTCAGTGTGCAACCACTACTGGCCCAGGTCCTGTATCAGCCTAGCTCATGACATCATCGCCCAGAGCGAGGACAATTTCCCCCAGATAAGACTTCACCTCCACAATCATAATAAGCATGCAGAATAGATAAACAATGGGGAGGATATGGAGCAGTTGTTTACCATGAGATAGGAGGACAGTGAGGCACTGTCCATGCAAGTGATGACATGAACTGTTTTCACCTCAAAATGCAGATGCTGGTGTTTACTCTGGCATGTAGACGCCAGAGGCTGCACAGTAAGCCCCCATGCCCCCCAACACCACCACCGCCATTCACCGCAGCACTTCCCACTACTAGAACATCCCCCCCTAGAACATCACACCACACACACACACACACACACACACACACACACACACACACACACATCATCGACTCATCACAACCCTACCGTTTCACCATAAGTGCTGGGACTACATGAACCCCAAAATGGATGGAAATATGCGCAATCCGTGACTCAATGCTGTGAACCAATCGTCATGTTTTCCTATCGTTGGCTCATACAAGTCATTGCCTGTCAGGCCAAAATGGTGGCCTCATTCTCTCCTAACTACCTTCACACAGCACAGAGCAGCAGGGGGAGAGCGCCACTGAGACAAGCTGCTACCCTTTTGTGGCCCCTCAGCAGTCTCTACTAACAAACATAAAATCCAGGGAAAGTGTTCAGCTGACCCTCAGTGGGACTTAGCTGGTATTTATAGGTCTCAATGTAGAGGTCATTTACTTGCTTATTCGCTTTACTGGGTGTGGTTGGTGCATATGACAAAATACCTTCCCTGGAATTCTTTTTTAACAAATAATGACTTAAATTACATAACTTCCATGATACCTGAAACTCATGTCAAAGTCAACCTAGACAGGCATATTAAATGATAACTGCAGGATGCAATATTGATGTTTATTTCAGAGATGACCCAAGGAACCTGGGCTGAAAAAAACCTACTGCAATATCCTGAAAGTGAAAACTTTTCACCTCATACATCACTGTTAAGGACATTTTACTTTTGTACATGAATACTTTTCATGTTTTGTTCAAAATACCAGTCCAACATTTACACTGTTTGAAAATGTAAAAAAAAAAAAACTGGCACCAGCATTTATCTTAAATCCCCCATGCAGCTAAGCAGCTTCATCTTAAATGAGGAGCAGGTCTGTCCTCTGCTGTGCAAACCTTGCTGGCCATGAATTATCAGGTGTTACTGATGCACAGTCAAGGCAGATCTGCGCAGGCACAACACGTAGGCTATGACATCATTCAGGATGTGTCAATGTAACAGCTGCACTTCCCTGGGGCCATGTTCAGGGAAAATTAACATGTATGTTGCTGCTCCTCATATCACACGGGAACATCAGCTGTCTTTATTAAAAACACAGCCATAAATATCTGTAGGCCTTTGAAAAATCTTTTTTGTAGAAACCTTTTAATTTAGACCCACCGCCTTAGCTTTTAACCAATCAAAAGGGGCCATGCAAACGTTTCTTGTGCACCATAACCTATTACAGCGGTATCACATGACAGCACACTCATCATGTTCAAGTACATGGTGATGCTGTGCAGCCCACTACAGGACACAGAGAACACTTAATTTCAAGTCTTTCATGTTTAATGTGGTCTCACTGGCCACCACACTGACAAATATTTAGTTTGAAGGTCCATGTTAAATGTGTGGAGCACTCCTCTGCTCTTGGCAGAGGAAGCCATCATCAGCAGAGGACAATGATGTCATCCAGGCGCGAGGCCAAGCCTCAGCTGTACCTGTCCTAACACACAGTCTTGGAGCTTGCCAAAGACATCCCACAGATTCATGTGGACTTCTAATTTCATCAAACACACAAATCTCCACTTACACTCCTGCTTTGAGGACACAGTTCTGGCAAATGGTGTTTACACAAGGTCTGCCCTCCTGGGTCGATCTCCTGGACAAATGAATTAACTGCCCTCTTTGGTGCATTAGCCAGTGGACACAAACTTATAAGAAATTCCCAAAAAAACAATTATATTAGCTGTGTTCTATTAGTTATCCAAAAGTGAAAAAAATCACAGCAGAAGTGATAATTGATGCAGTAAGTTAATTGTTTGTGATAAATTCTTTTGGTAGGGTCACTGAGACGTTAAAGCAACAAAATGTTATTTCTTCTGCTGTTATGCATCCTCAGACATAGACAAAAGAGACAAAAATCAGACAGTTAATCTTCCGTCTCCACAGTAACAAGATCTTTTATCTGTGTAAAGTCCTGCACTTTTAATTCATCAGGCCTTTTTGTTCTAAGTACAAAGAAGTTCATTCACAGTGCAATCATTTAATAAAGGTGGCAAGAAGTATATAGTTAACTGTGTATCCAACCATATCCAACATATTTATCTTACCATCATATTACATTTAACTGATGTTCACAACCCTTCCCAATGGCCTGTTAAAGACCTCTCTCATATTTTTTTTCAAAACCAGCTACATTCCTTAAACATACCACACATCTACAGTATATTGACATCTTCTTAGCTTTTTCCATAACTAAGCACTACTCACCAGCATTACTTATCACATTTAAATGCAGCACACTGTTTCCTGTTGCCATGTTAAGTATTTGAGAAGCTATCAGTTCTTATCTCAGGAAGAAAGGAAACTTGTTTGGGAGTTTTGATTGCTAAACAACACCATCAACCGATGAGGCAACCATTCCTACATTTCAAGCATAAAATTCCTGAATGTGAAATTCTATCCCCACAGTGAGAAGTCAGTAAAATCCTTTCAATATTTAAGGTTACTTATTCATGTCAAATGGTCTCATGAGCTTTCATGGAAGGGATCAGGCCAGCAGCTGTTATGTCTCCCAGGTGTGAACGCATAGTCTGGATTCTCACCTTTTGAACAATACGTGTGTTCCTCACCTAAATGCAGGATAACAATTCATTAAAGCAGCTCACTATAATTAAGCTTCAAAATACATTTTACACAAATAACTGGCTAAGGTCACTATATATTGATGTGGTACATTACATGTTATCTAAAGGAATAGGGCAAATAAGATATTCAGATAAATTCATTTGTTTCTCTGCATCTGCGTCCCTCACCATTGCTGACCAGTATAGCATTTGACTCAGCAGCCACATATTTAAAAGTGTATTCAATTATTATATGGAGAGCCATACATTTGAAATACCAATATTTTGAAATGATGAGCGCTTCTCCGACAACTGTAAGGGATTTTGTCACCATTATGTTTACCAAAGCTGCCAACTGGAGTTGTAAACAGTACTAATAACGAACCAAAAAGGATAAAAGGACATAAATCATAGTCGTTCATAAATAAAAAAACAGAGGTGGGATCAGGAGATTCCAAAAACCACTATGAAAAATAATCCTAGTCATCAAAACGTATGACTTAGATTAGGAATCCTCTACTATGGTCAATTAGATCTTCTACTTTACAATATTTTCTTCAAATCATTTACAAGCTTAAAAACCATCTACATACCCTCTGAGGGGTAGTATACAAGTGTTAAGACCTCCTTCCTTTCATGAATAATCCTGTTTAAACCTGTTTAAAATGATACTACATCAAAAGAACCACTTGTATTTATAGTGCCTCAACCGAGACAGACCTCAAAAACAGCTGCTTCAAATTTTGCCTTCGGTTTGTACTTCATTGCAAGACAAGGTTTATATTATTTGTCAAACGTTAGCATAAAAAAGTTGCTTCGGTCTGTCATAAAGGCTACCCTGCTAAGCGATACCAGTTGTTACTGTAATTATGGCTGACGAATCTAACGTGCAGGCCTGCGCTGTGTTTGTGTCCTCGGGGGGGTAGGCGGTTGAAAGGTACAGAAGGGAAGAGAGGAGCCCTTTCATTCGCGGGGAAGCGCTTGCGGATGCGTCGCACACAGTCGCGGAGATGGGAAACTCACCTGAGGTTTTCCCCCGTGGCTCAGTGCAGCTGGTGCAAACGCCAGCCCCCCCGGACCCACGGCTCCGCTCTGATACGGAGCCAGTCGAATGGTCTGAAATGAAAAGCAGACGGTGGACTGTTCTTGCCCCTGCCTTTTTTTTCCCATAAAGTCCCACCGAAAACGATGCAAACAGCATCAGAGGCTACCTTCGCAAGCTATCAGCGAGCTCTCTGCAGCGATCGTCGTACTAGATCACTAGACAAAACCCGCATCACGTTCATATGACATGTTCTCATAAATTCTAGTGCAGCATCAATTCAGGGGCGGCTCATTCTGGTTATGTACACAGCCTTTAAGGTTCCGCAGTCACCCTAGGCGTTGCTGAAAGTGCTGTTCCTGTTACTGTTTGTAGTCGCCCTGGATAATTGTGAACGGTAAGCAGAAATTAGGATCCCCACTTACTTTGCTTAATTGGTCTGTCATCAATCATCGTCATTCTGCTTTATTTATATAATTGTATATATATACTTGTAATTTCTTATATATTCCTCAGTAGGTTTTGTCATTCAGCAGTGTGAAAGGATTTGTTGTGCTGCTATTGGAAATCAAAACATGAAAAAACACAAATGGAGCAGTGATTTTCTGTGCTCCACACCCCCATTACAATGCTTCTCTTTCACAGCCATCAGCCGTCTCTGGGAGTACAATGGTAGCTGAATGTAAGCTCATTATTGGATGTGATTTTAAGGACTTTATTCTCCTTTATACTGCCTGAAAATGTTTTTTTTTTCTGCATCACATTTTGAAATGACAGAGATTGTGTGCCCAAAGAAGCATTCATGACATATGCCACTAATCTATAAAGGCCATTTATGAAGAGCACCAACTAAGTCTTAATGTCAGATGGAGTGGCCTTTAATGTGATCACTTAAATCATGTGAAATAGCAATGCACTTTGAAAACGACTTTTTCATTCCAAAAATACATCCAGCATGGCTGTGTTTTCCAGTAGTTGCTTGTTTAATACCCACAATCCCATGCACTAAGTTTGGGGACATTACCCAGCTTTAATGATATTAAGAAATGTACTGTGTCATTGGTAGAAGAAAATTATATTATTAAACACTTTGCAAAATGTGCATGCATTCTTCCAAATGAACATAATAAAACTAAAATAATTTACATTTTTACATTCTGTGCTACTTTTACAATTAAGAGCTTCATAGCATTCTGCAATTACAAATGACTACATGTGGTTTTAAGTGAACATGCCATGAATGGACTGATATACTGGCTTTATTAGCAGCTGAGGCCCTTTACTGCCATGGAAAGGGTAGATGGGATCTAATTTAATCCTTGGCATCCAAAGTCTAGTGCCTAGTTATTCATTGCTGTGTTATTATGTTAGCCCAAAGGGCTTAAAAAACCTCAGGCCCTAAATGAACATAGCCAGTAGGTGTGTACATGGATCAATAGATTATTTTCAAGTTTAAATCAGTGCTAATGAGTGAAAAAGCACCTCTCTAGAACCACGTCTAAAAAGCAGCGGAACACCAGACTAGCTGATGAGTTTACCACGTCTCTGGTAAGCTCATCAGCTCATCAGGATGAGACACACACCCACCTCAGCAAGTCGTCCCATTTCTGCCAGACGCTGGAGAGCACACAAACCTGAATTACCTTTTAAAAACCAAATGCTCATATGTGAAACAAGTGAGTCTTGTTTACTAATCACAGTGTGCCAAGGGGTGCAGCAGAGGGACCCTCGGTCTAAGACCATATGAAGGAATCATCAAATGTTTTTTCATCATTTTTCTTTTCTGAAGTGTATTAGTCTGGGTTGGTGTCTTGCTGAGAGCACTAATGTTCCATAGTTCTCTGTGGGACGACACAGGTTAAGTCTGGGTTTTCGTGACTGGGTTCTAACGCTGCAGCACCGCTCGCCGCTGTTCCAGCTTGGCCCGGCGGACTTCCATTGTCCGAACAGAGGGGGACCCTGCATCAGCGCCGCTCAACACGTCCTCTGCTTTCAATAAAGAGCAAATGAGGCTCAGCTTGGGAACAGTATCGTTTTTCAGCTCTGCGGCTTTTTCTCCAAGCACTTTTTCTTTGGCAGCCGTGCCAGGGTTTCATTCAGCCCGTCTCCATTGTGCAGGCCTGAAGCACAGCATCTTCATTCAGAGAGGCCTCCGGTTTCCCCTGTGCGCACAGGACACAACCCAACTCAACTCTACACACATCTCAGAGGGAGTCTACAATGTGATATTAACTTTTTTTTACTTTTTCACTGTATCATGACCAAAAACAGGTGAGAGACCTCCTCTCCCAAAACAATGAAATAAAGATTCTGCTTTTTGGACTTTTGATGATGAACACACGCAAAATCCCAAGTACCCCATGCACTGCTGCTAATGGCACTGAGATGACAGACTGTGTGGGTTTGAGTTAGCCAGCTGTACCACTGTACCCTCCAGGATTGGGTGGGGCGTGACCTCAGTGCAGTTGAGACCCATGCTTGTGGTTTGGATGTGTTACCTCCGGTACTTACAGTCTGGACGCTGCCAGCTAACCATTTCCAAAACACTCCTCTACAGTAGTGTAGTGATTTGTCAAAAGCCATCCGAGCAGTTTTTATAAAGTTTTTTTTATGGTTATTTATCATTTCGACCACTTGTCCTCCACCAGTCCAATTAATCAAACCAATGTTTTCAGTCTGGTTTTGATGGTTTTGATTTTCTTGGGTTGAGGCAGAACCTCAAAGTGATTCATTAACTTGAACTCAGCTGTGGGGAAAAAACAACAGAGAGCACCTTGGCCATCTCTGAACCTGTTTCAAAGACAACAAACGCACCAGTGCATTCTAGCCATCTGAGGACCACCAATAACAAAAGCAATAACTCGGCGCATAATTTTGAAAAATCTCCGCTTTCACCTTATCCAACAAATGGTGAGGTTTAGGTGCGGTAATGAGGCAGTAAAGAGTGGACCGGCAGACGGGGGCTGAGCCAGCAGAATGGTTTCAGGTTTTGGGAGGACTGCAATCCGCCAAGGCAAACGCAACAAAACACGGCCCTCGCTGTCCGCTCCTGCCAACAGTAATTACCCTCTGGATGTGTACCATACCCAGCCCGAGGCCTCTGGATTACAGGTTAGAGAGAGGTCACGACCACACAAATTACACTGACCACGGATCTTCGGGAGGCTGTGGCCCAAACTCGATTTCAGAGGTCCCATTCTGTGGCACAGGAGGCAGGTGCAGAACTTGAGCATTGTGATGTTATCACAGGCCCCTGACTTGGTCTGGCGACAGTTTCCAGAACGGCGAGAATGAGGTGAAACAGCATAATCAATGCATTTTTGCGAGGAGAGGGGAGAGTCCAGGTGAGGTCAAGATGTAGTCTGAACAGGAGGGTCTTCAGCCTACCAATGGAAGATGACTAGCAACTCTGCTCCTTTGACTACTGTGGGAAGCTTATTCCACCACACAAGGGCCAGAACAGACAGCAAACATTATATATTCTCAGTACCTTATACCTGAATTCCTCTTAATATCTATGTTCTGACTAGAATTACTTATAATGGCTGGCTCCTTCACATTTGAATTTCTGTCTCTGCTACATGATCAACGCCCAAACAAACACATACTGGGCATAATAGCATGCTATTAATGGTGTGCTGATAATGGTGATGGTACACTAATAATGATACATAATGATAATGATACACTCACACAATGTTCCTGTGCTTTGGTGAGGAAAAAATAGTCATTAGGATTCTCCATTCAGGCAAATACATTAGTGTAAAAATGATTAGAACTTTTTTTTTTATCTTAATGATACAGTCATTTCTGATAACAAATATCAAGCCACCATCACATTCATCTGTGAAACAGCCAAGCATTTTTGCTTTATCTATTTGTTAAGAAGACACTCTCATGTGGGTCATTTTCATAGCATTTGTTTCTACATTTTATCCATTATGCAGGTGGGAATTAGCAAAGCAGTTTTGGTTATGTATTTTGCTCAAGGGTGCGACAGTAGTGCCCACACCTGAGATTGATTCCTGTAACCTTCTGGATGGAAACCCAATTCCCTTACACCCATCAACAGACATTTGATGAGTTGTGTTTTTTTTTTATTTAATTGTTCTGTTCTCGCAGGCCGAGGCATGTCATTTGGATTTAATGGATTGAACACGTACATGTTCACATTAAGAGAGCACTCCCACAGTCCTGTTGGGTCACTGAGTCGACAGGAGTGAAATGTGCTGTTATTGGCTCACCGCTGCCTCGCTGGGCTCGCCCGACCGCTGAAATAACAGGAGCCCAGTTTGCAGAGGTCAACAGGGGTCGAGCGATGACGATAGCAATGACTTCTTTTCGTGTTCAATAGGTGACCTCCATATCAACGTGCCAAACTGATGAAAATAGAACACAAAGTTCACTGCATTATCCATGAGAGACCTTCCTAAACCTCGGCTGCCCTTTAAACAGAAGCTATTGCTCTGAACATCAATGCAATCTGTTTGACCCATCTGTCTTGTTCTCCTCCAAATGAGGAGATTGCTTGACTTGTTGGGATTGAAATGGGGACTTGGGCTACAGCAGCTGGGTCCTGTCCTCCTCGACACAAGTAAAGATGACTGATTTGTAAGCATTCTGAAAGCTCCCCTGCTGATTGAGAAACATGGCCAGTTTGAAATATTTTGTGTGCCTTTGCTGAAATGCATTTGTGGGAGTCAAGTAAAAATTCCTTAAAATACATGAAAAAATAATTTCATGTAACTTTTTTTACTTCCATTAAATCTTCTTTCTATTTGAACAGCAGTGAAATGATAATAGTTAATATTAGGAATATGATTGTGATTAATAACTACCATTGTTTGCAGTAGCAGTATTAATTTGACAAACACTTTTATGAGGAGGGATTTACAAAGCTAATGAGGCCAGAAACATTAAATGTATATAAAAATGTAAATACACTGTATATGACAGTGCTACTCTCAACCTGAAGCTCAGAACATCCAGCAGTGCAGTTAATGAGCTTAAAGTTGAGACCATTGCTTTCATGTATAGCATATTTACTAAAGCATACAACAGTAACTGTTTTAGCATACACTAACACTTTGTATTCACTGAAAACCAAGCCAAGTCATCAAAGTGACCTTTTTTTCCATTAAGATGGCTTGGTGGTTTTGATTAAATCCAGGAAATAAAGTCTTACATTTATCCTTCAAGAATATCAGGCTTACAGCATACTAATGTGCACTGACTGTACATTCAACCTAAACTAGATCTAGGAGTAACATTAGATCATAGCATGCCACTGCACTCATGGCATCAAATAGCGATCTCTAAGAGCCATATCAGATAGCTCTTAGCACTCTATCAGATTTCACTTAGGGGTTTGAATGATCAGCTACTGAGTGCTGGGTATGACCAAGTTCTGGGAACCAAGGTGAAGCCACAAGAGGTGTGACTTTAGCCAGAAATGTTTACAATTTTATGAAAATAGGAATCATTGGCTTAAATCTGAGACCAGCTGCAATGGATTTTGCACTATGAATTAATACTTAGAAAGATTATTTTGTATTGTGTTGTTTCGCATAAAATGTGGAACCTGTTCTGTCATAATTCATGTTCTTCAGTCTCACAGCACAAAGGTAGAATTGCACTGTTCAGAACATGCTCACCTTATCGACTGAGATTGTACTCCAGTAGCTTTAACGGTCAAGAGATCAAATTCCCTGGGAGCAAAACTTCACCATCTGCCATTGTGTGCGCTGCTTTAAGCGTTGTAGCACTTTTCTTTTTCTCACTGACCTGGCTGATGCTGTAGTAAAGCCGTGGAATTGAAAATGCAACTGCCATTTGTTCATGAATCTTTTTTTTTTTTTTTTTTTAGCAAATTAGGGTACTGAAATCATACCTGAGCTTGTAGACAAGAGAGAAATCTCACTCGAAATGTCAAATTGTATCACTTCCTTAGTTAAATTTTACTGCATTTTGTCTGCTATAAACAGCCTTTGCCGCTCCTATGTTTATAGCAGGTGCAGTCCAGCCTCAGACCCCTCAACCATATGGATCTCTTTCTCCCTCTAGTGATGAATTCATGTATTGCGGATAGTAAATGATAGTTTATGCAGGTAATTATGTGACTGTTCAACAGCTTTGTTTTTTTTGATGAAAACCTGTGAAACAAATGGCTCAGACAATGGGTAGAATGAGTAAAATTAGTTTAAATGTTACCCCTATTAGCAAATTTATAAATATTTCATCAAACTGTAGCTCAACCCATAAACCCACAGTTAAAACTTATATTTAGACTGGGCTGCCCCCTGGTGGTGGAAATATTACAGTACAAAATTTTGTCCTCTCTCCTGATTATGGTCCTATTGATGTTACATGATGATGTCATATTAAATGATTTCTTACACTGTACCTTAGAATTCGGTCTTTGGATTAACCACAAGGCACAGTGGTTATTCATTAAAGCCAATTTACTTAGCTACAGTGGCCTGCAAATGTATTCACAGCTTTGATATGTTATTACACAAAAATAGTTCAAAGAAGCCATGTAAAGCAACATGCACATTTTTAAACAGATCAGATTTGTTCACACCCGTGATATTTGTATTTTCTGCATCCACTGTTGGCTTTCATGAGTATGCGAGAACAGCATAGTGTTTTATGAAGTTCGGACTCCTCTCAGCAGGGATTTTTGGACCAAGCCTCCTGGCAGTAGTTCTGCTGCTCCTTCAGCTTTCAGGATCTCTACCTGAGAATGGTTTCCTTTCGTTTGAGCAAAAACTGTTCCATAAATCCTGAGGTCTGTAGATTGTGACAACCAATTCAGGACATTGATTTTGTGTTCACATAACCATTTCTTAGTATTTGGATGTACTGTAAACACTAGCATGTTATCATGTTGGAATGTCAATGATTGACCAGCTTGGGTTTCTTAGCAAGGGCAACAATATTTTATTATACCTCCCTTTTTGCAAACCTCCCTTTTAATAGAAATATCTATTGAAACTAATTAAATTAAAATTTATTTTACTTTAATTTTAATAAATTTTTAAAAATTATTTTGAGAAGGGCTTCCCAGGCCGGCTCTCACTCCACGCCTCCAAGTCCAATGTCTCATTTTGAAGTTTTAGGAGTTTTTCATGTAACTCGCTGGCAAGTAAACTGTTTTTTTTTTTTTAAACACGATTATGCACTTCTTCGGTCAGGGTAGAAAATGAATCATAGCGCCCTCTGGTGTTGATTTTTAGCCATGAAAACACTGAACTAGTAAACTAAGCAAATTACACCTTCAGATTTAAAAACAATTACAATGGACTGGACCATTGTCTTTCAAAAGAAATATGGTGCAGTTAATATTAAAATTACGGACAGAGTAGAGCCGATTGCTCGTCAGAAATAAGCAGCTGTGGTCGATACACGATTCCCATTGGGAATTTAAGCGGATGAAAACAAAGTGACAGGAAAGTTCAGAAAAAATGCCAAGACTGTAGAAACTGAGAGGCAAACAATCTAAAACAAGCGGCTATAGTCCTCTCTTCCCTTCCTCCTCTCCTCTTTCTGCTGGCAATAGGAGGAGCTCAGCTGTTTATTCGTTCACGTCACCCTCTATCTCATTCCCTTCTTCCTTCCTTCCTGCAATATACACAACGGGGACCTTGCGCTGAAACTCGCTGGTTTTCTGCGAATAAAACTGCTACAAGCCTCTCACTGTCTAATTGACGATTTGGGAACCGGGTGAGTTGAAAATGGGTTCGATTAGGGCAAAAGTAACCGAAACTGTACTGGTTATACAAAGAAAGAATACAAATCGGGCTGACCGGGTGTATTTCCAGGCGAAACCGCTTTGGTTCACAATGACGAACCCTGTAAAACAACTGACACTCCAATTTTGACGCCGCTTCAAAAGATTCCGGTTTTGTTTTGACATTTGAGTTCTGGTTTAGTACAGTATTTTTGGGAGAATATCTAACTAGGTCAGTAACTACAGCCAACATGTCGTCTTTTTCTTTCACTTCCACATTCTGTCATGCCACAAACAGATGGCGTCGGGAGGGGGGGATGGAGAGAAAGAGAAAGAGCCGCATAAACGAATGCAGCCATGCACTCATCCACTTCTGCCCATCACAGCGCTGTGCCCTGCGAGTGGCGTGTAAAGTCGGAACAGAGGCCACAACAAACCGTTCCGGCTGTAGACTGAAGAAAGTTCCGGTTCAAGTTTACAACCCTTTCAAAGTTATCTAGCTGCACGTGTATACAAGATATACGCAATATGCTCGGCAGACCGGTGCAGAATATACGCAAGTAATTGCCTGTGCAGTCGGGATTTCGTAACTCGTAGGCTATTTGGCCCGCATCACAGTCCAGTATCAGTAAAAACACTACTCCTGACGCAGTGCATGTACCTAGCTAGCAGAGCTAGTTGACAAATAGCTGAAAATTCGGGAAAAAATCCACCTGAATCTGCCGATGTAGAAACTTAGCTATATGCGATCATTAGGCCCAGAGTTAGCCAACATAAACTCATAAACAGCGACAAAGAAGATTCGGACAGAATCTAAACGGCTCATTCTAGCTACAAAGATCACACATGAACTAGCTGGATGTTTTGGAGGTGCCATTAGTTCACCACCTGTGTAGCCATTAGCTTCAAAATTAAATGTAGGCTACAGGTTTGGTATGTAGGTTTGCACTTGCAGTCCAAAGAGACTCAGTTTTTTAGTATTGAGGGCCATTTATGCTGAAATATAGGGCCTAAATGAAGAAAAAAACTAACTGACTTTCAGGTTGCTATGACAAACAAAACATGAATAAAATATTTTAAAACAGGAGTAATGGGTAAAGTATTTTGTTACATGTTTATCTCTTTTTGAAATTTGGTTTAGGGGTTTCTAAAATGGGAGCCACTCTTAAGGAGAGAAACAGACAGTTACTGCAGACTGAATGGGTAGTGTTGATTATATTCCAGATAGGCAGTTGGGTGGTGAATTATTAGTGCGGCACTGCGGAAGGTATTGCGAAGTTTCAGTGGTTTGTGTTTATGTGTCTATCTGACAACATTGCCTGGTATTTGCAAAGAAAATTCCATCAGTGTAGAAGTCACAGGGTTTTGCTGATGTAGTCAGCTAAGGCAAACATGATGGCTAGCTAAAATAGTAAGTTATCTATGCTTAGCTGCATTGCTATATATTCCTGTTGCCATAATTTTCCGTATTATTTTGCTATAGGTGTACATTTTACCCGGGTAAATTGTGGTTGCTGGCTCATTGTCAAAGTTGTGTTTGTGCTTAAAATTTGCCTCTGAATACTTTGAATTTGAATTCAGAGGCAAATGGATGTGTGGCACAATTAAAGCCCAGTCTATTTTATTTAAAAAAAAAAAAAAAAACAGCTATCAAAACTGGTTTGAAACTTGCAGATTTGACCCTGGCATATCTAAAAACTGACTTCACTATCTGTTCTTTGAAGTAGACATGGCTTGAGAGCTAGATGATTTCTGGTGCTTCGTCTGGTGCTGTGCAGAAAACTCTGACTCCTTTCTGATATATTCCTATAATTTGCTCCTGATGTATTCCTTAATGCTCTGACTGGGTACAATATGTGTTTATTAAGCACAAGTCTTTGGATTTGTCTTCCATATACTGTTGATCTGGCCAAGGTCAGACTTCTGTTTGGTTATTAATTTCAAGCTCAGCTGACAAATGTTTACATCTTGTGAGAAACTAAAACAGTACATCCATTTATATGGTGTAATTCAAGGCTCAGCCATAATGATCCCAATGCCCTGTAACTTGAAATTGTTCTCTTTTACATCAGTTTTATAACCATGTGTTACATGTCCATCCATCTGTTGTCTTGCTCACCTGGCTAGCATTAGGTAACCAGCAGAATTACAGAGGGGATGTTTGTTGCTAGGTTTGTGAATTAGTCCCATAGATCCACCAGTCTGCACTTACTATTGCCAGTTGGTCCAATGTGAACTGTGTCCACTGGTTCCTCCCCTGCTCTGTCCAGGAGCTTGTTCTCTCATCCTACGAGGTCTCCAATAAGGATGTCACCAATCTGTCAGTAAATCTACTGTCAGTCAGGAGGGTGCATGTCAACAATAAAATGTAGTCTTTGAAAAAACATTTTTTCGAAAACTGTTCATTAAAACTTAATGGGTCATATTGGATGATGATGTCGGAGGGTTGAGGCATTTTCCATTCCAAGTTCTTCTGTTGAAGCAATGGCTAGCTTGCAGAGGAGCAGCCTGCTTTGTAGAGCAGCACATGGAACTTAATGTGATTGCAGAGAAATGATTGCCTTTGATTCAATTCAGGCATTGCTGTTAAATGATTCATTTCTATGTCATAATGTGAAGCTTGTTCATTTAATTACTTCAATATATTATTGCTATAGTGGATTGTTTCATTAATATTGTTTGTACCTTTATGCCTGTCTGAACTTGTCAATATATCCAGTGAAGAATGCAGTGCGATTGTTCACAATACAGAAAGATGTTGCAGTGCACTATAACCTTTGTAAGTGGTCAAAATTCTTTCTAAATATAGATTAGTTTACAGTTTTAAGCAACAAGGGCTGATTGAAGTCAGCTTGAATTGAGTTAGGTGTGCAACATTTTTTTCTACATGAACTAGCTGTCAGCAGTAATTTTAGATGAGCTTGCCAGTATAACTATGCAAGTTCACTGATTGTGGTTTTGTGAGCTATCACATTGAGGGCGTACTCACACTAGGCCCGGTTGCCTTGTACCGTGCCTGAGCACGATTGTCCCCCCTCCCCACTCCTCCGCTGGCCTGCGCTCAAAGTTCCGGGCCCGAGCACGCTTACGTCATCACTATGCGATTTTTTGTGTTGAGGAAAAACGCTCTCGCACAGCACAATAGAGTTCATGATTGTAATTACTATGTGGCATATTTGGAGTCGTTTTGGGCGCGGTGACACACGGCCCTCTCACATGCCTTATAGATGTATCGATTATGCAACGCAGCGATTTTCAGTTAACCGTGCTGCACGTATAAGAAGATCTTTATGGAGGCAGCTGACGTTTCAGTCATTACGCTAAGGGACAGACCAATATTTTGTGTCAGATTACAGTAGCCTAATCACAATAATGTTAGCCAGGGCTGCCAACTTTCATGCATTGAGCGTGAGATTCACGCAATTGACTCAGATCTCACGCTCTCACGCCAACTTTTCGTCTTCCCTAGTAGTAGTATACTGTGACAAACTAGCTACCTGGCAACCAGCAGACTTGGTTAGCTGGCTAGCTAATGTTTTTAGCTGTTATAGCAAAATGCACATTATGTTAATGACCAAGACTTTCATATAATAAAGCCTAGGCTTTTAAGCAGGCCTATTCATTATTTTATGGAAGCACCTTTTTTGTTAAATACATGCAGTATTTGCAAAAATAATAGGCCTGTTCATTTTTAAATAAACACCCTTTTTCATTAAATAAATGCCATTTCTTATGCATTTTGAAACAAGTTACACTTTTATTGACAGGGCTTGTGATGAAGCATGATGACAGAGCTTCCTTAGCTTGCAAAGTCCGCAAAGATGACTAAAATTATGGTGTTGGGAAATATATCAACCAGTATTCATTTGTTTGTTGTTCTCTCATTATCTGTGTTAAAGGGATTAGTACATTTTGAAATCTTAACATTTTGAAATCATCTTGAAAGCTTAAAAAAATTACCCTTAACATATTTCATACTCCGCAAATAACGATTAATTAATTATTGGCCATCACCGCCATCAACGAATCGTCCGACAGAAATATGTGTCATTTACATCCCTAGTTTTCAGTCTGAGCCTCGGGCAAGCAGTACACCATATGAGGCTCCATTTTACAAGTGCCCTGTGCTGTCTGAATCTCATATCCCCATTCAGTGGTGTTATTTTTTAACAGCACCAGGACAGGAGTGGGAATTGCAAAACCCTTTGGTGCTCACCTCACTTTAATCCACTTTGAATAAGAAGTTCCAAGTTTCTGTACATTCATATCATGAAGAAGACACAATAGAAAGATTACAGTCAAGGTGATTCCTGTCACAACGGTACATACACCTCAGCTACATAACGACATAATGGATTCAGTGAAAATGAACAATTATTATAGATATGTACCCATTTCATCTAATATTTCTTTTAGATAATGTTCACATAATCCTATATATTGGTGGTATCGTTTAAGCTGTGTTTCTTTTGTTGCTTTTTCGTGGTTGAGATTTTGAGCTGGTTCCAGTTTTCACACAGTGTAATTAATTAGAGGGAGGAGTCATGAATGCCTGGATTGACAGACAGTGGTAGTAAGGTGCTGTCAGAGATGACAATTAAATAGGAAGGAGGAGTTAAACAGCATAGTGCTCTTGGTTACATGAAAGTGAGTGAGTATGTGTGGGTGTGTGGTGTTGGTGCCATGTCACAGATCATGTTTTGCTGAAGCCTTCTCACCCCTTCGGAGTAGATTTCCCTCAGATTACCGGTTTGGTGATCTCTTCTTCCTCACTTCTCTGCAGAGCCATGATTATTCCGTCCCTTGGCATAAGTTGTCTTGTAATGGAGATGGCAGTGTCACCAGTTACTAGCATGTTGGTTCCCATCAAGCAGTTGTGTCCCAGCAGGTCAGCATTTACCTGGTGAAAGTCATGAGATGGAGCAGTTTATTGTGATGCTTCCATTGCAGTTATATAGTCGAGAGAAGAGGGATGGGTGTTTTCGGATCTCGTGCCAAAGTGTGCAAAGAAGGGCAATCCCTTTAAGGAGCTTGAACACCCCTTGCAAACTGATTGGGTTTGAAGGATGGCTGGAGTGTTTTTTTTTTTAATCCAGTGAAATTGTTTTCTTCAAAGGGATTTTGGATTCTCTTTTGTTAGACACAAACAATTAGGCTACTTCTAAAAATATCATTCTTACCAGGAAAGGAGATACATTTTTAAAAACTGGAAAGAACTACATCATCATGCGTCTACAATACCAACTAGACATGTGTTTATTATTATTATTATTCATAAGTCATTTCTTCCGTGGCAAGATGAATCATTGTATTTTATCACTGGGTCAAAAGTCAATTATTGTACTACCTGTTCATATAAAGTGATATTATTATGCTCATTGCAAGACTAGCTAGACTTATTTTAGGTTTAGTTGAGTCTTTTTATAAACCAAACAAATTGACATGTTTTCTTATATGAAAAAGCTTCAGTTTCCTTTCCTGAACAGTTGCTGTAAGGATGGTACATATTGTAAATGCTAAATTTAGATATGGGTGGTCAGATGGTTTAACTGTTGTCCCTTCACAGCTGCATTTTTCTTGCAGTCACCTGTCATCATAGTTCAGTGCTATGACCTACGTAACAAAGTAGTGGAATCCAGCTTCTGTAACCAGAGCAATTTCCCCCTAAAGGGTACCTGGTACTGATCTTTGAAATGTTACCACTGGACAATTGTTATTTGTATATATCTTCAGATTATTTTCAGATTTTAAAATCAAAGTTAGTGATTCTTACACGGCATATTTTTCTATTCTTGTTGATGGTAGGTGCCTTTAAGACCCGCCATGGTTCCTTTCATTTCCTGACTGTAGCCGATATGTATGATGTTAGAACCGGATTAGTTCCACTCTCAAGGTTCATCTTTAACAATTACCTATTGTAGCAGGCTCTTGTACGAGAGAATACAAGCAATTCAGCCGTGTGGTGGACAAACATTTAACACCAACCGGTATTCTCTGTCTGGTGTCTGTTTAGGAGGATATTTGCACATTCTTTAGTAGACCGTGTCCTCCCTACTATGTCATTGCAAAGCAAAATTTAGAGGAGGAATGGCTTTGATTTTAAAATGTGTGCTCTATTAAGTGTATTTCAGTCAGCTGAAGATGAATCTCTGCTGTTTTTGTAGTCCCTTTATGGCTCCTCATCCTGACCTGGAATTTCACCTTGGACCCAGAGGTCCTTTTATGTTACAGTTAGATGATGAATTTGTGCATCCCTTACTTTTCCTTTCTCATGCATACCTCTTCCTAAACAGATGATTAGATGGTTATTCTTCTCACTGCCCTCTCTTTTTTAGCTGCTTTTCGTTCTGTCACATTGTCTCACACCATCTTGTTTCCTGCACCCTCTCTCTCGCTCTCTCTCTCTCTCTCTCTCTCTCTCTCTCTCTCTCTCTCTCTCTCTCTCTCTCTATGCACCCCCCCACTCCCCCGTGTCTCTCGCTCTCCCTCTCCCCTGGAGTCTATTTCTTCCCTTCCTCTATTCAGATTTTCTTTATTCTCAGTTCTGAATGGTTGTGGAACTTTTAAGCGAAAGGGGAAGGGGAAGGAGAAGGAGCAGAGGGAGGGGTTTAGTTTCGGGTCCTAGCACACCCACGCTCTGCGACACCCGGACTCTGGGAACTCTGGGAGTTCCTCTGGCCGAGCCGTAGCGCACCCCTCTCGCCGCCGCTACATGTCTTTATGAGGCTCCCCAGGCTTGCCATTGTGTGGTGTATTTGTCTTCTTGCAAACGTGTGGAAGCAAAAGCACCATTGTGTCCTGGTCACTGGACGTGCCTACTAGAAGCCGAGTTCATCGTAGTGTCAGTGCGGATACCCATGGGCAGGGGTGGCCGGGGCAGCACGCTAAACAGCGAGCGCCATTACCTACCTGACCGAAATGTGTCAACATATGTGCATCCCCATCCACTGCTGAGGAATGCTGGGCAACTAGAGGTCCTGTCACAGAGAGCCATAGGTCTCTTGGTGTGAATATAAGGAAGAAGAGATGCATCATGGGTAATGAGGGTGGGTCTAAACCGCTTCCACTCCCCTGCGGGTTTGGCATACTTAAGGGGTCATTTATGTGTGGGGACAGAATCTGACATGATACAGAGAGATGATATTTATGTCACGATGGCTGTAGAGTCTGGACTTGAGGGTTGGAGGCCATTTAAAAATACAGAACTGATCGGGAAACTGATGAAACTTTTTTTTCTGTAAGAACTAGGGAAAAAATACAATGTGACAAAATGAAGGGGAGAGAAAGGTGAAAGATGGATGAAAGTGAGGAGAGATAAAAGCTGGAAAGAGGAGGGTGTGGGAAATAGCAGGAGGAAGGGAGGCAGAGATGAAAGCCAAATGAGAAAGATAAGAACAGGGTGAGAGAGACAGAGAGGGAAACGGAGGGAGAGATAGATGGTGCACAGAACGGAGAGAGGAGTAACCATGGAAACAGGAGGAAGGTACAAAAGGAGAGAGAGAGGGAGGGAGGGAGAGAGAGAGAGAGAGAGAGAGAAAGAGAATGAGAGAGAAAGAGACAAAGGATTCTGAACTAACATAATGGAAGTGAAGGGAAAAACATAAAAAGTTATTCCAGAAGAAATTTATAACAGGAAAGTGTTAGATAAATACAAACAGATAGTGAAAACTACCTAAAGGGACACTGGTTTTGTCGCTACCTTTTTACTAGTGTTTGTGAATGAAATTGGCAAGGTGACTTGACTAGCTTCACATTATTGGGCACTGCAGAGACTTTTGAATGTTAAAAGGCTTCTTTGTTACGCCGTAGGTCACAAATCCAATGACCTGGTAACTTGTTAACAGGAGTACCCTGCTTGACCCAGGCATAAAACATTGTGTCATTCCATACAAATCAATCACTCCCTTGAACTCGCCATGTTTTCTTCCCTTTTTTTTTTTTTTTTTTACTAAAATGTTCTGTAAATGCAATTATAGAGGAAAATGCTCACTGTGATGTTCAGACCTGGAAGACGTCCTGTTTATGAGATACAGGTGATGAAACTTGACCATGTGAGAGCACCATCTGCCCATCCTAATATTGTCATACCCTCTTCCCAGACTGTGATAAAACACCAGTTGTGACATGACTTTAAATCTAATAATTGATAGAAATCGAAACCATGTTAACTACTGTCCCGAATTTCTGTAGATTTGCATTTAGTTATCCTGTCTTTAGATGTGTTTTCTCCCAGACTCATGTCTACATATAGCTTGTTAGTTTCACAGTGGCAGTAGGTGGTATTTATACAGTATAGTATAATCCAAGGGTCTCAAAGCAGCTAATAGTGGGACAATAATTAATCTTGTCCACCACCAATCACTCCCATCTGAGTATTGCATTGCAACTAATCACTGACAGAACATTTTTGGCAAAACAGTTGTGATGGAGAAACAAGGATTTGATGACCCAGTTGGTCTGGGGGACCATCAGATGGCTAGATGGAGAGCGCCAGACCTGGAATTTCACCAAGGCGCCAGGGTGCGAGCTCCTACTGTTTGTGACAAATGCCACGAGATCTTTAATTACTACAGTGTGTCAGGGCCAAGGTCTTGGTGACTTTTTTTTAGTGTGTGATTTTTTTTTTTTAAACTTTGTCTGGACTGGAACCAGACAGAACCATGAAATTGTGAGTCCCATTGTCTTTTTTTCATCTTGAAGGAGAACCAAGTGAAATGGAACTGTGCTGCTTCAGCACCAAAAAGAAGCTGGTTCTAGCTAACTGAGCATGGTTGCAGTTTCCATTTCTGTTGGCAGACGTAGCCAGTTAGGAAGAAACTATCAAGTTTCTTAAAAAAAGATGGTGGACAACCTTATGGTAAATTCAGACAGGCAAATACTTGATTTTGGAGAAGTATCCACTCTTAGTTTCATTAAAGGTATGACTGTTTTATCTTTGGTTTCTTATTCTTCATTAGACAACTGAATTGCCTTCTTGTAATGTGTTATAACCTTCTAATGGCCTTCAACTCAAAAGTTGTTATTGCTTTCACCGATGTTGTAGTGTAGCACCTCCTCCTCGCTTTTTCCCATTTCTCCAAACACTTACACTTTATACTATAAGATATGGCCACTTGGCCAGAGTTCAGTTTAGTCGGGTTGGTTAGCTTGGTCACCATTTTGTTGAAGAAGTGTGATACCTCTCAGTTTCACCTGACAGTCTGGGCCTGGTGATGGATGGGGGTAACTGGGAGTGGAAGGAGAAAGTATGGATCTGACAGGGACCCTGCTAGTTTTTTGGGTTAGTGTTCTGGATCTTCCTGGCCAAGGTCCCAATGTTCTTTGACATCTTTTTGGAAGTTGGCAATTTTTTGGGACTTGATTATATATAAATGAAATCAAAATGTTTCTCTTTTTGCTAATCTTTGTCTACCCATATTTCATTAGGTTTAATTGTGAAATAAATGTCTTGTGTCAGTTCCTGCAATGTTTCATTTTACACACGACAGTGACTGTGAACCAGGCTATGAACTTTTTTTGCATGTGCTGAAGGTGAATTTTAAAAAAGCACAAAGCACAATATAATTAAGCAAATAAAATGAAGCACCAGTCCGACATGGCTATTAAATTATAATTGTAAGTTGAACTACTAAACACCCATGTCTAACTGGGCCTCCATTTCAAACTTTCTAAGATGTTGAAAAGTAATTGAAAATGAATCCTAGGGTAAGTGTTTAGTTGGACATTGTGTACTTCTAGTAAAGCTGGTGCTTGGCTGGTGACAAAAGTGCACCAATACAGAGAAGGAATGCAGAGACTGCCCCTAGTGGCAGGGATGAGTGTTAGCTCTTACTCCAGTTGTCCCTTAAGTAGTGAGAAATTCTGGTGCTCAAGTTGATTGAGCGTATGAGTCCCCCACTGTTTGTTTGATTGATTGGTCTCGGTGCATACATTATCTCAGTTTAGAGCATGGTTGTCACCATTGTCATAGTGCCTGCAGGGCTGATTTTAAGGTGTGGGTGCTGGAGAAGCAGGGCAGAAATAACTGCAGCAGGACTCGTGGGGGAGTGCAGATTCGGTATTACCAGGGCCATTTGGGAGACCATGAGATCAGTCTTACCTCTGATGGAACCATATCAATTTTTCCTGTGTTTTGCATTGGATTTTGGAACCAAATCCTTTGTCTTTAGATTATTGACATTACTGCAAAAATAAAAAACAGAGGTAAATGTTATGCTCAAGTTTGGATGGCCCACGGTGTCAGATCTTATCCCAATTTCTGTGGTGTACTGGGGGTGATTACCCCAATCTGTTTCTGCAATGCAGAGTGCCAAGCAGGGGGCAGTAGGTACCATTTTTAAAGTCTTATTGGAGAAGGACTGAACCCATGACCCTTATGGAAAGGAAGCAGCATCATTTTTGAACTGAAAGAATACTGCATAGTGCCACAGAGTGATGCATACATAGCAGTACAGATCAAATGAATTTGAATGAGGTTCATGAGTCAAAGCTAAGCTATGCCGTTAGTCTGTATACTCTTAGACACATGTATTTTACATTGGTATTCATGTATGTATATTTATATAGATTGAGAGACAGAAAGGGGCTTCCTGTTGTTTTTTTACTCTAGTTGGTCTCTATTTCTCTTTCCCTTCCCCCTCTATTTTTCTCTTCTCTCTCTCTCTCCCTCTCTGTTTCTATCTCGCTTCTTTCCCCCTCCCTTTCCCTTCTCTCTCTTGATCTCTCCTCCCCTCTCCCTCGCTCTCTTGCTCGCTCTCTCTCTCTCCCGCTCTCTCTCCCTCTCCCTCTCTCCTCTCATTTATCCCCCTCTGTCTTGCTGTCTCACTCCCCTCCTTCTCTCTCTCTCCCCCTTCCTTCTCATTCACTGTCTATCTCTCTCCCCTTTGCTCTCTCATTCTTTCTTTCTCTTGCTTTCCTCCCTCCCTGCTCACCCTCTTTCTCCTTCGCTCTTCCCTTAGCCCTGTTTCTCTCTCTCTCCCTTCCTTTTGTGCTCTCTCTCTCACTCTCCCTCTTGCTCAGTTTCTCTCTCTCTCTCTTTCACACTCCCCTTGCTCTCCCCCTCTCTCTCTCTGTCTCACTCACTCACTCACCCCCCATATCCTCTTTGCTGAAAGCTCTTCTCCTCTCCTCCCTCATCTCCCTTTCTCTGTGTGTTCTCTCTTTCTCCCTGCTCTCTGTTCTGAGCTGTTTTTCTCTCTACTGCAGGCATTTCAATCCCGATATTTTCTTTGCTAAATTATCCTCAGTGCTGAATCGATATTCATTTCATTTAGGACCTCCGTCTGTCTGACTGTCTGTCTGTCGCTAACGTGTGTTGATGAATCTCTGTAAATATCAAAACAATATCAAATTGTCAAAACCATCATTTAAGTTGCCGATGTACAGCAACTTGGTTAAGTAGAATATGTTTGATTATGTACAAATGTCCTGGAAAGAGCAAAAAACTTTGTTCTCAACCAGGATTTGGGTAGGGAATGACCACATTTGGTTGGGAAATTGCTATTTACCACGCTGAGTGGGGAAGGGCTCAAATGACAATGATGCTAATGAGTGGTGGACAGCTGAAAGTCCATTCAGATGCAGACAGTGGAAGAACACCTCCTGAATCAGATTCACCCAGGTCAGGAAGTCCAGACAGAGATGTGGGGCATGCCGGGGTTTAAATTTTGGCTTTTACCATGTGCAACATTTTGATTCAAGCTGTGCAATTTGTCTGCCGTGGTAAAATTGCCTGCTGTGTTTTTGGAGGGGGGGGTGGAGGGGGGGCTTAATTAGCCCTGTAACTGTAGCTAATTATCCTTGAGGTACACTGGCTTTGCATGCGCTGAGGAGCACACTCGGTATTGTACACAGAGTAGGTGTCAGGCTCTTTGCTGTCTGCTTTCAGACACATGTCGGGAGATGACGGATTCCTTGCAGGAATGTAAACTAGATTAACCAGGTGACTGATAGTGTTCTCAGGTTGGGAGTCATAAGGGGAAATGTACCATTCAGAGGCAGCAACTTCTTGGCTTTCCAATGAGATGAACCAAACAGGTTTGGGGGTGGGGGTGGGACGGAGGGCGGCGAGTTGGATCATTTCCTCCTTTATAGTATCACCTTTGCAGCAGCTGAAAAGCCGAGCAGTTGAGCTCTTCCTGTCCCCCCACGTGCATGATGCATGTTGAAAGTCCTCCTTTGACTCTCCAGGCCAGGGTTGGCGTGGCACTGGACTGGGTTTTCAGATTCAGTAGCTGGGCACTGCCCTGTTGTGGGGTGTTTCAGTGCTCAATCAAGCTGAACTAAGATGTCTGGACCCCGAACCCCCACCCCCCATACCCCCTCACCAGCTGGAGCTCACTCTCCCTGATCAGGGCAGGCAGAGAAGAGAGTGGCCTGACTGGCATGGCTATTTGCGTGTGTGTTTTGCTTGTTTAAGAGAGCACCTCTACAGGCCACAAGTGTGTCTGTGTGCGAGTGTGTATGTGGGTGGGTACGTGTGTGTGCGTGTGTGTGGTTGGATTGAATGAGTATACGTATATTATAACTGACTATCATCAGATTGGGTTTTAATTGAGAAAAACAGGTCAACCCTCACTGAGCCATTTACTCTGTGTGTGTGTGTCCGTGCGTGCATGCATGTGTGCGTGCATGTGTGTGCATGTGTGTTTTGAAGTATAGTGTATGGAGCTGACCACTGCAAAGTGAAATGTTTGTCCTGGTATGATGTACTGTATCAACACCCCTCTCAACATGGTATCCTGCATGCCAAGAAATGACATCAAGACTGTCAGTATCAACGCATTATCAGTAGGGGAACAAACTTGTGGAACCACATCCTTAAACTACAACGGTCTAGTTTCAGAGTTGCAGAGCGATCAGACGAAATGAGACGTGCCTGGTGGCACATCCTATCAAGTCTGGGGCTTTGGGTGGAAATCTCAAATGAGTCTCAGTTTCTCCCAGCAGGCTTAGGCTGGGTTTCTGCTGGCCTCCCTCTCCTCTCCCCTTGCACAGAACCCCTGTAGAGACTCACCCAGAGGATTCTGGGAAGACGGGCAGTGTTAGTTATTCTCTGTGAATGCGGCCTCTCCCTCGCTGTGTTGGCGACGCCAGTTTGCGGCAGCCCCATACACCAGTGCAAATGGGCGAAATGGAGAGTAGGTAGTTTTTGAAGATGTGGGCCTGGAATAACGCCAAGGTGTTTGTGTGTGTGTGTTTTTTCTCTCTCTCTCAGTCCCATCTTTGTCTTCTCTCTCTCTGCGTTTTTCCCACAGGCGGGTTGTGAGTGTTGTTTTATGTACGAGTCCCTTGTTGTTCCTTCCATCTTGTTTCTTTCTCTCTTTCTCCTTTTTTTCCTTTGGCTCTTTATCTCTTTGGTTCTTCCCTCATACTCTCCATCTTCCTCCCATCTTTTTGTTCCTTCGGCTTCCTGCTATCTCTCCCCCTCACTCGCTCACTCCCTCCCTCTCTCAGTATCTCTCTCCCTCACTCAATATCTTTCAATTCTCTTCAAACTTGTTTTCATTTTTCTTTTTTTTCCCCCTCCAAGTTTCCCCTCCTTTCTTGCAAAGAGGAAACCGGTAGTGCTTTACCCTCCGATTGTATGCCTTTTGGCCACAGTGACCCTTGGAGTCAAGTTGTTTTTACTTCTGAACTGGGATCCCTGTTAAAAAGTGGAAATGTCCAAAATGAAGCCTCATTTCAAAGTATGAGAAGCCACCTTCACGCCACTGCCCAGGTTTCACCATGTACGCATGGACTGACCACCTGACTTAGCTGTCAGGTACTGTGGGTGCTGTTTACAGGCAAAGCCCAACAGAAATCTGGAAGTTTAATAGTTAATTTCTTCCCTTGCTGTTTTTCCTTTTCCTCTCTCTCTCCCTTTCTCTCTCTTTCTCTCTCTCCTCCCTTTCTGCACTCCCCCTCTCTCACTTGCTGATGGACTATTCTTTTTATTTTCACACTCCCCCATCCCCTTTTTTTCTTCTCTCCCCTTTCTCCTCTCGCTCTCCCTCCCCCTTCTCTCTCTTTCACTGCGTTCTCTTTTTCACCCTCCCTTCCCTCTATCTCTCTTCCCATCCCCCAGCTCTCTCTCCCCCTCTCTCTCTTTCTCCTTCCTTCTCTCTCTCTCTCTCTCTCTGACCTCCTGTCTCTCCCTCCCCCATTCTCTCCTCTCTTCCTCATTTTTGCTGTATTCTTTTCTTCCCTTCCCCCTCTCCCTCCCTCCCTTCCTCCTTCCCTCCCCTCCCTTCTTCCCTCCCCTCTCTACCTCTCTGTCTGTCTACCCTCTCCCTCCCTTTTTTCTCTCACTCTTTCGCTCCCATGTCTGCTTCACTCCCTCCCTCCATTCTGCTTCTCTCTCTCTTCTCTTTCTATCTCTCTCTCCCCCCTTCTCTTTCTTTCTTTCTCCCACTTATTTCATGGTCCAGATTTTAGACTTGCTTCACTTCAGGGTGCCCCACTGTTTAATACATTTTTAATTAAGAGACAAATGGATCATGTTTTCTTCACTGGACTGAGAGATTTAGAGTATATTCAACTGAGACACTGCAAGTGTCTGTCTGACAGTTTGCCAATGACAGACACGCCTTCACCTCTGTTCAGTGTATATGATTGCTGCAAACTTTGAGTTGCCATGTGGGTCTGTGTGTGTGTGTGTGTGTGTGTGTGTGTGTGTGTGTGTGTGTGTGTGTGTGTGTGTGTGTGTGTGTGTGTGTGTGCGCGCATACGTGCGTGCGTGTGTGCGTCCACAGGCATATGTACACATGCATGGGTGTACAACTGCATGCTCTTGTAAGAGAGTTGATGTATATTTCTTAGAGAATAATAGAATTAATTGTGCATATGTGTTTGACTCAGTTTTTGTTTGTGCTTGTGTGAGTGAGTGTGTTTGTGTAACAGAGGGTCATGCAGGATTGTGTTTGTGGGGAGAGAGAGGGAGAGAGAGAGAGAGAGAGAAAGAGAGAGAGACAGCGGGTGATACAAAATTGTGTGTGTGTGTGTGCCTGTGTGTGTGTGGAGAGGCACAGTAGGTTCTGATAACGGCAGCAGTGGGAGGAGGATGAGCATATAGGCCCGCCCCTTTCCCTCCACAGATATAAATAGGAGCAGGGTTTTTTCGCCCTACTCATTTCCCTTGAAGGATGAGATCCCTGAAACACCTAAAGCCGCACACCAGGAGCAATGTGGTGAGTTCTCAGGTTTGAGTCGGACCATGTTTACTCTGCTGTTTTCCGGGGGAATCTTGCTGCACATAGGGTTTAATAGGTCAACAGACTGATTCTCTTTTTTGTTTGGTTTTGTTTTTGTTGTTGGTGGTTTTTTTTTTTTTTTTTTTTGGTAGCGCAGAATATAATGTGAACCTCTCCTAATGATTAGAGTTTAACTGCACTATTCTCATGCAGTCTTCCTCCCTCTCTCTCTCATTTAATTTATTATTTTTATTTTCCTGAGCCCAACAATGTATTTTTTTACTCCTTCTATATCATTCTTAATCCTATCTCTCTTTTTGATCTCTTTTTTTGCTTTCATGTAATGTCTTTCTGTCTTTCATTTTGTCTGCCTTTCATTTTGTGGCTGTTTTTCTCTCTCTCTTCCCCTCCCTCCTCCCCTCCTCTCTCTCTTTCTCTCTCTGTCTCTCTCTCTCTGTTCCCCCTCCCTCCTCCCCATCTCTCTCTCGCTTTCTCTCTCTCTCTCTCTCTCTCTCTCTCTCTCTCTCTCTCTCTCTCTCCCCTCCCTCCCCCTGGTCTCTCGCTCTCTCTAGCTCTCTCCTCTCTCTCTCTCTCTCTCTCTCTCTCTCTCTCTCTCTCTCTCTGTCCCCTCCCTCTCCCTTCTCTCTCTCACTCACATGCTCACTCACTCAATCTCTCTCTCTCTCCCTCCTCCCCCTCCTCTCTCTCCCCCTCACTCTCCTCTCTCTCCAATCTCTCTCTCTCTCCTCTCTGTCTGCTCTCTCCTATCTCTGTCTTTCCCTTACACACTCTCTCCATCTCCCCTCTTTCCTACTACCTTAAAATCAGTAATTATAAATTATGTGGCATATCAGGGCATCTAGGTTCTTTCTCTCTCCCTCCCTCTCCCTCTCTCTCTGTCTTCCCTCTACTCCTGTGTGGAACTCTGAACCAGACCGGAGCAGTGAACGGGTGCTGCTTCCTGTGCTGCTTCACTGTCAGTTGTGTCACTTTTAGCCTTTAGTGGTAGCTAAACAGACTGGACTCGGGGGTCTCTCACAAATTTACCCATCAGGCTTTGCATGTGGGCCAAGCTTCGGGCTTGAAAGAGATGTGTGCTCTGGATCGTAAGCCGTGACTCCATAAACTGGTTCTGCTGTGGTAGGTAGTGCTTTAGCCCTTATCACGCAGGATCACGTGTCACAATAATAATAAAATATGTAAACGGCTTGCACTGAAATGAATAGAGCTGTTTACTCTAGAGCGACAGCCATAAACATAACCTTGAACAGCAGATATAGTTGGGGTCCCTCTCAGAGTTATTGTTTAGAACAGTGTTCTGACAGTAAAGTATGTCGTACTTATCAGTGCCATTTTTAATGAAAAGCTGGAGCAGAGGCTGTGACAGAGCTCAATTACTAAGAAGATGTTGATGTACAGGTGTGTTGATGGTGAAAAAAGTGCTCCAAAGTTGCTTCTGGCAAGCTGTAGATGGTTATTGTAACAGTTTATCCTTCAGAGTATTTGGCATTAAGGGAACTTAAATGAAGATGAGTAGCTTTGTTGTATTGGTGGGTGAGGTTGCACAAGGCGTTAGCATTGAGCTGTACAGTGCTCACTTGCTATTATATTGTTTAATGGAGTGTAGGGCATGAGACCTCTGGGACATGGACTTAAAAGTCAGTAGGTCGCAGGTTTAGTGGGGTGTTTAACCTCAGTTGCTTCAGTTAACATCTAGCTGCAGAAATGGAAAAGTAAAAGTGGTTCAGTGGCTGTGTTGTTGGAACCTGTGTTAAATTGTCTGTTCTGAACCCAGAAGGTTGTTGGTTTGATCCCCAGTCACTGTCCATATCAAAGACTTAAAAAAAAAAAAAAAAACTCTGCGCTTGGCACTCAGCATTAAAAGTGATGGATCGTGGGTAGTTGCCCTGTAATGGACTGGTGTCCTGACCAGGGGCATGTACTTGCCACCAAGCATATTTGCACCACAGAAATTGGGGCTCGCTCTGTACGGGTGTGGAAGTGGACATAAAATGTAAGCTATGTACGTTACCCGCCCTGAGTCATGTGACCATGGTTTGCCCACAATCTGACAACCAATCAGGTTTTTTACATGCTGTTCAGTGCATCATACTTTTAAACAGTCTGGTTGGAGGGATTGGTGCTCACTGTGGTATTCCTGCTGCACGAAGCCGGTGCACAGTGGTGTTGCATCCTCTGTCATGACAATGGTGCTACTGGCCAGTGAGGTCACCCGGGGCTGCGCCGCATGCAGCAGGAAGCACCAGAGACCGTCTGGGGCGGCGGGCTTCCTGGTCAGGCTCGGACCCCTTTTGTGTTAACCACGTGAGGAAGGACGCGCCACACATACCGAGATCTGCTTAATCTTTCTTGTGCGTGTTCTCGTGCGTGCGCTTTCTCTGGAGGCACGAGTGCAGCCAGACCACGGGTCCCTCCGGTTACTGCGAGGGACGCTGCATGTTTCTGAAATGTCGTTAAACTGCTCGACGTCCTGTTTGGGAGAGGTCTGTACTACCGCTTTCTCCCTTCCTACTTCTGCGGTAAAGGAAGTGCTGAGAGATTGGCGAGTCGGAGACAAAAAAGAAACAAAGAACTCGCTCCCGCTGGCGCCTGCCGCTTAAAAGAGACGATATCCGTTTTATTTCTAATTCAAAGTAATTCTGTTTCCGCGGGGTTCTTCTGGTGGCTTTTTCAGAGGTGTTACGCTGTCACCGATCTACAGTGTAAGAGACGCTAGAGTGATTTACAGCCCAGATTACATTCTCGGGGACTCAAGGAACTTGTTTCAAAACGTTTTGATCAGCCTGTTGCATTTCTGCTCTGATGAACTTCGAATGAAAGCGGGTGCGTGTGCCAGGCGGTCGCCCCGCTGTGTCCTGACTCCCTCTTTCTCTGTCGATCTCCCTGTCCTTGCAGGTGGAAGAGAGCGGGCGCCTGGTTAGATGTTACTCTAAGGTGATGGATCGGCAGGTGGACGCGGGCACGCAGACGGACCCCGTCGTGGTTCTGTCGCTGGCCCAGGCCGCCGTGTTGGGCCTCATTTCCCAGAACGAGGTCTTTGGCGCCACCATTGCGCCGAACGGCTTCTACACTGGAGAGGCCAAGGAGTGCCCCCCTGCCCCCTCGGGAGACATGGAGTACGAGTACGCTGACCAGCTCATCGGCGCCAACGGGGATTACCTGGAGGAGCCGGCGGGGGACACGGGAGGGCTGCCCCAGGCCACGCCCCTCGGCAGGGAGAGGCGGCAACCGGGGGCGGGCGGTCCCGAGGGCGGGGCCGAGGAGCCCGCAGACGGCTTTTCGGAAGCAGGTGTGGAGGTGAAAGGAGAGGGCCAGGAGCTCGCCCTACTGCCCCCCTGCATTCACATGCTCAACAACCTCATCCCGAGGGAGGGGGTGCAGCTGGTGGACCCCACCACTTACAGGGTGGCCCCGAAGGAGGAGCAGCAGCCCAACAACTGCTGCCCCGACTGCGAGAGGGAGGTGAGGAGCCGGCAGACGGAGGCACAGCCGGGGGCCGAGCAGCACCCCGCGGGGGTCAGAGCGGAGGAGAGCGGGCCGCAGGTGCCAGAGCAGCAGGGGGAGCCGGAGGGACAGGAGGAAGAAGGGGAGGAGAACGAGGAGGCTGGGGAGGAGGACGAGGACGGCGAGAGGCCCCTCACGTCCGGCGAGGAGGACGACGGCGCCGAGATGAGCCGCTACTTCGAGTCCAGCGAGGTGGGCTACGAGTCCGGCGAGATGGGCGTCCCCGGCGACTTCGAGGAGAACGGCCAGGGCCTGATGTGGCCGGAGCCGGTGGATGGCGGCGGCGAGGGCCAGCCGGGCCGGCGCGTGCAGATCGACCGGCTGGACATCAACGTGCAGATCGACGAGTCGTACTGCGTGGACGTGGGCGAGGGCCTGCGGCGCTGGAAGTGCCGCATGTGCGAGAAGTCCTACACCTCCAAGTACAACCTGGTCACCCACATCCTGGGCCACAATGGCATCAAGCCGCACGAGTGTCCGCACTGCGGCAAGCTCTTCAAGCAGCCCAGCCACCTGCAGACCCACCTGCTCACCCACCAGGGCACGCGGCCCCACAAGTGCACCGTCTGCAAGAAGGCCTTCACCCAGACCAGCCACCTGAAGCGGCACATGCTGCAGCACACCGACGTCAAGCCCTACAGCTGCCGCTTCTGCCGCCGCGGCTTCGCCTACCCCTCCGAGCTGCGCGCCCACGAGACCAAGCACGAGAGCGGGCGGTGCCACGTCTGCCCGCAGTGCGGCATGGAGCTGCCCAGCCTGGCCCACCTGAAGCGGCACCAGACCAGCCACCAGGGCCCCACCACCTACCAGTGCTCCGAGTGCAACAAGTCCTTCGCCTACCGCAGCCAGCTGCAGAACCACCTGATGAAGCACCAGAACGTGCGGCCCTTCGTCTGCGCCGAGTGCGGAATGGAGTTCGTCCAGATCCACCACCTCAAGCAGCACGCGCTCACTCACAAGGTACTGACTCAGCAGGCCGTCACACACAAGGTACTGAAACCACACGCGCTTGTGTTACACCCCCATCCCACCCCCTCACTGGCTTGCTTGTTTGTGGCCCTCTTCACTGTCGAGGCCCCTGTCTGACAATGCAGGAGGTTTCATAAGCCTACACAAGGGAACTTTGTCCTTAAGACTGCTGCCTCTCACAGACAAAGCTGAGTTTCAGTTCAGTGCAAACTCTCAGTGCCTCCTTCGTTTCCTCTTCTCTCCTCATGGGCCGGGCACAGTGGTCTGTGCTTTATGCTGTTAAGTCTAATGTCCCCACAGACACTGCCAGTAATGAAACCTCACTGCCAGGCAGTCCGTGCCTTTGTGTCGTTATTCACAGGTGATGATGGCTCAGTTTACAGCCGCATTCAAAAAAATGTTTGCAAAGTCAACAGCCTTTGGTTCGGTTATTATAACGCCACTGCGAGGAGCTGGCTGAAATGTGAGCAGCTTTGTGCAAGGGTTTTGTGCAAGCTGGCTTCTTTGTACAGAATGTCAGTGTCAGTGTGGCTGGTAATCGTGTTGTAGCGCCCCCTGGTGATAGATGCTGAAAACCTCTCCAGAGCAGGCACTGGGTGGAGCTGAAGTGAGAGGCAGCCAGAAATGACTGCAATACCAGGAACAGCAGATTAGCACACCTGCTTACCTGGTAGCGGAGTTCAGTTACGGCCCTATTTGATTGTTTGTATGTTTGTATGCGAGTGTGTGTTTGTGTGTGTCTTCTGTGTTATTGAACACCATATTACTCTCTATTGCAACCTGAATTGCATGCATTTCATTTCCCTGTAATTCCACTGTTGTTAGAAAATATGTAGTTATTCTACAAGGCAAACCTAATTTTGAAAAAAACACAGTTTGTTATACATGCTATTTATGTTATTAGCTTTATTAGCAGCCTTTCAGTGCTGTTTTGATATGTGTTATTTGTAGTCAAAATCTGTTTTATGAACAAATTAATATAAAAAGTTTTTACATAAATGAAATATTAATATGGTAAAAATGGGCAGCAGTGTAGCATAGTGGTAAGGAGCAGGACTTGTAACTGAAAGGTTGCCGGTTTGATTCCCTGCCTGGGCACTGCTGTTGTACCCTTGGGCAAGGTACTTAGCCTAGAATTGCCTTAGTAAATATCCAGCTGTGTAAATGGGTAACATGTAAAAAAAAAAATTGCAACCTATACAAGTCACTCTGGATAAGAGCATCTGTCAAAAGCCAGTAATGTAATGTAATGTAATGTAATATATTTGTCAGAGGTCCCAGCTAAACTTTCCTCCTACATTACATTATTTTTTCACTGTTTATTTTGTCAGGGAATGAAAGGATTCAGGTGTGACGTGTGCTCGCGGGAGTTCACCCTGTCGGCTAACCTGAAGCGGCACATGCTGATCCACGCCAGCGTGCGGCCCTACCAATGTCACGTCTGCTTCAAAACCTTCGTCCAGAAGCAGACGCTCAAGACGCACATGATCGTCCACCTGCCCGTGAAGCCCTTCAAGTGCAAGGTGAGTGGGGGAAGGAGGGGTCTTTAATGTATGGCCACTCATTCCTAAATTAGTTCTCAATCGTGCTAATTTAGCTTTGTGAGATCTGAGTGTGCTCAGGTCTTAGAGATGAAAATCTTGAAAGCTGACCCTGCCTTTTGGGACTTGAGTAGGCACATCTGTTGGCAAAACAAATTCAACCAATAAGAATATGGAGTCTTACTGTGATGGCAACATAGTCCATCTGGAATTGGCTATATGTTTGCCTCGGCTTCTTTTAGTGGTATACAGAACTTCTCAAAACTGTATTAGCTAGCTATCTTGCTGATAAAATGACAACTGTGTTTCTGGATTCTGTTCAAAACTACAGACAATGTAGAATAGCATAGTCTGATAGCTCCACCCTGATCCTCACTGTCCCCTCGTGGGTCAGGGACACAAGTTAGGCCAAGCAGCACTTTAGCCCACAATCTTTTTTCCATACTATTTCCCTGGTTTTGGGTTCCGGCAGTCACCGTTGTGCCAGTGTGACCGGATCTTAAGAAATCTGCATCCTGCTTCGGCCCTACAGGTGTGCGGGAAGTCCTTCAACCGAATGTACAACCTCCTGGGCCACATGCACCTCCACGCCGGCAGCAAGCCCTTCAAGTGCCCTTACTGCTCCAGCAAGTTCAACCTGAAGGGAAACCTCAGCCGGCACATGAAGGTCAAGCATGGCATATCAGACACTTCCCCCGACGGTCAAGGTGAGGTGCAGCATGACTGCAATCCCATAATGCACAGCTCTGTACCAGTCTGTACCCAACAGGTGAATGCGTAGGATAGTCACCCTATTTTGGTTTGGCTGACTGTGTCAAAAATTGAATGATGTGATTTGTCCCCATGTGTTGCTTACCCACGATCGGATGAACTTTCTGAACCAAGGTCCAATCACAACTAAATTCTGCCCTTTTTAGCCTTCTCCCACTCAAAAGGCACATGTGACTGATAGGGCATGTTGGTATCTGATGTCAGGGTAGGTTAATTCTGCATAACTCCCACTCTTCCTTCATGTCAATTCCACCAAACTCTTCTATGTCCTGTTTGCTTCAACCCTTAAATCATCAGCCACCCCTGTGCGTGGTTTGCAGTGGATACCAGTCGACACACTGCCGTGAGGAAGCACCGCACGCCAAACACTTAGCATTCATTGAGATCATCACTTAATCTAAGATTCGCTAATTCCGGTGTTATGAGGAGCCTACTCCAGAGTCTACCCACCTGTGCTTGCTGTTTACTTTAAATAAATTAGTGTATCAGTCTTGTGCTGCTGCCGCAGGATTTTGAATGAATTGGGATGTACTGCATGTGCGGCGTATCTGAGGGTCTCTTTGTGCCATCTACCGGGAGTGCGGGGCGTGTAATCCGGCGGTTCGCCGCGCTGTTCTGTATCTGCAGCGTGGCGGAGATGAAGCGAGCCTGTCAGTACGGGTGGAGAGAGCAGGGGACTGCGCGCAGTGATAACAGCAGCCGGGGGAGCCTGGGAGCTATTTTAAGACTCCAGCCAACTATGAGCCACATACATACACATTCATATTCATATTCTGGATAATCAGGCGATAAATCATATATCGAATGCTCGAATATTCAGGTCAACGCCGACAGCAGACATGACGTATTAATTTTTTACCACCATTTTACCATAATTTTCTTTTCTGAGGAAACCTCTGATACCTCTCAGTCCATGCCTGGCCGGGGTCATGACCCTGGTTCCAGTGAGCTTGCAGCAGCTTCATATCAGTGCTGGAGCAGCACAGTGTGCATATCGCATGGTTCTTGTTTAGGCCGACAGAAGAGTGGGCAGTATCGGTAGTGGTTCAGGAGCATGTCTGTTAACGTTAAGTTTACCACTTCACTTCCTGTGGGGCTCTGCTGCTGTGCGCTCAAGCAGGGCACTTAACCCAGATTGCTTTAGTAAGTGTCCAGCTGTGTAGATGGATGACATATAAACTATGATTCTCACTCTGGATACGGGTGTCTGCTAAGCAAATAAATAATGTAGATCACATAATGTAACTACATGGTTCCAGTGCAGCTGGTGTGTTGAGCCGGACTGGCTATGAATAACAGGGAACTAAAAGTTGTGCGTGCACGTACATGTCTGTTTTTCCCTCTCTAGATGCGCTCCCTGAAATCGAAGGCCAGGAGGACTTTGAGGAGGAGAACTTTGACTTCTCAGCACAGGAGAACCTTGCCAGTAACAACGCACAAGAAATGGCAAAACTGTCTGAGGGAGCCATGCAGGAAATGGACTACTACTCCTTTGGCAAGGAGGCTGAACGCTACAACACTGCGTAAGCTGGTGGCAGACTGAAATGAACCAATAGGAAGAAATGAACTAAAAATAAAAATGCCAGTACTGGCTGCTGCGGGCACTGTATGGGTTGCAAGGCCCTAATACCACATGAACTAATCTGTGCTGATGGACATCCCTGCAGGGAGAAGAGTGTTTAAAGGAAGCCATTTTGGCTCAGTTTTCTGCTGGAGTGTAGTGGGAGCAAGAAACTGGTGATTTGGGTGATGATGGTCCTCTGACCTTGTCCAGTGAAGTTTGCCTGAAGTTTCACTGCAGCCTGAAGAAGTCCAAAGTCAGAATATTTCATCAGATATGCTGTATAATATGTAAAATACTTGCCTCCACATTTGAAAGACTGGTTTTGTAGCATCATGTAAGTCATAGAACAAACTACACAACATATCAAACTAGAGATTTTGGTCCGAGTTCTGTCACTTCAGTTATTTAATGTTCTGACGTAGCTGTTGGCACAGTCAGAGAAATTGCTGAAGAAAGGTTGTTTCTTGTGAAAATATGACATTTCAGGGTCATGTTCTGTCAACTAATCACTGATAAAAACCCACAATCTGTTCTGAGGAAGAAGCTGTGGGACAGGAACTGTCGAGAAGACTCTTTTTTCCACCTCATCGAAATGTGAAACAAGTGTACAGAAGGGGAACCAATAATCTCTCTACACCTTAATGGAAGCTTGATGCAAATCGCATCATCCTATCTTTAAAAAAACCCTCAGTTGAGGTGCCCCTCCCTTAGATTAGACTGATTATAATGACCTCATAGCCTGCCCAGCATATGGAGAAGTGTAGGATATTTGCTTCTCCATCTGGGAAGGGTTGCACTGTTTTGATGTGGTCCTCTCTACCATAAACGAGATATTCAAGATTCAGCCTTGGGGTGCTGCTTGCCTGTGATAGGATGACCTTTCTGAGCCATGATCCAATCACGATGACTACGTTTCGCCCATTTCTGCCTATCCCTGCTCTTCCCCAGAGGCGCGTGTGATTGACATGATGACGGCCAGTTGGACTTGTGTGAAATGTTAACATGGAATGCAGAAGGCCAAATGTTAACAGTGTGACCCTTTTCAGACAGAGGTGTCTTTGAATCGTTAGTTGAGCAGGCTAATCACCTACTGTACACCAGAAAAGCTAAGTTCAACTAAGCACACTTAAGCCCTCACCCTGCGAACAATGGTAGCTAGCACACAAATCTGACTTTTCGCCTTGCATTTCAGACTATACAGTGAGTTTAAGGTGTTTACCTGTACAGGACTGCAAACCGGTCTTTCTCCTGTGTTTGAATGAAACTGATAGGGGACATTTTTGTTGTAGAAAAGCTATACTGAAGTGTTGAACTGCTGAAACTACTGAAAAGTACCGCCAGAAAGTGCAGAGAAGTTCCTGCAGGAACAATTGGGGGATGAGGCCTAATTAAAGTAGGATGGCTTTAGATTATTTCTGACAGGTGTAGGAGCAGAGATGTTGAATAGCACTCACTTCACCAGAAAGTACTCTTTCAGCGATCATTACATAACCATGTTAGAATGGAGTGAGGCTTTGTGTGTGTGTGTGTTTATTTTTTGTGAACAGTACATACTTTAAAAAAACCTTGAGACGATTAGCGACTTTTTTTCCTGATTTGTAGCTGTCAAAAAAAAGAAACTTGAAGGGATTTAGCAGACTAAAAAGTGATGTTTGAATTTACATTTTTATGAGTTCTTCAGTTCATGGTAAATACTGTTCGTTGTTGTAAGGTTTCTCAGCACAACCAGTTCCCAGCACAAGTTTTTTAAAAAAAAATCCTCTAGACAGTTTTCCATGCCTTTGGAAGTGTGCTCACTAATAGAACACAATGCTGTGTGAGAGGGTCTGTCACCTGTCGTACCTCAGCGATCTCAGGGCCCAGCTGATTGTACTGTTCCATCCTATGGCCTCTGTGGACCAAAGATTCTGACTACTACTGTAACCACAACACCAAAACCTTCGGCTGAAGTGCGGATGCATCTTAGGCCTGTATATTACTGACAAACCCGCCCCCTATGCCTTGTCCCCCTTTTTTTTTGCATCAGAAAAATTTTATGAGGGAAAAACAAATCTTGTCCTAAAAGGCACTCTGTGAACACTCAGCCATCTATAGGAGCAGGAGTTGTGCTGCAGTGACAGGGGCCTCTGACAATTCACACAATTTGACATCAGTTTACTTTTCCATTTTCTGGCCCTCAGAGGGGGGCTGAAATTTAATGGTTTGTGAAGATGTCTTGACCCCATCACATTTTTTTGTCTGTTGCTGCATCAATGTGAACTGGCAAGAACACTACCCGCCCTTGTGTGTCTGTGAGACCACACCCGCATCTCGTTGCAAGCCGAGGTGATGCAAACTGCCATTTCCCAGCTTTCGATACAGCCACAGCGATAGAGAAACTATCCTTTAGCTTTATGGACTTACAGTGCACCCTGTATATGTGTGGTCTTTTTGGTGGCAAAAAAATTTGCTTGAAAATAACAGAAGAGGAAAGAAAAAAAAAAGCAAACTTTGTGAATTCGCCCCTCTCTGAACCGTCAGCTTGACTGACGGAGCACCGGTTCTGTGGCTCATCGGTGTGAACATACTGTGGACATGATGACATGTAAATGTGTACCTGACAATACTGTAAATAATAAATTTATTTACCTTAAAAAAATCACTTGATTATTTTATTCAATTTCGTCATTACACAGAAACAACCCTCTTCTGCATCAGCTGGAGTGTACAGCGTGGGGTTGGATGGAGAGGATAAAACAAATTAGGAAGATTTATTAGCCATCTCTTTCCTGAAATGGCTCTTCAAGTTGCTGTTGGTGGTATTAAATTACACACTGTTCTGGAGATGAGTACTTCATATTACAAAAATAGAACCATGGGAACAAAATGAGGCAGTGGAACAGAGACAACAGCACGAATGCAATGACTACATGGCACGTACAGACTTCTATATTAGAAAAGGTGGAACTTTTTCCCTTCAGGCAGGACATGTGCACGTGATGACCTTTTTTTAAGTTAAGAATGAGGTACAAAAACAAAAGTACGCCGTCATTGCCGGGCCTTCATTTTCCTCATTTTCCAAGGGCTTTGTCCAGGTTCTTCTTGATGGCGTCCAGGAAGTCAGTCGTGTTGACGTAGTGTTCATTCAGCTTGCAGCTGCAACACAACAGGATCAACGTGCGAGTCAGAGCAAGCTGCTGAACACCTGCATGCAGGAGTGTCGTAAGAGGTATTTCTGAACACTGAGGGTAGACGTTAGGGATTTAAACTGTGCTGCTTAGACTAGATTTGATCCCTTATTTGCACAACCATCCACTCAGGTTGTGCTGACTTTGGGCTTTAGGCAAGGAGGACTTTAAGGATTTCTTTTTTGTTGTTTTTTTCTTCTGGCTGTTTATTCATATGCATATGCTTATGTGTTGCCCAAACAAGCATCAATAATGACAAATACCACCACAATGTCTAAAAATGAAAAGGGTGTTTAAAGAACCTCCTACAGCTACAATAATGGTAGAATTCTAAGGATATAATTATATAATATGATACAGGGCTGTGGTAATATAAATAGATGGGACAGGCACACGCTTGTTTGATCAGGGCTGGACTGTCTGTGTCTGCATGGGGTGCGTGCTGAGGAACTCACTTGGCCAGGCCATGGATGCAGCCCGCGAGGTCCTTGGTCATAACACCACTCTCCACCGTCTCCACACACACTCTCTCCAGAGTCTGGGAGAACCTGCAGGTCAACAGCAGAGACAGGGCTCAGCGCTGCCCATTGATTCTGCACACAAACACACATACGCAGACACACACGCAAACAGTACAAAGGGTCTTTCTGTCTCCACATTGTCTGACACTGTTTCTAAACATAGAAATAGCCATTTAACACGGCCATCAGTCTCACTGTAATGTGCTTTTTGCCCTGTACTGAAAGTAGCAAATTTAAGCAAGAGCTCTCCCACACTTTATTTCAGCAACTGCCAAACTCCGTACTTAAAAAAAAAAAAAAAAAAGTAACACCTGGATATATTTGTTTCTCATATTAAAAGACACAAAGCGCACTGCAGTCAGAGTGAACACAGCTGTGACTGAAGCTAGAAAGCCTGAGTGACTCCAAGGAAAAGCTTAATTGCAAATTCAGAGGTCTGAGATGCGTAACGGGGGGTTACTTGATCAAGTCAGGGTTTCCATCGAGTTTCCCACGGTGTTCCAGCCCCCGGGTCCAGGCGAAGATGCTGGCGATGGGGTTGGTGCTTGTTGGCCGCCCCTTAGAGAGCAGAGTAAGGGAGGCAATCAAATTACTCACACTGGTCCACAACACACTGAACTCCTACCCGTAATTCAGCATGAACTACTCATCCGCTAGAGAGTACTGTACAACATACATGTCACAAAATGCAAACATGACGTGTGTAAACTGGTTCATTTCTCACAATGTGGAACAATATATCATTTCCTCACTAGATGGCACTGCACACAAAAAAGAAAACCAAGGTATGTAACCTGATTTTTCCCTTTCAAATCTCTTTTTATAGAACAGATTAGGAAAATGTGACTTTTCCCCTCCCTGCTTTTTTTAAAATCAGATTTGGTCGCGATTTGAACCTGAAGGCTTATCTCAGGCAGTCTGCATGGTTGCATTTAGGAGGCCTGCGTCAGGTGTGTCACTGACCTTCTGGTGCTCGCGATAGTGCCTGGTGACAGTACCGTGGGCCGCCTCCGCCTCGATGGTCTTTCCATCGGGACATACCAGAACGGAGGTCATCAGCCCCAGGGACCCGAAACCTGGCAAGAGATGTGACCCCATCCCCCGCCGTCAAAATAAATAAATAAATAAATAACTCACCTCCCACCAACATACTAACACACACACACAACAGTCACAAACATATAATCACACCCTCTGTTCTAAACAGCGTTGAGTTTTCACAGAGAAGTTGTACTTGTAAACAGAAGGTATCAGGTTCAGTTCCCACAGGGGGACTGCTGTGGTTTTCTTGAGCAAAGCATGTACCCTGCATTCCATTTTGTATATACTCTGCTGTACAAATGGATATATAAAAAATGTACACTATGCAACTCAACCTTCATAAAGGGCATCTGCAAAGCAATTAAATGAATTGCAAGGCCATCCCGTTGCTGATTTTAAGTCATTTCACCTCCTACAAAGATTAGTGCACTGCTGCAAGTGGCGCTACAAATATTCTTTAAAAAAAAAAAAAAAAAAAAAAGAAAAATGGCTAAAAGGCTTGATGCTCAGCTGCTCACCCTGGGCCAGAATATCGGACTGGACATCTCCGTCGTAGTTCTTGCACGCCCAAACGAAGGCGCCAGAGGACTTCAGCACCTGGGCCACCATGTCATCGATGAGCCGGTGCTCATACCAGATCTTGAGCTTGTCGAACTCTGGCTTGTAGTTCCTGCAGAGAGCATAGGGCAAACACAAGGCTCAGAGATGCACTTTCTGACCACAAAAACACCAAAGTTAACTTGAAAAATATGTGTAATATATACTTTATGTGTGTATGTCTACATATTCCATAATTTCAATTGAAATATGAGTCAGGTATGCTTTCCAAAGCAAACTCTTTCATAATATTGGGGGACACATTAAATGATCCTCGTAACTCTAAAAAAACAAAAAGCAACAAAAGACAAGCATCTGAAAATTGATTCCAAAATTTTTGGCTGGATACTAAATTAAGCACCCCCATCTGAATGGTGTGTGCTTGGTATGTCCAACCAAACACTTTCCCAGAGTTTATATTTCAAATGCTGTCATCTTAGCAGACAACTCAAAATATAGGTCTGGCTCCAATCAGAAATATGTTTAATAATAGTAAAATCAAATGATGACCTTTGGCACCTCTTAACCAACAGATCTCTCACTGCAGAGGGAGAGAGTTGGGCTGAGAAACCTTACTTCTCAAAGATGTCCTGGAAGATGTCCTTGAAGCGGCCGTCGTAGGCCTTCAGGATCGTGTTCTTGGTGCTCATGTAAAGAGGCCACTTCTTCTGGATGGCGTACTGGAAGCAGCTGTGGGCGAACCCCGTGATGGACTTGGCAAACGAGGAGAGAGCGCACACAAATACACATGATCATTACAACAGTGCCTTCCTCTAAGGAAGAGACAATAAAGCTGCTCTGCGTAAGAGATCGTATCAGTGGGGAAAGGGTTAAGGCCTCACGGCTAAGGGCTCAGACAGTTTCCTCCCCAAGGGCTGCTTTATACTTTCGTTTCTGGTCACCGGGGTCAAAGTCCCCACCAGCCAATAGTTTTTGATGTTGTGAACTCAAACAAGCCCTACTGATGACAAGATAGCGGCCGCGGGGGTGGATTTGTTTACGTTATCACTGGTTGTGGGTTTTGTTTTAAACAGAGCTGAGTAAAAGCTAAGCCAATGAAAATAACCATCTTGAAACCCGCAAGGCTTCCTAAGTACCGCTACGCTGAGTAATTTATGATATCATGTTTTTACACCCTACTCTCAGGAGCAGTGCACACCTGGTCAGGTAAAGATGCTGCACTCACCTCATCGGTGTTGTACATCCCCATGCCGCAGCCCCCGCCAGGGAAGTCGTAAACCTCCCACTCCTTCCCTGCGCTTCCATCCGCGGGGATGAACGAAATCTTGAATTTCCCTGGCTGGTTCACCACAAAGTCTGTTGCTCTGTACTGTACGAGGAGGAAGCGACACACATCCATACTGAACATATGGCATTCCCATTCAAGGGCTGTAGAGCAAGAAGAAAACAGAAACCGCACACAAGGGGAGAACTTACCTGGTCACCGAATGCATGTCTGCCAATCGTGATGGGCTGCGTCCAGCCAGGTACAAGACGGGGAATGTTCTTGCAGATGATTGGCTCACGGAAGACGGTGCCACCCAGGATGTTTCTGATAGTTCCGTTGGGGCTCTTCCACATCTTCTTCAGCTTGAATTCTGGGAGGAAAACAGAAGAGGGGTCACCGTGAACACACAACCACTCACAACTTCCTGTCCCCATCTGAGCCAAGACGTGTGCAGGCAGGTACCTTCTACCCTGGCCTCGTCAGGAGTGATGGTGGCGCATTTAACAGCGACATGGTACTTCTTGGTAGCTAAGGCGGAGTCAATGGTGACCTGGTCATCCGTCTGGTCACGGTACGGAAGGCCAAGGTCGAAGTACTTCAGTTCCACATCGACGTTGGTGAGGATAAGCTGAACAACAACCAAAAATCGTGATTAGTTTCCTTCTAATGCAGGAAAATGTTACGCGGGATTTTAACCTCCCTCTTCTCCTCCGCCACACATTAACTTCTTATATCTGTTCTAAGGCAAACTAAAACATTCAATGAAACTGCAGTATCAGCCAGCCTGTGATATTCAGCCAGCATTATCAAAAAGTGAATTCAACACCTAAGGCTGTTAAAAATCTTCAAAAACATTTAATTTATGTGAAATAAGTACATAATGACCCCCAGGACTGTTTTCTGTCAAACTCAACGCTTTGCAGCACTATTACTCTTCTTAGATGTGTATCTATATCAGGCCTGAAAATAATTATATGTTTTCTGAAGAGTAGAAAAGCATTACAAAAATTAACCCTTGGGGGAAATGCCAGCTCAGTGACTGCTTCAAGCCTGGTTGGAAAAAGAGAGCATTTATGAATCAAACCATTTTTCCTCCTTTTACTTTCTCACAGATCACAGCTGTCATCACAGTAAAGGGAAAAATTGGTTTTGCACTCTGTTGCAATGAATGACAAGAGAATAAGGGTATGACTTCAGTGAATGACTAATGGAATTACTGCCATCACTGCCAAGAAGCCATTATTTTTAAACTGCACTTTGTTTTGGCATTGAAACCTGGCAAAATGGCATTGTGGGGGAGACTGGGAATGCAAGAGAAGAGACCTCACAGAGCTGGGGCATTTCACTTCTGAGTGGTCAGAAACCAAAAGGCTGTGCTCAGACTGTATTCAGTATATCAGGTCAGGGCCTTGCAGAAGAAAGAGAGGGGGGGAACCGGAGCTCTCAACGGGCCCTGACTGCAGGTCAGTCAGTCAAGTCAAGACGGGCCCATCTGCTCAACCACATGGTGAATCCGCAAGCAGATAAAACCAGAGGCCTGGCACTCCCCAAACTCCCCCAATCAAACCAAAGCTCCCACGCATGTCTGACCTACTCCCCACGGACGTCAATGCAGATTCACCCGTCTATACAACTCATGGGTCAGCTGATTTAGTGGGCTAAGTGAGTACATGGAAACCATGATCTGAGGATCAATGACTCTCTGTAGACACAGCTCCCGCACAACGGTGATTTGATTAGAAATTTAATTAAAAAAAGAAACCCATCACTCTACAGTCCATCTCTCCTTCAATCGCTGCAAACAAAAGCAAATACACCCCTTACAAATTCTTTTTGGTGAAGGTGTGGAAAATTGGCATAGGACGTAGACTTGTGACCCAAAGGTTGTTGGTTCAATTCCCACGTGGGCCATCGCTGTTGTATTCTTATGCCGGGTACATTATCTGAACATATTCCTAAAATGTAAGCTGTGTAAGTCACTCTGGGAAGGGGCTTCTCCTGAAAGAATGCCACTATGTCATGTAATGATAAATCACTGCCTCTCTCGCTGCAGCAGTACCTTCTCTTTGATGAACTCCCAGATGATGCGGGTCATCTCATCCCCATCCATCTCCACCACTGGCTGGGCCACCTTGATGCGCTTGTCAGCATCTGTGGGGCAAGGCAAAAAAGAAACAGCAGTCACCAGTGACTCTTTACCCACAATTCAACACCAAAACCAGTGCCGTCGAGCTTGAAGTCTCCATTCCGAGGCACTGCAGTTCAACACGGTTCTGTACTGAGCTTTACTTAAATACAGTAAATATCTACCTGTACAACTGGATAGTGAGAGGGTTGCACTGGCATTTCCTAAAAAATCGTCATTTAAAACCTCTTTATATTGCTCGCTAAAGGAAAAAGACAGAAGCCATTTCCATCCATTCCATTATTGTTTCCTTTAAATTAGTACAAAGGGATAATTCATCTTCCTGTCCAGTTTAAATTTGACGGGGAAGTCTTTGAGAAAATAGAAATGGAAGCACAGGAATAAACAAGTGCATACACAAAATCCACTACATAGAAATGAAGTACATGGCTGGATGTAAGTGTTATTTCTCGCGGTACAGTAAGAGAGTTAGCTTATCCAGAGAGTAACAAGGCTTAGGACAGTTCTGAGCTCACCTCTGAATGACAATGCGACTTTAAAGCCAGAAACAAGCGCTTCTAAACTTAGGCTCCTTACAACAATAGCATGAGGGGACGGGGCCAATGAGAGAGCTCCTGAAAGTTCCGTCCCTGAACAGAGAGCGAAGCAGGCCTCCAGACGGGACAGGGGCAAAGAGAGAGATGCTAAATAAAGACTGGGTGACAGGAGGGCTAATTTTCCACCTCGATTCACACTCGCACAGGAGGATGAAGACTGGGCTGAAAAGCTGCTACTCCTCTTCTCACATAATTACACCACACAGCCTGTGTGGATCATCTCCTTTACATTACATTATTTATGCAGCAGATATCTTTATCCCAAGCGACCTACATTGGTTATTTTAACTTTTTTTTAAACATATTTATACAGCTGGGTAATTACTGAAGCAGTTCAAGTTAAGTGCCTTCCTCAGTAGCACAACAGCAGTGCCACATCTTCAAATTAAACATGCAAGCTTTGGGCCATACCCACTGCTATTTAATGTTGAAGAGAAAGTTATGTTGATAAGATGTAGCCGATGTTGCTAACTCAGTATATGGCCATTACAACACTGACTTATAAACATTTGGTGTGTCCAACTAAGCCCCCCAGGTTTAATTTTCTAACAGAACTATCCAAGGTGCCCTTCAGGCAGTGCAGCACATTCAGGGTGTTTCCCCATTTTACTGTAACAACTAAGCAGTCCCCTGAGGTGATACAAATTGTAATGTACAGTCAGGGAACTGTGGACTTTTCTGTAGATATTCCGGCATTGACGTGAGCTTCTTAAGATTCACACTCATTTCCCCTTTACCTGTGCTGGCAGAATAATCACCAAATGCATTTATAAAGCTACTTGAACACCTGTTTTTACTGAATTAAAATGAAGCTTTTGAAGTAATTTGATTGGAATTAGAGGAGTTATACCTAGCTGAATTTTCAGAAAAATTGCTTGGTGTCAATGCGCTTGTCTTGTCAATGTACTTCAGAAAAAAAAAAACAATGCAAATGTTACAGACAATGTGAAATAGAATGGGAAAATAATAATATACAATGACAAAAAATATCACTATGTGATTGACAGAAAACAGTGAGTCGAGTCAATTCCTTTCTAGAATACTCAGTTCAGCCCCTCAGTGGCCCTCTCCTCCTGAGCCATTCCAAAACCCAGGAAAAACCCTGCCCTTCACTGCACTGTATTCACAGAGAACTGAACCCCTCCCTCCAGCATTCCTGAGCTGTCCTCTCAGTTCAACATCAAGTTTCATTTTTCAGACAAACACTACATCACAGCAGAGAGCTACTCAGCCCCAGCAGTCCAAATAAACATCCTTTTCTCAAAACACGTGGGAAAAAAAAGAAGACAAATACCATGAGGTCAAACTGGACACTGCACTGTCATGCTAACCGAGTTATAACCTCACATACTCAGAGGAGAGCTGAATTCCTACAGGTCTGCAGAGGACAACATTGTAGCTGTTACCAGATGCTTGACCCAGCGTAGCCTATCTAACCCATGGCCTGTCAGGCCTGTGAGAACATCCAGTCACAACCATGCTCTAATCTGAGGTAATTCATGCAGGAATGCTGAGCAAATCAAATGCACTGGACGATTCACTCGCTCAATCACCAAGGGACTGAAAAGCTGGTAACATGCAACACTCCTTCTTGCAACGAGGGGCGGCGTGTGCATAATTATCTCAGCTGAGCACACCGTTGTCACTGGAATTATGTAAGGCTGGATGTAGGAGGCAGGCCTACCACACGGCCGGTGAGTGACGCCAGAGAGACTCTAAAGGTTATACACTCGCTCCATTCACCCAGGAAAACTGGCAGGCCACCAAGAGGACCTCTCTCCCACACAGCTTCCAGCAAAGCTGGCTGTCATTCGCCCCCACTCACAGAAGAGCGTGTGTGTGTGTGTGTGTGTGTGTGTGTGTGTGTGTTTGGGGGGGAGGGGGCCTGCAGCTCTGTGACTTTCAGCTCTGCCTGCCAGCTCAGGGGTTCGCACTTTTTTTTGCCTGAACCTGCCATTACTCCCAAGCACCTCAAAGCGACTGGACCAGGAGAGACAGATCTGCTAGGGTCTTTCCATGCACCCACCCCGCCACTCTCACCTTACATGGAAAAACCAAACCCGGCCCAGTAAAACGAAATCCCCTCATGTTTGTGAAACGGGGATTATCCAAGCAGATCGCCCTATCATTATCAGTTATTTTTTCCCCGTTTGTCATTACATCACTGCATAACATGCAGAGATTATCTGCCAGCAATGTGGATGACTCCCGCATTCCAGTATACGTGGTCTTGCTGTTGTCCAGGCAGAGGAGGCTTCAGAGCGTGAAACAAACTCAAGTTTTCCGTGTGGTCCTAATGCCCTCTGGACTTGGCGATATGGTTTTTTTGGCCTGGCAGGGCACCATTGGTGGTTGGTGTACGGAAAGGGGACACTGAATGTTTTTTCAAATGTGAGAAAAAAATCTGATCTGATTACGACTGCTGGCTCGCTGCACTCCACCATTATGTGAATGGGAGACACTGTCAAACTCTTGTCAGCGGACAGCGGTTTAGAGCTGTTGAGATCTCTATAATTCAACTCCATGGTCCCTAAAAGGAGCCAGGACCGACAATCCAAGAGAAAACATTACCATTCTATTCAGGCTCTTAAATCAGATGAGAGCGACGAACAGTTTTTCAGGTAGACCACCTCTAAATCACCCCCACCTCCATTATCATGTATGCAACCCATTAGCTCAATTGTGATTGACACTGGTGATCAAGTTCTGGCCTGGATGTCAGCCATTGACTCCAACTAAAACCAAACTTTTAATGGAATGATAGTGCACAAGGATCAGTGATCATACTCCATATGATAAATTAATGTATTTTACCTTATTATAAAACAAAGACTTATTATCAATGACTTAATGCAGAGTGGAGAATATGCAAATGTTAGGAATTTGAATTTGACAGACTCGTGACAGTAACACTCTTCCTTCCGACGTAAAGCGGTATTTATAGGATTTATGTGCCCTTTGGTGAATCTGCCAAGTCTGCAGGGAGGATGAGGTCAACACTCTGCAAAAGAAGGTGGCAGTGAAGCAGCTCTTTCAGTCTTCCCAAGCCAAAGTACAGGTCAAGGTCACTCTGCGTCCACTCTAACTACAGACCTATTGGTGACAGTAAGGGCAAAATGGTGAACAACACCTTTCAAATTAAGCTGGATCAGATATCCATTTACCCCTTGCATTTAAAATACAGACTTAATCACATGCTCAAGTTTCAGCTTCTGTATAAAAAGCCCTGCAAATCTACCACAGCTTCAATCAAGATTAACTCAAAGTCACACATCTTCCTTTTTGAATGGTGAATAACATGTCTTTCTACTACAATGTTTACTTGTTACTTGAAAATCAGATGGTCCACAGACTGCACCTTCCTGCTCTCTGAGTGGGAAAGCGTTAATGCTGTCTGCACTTTTTACAAGATTTTACTACAGACACCAGCTCACAACCTTGGAGGACTCCTGTGCAGTCCTCTTTAGCCTTTATATCCACATAGAATCATCTTAGTTTAGAGGCTACACAAACATGACCATTTGAAAATGTTCTCCCCACACCGATGAAAAAGCGGACAGGACTATTTAGCAGAATCTTTTTTTTGATAAAAGAAATATCTGACATCCTCCCCACCCCACTCTCCTTACATTACATGTGAGGGTGAAAGAAATCATGATACCATTTAATCTTTGGAGCACTGGCTGCTTATCCAGCTGTACAGACACTAAAATGGAGAAAACCATAGAAATTCCCCACCCTGCTGTTCCAGATCTCTGCAGTAACCTCCTAAGCTCTTCACAGCTACCCTGCATTCCCAGTGCATCATGGGAAATATTTCTGCAGCTAGGCCGCACTGAAACATAACATTACATTTAGACGGGTTTCAAAATGAACAGCGTGTATTCAGGGGGAAATAATTTGACAACAAAGAAGTGGGTGTAAGTCTTAGACTGTATTGATGTCAAGTCACATGAACTTTCATTATGACCCATTTTCAGTTACAGTAGGCTGCATTTTGCACATCAGAAAGGGTGTATGAATCAGAAAGTGCAATACCACATCCACTGTAGTTATATGCATGTTTATGTTTATGCATACATTTCAGGGACTGTCCTGGGTATTTGAATGCTTGAGTACTCCAAATATACCAGGTGCTGAAGCATTGATACAATATGTGAAAATGGCAATTAAATAGGTAAAAATGGATGTTTCTGGGCAATCAACTTAAATAAACTCACACTGAAAATCAGGTCTCTTACAAGGACAATACTATGATTCAAGATTTTTAGATGAGAGATGACATGTCAGTGTTTTTGCCCTGTAGATGCTGCATTGAACTGTGGCTTGGAACCTAACTAAAGATGTGTCATTTTATTGCCTGGTTGAATGTCACATTTTATAAATTTATTTTGCGTGGGAAGTAGCTTGGCGGGAGATGGACATTTGCTGGTAAAACATGTTTGTTGAACTTTGAGTTACTGTTTAATTTGGCTAGGTATGTTTAAACAATTAAGAAACTTCAGCAATGATAACTTACATGGCTACATGCTTTATATAAAAGAACAGATTATAAAGGCATTCTTTAATCTTACATTAGACTGATTAGAGCGGTTTATATGATGATTGAGCATGAATAATTGAAGTTCAGTAACACGACGCATCACACCAACTTCATTAGTCTACTAGGTTGAAGTCTGTCTTTAGATTAACATGTATTCTGACAGAAATTGTTAAGTTTTTGTTTTAACCCCATCCCTACCCACACACACACACACACACACACACACACACACACACACACACACACACACACACACACACACACACACACACACACACACACACACACACAGGCTGATATATGCAAGATTAACATATTCAAACAAGTCAAGATTTTTACTGAAGGTAATCATAACCTGTTCAGCAATCAGTCCAGCTTGGCCAACAACCATCTCCAAAACACATTCTCTAAAGCACACAGAATATAGGTTGAACATTTTACCCATAGGCCTCAGCCCCCCAACCTTCTGAACAGAGGGGGCTGGGTACAATGTGACCCTGAATACCTTGGCTGAAAACTCCAAATCATGCTGCACACTAAAAGATGTACTTTACAGCTCTTCAACACAACTCACCCCTCTCACAATGCAACTAAGGAATTACTGGAAGTACACAACACCAGAGTTGGCACCTTCAGTTTTTGATTCTCTTATCTTTCATTTAATGAAAGATGAAATCAAGTTGTGACTGTGGGAGACATGCCATGAACAATTCCAAAACTTGAACTTACCATTAGAAAAAGAATGCAATTCTGCAGCAAACATACCTGTGGCATGCACCCGATTTAAAGTGTTCAAGGACAACTCAGACAAAAGCCATTGTTTAGGTACAGCTATTCTGAAGGTCAGGGGTTTAGCACCCGTAGCGGGTGCTTGCCAACGGCCTGTTTACTCTGTGGACAAGACTCTCAATTTCCACAGCACTTAGCTTTTGTAGGTGATACATGACCAGAATTGCAATTTTTACACTTCATTTACCTAAATATACAAATTAAAGCCTCCGCAACCAGCTGGTATTCTGTGTCTCTTACAACTTGCAGAGGGAAAATACGAATAGCGCTATACATGGACTATGTGGGTGTGCACATGCACCAACAGGCCAGGGACAGCACGTGTGTTACAAAAGAGAGAACCATGACAACCTAGTAAATGTGACACTCACAGACCACATGATCCTGCCTACAAAAAATCTTGGTTATCCATTAAAAGGTTTAGCTTTATGTTAAAGCATGGCATGCTCCAATCCCTCACAATTCAAGGGCAACTTTCAGGAAAAAAAAAACCTTTACATGAGAGGTGCACTATGCAAAAACTGCGCATTGTATGGGCAGTTAGATGCCCGATCTTCAGGACAGATCCACAGACATTGTCAAAAGCATCCTCTCACTTTCTGATCAAACCTCTGAAAAAGACAGGGGAAAAGATTTTGAGGATTTGCTACCACGTCTGCCAGCTCCAGCTGGCAGAACATGCTGTGTAGTCAGAGCTTTAAACTAATAAGTGCAAAAGGTATAATTGTCTGGGCGGCTCAGTGCTCTGGGAATAAAATTTCTGGCAGTGACAGCTGACGTCTTGTGACGGGAATAAGAGGAGGAACTGCATTCTCTCCTTTTGCATTGCCCACACCTGAACAAGAAGGAACACCACCCCCGTCTTCATGTAATGTGAGTTTTAAATAACATCATGTGGGAAAAAAGTACAATTTTCATTAGGTAATCATCAGGACACAACTGCCAGACACAGAGGTCACAGTGACCCTGAGGGCTGGGTTCTGCACACAGGAGGGGAAGAGGCTTCATCAAACAGACACCACACTTCCATTATTTGTTACATAATTCTATGTGCGAACTGTTTGTTTGGAGAGGCCACATCTTAGGTCAAAACTGTCGCTCCAGTGAAAGCACACCTATGTGGCATGGAGCTACTGAAGGGTTGGTTATCATGAAGAGTATTTTCTGGATTAGTCTGTAAAACTTAAAGTTTAAGTATCAAGCACCACCATTCACTGGACTGAGCATTATGGACCGAGCTGTTGCGGCTATGTGTGTTTAATGATTATTTCCACAACATCAGACAACTGTTGAAGGATTATATGCTGACTTGCCAATCATCCTTGGCATTATTAGTAACAGAATATAAAGACAAGACAAATTGTGATAAGCCAAATCACAAATTACATGAGATAGCTGTAACACACATGTGCAACAGGCCTTAGTGACATTTTATACCACTCCCAAACTTAAGTGTGACCCTCTGTCCTCTAGTGTTCTATACCTCACAGACTGTGGTCACTGTATTCCTGTGCCTGCAACAATACAATGAATACACTGCTGTCACACTTCTAATCTGCCTAGAGGTCCTCCATTCCGGCAACCCTAAATCGTCCAAAGTTACGCAACAATTATGTCCAAGGTGACTTTGAACTAGTAGGCAACTAGGGATATCGTTCGTACAGAGATTAAGAACACAGAGCACTTACTCTAACACAGCAGAAAGGGGAAAAATGTGTCCTTGGTATTACCCCCGTTTACATATTTGCTGTTCCACGGACAGATACAGCTGAGTCGACATTGAAATCAAGTGATCTGGTTTCATTCTATTTTAACGATCTTTTGTCCTTTAGATAATACTGCGCGATTAGCAAACAGTGTCACAGTTCGTTTGTCACAGCATATTATTTCTAGCAAACGAAAAAAAATAATTTGCTGAATGGTGCGATGACACCTTGCTGTTGACCTTGACGTAACAAGTTAAAGGGAACACTTAGCGCCTTCTGTGAGGCTGTCGAAATCAAGAAGTTTGAGCGTCTTACAATTTAAAATCAAGCCTGTGTGAATCACTTTCCTGCAATGTAGAACGCATGATGTTACTGCTTTAAAGTACGGCTAGTGTTATAACAAGTGACTAATTTATGACTTTTCGGCTGACATAACTTTGCTTAAACAACGTTACCCCTGTATGCTCTCATCTGCGCCCTTTCCCACATGTGCGCAACGTCAGAGGTATCGCTACCCCTGCTGTGAGTCCTTCAGATTATTACCCAGTGACCGACCTTCACGAATACAATGCAAACTAAACAGTTCACGGAACGTCCGGTTCACGACCCAGGTGGTCACAAGGTTACGACATTCGAATCGGACACTGTACGAAATTCTTCGGAGACAGCACAGCTCACATCAGCCACAACAGGTTCCAATGTATATACTTATACAGGCTGGCTAAATAAGGATACATAGCCACCCCAGTGCCTAGCTCAATAGATTCATTCGTGAATTCCGTGACTGCTAGCTAGCAATAACGTTAGCCATGTTGTGTTTCCGTTAAAGTCGTGTGATTATGCAAACCGGTTTTATTTAAGCTGGGTTTGTATTTAAGTTGCCATTTGACATAAATGTTTAGGATGTAGCCGTAGCTGAACAGGTATGTCCAAAATTGTTTTGGTGAAACAGAATTCACTGTGCAGTGGGAAACCGCCTTCTCGCTTAATACCGGCATATACCCTTATGAAAGTGGTTAGCTGAAAATACAGCTAGCTTTAATGTATAGTTTAACAAGGCATAAAAACTTGCTACCAATAGCAGGAATACAAATTTCGGCAGGATAGCTTCAACCAGCGTTGTCTCAGCATCGGCTGTGGATGCGTGAGTGACCAATGCTGGGCACACGTTGGTCCAACGTGTCCTCTCTTACCAAAAATCAGATAGTCTAACCATTACTCTTAGCGACTGATACTAGCGAAGTAAAGCGGCTAGTGAAGGCAACTGGCCAGACATTTATCGACCAAGCAACGTATTTTTTAAAGATGGATATCTAAGTTGCATAAAATGGCAGAAATTAACTGAATGGCTAAAACGATTGCATAATCATAAACAGCGATACCCAGCTGGTTTGCTATCGGTGGAATTAAACCAAGGCAAGCGGTTAGCCTTACTAAAAGCATAGCTAGCCAGCTATCCGACTTTCATTTGAATAGGTAGCGATTCGGTTCTGCATTGTCAAGCAATTAAAGCTAAATACACGACAGAGAATTAACCAGTTTCTTTGTGAAGTTTATTCGCACAAATGTAGAACAAATTGTTAACTCTTTTATTGTGAATCAGTCAGTAAATAGACCACCTAGCCAGCTGGCTAACTAGCTATCCAGCTACAGGATGCCGCCGGTATCCTCCATTCATTGTCAGATGTTCTCCACGTCCTACGAACCCGTCGTCGTGCAATAACGATATTCGCCCTCTTTCCCGTTTTAGAACCGCTGTAGTCATCGTTAAACGGCCGGCTACCCAAATAACTAACTGTGACTACGTACTGTAACGCACTAATTTCAATATTAAATTAATTTGGGGTATCAATCTCAAACGCACAAAAACCCACAACAAAGGGTTTCCCAACAGAAGCAGTACGATAGCTGCAGCAATCGAAGGAGCCAAATTTCTAGGTCAAACTGATGGCATCATCGGTCACACGGTTATGGTTTGGCTAGTTTCATCTCATCAGCAACAAAATTTTGTAATGGAAAAAAACGACAGTCGGAAAAAGTAATTCATCCTGAAATGGACTGGAAGTTAGCAAGCCTGATAATAAGCATTCCCATCTGTGGGCTACAGTTCATTTTTGCGGGCTATAAATAAATGAACTTGTGCACCCAGTGCGGTAAATGAGAAAAAGGCTTTGGCACAAGTCAAAACTCACAGTTCCGCTGTTGCAGCTTCTGGCAGGACACAGCAGCGGGTGCGAGCACGGCGGGGGATTTGGAAAGAACGGCGGCGGACCGCGACAGAGAACTGAGGACCTTCAGGTACCCAGCCATGTTTCACAGAAGTCACTCGCTGCTGCTGCTGCTAGCCGACCGCACTCCGCACGAAGAAGGGTCGATGTAATATGACGGGCAATGCAATATATCTAGAGCACCTCCCAGACAAAACACGCTGTGCCCCACGTCAGCGTCTAAATGGCAAAAGGCGGGGAGAGACAAGTTTCGCAGAACGGGGACTCAACGCTTTCCACTGGACCAATTAGAATGAAATGCGCTGTGTTCGTTGAAAAAAATGAAGCGGCACTCTGTGTCCCCGAATGCGTGAGCTTGTGTGTTAATGTATGCCGTATCTATGTGGTGTATTGATCGTGCTGGTTGTTTTAGTTCATTTTTATGTTCTTAAGAAAACGTCAACCGCACCCAAGCCAATGTCCGTATTACTCTGTATAGCAGACTACTCTGAAAATGTGGTGAGAACACTTAAATTAAGATTGATTTATTTGACTGAGAAGAAGAGTGATTTAATTTACCTTAATGTTACATTTAATCACATACCGAGCTACTTATCTTACTAACCAGGTTAATTTTACTCACTGACAACAGAGTCTGATCTTTACTCAAGATATCCCTCTCTGAAGGTTATGACGCCTTAGTTTAGCACATATGTAATCAAACAAATGTGCTTTCAGATGTTGTCAGAAAATAAAAATTACTATCATGTTTCTTTCCCAATAGTGTCCTCTTCAATTAAAAATTTCACTTGAAGGCCTTGGATCCACCTCTACACCACAGAATAAGTGTAACAGTATAAGAAGGACGTGGATTCAGTTCTAGAGGGAACTGAAGGGCAGCTTCAGCTCTTGAAAGTATACTCTGACATTCTGACCTTCCACATCTGAGCCAGGCTCTAATTTTAGTGATGAACAGTGCCCATACTGGGAGAAGGAATGGGCTGTTCTTAGTCATGTGAGAGATTGTCAAACTCTGGCAGAGCCAGCATTTAAAGGGGAACTACACCACAAGATTTGCTTAGTAGCACCTTATCATTTATTCATTCTGGGAATCTTTCTTGCGTCATCTTTAATATCAAATACTGTAGTTCTGGAACAGGTCCACAGGGTGTCACATGTCATCCTCACCCATACAAGCCTGCGCAGGACTTGCACAGATCCACTGATACCTGCACTGAAACTGAGTGTGGAGTATGAGGCGATTCAAAGACACATTCAGACAATGTAAACACCAGTGAGTCTGTACTTTGTCTTCAGGTGACATACTTCATTTCTGCAATACTGGAGAGGGTTCAACTGAGGGAAAAATGATGTTTTAACACTGTGCTCATAACCATAAACTGATGCTCGTAACATGAAGATTAACAGTACAAGGTGTGTATCAGGGTTAAATTCTTGGACAAAGTACTGTAAACAGTTGTGTGGATACTCTTTGAACCTTTGGAAAGCAAAAGGTTCTCTGACAGTCTGGGGTGTGCACAGTTCAAAAGGACAGGGTTTGAGGTCTAATGGGATCCTTTTTTACAAGCATAACTTAAAAACATGTACTTGGGAACTTGGTTACGTAATCATCCCAATGTGCAAACTGAATTGAAAATTCCAACAGGCCAGGGACAAATGGAAGGTCACAATCCAAAAATTCTAAATTAGATTATAACAACAGTTTTAATTTAGCCTTTTTTCCAAAGTCTTTTTGCATCAGTAGAGTTGGCAAGTAAGTGCCCAATGTCTTGCCAGCTGGCATCTCTCATGAAAAAGACTGCAAAACCAAAGAAAAAAAAAATTTGTTATATAAGTTTGCTTCTTTTTACACCCCTCTATTGTTTGTAACCTGCCTTGTTGAGTTTCTTAAATGAAAAAAAATCACCTATTATCATACAGCTACAGTTTTTGGTCTAAGGCTTGCAATTGGGGTCATTGTATTAAAAATTAATACTTTAAAAAGCCATGCAACCTTTCTCAGGCTGAACAGAGTCAAAGCTTGTAAGCTATGACTATCACTGGCAACCTCTTAGATCCCCTGATGGATGCTGGGATGAAATGAGCAAATAATCTCAATTAAGGCCTTTGCCACAGAAACACCCTCTGGCTCAACACAACACTCTTACTTAGTAGTGATGACACATTAAAAATTGGCAATGAACATTTTCTGCTACACAACAGGTGACATATACTGCTACCTCAGAGGAATGACAGGACTAACATTATAAATTTCAGTATGTGAACAAATCAACATACGCCATGGTGGGTTTTACCCCAGCATACAAAAGTACTGAGACAAAGTTCCCTGTGTGTAAGTATCAGAACATCTTAGACTGGGATTCAGTTCACAGAGTAGTGTTACTTTCCTGTGAGGTGCCTCCAAGGAATTGCACAGACAGGCAGAGACAATGAACAATGCAAAAGAGTCTGGGAAATTAGCCATGGAGAGATAACATATGACGGAGTGGCTGTGTAGATGAACAGAGGATAACAGAGGTAGGTCAGGGTGCGTTGCATTGATAATACTTTCGCACCCAAGAGCAACAGCGGTCCATAACTTGAAAGATAACACCATAAATAGAGAAGAAGCTCCTTTTAAGCACAGGCCTTCATCAAAGGGACAACCCAATATATAGGAGGGACACATAGGGAGGGCCAGTATAACACTGCGCCAGGAGTAATATTAACCCTCGTCAGAATTTGCAGTGCTTTTCTGTCCCAGCAGCTTCATCAATCATCATGTAAAAAACTGCCACATCTACATTCACGCATTGAATTAACTACTGCAATTGGTTTGCACTCAGTAAATTGCAGATAAAGCCTCACCTTTACATTTCAGCAATCCCTGCCATGATACAAGGATAAACATAACTGGTGCTTAACTGACCAAACCAAACCTATATAACCTATAGATAGATAGTATTTTGATGTACTGAAGGCAGCACCTTTCAAATATCTCTTTCCTTGGTATCTTTGCTGTGGTGTCACTTTGCTGTTTGTTGTCCTGTCAGTTCAAACTTAAATAAACAAAATAAATGCTTTTAAAATTCTCCTTCAACAAACAATTCACCATCCCATTACAGAGAAATTATGAATTATTGCTGAATTACAGTGCTCCCTTGTGGTCATGAAAGCAGCAGTACGTTTCAGTACAGTTAATACTGTATGTGAGGTTATTTCCACCTGGTGGACCAACCAGGGAATTGCAATTCAAATAAAATATTTATAGGGGGAAACAGCTCAAAGCAAGGTCATCAATTGCTTGACAGAATTTTATATTCATATTTAAATGAATAAGTTCATCAAATAATACTCATTGATAGTCCTTTTTATTTTCAGCACTTGACCAAGGGTGAGCAGTGGGCCACTACACACCATGAAGACTGATCACATTAGATTAAATTATTATTATTGGCAGCAATAATGTCACCCATTTATATAGCTGGATATTTACTGAGGCAATTTGGGGTTAAGTACCCTGCCTAATGGTACATCAGTGGTGCCCTGGCAAGGAATTGAACTGGCAACCTTTTAGTCACAAGTCCTGCTCCTTAACCACTATGCTACACTGCCGCCCAGATTGAGCTACAGAATGTATACTTTTAATTCCCTCATTGACATCCATAAGATCAAAAACTTTGCCTGAAGATGTCACAAATCTTATTCATGTGTAACTCCTAATAAGATGAATTTCTGATAGCAAGCAATTTGCAGGACCAGGCCACAGTTCATTTGCTGGACAGTAAGACTGATAAGGGCTCAACATTTTAATGCTCCAACAACATTACAGAGATTATTAGACAGAAGGCATATAATTAACATTTTCCTTAACAAAGACAGATATTTAGGATTTTTGTTGCATAATCATGAATTAGGATGTGCTTGATGTAATCGCATTCTTTAAGAAAGCTAGATTCTGGAAGAAAGTATCTGGCCACTATACATTCATTTTTTTCTCATTATGACTTTAATTAGTCATCAATGCACTTGGTGTGGAACAGCATACAATACTCTGTAATACCCCCGTAACCCAAAGCTCTCAGGAGCAGACAACAAAAGTCGACAAAAACAAATGTCCAGTAAGGCATATTCATAAGGGAGATCTTTGGAAGAATTATGACAGAATTTAACATTTCCCTCACAAGTTAGCAAAAACAGATCAGGGTCACAAATTATTCAAAATGTTAACAGTTTCCTCCATAAACAAAAAGGTAGCAAAAGAGAACTATTGCCAGCTACAGTTGCTGTCTGGAATGTAACAGTGAACAAATTGAGAAAACACAAGATCTCCTCACTGCACGGAACTTATTTTCATGATACAATCAGAAGTAACATTACTTTTGCATCACAATAATGAAGAAATTGGATTCCATTCTCAAACATTGACAATCTTTTGGCAAACAGTGATCAATGATGAAATGAACCATTTTAACTCCCACTTAACTTCCAAAAAGGCATACTGTTTTTGTAGTACTAAACCATCTTTTTGACAATTACACATGAACAATTTTAAAATGTACTGATAAATTATAAATGTAGCCCACAAAAAGTGTCTTCAAGCAGGACAGAAAAGTATATTAAATTCAGAGTAACAATGAATGTTGTCCCTACAGGGAAAATTCAGTAAATATTCTTGGGCTTTCAATGCAATTCAAACCCCGGCCATTTTCAGTGGAATTGAACTGAAGAAACATACTTACATTAAAACAAAGCTCCACAGACATAATAAAAACACACAGCAAAAAAGGAATGCAATAATTTTGAAATGATGTCTTGCACCTTTGTAAACAGGTAGTCACTGTATGTTTTTTATCTTTCATTCAGGAGAGGCACATGACCACAAGCAAGGGCCATTTAATAATTACGTTAAATGGCTCCATATTTTATTAATGACACTGAAGTGTGAGGACCAAGGGGTGTGGTTCTAGAAGCAATTGCATACATTGGTTCCAGTCATGGGGTTTTACAAATGAAAGTCAGGTCGCAAGGGAGTTCCAATGTCATGTCTTAAGTGCTAGCAGCCACAGCAGTTTTCTTCTCTGTGAAGAAGCTTTTGAGCATGAGTACTTGGCCGACGCTGACCACGAAGAGGATAATCGTTTCCCCAATGGACCAGTAGGAGACACGGTCGTGGAGGTCTTCAGCTCTGATGCGGTCCTGTGCCTCCCGCAGCCTGTACCAGGTCTGTGAGTCCGTCACCACCTTCAGGATCTCGTGGATTGAGAGGCAAGAAGATTCCATCTGAATGAAGAAGAGTTACACTGTAATCTCATGCCCTGCAAGGTGCACCACAGCTAGTAAGCAGCCAAACCAGAGTAGCAGATAATTCTCTCCTTTCAAATGGATACATTATATGATGGCATGGGCAGCAGTGTAGCATAGTGGTTTGGGTATTGGGCTTGCCGTGATGAGGTCACAGGTCAGAATCTAAAGTCTCAGTTTGGGGAATTTCACTGTTGCCGTTGCTCCCAGCTATGACAAGTACTGAACTGCAATTGCTTAACTTGTTTTCATGTTTCATGCACAGGTTCTGCACTTCATAACACCTTAAAACTCTATCATTATTACTTCTACCACTGACTACAACAAAGAGGGCCGGCATATCTCGAAAACACCCTTCCTGATGTTTGTAGTATGTGCATCAGGTGATACGGTAGGCACAGTCAGTGAGGACACCCATCTAGATGACTGGTGAATCTGTGTTGCAAAACACAACCTATATCATTTGAGCATTATCTCCCATCAGCACCACTACTGTAGTTCTATAAAAGTTCACTGCTTTTTTGGCATCAATGTTTGCAATGGCTTTGTCATCTGATGCACATCTGGGAAACCTACTAGGTTGTTGCCCTCCAGCACTAAGCAGCACCTGCCCTACACTCTACTACTTGCTCACAGTAAACACAGGTAACATACCTGAGTAAGGGCGGTGGCTCTGTTCATGTCAGGTAGGAGAGGAGCCTCTTCCCCAGCTCGGAAATCCAGGTAGACGGTTTTGTGAGAAAATGTGGAGAACTCATTGCTGAAGCAGACCTTGTAAACGCCTTTAGTCGTCGTGGTGTGAGAAAAGCTGTCGTACTGTTTCTTTCTCTCCTGATACAGGACATTGTTCATTGGATCTGTCACAAAACAGTCTACGTCGTAGTTGCCTCCAGCAATAACCTGCGGTTAGACATACAGGTCCATAGACACACAGCGCAAAGTCTTAGCAAACCCGTCATGTCAAAAGAGCATACCTTTACACGGCTTCTGACTTTTGCAGAATGTCCATACTATATTAACTGTTCCTAAACCTTTTTTTGATCGCTGGTATTGTTACAGATCAGAAGACAGGCACAGCAACACTAGGAAATTAACTGACACAAACACCAAATCTACCAAAGAGAAAATACCAACCATATTAAGTGGTCGCGACAAATGGCACTTAAATATGCAATTACAACATTAGGTGATACGGAATTAACCAAATCCACATGCATATGCTCTGTAAACATGCGAAACATGCTCTGTAAATATGCGCAGGTACCGCTGAACAGTTTGCACGCACCAAAATGTAAACAGTTGAACCCAAGGACGCTGTTCTGGGTCTGACTTATCGATTACCGTCAATCCTTACGGTAACAGACCTACTGTTTTAATTCTGAGATGTCACTCTTAAAACCGACACCTACCTGAAAATCGATGTCAAACTTAACTCCTTCTTCAAGTTCTTCGTAGAAACACTGCTTTTCGTTATCCGGTAATTCAAACGTCAACTCTGTGCAATAAACTATAGCAACATGTAACATCAAGCCGTAAAATCCGAGAAGTCGCATATTGCACAACTGCAAAATATACAGCAATCAAAAACAGGTATTTCACAATTAACACAAGTAACAGTTTTGTCTTCTGGGTCTTTTCGTCTACAGCTACACAGATGTTTCACCAGCGGAACGGACGCAAATTATCTACTAATTACTCCGTTCAATAATAGGAGCAGTGTTGTGAGGAATCGACGAATCCCCTTTCTCTAAAACTGACGTGGCATGACTGCAAAACTCTTCCGGAGTAGACTTTAGATGAGTTGTTTTTCTCTCTGCACAAAGTTCGCTCTCTTTTATGATTGGGGTAAACACCCCATGTGACATATATGGACCAGTCGTATCTGAGCACGTATTGTATGCGCTGAGAAATGGATCACTTATTCCAAGCGGTAAATGACCGTAACGAAAAGAGGTTTGCTCGCTCATGGCAAGCCTCCGTACAGTGTTGCGTCACTGATCCTTGGTGGGCGTGTCAAAATGTGAGGGTCTTGTATCGCAGTGTCGTCCATCTTTGTGATGGCAGAGTGAGGTGCAACTGTTTCCTGTGAGCTTGCAATGGTGTTGAATTTCAGAGAGCACGGACATACTCCACGCAGTATGCTGTATTTTTGAAAGCATTACACACTTCATTCTGGGAGGAATTCGGTAATATTTTATTGGATTTATTGGGGGTAATTTTAGTAGTACTTATTTTTGTTACACAGTGATGTGCTTAGCCATAAAAAACCTTGCATCACAAGAAGTGTACAGTGTTCCCTTACATTTATGAAAAATGTCAAAACATTTGACAAGTGAACAGTGTTTCCTTAAACGTATTGACAACATGGAAAGTTCAATTCTACTCTGTTGTAAGTGCTGGTGGCTGATTTTGCAGCCTTGATCATTGATTGGGATGGCTCCCACTTGAAGCATGAAAATGAATATATTATATATAAATAACATCATCTGAGCTGAGCTGTCGTTAACTACTCTCTGGTCAACGACAGCTCAGCTCAGCTGTCGTTGCTCTACAGCTCTACAACTTTACACCGACAGATCCTGAGTTCAATTCATAAAATTAGACAAATGACCATTGCAATTACCTTCTTCATGTACTTGTTCCTCCAGCCTTGCTCCACTCATGCTCAGCGGTTAGTTGCTCGACCACAAAATCATTGTGATTGGCTACTCCACCGGAACGCGCATTGCAATGATTTGCTGTTGCACGCACTGCTGTTCCTTCGCTTAAGAATCACGAATTTTACATCGGAGGAAGCGAAGACGAAAAGTTAGCATGAGAAAAGCCATGTGTGGCGTGAGAGCGTGAGATCTGAGTCAATTGCGTGAGTCTCACGCTCAATGCGTGAGAGTTGGCAGCCCTGATGTAAATATTGGAACCTGAAAAGAAGTCCTATGCCCAGGAAAAACTGGTGGTGATAGGATGATACCATACATTTTCTTAAGGGATTAAAGAAAAAATAAACAATCTCTAAAAACTAGGGCACTAGTCTGTGTGTGATAAAACAGAGAGTTGTCTGCATCTGTCTCCCTGTCCACTTTCTTGTGTTTTGATTTCTTTTCCCTCTTCTGATACCTGCAATTTCAACACTGTTTCAGGGTCACCTAGTGATTGCTGAAATGTGTGGGCCTGACACGCCTTCTCCTGGGTGTTGAAGGAGAAAAGCACTGAGAAGCTGTCCAGCCTCTGACTCCACCAAGGGATTATGGGGGTTGGGTGTGGGGGGAGGGGGTGAATTAAACCCTAATTGGCCACACAAGAGAGAACAGGCTATGGGGGGAGCTCTGCGATCACTCTCTATGACTGTAGTTGTTTTCATTTTGAGGCTGAAACTAACAAGCTTTGCAAATCACCAACCCAATTTACATACATACATACACAATAAAATGTATATGCTGAGCAGGCATTCTGATCAAGGGAAGTACACATATACTGTATTTGAGATAATCCTTTAATACATCTGGAGGGTTCTGATTACACGTCCATTTTTTTTCTAACCACAGCACTGCATATGTTTAATGACTCTCAGTCTGTCAGTGAAAGTAGGCATAGTGAAGCATAATTCCCATTCCTGACCCACAATATTAGCTATTAACTAAAAACTGACTACTAGGAGAAGCTAGTGGAATTTTTGCAGATACACAGCCGAATGGCACACTCACCACTGCAGCTATGTTGAGACTGACTGAAACTCTGTGAAATGTTTGCCCCAGTTTTTGTCTTTCTTATTTTTGGTCTGCTTATTTAGGAATGTGACAGCAATGTATTCTTTGTGACAATCTTGGGCCTGGGTGTTTTTACAGAAGCAGCAGCAGTGTTCACAGTTCTCACTATGAGCTGGAGAAATGGAGGTCCTCCACCATTACTCAGGCTATAGACCTGGTATCCCAGCTATAGACCTGGCATGGGTTCTTCAACTGTCTCTTCTCCTCACTCAGCAGGCTCCATTCAAGAGACAGGATAAACACTGCACTGGAAGTCCCCACATAACCAACACAATAACAATAATTATTATTGTTTTAATTGCCAACACGATTCCTCCATGGTATGACTGATGTGACATATAAACAGTACGTTTGGAGTCAGACTTCAGCTTAGCTCTTCAAAAGCAGCAGCATACTACCTGTTGATTGCTCTAGGTGTGCTCTCAGGTGTATTGGTATTTATTATTAATCTTTTTCTTTCATACATAAGGAACTACGCTTGTAACCAAAAGGTTGGAGGCGTGATTTCCATGTAGGGCAATGCTATTGTAGCATTGAGCAAGACACTTAACGAAAATTGCATCTTTAAATACATTCTACTGTACAATAGACAATGTGTAAGGCGACGACTAAGGCAGCCTCAGATTTTGGGAAAAGGGAAACTTTTGCCTGAAAAGACCTTGGCTCCATTGTCTTTCTTCATGGCTGCAGGCTGAATGTATCTTGCCATGGGATATCATCCAGGAGATGGCTGTAAAGGATCCTAACACCCACCACCCAGCGGGATCTGCTTTGGTGCACAATGTCCTCTAGTCTCCTGCTGAGAGAGAATCTCTGGCAACATCCTGCATCTATAAGGTCCAGCTTTGCATATCTTGCTGGTGGTGCTTTGCAAAGGTGGTGCACTGTGTGTATGTACACACAAAATTAATTGTATGCATTTGCATTCTCTGTGCAGGTATGTGTCACTCCACAGGAATTTAGTCTCTTCTGTATTTAGTCTCTTCTCTTTAGGTAGAAAGAGGTTGTACAGCATTTGTTAGGTGTCTGGATTGGAAATTCACAGAAAGACAAATAATCACAGAGTAACCAAGTTGCATTCCACTGACCAGCAGTAGATCAGCTGCATCAGTGGTAAGCCGGAGGTGTTTCCTGAGAAAGTTGACCCAATTCGATAGCGTATTGGGCAACCCTTAAAATGATAGCAGTCTAGCCCAGTACCCACACAAGTCAAGTGGAAGTATCTTATATTATCATTAGCATCCACCTAACATGACAACAAAGCTCTTGCAGCACAGCTAATTTTACTTGCTAGTGGCTATTAGAACTAATTTTTTGTTCATTTGTTTATGTTACCAGCTGCTTAAACATGTCAAGCAAGGACAGAACTCCTGCAACAGGCCCTGTGATCTACATTGTACCATGGCAGCTCTGGCATGGGGCACTTACCAGCAATCAATAAAAACTTACATACAGTGCAGAAAAAGCATTTCTTCATTGCTGGGCAACTTCAGTACTCACAGTCCCTAATAGAGACTTTACTTTGAGCTACATAATCTCCAGTGATTTAGCAATATACCGAAAAGCAAGACATTTATTCAAAATATATAGTGTACTCCTGCTTGTATGGAAACATTATGCATCAAATGATGTTCTTGCCAACCATCTTACTGATGGATTGTCTCACAGGTGAGTTGTATGGAGGCAGTTGTCTGTATTGTTGTGCCATCACACTTGCATTTGTTTTAATCTAAAGATAGTTTTATATTGAAAATGGTAAACATTGATAATTATTGTAGTGCACAAGAGAGAGTGGATTTCTTTCCCTTTTTGTCTTTATTTTTTCCTTTGATGTGCTTATTTGGGTTTCAGAGTAAGGTTTAAGTTTGATCTGATGATTAGTAAAATAAAGAAAAAAAAGTCACACCTCATTAATGACTAAGAATGAGTTCATTGAATAGATATTAAATGTCACTGCACAGATTATTAACTTGGCAGGCCTGGAGATTTAAGTACAATTAGAAAAGGACCTTTGTTTCTGTGGGGAATATTAAATGAATGAATTTTGCAAAACTTGAAGGAAGTGCTTGAAAGATCTGAATGAAATCATCAAAATCAGCTATGCTATTCTGTCACTAAATTCATTCATATAATAAACAGATGATGATGATTCACATCCATTTTTAATTTTCAATTTGCAACACTTTACCAGGTGTGTTATGGTATGGTTTAAGGTAAATAATCAGTGAAATTACAAATCTACAGTCTAAAGATTCTGTCTGTTTCATATTTATGGATTGAAAGAGGAAAAAAAATGAACCCGTTCCATTGATGCCTTTGCTTATTTGTTTTTCTCTTTATTATTATGAAGGCACTATATACATATTGGCTACACATGTTATACTCCTGCCTTGTACACAGCTACAACACAGAAGACTACATCACATTATTGACTGACAGTGGTCTCCTCAGTCGCAGGTCACACTTCTGCCACTAGATGGCGCATTTGCTAAACATAAAATCCACAGCCTGTCAGAAACCAGTCCAATAACAGGCTGTGATGTATTAATACCGTATTGCAAAATCCAATTACTGGATCAGCAAAGCAGTGAAGACTGCACCTTGTGTGACTGCCTGTACAGTGTTGTCAGATGACCAGCGGAATGAAACAGTCTAGAGAGTGCATCACCTTCTCTTGAGCCATGTTAGCTAAATGTCCACAACACAAGGGAGCAGGTAAACCTATTTCTCAGGAGGTTATACTGTATGACAAGAAGAAAGCACACGACATTCTCATAAAGTCTTTTCTTGTTATTGGCCATGTTTTAGTGTGTCTTACATTATTCATGGGTGTTCATAAAGTATTCAAATGATGTTTTACAACTGTTTTGTTCATGGTTTGAAATATAATATGACAAGTGTTTCTGTCACTGTATTATTTGAATGTGCTGAGTTGGTAATGAAATGTTACACGATTCTTATTTTACCATGACTCAGTAATCAATGGTAGCAAACTACACTGTTTTGACAGTGCAGCTGGAGTAGCATTAGATCATTGCTGAGGGAAACACCGCTTTTGTCTCTGCTGTCTTTCCTGTTCACCTCTGCTTTGTGTTCTGTGTTTAATCCATATTTGGAACTCACTGAAATTACTTTGTGCACTTCCACTGTAATCTAGCTCCATGTGAGAATCATTGCTTTTGCTTTTTTGTCAGACAAACGCAGATGAGACAGCCTCTTTCTGCATTGATTTTGAACTGTGAAAATATGACCACTTGAGCTACGGATCAATATTATTATTCTGTCTAAATGACATTCGCTCTTGCTCTTAATCCCTGGCTCGACACGGCAGATTGTTCTAACTTGTGAGTCACGAAGTAATCGATATCTGATATTACTTTCTCTTCTTGGGTCTTCTCGGTTGCCTTAAGTTTATTCATGTACACAGCCTCGCGTCTGAATGGTGTGTGTCTTCCTAACACGTGTTGTTCCTCCTCTGCATGCTGATTTTGCCCACAAAGGAGATGGAGCCGGCTGTGTTCATATAATCATTGTGCAGTTGCGAAGACAGGACACCGCAGACAGCTCCTGGCGGACCCACACGTGGATTATTTATGTCCGTTCACAGCGGTTGGGTAAATTGTAAGGTCTAAGCTTCACAGGCTCTGTGTGGTTCGCTTTTTGGGTGAACCTGGTGCCCATAGTCCTGTACTACTACCTCTGCCTTCAAACCTGGTCAACTTGCATTTGTGACCACATTCCAGTGTTTGAAATAAGGCTCATCGTGAGCAGAATGCTTCACCCATTGGTCAGGGTCTGTGTCATCTCCCATCACTCTGGAAGATGTCAATCTTCTCATGCTCTTTTTATCATCCAGCCGACAAGCTCCATTCAAGCAACCGCTGGTCCTGCAGTGTCCTGAGCATGAAAAGATGTTGAGCGTCGAACTGGTCAAACGATGCTGCACGTGGACGTGGATTTAGCTTGAGGACAATTAAGCTTTCTCGTGGTATGAAGGTAGATAGCTACATCGACTCCGAAAGGAAAACAGCCACCAGGTCTCCTTACTGATTGGCCACCAGCTCTTCGAAGTCTGAGAGCTGCTTCATCTGCTCCACTTGCATAGAGTGCCTCCTTATCAGTTTCTTCTTGGGCTTGGGGAAGCCTCTCTTTGGCGAACTGGGCGCTACGGGGGCGAGCGACCTGAGGCAGGTGGTGAGGGGGGAGGAGGGCTTGCTGCTGGCTCCGATGTCAGGGATGGGGGGGTTGGGGTTGATGTTGAGGGGGGGCAGGTGGCCCGGCCGCGTGTGGGAGATGTGGTCCAGGAGCAGGGTCCCGGACCCCCGCCTCTCCAGGAGCCCCGGGGCCCGCCGGCGGGCCGCGCCCGGGGACGTGCTGGCGTTGCTGTCCAGGGACTCCCGGGAGCCCGTGAGCAGGGCGAGGGGCGAGGCGTTGTGCTTGCGCCTCTCCAGCGGCACCTTGGGCGAGTCCAGCAGGGCAGAGTCAGAGTACAGCTGCGAGTCCGAGTCGTAGTGCTCGTTCCCCAGACGCCTCCGGTACACCGTGTCCCTCAGGCCGGCGGGCCCGCAGACGCCTCCGCCGCTCTCCTGGTCGGCGGGGACGGTGCAGCGCCTGGCCAGCGGCTGGTGCTGCGACAGGGGCTTCTCGTACGACTGCTTCCGAGACGTGGGGGCGGAGATCGTGGACACGGAGTTCGGCTCCCCGACCGAGGGGAAGGAGCCGTCTTTGGCCTCCACGCTGTTGTGCCGGGACAGGGGCGCCCTCCTGGACAGAGACAAGCCGTTGACGCCCGCGACAACGTCCTCGTTGGAGCTTGCCCTCTTGCCCTCCTCGGCGGCGGCGGTGGCGGCGAGGACGGAGGGGGCGATCAGGCCCCAGGGCTCTGACTGCAGGCGCTTCAGCTGGGGCAGCCGCGCCCGTTTGGGGTTAGCCGACGGCTCGCCGGGGGGCTTGGCCGCCGGGATGCCCGAGCAGCCCACGCCCGCCGTCACCCGTTTGGTCTGAAAGCTGAAGATGGTGTCACGCTGCTTGTCGTTGCTGGGAGACGGGGACGTCTTGAGGTCGATGTCGGAGGGGGAGGTGCACAGCGCGGGGGAGTATCTGTCCTCCAGCTCGGGAGATGGCGGGACATTCAGGTACTGCTTAGTGGTTTTGGCCCCGGAGGCCGACTTGTCCGTGGTTATGATAATAACCTCCTTGCCCTTGGCCTTGCAGGTGTCCAGCAGCAGCTTGAGGGTGTCCTTGTCGTCCGCGTTGATAGCGTGGACCAGAGCCGAGGCCCCGCTGTGGTCCTCCAGGCTGGGGTCGGCCCCGTTGGACAGCAGCAGCGACGCCACCTCGTGGCCGGCCTTGTGACTGCAGGCGTGCATCAGCGCCGTCCGGCCCTCCTTGTCCTGGATGTTGGGGTCGGCGTTGTTCTCCAGCAGGTATTTGACCAGCTTGGCCTTGCTGACGCTCTGCTGGTCGGAGTGCTTGGACATGCAGGCGATCATGAGGGGCGTCTCGCCGCGCTCGTTGCTCTCGTTGATGTAGGCGCCGCCCTCCAGGAGCAGCCTGGTGAGGCGCAGGCGACGCAGCCACACCGCCTTCAGCAGGGAGTTCCCGTCCGTCCGGAGCTCGAGGGCGTCCTCCATCCTCCCGACAACCGCAGCCGTCACCCTCAGTCCAGAGACACAATCCCAGTCCGCTGTCATTGAAAGAAAAACAGAACAGGCCATGTGATCTTGTGAGATTTTGCTCAGTGTCTGTCATGAATGATGATAAGTAATGACGTACAGAACGCACTGAGTATATTTTGCTGTTGTTGTTGTTTCATCCATTCTTTAAAAAATATCAGATGCGTCCGTTAATATCTAATAACGTCAACAGCGTCTAAAATCAATTAAAAGTCCGTTATAAACAAGGGGAGTTGCCCTCTGAATCGCCAGCAGATGGCGCTCATCCTGCAGTAGACGATGTCCGTTAGCACGGACACACTTCAATTTCACGTGCTAGACAGCTCCAGATCAAACTTTTCACCTCGGTATAAAGAAGCAAGAAGAAAGGGAAAATCTAGGAAAACATCCAGCAAAATAGAACAAGCGGTAACAGGGTCTTTTTCATCAATTCACTTTTGCTTAATTACAAGTTATATACGACTGTACTGGTGTTGTTTTCGAAAGTATGTTGTACATACTTTTTTCCTATCAAAGGTGTATGTCTGATATGTCACCTATCAAGATGCGTTAATGTGATCGCTCAGTGCACACGTGGCATGGTTTGTTACAGGGGATATTGTGTCTCGTATTGTAACTTGGACTGACGAAATTTCCACGATTAATCCGTGAAGGTTTTGGCGACAAGGCAATGAAATCTGTCCCGGTATTGCGCAAGTACGACTAAGGCTTAATGCGGCAATTTGAATGGTCGCTGAAACAAAAACGATTTTCCATCATAAAAGGTTGTATTTAAAAGATTATGGTAAGACTCACAATTGTGCAGATAACCTGTTGGATGTGAACAAAAACCATGAAAAACAACGTTCATTTACAAATCTCTGAATATTCTGAAAGATTGTGATACTTTACAGAAACCTCTTAATTTCTTATTAGTCAATCCCATCTCCCGTTGTTTGGCCAGAATGAGAGTAAGTGTACTGTTCTGTGCAGAGCGAGCATCACCTACCTGTACACAGGCTGGCTAAGGAATAAGACAGTTAATATAATGCGTCCGTTAAGTAGATGCGCCAGTTTGTATTTATGAAAACGCCGCAACCAGGTTCTGTTGCCCTGGTTTTGCGAGAGCTATGGAATCAAGTCGCTCTCCATGGTCCCTAAATGGCCCCCACCTTAATCGGCGTTCATTGCAAAATCGAATATGGTACACAGTAGTACATTTCTTCTGTGTTTCTACACGCTGTGTTTATGCAATTGCAATGCAGTTTCAGTTTGAATGAAAGAATTAAACGTGAAAAATACAATACTTTAAATAAATCTGTACGCAACTTTACACGCAAACTTATAAATTACAACGATAAACTATTTAAAACATCCTCAACCACATGTCTAAATGCCATGTCTATTAAATAAAAAGTGTTCACACGTTTCAGGGTCATTCTGTCCGTTATAACTGATGCGGTAATAAGCACACCTTAATCAGTCGAAGGAAGCAATCCATCAACTTTCCTCTGTGGAGAATAAAAATGTAATGACTCAAAACAATATCAATACTCCAACCAAGAAAAATACATTTTTTCAACGTAGCAATTTTGTCTTACCCCGTCTGAAGACAGCCTTGCCATTTCAGAATATGCCCAGAGGTAATGTTGCCAACGACAAGGTGCCAGAATAATTTGAAAATAAAATGAAACCATTTTCACAGGACGTCTTGTAGTTTACAGACATCTTCCCTCTCTGCCTTTCTTCCACAAACCAGCACCAGCAGAGGCGAAGATGTCCTATTTTAAGTACAGATCCAGCGTGCTGGCGCTAAAACTAAGCGTCCAAGACTTGCAGCTTCGCTTTTGTTATGGCAACGCAATTGATCAGTCCAATAGCTGCATTCCTCTCAGTGCGCACTGGAAAAAAGCACAACCTCAACATCTTGGGTTTATAAATAACTTCTTGCTTGGTGAATGAAACGTACATCTTATTGACGTCAGTATCTACAAAAATAAGCATTGCGTCTGGTAAGAGCCCTCTTTTATCTTAATGGGAAGCGTACAAACAAACAAAAACACATTTCAGTTGTTATCTATAAATACGAAGCGTCTTATTTTGGGGAGGAAAACCGTAAAATTGCAGTATTTCCCCAGGATTATATTTTTCAAATGCTGAAGGCTACAAAATCCGAAAGAAGAAACCTTAACCAAAGAGGAATGTATCCGTTTTTATTTTAACCCAGAATATCAAACAATTAGCCATTTTTTCCAATTCATATATACGTGTCTATTTGTCAATATTGTGAGCATACACTTAACATGGTGCATCCGTGGGAAAGTCTGACATTTCGTTAGAAATAATCCTGTAAGTATGTGAGTTTTAAATCCAAGTATAGACATACATATTTGACACGTCTGTAGACCTCAATGTCTAGATTCCGTCCATCATTCCCAGTAATTACCATTTTGAGAGATCCCATCTTGTGTTGCGCTGTTGAGCTTTAGAAATGTAATTAACACATGTCGATGGCTGACACTGCGCTACAGTTCTAAAAGTTGACGTCCAACAGTTTCTATCACTCGCCCGCATGCAGCACAGATGAAGAATAGTACTTTGACGTCATGTTCTCGACACCTTTTCGTAGAACGTCACCCGAAATGTTAGGGCTGTGATTCGTTTACAGAAGACAGGGTTTCGACAGCAGATAATGTGGATAGTGCTAGGAACCATCGTGAGTTCGGACGTAAAACGTTGAAAGTCTGACGTTTTTTGCAAAGTTCAAGCAGTTGTATGAACTTTAGCTTTTTATATTCATACACCATTCTTTTTCTGGTGATAACATGAGCCACGTTTAAATCAATTAATTTTGTGTAAGAACCTCGCTCAGGTGATTTCTATAACGCGGGATTTGAATCGGCAATTGTTCAACTTGGGGATCCCAAGTCACCACTGTAAACTGAGCTCATTCGTGCTCATTATCTTAACATTGCGCGTCTTTTCGGTAATGGCTTTTGCTTGGTGTGTAGCCTGCATCTTTACGCATGGGATTTAAACTGATTGATTACACATGTCCCTAACACCCAAATGGGATTCATACTCATGGCCATTTCCTCTTTAAACCACTGAAACGACACCTCTCCTCCACTGGTCTCGTTTCCTTAATTGGCTCCCGATGGAGAAGTAATGAAACATCCCCTGGACAGGTCTCAGCGGAGGGACAGCGCGAAACTATATTGGCACTCGAGGACTGCGGTCATGACTCACCCTATAGACTTAACATTCTATAATGAAAATGGAGGCAATTTTGAAAAACATTTCTAATTGTATCATTATTGTCATTGTATCAATCAAGCAGTATAGTTTTTGGTTTTGTTTTGCTTTGCTTTTAGGCCTATCTTAAAAATAGGTTATTGTCCACATAGTATCCTAAATAAACATCTTTGCTGTGGTCTGGTTTAGCGCCAGTAGCTGCTTGGACACCTATCTCCACGTATAGGTTATTGTTCATAAAGTATCCTAAATGAACATCTTTGCTGTGGTCTGGTTTCGTGCCAGTAGGCGCTTGGACACCTATCTCCACGTATCAATGAGGTAAAAGGACAAAAGTACTCTCTGCTCACTAAGGCGGATTAAAACAGATTTAAAATGGTGAAAATACCTAAGGTAGCAGTACTTCAACTGGTTTTGAGGATTCCATATTCAGAAAGGATTAATTATACATCTTTGTGAAATCGGCCTGCTTATGAATTGCTTATGAGATAGAGTAGAAGGCAGAACGCTTGTTTATCCCTTCAAGAAGCGGTACTTGTGCCAGCAGGGCAACAAAGCCAAAGCAATTGCGCCAATGGCCTCTGGAGATGGCAAACTTTAATGCCAATCAGGCAAGCCGGTCCACCCCTTCTACACTGGCACAACACTTTGTGACAGGAGTGGAGTCTTCTCAGATTGCAGCCGTCAAAGTATTGTCTAGTTAATCCTGAAGCAACATGACACCTGTGAAAATTACTACTTATTGAAAAGAGTAATACATCCCATGTCATAAGTGAGTCATTGATTACTTGGTCATGTTTGATTCATGGACACACTCCAGAAAATTGAAATGAGTCAGGCTGACAATTGAAACTGAATATGTTCTGAAGCATAGTCGCTGATGTTTTTTTTTCTTAGTGATGAATGCTTGTGTTTATTCTCCATGCTATTTATTAATCTTTTCCATCTTAAAAACGGACATTATGTTACGCCACAGTGAAAAGAGGAAAAAATGGGCTTCAGTTAGGATAGCCATGAAGCCCGATAAAAGCATTTAATCATTATTTTTAGGTTGCTACGAAACAGCAGTGAGAGGGAGAGAAAGGGCAGCAGAGTCCTCGGTTCTATGAGGAGCAGGTAATTATAACCACATCGCCCAACCCTTTGAAGCGTTTCTAATCACCCATCCATACTCCTCCCCTCAGCGGTGCAGAACCTACATATATGCAAGCATACGGCCTGTCAGTCTACCCACTATCAATTTAAATGATTTAGTGAATGCTCATTTTTTATATTCACGTGACACATGTGCCCGCTTATGTAATTTTAAGTACTTGACAAAGGTAAAAGCTACCTGTACTCCAGACTTCGGTCTGCCGGCAGCATCTGTAGCTGCACAATTATAGTTACGATTGCTCATGCGAAAAATACTTGCCAGTGGCTGAGAAGGCTCGAGCAATCAAATCAAATCTGTGCCCTCGCAATTTTATGTAGTTATGAATGCAGGGAGTCAACTAATTTTGCCTGCTGGGCCACTTGTGAAAGGATATCAAGCTATATACCTGGATCATTGAGTTACCAATATGGTGTCTTGGGCTCAATAAGTGGTCTTGTCCATTGGTTGTTTGCATGCTGGCATACCCCAGGTGGGCAGAGTTTGCAGTTGTCTACCAATTAGGTATCTTATCAAATGCAAAATCCCCCTGACTCCGGGTACACTTGGATGCAAAAAAAGCGTACCCATTGGAAAACAGGAAGCCACTGCAACAAAATTAGCCCAATGATTATGTTGTTGATGCCCTGTCAAAGACGCTGGAAACAAGAACACATTTCTCTTTAAGAAGGGGTCCTTTGTGCAGGTGACTATTCATGGTTTATGGATGCAGTCAGTGAAGCTTCTCACATGATCATCGTTATAGGGTATATTTCCCTTCCATTCCAAATTATTCTTTGCAAAACGTCTGCACAAAAATGTCACTTATTTACTGGGCTGTCACTTACAGCATGCACAAAACACAGACTCCAAAGGAGAGGGAACTGTTTCTTGATTCATATTTTAATTTAGCTCTGATAATACTAATGAAGTACCAGCTCGCTTATCAGGAACAATAGCTGAGAAGCTGTACTCTAATATTGAATTGTACAGAGGAATATTACGCTTCAGCAATGTACTATTCAGGGAGGTAATGGCACAGGATGCTCCTATAGGCCTGCAATGAAAAAACTGCCTCCTGAAGATAGCTTCATACCTTAATAAAACCTTGTGTATAACTATTCATGTGTTGTCTGTCTAGAGAACCCAGTTCTGGTCAAAGGTCATGCACAGAATGGTGCCCGTGGTCATTTGTAAGGGACTTTCTCATCTATAGCCTTAGACTGTCCTCACCTTGGCACCTGACTTATGGCCGAAGTTCATCCTTTCTTCAAACAAACATCGCAAAAGCTAATAGCATATAAGAATGCATGTTTAGATGAAACGCTGCTCATGGTGTTTGATGTTTATTGCGCCCATTTGGTTACTGTTTTGATATGATTTAGAACCCATCAAAAAAAGAGGATCTTCAAAGTCTAATGGAAAATGCTATTTCTAGCTAAGTGTGATTCCACTATCAAACTCTTGGCCTTGAATTATCTTCTGGTGGTAATATCTGTTATTTCATGTGTCACTTATGCTCCTCTACATTCACAAGCAATTGTTGTGTGATTAGAAATGGAGCTTGCAATTCAGATCGCTCACAGAACATTCAGGTCTACCGCACTCAGCCAGTTATGAGGCTGATTGTACAGTAGCATTCAAGTCAAATAGGATGTCATTCTCCTTACAATCAAGGCTGATAGGGAGAGTAATCAGTTTGAATAATAATCCCACAGGCAGCGTTACTTGTACCGAGCTGATTGTGCATCCCTGTTGATATTTTTTGCATTATTTGATTAACGGTTATTATTGTCTACGACTTGAAGACACTACATAAAAACCGCATAATGAAAAGAAAGAACAACAGCTTCCATCCTAGTTCGGCTTGGGGATGGACTCGAACAAAAGGAAATAGCTCGGCACTTTTTAACAAAGCTCCAGATGCAGTATTTGGGTTGGGTTGGGGTGTGGTGGGGGTGGGGAATGGTTTTGAGTGTGATAAATCGTCTTCCAAAGCATGAGCCATGAGCGTCGCTGTGTCAGGGAAACCGGAGAGAAGGCAAGAGAGAGAGAGAGTGCTGCTCCACTTCCCCGGGCTCTCTGCGTCACCGACGCTCCGCCGGCACACCTGAGTTTCATCAGGCTGCGCCCCGTGCTGCCACCCTCTGCCTCATACTGGAGGGCAAATTAATTAATAAAATCGGGAAAAAAAATAAGCCATCACTGCCACCCCGGGGAGCGGTTTCCATTTTCAGAAATCTCTCTTCGCACCTGCTGCACAGCAGCCTTCTAAATATAACCCCCCGCTTCTCTCCAACGTTCTGTGAGTTGTTACTTGGTAGACTGAGGTAACTCTGTGTCTGCATTTAGATTATGCAAAAAAAAAGAAAGAAAAAACTGTCAGGAAATGAATAAAATATGACAGAGCTATATGAATGCAGCTCTAAAAATATAGGTTTCACCTCTGGAGATCTTCAGAAATGTTTCTCTCTTTCCTTCTTTTTCTTGCAGTTTCTGTTCAGTGTGTAACCAAGCCCAGGAAATAAAATGAAAGACTATTTAAACATAAGGCAGACCCTGGTGGTGCTCATAAAAACATTACCACTTCCTGTGAATGATTCTGTATGATGTTACTTTTTCACTGCCAGGAGAAAGTGTAAAGCTATTCTGTTGATTAACATGACCATCTGCTGCAGAAGGTTACAGCTAGGCTGCTGCTTATCGCTTCTTTGCTGATCATTAGGTCCCGTTCCTTATCTTGTTGTCTGATGGTCATTGATGACTAATAAAAAGTGACAAGGGAGACATTTCACCCAGTTCTCACTCCAATCATGGCATTGGAAAATGCCATACTCTGTACATATTCATAGGTCCCATTTGACTATCTGCAGGGAAAAATAGTGCAGCAAACATTCTCCAAGATGGCTGTTTTCCTGGTGTAGTGATACTGATCAGACACAGGCTGCAGTTGTCTCACAGAGGCATTTGAATGAAGTTGGGAATATTATTTTGAAAGGAAGAATATTTAATCACTGTGAGTGATGGCTCATGCAGAGGGAAATGAGAGATGGAGATCAGGATGATAGGCAAGGCTTCCTTGCATGAGTCTTCTCAGCTCAGCCAGGGCTCTTATCTGCTCTGTGTTGTTTGTCCTGCTGAACTGTGTAAGCGTTTGTTTATTGGTCAGAGCAGGCCGTTGGTGTCTCTAAGAGGAAGTGAGGATGATAGTAGGGTTCCCTTCCTCTCAGCGGTTTCACAGACAATCAGGGCAACCTTTTTTGCCCGACACGTTCACTCACTCACTCACTCACACATGCACACAAAAAGATGTTGTTTTTTAAATGTTGCTAATGACATCCAGCTTGCTGACACACTTAGCTGACTTTGGAACACTGAATTGTTTTACGTAAGTTTGATATAGGCTAAAGAATCAGTACAGTCTCTGATGGTTTGAATCAGGTGACTACCTCAGGCAGGTGGGTGGAGTGGTTGTGCCTAGGTAACTTGTGAGGCCTTCATACTTGTTTTAGTGCTGACTGTAGTTATTTTGTTGAATGGCAGGATTTTTTGTCTTAGGATAATAACAAATTAAACTAGTGATATGTGACTATTGGGAGCTCAAATCCTGCTGTAGTGCCTAAATTCTCTGTTTTGTGTCTTTTGGATCTAGGAACAGTTTGAATGTGGGGTTATATGGGTGGAGAGAACCCTGCAGATAATTCTCAGAATCACCTTTTTTTTGTTTCCAGTGACAATGAGGAATGCCATGTGAAAGGGTCTAAGGTGAGAAAAAGCCAAGTGTTGCATAAAAAGAAAAAAATATGAAAGATAATCACTGCTGTGGGCCTTTTGTGGGGCATTGAATTGGGGACAATGGCATTCTATTTTTACCTTTAGAAACCTGAAATTATGGGCTCATTCCTTATCTTAACTTCATGCCACACACAAAGAAAAGAACAGTACGTATTCTAAATATGGCAGGTTCTGTAGATTCCATGGACACTTTTCATTAAAGGTGGATAACGAGACTCTTTTACTACTGCAATTTTGCTGATGATATGAAGTAAGGGAGAAACAGCTTTTTACCTCATCAAAATCAGACAAACACAATGCTTGTTCAACCAAAGTTAAACACAGGTAGAGAAAACCTAGCAAAACAGGAAGCGGCATGCAAGTAAGTAACATTATTAGTTGGCAAGGAAACCAGAATTATTTCTAATATAACTACAAAGTCAACCAATGTTTGTCTTTTCAAAAGCTAGATAATTAACCATCTAGATGAAGACGCAACTTACACAATACAAATTGTTACCTTGATGGCTAACTTTCTACCCCAGCAATAGGCATGCCAACTCATCACTAGTCTGGAGGCTCAAAAGTCTTCTCCAGCATGAAATGATTTCCTGCCCTGGAAATATGAGTACATGGCTTAGACCTCCTGCTTATTTCCCTGCCAGACTTTAGAATCCAATCTTGCCTTCTTGCTCTCCCTTTCTGCCAGGGGCATCTTCACCCTTGACACCACTGTTATCTGCCACAGCTCATGTGTATTCACCTGCAGCACACACAGCCAGATAAGCATGCACGATGATGCGCACTGGCTTCCTGGATAGCGCGCCAGCTTTGTTCCAGGCAAGACAAAGTGGGGAATGAAGGCATTCCGTGTCAGCCACACGATAAGGTTTCCATAACAGATTTTTCACCAGTCGATAAGCAGCGAATAATGGCGAGTCTCAGTTTTGGTTTTTAATGAAGTGTGCTAAAAATAGCACAGTGCACCTTTATTTAACTGACTGAGCCCTGTGACCTCGACCTTTCCCCTAGGGATCTCAATTAAATGATAAACATCGAGTTTGAACAAAAACCTCCTTGGTTTGTCCCCCTTTGTCCCTTTTGGGAAAATATGTACTTTAAGCCTCAAGTCCTATGAATAGGACTACTTCACTATCATCATTATTATTTTTATTTAGAGCCTGTTCCATCATGACCTGTGACCCAAGTTCATTCTTAAAAAACTCATACCAAAAACAACCACATGCCAATTTCCACAAGAAGGTCCGCATCATGTTTCATGTTCTACAACAAGAAAAACAGCAGAGAGTGCAACAGCATTGCATTTTGTTCAGCTGATTTCCATGAGTTTTTACCTGAATTTCCAGCAGCATTTGTCTACAGAACAGTTTTTGGTTTTTTTTTCGTGATTGTTCCATAGAACGTGGAATGAAGACGGCGTTTTTTTTGCCCCGGGGGTGTTTTTCGGATGTCTGGAACAGTAGACTCGATGACGAGTGCATGTGCGATGAACTGGAAGGCAGAGAGCGGGTCTATAAATAGTACCGGAGGTCATCAGCGAGTCCCAATGGGAAGGCGAGCCGAAGAGCAGCAGGTTGGTGCCATTTAAAGAAATGAGAGTCAATGGCGCAGGTAGCAAAGTGGCCCTGGCGCGGCTCCACAGCCGCCCCCAGCAGACTCATCATAGGACTTCCCAGGGATGTCCCACGTTAGTCAGCGGGCTAATTTAGATCACTGTTGGATGGAACGCTTCCGAAACACGAACATTTTAGAGGTGTAAGACTTCATCGCAGCATGACCGGAAATTACCTTCCAGGGAGGGAACATGTAAAAAGACATTCTCATTAATGGATTTCTGTTTATGACCCCCAAAAAAAAAAAACAACAAAAAAAAGAATTTATCGGTAATACCACCCAGGGAAGAAGAACAGAGGAACTTATTAAAAAAATCTCATGAATTACTGATAAGGAAGGGATATGCATGAGCATACAATTAACAATTAAAAGTCAATTCCACACGCACTGCACACATACCATTCATTCACGCAGATACACATCATCTCATTATAGATAAGACAAAGTAAACTTGCTGAGTCGGTGGAGACTAATCTGTATTGAACCTGGGGGGAACACTTGGGGTTTCCTATTGAGCAGAGTTTCTTTGAGAAACAGAAACTGTGTGTTTTTGTGAACAGATCAGATTCTTCCCATCTGCTGCTAAATCCATGATGTGTAGTCTCTCACAGGCATCTATAGTTTGCCTGTTGAAAAACAGCTCCATCCCTTGTCTGTAACAGAGTTCAGTGTTGACACTGTGTCCATGCTTTGGAGGTGTTAAGGCCTCTACATACCAGCTAGAGTGCAACTGATCATTCAGGACTACTTTTAGATTCTTGGAAACTCTTTACTATCCTATAACTGTGAAGGCCATACCTGTCTCCAAGGCCATGCATGAAGAGCATGAATACTACAGAATGCTCCATACTACATGAGATGAACAAACAAGTTTAGCTCAGATGTGGTCACTATTTTTCCCTCTTTTCCACCCAACTACTTGTGAATGGCAATCAAAAAGCAAGCTCACCTTTTTGTAACAGCTTCTGCACTTGTGCGGGAACGTAGGGTAAGGGGCACGCAGTCCTCTAATATACACGCAATTCAATGTGACTATTTTTCACACTACAAATCCCACAGTGCACCAGGAGGCAGACACAGGATGGAGAATAGACGTTATCTGAGTAGCTTGCAGGTGCAAACTGCATGGAACCCTGGCCAACATACCCACCACCTATCTCTAATGGAACAAGGCCAAATAACTCCACCACTGTGGGCTCCCAGTTATGGATGGCAGATGACAGAGCTGAACCCTCTCTGTAGGGCTCAGCCTGTGGTGAGATCAATCACCTTTGTCATCTGAGCCACACAGAAGGCCTGTGTTTTGGCTTTTTAACATGATTGCTGTTGACTATTTACTCAAATGGAGGATACAATATTTCTCCCCTGTTTAGTTATTGCCCCAACACCCCCTTAATGCACCCAATGTATCAGCCAGATATTGTCATTATTGTCATTACTTGAATCTTAAAAGATAGTACCAATACACAAATTCTGCTAGTCCCTAGAATGTTCTGTGGCCACTGCTATTCTGCTATTCTGTCAATGCTGCTCTAGTACCAGAAGAAAAGAGCAACACCTGTTCTGCTCCCAGCGCACTATCATAGATTTTTTTTCTTGTCTTTTTTTTCAATTATTATTATTTGCAAGGGGTCTGTATTGAATGCAGCAATCTCACCACCATCATTGTGTGTGGTGTCCGTATCCTAGGAGATGGGTGAATATCTAATGAGGAAGCCATGGCTCGTTTCTGTGTGCCAGGTGCTTTGATGTCCCCCCTGTGGTAAATTTGAAAAGTTGGCTCCATTTCCCTCTCTAATGAAGCGGCGAGGCTGAAGAGGTGGCACTGGTTGCTTGTTGACTATAAACGCTGAGCACCAGAAACGCAGATAACAAGGAAGCACTCCGGAGTCGTCCGGGATCCCTTAATTAAACACTGAAGTGGGGCTGCCATGTTATGGATTCCACAATATGAGTCACTAAAAACCATCCTGCTGTGGACACCCTGCACCTGTTGGTCAGCTGTTATCATTCGCAGCCTTTTTTTTTTTGGGGGTGTTGGTGGTTCGCTGGCTGCCTTCTGTTGATTGTCTGTCACTTCCCGTTCAGTGAAAACATGTCAAGTTTTCTGTTTAATTATTATTATTTTTCACCTTCTCTGTTACCTGATTGTAGTTCACAAAACCCTTGGGGCGAAAACACAGAAGTGCTCGCGCTATATTTGGATTGTCCTGAAGTGTATCTAATGTTCACTCCAGAACGGCGCTGTCCTTACATGCCCTTTTGGTAGAGCCTGCAACTGCGGAGCAGGAACCCACTCGCTGAAATTGCTGTTTTGTGATACAGCTGACAACAAAATAGGAAATTTGTAGAAATAATGACCGCGTACAAAAGGTGTGATAAGTATTTCTTACTATCTTTCTTTTTTAACCGTGACATACGGGGTGTTCGTTGAGGTACTGATTACACAACGCTCAGGTGTGGACTGAAATCAATAACCAGACTTCAGATCCCATTAGCGGTAGCGTTCCTCTGAAATTGTGCAAGCACACTTCAAACTAAGGCATCCTGAATCTCAGTCGAACGTCTCTTATGTGTCTTATCAAGTGTGGGGGCTTTTGAATCAATGAAATCTCTTAAGCCCCCAGCCTACAGCTCTGTGTTTATTCTTCAGACTAATACTGCAGGGCCATCACCAAACACCCTCGGAGTCCTGCTGGGGACTTTAGAATCCATTGTCTATTTAATTCATTTCTCCTCTTTCATCAGAATAGCTGAGAACTCCTGTCTGTCAGGAGCAGTTGTGTGTGTGTGCACACATGCATGTGTGTATGGGCATGTGCATGCAGGTCTATACTGTGTGTGTGTAGCTAAGTGTTGTGGGTGGGTGTGTTCTGTGTTTTTGAGTGACTGTTCATGTTTGTAGCGTGTGCGCGTGTGGGTGTGTTTTGTGTGTGAGTGTCTGTGGTATGTTTGCTCATGCACATTTGTACGTGTGTGTGTGCGTGCTAGTGTGTGTATACCTGTCTTTTGTTTGTGTATGCCCTTGTCTTTGGCGTATGTGTGTGTGTGTGTGTGTATGTGTGTGTGCTCACATGTGTGTCCACTTGTCTTTGGCATGTGTGTGTGTGCTTGTGTGTGTGTGCTTATCTTTGGCGTGTGTGCTTGTGTGTGTGCTCGTGTGCGTGTGTGCGCTTGTCTTTGGTCTGTGTGTGTGTGCTCGTACGCGAACAGGCAGGGTGGGGGGGGTCATCTTTCTCTGACAGCTCGTTAGAGAGCACCACTCTCCCGGCAGCTAACACCCCTGTGGCCGTGACGTCCGAGTGGCGTCGGAGCGCAGTGCCCGAAATACACCTCCTCTGCACACAGACCAGGCGGGAAACAGAGATTATGTTGTGTCAGAGCCTGGAGACAGTTTCCCTGCATCATTAGGAGACGTCAAGACTTCTCCAAGGCACTGGAGAAAGGCGGAGCCCAGAGCAAGCCAAGGGTCGACTCCACAGAGCACATGTAGTGTGTAGCTCTAAACGGCACATCCATCCCTCGCACATTGAGTTAGCCTGCATGATTTTTGTATACATGAGACATAATGGATGTGTTCATATATGCAGTCCATGGTTAATTCTCTAAAATAAAACTTCACATATGGAAATCAAATATTATATTATGTTATACTGAGAAATATTCTGTACGGCCCAAGAATATAATAATGTATTAATGTAATGCAGAAACATATCGCAATATACCAAAGTTTCAATAATTTACATATTTTAAAAATGTCGATTGATCTTAAAATATATTTTCTAAAATATATTGTCAATATATTTTTGTATGGCTTATCCTCTGCCATTCTTTTGACAGATGTAACATGCAGTCTGAGGAACACTGTAGACTATAAGCTTTCATGGTGTTCAATAAGTATGCAAGCCATGTTATACATGCTCTGTGATCTTCATCTCTGCCTTATTAGTTAATGTAGCCTGGCTCAGCATTTTGGCTTCTTAATAATCTCCAAAAAAGCTCAAGGTTGCGGTCAGGGATTTTTTAAAGTGTACATTTGTCATAGTTTTGCAGCATCTTTTACATGACCACTCATCCTCCAACAGCTGAAGTTCTCTCCAAAAGCTAGCTGACACATACAGCTTTGCGAGAGGAACTGAGATGGTAGTAATCTTGGCTGTGGTCCAGCTTTTTTTGACACAGAGCTGTCACAGATGTGCTGTATATGACCGGATATTCAGATCCCAAGTTTTTTACACTCTCCGTCGAGGCGGTTCGAGTGTTGTCTGCATTCCTATTTAACTATGGATGTTCTGTTTTGAAGTCACAGTGAAGGGAAAATGTTGACTGAATCCAGAATTATTTTTACTTTACATTGTTACTGTTTTGTAGGGTTTTACACTTATTTCATCATGTTTTCTTCCTGTCTGTGCAAATGAATGACTGCTTAAAGATGGCTGGTTAAATGTCGGAGTCAGACATAAAAGTAGCGCTACAGGAAGCACTCCTATTCCAACAGGAAGATCCCTCAGACTGGTAAGAGCAAAGCTATGTAGCGCAGAGGAATGACCTGGTTTTCAGGATGGGACACCGAGCTGAGCTCCGTATTGAAATAATTATAGTAACACCTCTGCAGTAAATCCCTGGAGGCGGAGCGAAATGTGGCCTCAGCTCTTTCTCACCTGCAGGAAGGGGCACAGCAGGCGATCCCCAGAGGGATGGGGGAGATAACGCACCGGAGAGATACGGGGTGTTCTAACCCGCACACCGAGCACAGCAGGTCTCCTGCTGGTGTGCCTCACCGCAGTGACTTTTTACTCAGTTCAGATCTAACGCCTCGTGCACACTCACTTTGGAAACAAGTAGCATTTGGGTCATGTTCACCTTTTCCCACCTGCTTGACCCACAGACAGCTTTGTTTACACTCTGTGCCACATCAGAACCAAATTGGGCTGCTGCACGTCAAGAGCAAGTATCCAACACCTCTATTAATTCAGTTTAGTTTTTAACTAATGTTGACTAATATTGAGTGTGTATACAATGCAGTGGTATCGAACGTATGTGCACAATATGCGCAATCAATGAAATAACTCCCATCATTCTCATACAATCACTGTTTTTGGAGGGTGGCAAAAGTGGTATTACCACAGATATCCATTTGTTACTAGGTATTTAATCTGTTCCCTCTGTTCTCCATTTAGGAGGTTCCAGTTGTCTGCTGCCTGCACTCTTATGCTTGCTGTGGATGTTCTTTTTTAGACCACACCATTTCAAGAATGTTTGTAACAATCCAGGAAATCAGAGCACTTTCAGCTTCAACAATGGCAGGGATAGAATTGAGTGAAACACAATGAGCTGTCTATGTGGTAAATGTATAGTACATCTGTGGTACATCTTTATACCTCTTTATCTGACCCTCTGAACACATGACACAGTAAACACAGAGCTCAGAGCCATGGAACGTGTGCTTAGTTAAAGTGGCAGCCTGCTTGAATGGGGCTGCAAACTAATGGACAGAGTGTAGAAAAGGAGAGAGGGATCCATCTCACAGGGTGTCCTATCCGCTTCCTGTTTTCTGTCTGTAAATAACAGTGAAGCCTTTTTATTCTTGTATCTTCCTATCTTGTGTAAATCAGTGATCTGCAGCTAATCCAGATGGGAAATTTTATGTGGTGTTTTTTTCTTTTTTTTTGTTCCTCCTGTGCTGTGCGACTGCTATTGATAGAGCAGGAGATCAAAGAGATCACGCCTTTGATTATTTCAGCGACAAACAAATAATGAGTGTGATGGGACAACAGATATTTATATTCAGTTTTTTCTTTAGGGCATGAACAATAAAGAAAGACTGAGCTGTTGCCTGAGTGGTTATTTAGTAAAAGGGGAAAGAATTCAAGATGATAGCATTGGACTTATCAACATTCAAATCTGATATTTCTGATACTTGTATCTGATACTTCTAGCAGCAGGTAGGTGGCATTACGTCAGTCTGAATCCATTCCCAAATTTATTGCTAGTGACATCATTCCTGACGTGCATGATGTCAGGAATGTAAAAATAATTACGTATGAACGTTGGGAGCAACGATACAAAATGACCCACCAATTTCACAATGCTTGTTTCCTAGAGTTATTTAAACAAAATATGGTGCAGATTTACCCAGCAGGCTCCTACTCTGATTAAGAAAGGATGGAGTGAAACAGCAGTTTAAGTCATTCCCCGGGGAGCACAGAAGCTAAGCCCTGGCTTGCGGAAGGAGATAAGAGCCGGAGATCCTCGCAGCACCCAGCGTCCCCAGAGGGGGGCGCCTCTCTGCAGGGAGCACGGCCACACACCCGCAGAACAGCAAGGGCAAGGAGGACGCACACAGGAGACGTTTAAATTCCTTTGACTGTCTAAGTCAAATAGAATCAAGGCTCCATTAATCTGAAGCTACAGTATAGTTAAGGCTCTAAAAAAGTGACAAAAGCAGCACCAGCATGCGAATTAAAACAAAACCGCTTGAGAATGGCGGTGGTGGACCGCTGGGATCTCAACTCGTGGTGTTCGCGTTTTCGGTCCACTGAATATCGATGCAGTGTGACAGCAAATGCATTCAGACAGGCTTAGAATCAAACCTCGGAGAAGGTGCACCAAGTTGTGTAGATGATGTCTCCTAAAGAGACACATTTGTCTTCACTTCAGCCAATGCTGTTCTCCAGATGTCATTTGTGGACCTTTTCCAAAAACACAGCATCTTCCACAGACAGACGCAACGCTCATTCAGCGTGTCCCACTTGCACTGCAGTTGATTGGTGAAAGCACTAAATGTGAAAATCAAGAGTGCAGCAGTTGGGATGCCTGCATTCTCCATCATACAAGCGAATATGTTACAGTGAACTACCACTGCAGGTAAACGGCGCAAGGACTGGAACACTGCTGTGTGGAAATCAATGAAATCAACGACAATCGATGTAGCGACAAATTAAATAAATTAAATGTATTGGTGAATATATTCAGATATTGTTGCATTAATTTGTGACCTCCAAAGAACATCCTTGAAAGATGCCACTCAAATGTACTCTTAGCCTCTGTATGCGCGGAACAACACAAGTACGTATGAACCTTGAGCACAGCTGTTATGATGTCTGCTGTTCTCATCTTGTAGCGGCATAATTCTCACAACGACCTGCCCAACAAACACGATTCTGTTGATTACAAATTGCATTTCATTTCCATCATAAAAGCACTCCAATATTTCCCTCGTCTGTACATCAGGCTAAATAGTGCTTAAACCAAGGCTCTTTTCTAACAGCCAAAATTGTTTTCAACAAGTCATTGAGAGGCTAGGGTGGTCCAGTATCTCTGTATGTGTCAGGCAGTACTTGTTAATGATCCCGTTTCATAATGAAATGTTTTCTATGAAGAGAGAGACGTGGAGTAAATATAGGATTGGAATTATTTACGTGACACAATCGTGTCAGTATGACAAAGGGATGAGTCATCGTCTCTGTTATTTCCCCTAAGATACCTCCGCTAAATGCGGATATTGAGGCGACATTTTCCTATAATCTTTTGAAAAATTATTTTTAGCGCCAGAGGTCTTTTTTGATTTTTAGCGACACCAACAACTAGGAGGAAATCAATGAAGACGGAACATCTCCAAATGAGAGTTGTCCTGATTATGTAAATGGTTGCAAGGTTATGCAATGCATTATGCCACTGGAGCACGGCGTGTGATTATATCATTTTCAATACAGTCCTTGATGCAGATACAACATGTTTTCTGTATAGTAATGAAACATGCACAAAGAGAGTTTATGGCACAAGAATGAAATAACAAAAAGGCTGACAGGTTTGTCTTTATTTAAATGATTGTATCTGCCATCAAAAGAAACTGCTGAAGCAACCTAGGATTTTATGACATGGAGCATTGTAAACTGTTAACATTAGTCCTATCAGTAAAATATTGAATCAAGCTTTTTTAAATGTGCAAGACCATGGAAAGCCATCAAACTTCAATTACAAGTTAGCCATCCGGTTCCATGTCTCACCCCAGTCTTATCAAAAACCCAAGCACTCTGCACCCTAACCCCCCTGCCCCATTTGGCAACCTTTCAGACAGGCCTCATGCATATTCATGCAAATCAAATGAATTCATAAGTATTCTGTTAGCTGGATTGTATGCTTTAATATTGAAATGCACACACGGTCTGAATTTCTGATGGAGGAATAAAGAAAGGCCCCAGTGCATTTTATTATAAGTAGAGAGAAGTGGGGGAGGGAGCAAGGTTTGTTCTCACTGTCATGAAAATAATCACTACTGTCTCTTCTGCTGGGAGAGGTGCCTGGAATGAGCTGGAACAGCGGTCCTTCATTTAGGAGAAGAAAACCCTACTTGAATGCCACACGCAATGACACAGTAATCAATCAGCCTTATCAATCAGATTTGATTTGACACAGCACCCCTGACCAAATAATCACAACAGCATTCCCCTTACTGCGTTACATAGAAACAATTCATCTAATGTCCTGTGGGGACACATAACAAGATAATAATGATATAATAGAAATGATACAAAGACTTTGCTCTTGAGAGGGTGAAAAACCAGGGGGAAAACCTCAAACGTTGGTGATAAAAGCGGAAAGCCTCCCCTCCATCCTCTAGTGGCAACCCGAAGATAAAACATTAAGAGCAAAATGTACTTCATCCATTTTGGGCGAGGAAGAATATTAAGCTGTCTTGAGAGGAAGCAGGGCTGGCACAGAATCTGTGGTATTATCTGGTTCTGCGCGGTATTAGCAGCTGGAGCGGAACGGGGCGTCCCTCCCTCGGCGGGACCCCTCCGTGCTCCCGTTGATTGTTTAGCAACAATCATGATGAGTGGCTTTCGGTTAAGCCCCCTGCAGCAGCAGCTCCAGATGGGAGAGCCCTTTTCCTAAATAAATGAACAGCCCACGCTGAGCTGCCGGTGATCCCGCTGCTATCCCCGATGCCGGCCCGGCTGAGCAGGCTTTTGGGCACAGGTGCATTGTGGGAGTCTCTCCCTGGCTCCCGTTTCAGCTTCGGGGGGATGAACACCACCAGGGTGCTGCTCTGGGTGATGCGCCGTCGATTTCCTGATACGTTTTGGGAGGGTGCCTCACCAGCATTTAGAGGCAGGATTTCCATTGGTTGTGACTTCAGTTTGGAAGACTGTCAAGCCTTTTGTTATTTGACAGTATATTGCGAATACCAAACCTCATCTCTCTTGTTAATGTGTGCCATGGCCTGTGACAATGGTTGCAGTTTTATTGATATTTTTAAAATTTTAATAGGTCAGTGGTCCAAAGGCTTGGCCTCATACAGATATTTTTCTCTTACAAAAATGAGAACAGAAAGCATCTGGGGTATTCTTTTCCCATCTTATTTGTGATGAATTGTGATGAAACAGATGCTTCCGAAAAAGGTGTCCTGGTTGCTCACAGAATCACAATGGAACTATGTGAGAATACTCTGGAAGATGTCTGGTGGATATGACTCACGTAGTAGTGTAATGCGTCTGAGGCTGAAAAAAGAAAGATTTATTATTATTAAAGTTTTAGTGAATAAGACATACAGTACATATTACCCTACATTACCCTATACCAAACTCCCGTTTTGCCCATATTGCTAACTTTCCTAATCACATAGTTATACTGTGTCACATAAACCTTTCCATGTAACAGACTGTACCATGCATTTCTGTACCAGCAACAGACATTCAGAATATTTCATTAATTTGTTACTGATTTAAAAAGAAATTTCATATACAGTTTCTTCTGAAAGCTTGAAACTATCTTCTTGTTGTTGTTGCTCTTATTCTTATGGAGGCATTTAATAGCTTTTTTATCTCTAGTGTCATTCTACTATGAAATAATGAGGAGAGGAAACTGCTGGTAGCCTGTAGAGTGCTGCTTACATGTTGAACCCTTTTTTTCTTTTTCACCTGCCATTAAACCAAATGCAGACAAAAAGAAGGAATAGCCTGCAGCCCTGAAAATTCTTTCATAAAATAATTTTACATTGCTACAGCCTCACAATAAGCTGATGATGTTGTTTATGCTCAATGTGACATTCCTCAAATCACTTCAGTTCATGGTGAATTTTGTGAATCCGTGAATTTACTCCTGGAGCCTTACAGCATAGCATTTAGCATCCTAAATTAGACCATGGTTACTATGGAATGATTTCAGTTTTAATATAAGTGGATTGCATTCTTATTTAAGCCTAAAGATGATAAATAATGGTGTGTCGATCAGATTAATTTCAGTATAAGGTCCACTGTCAGTGTCCAAAGTAAAGAAAAAACTGTTTCTGCTCAAGGCCTCAAACAGAAAAATGGTGTTATTATACTGGCAATGTTTATGGAAATCATAAGAAAACGACATAATTTCACTCGTGAAGGTGGTACACCAAAACATTTGGATCTTTACTGTTATCTTTATCAGAAAACACAGAGGGCAATTCTTTCATACATGTCATTGGATTCCTGCAATTAAATGAATTATATGAAGAAATTAATTTTTCTAACCGGTCCTGATAATGTGAGATCCTTCTGAAGAGGCTGCTGTGGGTCTTCTCTCTGAGGCGTGGGGTGGAAAGGGGCTGAGATTTATAAATAGACCCAATAAATGGAGGTGCCAGTGGTGACCCCTGAGATGTGGCTTTGGAGGCAGACAATAAGGCAGAAGTTTATCCCGAGGAAACTAATCAAGCGCTGTCTGTCAGACAGGAGGCAAGCGAGCCACAGGCAGCGCCGATGAAGAGTACGGCTCTAATCACACCCAAAGAGGGAGCGGACAGCTACAGACGCCCATTTAAGTGAGTGCATGAGACATATGAGATATGTGTGAGATGCATGTGAGCCATACACGAGATGTATATGAGCAAAAAAAAGATAAAAATATTTTTTCAGATCTTGTGAAAAGTAAGATTTTGAAGTGAGTCTAATGTACTAATCATCTCTTAAGTCCCAAACTTAAGTGCAGATTTGGCTGAAGTGAAACTAGCCAGCAAGTGCTTTTTGTTCCAGAGTTGCTTCTCAATGGTGTTTTAAAGATGCCTCAGGCTTAACGGTTCTGCTTCTTAAATTTGAATGTCATGCAAATATTGGATATTTAATGTCATGCAATAAGTGGAAGGGAAGGGCACTGTCCCCTCCAGAGACAGCAACAGAAGGACCCTTTCTGAGTAGGAAAACAACAGATAGAAGGAGATTCCCCACCTTCCACCCTACCAATCAAAAACCTGATGAAAGTCAATATAGTCATAATAATCATCTTGGTTTCTTCTGAGTTTAAGGTGTATTTTTCCTCTAAAAGTCTTGCTCATTTTAGGAACAAGGGCTATAAACCAGTATAGATCTATAAACATACTTTGATTTAAGCCTGCACCTTATTAAGAGACTCCTTATTTTCAACTCAAACAGTAAACTGTGGCCTAGCAATTGGTCTGTTATTGCGTGTTGCATCTCAGTTCTAAAGCCCTGAATCCTGGCATGGTTTCCCACTGCTCAGCATGCAGAGCGGCTCGGCTGCAGAGCAGAGGCGCCAGAGAGGATACAGCGAAGACGGCGGGAGCGATAGCGCAGAGGAACGGCTCATTCACACTCATGCACTTCAGCTCGCACACACCCCAGCGGAGCCGCCACAGCGTCTGCTCTGAGGCGAGCTATCATTCCACGCGGCTGCGACTCCAGTCCGTCAGCACCTCCCTCAGCATGCAGTGTATGTAGACCGCGTAGTCTGTGCTCTGACAGGCTCTGCCTGTAACAGCTACATGTCCATTTTACAGCTAAAGAGACATAGTCCCTCTGCACCCTTCTCTGGATGGATAAAATTTGTAAAAAGGGTACATGTAGCCGGATGCAGCGACCCCTCTAAGCGGGCGTGTGGTGCCCTGCTCTGCACGGCACGTTAGACAATGTTCCAGTGACGGTCATTCCATTGACACGGATGTAATTGCATTTTTAACGTGACCTGGTCGGGCACGTCAGGTGTCTTTTGATTGAGCAAAATGCGTTGGCCCATTCATATGAGATGAAAGTGTAGGCGTTGCATCTATTTAAAGTCCTTTAATGCAGGGGGGAAAAGAAAAGAAAAAAAAAAAACAAGAGCTAGGGTGACATAAGACCCCATCTTGCCGCCACGGCTGCAAGCTTGCCACTGGTATTGTTATGCATTTTTGCTCTGCTGTTTTAAAGACAAACCTGAAGTCAGGATTTTGCTTCATTCTCGGAGATGCTGTGTAGGTTGCGATCGGGGGCTTAAGGGTGCTGAGCATGTAGAGGAACACGATGGCCGACGCCCCTCCCTGACATTTGCCAAGCGGCAGACGCTTTCACAGGCAGACAGCAGAGGCATTAGGGAAACCTTTCACACGCAATTACAGGGGCTCAGATAAGCACGTCTTGATCGGCAGCTTCTTTGATGCTCAATTGTAATCCATGTCTGAATATCAAAGCTGAAAGTGTACTCTTGGCGAGAGCTCACTCAGATTTAAATACATTTTCAGGCACTTACATTAGACCCTTAATGGACTTTATTCCCTTGGTAGCCATATTGGACTGGAAGCAAGGTGTGGTTTACAATCGTATTTTCACTGACTTGCCAGACACATTTATCGAATTGGGTCAGTGTTGGTACATTGTGGCATGTGAAATCTTCAATGCAATGTGTCTGTGTGGAAGCTTGACTTGGTACAGATGTCTCAGTGTTTATTCAAGCTGATTACATGTTGTACTGCAGTATTCCTTTTCATTTTCTGTTTGTATGTGTCAGTAACTACCTAAATAATCTACTACTGTAGGTCCACAAAGACAAGCATTACTGTCTTAATATTTAAGAACAAATGCAAGGTAATACTTTTCCATCCAAGATTAAGCTAATACAATATCTGCTGTTTGCAGAACTTTTAAATCCATAAAACGTATCACACAAGAATAAAGACCTATTTAAAATATCTCAAGATTTTCAAATTGTGTGATTTCACAAAAATGTGAAAAAGGGAATGTGATTATGATGTGTCTATAATAAGTGTGTACACTAGCTATTATGCATGCAGGTACAGAAATGGGCGGAATTTGAATGACGTTGCTCTGTTCTGTAGCCAGGCAACAACAAACAGAGAAAAAGGAACTGCCAAGTGCATTCCATTTCCATGCAAACATGGCTTTTGTAAGCATTGCTCATTCCTGGATCGCTCACGTGATATGCTGCAAATTATTAACTTGCCCACACAGCCATGCTGCTGTAGCTACTCACACGCAAGCACAACCTCACTAATTTATAATGTAAGCTCATGGCAGCTTGTTAACTTAAATTAGACAGTAAAGCCATCCTTGGCCATCCTCCTGGGATACCTTAATACACGGCTGTTTTCAAATATCTGATGGAACAACAGAGAGTAAGACAGCTGGGAGACTCCCACACTCACGCGATGTGTTTCTCTGCAGTTCCCCTCTCTGTGACACAGCCTGTAATGACCTGATAACACTGGCATGTCTTGAGGGGAACCCAATCCCCTCAAGACATATTTTATAAGGTAGACATTTTACTATATGGATTCTATATGGAGTCTTTGCATTTACATGAAGTGACTTTGCAGGAGGCACAGTTAAATGACACAAATGAAACATGTCATAATAGACAGTTATCCAATGGGTAAGACTATGTAAGAAAGTCTTGGAAGTTAAACTTTTCTGCTTAGGGCACCAAAAAGGCCAGGTATTTACAGAAGTGCTTAAAATCTTTTTTCAATTCTCTAATCTTTTTCAATTTTGTTTTTCAATTTGTATAACCCTTTATCCACAATTACTGTAGTCCTTCTGAAGATCTGAGTTTGTAATTTTCAGACTCTATTCAGCTCACTTGTCATTAATAGGGTTTTAAAACTGGAATGCATTTCAGTACTGCAGTATTTTTTGGGGGGTACAAACTGTGCCTCCTCCTCAGTTCCTTGTGGCTGCCAGTGTGACTGTGGTCAGGTGAGATGAATGCTGAATGAATGAATGAATGAATGTTGTGCTGTGTTTTTACCCACTCATACATACAGCAAGTATAAATCAGTTCATTTCTTTAAAAAATGTGTTTGTTCACTCTCACATACGTGCTCAAACACACACAGATACACAAAAATATGCAACTCTCTCTTGCTTTACAGGAAATCATGTTAACATTGGAATTCTCAAAGAGCTGATAATAATAATAATGACATTAGTGAAAACCTGCATGTGGGCCAAGTCACCCAGAGGCAGCTGGCAGGTACATAATTGCGCCTACTCTGATGACTGTATTGACAGAAATGTCATGAAGGCTGTTCTATTTAAGCCCACACCTGTTTTAATCACCCTCTCCAGAGGCATTCTTCTGTGTTCATCCCCACCCTTATCTCCTCCACTTCCCAGTAACTTTACATTGTGTTTACACTGAGGGAATGGTGACTCTACAATGGTGAATTGTGGTTACGCCTTTTTAGAAGCGCAGAATTCATGTTATGACTCTGCTGAACCTTCCTGATAGATATCTCAGATGATAAAAAAGCCATGACTGATTATTATTCAAAGTATGTCTCATCTTGGCAAAAGAACAATTCAGACTATGGAACTTACAATATAAGCAAATTCAAATGCAACTTGGAATATATGCAGATCAAATGAACGTATGCATGCCCTGGCACATCTTTAGCTTCACCCGAGGAGACCCTTGTCAGCATTATGATGGAATGATCCATCCTGGGTGTTCTGGTGTTCCTTCGGGTTTGCCTTTGTCAATTCACAATCAATCTGAGGGCGACAGAAATCTGACTGTGACTAACAGGGAAAAATGACTCTGACGGCGGCACAAGGATGCTTTTTAACATTTCGTCAATGTGTTGTGCGTGGTGAGCTGATAGTTTAGTCACCTTGCCTGAGACATTATCGATCCTGTGCCATGCCCACCTAGAAAACAAGATGGTTAAAATGTTTCTCTGTCCTTCGTAGAGGCTTCCTGCCCGCTTTGACACTGCTGGTGCATTTTTCCTTTCACCTGGTAAAATGAGCTAAATTCCAATGCATCCTTTGCCTTTGTAAACTCCCCTTCCTTCCTAATCCACTTAGGATAAAGCTAGAGACAGTATTGAAATTCTCTGATATGTCCTCGCACACACACACATACACAGATTCAGGAACACACAGAAACTGCCTGTTTGTTAAGTTTGGTTTTTTTTTCCACTGCTCACAAATATGTGTACCTCACCTTACTTACAACAGACCTTCAGTCACACTGTGATTAGTGAAAAGATGACCATATCAGAGTAAGGCTTGTTTTTTCTTGAAATGGTCAAAAGTTATTCACCAGTGGTAGTTACTGCAGAGAGAACAGAGCTAGTAGTAATGATCAATGTTAGTTAGTTCATCTGAGCACCTGCAGTTTATGGAAACATTTGTGCCATACTTTGTATTGGATCCCAGCTCCCTTCACACATAACAAACAGTACCATTGCTGTTCAATGTCAATTACCCTGTTACTCACCTTCAAAGCCTTGGTAGGGAAGTAAACCAAGGCAATTGAACTAAAGTCATTAATCAATAGGCCCATAGGACGAAGCCAGAGAATTAAGGCAATCGCATGCAAGGTGAAAACACAATTGACGCCTTTGACCTCACTGTATCCTTGCTGCAGGAGGAAGCTGAATGCATTGGGTACAGCAATAGGAGGCATTAATTGACATTTGCACCGAAGTAATGTGACCAGTCACCTCTGTCTGCTCTGGTACACAGTGCCCTTTTTCACTCTGCTGTGTCCTTTTCTTTAATCAGGATTCATCTAATTATTGTGTTTGTCACTTAAATTGCCAATATGTCACTTTTTCACCTCAGTTGCCCCCAATGTGCACACACACACACGCAAACTATCTCATTACACAAATTAAATATTTCTATACAAATCTATTTATACATTATTAAATAGTTTTAAAAGTTACCATCAAGTAACTGGAATTTTTTGATGAACTCATGAAGTAATCCATGGACCCACCTGGAGTCTCTTGCTTCATGTGATTCTGGTATTAACACACAATGCAACAATCAGGGCTTTTATGGATGATTTGTTGCAGACGGATGTTGGATTTTGGTTTGGGAGCCTTGTGAGGTGGCAGGAAATGGGGATGTTGAGGTGCCCCATCAGTGGGGAGTGGTGCTGCCAATTTACCTCACTCTATCCTACGGGGATGACGCCAGTTATGTCCCACAACTGTGGATGCGCAGTCATCGTTGGCTAATTAAACAGTGTAGCTTTGAACTCAGGAACTGTCTGGCCTGTAGGCCTCAGCCTGGGATTGGCGCCTTTACCAGCTGAGCAATTTGCTTTTGATCACATAACCAATCCAGTTGTTTACTCAGTCACAGGTTCTGAACAGTTTTAATATTTGTGTGTTATACCTGTAAATTTCACTGTTCACTTGAGAAGCTTTTTGCAATGTTTTTTTTGCTGCAGTGCAATGTAGGAGATCTAGAGGTGTAAACGTCTAAATGTGGGCTGCTTAAATGGACCGCTGGGCCCTGCTGAGTTGCCCTGAGCAAAAAATAGCATGTGCACAGCCCCCCCATTGAAACAGGTTTTACACCCTTGACTTGGAGTGTGTAGGTTCAGCCCTGCACCACAGCTGTGGTAGACCCCCCAAACCCCCTGCCTCCCCTGACAACTCCCACCCATCAGGCTTCTAGGCTGCACACTCAACCCCAATCAGAACCAAACCAGAAAATAACAGTCATTAACAGGGCGGACTCCTTGCGGGCATTGTTCTCCTGCTACACACATGAGCTCACGTGTCTTACCGCGCGGCAGAAGAAGAAAGTTGGAGTGAAACGCAAATAGAGGCTTCCTGTACCCACCACCCGCCTCCCTTTCTTTGCATACCTGGGTTAGGATTTTCATTTTTTCTTCAGCACCAGCAGAAATGACATACATTCTTGGATTCATGTGGTTTTGAGCAGTTTGCACCTATTATTCAATGGCTACACATCACAAAAACAGCAAAAAATTCAAATATTTCAAGTACCAAGTAGGCAAGTGCACTCTGAAAACTGGGTGGCCGTGAAAATGTAATGTCACAAAGATTAGCCAGAGAAGCATCTATAGCAAGTTACCATCATTCAGCTTACACTCTGGGAAAACCTCCAGAGGTCATTCAGGTCTTTGGCTCGTAGCTGTTATAGCTGTTAAAGTTACTGATGTTGAGTATATCTAACAGTTACAGTGCAGCCTCGCTCATAACCACATTAAAATGGTATGCCTCTTACTAAAGAAAAGCTGACTTTACTGCTTTCTCCAGGAAAGTTACATAAGTATTAATAGATATCTAAGTATTAATAGTTCCCTCATTGCAGGCCCCCTCCTCCTGTTTACCATACAATGAAATGAGCTGTTTGGAGGCATACTTTGCAAGCCCAAAAATCTGTTTGCTGTATCGACAGTCAAACGCTCAGTGTTTAGGGTACCGCTAAGTGAGTGACTCATCCTGGCACTGTAGCAGCAGGACCAGGCCAGCTCCTGAGTGCGTTGGGTGGAGCTGCAGGAAGAGGACAGGTATGTGAATCACCTGGACGAGGACTGAAAGACTTTCCTCTCTCCAGAAAAACACCATAATTGGATAACTTAAAAAAAAGCATTGGTCTTTGATAAAGGAGAAGTACCTGCACATTGTTGCCACTCCCTAAAAAGCCCTTATTGCGTGGTGAAGCACCAGCTGGTGAACTCAACATTCTGACTTATACAGGCAGGTGTGTATTGGTCATCAATGGCAGGTGGTGCTCATTGACAGCACACGCCCATTTTGCATTTGGTTCGTGGGTTGCCTCACGCTCCCCCCATTACCAGCAGGTGCGGGGTTAATCAGACCGCCGCGATCAGAAAGGATGGGACGGGATAGCTCAGAGGTCCCGCGCGATCCTGTGGCCTGTGGGAGCAGATGGATGTGGGATGCTGTTTGTCGCGGTGACACAGACGGGTACTGCCACCAGCACGTCTCTGTCGCCGCGCGTCCTCACCTACTCAATATTCATGAGCCGTAAATGTCAATTTGTGAAATCTCCACCCACACCTTTGACTGGTGCTGTTGGTCGACCAGTTCCTGAATTTGTTTATTGCGGTAGTGCATTTTTGCATGAAACGTTTGCTCATTAGATCAGTATTTGAATACAGTGCGGATGCAGAAGCTTTTGTAGGGACGCTGGGCCCTGCAATAGGGAGAATGACAAATGTGGAGATATCAAGATAGACACACAGAACCTTGATGTTCCCCAGCCCTGGCAAAGATAATCTGGTTCAGGTATGCTCAAATTCTCCATTATCACTGGTTGAAACTGTTGAAGTTTATCATTATTTTTGGCTTTTTGCCCTTATGTAATACTCTGCAGCACACACACATACGCATGCGCTCACACTCACACACACACACGAACACGCACATACACGCATATGCATGAGCACACACAAAAGAATAAAAGGGCATATTTCCACAGCCAGGGTGACAGCTCTTCGCTCCTCTTTGCGGTACCTTTCGTCTAAGAACATTTATATTAAGTGATCGAGCTGCCTTTAAGATTTTGCTTAGCTTTACGTTGCCATGGTGACGGGTTTTTCATGCTTGTGTCTTTAATTAGGAGAGTGCTTTCGCTGACCTGCCCTCAGGGAACACCGCCCCTCACCTGCCACAAGGTGTCGCCACTTGACCTCAGCCGTCAGTTATCGATGTTGATGATCACAAGGAGGAGGAGGATTATGAATAATGATTATGGTTATTATTATCTTTATTATTCATATTATTTATTTTCTTACCAATAATACAGTAGCCAGGACAAGTAACATAACTTACGTGTTTACCTGTTATTCATTGATACATCCGGGTGTTTACTGAACATTTTAAGTAAAGTGCTGAGATTGCAATAGCCAGTCACAAGCTGGGAATCAAATCTGCAACAATTCAATTGTGAGACGAATACTACAGTAACTCTAGCCCATCGGTCCTTGGAGGACCAGCATATCTGACACATGGACTAGTCTAGGAGACAGACAAAACCCCCTTTAATCACTAACAAAGGAAAGGTGACACACATAAGGAGCCATTATTAAAGGATGAGGAAATATCAAAATATATTCAACCAGGTCAACTCCTGAATGTGTGCCAGTGTGCTCCCAAAGGGTATATTGTTGAAACTGTCTCCTTATTTTTCCAAACCTTTGATGTGATTCTCCTCTATTTTTAGATGCTGTAGAGTCTATCCAGAATACTGATGAAGGACAAATTATGACTGAAGGTGATGTCATCCTCTCCTCATCCACAGCATATGTGCCATAAATCTCTGATTGAAGGCTCTAATAAATATATAACACTGTAGCTGTAGCGCTTACTATTCAGTGGTGGAATTAGTCATTGAAACGTCTTAAATTGCAGTCTAAAACTACAAAGGACTGGGAATGATCTGATAGAAGCCTGCACAACTTGGTGTGATTCACTCTAATATTCCTTAACCTTTATTGAATGAAATATCATATTCCTCTCAGAGAGAATAGCTAAAAACTGCTGCTACAACAAGAAGACATATACATCTACATGCATACACATGCGCACACATGAAGACAAAAAAAACACACATGCACATACAAAAATGTACAAAAGTCATACATACGTGCGTGCACACACACAGTCATGCAGAGTACATAAGCACATGCACACATACATTACAAGAAACATGCAAGCATCTACATACTCATCCACACAGACATACGCACGCACATAGGCATGCAAGCACACACAGTAACAATAAGCAGTCAGACTACACTTGGCAGGGAAATTCATTTGCAGCGTGAGGTGTGCCAAATCCAAACTTTCAATTATATGGCAGTCGCTTGGTAATATAGTTTCTATGGTAACTAGGAGTAAGAAAAAGTTGCAGGGTGCAACAGCATCCAGTTTAAGCGTGTCTATTTTGAGCCTTTTCACGTCGTGCTTGTGGCATCTTTAAAAAGGTGTTCCCGAAAACACTGTGATAAATACAGAGCGTATATCAGGAGAGGAAATCCAGTAGTATCAAATCAGATAGTCGCAGGAGAGTGAGAGCTCCTTGTGCAGCGTGTGGAGCTGAATACAAGCAGTGTCATACCCAGCTGAAAATGGAAAAGCTACATTTCCCCATGAGCTGAGAGATCAGATCTCGGTTATTCTGTTTGGTACAAACGCTGTGAAACCTTTATGTGTTCAATAAGCGTTGATGCGCTACAACTGACGTCAGTGAAATTTATTTGAGTCAACATTGCAGTTTTAGGTAAAATGTTCAAACTAATCAAACCAAGTCATGAGGGAGGTGGGTGTGGCCTTGCTGAGGACAGGTCACCCCTATTTTTGTGGCAGCATTTTTCTGTGCATCACTGTTAAACATCACTATAGCTGTGTATGAGATGAAATAGCTTCCTCAGCTGGGCCCTGAACTTAATAAAGAATTTGATGTCATGTGTGTCTCAGCTCCCCAAGGTTATATATGTATTAAAATCAACATATTCTGACATATTCAAGTTTCTCGACTCATCCTGTGGTATCGAAATTGAAGGACCGCAAGTGATTGTTTCAGTACAAAGATTTAATCCACCATCTGTCCCCTTGTTTTTCTCACTCTGACCGTGGTCGTGGCCCAGCTGAATTCGGATGAACGGCGAGATGGCGCAGCTGGTGCTGACACCACTGAGATGTTGTATTTGCGACTGGCGGGAGGTTTCATTCGGCGGATGATGGAGAGTGCACAGGGTGGTGTCACCAACAGACGTGAACCCTCTCGTCTCCGCCCGTTGCCCGGGGAGAGGCGGACATTGCCGTGGACTCAGCGGGAAGTTCCTCTCAGGGAACGAAGGCGCTAACAGCGCAGGCTGAGCAAAGTCATACCAGATCCAAGATCCCAGGTCGCCCTCTTTCCTGCTCGCAGGCTTTGCTCTGAGAAGACCCACAGCGCCCTCTACTGCCTGATAATTGCATACACCAAATTTCAGTGTGCTGGGGGTTGTACATAGTTCATTTCACATGCCGTTTCAAAAGCCTTGAAAGTCCTTATATTTATTTTATATTTTTTGTATCATCATTTGAAATGTATATTGCATACATAGATCACATCTGTTTTCTGATGTAAAGATCAGGAGACAGAGAACATCTGAAAGTAGTGAAAGGCGACCTCTAGTGCTTATTGAGGTAGTGACAATCTGATGAATTACGAACACTACTTCATAAAACACCACTATAATACATATAACACCACTATTATATATAAAGACATATAACTGATGAAAAAATGTGTGCTCTGTGCATGTGTGTGTGTGTGTGTGTGTGTGTCTGTGTGCATACACATGCATACATCAGTCTGTCTGAACCTGGGCGGGTCAAATTTGGTCAATTAGCCCATGCATCATTTGAAAATACTCTTAGTGAGCCAAAATAATGTAGATTTGCTGGTTCATTGCATTCTCCTCACGGTGATTAGCCCCGAACAGAACTGTGGAATGCAGCCTGTGTTCTGGCAAAGTCCTTTGCTCATTCCAACCACAGATGCAGTCCACAACAGTTTTTGTGAGTTACCTGCTATGTGGCACCTTCAGAGAGGACTGAAGCAGTGTCAGTAATGCAGAGGTGAACAGGTTATTTACAGAGAGTGTTACACAGAGAACGGAGATCCACAATTTGTGTAGTCAAAGTAGCACAACAGCCTCTGTTTAGTTTTCATTTATATGATCAATGCCCGCTTGTATTCGTATATTACTGAAATTCATTAACCAGGTATGAAAATTTCGCGTAATTGAAAAAAAAAGTATCTTAGTGTATCGTGCCTGTCTAATGATGGTGGCGTTCACACATTTGCAGAGTGTCTGTCTGTGGGAACTGGACTTGTTCATTCTTGCACAGTGACCACTATTTCAGTCCCCAGACATATTTCTCAAGTAAATAATTTTGTCCTGACCGTAATTACAAATGTGGTCCTCGAGTTGCCATGTGGGGGTAATGTATTGATGCATCTGTGTCTGCACTTTGTGCAATACGTGCCAACAATCTCCATGTTTGACACATCTCTCTCAGGAGCGCTAAGATTGTTGTTGTGAGGACATTGAGAAGGTTTTTATATTTGAGTACCACACATTTAGTCATACAGGTCCTGCCGAAGCTGTGAAATTTTGCCAATGATAATTTCAAAAAATGGCAAATTTCAGAGACCTGCCTGGGGGGGATTTCATTTTTAAGCGTGATATAGCTGCTGATGCCATCCTCTTTGCTGTTTTTCAATGAATTTATGTTGTAAGGACAATCATTTAAAAAGCATGGAGATCATCAACCGTTATGTCTTAATCGACACATGTGCGCAAGCCACAAGGAAAATGTTACCTGCAAAAATATTTAACATTCAATTCCATACTCTTTATTGCATGAAACCTTTCAATTCAATTGATATTTTTTAATGCTTTTCATAATGTCTTTAAAATAATTAGTAAAAGGTCACTGCTTTTCAAAGTGTATAGACTGTTAAAATCAGTTGCATGTAAAGAACATCTGAAAATAAAAGGAATAATTAATACATACCATGGAACCCTGTCAAAAGAGGGTTAAATGATAACACTGAATGGAAGTCATTTTCTTGCAGCAAACATCTAGTTTACTAATATCAATATGATTATCCTTTCCATTAAAAGGCCTGATTTACAAAGAAATAAACCAAACATCCATTAGAATAGTGTGTGTTTGTGTGTATCACTTTGTTCCCTTGATTCTGTCAACAAGTACACAAAAGCCCCAGGGGTAAAAAATGCAGCAAAAAAAAAAACACTGCCACGTTTCCTTGTATAGGGGAGTTACTATTTAAACTAAAACAAGGCCTGTTCCACACATAGAGATTTTACAAAGAAAGCGAATCTTTGGAAGGAAAGCAGACCGAGCCATAATCACCCCATACCCTCCCCCACCTCACTAAATTTTAAGAATTATGTAATAATGCTGATCCATAACGTTGTCAGTGCTTCACTCCTATATGTCACACGCATGCATCTGTTTGTAGTTTGTGCCTATTTTATTGCTGCACATTGCTCCTATTATATGCATTTAATGCATCATGCCATATTAACTTTGTATGTCCCTCTGGATAAGCACATCAAGCCAAATAAATAAATTGTACTGCAGTAATGATATTGGTAATATTTTCAGCTGTCTCCGTCCAAGGAAGCCCGTGTCAGCCACATGCCCTTATCAGTTCTCCGTCCAACGGATGCGGAATCGATAGCTGGGCTGGAAAAGTGATAAGGAGATGTGAGTAACCGTGTGGAGAGGCCTGAGCAAGCCGAACAGTGGACACGCCACCCCAGAAATACCCCACTGTCGCCAACCTGTGCAGGAGGGCCACAGAATCCCCTTGTCCCCGTCGCCGTTGTTCTGGGGGTCCATCACAGGGTTCAGCGTGGTCCGCGCTGGCGACCCGTCCCTTCCCGGGATCCTCCTATGGACAGAGTCTCGGCCCACAGCGAGGAAAAGCAGACGAGAAGCCGAGGGCTCCTGGCCAGCCGGCTCTGAACCTATGTTCCTTCCCCTTCCCAGAAATGGGAGTCAGTCAGTGGCAGCCAGTCTCTGCTGCAACCATTCTCAAGCATTAACAGCTCTGGCCTGCCATGGAGGTGCCCACAAAGCAACCTCTTTACTGTCGACTGCCGACCAACTTTGCAGACACACCCCATCGATGAGTTTTATTTCAAAGCAGCCCCGCCCACCTCCCTTTGGAATCCTGGCTCCGATTGGCTCCAGTTCAGGCCTCTACATATCTACCCCCTGAAGTTCACTGGTTGGAATCCTATTGGTAGATGGGATGTCGATTAAAGAAGCAGCATCCAATGGGGCTGGAGAGGCTTGGCCTGATGGGCCCCCTGGAATAGGAAGAGGATTCACACAGGTGTGGCAGGGCTGTGCATTCCAATACGTGCATACCTGTCAGCTCTGATCTCATCTGCTTCCCCAGGGAGAGAAACTACCTGGGAGTACTCATTGTTCCTCCCCTCCAGAAAAGGAGCCAGATTCAAGATGCTTGAGGGCTAACTGTTTTTTGTTTTTGTTTTGTGTTTATTTGTTATGAATTTGCGGTTTACCTTCAGAATCAGCTTGTCATTTTTTGAGCCTGCGTTCAGTATTGTTACTGAGGTATGCGGCACAGAATGTTATCCGCTGAGGTGACTCATGCAGTTGGGTGTACCTTATGTGCTCGATGATTACAAACAAAGAACAGAGCGAAAGCACAAAATTCAAAATACTGATATCCTAAATAATAGAAAACTTGAAAGCCTCTGCCATTACAGCTAAGGATGTTGGCATGTGTGTGATATGTATAATTCCTGATTTCTTCAGGTCTGGGGGGCCTTAACAGGATGGACAGGATGTTAAAGTAAAATGGTGGTATAGGTAGAGCTACAAGTTTAACACAGGCATTTTTAGCAAATGTCACAGGCAGGGTGTGGGCAATTAGCAATAAGTCATGGTTGGGTTCAACTGGAGAGCAGCATGAACATCAATGGCCAATCGGGAAATAAATCTACACGAACCAAATCCAAATGACAGTCCAAAATTCGAGAGGGTGGTGTCAGTCCATTGGAAAAGGGAATGCGATACGTTTGGTTCGCCAAATGTGAACACCATGAGGTCTTGGCTTGGCTGCAGTAAACAAACCACACATTGTGAGCCGAGATGAGGTTGTCTTCAGTCAGGCTGTGTGACACCCACTCCGAATGGTTGGAAAGCTTTCTAGCAAACTAACCAGTTGTACTTTCACTGTTCCTGTGAACCGACGTACACTGCACTCTCAGGGACATAGGCTTATCTGTTCTGACAGGACTAAACGTTTTCTTCAGAAGGTAATGGGAGGAATTTTCAGGAAGAGAGCACAGCATCTGTTAAGCAACAGTCCTCAGCGCTCTGTCCACAAGCCTGTCCATTCCAGACACCGTCGTGTCACAGTCCTGATTATTCAGCCATTATTATTATCATTGCCAAGCCCATTGAAGATGACAACTGCCTAAGGGGGTTACAAAGAGCCCACAACATGGAGGTAAAGACTGAAGAAACAAAACACATCTTCCATTGATATTTTGCTTGTTTTGGGAATATTCACGCTTTCACAGGCATCTGTTAAAAGGATCAGAGACCTTTGGGACCTCCATGACATAGTAGGTCATAGGTCACTTATTCAGGAGTGCTGTCCTCCAGTTGTTTGTGTTTCTTATCTGGCAGTAAACTCCTAAGTGTGTACCAGCCTGCTGTTTCCAGTGTAACCTGCTGACACAAGGCCAGAATATGATTTTTATATTAAAAAGAAACTTGAGTTTTTTTTCCACCCAGAGTCATCTCCTTCCTTCCCAGGCAGCATCCTCTGTCTCTGTTCTACCCAGAATCCCTTGGTTCTGTCCTGGCCAGGCATAATCACTTTAACAAAACTAATTTGGACAATGTTCTTGAGTGAGCTGCTCATGAAGTCTATTAAGCAATGTGGAATACAGAAACTGAACTTGGCTAGTGAATGTAAAACTTTGCTAAAAAGGCAAACCAAGCATCCAAAATGAATGGACAGCATCAGTGATGAAATCAAGGCATGAGAAAGAAAACAGAGGTAAACTAAAATGAAATATTAGAAAATATTGTGTTTGTTTTTTGTGTGAAATTTGTGTCTGGGTCAATCACCTCTGTTTCATTCCAACAAAATAGTAAACCAGATAAAGGTTGTTCTTGCTCAACTCCCTCGACATGGGGCCAGCATTTGGTTTGAGTCCAAGGAAAAGGTGTGAGGGAAGTGTGGCCTCATTTCCCTCGCTCTCACTCTGACTCTCTCTCCCCCTCTTCCTCTCTCATAGATTGAGTGCAGTGTGCAATTCCTCCCTGTCTTTCCTCTCTCTGTCAGGGCTGAGCACTGGTCAAATACAGCCAGATCACTCTGAAGTGTGCATCTCCTTAGTCAGACCAGCACCCTTTATAAACTGTACACTCTGAGAAACTGAATCGGCATCACTCAGTTAATCGGCTTTATTCAGTTATTTACATGCACTCCACCCTCAGGAAGGGCTATGTGTAATGCTTACAGTTTCACTGCAGCCGCAACATACAGCTGGACATTTACACAAGCAACTGAAGTCCAGCATCTCCATTCTCATCAGAATTTGAGCTGAGAATGGAGTTAAAAATCTCCATGATGGAATCTGGGTGGAGCTATCACATGTTGGTAATCACTGACTTGTTTGAACAATCAAAAGATTTTTACCTCCATGACAATTCACTGTAATTAATTTAAATCACCAAGTAACTGATAACAGTGATGAGGCTTTACTCTCCCAACGTGCATAAGGTAACTTCAAACACACAAATAATTGAACTCTATGGCCCAGTCCAAGCAAGGTGCTCGTCTTAGGATGTTGGCTGAGCCCTACGGTCCTGGTTGCAAACCGGCTGTGTCATCTGCCCATCATGACAAGCTGGTTTTTTTCTATTGGGGTCACAGGTAGGTTAGGTCAGCCAGTAGGTCAGGACACAGGTTTCCTTGTGTCACTGTTCTCAGGCACTCTGTGAGTCATAAGTGGCGTAGCACCTCTCCTCCAATGAATGCCCACCTCACCGTGGTGCAGCTATGTGACCTGGAGTGCAAAAAGAAAGGCATTGGCATTAGTGTAATGGATGATTGCATTTGTCTCCCTTCAGTGCCCCTGAGCAAATACAGAGGCTGTCACACACATACGTACAATTGGCAATTCCAAAATGTGGGCACATAAAAGGGAAAAGAGGAAAAACAGAAATGATCATACATTTGTTTGGCACAATGAAGATCAGGTCATTTGTCCCTCAGGGCCAAACTAGAGAGCTCTCCTCTTCAGTGTGCATCTATACCTTAGGTCTCAGTTCGCTGCCTTACATGCTAACTTAGCCAGATGCGGGCAGTGACATGTGCAATTCGCCCCACAGCGAAGTGCTTCCCGTAAGCTCACACTTTCGGGACTTAATTAAAACCAGTGCGTGCGGGTGCGTAGGTAGGACTGTGTGTATGTATGTGTGCGTGTGCGTGCGTGTGTGAAGTGTAAAGTGACTGAGTTTCCTCCCTCAGGCTTGCAGGCCTGGCTTTTGTCCTGTGAATACAGTCGGGGGAGTGGGTATATGGGGGTGACAGTGCACGCTTGAGGCTGGTGTTAGAATGCAGGTTTGCAGCATTCCGGTGTTTCATCAGGGACGGTGAAGATTACGTGCAGACAAGACGGAGCGTGCAGAGTGCTGATTCACAACGGCACCAGTAACCAGGCAGCCGGGCTGTCTTCCCAGATTACACAGCAACCGAGTGCAACCTCGAGAAAGAGAAAGAGAATGTCAGAAGGGTTTGGGAAACATTTACATTTGATATTCAGCAGGTGGTCTTATCCAAAGAACCTTCCAAAGGGCTAGTAAAGTGTACCTTATATAACAGCATGAAATGTATGAGTGCCAAACACAGTGCTGAGTTCACAAGAGTGTATTTAGTACAATATGTAACTCCAATGCAATTTCTCCATTATGTTTTACACAAATATCTTCATCACAATTTACAAAATAACTACCACATTCCAAACAAAGAGCTACCACATACCATGCAGCAAAGCTACAGCATATAAAAATTACACATAAGAGGAAGAATAGATCATACAAAGGTAGGGGGACTGAACAAAGCATAAAGTTAATTAAGATGGAGCAGAAGCTGCACATAAACAGTTTTTTAAGTTGACTAAAATGTAATAGTTATGTTTTATTTTCAGAACAAAAATGTGGCCTTCTTTCTGTCCCAAAGCTGAATGATTTATTGTGGCCTGGCAGAACTGCAAGAATCAACATTCTGTGTGTTGGGCCACTGTGACCACCTCTGCTGCTCTGTCTTGCCTTTGTATAAAGAAGGAAGCTGTACACTGTGTGTGAGCTGGCAATGAAGATGAAAATAAAACAGGACTGATGGCTGTGGAAATGGAGGCAAGAAGGGAATGAGTAGAGAATGGGGGCTGGAGAGTAATGGGAGGTAGTGAAAGACATGAAACCCATGGGTCCCTCAAGCAGGCATAGGTCAGCCTAACTGGTCTCAGACTCACTTGAAGAACTTGCTGGTCTGGGGTCAGCTTTTATGTTTTGTTTATAATGGTTAAGGCTAGAATTGTGGTGTGGAACTTTGACCCAAGACCAGCACTTAAGAGTAACTTCTGCCTCAAGCCTCAGACTCCAAGCATCTGAGGCCCAGCTAGAGATATTCTATAACCTGACCAGATATTCTGCTGCAGCTTTTCTTCCATCCTCCTTGTCTATGAGGTTCTGGTAGGCAACAATGTAAAGCACAGAGATCTTGAATATCTGCTCCGTACATAGAACATCTGCAGCCCAGCCCTGTAGAAGAGTCAGCTCACCAGCTGCTTGTCTTCTTTCTCTCCCTCTTTGTCGTGCGACTGGCAGGCTCCGCCCCAGACAGCCGGGGAGGGAGTGTCTCTGGGAACGGTGTGTCAGTGCCAGGGGTTTTACCGGGCCTGAAAGAAACACGGTCGCCCCAGGGTGGGATGTGTCAGGGGCGATAAATGCGGAGCTGAGTGAGCACACACACAGAGGTGGGGGTGTGCTGAGCTAGCTGTCTGACAGGCTTAACGCACACTCCGCACTCCACACCCCACGACCCAAACCTCACACCCTAAACCCCCCCACCCCTGACAGGCTCTGTCAAAGCCATCGCTTCTTTCCCCATATGATCCCTGTCATCAGCCAATGGAAACACTGCATCCTGCTCAAATGTTTATACCACAGCCCAGCAAATGACTAGACTATGAAAATTTCACCAAAATTTGCTGGACTGGCAGGTCTACAATGGTGTACAGATAAGGAAATTTTAACCATGGCAAAATGAGTAGTGTTTGACCAAATCAAATGTACTCAACCAATGGCTTTAATTAAGCATTCTATCAATCTCAGCATCTCTGTTATGTCTTCAAGGAACATGTCCCACAGGGGGTAAATGTGCTGCCAGGAGATGAACGTTTCTTAGAACTTGTAGATTCCTGTTTTACACTTTTTGTTTGCTGAATGCACCAACAAACTACCTGCAGGGAAAAAGCCTCATAATCTGTAGCCATGCAGTTTTGTAAAGTCATGGTTATGCTTCTAACTAGATATATTTTCATTGAAAAGGGCAGCAGTGTAGCATAGTAGTAAGGAGAAGGGCTTGTAACCAAAAGGTAGCTGGTTCAATTACCCGCTGGGACAGTGCTGAAGTACCCTTGGCCAAGATACTTAACTTATGATTTCCCCAGTAAATATCCAGCTATATAAATGGATAACATGTAAAACTTGTAACCTATGTAAGTCACTCTGGATAAGAATGTCTGCTACATGACAGTAATGTAATGTAAAATTTGTTGCAACTTCATTCCAGTGAGTTTCCAAAGTAAAGTAAGCCACAGAGGACTGGGGAATAATTAGCATACACTTGGTCATTCTATGTACAAATATTAAAAAGAGATGGTTAGATATTTACAGGAACACCTGTGTGTACATATGAATGGGTGGGTGCACAGAAATATGTGATAATATAGACATTAATACAGTATGGAACATGTTAAAATTAGCTGCAATGCATTTGGTCCTTAGCTTTGATTTAATTAAGCCTCACAGTTTATTTATGACACAGAATTTTTATTCATTAGGACAATCAACAAACCCATAATATAATGCAAGAATCTAATAATAATAGCCTAGTAATAACGTTTATTTACATTTGTCACTCAAAATTTAGGACAAAGCACCCTGTCAATAAATCTTGAGCTGAGCACTAAATCATATCTGTATTACTACTACTTAAACACAAAAACGATCACAGTTAACGTATTTTTGCATGAATATGAATGCTGCCCATCTGCAAGGATACCTGTGCAACAACGGTGCATTCTGCAAGTAACTTGCACGCAAGGGGCCACTCTGATAGATTGCTCCAGCGTCTTTCTGCCTGGCTGGGCATGTTGTTCCTGATGCTTTCTGATGTCTTTGCATGCCATTGTCATGTTGCCGCCGGCCCCGAGAGCGCTTTTCGTTGCCTGCTTATTTTAGCCGAGTTCCTCCCTCCGGTGTGAAAGTTCTGGGCAAAGCAAACAGAGCCCCGCCCGGTCCGTCCCGCTCTTAATCCGGTTCCGGACTTCTTCCCGCGTCGGACGCCAGGTCCGCTCACGCGGATCAGGGGAGATCTGCTAAAACAGCCCTTCCTACGCTTCGCTGCTCTTTCTGCCGGGATTAGTGCGGCTGCATTCCCACTGCTCTTCCGACCCATCCCTTGTTTCCAACAGGCTGGGAGAGCAAAGATGCGCTCCGTACACACGAGGCTTTCTGGACATGTGCTATGAAGTTTTATTGCTACTGTTAAGGTTTCGTTCAGTATGTGGGATTCGGTCAATTGGGCGCCTAGAAACAGTGTTTAGATTTTTTGATGATGGTGGTGTTGCATTACCTGCTTACCTGGTGCATCCTCTATTGCAACGCCATGGCTGTGGCATTATGTTGCATGATCTGCGCAGAGTTTTATATCTGAGGTCCCGATTCAATCCAACCGGAAAGGTCATTGTTCTTAAATTTGAGAAGGCAATCTGAGAAATGGTTATATTTTTAATTTGACGTCATTTATATTACTTATATTATGGAACCATTTTGTATACCTCCTGAAAATTAGGTTTACAGATGCACATGAGCGGATTATTTTGAAAAAGAAGAAGAAGAATAATGCGTTCATGCGGTGACTCACGAATTTTCACCTCTGTTGCTCCGACGAAGCACTGTCAGCTGACACGTCAGCAATTATTATAATAGCTATATTTCAAACATACAGCAATAAAGTGTGCATTTTGCTAAATACAATACTTAGACAAATATATATATAAACCAATACATAAAATAAATTCCACTTATGCTGGACCTGGCAGTATTGCAGCCCATCAGTTGGCACTGCACGCATGGCAACGCGGGCACCGTAGAGCAAACTGTGGGCAGGGCCGAGGACAGGGCCACAGTCTGCCTGGCAGTCTGGACGCTGGCTCAGTGGTAAGTCATACGTAAACTGCCCTTCACATCGTCAGCACATTTAGGACGGCGCTAATCCTTCCCCCCAGCGTACAAAATTGAACAGCCTCAGACAGATGCTCTAGTCACTAAACAGATAGTCTGCTCCAAGTGCGTAACGTTACAATGTATGCCTCTGCAGTCTGATTGGCTATTTTACTGTGAGTTTCATTGAGGGGCGTGGTCAAACACAGTACAGCGTCTATAACACTACGTACCTGGGCCAGCGATGGATCGTCATTTAGATAATAGTGTAGTGGTTAGAGGCAATAATAGGCTATCTTGAGTGATCGCTTAATGGACAAGCCGAGCTCTCTGAAAGCCGATCTCGAAAAGGAAAAAGAATAACAGGCCTACACATTTTTTTTCAAAATGATTACCGTCCAACAGAGGGAGCTCTAACACAAAGTCATATTAGATATTAGTGCGTGAGCGCGATGTCTTCAAATACACCTACAGCAACGGTTTCATGCATTTCAAGCTCAGACATATTTAGAGAGTCTTTAAATTTGTAAGTGATGTGTCACTGCAGAAAACAGTTGAGAAATTGATCTTTTAACCAGTCATCATTACATTTAGCACGTAATATGGCGTAATTTTGCTCAAACATCCATTTACTGTCGTCACAATTTCACCAAAATGGAATACAACGCGCGCGTGTGTGTGTGCGCACATGCGCGCACGCATTTCAAATGATTTATTTCCATTATTTTTATATATTTAAATACAATGTAATACCTTAACATGAGTTGCCTTTTGGGCTGGCTAATTAGTGAATGTAAAATTTATAATAGTGTAGTCTTGACTATACCATTATATGCCATTATATTATGAATTGGCCATTATATTAAGCCATTAAAGAACTTACTGATTTCATTTTATTTTTTTGGAAAAATTCAATTTATTAATTTCAATGGACCATTTTCCTAAACGCTTTCACCTTTTTCAGAGCATGTATTTCTTTCACTGTTTATTGAACAGGTGTTTATACATACATACTGTAAACAGTGCTATACGAGTTTTTCATATTTTCTGGTGTATTGACTGATTTCAGTGATATGGTCACACGGAGAATGTCTCCTTGGAGTCCTCCTCCTAAATCACCCAAAAAGGCATGGTAATTGATTTAAACACGTTCAATTAACCTTTGCCATTTAAACTTTATTTAAACTTTCTCTGACACCACCCATCACCGAACACAAATTCCCCAGTGGACCAGTCCTGAGAACACATTAAGGGAGCGAGGAGATGGATGGCTTCTAATGCTCTAAAAACAGAGAGAGAGAGAGAGAGAGAGAGAGAGAGAGAGGATGCAGACAGAGAGAGAGATAGCAAGTCTGTGTTGTGTTTATACCCACAACACACTATAAAAATGATTTTGTTTCATGTGCCATACATCCCACATTTGTAACCTTGCTTTGGCAATTTTGCAAATTGTGAAGCGATGTCAATAAAGCAAAACCTGCAGGATTGAATCCTTTAGGACAGAGAGAAAGAGAGAGAGAAAGATGCAGTGAGATTGCAGAGGTGATCTCCAGGGTGTCTGTGCTTCTCCAAAGCTTCTCCAGAGGCCGTAGAAATTGGAGGAGAAGGGGGCAGGGGTCAGCAAGCGATTGGTCGGGGTATTTCTGGAAAGCCCGCAAGCGACACTTCTTTCCATTCGAGTGGGCTGTGCACCAGGGGGGCGGCTGACACGTCACCCGCGGTGGCTGTTCTGGGAGAAAGGACGTCACATGTCGCGTCGGACAAGGACTCAAAATAGATCTCTGGAACTACCTGTGTGACACTGGTGTCTCTCTCTCTCTTTCGCACACACACCAGTTTAGCCTTTTCTCAAGTTCTCCATGCGTGGTCATGCCTCCTGCTGTGAAAAATAGACAGGATCTTACCAAGGGCTACGTAGCATGGTCCCAGGGGCATCTTGTGGATATATATGTACATTGACTAGCTTTTATTAGATTTAGATTCCACTGTTTCCAGGGAGTTTTTCTCAAAGGCCTTTTTTCTGGGGTCAGAGAATCGGTTTTTCCCTACTTTGGCTCCATTTGCAGAATATACGCTGTCTGATGCTTAGTGATGATGCGACTATAAAGATGCACTATAACAGATAAACAATGATAAATTAATTGACTGCTGTATGTTGTCTTGGTTAAGCAGTAATTAACCAACATAGTAAAAGATGTGTTTCAGTGAAAAAAAGAGTTTATGTGTACACTGTATGTGCTGTAGTATTGTATGTGATCAAGAGAATGCTAACATTGTCTTTATATGAGACTACTATGTCTAAAACACATTTTTGTTCAGACAGCTTCTCTGTTTAAGCTTGTGTCAAAGATTTCCTAGAAGAAAATATAGGAAAAATATAAATGTACAAACAATAAGCAACATGTTCCACACCAAAAATCAATAACACTCTACATTAAGTTGGTCACAAGAGTGTAAGTACATTCCATTACACATTAACTACACTGTAATTGCTGTTTATAGGGTTCAGTAAGTTAGTTACATTCCTTAAATAATTATGTAACCAGAGTGTAACTGCATGCCATTATACAGTAACTACATTGTGTATACAGAAGGTGCAGCAGACAAACTGTTCAGAAGACTTCTGGGTGGAATATTTTACTGGATAATCTGTAGTTCATTTCACTCAAAGCATATGTGTACATCAGTACTTCTGTATGGAAAATATTGCCTACAGAATATAATCTATGGAACAAAATGTGTTGCCTTAAAGTAGATGATGTCCACCTCTTGAACAAAAATAATAGGGCCTTTCTGAATAAATACACACTGTGGATCCATCAAATTGTGAATGTTTCATCTGTAGATCTGTTCATGCCTCTCATTCTGGTGGAGCTCTTACTATTTAAAAATATAGTGAGCACTCGATGCTTATGTAATTCTATAGTCTCTGTGCCATATCGATTGGCATTTCTGTGCAGTCATTCAGACCTTTACCAAAAATGTCAATAAATATACATACAGTATTTGGAAAAACATCAGATGTTTTTTTTTTCTCTCTTTTTTAGGTCATGACCTTAAATCACCTCTTAACAATCACCATTAGAGGTAAATGTTTTGGCGCTCTCTCAACCCATGGTAGACATCTATCTTTTCAGCTGAACATTTAAAAAAAAAGATCCCCTTGTGAGAGAAATGGCCTCATTGTCCGCGATAACCTTTCCCTCGCTCCTTATCGCTGTGCTGCAAATGGATGGGGCTGGGAAGGATGTGGGATGTCCAGAATTCACCCACAGAGCGGGGGGTCTCCGGAGAGACAACAGACAGAAATAGCAGGGCAGGATACAGGCGTGAAATCCATCGTCCCTCGGAGACTGCATCCACTAATTGTCAAATGATGAAAGGAGATGGTGTGGGAGAGACACGGGGGACTTTTAATTTCCAATCCGTTCCCTTGTCTTGAAAAGAAAGCATGGAGAGGCAGTCAATCAGAGCTGGCTTGATTAGACCAGCTGTGGAGCGCAGGTAATACTCTGTAATGAAGCCCAGAGAGATAGTGAGAGAGAGAGAGGGAGAGGAGAGAGAGAGAGAGAGAGAGAGAGAGAGAGAGAGGGGAAACACTGAGACACAAACTGAGAAATAGACAGAGACGGAGAGAGAACAAGAGAGAGACAGAGAGCCAGAGAGATACTTTTTAACAAGGTGTGATGAATATAAAGTGATTACAGTCATTTTAGCCAAATTCAGAAAACATTCCACATTTTTCCCAACCTCTATGAGGATCCTCAAAGGGGAGTATAGGCGCATTGTGTTCTTAGCGACAATACATATGACACTGTTAAAACCTGAAGGACAGTGACAACTGACATTATCGTTATAAATGTTTTTGCAGTTACTGTTATTGTTCTTATAATAATGATAAAAACTGCTATTGTTATTACCAATCTGAGCTTTGAAAATGTGCACAATACACGTTTGTCATGCAAACGAAGCATTTTGACTCAAATTGAACAGAAATGATGGAGGAACTGAGAAAGAGAGACAGATAAATAAGAAAATCGTGCTTTTATAAATTTTTTTAAAATAGAAATAACTTAATTTCCAAATACTGAAAAACTGCAAGCACTGTCAGGGGGGATGACCAATAGTCATGCAAGCAATACAACATCTCTCATTCCTGTCACCTTACTATTACTATTACTATTACTATTGCTATTACTATTACTATGATATTGACAAATGTTAAACTCATGTATATATGTTATTGGTTTAAAATTATAACTGGTTGTTTGCCTCTTGTTGTACTATACCCTGTGCACTCTGCCTTGGCAAAATGCACAGCATGTATTTTATGCCAATAGAGCATGCTGAAACAGAGAAAGAGAGGGAGAATGAGAAATACAGGATCTGCTTTTAAGGGCAACAGACCATGAAATGCTAATAGTGTGCTGCTCCTAATTGTTCCTGATTCTTACACCGTTGGATACATATTTTAGCACGTCATGTACACATGCCAATCATTAATCCACCATGACAACACTGTAATTTCCTTTTTGCATGCTTGGGTCTGGAACCTAGGTAGCCTATGAAAAATTCACTAGGATGTGAAATATTGACTGTCTACCCAGCCGTTCGCTTTAAATGCGGCTTTCCTCTGAAAATGAACCTCATCATTTTCATTTTTTTCCATCCTTGCCTCTAGCACTTTGTCTCATTGCGGTAGTGTTAATAACATACTTTCCAATAGAGGGCGCCAACGGCCAGTGTCTAATAATAGAAATCCGCTTTAATTCCCATGAAGAATAGTGGCTTTTAAAAAAAGATCTCAGTCTGTTTTCAAGCAAAATACTGTAGTTGTGCAGCGCTGCGAAGACACCCAGGGATGTTTACATCAGAAACACTGAGAGAGGCTTAATAGGAAAACCTAGGTCTACCTTTTGTGAATCTTATCGATTGGAGGCAAGAAGGCCATCACATGAACCCTCATCCATCAACAGCGGCTGACAAATGTTGAGACCTACACGAGACACACTTTATGTAATTCATTTATGGGACTAGATATGAGAATATTGCATATATTATACAATAAATATACAATATGCTCCCCTTTTACTTTTTAATGTTCTTTCTATCGTTTTGATTATATTTTCATTTGCAACCATATATATTTGCCTTGTCCTTTGAGAATAGGTGTGAAGGAACAGATTAGTATCGTACTGCAAAAGCGGAGTTGTTAAGTCACATTAAGAAACAAAGAGCCTCGTTTCCATATAATGCCATTCATTTCACAATACAATTGAATAAAATTATATTCTCTTAACTTAAATCAGCTGGCTTTTTTATACCTAACAGTTCTCTCCTTGTATGGCATAGGCCTAATTATTTATACTTGAGTGTGTTTTGTGTTCACTGTGTCATCATGCTAATTATATTACAATCATCAATATCCTGCTATTTTCTCAGGGTTGGGAAATTACTTCCCAGTGTTTCCCATACTGCTTCAAGACAGTGCACACTACTATTATTCCTCATAATCTTCTAAGAAGTGCAGATTTGGGGATATTTTGTTTTTTAATTTCTGAAAAGATAGAAGGCAATTTGAAGGCAACCTGCCACGAGCTTACTGTTTTTCACGTTTCTGTGGAAGGGCTGGATAATGCTCTGGGAAAGCCAGCGTTTTAATCAACACTCAGCCTCGAGTGATCAGAGCACTTCAGTGGAATGTAACCGCCTGTTAGTGTCCTGGATCCGACGCTCAGATCTTAGATACCTTCTGTCTCAGCCTGCAACGCGCATAACGGCCGCGTGAGCAGCGGCAGACTTTCCCCCCAGTCCGATTTTGGCAGGGCTGAACTGCGGTCTGTTGCTATGGACACAGATCGTGTCGGTTTTTTGAAATCTGTGTCCATGACAACAAACTGTGGCTATTACAGAAAACTATAATGCTATGCTTTTTGAAACGGGGGGTCCACAGATGCGAACAAACATCAGCTGTACAGTCGTCATTGTGCTTCCGCGCCCACAGGTGTTCGCTTGGCAAGGTAAATACCGAGAAATGTTATGCAATGTGTGCCTTTATACTAAACAGGACCGACCCTGATAGTCATTCTATGACAGCTACATCTCAAAGGGAGTCATACTCCTCGCCCAGGTAGAGGGGACTTTAATGCATCAGATAGGTTTATAATATTATAATAATATTGCACAATGTATCAATGTTATATTGGTATAATAAGACAAATTCAGTAAAATAAATAACTGGACGAAATATGGGGGCACTACATATTACAGTATTGGAAGCTTTCTAAGTCAGGATTTAACAGTAAGAGTTTAAACTAATTCAGAGAATCATTCACTCACTGACAACCAATAGCTGATGTCAAATTTTGACATAAAAGTATTAATTGGATTGCAATCTGAGAAAACAATGCAACATTATGGTAGTAGCTTTTAATCGCCTTCACACATTGTTCTCCCATCACCGGGAACAGATTAATCTAGTTTCCCTTTCCCTTCCCAACACCAGTTTGATCATTAAATGGACATATTGATGGCAGGTTAAATGATGCATGTTTATTCAATTGTGCATCATTGGCCCCTTGTATTTAGTCATGTGAAATAATGACCAAACTAATTTAGTCATTAGTGCACATCACCAACAGCTGAGTAATTGCTCTTTCTCTTTTTTATACTCATGCTTCAATGTGCTATGAACATCTCCAGCAGGGATATATAAGATCCCTCCTCTCATCTATGCACTCTGGGACACAAGTTTTGCGCTCCCTGATCTTGTTTAAGCCATAAAATCCAGTAGACTGCATGGCCAAGGATGCATTGGATCCCTATAAATAAAATGCTAGAAGATCTGCTTTTAATAGGTGTTCATGTAACATTTTCATTCCACACACACATTAGATGAGTTCTTTGTTGCCCTTTTGTTTGCCAACATGCACAACCTAAACCAATACTTTCTGACTGGCACTAGCTTCCTATGGTCTGAGTCATGTCAACAAACAAGCTGGCACTTATGTCAGGCATTTTTCCTGTTTGTTTCTGATATTTTCAGTATGGCACTGTGGTATTATAGCACTGTGTTCTAAGATATTGACCATATTATTCTGATGAGGAAATTTTCTGTATCCATGTTATGAGGCCTTATTAAGTCCACTAACATACCCTGCTCTATATTCACCATAGATAATGGTGTCAGCCAAATGAATGAATATAAAAGGTTGTACAATCCAAGCTGAGACCCCCCCCCCGCCAAACCGCAAGCATCACCCAGCATGCAGTTCTAGTCAAACTGCTGAAAGATAAACATGATGTGGGAGACTGTAGCAGCCCACTAGAGGGGATAATGCTGCAGTTTATGACAGGAGCGTTATACACGGATGTAACATTTCTGCATAAGAGAGGCGTGTTAAGACGGGGATGAGGAGAAGAGACACGGAGGGACAGTGGGTGGGTGGATGGGTGTGGGAGAGGGAAAGGGAGCTTTAGGGAGCCCCGTGCTGCAGGAGCTGACCCTGGGAATCACTGGAGGGTGAAATGAGAGCATGGAGGGCTGCCAGCTCACATCAGAAACCCCCCGAATGACATCGCAGAGCAGTGGACTGAGAAACAACACAACATCGTTCAGCACGCAATGACCGTCTTCGCCACTAGGGGAGCTCTTGTTCTGGTAGCGCTTCAGCCATTTTAAATCTGGTTTGACATTATACAATAACATATTATGGACCAACTGATTCTGTTTTCATGACATATAAAAGAACCTGCCATGGAATATGTCTATTTGTGTCCTAATATCCAGTAACCTGGTCATTTCATCTATATGTCCATTTTTTCCAGAAATAGGGCTGAAAACAGGGCCAGAATCACATTTTACTGGGCCAGAATCACATTTGGGCAAAATAAAACCGCATACTAGTGCATGCTAACTAAGCTGCATTGTAAATAGGAAAAGGAAAGGAAGTGAAAAATTAAATAAATTCAAAAACAAAAACACAAGCTCACTTTCAGTGTAAACTGACATAGTGTCTCTCCCTATTACAGGTCAGTTAGGCTGTTCACCCTTGTGCCTATTCATAAAACAGTCCAAAAAGTCCAAAAAAAGTCCAAACTCCAAAAATCCAGTTTTAGAAAGTAGCCGTTTACCTACTTGGGTCAGCAGCCAGAGGTTTTGTCAGGCAGGAGAGGGATTCACCAATTGTGAAAGACATTCAGCAGTTGCCTTAATCTTCATCTGTGACATACATTTGCTAGGCTTTTCTCTGCATGTACTTCATTTGTTGATGCACTGCTCCTCTCAGTGTGAGGCTGGAGAGGGAAGCGGTCGCAGTTTAGTCCCTCTAATGGTGATAACTGGTATAGCACCTCACAGGTATGTCCCCTGCTGGACTGTTCACAGCAAAGGTTCATCTCAGCTAGAAAGTGAAATTGTCAAGCAAAACAGTTTTCTCATTCTCATTAGCAAGAGAAAAATCAAAAATAACAATTAAAGCACTGATGTAACCCACCAGCAAATCACAAAATGCTCAGAGTAACATAAATACCCGGCCAGTCAGTGTAGACTGCACTGCGTGCTTTTTTCAGTTGATGTTCAGGCTCCAACTGGTCTTATATTACGCTGTGGGAGGAAAGCATCCAGCCACTCAAATAATTCAAGACATCATAAGGCCCTTTACACAGTAGTTTTAATTCCCTGAAAGATACAGTACCCAACCATCTTATAATACATTAGGTTCCACACTCAGAGATCACTTAAACATGGATAGCAATGTACTGTGGGAGCCTTTTAATGGCACAAAAGCCATATGACTGGCTTTTTTATGCCCTGTTCCATCAAATCTGGGCATTTCCACTTTAATAGACTGAAACATTATCATTTATTTCCCATATCGCAGATTGTGGTTCTGACATTTCTGATTTGATTGGATGAGTGTTTGTAGTATATAGGTGTGAGGAGTGGGGGAGGGGGTACAGAAAGGAGGGGATAACAGTCGTGTTTGCTTTTAATAACTCACGTGCCAACCGCAAGCGCGTTATGTAATTCCACTAATTGTTGCCGTCGTTTCGCACCTTCAAGCGCTTGTTGCCGTGGCGCTCCCCCCAACCCCCATCTCTCTCTGAATCCACACCAGACCCTTCTGAGCATGTGCAAGATGCTATGGGAACATGAGTATGACATTGTGCTGGTGAGTTATGTAATAGATGGGACATATAAGACGGTGTAGATGGAGTGCTATGCTGAGCACTCAGTGCCACCGAGGTCCCTGTAGTGGTTTTTAAATATGACCTGCCTTCAGAGCAAATATGGCATGTGCCATATTTAATGTTTATTGGAATACCTCTTCAGGAAAGATTTTAGGATAAAAGTGGAAGATTTTCAAAAAGGTACCTTACGGTCCCTTTTTTCAGCACAAATATATAAATTTTATTTCTAAAAAATTGCAGTGGTTCTCAAAAAAATGAATCCATATCTCATCCATTGTGGTAATTGCACCAACTTATTTAAAACACTATAATGCCACACATTAACTGCATCTTTTAAGAAATTACTGTATTGGTACATTCTGTCCCTCCTCAGGGTTGCTGGGTCAAGTGTAAAACAGTCATCGGGAGGGGACAGTTTTAGATACACAGAAACATTTCCTGTCAGAGACCTGGGTACAGAACATTGTGGGATGCGATGATGTCACAGGCGAAAGGGTGGAGCACCAGCTCTACCCTTCCTCCCGCTGAACACATCACTCCCGATCGTCGGCTGTTTTGTCTGAAGCTCACACTGTGCTAATGGCGACCGACAGTGGAACGCAGGCAGAACGTTTTATGAACCCATCATTAGAATGCTGACATATTGATGTGGCACCTTCCCTGGCCTCCAGGGAGGCGCTGGGATGAAAAAGGTTTATGACTGAACTTGACAGACAACCTCCCCCCGACACAACCAAACCTCGCTCTTTCACACGCACTGCTTCTCTCACATGCGCAGTGGATAGAGTCATTATCAAATTGTTTAGGGCGGGCCTGCCCAGAGCTTGTGGGCTTGGTCTTTTAAAAGTGTGGTGTGGCCACACTGGTTATTAACAGCTTGAGAAATATATAATAGATGCTGTATAACTTAACAGGGGCCAAAGTCTATCTAAGGTCAAATTGCAGAACAGAAACAAAGATGAACGAGCCGCAGCTTATACATTTTTATATTCTAGCATACCAATACATACAGACACTACTGGCTATTTCACCCAGTGCCAGCGCTTTTGTGTGTGTTTGCTGTGGTGGTTCGACATTTTGACCACCAGATGGCACTCACACTTAAATCATTTGAAAAAAAAAAATGCTGCTCAGGCGATCGGTCGCGTTATTAAAGTAGAAGAGCCTGCATCGTCTTCAACACGCGGGCGTCTGATGCTGGCTGGTGAAGCAGCGCGCTGGTAGGGGGTGTTTTCCTGCAGTGGGTTTCTCCTGAGGTGTGAGGCCTTTTTTACTCAAAGCAGAGGCCACTGGGATAAGGAGTGCTAATACGGTACATCACTCACCGACAGTTCATTTGAACATCAAAGACTGCGTATCTTTCCCTCCCTGGCTCGCAATTTTCAATTAAATTTGCTTACTGGCATGCATTTTGTAATTATTGCCAAAGCGCTTTTAATTATAGAAAAAGAATACGAGAGCAGATAACAAATAAATAAAAACCTATAAATCTAAACCAATGAACACATATGAAGATGCAATACTGTCTTTCTAAAATTAGAGTTACACATCAGTCCTATATGATGTGACAATAAAATGTATTTCTGTGAAGATATTGATATGTTACTGCTCGGGCTGTTACCCACACACTGTCTTAAAGCGGATGTTTTTTGTGTAACCTACATATTCAGTGCTTAAGCCATCTTTAGGAAAGGGCATTTTCCAGTTATCCGCTATAAAAAATAATAATAATAATAATAATAATAATAATGGCAGCTTGCAGCTGTTCTTATTTGGATATTTACTGATATAGACACAATCGTTGGGCAAGTAGGCCTATGGGTAAAATGCAGTTTCGTATTCTACTGGGTGAACATTTAACACTGAAAAATGCACACATTACCGATCATCTCTATTCTACAATCAAGGGTGGATTGGGAAAAATAAATAAAATACTCGTGTCTCGCATAATCGTAATTTCAGAGTGTTGCTCCTGAAAAAAAGCGTTTGCGCGAATTATGTTTTCTTTGTCTTATGCTAACATGCTAACTTTGCCATCTAAAAAAATCCTCAGCAACAGAGTTAGGTAGACTTAAAATAATGAGCTATTATGACACTAAACGCATTTTTCCTGTTTTCGAAAATACACTTTGGAATGCAATTTTCCTAAAAAGATTAGAATTATAAGTGAAAATGTGGGATAAATCACAGATCTGACCAAACAGTTGCCGTACATAAATCCAATTCAGCACACAAACACACACACACATACAGTAGATAGATAGATAGATAGATAGATAGATAGATTGATTGATTGATTGATTGATTGATTTGGAGTTGCTAGGGTTGTTGATTTTAGCCAACACATTGAAAGCATGAATGTAGACTTTAGTTGTAAGGGGGTGAGCAGCAAAATGTACATCTGGTCATTTTATATGATTATACCATCAACACAAGACCTTCTATTCACAGAGTATGAGTCAACAGGAAAAGTACAATAATGTCACTTAATGCCTAAAGTTTGGTCTCACTGTCTTATTAGTCCACAGATCAATCTCAGCTGGGCTCTCTTGAAAAAAAAACACCCACCTCAGAAATCTTCACTGAAAGGCAGCCAATCCCACTTCCAAGAGTTCGGATAAAGACAAGGGTCTTACATCCGTGAACCCTGAACGAATATGGTACAGACAGTGTTGTGGAAGTGGGCGTTTTTTGTTTTTTTGTTTTTCCCTGCCCGCTCTCTGCGTGCATCTGCTGGCCAGTAGGTGCACCCGGCGGCATGCTTCTCTGAGACTCTTCCTGGAAGGACATTTCCTGGCAAACTCACACCTCTGCACCGTTTTCACCCCCCTGATTCAAGGCCGCTGCAGAGAACGCTGAAAAAAAAGGCGGGGGAGCGGAGAGAGGTGCAAACTGCGAGCGGCCGCGTGTGGCCCGATTCAGTCGGCCGCTGTAAATAAAGGAGCAGGTGTGAAGCGTGAGCCAAAACGAGAACTGCTTGATGCACCCCTTCATCCTGTGACCATGGAGTCACTCACCTTCATCCTGCTTTAATATCTACTGTAATCTGCTATGTATGCATTTGAGTCCATATAGAAACTGTTCTTGTTATTTAAGCCTTGGCAATAGTTTGCCTCAAGATGACAAAATGCCCAGAGTCTACCATAAGTTTATTTATGAAATATGGAATAATTATTCTGGCATTTTCTCCAGGTAAGTCTGAGAGAGGTGTTATCCAGTTCCATTTATGTCTTGTGTAATTTTTATTACTATTGTCTAAAAGTGTCAGTTTGGGGAAAGCAAACTAAACACATATAACAACTACAACTGCAGAGAAAAATGAGAAAGGTTTTTTTAAGATCACAACCTACAGTATGTGCCTTGCATACAGTTGCTGTCTTGTTGCTATGGAGACCACATCCGACTGCAGGTGTGCGGTAGCAAGACATGAAGCCAGCCATGCTCGCTTGCTCTCCCTCTCTCTTTCCCACTCTCTGTCTCTATTCCTTACTGCTCTCTCTACCTCTCTTTCCCTGTCTCTGTCTCTCTTTTTGTCTCTCTCTATACCTCTCTCTCTCTCTCTCTCTCACGCACACACACACACACACACAAACACATGCTCACACATACACATAAAGGCTCACTCAGACACAAACCCTTGCTTCACAGACACAGACGTTCCAAGTCACACACAGACATTCCAAGTTCACATAAACATACAGTCATTCTCATTCTTTTGGTCTTCCACACTTTCTTTTGGTCTTCCACACACACACACACACACACACACACACACACACACACACACACACACACACACACACACACACACAGTAGTATCTGAACAATATGGCTAGGAAAGAAAGAATATCTCCTTGCAGTTCCAGGGATTTTAATTGTGTTTCCACTGCTGCTGTTGATGTGCTTGTGAGAGATCCAAATGGCCAAACAGGCAGGTCAGAGAGGAGGCATTGAGCTTTATGTCACTCTTTCACACTACCAGATAATCCAGGCAGTCCCTGCACCTAATCTGCTAATCAATTTAGAAGATTAGGTGAAGAGTACAATTTTGTGTTCGACTCTGCCTCACTTTGTGTTGTACTCTGCCTCACAAGTCACTTTGGATAAAAGCATCTGCCAAAAGAATAAATGTAAATATAAATGTAAACCAATTTACTCCTGCCACTAATATATTTATATGCTGAACTGTTTTCAGTGTTTGTACTCTCAAAACTACTGTGTATCCACATATATATTCAATTCCAAAATCTTTGAATTTAGCATCATACTTCTTAATTGCTGTTATAACGCCTTGTTAATTTATTAATATACTCGTTTACCATTAATCTGCATGTCAACATGTCTGTATGTCGTATGTCTTGGGCAATACCCCCAAAAAAAAAAAAAAAAAAGAATAACCTGAGTCATGATAGCGGCGAGGAGGTGTGAAATGGTATAGTGTAGGCATCAGGTTCGTGTCATGTGATGATGTGATCTCCTGCACGTGAAGGGTCAGGGAAGGGGCGACAGCGTGGGTGCCAGACAGGGTATCTTTGGCCTGGCCGCTTGTCGAATCCGCATCCGTTCTCTGCCAGATGTCTGTCTTCTCTCAATGGTGCTTTGGAGAGAACGTCGGCTGGCCTGCGGGCGCGGAGTTTCGTCCCTTATGATAATCGCAGGAAAGCTCTGGACCGTGTGCTGCACTTAGCCCCGGAATAAAAGAGAAAAAACATGGAAACCGACATAAATATAGCAACACTACATCACTGGCTGGAAAAAGTCAAGTGAACCTAGCCGGCCTGTGTTTTCCGTCTACTTGTTTTTTTTTTAAATCAGCTCCAGTTATGCAAGTGCATTTCTCATACTGCAATTGGGTTTTAATATGGATGTTAACAGGAAGGTAATTATTCACGATGTTGGGTCTATCCAGCTCAGACACAGTAAAATATTAATCCAGGACAGGGAGAGGATTGTATAATCGATTTATGGCCTCATGGACACTGCATACACTACATAACACTGTTTCGGATTGAGGATATAATCTGAGTCTTTTACCGAGTGTATTGATGGTGCAAAGAGTAGTAATTACTTTTGCCGTAACATTAGGAATGACTAAGATCTCTCCACAGTCCAGAATTAGTTAAAACAGTGACACATCAATGGTCCATTTAAGCAGTAAGATTTTTTAACTGGGGCTAAACTCAAGAATTGTGGTTTCCTATCACTCGGTCGGCTTCATTAAACATTAGACTATGACAACAATTTATCTTGGCTCGTCACTTTTGTCTATCTTTAAAACAGTATCAAATAACTATTTATTTTACTATTTATTTAACTATTTATATCACAATAACGACAGTATACCACCAGGAACTCTAAACATGTAATGCGCTTAATGTTTTCTCTATCTGCACCCCATTATTTCAATAAATACTGAAAATCCCCACATACAGAAAAGTAAACCGATGTTCACTTGATAAGTTTCATTATCTGTTGTGACCATTTAAAGATTATTACATAGAAGGCACTGGCACCCTTAAGAAAGGACCACAAGTTTAATTTCTTTTTCGCCAAGCTTTGCTTTTGAATGAAAAACGACGCACCTGAACTCTTGTTTTCTGCAAAGCCTTTGGCACCTTAGATTGTTTAGTTCAGCTGGCTCTGTAATAATTGTGTTGTCTCCGTTTTGCATTCTCTGAAACAGAAATAGTTTTTCATTGAATCTGGATATTCTGCATATTTACCTAATTGTTACCATTGTAAATTTATTAGGTTTCTATCTTCACACACATACAAAATTGCAATAGGCAAATTAATGCCATCTTTCTAATGTCAATTGACATCGAGCGGCTGTATATCGTACACAATCAATCCGTTAGCTCCACTGGTGAAATCACTTAAATATTCGTACTAGGACCAAACAAGGAATAAAATGAACACGTTATAAATATATAGACGTACGATTTTATCATGTTTTACAAGTCTTGTAAACTATCGCCGACTTATCCAATTCTATCAGTCTTTGGGGCGAGTGCTAGGGTTTCCTGTTGCTTTGAGACTAACAGAGGCCGACTGCGAGAATCACATTAATCCTTGTTCTGCGTCTCCACTTCTCGGGCCGCGGGATTCAACCGCAAATAGGTCTCTAGATGTATGTTATCTAAATTGAAAATGCAGAATAAACGATCTGCACTGTTTCAAAAAATGAAGCAGAATCCAAAGCCGACCAAAGCTTGCATTTTCACCACTTATAATTTCTGTCGTGGCATGTGTGCTAGGCTGCTTGTACAGATAATTGTACATTGTACAATTGTGCTGCTTGTACAGATAAATGTACAAAAAGTACATTTGTATTTCTTGTTTTTTGTCTCAGACACACTACAAAGAGTGATTTGTGAGGTGAAGTTGCCTTAAAACTAATGTTTATATATCCTCGAAACGGGTTGGCTGAGATTTTGTGAGGATACATTCTTACTAAACATCATACGTATACAGAAAAAAATGTTTCAGAATGCTCACATCTGCTCGCAATGTGTGTGTGTGTGTGTGAATCAAAATGTCAGACAGACAAGAGGGAGCTGGGCGGTCGATGAAGACGATGCCTACACCATCATGAGGGATAATGGCGCCTTTATTGAGTGTTCCTCCACAAGCGTGCATCTCCGGCCAGGCCTAGCACCCGGTGAGCAGGGGCAGTGTAAGCGATGCGGCCCAACCCAGATCAGCCCATTAAGACTCATTAGACTCCTTTGAGGGCCTGACACCCTGACAGGAGCTCTGAGAGGAGGTGGCAGGCAAGAGGTGAAAGCACGCATCTTTGTTTGACCTCGCTAACCCCTCGTTGACTGGCAGCATCTTTCATCCTTAGACTGAATTTGGCAGGGACTGAGCGGAGGAGGGGATAGAGTGGTAAGCATGGCAGCCGATTGCCCCCCCCCCAACAAAAAAAATCCTGCAAACAAAACATGCACCCCACGCCCGCTGAGGACAACAGCATGTCACTCGCACCTCCTCATCCCTTGTCCTCACTTGACTTTGTGACATGCATTCTGACTGCAAAGCAAGTTATTGTGGACCAGCCATTCAGTTCTTCATAAGCCATATTAGTGGAATCCCAGAGAATTTTCTTTCAAGATATGGAGCTTTATGATTTGACCTGTTTTTAGGCTATGCTCTGCACATACATCTTGCATGCAGCATGTGAGTGTTTGTGTGTGTATGTGCGTGTGTGTGTGTGTGTGTGTGTGTGCGCGCGCGCGCTCACGTGCGCATGAGTGTGTACATATGTGTGTCTATACCTGGTTGTGTGCATGCATGTGTGTGTATTTTGGATGCCTGCATAGCCAATGTAGCGACATACATCTGATGTACTTTCCTCTCAATGAGATTGCTTCACGAGCGTCTATCAGGCTCCTGTATTGCAATGTGAGCATTACATGCATTACACCCCCCCACTCCACCCCCACCCCCTGCCTTTCAGCAGTTGTTAATTGTTGTATCCTTGTTAAATTCTATTATGAAAATGTGGAACAGAGCAATGAGCATCTGTATTCTGCCAGTTAGCCTCTTTCTCTTTTAGGGAAAGTTTCTGCATATTTTGAACACGGCCAATGAAAGCTGCCTTTGGCCAGTCTTATTCTGATCCAGAGAAATTCCTTTTTTAATAAGCCATCTCGCTCTCTCTCTCTCTCCTTCTCTCTCCCTCTCCCTCTCTCAGCGACTCTACGGATGCAGGCTTTTTTGGAAATGACAGAACCTCAGATGACCCACGCGAGCCGCAAAGAGAATGCACAATGTAATTACACCTCGCAGCCGAGCTTCTTGGGAAAATCAATGCAGTTTGTAATAGCGTTAGATTAGCCAGCTGGAAGAGTGGCGCTCGACTGTCACTAAAACAGAGATGGTTTGCCCTGATGGATTCTTACCTCTCTCAGCTAACTTGTCATTTTTAGTCGGGATTACTAAACCCGGCAAGCTTTGAATGAAGCCCTTTTTATCCTGCCACCCCAAAGAGATTTATCCTTTTTTATTCTGCCAAATTAAACTAAACCAATGGCAATGGGAACAGTGGGAGTGGGGTGGCAAGGAACAGTAAATCAGTCAAACTTTACTTAAAGCAATGCAAAATTTCACCAAGAACAGGACACAGAACAGATCAACAACAGTGGTATATTGACAAGCATGAAGGCAAAATCACAATGAGGTACATTTTACTTTTTTAACTTTTACTGAGCTTTCATTTTAAACTAGGGATAAACGGTTTTGCACATACATTTACCTCTAAAATCAGTATTAAAATGGAATTACTATACGGAGCTATGCTGAGAGGTGACAGGTTTCATTAGTTCATTTGGGGCCCGTTCAGTGTGGGAACAAACTAGTTAGGCTGGATAATCAAATGTGAAGCAGAGCAGGTAAACTTAAAGTCCTAAGGACACCAGCTGGCACCTCAGACCAGGAGGGAAACAGTCCCCACCTCTTCAGGGACAGCATGCATTTTGGGCAGTGATTGTGGCCCCCTAATGCTGTTACTGTGTTTGCCTTATTACGTTAGCATTTTAGTAAAAGACACAGTGGAGGAAGACTAGAGGAATTATTTCCATTGTAAGACTGCAGAACAAGAATGGTGTGAGCACCATAATAACATGTCTCATGCATCCCCTCAAAATAAATGTACCTTTGCATTTATAACTTATTTAGCAAGTGTTGTTATTTAAAGCACTTTTCAGAGAAAGAGATCAAAGTGTATCTAATGAAGCATCTGCATGATAGATGGTACATACAGGACACAACAGACCATGTTTGAACATGTGTCAGACCCTTACACAGTGCTGTGTGAATATTCTTCAAGACCTAAGTGCAATACAACACACTCTACATCAAAACATAAATAAGGGAAGATGAGTTCTACTTGGACAGGGGAGCCAAAATACAGTCTGAAGAACTGGGTCTTCAGTCTACAATGGAAGATGGCCAGAAATTCCCACATCTTTGCCATGTGGTGAGAAACTTGTTCCACCACATCAGGGATACGTGGCTACAAAGGGGATGTACAGTTGCAGAGTAAAATACAGTTCATAATGTGTTGATTCTAATAACTGTAAAAATGCCAGAAACAAAAACAACCACTACAGTAACACCCCCTACACACACACACACACACACACACACATATAATAACACCATTATTAATTATATTAACATGTATGGTATTATTAATATAATTATTAATAATATTTAATATTTAAGACATTGCCATTCATCATCATTATGTTGACTACCATACCATTTTATTATTTGAAGATTCTTTTTATTGAAATAAACTAAATGTGCAATGTGCACTGTTACCTGGATAAGGCAATGTAAGGACTGACTTACTCCAGTGTAACACTGTGTTCTGGAGTAGTTTGTTAAAAATAGCCATGCCACTGCAGCCAGTAGCATTGTCGCAGTGTGTCACTATCTCATAAATTTTACCAGCCAAATGCAACTGGAGCTCAAGCTATTTTTGATTCTTCTTTCATCACTGAAAGGGAAATCATGTCACTATTGTTGTTGCTTCAGATTTCATGATCAAAGGACCCTCGCTTCAAAGTTGTAGGCTCAATTTCAATTACATGCCTGGCCATCACAGGTTGAAAACAGCCTGGACAGAGGCAGTGGTATCTGGTGAATTTAGCACAGATGACATCAGTGCTAATTGCACAAGGTGAAATTTTCCTCCTGTGACAATGTTTTTAAGGTCTTCTATCTTTTGAGTAACATCAGTAACAACATATATAATTCTAAAGGATGCCCACAAATGGAACAAAAAACAATGGCTACAGCTATAACAGTGCACCATTTGCACCATTTTTACCACAATATTTTGTTTGTTTGTTTAATGAAGTCTATCAACACCAAAAATGATTTTGGCACTGCAATTATTTTTCAGCTATTAATCAAGTTCTCAGAACCAGAGATAGCACTGCTCCTTGGTCTGTGCCTGCACCATGCCTTAGAGAAATGTAGTATGAGGCCAGAGCTGGTTATATGAACTACTAGTGGAAGAATTATTTATTGCTACACTTCAGAGTTTGCTTATAAGGCTTTACAGATGTACAAGACATCAACAGACAGCTAAACCGAAGCAATAGTCAACCATTCTGAAATAAGCAGATCAACAGTTTGCTTCATGTATGTGGATTTTGCTTGCCAGAATATCCCAACCTGAAAAAAACATGTGAAAAGGCAACCTCTTCATTGGGAAGAAACAAAATATGTCATAATATATATTAAATGCTGTAATATCATTACATGTACATCACAACATTAAACAGTGTGATGTAATTGCATATATGCCAGTTTTGATTTAACTGCCCACTTGTCAATCTTTTACAAGATGTAATCAAACAATGAACAGAGCCATGCAAACTTGTAATGGCACTTGGTTTTGCAAGCAGCACAAACCACTATGAATAGCACAGATGCAGGCCAGGGGGAAATACTGGTGCCATTTTATTCCATGTTCCACATGGATCTTGAAAAGCACTGTATTTATTGTTAGTCACCTGCAGGAAAAAAGTTAGGAACACCGGCCAAGAGTGCACATTTACTCGTATTGAAAAGAGAAAACTCAGGATACATTTTTCATGAAGAGCTAAAAGGGCAAGTGATACATTTTTGTCTTGATTTTTACTAAAATATAACAACAGACAATTTCTATAATTATAATAATTATATATTATAATAGTTATATGTATTATATATAATAACTGACAAGAAGTGTATAGAAGTTAAGATAGATAGATAGATAGATAGATAGATAGATAGATAGATAGATAGATGTATATATCAACGGCCTTTTAAACAGAGCCGGACTGGGATAGGTAAAGAAAGTGATAGGAAATGGCAGGTGTTTTTCAGGGGTCCCCTCATCGGCCACAATGTGAGCAGATGCACAGAAAGTCATGATGACCTTATGCTAGGAGTCCCTGAGATACCACTAAAAGCGTTGCAGTGTATTTGAATCGGGTCTTAACTGGGCTTCTGTTTTATTTAGAATGAACATAGACAGAAAAAAATGTAAGTGGAGAAATAAAAACTCTTTCTGGGGGAATGTCGGGTGAAAAAAGAAATCGACATCTCCTTCCTCGGTCAGCGTAGCGTTCAGAGGTTTCTGTGACCGCAGAAGAAAGAGGAGATGGTATTTCTCTGCATTATGTAACTGCGGGACATGTTTATGAGTGCCTGCATTATATAACCAGGGGGCATGTTTACGGGGGCCTGCTGTATTCACATTAACGGGGGCTGTAAAGCTCTGAGACACACCCCGTATATCCCATCTTTGGCTCTGACACATTGCATTAATGTCTGACTTCACGGTCACTAATAATTGGCCTACTTTGTTTTCGTCGTGCTCTTTTTTCCCCTAATACTGTGCAATATAGAAAAGTGTCTGAGGATGAACAGTGAAAAAACAAGGATGAGGAATTGAACACAACATGTATTGAACACAGTGTAATTGAACAAGAGATTAAAAAATGTTAAGCTTACAACTGCTACTCCTGGCTAAATAGCCGCACACACACTTTTTATCATTCTGTCATCAAGGCTGCTTCTGCTGAGCAGGCACTTATGTGCCTACCTTTTATAAAGCAATTATATTTATAGAAATTAAGATACTGACATAGATTTAATGGTATAAACGTAAGTATGCATAATACTGGAGGCTGCCATGTTGTGTGTTTTCACATTCACCTGGAAAATATGGAATTCAAACCCAAATCGGGATGTGAACACAGATGTTAACAGACGTGCTAACAGAGGGAGATGCAGCAATAGCGTTCATCACTATGATCTTGAACGATGATGCTGATCTTTTTACAGCTAGCAGGTTTAGCAGAAAGACTGAAACTTACACTGATATCCTGAGAATGAGTCAGATCAGACAGAACAGATGTCGGCCGAGCAACCAAATGGTGGAACAAAGGTGTTCTGTTTGGAATGTGTCCACAAGTTTGTCTCTGATATGTTTATTGTTTCTCTTTCACATCACATATTGTGCCATCTAGAAAACAAATTATGTTTGCAATGCAAAACAGGCAATGAGACTGTAAACGGTTCTGTCGTTTCTTCATTGCTTAGCGTCAGAACTGTCTGCTTCCATGTCTCAGTTCGTTAGTGGTTCTCGGCATTGTTAAAACAATGATGTGTTTACACAAAACATAAATTGTACTAATATTAAGGCCAGTGTATAGCCTAGGTAACTGATGTATAGATGTGTTTTTAATGAAACTATGCAACTGAATATGTCTTGAGTACTGTCGTTTTCATTTTATACTTTTTTTTTTGCTTGAATGGAAAAAATTATTTCAGTTGGACATAAATGCAGTGTTACGAAGCAGACAGCTTTGTAAATGTAATTGGACTGTAAATGATATTTATCCAAGCGAAGTCAAAGATGGGTTTTATGGAAAGAATATGAGTTGTCATTTTCTCTACTGTTCTCAGAGCGATACTGTATAAAAAGGCACAACTAAAAGGATGACAGTCATGTCAATTGCTCAGTGCCCCGAAGGTCACAGTTCTGATCGAAAAGCATCCACTCTTTTTAGGGCAGAGGACCGAAAAAATGTGCATGGAATGATAATGATATGGTGAAATAATGGACCCAATCCAACAACACGGCGGAGGCATATTCTCCACAAACACAGATCACAAGTTTTATAAGTAAGGAAATTCTGTTGATTAAACAGTTCAAGACAAAGGCTGCAGCAAACTGTGGAGCTAGTATCATATTTTATTTGAATGTTATTCTGCTTCGCAATGAGGTAAGTGTACGGTGCATGTGTGAAATTCAATTACAGACTCACAGTAGAAGCCCTTTGCACAGAGCGGTTTGGTTGGAGGAAACTTTGGCCAGGTGGTGACCCTGCAGGTAGTATCCCCACATGCCCAGCTACTCTGGGCTCCTGCCAAGAGACAGAGCTGTGCCACTTCATACTGTGTGCAGCAACCTAATATAGGACACCAGATATCAAACACACAACACAAAGCACTTTCATTTTGCTCAGAGCACAATCACTACATTTAAAACTATGCTGTCATCACACAGAAAATACTGTTGCTGCACAAGGATCAGTGCCTACCCAAAAGCACTGTCCCTGCACAAAGAACACTGTTACGAAATACAAGACACAGTCGCTACACACAAAACGTCACTGCAAAACAGAACCCTTTCACTAACAAAAATACTGTCATTACATGTAAAGAAATCACAACACACCCAGCACAGCCGATAAAACTGTACACAGATATTTCAAACCAAGCAGTCGCTGATTCTGGGACTACACATAGAGCAGAGTCACTATTCACAGGGGTTAAGATCTTTGTATCAGCAGCATGACTGCTCAACCCAGGTCATTCATAGGAAAAAAAAAATAACGCAGCCACAATGTCAGTTTGTTTGGAGCATTTCCATAGTGACCGTCTACTGAAAATGGCCTAATGCCCACCATCTCACTATAAGGAATCAATTGCCTTTATTTAAAGAATTCTTTTGAGCAGGTTGAAGAATGCTGGAGGCCTTGATACCTAGTCTTATAGAAACCCTGGAAACATACAAGTGCTAATAATCTCTGAATCTGCAGCAATTGTTACTGATATCCTAAATCAAATGAACATGGCTCTTAATCAATTGATTAAATAGAATCTCTGCTGGAGAAAGAGGCAGCATTTAATACAGAAAGTCTGTACCAAGCATGCTATTTATAATTACATGCCTCATGTTGTGTCATTAAGCGCGTGTTGTTATTTGGTTTATTTCATTGCAAATTAAACAAGTTGATTTCATTTTCCTTCCTGTAGTTTTAAAAAGATGACATGGGACTAACTTCTTCCCATGGAAGGTACCCTCTCTATTTTTATTTGGTTGTCTTTCACACCCATGTGGAAATAAAGCACTTTATTTCAGTGCTCACTCACGTTCTGGGGCACTAAAAGCAAAGTTGCTGCATTTTTGCATGGAGAAGCCATCCTGAAATAGGATTCCATGACATCAAAACAGCGCCAAAAAAAGAGCTTGATTTAATATGCGGAAGGGCAGCCTGCCCCCTTCCCCCGATAAAGAGGCAGAAAGTGTTCTCCTGTATTTTTGCAAGCTGGCGCTTTTCTGAGTGCTTGAGTAGCATTGTTCAGCTGGCTGTGGTCCCTCCTGGAATGTTATCGCTATCATTAATAACTCCACTTTTCATAGCTCCAGTGCTTGGAACAAAATAATAGTGATGATGAAAAAGCTTTTTGTGAAATTGAATCTTTTACTTTCCTTAAAGGGTAACATCACTATATATATGAAATTGAGGATGTTGTTCTGTGCCTTTACTATTTTCGGCAAATGTGCTGACCAGGTCTGTTTCATAAGATTACTTGACATTATTTCCTGGTTTCCTAACCTTCTAAATGCCATCACTCACTCATGCAAGGCTCAGAATGCATTGTTCCATCTCTCATAATGGCAAATTATATTTGCGTATCACATTGTGTTCCTTATTTAAAACCTTCCTCAATCACTTAGGTATGAAAATTCTCCAGATACATGGCTGAGCTGAAGGCACCATCCACTCTTTGTATGCTATGGTGATTTGTGTTCACCAGCTACCGCTAAGTTATTATAATGCCTTTGTAAACCTTGAATGATTCCTGGGAAAGTCAAATTTCAAGGGCTTCAGTAGTTTTTTGGCTCCAATCAGAAAAAAATAAATCTTAATCAATCAGAACATATCTTCACATCTCAAAGCTCCTTACAGACCCTTTCAGGGCACGTTAGATGCATATAACTGGCAGCGAAGTCATAAAATAAGAAAACAGCTCTGTTGCTAGTTTTGCTTGGGTGCAAAAAAAGAAGCCAGACCAAGGTGAAGGACATCCCAGAGTACAGGGCTAATTCTGTGAGTATTGCTGTGTGACTTCATCTTTCAAAAGAACCAGATTGGACATCAGCAGTAAAAGGGGACGCTCTGGGGACTGGCAGTGGCAGAAGGGAGAAAGCAGGAGGCGAAAGGTGAGACTGAGTTTGGAGGCATGGGAAGCGCTAGCCTGCCCGTTGTTCAGGGGCTGCTTGGCTCAGGCAAGTGTGAGGACGCCCCTCTTGGGTCCTCGCGATCCTGCACCCAGCCGACCTGACTGACAGGCTGTCTAATGGGTCCTGACTGGAGAAAATCGGGCCCTGTTGAGCGGGAGCAGCCACTGGAGTCATCCCGGCCACCACCACAGGAAAGAAAATGCCAACATTCATTCCCTTGAGGCCCCCGGACAGTCTTTTGCATTTCTCTCACTGGAATCCCGATGGCAAAACACTAAAGCTCTGGATACCGTAAACATGACCTCCTACGAAAATGACCGTGGAAAAAAAAAATGCTTTTTCACACACATGCTTTGCTCACCAGATTGATTGTTTGGGTGTCAGCTGATTGAAAGCTTATCACCCATTACAGATGATCTGTTGCAGAAATCATGGGGCATCCCCTTGCTGCTAACCAATGACCAAATTCAAACACACATCAGTTTGTGACTGTTTTAAGCATAATAGCTAGCACTTTAACACATTTACAGTAGATGTCATCTGGCTCGGTACAGACAACACACACTCTTTCTTCTGATCAACATCAGGGACTAAATGGACTAAAAGCTGCTGAACGGTACATTTTCCCCACCTCATCCTGTCAGGGATCATGGCCTGGAGTTCGCTTTTGTCTCCCTCCACTATTGCGGCTTCCTGTTCTGCCCTCTCTCCCTGCAGACCACACTATGGACTCATGTTGAATGTATTTCATCAGCTGTTTTTTTTATTTTCATTTGCATTAAATTTGCTAAGCTAAATGTCCTTATCCAGAGTGAGTTACACAGCTTACATATCCATTGCTACAGCTGGATGTTTACTGAAGCAATGCCATGCCCAAGGGTGCAAAAGAAATACCCCACCTGGTGCAGTGGTTGTGGATGTGTCCCACCCAGGACTCAAACCTGCAATATCTGGGTTACATGTCAACCACCTGGTCCAACCAGGAAGGTGGGGCAAGAGCTCAGGCCTCTTTTTTGGGCGACTAGAGGAAACAACAAGGTTAGACAATTCAGGTGGTTGCTTCGCCAATGGAATGTCAGGAAGAAGAATATTGAAGCTGCCAGATGAGGAGATCCAGTTTGGGCATTTTATTGGGCCACCCATGTTAACACCCTTACTGTCTCAGTAAGTCCCCTCTGCTTTAGTCTGCTCCTTTTCCTCAGAATTGTTGCCCCTGGCTTATAGCTTCAGATGCCTTCAGAGCCAACAGTTTTGCCCTGGTCTCACTCCACTGCCTCACTCCCTAAGCACAGCGCCCGGCAATGATGGGGATAATAATGGAGCGCTGTTGCTGTCATATATGCAAATGTCACAGCAGCATTCTGTGGATGGCGCTCGGGGTCTCATCAGGGTCACAGTGCTAGCAGCGATTGCTTCAGTGTGGTGAGATACACTGTGGATAGGCTGGTGAGACAGTGCATCGGCACGGATGACTGCCGTGCTTCAATCCTCTCTGTCTGACTCTCTCTTTCTCTCCCCCTCTCCATCTCTGCCCGCAACACTTTCCTCCTATTTTTTCTCCCCACCATCACTTTCTTACTGTACCTCTCTTTACTTCCTAGTGTCTTCAGTCCTATTACTGTTGTCCCCACCAGATAAACATTTCTGACTGCCTAAGAGCCACAAGTCTGTTTCCAGATACGATAGATTGTGAGAATCCTGAAGGGGAGCCAATCTGTTATATTGATGTGCAGTCTGAAAAAGGCCACTTTGAGCGTCTGTACAGAAAGAGGTGTGTTTAAAGAAGTCAGGAAGGCATTGTGGAAATGCATGAGCGTAAATGGCAAGCCTGACAACACAGAGGACAGAGCAGTTACTATAAAAAGAAGGCAGTAATTAGTGGATGTCGTCTGAGAGTGGAGAAAATTAGAAGCCCAGTGGATCATGTAATTAGGGGTAGACCAGTCTTACACATAGCACCGCCATGCAGGGAACTATGGAGCCGTGAGACGATCCCAGGCTATGATGCAATCCAGATTAACTCCGCCCAATCTCAATACCAGCTGACTCCTTGCAGACAAAAGGAATATACTGTTGTCCTAACAATTAGAGGTGGGCAAATCCTCACCCAATGGGAATCTGACAGAAAATTCTATTTAAGACAGGGGAACAGGTTGAGCACTTGGATTTTTAATTCGCTGCTGAAAATCAAAACTCGTTCAACACATAGACCAGAGAGTGAAATCAGAGTGACTTCCAGGTGTTTGCATTTATGACACTGCTGGAGAGACAGTGGAGTTCAGTATGTTGCCTGAAAACAGAGGCTGACTGTCACTCATGGCCCTACATGGCATAGATATTCCAAACAGGCCCTAGCAGTTGAGCTCTTGTGACACACATGGCACCTCCTCCTCCTCCTCATCACCATTGCGCTGTGGGGGCAGGGGGACCCTCCAGCGGGGTTGCCATGCCCCCCCCACCCCACTGTCTGCGAGCAGTGCAGTCAGCCTGATTTCAGCGCCGTGGCAGCAGTTGCTGTAGCTACTGGAAGGGAGAATGCCAATTCAGACCCTTTGGAGGAAATGACAGAGGGATGGTATCTGTGCCAGGAGATGCAATCCATCCAGCCTCTGGCTATACAGCCCAGGTCAAAGGGCATAGTTATATGCTATCTGAGCACCTTACTATCTGCCTCATTTTTTTCTCAGAAAATGGCCCTGGCTTTCCTTGTGTGAGTACACAATGGAAAGGGAACACATTATCAATGTGTTAAATTATGTCTTAGTTCTCAATTTACATATATGCAAAAATATTCAGGACAGAGGGATGAGGTATCATGCTGATGGGTTCTTCTCCACGGTGACTCACTTAAGACCATTATAAGATATTATTTGGGGTTTTGTTACCTTATTTAATTATCTCAAAATAATAAAATCTCAAAATGTCGTGACCTCAAGATAAAACCTTTGGTGATATCAAAATCCTTAAATTTTGAGATAACAAACCCCAAAAGCATTATTTTGTTGTACACTCATACCATGAGAACCAGTTACACTGGGAATGAGAATAAATAAGTGTTTTTATTTACGACTCCTCCTTAAAAGATGGATTACTACCCTGCTTTTGGAAACAATGACATTGTTACGAGTTTATTGATTTGAATAAACAGCAGCTGAAATTGAAGAAGGGTTTTTCTATCTGAATAGCTGTTGTTTAGTGGGAGATTTGTGACTACAACTGATCTAAGGAAGTGCAGATTGCAGGGAAAAAGGGATGAGTTTCTGAGGCACAGCTGTTGGATGGACAAAACTTAAATAAATGTTTTCTTACCCATGTTTATCATCCAGAGATTTACTGTCTGTACAAATATCTTTAGCCATGTAATCACTATGGAAAAGAACCATGCACTTTCAACATGTCAATCCCTCAAAGGTGTACTTCTTATCAGTGCAAGATTTTCTCATTGATAATGAAGATGAACACAGGCTGGGGTAACTGCTGCTGTAGGTTGCCAAGAAGAGACACAGATTTTATCAGCTCCTGAAATGTGAAAACCCACACCAGGGCAAGCAATAACACAACAAACACCACCCAGAGAAAAGAAAAGAAGAAAAAAAGAATTACAAGATTCCACCTCTGAGCTCAGCATGAATCGCTTGTCTGAAAATGTCACACAGTCAAAATTCATTGTCAGATTTTTCAACATCTCAGCAAACTTTGATGGTGTCATTTATCATTAACAAATAGTGAGTTCCTGTATTGATCTAATATTATCTTCACCATTTGGCGTTAGCAAAAAGAGCCAAAAAATCTGTGTAGCCAAAACCAAAGCAACCTGCGCCATCATCATTAGCCCATTAACAGCATCATCTTCATCACTGCCATCATTATCATCATCATCATCATCATCATCACCATCATCGTTGTGTACTTATTACCATGATTTTCATCATCTTCATTGTCTCAGCTGTCACTGTCATGAACACCTTCATCATTGCCATCTTCATCACCATTATCATCATGACAATCATCATCGTCATCACTATTGGTTTGCTGAAGTGAACCTCCACCATGCTACGTCCCGGGTGATGTGTTTAACACACTCCAAGCCCTCTCCATCATGATGGTGACTTTTTGGATGAAAAATGTCACGTTCGATCCGATGTGCAGTGGCCTTTACACCTCAATAACCAACTCCCAAACACTGTGTGAAGAGAGGACACAGAAGCAGGCCCTGAGACTGAATGCATGCCACCAAGGGACTTGGGGTCAACAACTGTGAAATGGTGACCTGCACTAGAAAAGTCCAGAACATTCCAACGACTCAGATTACTTCATCTGTGGGGAGGGAAACCTATAGCATTCCCCATTTTCACAAACGGGACAATACAGATCATTTAATAGAAAAATTATCCACTGTAGAGAAATAAATGGTTGGGAAACATTTCAACAACTATTCCACAGACTCTCACAGATTTTTTAATTTTTACCTTCTAAGATGGAGCTTCTTATAAAACCTATCAATTTCATCAATGTTTTACCAAATGGTTAGCTTTGGAAACAAAAGTACTGTTGGAGGGAACCTTGACTTAAATGTGTTAAAAGGTTAAGCACAAAGCACTGTGTGGGAAGAACGGGTGTGGGTTCTGGTTTTGAGCGTAAGTTGATAGGCCTGCACTCCATAACCGGATAAACAACCCTAAAATAGAAGAACAAAAGCTTCTGCAAATTTCTATGCTTTTCTTTGAAATAATGGCAGAGAAGTAGCTGATGGAGGACAAGAAGAGGGGCCTTCTCTTTCACTGAGAGTAGAACCGGCAATGGGCATTAAAGGGAGTTCTTTCAGATTCTCACATTTTCAAGGTTTTCCACTTCCTGTGTGGAACACTGTATGATGTCCTTGTCCATTTCAGTGAGCTCACACAAAGGACCGGAAACTACAGAGAAACCAAATGAAAAACGTGTATTACAGAATCTCCACAGAATATTTCAGACATGAAAACAGACAGATTTGTTGAATGTGCTAAAAATCAAATTCTAAAAAGCATTTCTCTAACAAGAGCTTAAAGCAAAGGCGCCAAAACCTCAGAGCATGCTATGCCAAAAAAATGTTCTCTTGGAACAGATACAAACGCTTTCTTCAACTTTTGTGAACTGGGGAGTTTGGTATCACAGTACTGTAATTTTTGTTTGGGAAAGGACACAGCTTTATTTCAGGATTTTTTCAGGATTTTTTTTCAGGAACAGCAGTTTCCCTCAAAAGACTAAACCCAGAGATGCCATACATAAAGGCTGTCCCTTTAGCATAGTTTGGACAACCCTGCCTCAAAGGTGATAACAACTACAAGAATGTTGTTGACAAAATGTGGACAGAGAACAGAATGGACATTACTGAGCCAAGAAACAGTGCCCAGTATCTATGCTGCCACAAGTCCATGGCACAAGTCTGTCTCACTGGCTGCAGTAAACGTGTTACAGTAGTGACAAATGAGTGGTCATTAGCATAAGTTTAAATGCAGTCCAAGGGAGTCTGCGGCATGTAACGCTGAAGACAGGATTTTAGGAAAAGGCCTCCAGCTCACTGTATCTCATGTGAAGTGAGGAAAATGGATTTCCCTCTAATCTGCCAGAATAAGGACTTTGATCTACAACAAACGAAATGCCAAATTACTGCTCACTATGACAACGTCCCAATATTGCAAGAGCATACTGTGTCTACATTGAGTATTTAAAAGCTGTATATAAAAGGTACTAATTAGTAATAGCTTTATAGCTAATACGACTGTGTCTGCTTGCAAAGGTAGGCTGATTAACGGACATTTTTCACACATTGCTAATTTCTACATAAAGTTAAACCATCAGGAGAGGTGAGAATTTAAAAAATGCTACATATGTATGAATATTATATACCTCTTTCATTTGACTGTGTATATTATTAAACAATAAAATTCAGTGCAAATAGTACTACAATTAATAATAATCTGAGGTAGTGTCTGTTCAGTTTGGCAGCAAAGTGGCACATAGGTTCTGGGAAGGTTCCTCACTGCTTTGCTTGTGTTAACTATGAGCAAGATCCTGTATTCCTTCAATAAATAATAAACTATTAATAAAATAATAAATACATTTTTATTGTAAAAAGGAAGCTAAGTAACTTCTCTTGGATAGGGTTGTCTCAAACAAATATATAATTTTCTAACAATAGAAAAAGGAAACATAAAGCAGAAAGAAAACAAATGCCAATTAAAAGTACAATATGGCTAAACTAAATTGGGAAAAGTTATTAAAAGGAAAATACAGGTAGGCCTATACTGTATTTTACAACGCAAATACTTTATCAGGGACACAATCAAACATATTCTGCTGTGAGCAGGGCAACCGTCGTCTAAATACTGCGAGGTGTATAAAGACACTTTAGAGATGAGATTTTCTGCAATGTCCCGGATTCGGTAGGGATGCCGTTTTCCGCGTGCGAAACAGAGATGCAGGCCAGCTCACCGGTTCCCGCCATCTGCCTCCTGTCGTTGGACACAAATTTACTGCAGCAAAATCTAGGCGGACCGAGAATGAAACAGCACCGATGACAACGGAACGGGTTCATTTATTGCAAGGAGACAGACGGTGGTGGAGGCCGTTCGTTCCGATTGCATTTGGTTAAATATGGTTCAGAGTAAATCTTTAAGATTTATGCCTTTCCCCTTGATATAATCAGTAAGGTAATTACATAAAAAACATACTGATCGGACCGTCCCACAGTTCCCACAGTCCATTTCGGCAGACAATACCACGCATTTACAGGACACAAAAAACACTTCACTATAGTTTGTCGATAGACAATCGTGAAATTACCCCTCCTAGCCATGACATAAAGTTTTCCAGACTGTTTTTGACAATGAGAACATTATTACATATTATGAGAAGTTTAAAATAGGTTTGTGGGTTCATTATTGACCACACACATAATACATATTTTAATTTTCTGTATACTGCAAATGATCAGTGATAGAGTTGTTTTTCACTAAATATGAGACCTGTTGGGTCTTTAAGTGTCCAGCGACAGTGATTAATGATTTTGGAAATGTCTGCGTTATTGGTCGAATTTTTTTCCGCAAACCACCGCCTTGTTCCGGAATGAGAACCGTTTCTCAAAATGAATGCATGCCCACCCACCTGTTCATATGAATACTCAGGCTTTGGAAACCTGCTTATGCGGGATTCAGCTGCATTATAAGCTGTCGCAACACGTTTGTCGTGTGTTCCTTGATTACCTTGCTGCCTAGTATTGTTTCAACGCCACTGGCGGTCGGGAATTTTTGGGAAGCTATCATGGAAATCGTACGTGTATGTATGCATACACGAAAAGTAACACTTACAGCTCCTTATAACGCTTGCTGAATGAAAAATAACAATCAAAATGACCAGATGGTAACAGTTAGATACTGGTTTCTTTGTAGGGATAAGGGGTACATTGCGCGTAACTAAATAAAATAATTGTCCTTGCTGCTACCGAAAAATATTATTGTTGTTGTTGTTTAAATCGTGTGCAATGCTCCAAGCTCTTCAATGAATATTGATACTGATGAGTTCGACTTAAGCAGTACAAATAACCCAAAACAAAGTCGACACAAAAATGTAGGTTCGAGACTTCAAAAAGGCTGTATTTTTTGCTGGTTCACCATTGGCAATCGCATTAAAACCTGACGAGACCATCAACATCAAATAATAATGGAGCGCTCTATGAAATTAAAATCTGGTTCTCAACGCCTTGCTTTTGCCGGTTGTGGTTTCTCTGTCCGAGGTTCTGAAAATGTGCTTTTTTAAGGATTCGTCACGTGACTGCGCTGCTTCGCTCAACACGCTGAGCTCGGAATTCTGTAGACTTTCACGTGAGGACGCGACAAACGACCTAGTGCACAATTCTCTCTAAGTGAACAACATCGTTCAGATTGCATAAGCAATGCTTTATTTGCTATCCGACATAACTATGACATTTGGATCTTAAAACGGATTTATGATCATATTTCGGATGGTAGAGTCTTCTCGTTCTTTTTCGTCTATTTTATACAGACGGCAGAGTGATTGCAGCTGATGGGCATTTTTGGTTTGTAGTTCGCTGCTTATCGAGAAAGTGCACGTTGGTTTGGTGGTCTAGCGCTGGGAAGATGTAAGGATCAACAAGCTATTTTGCCCAGCGGCTTCGGAACCAAAATGCAGAAAGGAATACGTCTCAATGATGGCCATGTCACCTACCTGGGTCTTTTGGCAAAGAAGGATGGCACGAGGCGAGGCTGTTTGAGCAAAAAGAGCTCAGACAACACAAAATGGCACACGAAGTGGTTCGCTTTGCTGCAGAATATGCTGTTTTATTTTGAGAATGATTCCAGCTCGCGGCCCTCGGGATTATACCTGTTGGAGGGTTGCGTGTGTGACCGGTCACCGTCACCCAAACCCTCTCTATCAGCCAAGGAATGTTTGGAAAAACAGGTAGGAAGTTAACGACACATAGCGTATTGCATGTCAGTTGTGTGTTTGAATGTTTGGGTACCTTTAGGGGGTGGGTAATTGGGGTGTCTGGGAAGTGGTGGGGGAAGGGGGTTAAACAACCCTAATGCTAGAATAAAGCAGCATGATAAAACGCTGACATGTGAATGTGGCACCGTATATCTCCTTTTCATAAGAGTGTATGCTTGCATTCTTTCTTGTGTGGAATGTGGATGCATCTCCAGCGGTTCAGAGGAGAGATCGCAGGAGACCCTTGTAACTACAGTTTATCCATTTATGTACAGAGTGCTGTACATCGATGTCATTCTATCACAAACTCGCTTCGGATATCAGGAATAAATGCACGCGCTCTTCTCGGACTTTCCTCTTACGATTCTTTCATCAATATCTTCAAATGATACCAACGGCCAACTGGAATTTCATTCCAACCCAGTTTACACAGCGTATGATAATATGTGCATCTGTTTAATTGATTGTTTATGTTATCGCTTTATTGGTTTCACCCGACTTTGAACAAAAATTGGAAACGCATGGGCTTGTTCAGTTTTACATGTAACGCTAATCACCAAATAATGCTGACTGTCATTACTTCGGTTGTAGAATAATCACTTTTTAGTAAAAACAAAAACAAAACAAACAAAAATGTAGTTTAATTACACTAATGAAATTACGCAAACTAAATTGGTTATTAAAATGGGCAAAATCCTAAATTCGACTCGCATGTTAAACGTCAAATTGTGATGATTGTTTCATTTACTTCAAGGGACATATGAGGCTAAATAAGGCAGTTTCCGAAGTCTCAACGTCGCCATCCTGCGGAGAGCAGGTGTAGCGTCACAGTCTGTTTGACGTATTGATTAAATTCCGTTGATGTTGGTATTAATAGCATCTTACCTTGGCAACTGCGCCTGCTCGCAGTTTTCGACGGCAAGATATTTTGTATTTTATTATATTGCATCCACTCATACAATAACGTATATACTCGGTAAATGGAGAAGGGAAAACCATTTGCGCTATCAGCGGACAAGCCCTACTTGAATTTGACAAAAGATAAGACGCACCTTTTGTTTAAAATGCATTCTAATTAAATCGCATAGCACACATTAATATTTATGTATGGCATTTGCAACATTCATGGCATAGTATTAAATGTTCACACAATCACGTCAACCAAAAACTTGCTAATACGCAAGAGGAACGTAACGTATTAAAAGCTGGAATTAGTCGAATAAATACTTTCAAATCAATTTCAGCATTGCACTGCTAAAATGATTCCTTTATGTCCTGGCGTGTAATGTATAACGTCTGTCTTCAAAAGTGATCAGCCATAGGCTCTGGATCTCTGTATAAATAGATACAGTATCATACGAGAGTCAGCGCAGACGGACGAGCAGTTTTCCCAGGGCCTGTTGGTCAGATGGTGTTATGCGTTTGTTTTGACTGTGCTTGTATCAAGTAGAGCTGAGACAGGGAACCTGGTGTCTGCAGGTGGTTCTGACAGCTCGCCCGCCTGATTGATAATGATGCGGACTCGGAGCTGCAGTCCCTGTCCTTTTAGCTGCTGGTCCTGTCTCGCGATCCAGCGCGAGACAGGACCCCACAGCCGCGAGCAGCTGTGCCCGCGCTGACACAGCTGCATGCAGCACTGCGTCGGTCTCTCTCGTGTCTGTACAGTTCCACTTTCTGCTGAAGATTCTGAGGAATTCACTCCGGGGCACAGTTCGAGTATGCACGTCAATAATGTCACACCCGTGCACAAAGTGCGAAACAGAATGCAACAACGTCCATTTTTGAAGGTTTCTTCATTTTAGAGGATGAGGCACAGCGAACCCCAGGACACTGCTCTGTCCTAATCACTGATGAGATCTGATCACCTTGCTGTTGCAGTTACAGATAAAACACAGAGTGACCTTAGAGGCATCCGTAGCTAAAAAGCCTATATAGGAATACAAAGGGAATATATCATTTCTGCAGATATTTTGACATGACAAAGCTCGGGGCCCATTCCTTGAACCCGAGCATGGCTGTTTGCAAGGCTCTGTGAGGTGGGTGAGGTGCAGCTGCAGGAGGCTCCAGTATATTTCAAACGCTCCTTGCTGTGGCTGGGGGCTGCTGGTCCTAAGGTACCTCCCATTTTTGTCTCTGGCTGAGGGGGGTGGGACCAGAAGACCTCCGCTGCTGCTGCTATTGGGTATCGGGGAGGTGGGGGTGGGGGGCATGCAGAAGGACTAGCTGTTGATGCTGTAGGTGATGTGTGTGTGTGTGTGTGTGTGTGTGTGTGTGTGTGGGGGGTCGGACTATTGATTGGTGCTAGACGGTGGATTCCAGGGCAACAGGTGGCAGACGGTGGGGTGGGGGGATTTGGGGGGGCAGCGTAGGTGGGCAGGGGGCGCACAGTTCACCCGGCGAGGACAAGGAGATCTCCCAGCCAACGTACCGCCCGTGTGTGGGCTGGAGGGCCGTCAGCATTCTAATTAAAAGAGCATTAGAGCTGCTTCACAAGAGCAAAGGGAATAATCATTCCATCATTGATTGATTCCTTCATTTAACTGATAAACAGAATAGAGATTCCTGCTCCTCCACCCCCTCACCACCCTCCTCTCTGGAAGGGTCATTTCCATCAAAAAGAAACTCTGTCCCTCCATTGTAACAGTGAATAATATTTTGTTTAAATAAATAAAACCCTATGCTCACTTGCAAGAAGGATAAAAAGAAAAATATGGTCAAATGATCATCATTATTCATCACTGATCAGCAATGATCAACTTTAGATATGACCTATATTTCTCACATAGCTATTCAGACATGGGGCAAACAGGGTATCGCGCCAACAATTCCAAGCCTGGCGGGTGCGTTGGTTCCAAGAGTAAATAAGTCCTTCAATCAAAAGAGAACTCGCACACCAATATTGCCGATACAGAAGAGTAAATGGCAATTTTAATGCATCAAGAAAAGTTTAAGGCCTTTTAAGAAAATGCCTGCCGCACTTCAACCTACCTGGGCTGATTGATTGACAGGTCTACCGTCAACTAGACGCGGTCTATTTAAGGGCGCTTCCCCTCTTTGAATGTTTGCACTGATGATGGTCTGAATGGGACCGAAAACGTTTTGCTCTTTTCACTTTTCTTGATGCATTAAAATTGCCATTTACTCTTCTGTATCGGCAATATTGGTGTGCGAGTTCTCTTTTGATTGAAGGACTCACATAGCTATTCAGTCATGAATGTTTTGAAATCCTCTTACATTTCTTGCTCTCACAAGTGAGTCTAATTTGTTTTGGTTGGTTTTGCATAAGCTTCATGATCAGGCAGTCAATTGGCCGAAAACGTGTACCCTAGGTTCAATCAACATTTCATTCAATCCTAGAGTTTGCCATGCATCATTTGAATTGATTTTCAATACAGTTTTGTTCCATTGACTTTGAAGATGGCCAAACTGCAAAACTATATTTTGCAACAAAAAAAAATATTGATTGGATCCAGGGGCAGGTTTCATTGGTCGAAGGTCAACACAGAGCATAGTAGAACATCAAAATAATACTAATTTAATACTAAGGTAACACAAAATGAAATGCATATTGACTTGCCAAAAAAAGAACTCTAATTTGTTCTGTTGTGCCACATTCAGACTAAGAAGCCTCGATTTTTACACTGAATGCTACCTTTTTTCTTGCGTCCCTTGTAGCTTTTTTGGAAAAACACACAGCATATACATGTCAGGAGATAGCGCTACACCAGGCATTAACATACCGTAGAAAGGTCAGCCACCAGAGACAGAGCTGCTGTGCTGACAGCCTCAATTGTTCTGGCGAGAAGCAGCTGCATAAAACCGGGCCTGAAAGCAAGTCAAAATCGCTTTGTAACACAAGCGTCTGAACCGCATCCGGAATGACAGGCTCGCATGTAGCCCGCTCCGAGAAATTTGGTTCAACAGCAATTTCAGCAAATTCAGCGGCGTAACGGTGCGCATTATGCATGCGTGTTTGTGTGTGTGTGTGTTTGTGTGAGAGAGACAGAGAGAGAAACAGTGAGAGAGAGAGAACATTTTGTGTGTAAATGTAATATGCATGCCCATGTGAGAAAGAGAGTGTATGCATGTATATATTTGTCTGTGTATGTGGGTGTGTGTTTTCTGGAAATTGCTCTGTTCAAAGATCACTTGTGTTTGTGTGTTTGTGTTTGAGTGCATGTGTTAGTGTTGGTAAGAAATTTTCTGTTTAAATATTGCATACATATGTGTGTGTTTGTGAGCGCATTTGTGTATGTATGTACTTGTGTGGGTACATGATTGAGAAGATATTCTGTACAAATATGATGTGTGTGTTTGTGTGTGTGTGCGTGACAGAGAGAGAGAGAGAGAGAGAGAGAGATAGAGAGAGAGAGGATACATTGGTGAGCTTTGGTATAGTACTCCATATGTTTAATGCATGGAGCCAGGTGGTCAGGGTAAGATCAGGACACACAGTGGCCAGCCAGGCAGGATGGACTGTCACATGACCAAAGACAACCCATACCCCTCAAGGTCATGTGACCACAGACATCCCATACCCTTCAGGGTCACGTGACCACAGACATCCCATACATCTCAGGGTTGTGTTTTCTCTCCACTCATATAATTTTGGGCACCTATCTTTTCAAGTAACCATATACTGTTTCCCGAATGTAAATTGTAATTAAAGAACAAAAGGATACCTTTTGTTCTTTCAAGAGGGTTCCCAAGTGGCTCAGTCAGCTAGATGCTCATTAGTTGAGGTTCGAAACTAACCACGTCACCTGCCAGTAATGATCGGGAAGCCCCAGCAGTAGATAAAATTAGCTTCATTCCATTGGGGATAAGGGTGGGTAGAGCAGACCAGTGCAGACTAGGGTGCCCTCGACACATCACTCTGAAGGAGGGTGCCTGCTCAGATGACATTCACCTTACCCTGCGGCTCAGCACAAGTGCAGAAGTTGTCAGGGTGAGATGAGCTTAAGTAGTACAACTGGCAATTACCAAAGTTGGGTGAAGAAGGAGAGGAAAATGCCAAAAAACTGAAAGTATTGTAAAAGCTGATAATATGAGAATAAGACACAGTAGCTGGTGAGCTTGCACCTAGAGAAAGCCTCCAACCTTTGGTTTACTTTCCCCTTACACAACTAAAGAGGTCTGAAAATATCCTGACCCCTGGGATTCAATCAACACTGGCCCTTAATTTTCTGAATAAATTATTGAAAAATGTTACCCTGTACCAATATAGATATGATCCCTATGAAGAAATACTTACATTTACGTACGCTTACATATATACAACACATACATGTATGCATACACACACATACGTACATATATATATATATATATATATATATATATTATGCCATTAAAACTGCTACAGACTGTGTAGGATATGAACACGGACTTGACTAGAAGGCAGGTACTGTACCTGCCGCCTCTCACTACGCCACCAAATTTCTTGGACCGAATTGTTCCACTTTTTTTTAAATGTCCTTATTCCCCATTTAGAAACAACTACGTTCGAGTCCACGGTCGCCACGGCAACCACCATTTGCATCTGAAAAAGTGATGTGGAGAGGGCCACAGAATGCAGGCTTGCACATCTCTGGTGCTGCGCCTCACTTATTAATTGAAATGCTGTTTGTTTTGTGACATACCTTGAAGGGGTCAGGATCTATGTGGGGGGAATGTGGTATTGAGTTATCCCTCTGAGGAGGACAGCAGTATTTTGGGTTATAGTGGATATAAGCGATCCAGTAGACAGGGGTAAACAGTAATGCCAATTGTAAAAAAAAAAAAACACTGAAAACACAAACAGCACTATTACGTTTAAAGGATTGCATTACATTTAAAGTAAATTTGTATCAGACAGGTATAATGACAAATAAAAATACAATCATATTTTGCCTTCAGTTAGAGCAGGAGTTGCCATTGCTTATTTCCCAAATCATTATGTTCATGGATAATCAATTTGCCTGATACTGTATATATAAGCACACTCAATTAGCACCTGAATGAAGCAGGATGTATTGTTGTTCACAGCCTGGTTACTTTGACAAAGCTATGAGATGTTCTCTCAAGGAAGACCAAACTGGTAAGAAGATAAATGACAAATGAAACAGAGACATCATGCAATTTTACATCATGACATTGGAAATCACACTACCAATCAGAGCAAAATAAAACGACTGGCTACTCGCACCTGTCTTACCACTGCAGTGCTGGGCCTTCTTATTTCTTAACTCACAATCATTTGATTATTCACAAATGTAGTACTTCATGTGAAAAATAAACAGCTGCGAAAGAAAAACAAAAGGCGCATATGTAGATATTGCTGACGTATTCATCTGTAATTAAAGTTCTACCAGCTCAACTGTCATTTTAGAGCAATGTGCCGTTGAGATGACTGACAGTGATATCACATTGACACGTTGAGTTCTTGCAGGCATCACCACCTAATTTCATTGTTTTGTGGGTAGTATTATAACACACATGTACAAAAACAGGATAACCAACTGACTGCATTCGATGGTGTGATATCCAGCACATAATCAGGCTGCGTTAAGCAGACACTTAAAGCCTCTCTCTCCTTCCTTGAAAGGAGAGGAAGGGACAATGTAGCCCACAAGTGCGCAACCCTGATAGAGATAGACGGCAGACTGAATGGCTAATGAAGGTGGAGGTGGAAGCGTACCGAGCAGTGAATAAAGACCAAGGCCGTCTTTACAGGCGCGGAGAAACATCTGCATGGCACAGATTAGAGCAGGTTTCTGCTCAGCGCTGCCAAAGCGTGCCAGAGGAACGATGTTTTTAGCGCAGTCCAAAGTGGGTCGGTGCGAACAGAACGGCTGCAGAGAATGCCAGAGAATCGGTTTGTGGCTCGGCCCGCTGAGTAAATGAAAACACACGGACAGCTCCTCTGGCCTTTTACAGACACTTATAAATATTAGCAGGAAAAAATGCAAAAATCCTGGAAGCAGGTCTAATTTGTTTTCCTGTACGCACTTTACAAATGCGTATTTCAGTCCCTTTTGATTGCTGCCTTGTCTTTATCGTGATGCCATCAGATAAGGTCGAACCGGAGGGAAGCTGATAAAGATGTATTTCCGAGAAGTGAGGGGAGAGGAGTGTCGCCGATTTATTCACATTAACCTGTTGCAGTCTGCACTCCTCGGGTAAAAGAATCAGTCATTATTCTGATTCCTTTTTACCATACTGTTAATAGAAGATATTGCTGCTGTCTTCAGACCAGGTGCAGCAGTGTTATTGTTTGTACAGGGGTTTTGAAGCATCCATCCCCTCATTCACTCGTCAGCTAACATAGCTGTTAAATCAAATCTGAACCTTTGTCAGAACATGTTTCAGTCGGTTAATTATTGTTATTTATTCATTTATTTACTGGTTCATTTATGAAAAAGCTAGTCCTTACATCATAACAGGATTAAATGCGTATCACAGGAACAATAACCAGAAGAGCAAAGGTATAAGTCATTAACACAGTGAATGTGAATGAAGAACTGCTGAAAAACAGCACTGAAGCATGAGCATTGCACTGTAATGGTAACTGTTTTTAGCATACACATATAGCCACACGATTATCCTTAGGACCAATATACCTGCGTCATACCTAAGTTGACATTTGAATTGTTAGAAACATCATTCCAGCTCCATGATTTCAAGCTGTCAGCGAAGGTTCCAGTGGTTGCATAAGAGACCTCAGATATTGCGGGAGGGGTTCTGTTTCTGTGGTCTCTGGCACACATTTCCTCCACGGGCTCGTTTGTAGTGTGCAATTTCTCCTTGCGGGGCTCGATGAAAAAGCAGCCTTTGCAGCATTGCTGCAGAAGCTGACGGGATGATATGTTTGGTCGACTCGTTTGGAAGGTCATGATTTGTTGGCTGTCTTTTTCTGTCACAGGTCAAGTCTAACATGAGCAGGAATGATGAGTGATTGCTCGTTCAGTGTGTGCTTCACTCCCTTGTGCCACCCTGGCCAACAGGCAATTTTTGCTGGGTTAAAAATAAATAAAAAATCAATTATAGCCCATGGTGTCTTCCACACAGCCCCCTGCTGCTACCACACAACTTCCACCCTGCTGTGCGGTAGCCCAGCTCGGGTTTATTTCTGGCGTGTTGCTTCAGGATTTCTGTCTTATCTGGGCATAAATTAGTCACTAGTCTCACAGGGCAGACTTCTGACCCAGTCCAGAATCTTTTGGGCTACACAGTTCTGGTATGGACACACAGTGTGATAATCACAGCTATTGCAAATGAATTGTTGCAGGCAGCTGTTTGCTGTTTTATCTTATGCTGTCACAATGATTAACAGGGTGGGGGGCTGGGCGAAGCTTGGGATTAGAGATAAGGGTGGGGGGTTGGGGGCAGTGGGGTGAGGTTGAAATGAGGGCATGGGGCGCTGGAGGGTCATGAGGTATGCTGTGGAATAAGGACCCTGCTGGGTGCGGTTCCATCTGGTGTCAGGGTAGACAACCCCCCAGGGGTCCCCGAATCCAGACGGAACGCCAGGGTGAGTCAGCTCACAGAGAGACACCAGGAAAGAGGACATCCGTTGACACCATGGAGCCACACAATCACACAGCACATACACACACAAATGTATGAATACACACACACAGGAAAAGCACAAATGGACATGCACAAAAGCATGCACACGTACACATATACACACATAACCACATGCGCATTGAGAGTTCCACACCCAATTAGAAAAGCATGCAGGCATACACATACACAATAACAGACAAACAAACAGTCGTGCATGCATGCATACATTCACAAAAAAGGGGTGTCAAGAGCCTTTTTGTGGATTTGTCTTTAGCATGACACACAATTTACACAGTGCCACACGATTATCACCTCTCATGGGGCAGCTGTCAGTCTAAACGGACCATGTGGCTGTGATGTGCTACTGCACTGAGAGCCTTCAAGAGGCTTTACCTGAGAGGAGAGATGAGCAGGCCTGCCACATCCCAGTAAGCCAAAATTTAAAACATCAGATCCATTAAGGATCCCTGAAAGGGTTTACCGCATGAGATAACCTCATACTGTTTGGTATGAGATTTCTGTGATAGCCTTTCTGCCTTTAAACAATTGACCTGGGCCAGAGAGAGAGTGACACTGAAATAAAATCCATTAATTTCTCCCCTTTGACCTTTACATGGTACAATTCTTCATTTGTAATTTAATTAATGTTGGTACAGTTTTTGGCTGTTTCTGTAGTTCTTTATGTTTTATTTTGGTTATGTAGAAATACACTAAATGTATGCAGAAAGACACTCAGGCCTCCTGAGGAGAAAAATGCACGCTGATGAAGAGCTCTGCTCTTCCTCCCATTGTTCCAGAGGGGCGTTGCAGCGCAGGGCTACAGACGAGGATCTGTGGGAATTAAGTCTGGGAGAATGGCAGGACAGGGCCGACATAAAATGGAGCAAGGCCGGAAGTGCAGGGGCTTAGTTGCTAGGTAACAGGTAGCGTACGATTATGTAACGGTCTTCCAGCCTGTGCATCTCGTGGCTTTCCTCATGGGAGCGGAGGAATCCATAACCGCCTCCTCCGCCCAGCCGCTGCTCCCAGCTCTACAGCACCTCCCTTCCATGCAGGGGCCGCGCTGCTTCAGATTAAGCGTGAGAAAAAGGAACAGTCGTTTCTCGAATGCTCGTAAGCTAACGGCAACACCCCGAGCCGTCGTTCGTCTGTTTACAGTGAACGTCCTGATTCCACGTGAAAGCCACGGTGGAAGTGTTGGATTTTCAGGACACATCCAAATCACAGGCTAAATACATGAGTTGTTCAGGTTACTGTGGAAGGTGACGTGTGACTCGGCAAATCACAGGTTAGCGCTTAACACCTTCCACCACTGCGGGAGAGGATGAGAATGACCAGGTGGATGACCATTGGCAGGGTGTGGGCAGGAGAGATTAAGCTTTCAGTGCAGCTAAAAATGTGCTATATAACAGTGGCAGTTATAAATGGGTGTGACATACTGGACTTGGACAGTTCTGATCTTGCCGTGATGTGCAGCAGCAGGAAAGGGCCACTGTTCTGTCCCTCCCTATTGAGAACTCTGTCCTTCTGTCTGCTCCCTAGTATTACTTCACCGTCAACTTCAACCACGACAACCAGAAGGCCCTGGAGCTGCGGACGGAGGACGTGAAGGACTGCGACGAATGGGTGGCAGCAATAACACATGCCAGGTATAGTGCTGTGCCACCTCTGTCTCCGACACCTGTCTGCCAGGCTATCGCAGTTTCACAGTCATGATCCCAGGAGCAAAAAGAATAAGTGCAGCCGTACTGCAAAACAGTTAAGGCGCCATGTTTTCTCTATAGTTATGATCGCTGTCTAATGGAAACATCTTTTTCTTGCTTAAATGGCAGACAGAATCATCTTTTTCTTGCTCATAAAGGGGTATGAATGTATTTGAATGCAACTGTGTGTGAGGCTTCCACTTGACCAACATCATGACAGTGATTGAAACACATGACATGTTTGAAAACGTTACTCCTAATTTTTTTTAATTGACAGAAGTCCTGAGATGATTTGGAACGGGAGAAAGTATTTATCTGAAGGTACAAAGCCAACTCCAAGGGAGTGCTCCAATCTAACCCCCATTGGGCAAGATGAAGTGGGCAGGGAGCTGTGTGAAATAGACCCCAAGGCAGTGGCCCCTTCAAGGGTGATTTATAAAGGCTTGGCATGTCCAACCAAATACTTTCCCTGGGTTTTTCTTTCGCTGTGTGTCTTAATGGATTATGTGACCTGAAATAGACTTTATTCAGTGTACCCTGTAAAGGTGACCCGTGGGCATCAATAAAGGTCAAAGGGCCCATTATTCAGGCACAGAGTGCAGCAGTAATCAATCTGTCTCTGACGTCACTAGAGAGGAGAACGGGAGCCTCAAGCACTCTCAGGGAATGTATCTCAGTAACCAATCCCCACAGAGAGGAAGATCTGAGCTATGCCTCCATCTCATCAGCAGCACTGGTAAACATTAGCCACAAGCTAAAGGGCAGAGCTAGATGACATGGGGGCTCACAGCAATTCTCACGTTTGGAATGTTTGATGAGGAGCAGAGAGGTGCCTCCTCCTCATTAACAGGAATTAACCCCGGTCTTGTTCTGGGAACTCGGGAGTTATGCGCCATTTCCTCAGAGTTTACAACAAATAACAGCTAAGGCAAACAAAAAAGGGTGAACATGGAGCACCCAGTCACATCAATCACCTGAAACAATCAAGGTGTAAAGGCAGCATACATCAATGTCTTTTCTCAAAGGCTCCTTGTATATTCTGATCTTTTATATTTTGTCAGTTAATAGATGCTTTTATCCAGGGTGACCTACAAAGTAAGAACACAAAGGGCACCTAATAAAGTTGCAAGAAACAAAGGAACATACTGAACACAACAAGCAACATTTGACCATATCTCAATCTCTCTCACAGCACAGGTGGTAACTTGTGTTACTGCAAATACATAAGTGCTACACTAATTAATTAATTAGTGTGATCATTATTTTTATATTTGTACTCTAAATTAATCTCATGTTATTATCTTATCTTGTTGTATCTATGAGGGATTCGTGAAAATATATGATTGATAAATATTATTATCTGGCAAAAAAATGTATATATACCTATTTGACAAAGCAACATTTGGTTACGACAACCTTTCAAATCTATCATTCTCAGATATTGTAAAAAACTACAAAACAGGTATACACACACACACACACACACACACACACACACACACACAGATCCAGGAGTGCAGAGTCTCTGGTGGCTGCTCTTAGTGGTCATTCTCTCCCTGCACCTTGAGTAGTCATGAGTAAAGTGAATTCACACAAAAGGGCTCTTCACATATCCTCAGTAATGCTCTCCCCGATAACTGCTTGTATTCAATCTCCTGTTGAATAGAAAGAACTACACTACCTTCTTGTAAGTTCAGTCTTGCAGAATAAAAAGCATCAGATGTTAATCTGCACATTTGCTTGTTCAGAGCACTTCCTGTGATGTTCCCCATTCTGAAAGAGCAGGCTGTTAGGGTATCAGTGCTTCCTCTAACACTGGTTAAACCGGGGCAACAAGGTAATGTTGTGATAAGGTGCTACAGAGTGTGTGTGCGTGTGTGTGTATGTGTGTGCGCGCACCTGTGTACATGATTGTGTGCGTGTATGTGTGTCCAGTTACAGGAACCTGGCCACGGAACACGAGACCCTCATGCAGAAGTATCTCCACCTTCTCCAAATCGTGGAGACAGAGAAAACAGTTGCTAAGCAACTTCGACAACAGATTGAGGATGGGGAAATAGAGATTGAGCGCCTAAAATCAGAGGTAACTTGCAATTCTCCTTTATTAGTTATATATTCTCTCAATCTCCAATATCGATTAGAAAGCTCATTCAGTTCACAGCTGTCTCAGCTTTTTTATAACTAGAGAGACAAAATTTCAATAAAATATTGGTAAGGGAAAATGTGGAATTATTTTAGAATAAATGGGAGGAAACTCGAGACTGAGCAGGGTTCTCTGTAATATAAAATCTCTCCAACAGCTTTATTTTCCCCTGATGTATTCTTTAAAAAAACAGATCAAATAGTCATTTCTCTTTAATGTGCAAATGAAATGATGGTCTGAATATACATGAATCAGACTCCATTGTACCTGCTGCAGTCTCTCTCTGCAGCATGGTAATAAACTCTTTCAGTCAATACAAAGTAAATAGGGACACTTACCCATCAGGCACTGCCCGGCTGATCCGAGCTCTTTTTATAGCATCACAGAGGCACATTTGGTTTTGCAAGTGATTTAAATCTTACTTTCTCATCTGTGCGTACTGAGCAATACATTGCATATTCTCTTTTATAACCTTTTCATTTTGGCAAAACAAATAAATAGTGACAACAATGTCACATCAGTAAACTAATTTATTTTGTCAGTTAGGCCTCTGTTCAGTCAGGCAATGTTGCAGTTTCTCCTGTGCTCTCAGTAATAAATTCAAGCAAATGTTTGTTATTGTTTTTCTTATGCGATATTTTCAGTTTGGTAGCTGAAATTAATAAGATGTCATGTAAGAAAGCAAAAAAGTTTAGTCTTGCCTTAAATTGTTACTGAAAGCTAAGACCAAAGCCATTAGATTAGAGTAGATAAGAGACTTGCTTGATAAATAACCTGACATTATGAGGTCAGTCTGGGAGAGGAAGGAGTCTAGCCAGAAAAAAGGACGTGTTGATATGATGGTTTCATGGTTCCCTGTGCCAGATTGCAGGACTGCTGAAAGACAATGAGAAGATCCAGTCCAACCCAACGGTGCCACCCAGTGAAGATGACTCAGAAATCAAGAAGATTAAAAAAGTAGGCAGGGGCCTCTTATTGTTTTGTATATGGCCTTGTTGCTTTAGACTGAGCGGCTACAATGGTTGAGGGTTTGCAGCCCAAATGGGAAACACTTGAAAAAAGCCTTTGTGCTTGCCTGTTAGCATAAGCACATATAAAAATATTTCCCAAAATATTTTCTGGCTTTCTCGGTAAAAAACGGTGGTCAGCCCTAATGGGTATTGCTGCATGTGGACTGCCCAGTGGCAATGCGAGAGTGAGGTTTCACAGCCCCCAAAGATTGTGGAGCTCTCGCGTTTTCAACAAGTCAACATTCTGAACCAATCAAGTCTTTTGATTGGTTCACAGTAGTGACTGATAGCATGTTGTAGTACCACCCATTATGGGTTCACAAAGCCTCACGCTTGGACACTTGACCACTGGTCCAGTTTTTGTAGGACGTATTATTTGTGTGTCTGAAAGCCTTCCCACACAGGTTCAGTGGAGTTCACTACAGACAGCCCCCGATGGTTGGACTTACGATTTTTCGACTTTACGATGGTGTGAAAGCGTTACGCATTCAGTAGAAACCGTAGTTCGAATTTTGAATTTTGATCTTTTCCTGGGCTAGCGATATGCAGTACGAACCTCTCTCACGATGCTGGGCAGCGGCAGCGAGCCGTAGCTTCCAGTCAGCCACACGATCACAAGGGTAAACAACCGATACTCTACAGTGTACTGTGTTGCCAGCGTTTTTTGGATATGCGCTTTCAGTACAGTATTCAATAAATTACATGAGATATTCAACACTTTATTATAAAATAGGCTTTGTGTTAGATGATTTTGCCCAACTGTAGGCTAATGTAAGTGTTCTGAACACGTTTAAGGTAGACTACGTTAAGCTATGATGTTCGGTAGGTTAGATGTATTAAATGCATTTTCGACTTACGATATTTTCAAGTTACGATGGGTTTATCGGGATGTAACCCCATCGTAAGTTGAGGAGCATCTGTAGTGTGAACAAACGTGTGAATTACATAAGGAGCCATCACCCCCTAGAACAAGACAGTGATCAGATTGTTTGGCTTTGGACCTTGGTCTAATGCGTTGAATGTATTGACTGGCGTTCTGCAGGGATGGCAGCAGTCGCGGCCCACAAACTGCAGCAGACTAGCCCTGTTACACTGGTGCCATGACCTGGATAATGAGACTGATGGCTATCAGTGGGCTGAGGTTGCTGTGGAGGTTTAGAGGGGAGAGTGCAGTGGGAGCAATCACATGATCTATAGCAGGAAGAACAATATGATTCATTACCTTGACTAGGGACCTTGGTCTTTATCTTAGTGAGATGATTGTATCCCTTGGTGTGGCATAAGGACACAACCTGTGGTAGATGTTAGCCCCCCCAGTTACACCTGTGTACGAGGGCATTCTCCCTGATTGGACGGCAGGTGCAGAGCTTCCTGCGAGGCTGGATGTGCCGCAGGAAGTGGAAGACCATCATCCAGGACTACATCCGCTCGCCCCATGCGGAGAGCATGCGCAAGCGCAACCAGGTGGTGTTCAGCATGCTGGAGGCGGAGGCCGAGTACGTGCAGCAGCTGCACATCCTGGTCAACAACTTTCTGCGGCCGCTGCGCATGGCCGCCAGCTCCAAGAAGCCCCCCATCACCCACGACGACGTCAGCAGCATATTCCTCAATAGGTACGGACTTCTGCTGTAGAATCTGACCTTGCACAGATGCACACAGGCACAAATGCTCATACAAATGCCTATTTAAACAGTGCATGTTCTTGTCTGTACACACACACATACACTTACACAAAATGTCCCATGCATGATTCAACAGAACAACCTTCTTTAACGCCTGTTGAAAGGGACTACACACTGATGGTTCATTGACTTTATTCTGCAGTGAAACCATCATGTTCCTGCACCAGATATTCTACCAGGGGCTAAAGGCGAGGATAGCGAGCTGGCCAACGCTGGTGCTGGGTAAGAGCATTCACTCTGTATACCCCTGCCCCACTGGGGCCAGCAGGGGGCGCTGTCTTTGATGCAGGGATTCCTATCCCTGCAGATGACAGGGATCATGGGGCATAAAAAAGCCACAGGATCACAGAAGATCAGTCAGCATCCTGCCCTTTTCAAGCTGGGGAGCAGGATCGAACAACAGAGATCTATGTCCCAAAGGACATTTGGTTTCTCAATAATTAAACTGTTCACAGTTACATCCACAGTTCTCTGAAAAGGTCTCTTAACATCCAACAGGCATCTGTTATCCAATATTTATTTGTTAGTCAACAGATCTGAAATTCTAATGTGTACAGCGAATCTGGGGATTACAGGTTTATAGAATATTCTTCACTTTTGTAGCTCCCCTTTTTGGTAACCAGCATGAATTGCTCTTATCTCTGCAGCTGACCTCTTTGACATCCTGCTACCGATGCTGAACATCTACCAGGAGTTTGTGCGGAACCACCAGTACAGCCTCCAGATCCTGGCCCATTGCAAGCAAAATCGAGATTTCGACAAGCTGCTGAAGCAGTACGAGGCCAAGCCAGACTGCGAAGAGCGGACCCTGGAGACCTTCCTCACCTACCCCATGTTCCAGGTGAGTGCCCGTCCCCATGTAGTTCCCCTCTCACACACTCACACACACACTACCCAGGCACTTCCCAAACACCCCTAACACACTCCACACACACTCCCCTTTACCTGTCCACTCCCACCACACTCCCTAAAACCATGCCCACAAACCTCCCCTCAAACCTACCAAGATAGTCTACTACACATTCCTCACGTATTCACCTCACTCTTCTCACAATTGTGCACACTTCCACACTCCCTTGCAATCTCTGCATGCTCCCAACACACTCCCAACACACCACACACCCATGCCTTACCAATTCCTCCCATGTCTGCCCTCCGTTGAGAGTAGAGCTTCATTTCACATAATTGCATCTTCACTCTCACACCAATATGTTCTCATGTACGGATGCATTGGTTATACTACATTTTGTGTCCTCACCATTTCATTTACCAGTCATTACCGTGATTACATTTTGCTATTCTGTGTGATTTCATCTGATTACACGTTTCTGTTCATTAACCAGTATTCTAATACAAGTATATGTGCTCGTCCAATTACAGAAAGTGCATTAGCCAAGGCCCTGTAGGTATGTGTGCAATGTTTGTGTGTGTGTGTGTGTTATTGGGTCAGCTGTGGACAAATTGGCTCAACAGCAGCCTTCGCTGTATGGACAGTCCCCTGCTGATCAGCGCGTGCTTTAAACTCTAAGTGCACTTCAGAGCTTACCTCTCCTCCTTGTATTTCTCCTCTGTTCCTGGCCTGTCAGCACCACCACAGCCCCAACTGAGACAGCAGCTTTACCTCCGACTACCACACTGACCTACTATATCAGCGATTTATTTAATATCGCTGAATTTCTCTCTATCGTCTCATGTTCATAACCACTTACCCCAGTGGTTCAGAGGTACGCTGTTGTATAATGTCTTTATTTGGCGAGGCAAGCAGTTTCAGTGCAGTCCACAAGGGCTTGCTTTGATGCTTTATGCTCTGCTGTGCAGGTAATAATTTGGTGCTGATGATGCTGTCTCCATCCTGGCTGTGTGTAGCGCCCCTCTGTGGGTTTTGGGGGTACTGCCAGGACCCTGTGTCATCCTTTGTCCACTGTGCTTTCCTCCTGCAGATCCCACGCTACATCTTGACCCTTCACGAGCTGCTCGCCCACACACCCCATGAGCACGTGGAAAGGAACAGCCTGGATTACGCCAAGTCCAAACTGGAGGAGCTGTCCAGGTAAGCCCTGCCCCCATGCCCCCAATCCCTCCTTCCCTCCCTTAACCAATGAGAGAGTATGACCTGCCTGGTCCTTTTACCATGCCTGCATGCTCTCTGACCCTGAGCTATTTTGGCCCAGGATCATGCATGACGAGGTCAGCGAGACGGAGAACATCAGGAAGAACCTGGCCATCGAGCGCATGATTGTGGAAGGGTGTGAGGTTCTCTTGGACACCAGCCAGACATTTGTCAGACAAGGTAAACCCATCTACTCCGTGTCTCCCATCAAACAGGCGTAAATAAAACGCACAAATAGCGAGAGTGGATTTTCAGTCCTCGTCCTTTTAAGTCATCTGCCTGTCAACTCAAAGATCATACTTTCCAACCACGTAGCCCCCATTCATGAGGGAAGGACTTAACCAAAGAAGCCTGGGGAAAGGCATGGAATTGAAACTCCAAAGTGTCCATTTCAAAGTGCAACTGGAAAGTTACAAGGAAATAGGAATCATGACACTAGGACAGCAAATGTCACCACCCACCCCCTGCCACGCTTTGACATTCTCTTCACAACAGAAAAATAAAAGAGTCAAACAGAAAAGTCACTTAACTTCCCAAAAGCCCCTGTTCAGGTTAGTTGGGCAGATGTAGTGGAGGGGGAAAGGTGCTTCTTCATTGTCTGTGCTGCCTGGCAGATCTCATTTCAGCTGCCTCGAACACACACCCTCTTCTCCTCCATCCTCCTTCTCCCCCGTCCCCCACTTTACCTCCCCCCTTCCCCTCCCCACAGGGTCTCTCATCCAGGTCCCGATGAGCGAGAAGGGCAAGATCACGCGCGGCCGGCTGGGCTCGCTGTCCCTGAAGAAGGAGGGAGAGAGGCAGTGCTTCCTCTTCTCCAAGCACCTGATCATCTGCACCAGAGGCTCGGGGGGCAAGCTGCACCTCACCAAGGTGGGGACCCCCCAAACCACACCGCCGAGGCTGCAGAGCGACCGCTCACTGCGTCTCGCACAACAGCACGCACCATGAGTCACACCCCCGTCTCCAACCTCACGCTCCGCGCCTTCGGATAAAGGGCGCGATGTTGCTCCAGAGGTGTAATAATGTTCTCACGCATCCTGAGATAACGCTTTACAGCCAATACCCGTTAGGATTGTTGGTAATTTTCCTCGGCATAAACAGGCTTGGCTTTTAGGATATTTTCGGGAAGGGAATCGTTTTGATCACTTGTTCGCGCAAATTCAGTCAGCCGCTATAGTGTGTTGCGCATCAGTTGGTAATGACATTTGAACATTAAGGATATGTATTTTTCTCTAAGGCATTGAGACAACTAATGTCAGCAATCCATGTCCATTTGGAAGTTATTTTTATCACTGATTGAGTACTGTATCAATATTAACATCCTCTTTGCCTCCCCTGTGTGTGGCCCAGAATGGGGTTGTCTCACTCATTGACTGCACATTAATGGAGGAACCGGAGGGGACAGACGAGGAGTGTATGTATTTCAGAATTTGCAGTTCCTTTTTCATGAATAGAAATGGCTCTGTACATACAGAATGTGATTTTGAGGTTGTTAGATTGCACCTGTTTGTTTAATCAGCAGTTAACATGCTGAAGTAAGAAAATATAATGTCAAATTTCATAAACCTTCATAAAAAAGCCACCCTGAAGTCTTGCTTGTTCTCCACTGAAGCGAAATCTGACAAGAGCGGACAGGACATGGAGCACCTGGACTTTAAGATTGTGGTGGAGCCGAAAGACAGCCAGTCCTTCACCGTCATCCTGGTGGCGTCGTCACGGCAGGAAAAGTCAGCTTGGACGAGCGACATCAGCCAGGCACGTTTGCACGCATCACCGCTTGTCCTGGAACACACCGCGTGTTCCTGGCCTCATCTTACACAGAGAGACACCATTTGTGTTCACACTCCGCCTTTCTCTCCCTCGCTTTCACAGTGCATCGACAACATCCGCTGCAACGGCCTGATGATGAACGCCTTTGAGGAAAACTCCAAAGTCACAGTGCCACAGATGATCAAGTAAGTCCTGTGCATATACACTGCAGCGCTGACAGGCCGGTATGGTTACATTACGTAATCTTAGACAGAGCAGATCACACGTCTTACATTTTTAATGTACAATATTATCCATTTATGCAGCTGGGTATCTGCTAAAAGTTTTGACATTAATACTTAGTTCAAGGATACAATTTCAGTGGAGAACCTAATATCCAAAACTCCAACTCTAATGGCTTCATGCCCCATTTCTTAACCACCAGGCCGTGCAGCTGTTGTGACATAGAACTGACTGTTAACTAAAGCCACGCCCATCCATCTGTGTGTGTAAATGTGCGTATGTCTGTGTGTGTGTGCATATGTGTGTGTCTGCATGTGTGTGTGTGTATGTGTGTGTGTCTGCGTGCCTGTATACGTGCTGTGAGCAGGTCGGATGCCAGCCTGTACTGCGACGACGTGGACATCCGCTTCAGCAAGATGATGAACTCATGCAAAGTGCTGCAGATCCGCTACGCCAGCGTGGAGCGCCTGCTGGAGCGGCTGACCGACCTCCGCTTCCTGTCCATCGACTTCCTCAACACCTTCCTGCACTCCTACCGGGTGTTCACCAGCGCCAACGTGGTGCTGGACAAACTCATCACCATCTACAAGAAGCCCATCAGCGCCATCCCGGCCCGGTGAGTCCGCCCCCACCGGTCCTCCTCTGGTCCTCCACATTCCCATCAGCCCTCCATTGTAATACTGACTCCCCAACAGCAGTTCACTTGAAAGTCTAGACAGTGCATTTCTGGCTTATTTTGTGCAAGAATGAGCAGTATTATGCAGGGAGGAGTAAGTTATTTGGCTTGGAGTCTGATGGCGGGAATCCTACCCGACCATGCGGACATGTGTTGTTGATCCTCCTTGGGTGGCAAGAAACAGGAGAGAAAGGGGCAGGAGTGGACAGATGAGGGACACCGACAACCACAAACACAGGACAGAATGGGGATGTGCAGGATTTGCACAAGGATTTGTGTAGCCAAGGAAACAAGGTGTTGTCAGTTTCAGGTGATTAGCTGGGGACTGTCTGGGATCTGCTCTTCTGAATCTTTGTTTCGAAACACTGCAGTAAAAAATGGCCGTCCGCAGCTCTGTGTGGATGGCGCTGTTCTGTCAGGACTCTGTCAGGACTGTCAGGAGGGTGAGCAAGTCTCACCCCTCTAAAACGTGGCACCATACCGTGGCATTGTTACTCTACAATAGATCCCTCTGCCGTGAAGCCTGTTTGCAGCGTTGCACTATCATTGCCTGAAAAATACAGACCACCTCTTCACAGGAGAGGCTGTCATCGGCAACAAACAGTTGAATAGTTGAAACATGGGGAGTTTTTCACTTGCTTGTTATGTTGAAAGGTTAACGTTGATTGTGTTTGGTCACATGGACGCTGGGGCTGATGAAAACCTGTACTGACAGTCATTGCACCTCCGCGTGCAGACTCCCTATCACTCGTAGCACATTCCCTCGGTCACGTTTTCACAGTATGGGAAAAAGCGTCATGCTTTTCTCCATCGTGCTTGTAGCAAGTGACAAACGAGTGCAGGGTGAGGAGGAGAGGGGAGGTGTGGATGTGGAGGGCGTCTGTATGTGTGGGTGTGTATGTGTGTGTGTGTGTGTGTGCATGCGTGTATGTGTGTGTGTGCGTGTATGTGTGTGTATGTGCGTGTGTGTATACCTGTGTGTGTGCATGTGTGTGTGAGTATGTGTGTCACATCAAATGTGGCATTCAAAGTCAGAGAATGTTCAGAGAGTGTGTGTGTGAGAAAGGGTAAGAGCAGGCACAGTATCCATGTCCCACTGAGATGGCGGCAATTCAGACGCCAGACTCCTCTCCGGTCCGACCAGGGCTCGCTCTCTCTCTCTCCATCTCTCGCCGCGCCGTCGCCACGGCAACTGGCCGCTGTGCTGCAGGGGCCCCACCCTCCGCCCGGGCCGCGCTGCGTTAAATATTTATCCCGGCACTTTGCATCCCCGACCCCTCCTGTAATCCAGGCCTGGATGCCGAGAGGGAGACTCCTGCTGGCCCACACTCTGCAGGAACCCCCCGACCCCCCTCCCCCCAAAACACACTCACCCCCGCACGCTCCTTTGGAACCCGCTCCCACGGGCCACACGTCCCCGTTTGCTTCCTCCGTTCGCCTGCCGTTGGCAAGCACCATCACCACCCGCACTGTCACTCGACGGGCTATTTATAGGCATGTGGGGGGGCTTTCTCTGTGTGGGAGAGGTTTCCTGCAGCCTTTTTTCCGAAATAAAAGTATGGAGACTTCGAGTCTCAGAGTCATTATGGTTCCTGTTTATTTTGTATGTAATTGCTGATTGCTGTTGTGATGTGATCCAGATCATAAAAACAAAAATCTGTGCTTGAGGCATTTCCCTGGTATGAGCTTTCCTGATGTATGTTTATTTTTTTACATTTTACTTGGTAAGCTGCAAAACTTTCAACGATGCATGGCTCCAGAGGTGGGTGCTTTTTAAAAAGGGGGCGCTGTCTGTCTCACTCCCAGATCCCTGGAGCTGTTCTTCGCCAGCAGCCAGAACAACAAACTCCTGTACGGGGAGCCCCCCAAGTCACCCCGGGCCAGCCGCAAATTCTCGTCCCCGCCCCCGCTCTCCATCACCAAGTCCTCGTCCCCGAACCGCCGGCGCAAGCTCTCCCTCAACATCCCCATCATCACGGGGGGCAAGGCCCTGGACCTGGCTGCGCTCGGCTGCTCCCCCAACGGCTATGCAACCATGTATTCCACCATGTCCCCCTTCAGCAAGACCTCGCTGGACATCAACAAGCTCTACGTGTCCAGCACCATGGCCAACAAGATCCCAGATGAGGCCGAGAGCAAGACAGACAGGCCGGAGGAGGCCTCGCAGTGTAAGCAAGGTCAGAGTCACAGCGCCCTCTATCTGTGTGGAAGACTACCAAAGAGCTAGCGACTGGGTCTGAACAGAAGGGCAAAAAAAGTATAGGATGTATAGAATAAGTGAGAGGATTTACACCAGGTTTTGACTGGCGAGGCCTGGAACAGGCTGTTCAATTTATTTATTGTTTGAATGATGTGTGTTGAGTTGGTGATATTTGGTGGAATGGTGTATCAGAGCTACAATTTTTGACATTCACAGTTTGACTGTCTTGAATGTTGTCTAGATATGTCAGTGAGAGAGGAGTGCGACAACGACCAAACCCAGAGCGACGAGGCCGAGACAGAGACATCGCCCACCAAGTCTCCCACCACCCCGAAAAATGTCAAATGCAAAAACTCTTCAGGTAGGCCAGGTCAAGGAGCTAATTATTACTGTGCAGCAACACAAATTGCAAAGAACTGGATCATAGATCAGCACACCTTCTGCACTCCTTCTGTGAGATAAAAGCCTTTCTGTGAATGGGTGAGAATGCAGATGTTTTTCATTAGCTTTGACACACAGAACCAACGATCTGTTGGAAAAGATAATGACTTATTACCCTTGGTTAAGGGCTTTGCATTTGGATATTGTACCTCTGACAGTGTGGCAGTTTGTCTCTACACATGAAAGGGATGTAGTAACACCATTTCACCACTAGGATCAGAGAGATTTGGGTCTGGTTTTGGCACTTCTTGCTTATTATCTAGTTTCTGATCCTCGATCAGACCACGTTATCAGGTCCGTTGCGCACTGCGCGAGGGTACACGGTGTATCGTGTGCGGTCTCCCCCGGCGGAGCTCAAAAATATCAGCGCGGAAACGCGCTCAGCTGGTGCGCGGACGAGGAACCCCAAGACAATCGCGGTGGATGCAAATCTCCCCCGCTCTGCGTCAAAGGGAACGCCTGGGCTGTGTGTGAGTAGGTGGTAGGAAAGCTTGTACCTTAGCAACCATCTGTGTGCTTCTCCGCCGCCCCCGGTGGCAGGCGTGTTCGTGCGCCGCCGCCGCTGCCACCGCGCGGCCCTCCATCTCCCGTTTCCGCCGAGTTCAGCACAGCAGAGCGCACACTCTCATCATCACAGGTGCACAGGCTAATTAGTCCACCCCAATCAGCCTCGTGACCTTCTCTTTTTCAGCCAGCAGACGCAATGCTTTCTCTTTAACCGTGTGCAATAGATATTAAGATGAACCGTTTACAGTGCCCTATGCTATGGGCATGTAATCTTATCCGTGCAGAGGAAGCTGGGCAGTGAGCTTCACATGTGTTGCGAGGGAATGCTAATCATGTACGCCGCCATTGTATTACTGGTTAATGTCTCGATAGAAACTGAAATTGATGACCATATTTGGTCATGACAGTAAAAGATGCAGGTAATGTCTGCCCAATGCCCAGCAAGAATTAAATGTGTATTATATATAGCAGGGAGACTGAGAGTGTGTTTGTCAGTCTTGTGCTGCCCTCTGCTGGAAGCACATGTAAATACAAAATCAATTGACACTCTTCCATCACCTCTAGACAAAGATTTTAAGGCTAGCATTGTAAATACTCTTAAGATTTCTAGTGTACGTCACATGATGGCTTAGTGCTAAGAAATGTTTGTGTATCACTGCTTTGAATAGAAAGTCTCTTGATTGATTTCCGTGAAAGATATTTAGGGGCCTGTAAAATCTCCTCTGTCCACTGAATCTGTTCATAGATGGAAGCTCTCCCACTGTCTCTCTCCCCAGAGTTCTCTCTCTTCTCCTATAACAATGGCATGGTGGTGTCCTCATGCCGGGAGCTTGACAACACCCGCAGTGCCCTGTCCGCCGCCTCCGCCTTCGCCATCGCCACAGCGGGCGCTAACGAGGGCACACCCACCAAGGAGAAGTACCGCCGCATGTCGTTAGCCAGCACGGGTGAGCCAGTGAGAGGACACACCCCAAACCGCTCGCACATACATGACAACTGTGAGTGTGCTAACACGGTGCCCACAGCCCTTAAAAGGCCTTAAAATACATTCACCCACAGAGAAGTCATGGAAAATGATGTCATATTGTCTATAATAAGACAAGGAGACTTGCACAAATCTAGAAAAATATTTCATTGTTACTTGTTTTTCTTCGCAGTGAGCCAAATATGTCCATCCCTCCTGCTAACTTACTAGCTTGATTTCATTTACTATAAAGTCAAGCAATGTTAGTGACCTGATACCTGGCAGATGTTTCGGTAACTACAGTCATACGGTCATGGTTTTTTCTTTTGTTAGTCTTTGTATGAATGAAACTAAAATATGGCTTTGAATTAATCATTTTCCACTGATTTCCTCTGTTTTTAGTATTGCTTTTAACCATAACTCATTGGAAATACCTTTGTGTATTGGGAAGCTGTGTGCAGTTTGAGTGATAGATGTCTTCTTCGGCTGTTCCCAGGGTTTCCCACAGACCAGAGGAATGGGGACAAAGAGTTCATCATCCGCAGAGCTGCGACTAACAGAGTCCTGAACGTCCTGCGGCACTGGGTGTCCAAGCACTCCCAGGTACTGCGCACCCCCCTGGGCATCCACACACACTGCTCATCCAGAGATAGTTTATCACCTGGGAGATGACACACTATGCCCTCATTCCTGATCTAACTAATGTGTCCTTATCGCTATTTAACATTGTGGTAGTTTTAGGTCCAACAAATGTCATGTAGCATGTAGCAACAGTCCTTTACATGTAAAGCAGAGGGAGTCTACCATCTTGGTTTAATATAGTGTCTTTGCTAGTCCTGTGCACATGATTTTTTGATTCAGTATGATAGTGACCCTGCTGACATGTTGACCACAGGACTTTGAGAGCAACACTGACCTGAAGATGAAAGTGATAAGTTTCCTGGAGGAGGTGATCCACGACCCTGAGCTCCTGACTCAGGAGAGAAAAGCAGCTGCAAACATCATCAGGTAGAGACGCCTGAGATCCGGCGTAACCAGGGCCGGACTCACTGATGGCTGACAGCAGCGTCGGCCACTGAAAGGCCTGTCCCTGTGATACCTCTGAGATACCTCTGGTTTATGCTGTTCACTACCACTCTGATTACAAGATATACTGCGGGCAGAAGTTTGAAAGCATGATAAATATCTGTGTAGCATCTGGGTTTGATGACTGAAGCTTGTAATTCTGTATATTTAAAGTCCCTGTCCCATCAAAAGCCTCATTGTATGTTGTTTATGTGCCTGAGGACCTGAGGACAAGGGTGTTTTTAACACATGTTTATGTGCATCCATTATCATTTAGTAGATTTATTCAATTGACAGCAGAAGAACCAAAATGTTACACAATAGTTACATAAAGGGGCAAAACACCACCCTACAGCAGAATGGAACTCCTTTCCAATCAAGGACAGCCCAGAGTTAGGCTAACTAGGGTGTCTAAACACAGTAGAACCCTAAATGGAACCCTGCAGGTGTGAGTGTTCTGTGGCTGCATTGTCTCTGCAGAACCCTGACACAGGAGGACCCGGGTGACAATCAAATCACCCTGGAAGAGGTGAAGCAGCTGGTGAGTAGCTCAATGCCCGTCCATTTAACTCCCCTTCCGCATGGAGGCAGTAGCACCTTTAGCATGGTGTCGACACATTTCTGCCACACTCTTAAGCTACATTGTCATGATGGAAAAGCAGTTGCCAATAGATATAGAGCATGTTGATTGGTGACACAGGGTGTGTCCTGTATATGTGTGTGTGTGTGTGTGTCTGCTGGGTGTCCAATAGGCGGAGGGCGGGAAGGCAGAACCATTTGAGTGCCACTCTGCGCTGGAGATTGCAGAGCAGCTGACCCTTCTGGACCACCTCGTGTTCAAAGTTATCCCTTACGAGTGAGTGTGAGACTGACAGGCAGACAGACAGACAGAAAAACGGGCAGACAGAAAGACATCTTAAGAGTGTAGGTGATATAGTCAATCAGTCCAATTCCTTATGCATGTGTGGGTGAGAAAAACAGACAGACATGTGCATTATGGGTGAGTGGGAGAGACAGACAGACAGACATACACATTCCTTATGAATAAGTGGGTGAAACAGACAGACAAACATACAGATAGCTATGAGTGAGCAAGGGAGGTAAACAAACAGACAGACAAATTACAAGACCCTTATGAGGCAGCGGGGGAGGGAGAGTGGATCAAAAAAGCGGACTGACAAAACACATTGGCAATTCCTCTCTAATTACCTTGTGCACCTGTGGTGACGTTTTAGAGTTGGGTATAAAAGGTTGCCATCATAACAGCCCCATTTCCTTGAAGAAGGTAGTTTGCCAGAACATTTGATCTTTAGCCTCATCTTTAACAAAAAAAAACATTGAGCATGGATCTTTCATGAATGTAGTCACTACCACTACAATATGTTTTCAAAAGGTGATTATATGTGAGCAAGTAAGTTCCAAAGCCATGGCTACAATAACGAATTCTAAATGAGCTGTGATTGATCAACATTAACTTCCACATGAGCCAGTCATCACCCTTTTTCTACAGGGAGTTCTTTGGCCAAGGCTGGATGAAGAATGACAAGAATGAGAAGACCCCCTACATAATGAAAACAACCAAGCATTTCAATGATGTATGTATCAAGGCACTGCCCGGCAGGCCCAGTTATGCAGGGGAAGCTGGGGTTGACTAGGCCACCTAAACTTTCACCTAGCCTCATTAAGCATTTAAACCCATGGCAACCACAGCTGGTAGTTTGGTCCTACTAATACGCTAGCTGCCTCTCCTAATTAAGGGAGCTGGAGCCGGCTCTGTTGGCTGGCACTAACCCAGAGGCTCTTGAAATATATGAATGAATTTGGTTGCACTTGGTTGCAGCTAGTGCTTTGGCCAGCTGCAGGGCTTATCCGGTGCTAGTGAGAATGGAGCAGCATTGTAGCTCCTTTTAATGAGTAAGCCTGATTAAAAGCTTCGTGTCACTTTAGCTTGGCAGCTCAGTCGCTGTGGGAAGTGTCATGTGGCAGAAGAGTCCTGGAAGTGTTTCTGGGAAGTGCCTTGAGTGTGATATGGAGAGAGAGAAATTTGTTTGGTGTCAACATTGCTGGTGACTTTTGGCTGTGTTTGGCTGCAACCGGAGGATATCATCGTAGAAATTACAGTGCACCTCCCTCAATTCAATTCAATTCAATTCAGTTCAATTCAGTTCACTTCAATTCAATTCAACAGGCTTTATTAACAAGATATTTCAAGAGCTGACAATGGAATACACTTGTAGACAATATATATATAAAATAACTCAAAAGAAAAAAGCCACTTACTAACTCAGTCACTGAATGGCTCCCTCAGCAGGGAGCAGCAGAAATTATGTTTTACCGCTAGGGGTGAAAAGGCCAGCAGAGCAGTCCCTGCCAATGAACAGGACCTGATCACTTTTTGTTGTGTTAAAAAAATAAACCTCGATTACGCATAAAAAGAAAGAGACTTGCATACACATTCACCCACAAAACCCCTTACCAAATACTTCCGCTCCTGACAGATAAGTAACCTGATTGCCACGGAGATCCTGAGGTGCGATGACATTAACACGCGGGTGGCGGTGATGGAGAAATGGGTGGCGGTGGCGGACATCTGTCGCTGCCTCCACAACTACAACGCCGTGCTGGAGATCACCTCCTCCCTGAACCGCAGCTCTGTGTTCCGTCTCAAGAAGACGTGGATGAAGGTCTCTAAGCAGGTGGGCAGAGTCTTACCTCGCAAGAGGCATCGTTCTGACCTACTCTGTGCCAGCACAGTACACACACAGCCATACTCTGTTTCATATTCCAACGTGCAACTTACAGTAATAAATACAACAAATCCTCCTCGGTGTAACAGCTTCAATGTCCATGGGTCCCTGAGTGTCCTGTGACAAATGAAACTTGATTTCACTTGGGGTGGTGGGTTTTGGGTAGCTGGCAAAAGGGGGCTGGACTTTTCAGTCAGTAAAACTTTCTAGCCATTTGACTGAATATTGTTGCCACTAAAAATAGAATCCTGCGGCTGAATGTCTCACCTGGCTGTCCCCACTATCAGTGGTTCATGTCCAGCGTTATTGACAACCTTATAATCATGATTTTAATCCTCTTGCTGTAGACCAAGACAGTGATTGACAAGCTGCAGAAGCTGGTGTCATCGGAGGGGAGGTTTAAGAACCTGAGAGAGGCTTTGAAGAAGTAAGTGATTTCGTTATCAGAATCTGACAGAGCTCAGCAGAGGTCTGTTTTTACTGTGAGGTCTTTCTGCTAGTGTTTATTAGTACAAATCCAGATTTTTTTCTTCTCACAGAGCTGTATTAAAAAAGGGCAGAGTTGCTAGAAATGTACTTAGCAGAGCTTACCAAACGACCAGAACAGTCTGTTTCAAAAGAACATTAAGATTGCTGAAAGGCCAGGGTAGTAGTGAGAAGAAACTCAGCCAGAATGTATGTGAAGAATCATTGTTCGCTAGTCCTAGGAGTGAAGGAGAACAGGGCTGGTAACTAGCACAAGTTGTTGGTGTGTGCACTTGGGTGCATGTGTATGTGTGTGTCTGAGAGAGAGCACGTGCATGTATGCTGTGCATGTGTGTATATGTGTGCGGGTGTGAATCTGCACTTGTACATACTTTTGTGTGTGGGAATGAGTGAGTGAGTGTGCGTATGTGTTTGTGGGCATGCATGTATGTGTGTGTGTGTGTGTGTGTGTGTATGAGTGAGAGTTTACGTATGTGTATGCATGTATGTATGTATTTGTGTCTGAGCCGACTGCTTCTCTGTAACCTCTCTTGTTAGCTGTGACCCGCCCTGCGTACCCTATCTGGGGATGTACTTGACTGACCTGGCTTTCATTGAGGAGGGGACCCCCAATTACACAGAGGACAACCTGGTCAACTTTTCCAAGATGAGGATGGTACCTCTGATTCCCCTGACGTGGTTTTGTTTAAATAAACCTCACCAGTTCAGTGAGAAAATAAGCCATTTTCTGCTCATTCATATGATAATTATAGTCTCATCTCTCCTCGTTTTCAGATCTCTCACATCATCAGGGAGATCAGGCAGTTCCAGCAGACAGCCTACAAAATCGATCACCAGCCAAAGGTAATCAATCCATTTTCCTCCTTTAAAATGAATTTAGCTTAAAAAAGAATATCTAATGCTATGAATGATAGGAGAGCAAGACTCCATGGGCCCTATAATGGGTGGGGCTACGATGAGCTGTCCATCACTGACCTGTAATAGCTAATCAAAAGACACTGCTGTCATTAGTAGAACAATATGATTCATTCAGTTCAGCAAAACACAATGGGTCCACCATGAAGCCTCACTCCTCCATACTACGTCACAGAGCAGCCATGTTAAATTTGTCAATTGCATCAAAGGACAGCATTGTGACAGAAACGGCCTGCCGATCTGTTATTATATTGGGCTCTTTTTTGTAGGTGGCACAGTACTTGCTGGACAAAAGCTATGTGATGGATGAAGAAAGCCTCTATGAAGCATCTCTCAGAATCGAACCCAAAACCTCTACCTGAAGAGGGCGCTGCTTTCTCCAAAGCCTCCATGCTGTACAGACAATATATCATATGTACATACCTCTATTATTTGTATTAGATCATGTTAGACATATCCTACAAGTATGTGTTTCTGAGAGAACTAGTGTATCCTTGTTATCCTTACTAGAAGTTAACTAGAAGCCTAAAAAAGCTTTTATTTGTATAGACATGGAGATTTTTGGAGACAAATACACGTAGAGGCTTATTTGTTATTTACTATTGTTTATGTCCGCATTTGGTCAAATAATCAAGTTATTTTCTACTAAAATAAAACCTACAACAAAATGGAAAGACACCAACCACCACAGTTCTTACCACACCATGCAGTGTTCAGACTCTTTAGAGTGCAAGTTGATATGTCAAATTATTTTATAGAGTAAAATCCTGCACTTCCAGTACGATTCAACAACAGCAGAACAAGTTCTTTTTTGTGCCGGAGATGTTATTATGTTTCTTTATTTGCATATTTATTTTGTTTATGAGTTAGTGCAAATGATGTAGCAATGCAAAGAGAAACAAGTATTAAAGTAAAAAAATGTGGATTTTCTACCCGATCTCATCTCATCTCAGAAGCGATGTGCCAAGGCTTAAGAGAATTCAGAGATAATGGCTGGATAGTCTTTTCAGATGATGGATTAGAGAATCTTGAATGGTGTATTCCTTATAAACATTTAAAACTGGTTAGAACCTTTAATACCAGTATTAACAAAATATAAAATGTGTTGGCCGTGCAAGATTCTCAGGAATTTAACAGCTTTTGGATCCTACCAAGGAAAGCAGGGCTATCATAGTAAGTTTCAAATGTGGTCATCCCTTTCATTTTGGCTTGTTGTTGGTGACAGGAAAATAAATTAAAAACTTGTAGCAGTAAGAAATTCTAGCTGGCTTGAGACAGACAGAGGATTAGTTTAAATGTTTACCAGTATATAAGCTATCTGGAACATGGTGACTCAGTTTTCCACCAAAAAAGAATCAGAGGGTGATTGGGCAAGCTGATATTTAGTCAACATAATAGTCACCATATTCTTTTTCTTTGTGTAAGATATGAGACTTTTGCCTGCCTGACGTCATCTTTATAGGTGCTCTGCCCATGAATGACCATATTAATTATAAAAATTTGTATTTTGTTTGTTTTTAGAAGGTTATGATTTCGTTAGCAGTATGTTGAAAGAGACCCCCTATCACCCACAGTTGTTAAATGGGACCAACAATCCCTAAATTCAAAATAAGAGGACTTTAAAGATCATTTTAGGTGACGATGAGATGCAGCATTTCCTGTTTTGGCAATAAATGTGTTCACAGAAAAATATTTTAGGTTGGATCTGTATTCTTCAAACAGAAAGGAAGGGTAATGTACGTAGTACTCACGCTTTTGAGCACGTTGTTGAAACTAACCTGTGTGACTTTGCTTAAATTTTGCTATGTGAATGAAGGGTATTTATGTGTGGAGGTACCGTAAGATAAATAAAAAAGATAAACACACCGAAACACAGTACATCTGGGCCAGACAGTACTGTTCCCTTAAACTACATTCAGATACGGCATTGTTGAAATTAAACCCATTTTGTTCATGGTGTTTAAGAGTCCGCGGAAAGAGGTTCATGGTCACTATGTCGAACGATTGTTATTAAAGCATATTACGGAGGAAAATGGAAAAACGAGACTTTCTGCGTGCACCATCATGAAGATACGTGTGACCTTGCCTCATAGTCTCATAAAAATACATGATATACCGAATCTGAGCCAACGTGGAGAACTGTATTTTGTACGAACCTTGCCAATTCACCTGACAGAAATGTACGCTGTATATTTTGTACATGCAGCCTTATATATCTCTTTATGTGTAACAGTGTAAAGCACACCGTCTTTACAGCATTATATCCTAATATGCTTACAAACCTAAAACGCTGGACAATTTGTGATATTTAGAACCATAATATAGATCGTAGAGGACAACTATAAAGTGTTTTGCATATACTGTAATCCTGTCTATAATCACTCTCTTAGCAGGAATATAGTAATGTAGTGCTTATTCTGTGAATATTTGTATGTATTTTTACAATGTACAGTACAGGCATACATTCAGTGCTCCATTAACTGGCATGCTCCACTGTAACAACAAGAATCACCCAGCTATGGTATAAAAATCTATTTACATTTACATGCACATAATCTTTTACATAACACATATGTAACCATAAGAACAGACGTTTTGCCGTGAGCAATACCCAATGGTATGAGAATTATCTTTCAATCCTTAAGTTTAACTCCACAGCTTGAGATATTTCCAATTTTGTATAAAAATGTATGTTTCCTGATTACCTCTTGCTAATAAATCTATTCTATCTCAGGGGGAACGTTGTCTTCTTCATGTTTGTATGAGAAGCATCCCATCAAAATTCTTCAACAAAATGCTCAAAAATATAACCTGTGTAAATATATCATTGGCTTCATTCAAAGAAATGATATAAAAATATAAATAAACACACCACACTACAATGTCAGACAACATTTGTTTCTTATTGCCCGGGTACATTTTGGAGTAACAGTTTAACGAAATGTGAAACATGCCGTAAAAAATACAAGGAAATGGGAAGTTACGTGCGTTTTCATAATTGTACTACTCGGCTGTCACGCGCTACGCTATCTTCAGGAACAAAACAGCTGTAATAAACTGAACTCGCACCACAAGCCTCAGAAGTTCGCGTGTCATGTGATAAGCACATTGACTGCCTTGTTCTCGGCGAAGAAAAAAGCAATATCATGGCGATCCACATAACCACATTGCTTATTCTCACCATTTTGTACTGTGTTGAGAGTACTCCTTTGTTTTCGTCCGAAGGTAAGTTAAATCACTTCACAAATCGCCTAGAAATGACAGCAATGCGTTGCTTACTGTAAACAGTAGGCTACTGCTTAGTACCACTACCATATCACAGTCGGTGATAAATCTGGTAAAAGTTTGCGTCTTAACTTCATTGCGAAACATGTAGCTCACAAGACCTTTAAAAGCATACAAAACAATTAGCATGATGATAACGTTTAAATGGTTGTGCCTTTTTATTTATTAGCTAAAGTTTAAGTCGACCATTGTACTGTAGCATTTTGCGGAAATGAATGAGTGTCTCCGTATGACTTGCCGTCATGAAGCTTTTTCTATACCCTAAATGTTTACTTGGTTTGATTATGCTACACTGCCTGGATGATAAATAAAATAATTTTTTAAACATTCATTATGTGATTGTATGTTTGTTTCAGATGAATATCATTTCAAGTCATGGATGTCCAAGGTAAACAACAATGCAATATCTTTACAAGTCCATAGGGCTGAGGTACTTTCCAAAGCTTCCAGAGACCGATTTTGACTTTCGAAAAGGAAGTCTCTGTTTTACCGTATTCGTTTATAAGGAAGAAAGAAAGAAAACGAGTTCCTCTTTGATAATCGGTATTAGGGTTTTAAATGAACACTTTCACTTTCTGTAGTGCTGCCTTGTATTGTTCTGACAAATAAGACGTTGGACCAAAACGTGGGGGCAAACATGCCCGCATGTCTTGTAATACACCACGGGTAACCTAAACTCAAAACTCAGTTTAAGCAGTTGCTGTTTATGATTGTGAATATGAAACATTAAACAGTGCAGTGCCTTTTGCACCATTTATGATAAGATGACAATGCTACCGTCACGATCTTTGCCTTCCTTTGCATCTCCTGTGCAGTACAACAGACGTTACGACCTGGAAGAGTACTACCACCGACTGCAGATATTCACAGAGAACAAGAAGATGATCGATCGTCACAATGCAGGAAACCATAAATTCACAAGTACAGTTCACATTTTGACATTTGAAACGTCATGTAGCATTTCGTGTCATTCGACACGTCCACATCGGCTTCCATTACTCTACAGTGTTCATCGGCGTTGTATTTTTCACCCTCAGTGGGACTGAATGAGTTTTCTGACATGACCTTTGCCGAGTTCAAGAAGACCTTCCTTCTGACAGAGCCACAGGTACAGTGATGTGTCATAATGCACAACATATTTTATTGATTTTTTTTCTGTACCAACTGTGCCATCCCTCAGTCTAGAACATAAAATGGTGTTTGAGTGGATGTATGTCTTTGTCAGAATTGCTCTGCCACGAAAGGGGGCCACGTCAGCACTAACGGGCCATACCCAGATTCTGTGGACTGGCGAGAGAAGGGAAACTATGTCACACCTGTGAAGAACCAGGTACACAACTTGATGTCAGTGTGAGCACAGATACAAAGGCATCTTTACACATATGTGTACAGCTGCTCACAATTATTATTTTCTAAACTATATTTTTTCAGATTATTACGTACAGCTTGTTCTCCAAAATGGAACACTAATGAATCATTAAATGTGGAGGACATTTGGCATTGTATAGACATGTAGGTGCGGTATGTCTGTGACAACAAAGGCAAAAGGCATCCCATTTGTCTGTACCAGTTGAGGATGCTGTCCTGTGTATTACAGGGTCCCTGTGGCAGCTGCTGGACCTTCTCTACCACAGGCTGTCTGGAGTCTGTCACAGCCATAGCTACAGGAAAACTCCTGTTGCTGGTGAGAAAGACTCTTCTCATCCTTCCACCTTTATTTTTTCCCTAAGCATTAATAATTATGAGTAATTGGATCTCTCACATGTTGATACAAAGAAACAGAATTTCATACCCAGTCTTTACCTTATGACAGCATTTAGTTTATTTCCAGTGCTGCTGAAACTTATAGCAAGCACCTGAGTCCAGGTACAAGCCAGGTCACCATGTTCTGTATGCACCAATATTTTCTTTGAGTACTTCACAAGGAACCTCAATATTTATATTTTTGCATAATATTTAGAAGTCAATAAATATACACTCTCTGCAACTCAGGCACTGCCCCTTTGTTTTATTTCTGAATGTTGCAGAGGTACGATTTGGATAGAGACCGTACAGTAAGGGCAAGCCAATATACATACTCATGACCACCCATCCACGTATGTCTCGCATTCACTTCATTCATCTTGTCTGCTCACTCTTTTTGCTTTTCAGTCAGAACAGCAGCTAGTGGACTGTGCCCAAGCCTTCAATAACCATGGCTGCAATGGGTGAGTGACACCTAGAGACACCTATTCATTCCTATTCATCTACACATGTCCCCTGTTCCCCTGACTACAGTCCCTTCCAGACCTTGTACATTGTTTGACCCTTCCCAGTTGTTTTCCAAGACAATATTTTCTCTTTTTTAGTGGACTTCCTAGCCAAGCCTTTGAATACATCAAATACAACAAGGGGCTCATGACTGAGCAGGGCTACCCATATACCGCACAAGTATGAATTATTTGTCATTCAGTGGAATAATTGTCGTGCCACCATCATTGTTGTCATTATTGATTTCTGTCCCATTCCTTGAAGGAAGCCAGCTGCAAGTTTAAGCCAGAGATGGCCGCTGCTTTTGTGAAGGAAGTTGTTAACATAACAAAGGTGTGTGTGTCACAGGCTTCTATTTTTTGAGCATTGGGATAGTGGTTTTCCATCAGTGTGATGTGCATAAAAATATAATAAATAACATTCTGTTCACCAATTCATGGCAGTATGATGAAATGGGCATGGTGGATGCAGTGGCCAGACTGAACCCTGTCAGCTTTGCGTATGAAGTAACGTCCGATTTCATGCACTATAAGGATGGCGTATACAGCAGGTGAGATCGAACCCTATGGTAGGGGCGGGACTGACATTGGTTTGAAATCATGCACTGTTGTTATATGAGATGCACGTGGTTGCCCCTGGTGACAGGAGCATCCTCCTCAATACTGCTGTGAGTGCACATGAACACCAATTGCTGATAGTCCGAGACTGCTCGTGTTCTGTAGACTTTCTGGGTCTAACCTGCTGCCCCCATAACAATCTCACATAACAGCACAATTATGATCTCAAACTATTTAAAAAATAATATCAAATTGCAGCACAAGCATTCATGTGTAAACTCACAGTTCTCATTTCCACTTTCTGTGAGAGAGCCGCCACCCGCCTTGTCACTGGCCTGCTTTTCTTGTCTTCGCAGCACTGTGTGTCATAACACTACAGACATGGTGAACCATGCAGTGCTTGCTGTGGGGTACGGTGAAGAGAACAGCACCCCCTATTGGATAGTGAAGAACTCCTGGGGAACATACTGGGGAATGAACGGGTATATATGCACCAATCCTTTGTTGAAGTGCCTTGAAAATTCATGTAGTGATGCATACAAATAGGTATAATAACAGTTTGTTCACTTATGCAGGACAGCCTTCATTGTTAATGATGATTTGTTACACAACCTGAAGAGCGTAAACATTTACAGAAGCTGTGAAGTGTGGAGTCATGCTACACAGGAGCCTATCTCGCCAGAAATTAATCAAGCTGACTCTACAACCCTGTACACTGCATGTTGTGTTCACTTCACGCATTAAATGTGTAGTTGCATTTCACATACATAATGAACATGAAAATGCTAAGGAACAAATGTGCACACAACCATCTCCCTTTTGTCTTCTCAATATAGCCATGTGGCTATTGTCTAACTGAAATAAGAGTTTTAATAACAAACATTTGTGCATAATTAAAGAGCCCTGCATTGTTTTTGTCCATCCCTCTCAGATATTTTCTCATTGAACGTGGGAAGAACATGTGTGGACTGGCAGCCTGTTCATCGTATCCTCTCCCTCTGGTGTGAGCCGTTAGGTGAACTACAGGGATGAAGTATTATGGAAAAAGGGAAACGTACTAATAATTTTGCACTTCAATAGTCTGTTTCTTGAAATCATTCTTTCTGAACCCTAATTTCAGTGACACATATATTACATGATTATGACACAGAGCATGCAGCTATATTTAATACACACAAGAACTGTTTTTACATTGCTCAAGTAGTAGTAGTCATATGCTCAAGCAGTTTTATTTTCTTCTACCATAAATTGATGCACTAAAATCATAACGAGTAAAAGGTACTGTATTGAGAAGAATAGCATTTATTATTGATTTCTACATCCAAATCATGTTGAGTGTATTTTTTTCTTAAATAAAGATTGTCATGACTGGATTTCTGAAGTGTGCTGATGTTGAAAAAGGTAATTAAACTATGTACATGCACATGGATACATGAGTAAGCAACATCTCGACTCAGCTGACGACCTCTCAGTACAGCTCAAATCAAGGGCTCTTTTGACGTAGCCTGTCCTCTCTGACCTATTGGTTTCATTGGTCATAACTACTACCTTGCAAATGAAGAAAGCTGAGTAGAAAGTTGGCTAGATCTTGGCCGTTAGCTATGACCTAATAATAGCAAACTAGCTACTGACTTTTTCGCAGGCATCAATGCAGATAAAGTGCTGCTCAGATCTACCTGAGTGTCCTATTTTTAGAGACCCATTATCAGGTTAGAAACGTCCATATATTGCCATACCTCACCTGATAAATGGCTGGCCAGTCGTGAGTTCAGCCGCACTTGAAAGTTAGCTCGCCAGCAATCTTGGTGCACAGTTAGCCATTCTAACATCGAAACTTTTGAGACCGGAAGAGCGATACACTGAAGAGCGATACACTTACCATTCTATACATTTTTTGATTATTGACATTATTATTCATTTGAGTTTGAAAATATTAAGGAAACGTCGACATGAAGCCGCATGAAAACGCATTCTATCAGTCCACGTGTGCGGTTTGTTTACCTCATTAAACATAACTTAATACCCCGGAAGCACTTATTTCAACCAATGGCGAGAGCAGTCGGAAAGAGGCGCCACATTACAGCGGAAAGAATGGTGGGCTTAAAGGAAGCTTCACATGAATTGTTAGCTAACCGACGTTATATTTACACGCGATAGAGTTGTTATGGAAACTAAATTAAGCTTTTATTTTACACTTTTGTAGTTTACAGTGATTCTGGGTGCTACTATACAGAAGGCAGCATTTTCAATGGCCGTTCTAAGTGTATCGTTAAGATAGCCAGAAAGCTGTTTGGGCGCCCGTTAGCTAGCTAGCAAGTAACTTACATTTTGTTAGCTAGCTAATATGGTTCACCAGCTTGCTGGACGGTCAAGTGAAGAAGCTAGTTAGCTAGTTGTCTGTATTTTTAAACCACACATGGTAAATTTAGTGAGCACCGACACTACTCAGCTAGCTTCATGATGCCGGGTCTACCTCAAAATAATCTAAAGGAGCAGCTCGAACGACACACGAGTAAAGCTGCACAACAGAACAAACTGTCGCTGTCAAAACCTAAGCCTGGGTAAGTTTCATCTTTTCATTTTAGCTATTTAGTAATATGAAGCTGAACATATATTCAAGTCTGTTTTGTATGGAGGCACATTTAAGGTCGATCTGACCAGCAACAATACGGATGAAAGGATTTGTTTACGTGGGAGGAAAAACCTAGAAGGGTGGACGGCTCGCTAGGTCGCTGTCTAGCTTGCTGTCTGACAAGAAATTACGAATGGATAGCGACACATGATAGACGCGTTTTTACACTGTAAGCAGGTTGTTATGCATTCTTTAGTCATGTATTTTGCACCAGTTTGCTAGTTTGAAATGACACCCAGTCCGTCAGAATGTTGATTCATGAACAACAGCTGCAGGTAATACATTTTAGTTTATTTACTTCACTTTTCCTTTCACCTCTAAATGCACCGATAGGTTTTTGGATTAAGGGCTCTATTGCACTCTATACTGTAACTATATACATCGTCATGGTTTTCTTGTTGGGGGACTTTTCGGACAGACGCACTAAGATAAATGCACCTCTTTGCTATCAATTAGTTCTTTCAATGAAATTTTATATATTTAAATATGCTAATGCATTTCTTCTTTTCTTTATTGGCATAGGGTGTTTTCCTTTAAAAAGAAGTCTGCTTCAGTCGTTGATAATGTTACAGCTCCGTCGAAGGTAACATGCTCAAATGCCTTAGCAAATCGGAATGTCAATGTTCCTCTTAGAGGTACAGTGTCTAAACCTTTGACGTCTCTGACCAAGCCTGAAAGACCGCTCGCAAAAATCAGCACCTTCGCCACCTCAAACTTCCAAACCAAGACGAAAGTGGAAAGCGGGCCTGTAGTGAGCAAGCCCCCATCAGCTGTATGGATTGCAAAAAGTTCTCCAGTTGATAAACCAGACACTGGTTTTGCAAAGAAGGATGCCGTTGTTAAAAACCCCGTGCTTGACACTTCTCTCGGCTGTAACATTAGCGATTGGGATGATTTTGACGACTTTGAAACCCCCGTGAGAGGTAAAAACTGTTCGCTGCCCGGTCCGGCCGATTCAGGCAAAAGCGCTAAAAAAGTTAACGTCAGCAAACTGGATGACACCAAGGCCAATGGAGAAAGCATAGGTTTTCAACACAAAGCACTGGGCAGCAGCACGGTTCCGAATGGAGGGGGTGTGCGTTGGTCAGAGAAGGGGGATCTGGACAGCCCTCTTGAAAACACCAGTGTTCCTCAGAGTGTCAGCCTCAGTGGTACAAGCCAGAAGGAGCAGAACGAGTCTCCCATTAAAGTGACAAAACGTCGTTTAAGTCGGCCGCCGTGTCTACAGAGCGACAGTGAAGATGACTGCGTTGACGTTCCTGGATCTTCCGACTCAAAGACAGGTGAGCTGTTCATCCCCGTTACAACGTCCGTTTATTTTTTAAAGAATGCAGAGTTTAACAAAAGATGCGCAGTGACTTGTTTAGTGTAGTTCATCAGTGGCATACGTGGTTCAGTGATGTCCTTTCTACAGGTGACAAAAGTGAAAGGACAGGTCCTGATATCATAGACCTTGATGGGTCTGAGCCAGAGGATGAAGACCTGGAGTTTATTCCACCTTCTCCAGAAGAGCAAGTCTTAAGTTCACCTGTCTGCATGAAGGCTGCAAGGTAAAGTCTTAATTGAAACAAATTCATAAATTGGGAAAAAGTATAGTTCTTTTTCAAATATTTGTTGTTTTGATTTACATGGAGATGACCTCTGTGAAACCAATGGTTTTGAAAAGGATGTTTAAGTATGTTTATTAGGTGCAGTAAAAACAAGTACTATAGAGTGATTGTTTTTTACTGAAGTGTAATGAATAAATTGTGTTTTGGTTTTTATTTCAGCAGTGCTAATGTTGATGGCTCCAGTCGTATTTCACCTAAAGGCTCTGTCTCCAGTCTGCTGGGAAATCAGACAGCCTCTGACATCCATGCCAAAGAATGGAAATGTAAACCATTTTATTTTTTCTCTCTTAACAGTGTAACATAAACCTGTTCCTTGCCCAGTGAAAAAGTGCTGCTAGAAAATGACTTTTTCTAGAATTGTCCATGATTGTCAGATGTATTTATGATGTGCACCTTGCTGAATCAGACAGTGTTTTTGCTTGCATGTATTACTTATGTGCTTAGCAAACACCATTTTTACAGTGGCTCACATTGACAACACACTTATACATCCGTTAATATGGCTGGATATATAATCTGAAGCAGTCCAAATTAAGTACCACGCTCAAGGGTACAATTGTAGCATCCCAACTTGAATTTGAGCCTGCAAACTTGTGGTCACATATCTGCTTCTCTAACTTCTATGCCACCCTGCTGACAGGCAAGCAGGCGGAGTCAGAGGTGGAGCAAAGAGACAAGCTCTTCAGCATCATGGTGTCCATTTGTTGCCTGGTGGACTCCATCCCAGAGCACGAGCTGATATCTCTGTCCGTTGGCACGGAGCTCCTGCTGCAGAGAGCTCAAAGGTGGGTGTAGGATGGGAGGGGAGGGGAGGGCCTAGATGGCATAGCCTCCCTTTCAGGTGCCCTATGAATAATCACACCTTCACTCTGTATTGTTTTATCTGTCAGTAGGATCTTCTAGTCACAAAGTTGCTCCAGAATAATTTGATAGAATTAAGAAAATTAAGCCCATATAAAGGGTGGTTGGCCATAAGACGAGAGCACTGGCTTCAAGGCAGTTATTCATGTTTAGTATGTACAACAGCCACTATTTCTGTATTTATCACTTTTCTTTGGCGGTGATCTCTTGATGCTCTGTAAACCATGTTCATCTTTGAATGTCTCACTCTTGTTTTAACACTTTAGTGATTAAATGCTGCTATTTTGTCTCCAGGAAAAGAATCCTTGCAACATCATCTGACACTCCACTGAGAAAGCAACCAGTAGAGGTCAGAGCCAGACCGGCCTCAGATTCCCAAACGAGCGAATCACAGGATGTACCAGTATTTGTCACCCCTCTCCACAAGTCCGTCAGCGCACCCGCAGACAGGGGAGAGCATTCTGGGAAATGCTTCCAGTTCCGAAAGTCCTCTGCAGTCTCGTCTGTCGGCTGCAATAGCAATGCTTTCAATGACTCTGACTGCATCATTGGTGACATTCAGACTCCAAGCATGGTCTCAAGACCCAGTGGTGTCTCCAGTCTCAGTTTCACTGTAGAAAAGGGGAACCAGTCCTCAAGCGGACGTCGCAGTGACTCTCTCTCAGAGACATCCTTCCCAAAACCTACCTTCTCTTTTTCTGATTTGGAACAAACTGCAGATGCTCGATTCTCCAAACCCTCCCCCGGGGGAGTGGATTCGGAACAGAGTACTGATTTCTTTTACTCGCCACAGAAGCGGCCTGACAGCACCCTGAGCAGTTGCCCTGAAAGTCGGGTGGAGGCCAGCATGAGCGTTCTGGGCAGCGCCGGCACCTGCACTGACGCACAGCCCGACGATTTCTACATCGACGACTTTGATATCGATGACTTTGACGAGTCAGACATTCCAGATTACTTTGACAAAGCCCCTGACACTACTGCCTCTAAACAGCCGCCCAGCACTGCGGTTCAGCAAATTAGAGAAGGGGGACCCAGCAAGTCTCCGTGGCAAAAAAAGACCACACCCACAACTCCTGCTGCCAATACTCCTAAAGTAACCCGCCAAGGTAAGCATAACCCATTACCTATCGGAGTTACCAAGTCAGAGGAGCAAGTGGAGTCAGAGTCAGAGCACTGGACCCTGGAGCTAAGGGCCATTGGTTAGAATGCCAAGGGGAACACTGCTGTTGGATCCAGGAGTGCTTTTAAAAGAGAATGATACTGTACTCACATTCATAGATTTCCACAGGCACTGAGGAATATAAAATAACTTGTAATAAAAAGGAATATACCTTACACGGTGTTGTAATGCACCCAAGTGAAAAAATTATTAAATAGATAAAAATCAAACACATTTTCGGCCAACGACCTGTGGAAGATCTTCATGGGTGAAACCGATTTCTCGGTGTGTCGGTATATTCATGTCTATGATTGCATACTTTATCTCACTCGCACCAGTAGAGATGCAGCTGACTCACAGGGTTGTGCAGTATGCAAGCTGTAAAATATTATATGCTCTAAATCACCTTTAGGACGGTCAGGCATCCATAATGCTCAATATGTCAACCAAGTGAGCAATAATTGTTATTGATTTCTGTTCTTCATTTGTTTGACAGCAAGATGTTGTCTTTGAGTCTCCTAATTTCCCAGTCCATTTTTTTCCTCTGTTCCTCTTGCAGAGCCTCCCTCCAGAAATCCTGCCCACGATCGTTTCAGAGGGTTCAACTTCACCCACTCTGCCGAAATGATGAAGATTTTCCACAAACGCTTTGGTCTGCACCAGTTTAGGTTCAATCAGCTGGAGGCTATAAACGCATCCCTGCTGGGGGAAGACACCTTTGTTTTGATGCCCACAGGTTAGTGTGATGGAATTATGTCCATTTGTGTGAAATGGGGCTGATGGGCTGTTTAAATCACTCGCAGCTCCTGGGTCACATGTGTATAATGCCTTAACCAGGTGTGTTGCTCTCTCTCAGGTGGAGGGAAAAGCCTTTGTTATCAGCTGCCTGCCTGTGTGTCCAAAGGGGTTACCGTGGTGATCTCGCCACTGCGCTCTCTGATTGTGGACCAGGTGCAGAAGCTGACAACCTTGGACGTACGTTTGTCTCTTTTCATTTGGCTGTTGTCTTGTTTTCTCATGAACAGACAAACATATGTAGAGATCATATAAAAAATGTCAAAAGATAACTGTGGCAATAATTAAATAGACAGCAATAAGAAACAGCAATAATCAAGACAATACTGATAACGTAGTGATTACACGAAAAAAGTTAAAAAATAAAAAGTTGCCATAGTAATTCTAGTTAGACTTACAGGTATATAAGTAATAAAATGGTTATAAAAATAATTATAGGAATGCCAACAGTGCGGTGGTAATCTAGCACATCCATACAGTTCCCCGTAGAACTGATTTTCTTTTTTTTTTAAGTCTGAACACTTCTGTAATTCGGATGTGGGTTCGCTGTTACTGAACATTCAGGAGGATGTTGCTCTCGCTTTTTTAGATTCCCGCCACAAGTCTATCAGGGGACAGGAGCGACAGCGAGGCAGCAAGGATCTACATGCAACTGTCAAAGAAGGACCCCATCATTAAGCTGCTCTATGTCACCCCAGAGAAGGTGGCGTTAACCTTAAGTCTGTTAATCAAAGCTTTGTCATGAAACCTTTGCTATGAGAACCACTTTCAGTGCACATTTGTATTTATGTATGCACTGAACAGTTAGCTGCAGCGATGTTTAGTGGAAAGATGCCCTAAGGCAAGCAACTGCACATAGGAATATAAGTTTAATGAGAACAGGCCTTTCAGCCTATCTGTATAGTTCAGAGTGTATATAGCACTGTGTCAAGCCTGGTCTTAAGGGACTGGTATGATAATATTGCCTGAATTAATAACTCTGTGGAAAGTAAACTTCCTGGTGTCAGTGTTTACCTGTGCTAGCAGAGTACCTGGACCTAATTTCTGCCTAAGCCCTTTGAGTTTTGCTGGCCGAACTCAGAACAACAGCATATCTGTAAATTTTTAATTGTGCTGATGCCTGTAGGGCTAAAAGGATTGTGTTTCCTTCAGGTGTGTGCCAGTGGCAGGCTCATAAATGCCTTCCAAAATCTGTTTGAGAGAGGCCTTCTTGCTCGCTTTGTTATTGATGAAGCTCACTGTGTCAGTCAGGTATGTAAGAGTTTTTCAAATGTCCTTCTGAAAACCAGACAACAGGATCTCCGCAGAATTCATTTTTGATGTTCGTTTTTTGTCTGTGACCAGAGAAAGCAGCCCTAGAAATAGTTGTACCCTTATACGGTCACTCACACTCTGACTGAGGGGTTCCTGCAGTAACAGTGTTTTAGCACAAGAGGGCAAAGGGGTAGTAAATGTGAAATGTGCTTGTTTAGTTATTTACGTGTGTGAGAGAGGATGGTATGTAGTGATGGGGGGGCGAAGCTTCATGATCCCCACAGTGGCTGGTACCACCATGCCTTGTCTGTCATGGACAAGTATGAACTGATCAAGAGATTTTGTTCTCCACTCTCCACACAGTGATTGGTTGACCTAAGTGATTTGTGTTGATTCATTCGCTCACCCTCCCATCATCAGTTGTGTGAGGGAGAAGCAGCCTGTACTTTCTCTGACTGTGGGTCTCCGTTTGTCCCTCTAGTGGGGCCACGACTTTCGGCCGGACTACAAACGACTGCACGAACTTCGGCAGAAGTTTCCCTCAGTGCCCATCATGGCGCTGACGGCCACGGCCACGCCCCGGGTTCAGAAAGACATCCTGCACCAGCTTCAGATGAGCAGGCCACAGATGTAAGTGCAGTTAATACATTCACGTGTGTGGATTGCTGCCTGTTTAACCACACGTAAACTTCATGATTTAAGACAGTTCTGCTTTGAAAAGCTCTGTATTACCTCTTAGTAGGAATCTAGTGTGTTGCTCTTAGGGATAAGTGTAAGTCACTCAGATTCTGCTGTTGTATGTTTTCATTCTCACACAGTTTCTCAGCTTGGTGCCTGCGAGTGGTATCATGCCATATTAGCCTTGTAAGGCACTCTAGATCAGAGCATCTACCAAATTGTAGAAGTTGAAAAATAATAATAATTGTTAAACTTGTGCAGCAGTACAAAACTGACATGCCTATAGAGCTGGAAATACACTATTGCTGCTGTTACAACCTCCAGATTATTGCTACTGCCAGGAGGCAGTGTGTGCCTTCCTTTTGAATGCATCTCTTCCTGTCACATTCTGCTGTTACAGCTTCACCATGAGCTTCAATAGGCATAACCTGAAGTACACCGTGCTACCCAAGAAACCTAAGAAGGTGGATGAAGACTGCATCGAGTGGATCAGGAAACACTACCCACGTATGTTTCTGGTCTGCAGGAGCTGTAAATGGCATTACTGCCGTGGTATTCATTCGCTTTTGTCCAGCTGTGATCCAGGTTGACCTGTATAGTTAACAGTTTACATGTAATCCATTTATGAAATTGGATGATGAATTGAAGCAGGTCAAGTTAAGCACCAACAGCAGTGTCCCACCCTGGATTCAAACTTGCAGTCACCTTGTCAGAAGCCCTTCCTGTAACTACTGCTATGCACTGCTGTTAGAATACTCAGCACTACCATCATCGTAATGCCGCTAGCAGTGTTCACTTGTGTGTCCCTGTGCAAACCACATATGTTGTGGAAACAATACTTCATATTGCAGTCTGCAATTGCAATCAAACATGCTCAGTTTCACAGGAATTGATTATTGCAGAAATAAAACAAAAAACTAAAAATCTTACACCTGTCTGTGAAATGTCACTGAAAATACTTGGAAAATATGGGAATGTCAAGCTAGATATTTCCTTTCCACAGATGAAGCTTAAGACTGTGTGTTGAACTGTTGCTGTCGATCCTGGTATGCTTGTTTACAGGGGACTCTGGCATTGTCTACTGCCTGTCTCGGAACGACTGCGACTCCCTGGCGGACAGGCTGCAGAGGGCTGGGATCGCGGCCTTGGCGTACCACGCCGGCCTCAACGACAGCGACAGAGAGTACGTCCAGAACAAATGGATCAATCAGGACGGCTGTCAGGTAGGCAGAGCCATCTGCTCCACATTTGAAGTTATGTACTGTTTAAAATCTGCGCACCGTTATGTCAAAATAGGAAGAGAGAGAGAGAAATAATCCCATGTGCAGTCTTTTCATCTTCGTTGTACCTTGTCGCAGGTGATTTTGTTTGTTTTTCTCTCCCTCCGGCTCTCAGGTCATCTGTGCCACCATTGCCTTTGGTATGGGCATAGATAAACCCGACGTACGCTATGTGATCCATGCTAGCCTTCCCAAGTCTGTCGAAGGCTACTACCAGGAATCTGGGAGGGCGGGCCGAGATGGAGAGATGTCGCAGTGCGTGCTCTTCTACTCCTACACTGATGTCATCAGGATCAAGAGGCTCATCACCAGTACGTATCTCTGCATCCATCATCATCATCATCATCATCATCATCATCATCATCACTGCGCCTCTCACAGCTACGGTTCTGTTCTTTGGAACATCATCTTCATCACCACTGCACCTCCCTCTCACAGCTACTCTTCAGTGGCTTTAATCCCACGCAGATGTAAGAAGAGAACCCAGGGAAAGTGTTTGGCTGGACATACTGCAGAAAGCACCTGTCACTAAGCACTGTGCAGGTGTGGAGCAAGGGCAGGGGATAAAGCCTTTTAAAGTCTGAAAACCTTTTCCATCCAGAATGAGGCTTCTTGAATGCACTCTAAAGTGGGTGGAGCAATGATGTGTTTGGTGTGACTAACTCATTTAAACCAATCAGTGTTCTGCTGTGGAGAACAAAGCCTCTTGATTTGTCCAAACACTCCAGCGATTTGACAGCCTGTGGCAGTACAGGATACATGACACCTCACTCCCCCTTCACTGCTTAAAAAAAAAAACAAAGGGCTTTGCACAGATTAACATTTTTTTTTCCCCATTTTTCCTCGCAGTGGACAGAGAAGGCAACCACCACTCGAAAAAGACTCATTTCAACAACCTCCACAGCATGGTGCACTTCTGCGAGAACTTAACGGAATGTCGGAGAATGCAGCTGCTGGCGTACTTTGGAGAGCACACGTTCAACCCCACCTTCTGTAGGGAGCACCCAGAGGTCGTGTGTGACAACTGCGCCAGACCTAATGTGAGATGGATTATTAATTCTGTGTGTGTGTGTGTGTGTGTGTGTGTGTGTGTGTGTGTGTGTTTCGTGCATGTGTGTGGTGCTTTCCCCTTCATAGAAAAGAAATAAATGTACCAATACTGATTGTATGCAGGATTGCTTTGTGGCTTGGAAATGGATTGTCCCGTTCATTTTCAAAATCCTTTTGTGTTCACAGCAATACAAGTCCAGGGTGGTCACAGAGGACGTGAAGAAGATTGTGAGATTTGTTCAGGATAATTGCGAAAAGGTTGGAGTCAGAAATGGGAGGTCAGCACAGCAAAACAGATTGACCCTTAACATGTTGGTTGACATTTTCTTGGGTAAGTGTGAAAACAACTAAAATTTTCCAAATGGTCTTTGATGGTGGACAAGAAAAAATACTTATGAAAATTATGTTGTGTTTTACTGTTGCTTTGTTAGTGTAAGTAAGTTAGTGTAAAGGTTACCTTTTGGTTTAACTACTGTTTTTGTTGGTAGTAGTTGTCATTAAGACATTTGTTTCAGGAGAGATGTACTAGTCACTTCTGTACTGTTTGCAGGGGCAAAGACTGCTCGCATCCAGACAGGAATGTTTGGAATAGGAGCAGCCTATACCAGGCACAATGCTGACAGGCTGTTTAAGAAATTGGTGCTAGATCACATCCTAGAGGAAGACCTCTACATCACAGCCAACGGCCAGGCTGTGGCCTACATATCTGTCGGACAGAAAGCCAGCAGCATTCTTAGCGGCTTTGCACAGGTGAGATCCACAGTACTGGTTTGGTTTGAACCCCTTCCTGTGTGCGTGGGCTTTTGTCATAATTTTTTTTATCTGAACCTGGAGTCACAATGAACCTCTTTGTGGAGGTCAGACAATGGAGGCAGACATCAAAATAAAATGCGAAATCGTCGTTGTGACAGATATGCCCAAGATAGAAAGTGCCTTTGAGATCACCTGACAAAAGTGGCCTTAGCTGATGATGGAATAAAGCGATGAATAAAGAATAAAGCTTGGTTTGTGATGACAGATTTATTTCCATGTCCGAGCCTTATTCCTGGCATTACCTTAGGCAGAACACCTGACCATTATAACTACCTGTAAGAGTCTAGGAGAACCTCTTTTTGCAGATGGGAGAGTGAGGCTTCATGATCACCAGGACTGGTGGAGCTATCTTGTATTATCTTTGGGTGACTGATCTGAACAAACTATGCTGTTTTGCTAGAGAAAGTAAAGTCTCATAATTGGTTGATATAAGTGATCGACAATGTGTGATAGCTAAACCCTTGTAGTTCATGAAGCCTCATGCATATGCCTGTGATACAGGACATTGTATGTACATACCAAAACATTGTGTTAATGTAATTCATTTCAGTTGTATATGAATATGCATTTTTAAATTTAATATAAAAAAGCAATTGCACTTGGTGTAAATTTTGACCGCTGAATCCAGAGCAGGTGAACATTGTGACTTCCCCCATCCAATGCAACCACTATCTGAGCTCAGGTGGAGTTCTATGAGACGGAGAGTGCCTCTAGCATCAGGAAGAACAAAGCCGCCGTGACCAAAAACATGTCGAAGAGGGAGGAGATGGTGCAGAAATGTCTGCAGGAGCTCCAAGAGCTGTGCAAGAGGCTGGGCAAGGTCTTCGCCATTCATTACTACAACATCTTCTCCACTGCCACGCTCAAGAAGATTGCAGGTGAGCAGCTGCAGTTCTTACCAGGGTCGTTTTTTCAGATAAAAAAAAAAAAAACGTAAGATTTGCTTTATTTTCCTCATGGGATTCCCCAGATCCTTGAAAACAGTTTTATTAGTGGTCAAATACCCCACAGTCCTTGGAAAGGCATGGAAAATTACACAAATCTAAAACAAAAAGCTGATTCATACTTCATTACATACAGTTGGCTATGGCATTGATGAAATATATTAGCTGCAAAGAGCATTCCCAATGTGTGTCCATGTGGGCATAAAATACATTTCTACATCACTGCACCACAGATATTCCCACTGCCAGGTCCATCTTTAGAATAGATTTGACTGTTGCAGAAAAAAAAATAGAGAATCATGAATTTATCCATACAGCGTCACAGGAAACCTACATCTGACTTGAATGGCCTGAGGGGGCGTGTTCTTATCTCACATGTGGAAACTGGAAAATCTTTTTCAGAGACCCTGTCAGCTGACCCAGAGGTGCTGCTCCAGATCGACGGCGTGACAGAGGACAAACTGGACAAGTATGGCGCCGAGCTGATAGAACTCCTGCAGAAATACTCAGAGTGGCAGCTCCCTGGTGAGTGATGTCAGCACCGACCAGGCACTTAAAGTCTTAATTGCTAAAAAAAAAAAAAAAAAAAAGGTGGTGGGGGGGGCATAACAAAGCAGTATTTCCTGATGGGTCTGTCTGTGGCTTCAGTTAAGACGATTTGGTTTAGACAGACTAGATTAGGCAGTATGTCAGTGTGTTTCACCAAAACCCACACGTAGTGACAGCCTGTTGTCACTGTGGTTGAGCTGTTCACATCTAAATAACTTTCCGCTTATATATAACCAGCTACAATTTGAGCATTTCCGCTGTACCGTTAGCTGTGTTTGAAGCTTTCCTGTTGTCTTGCATCAGTGGAGGACCAGTCAGCAAACGCCAACAGCGCTAATGATTGGATTGACACTGCGAGAGGTCGTGGAGCAGAGGAGGAGGACGATGACGAAGACGCTTCAAGCTATTTCAAAAGTAGAAATGGCAGAGGGGAGAAGCGCAAGAAGGCCCCGTACTTCCAGAAAAACAAGAGGCGAAAAGCAGCTTACCCTAACCAGCGGTCCTCTTCCAAAGGGTGGGTTGAACCCCTTTAACAGGCAGAAAATAATGAGCAGTGCTGTATTTTACCCTCACCGAAGCTTAGGGAAGCTCTGTTCAAAAGAAAACCTCGAAAAATTGTAAACCAACAACAGATTAAATAAATGTAATTTTGGTTGAAATACCTTTGTCAGAGTAAGAATAACCTAATGAAGTCACGTTGAAATCACACTAGACACATGAAAATGGTTAGGAACAAATAATCACAGAAAGCGGGGTTGCTGACCACTGTTGTCTTTTAGAACAGAATTAATAAATATCAGTATGTTGAAAAGTGTCAGCATTAACAGGTGACTTTCATGATCAAAGATTTCCTGATATACATGACATTAAAAAAAAAACAACAGTTGCTCTTTTCAAGATGTGAAGTGAGTGAGGGATATTGCATTAAAATGTATTAAAGTGTAACAGTGCTGACCAGTGTACCATACATAAAACAAACACAAGGAGAAAATGTATTTAAAAAAATCAATTTATTTAAAAAGAACACAATAAACCAGAATCAACCTGAGCACAGCCAGACCAACCGCCATAAAGCTATGCACCTGTATTTAATTAGCCTTCAATCAGGCAGGTGTGGCTAGTTAACTAATGGCTGGCTCAGACATACAATTATTACATACACATGGTAGATTTTTTTTGCATGCCAGTGGGCCGGGTTTGGTACATAAGTGCAATCAAGTGTTTGATCTAGTGCAAACTCCCCCACCTGGGGCATGCCGACATACAAAAAAAGCACACATGCACACAAAGTTACAACCAACCTGTTTTGGATAAAGCTGATGAAATTAGATTTGCCTATTTTGCATGTATAGTAAGCTGAAAAGTTGATAGAGGATCCTCCAAGCACATTGGCAGACAGGTGAAGCCTCACCTTTGTATAAATCCTTAATGTCCCCTGTCATTGTGGCTCATGGACAAATTATGATTACAAAACAATGTGTTCTGATTAACCCTCCTAATTAAATGGATGATGAAGTTTTCTGGGCTTTTTCTGGTCCAGCTGAGATGTTGACATTTCTTCTTCCATCTTGATTTTGCAGGTATAGGAGTAACAAATCGTGGACGTCGTCTGCAAAAGCTAAAGCGGGGCCTCAAAACGCAGCCAGGAGCTCGGGATCGGCGGCTGGAGGTAGAAGACCTGGCATAATGGCACTCCCCATACCACAAACCCACCAGCGACCCTTTCTCAAGCCATCCTTCTCACATGTGGCCTAGACTGACAGCCAGGGTCTACACCTCAGTAAGATTAGATTTTAGCCAGAGCTGAAGTGTCAGGATCTTCTTTTTGTTTTTATCTGTAAAGGGTGTTTCCTGATTTAACTGTTCCTCTGTGCTCACTGCTGCTTATTTGTTGTTCTGATTGTATATATGTAACAGTCTTTTTCTTACTGATGACGGATTATCTGCTTTTAGTGAAACATTTTAAGTAGTGGATATCTGGAATGATCGTCTTTCAGTCTTCCATGACCCATGTGTAAAGTTTGTGAAGTGTGCTTTTTTTGTAATTATTAAATGCATAAATTAAATTCTTATTTCAACATTTACACCAGTGCCCCTAATTTCTGAGAAGTGTCATTCCAGCTTTGCATGACCCAGTAGGCTAAGAGAGTGAGTCCTGTTGGGGAATGTTTTAATGTTTCCAGGATTCAGAGGAGCTGTGTGAAAATAAAAATTTTACTCCTCAAAATTTTTAATCTCCTCAAAATAAAGGGCAAACAGCTGTCCATCTTCTTACAGATTTGCCTATGGTCTTATAGCTTGCAGTGGCACAGTGTTCTAAATACCAATTTCTAAGATACTTTATATAGCCTTTCTAAAGTAAGATGTTCTAATCAGCACCTTGCCATGAAAAAGTCTTTTGATAGGTTATATTGCATGATCAGCACACTGTGTTCTTGAGGACTGTTCAAATTCCCCCCTGTTCTGGAATCTACCTGATACACCGTGCCCCTGCCACCACCATTTAACAGAAAAAAAGGGAAAAACTAAAACTGTTTAGTGGCCATCTTGAATCTTCTTTGCCATGTTAGCTCAGCTGAAGGGAGATTTTGCATGTATGATCTTTGTATGGTTGTCTTCATATGTTGAATGCCAAAGAGTTACAGGATCAAAGAGGTGGTCAATAAGGATTCAGGAACTCAGCTCTGATACATTTGAGTATAATTGCAATAACGAGCTGGGTTCATCCATTCTAAAATAACTAGTTATGACCACATAATAGACTCAGACATTATAGAGATTTTTCTTTATGAAATGCCCATGTGGTGGTGTGGGCTTTTTTTGTCTTTAGCAGATGATCCTGGGTCAGAATTTGTGTTGTACCATATGTCTGTAGTTAGGATTATGGTTGGGCAAGCTGATCTTAGATCTGTTGTTGAGGACAGAAGCTAAATGAGGTTCAGAGGGAACTGACCAGAACACCCAGACCAGGGACCACTCCTGAAGAAAAGGTCTGTATCAGTACTGCCAAATGAAACAAAAATGCTGCCCTGGGCCAATAAGACCGTTGGAAACAAAATCTGGATATTTTCTGTAATTGACCTATTTGCAATGGAAGATTTTTATTTTATTGTCGCGACTTGTATATCCCCCATCTTTAAGTGCTGCTTGCTGCGACCTTCTGTTTAAGACACATCTTGTAATAATGTAAAGTTAATTAGTGTAGGTGCGGAGGTATTAATAATCATCTGCTATGTACAGATCTGCACAAAATGTGCACAGTTTCATTTATAATTGGAAACCCAGAAGTTTATATAAAAGCAATTCACATAACTTATCAGTTCTAGACGGAAAATATCCATGACAGGCAAGCAGTGGCGCGGGCGCGCTTTTTCGGATAAAGGACCTATCAGCAGCCTCCTCGCCTGTTTCACAACACTGGAGGTGGGACTTGTTACAAAACGCATATATCCAGCTGAAGCGGGGTTTTTCGGTTTACACAACTTCTGGTCGCTGTATCTGAGAGTGTGCGTAGACTTTCATCAATTTTCATCAGCAGCTGCACGATATTTTACAATTTCGGAAAATGCCAGCAACTGAAAGCGTCGCTGACTGCGTGGAGAATCTGCCCAAGTATGACTGTGACTCGAAAGTACATCTTTTACAGGTAAGGTTCGCTCTCTGGGTAGATTCTATGAAATGCCATTAGCAAACAGCTGAAATGGACTGCAGCTAGGTGTCTGGCCGGCTGGAATCACGCTTTTCACTCGACAGTATATAGTTTAAACGAGAAAATGTCCATTAACCCACGACAACGTTATTCGCTAAGTTTTGTTCGTTCTGCCGTTCACTGTTCTGGACCTAGAACATTGCATTTGGACATTGAGTTAACTGAATAGCAAGTTTTTAGTAGATGGCCTACCATAGCTTTAGAAAAATACTACGCAGTAACTCGCTGGCTAGCTTGCGAGCAACATGTAAGATGCTGCGCAAGGGTAATCTTGCTTTTTAGTTTTCATGACTTAATAGCAAGCTTGCCTTGGTGGTTAAGTGACAGCAAAGTGCGCTTCCAAACTAGTTAAATGTGCATTTCTTTGCGCTTGTATTTTGTTACCAGGTCTAATTAAAGTTAGTTCAGCTAGGCTCTCGTTAATAGGTGTTAGCTGAGTACTGTTCAAAGCAAGTCAAGTTTACGAACGAGCAAATCGACGCGTTGGTCATGAAACAACGCGAACGTTAATTTTAGTCCATATCTCTCTAGTAATCTTTGCCATACGATGTTTTATTATAGTAGGTCTTACAAAGTGTTTTAATTGTTATTTTCTCTGTCACTGTTAGCATGGTGGCTGTAGTTATGCAGCTGAACTGGTGTTTTATGTTTTACAGGAGACTACGCCTCCTCGGGCCACCGAGAAGGTCACAGTAGCACCACGGAGATCCACACGGCAGGCGTCTAAGCAACGTGCGCCATTGTCATCAAACAACGGCTTGACTACAAAACGCTTGCGGTACAGTCCAGAGAAAGAAGACGTCAAGAGAGACGTCCCGAAAGAGGCACGTATCCAAAGACTCACACACTTTTTTTGATGAGGGGTTCTGGTTGTTACCACATCCAGTGCCTCCATGCAAGCCAGATGCATGTTACAGAATGGTTATCGGGGAAAAAAGGATTAAAGCTTATGTTTGTTCTTTTATATGCATTGTCTTTCAGGAGCAAATTTCCGCAGAAGAACCACGCATTCCAGAGAGTGAGAGCATGTCAAGCGAGGACGACTCTGGCAGCGAGGAAGAGCAGGAATACCCAGCGGTACGTACTGTATCAGCAGCGGCAGATGTTTTTTCCAGGCACCGATTTTAGAATGAAAAATGGGAAATTATTGATTCTGTCATGTGTTCTTTTCTCATAGTATTTATTTTCTCCACAGGATACACCTGGTGGATTGTCTGCTTATGAACTGAAGCGCTTGGAGAACATCCGAACAAACCAAGCATTCCTCTCTGCCCTCAGTCTTCCTCAGGTAAAGTTAGTTCCTGCTGTATTGTTGCTTCACCAGTTGCACTACGAGGAACTTAGTTAACCACTGCATCGTCCTCCTTATGAATAAATCTCCCAGTGTTAAATGACTGAACCATACTAGTGTTGGGAGCATGTAACAGAGTCCCTGCAGATCACAATCCTGTTTCAGATTTCATGTTACTAGACCAGCAGAGGAGTCTGTGTTTTGGCATCGGTAATATGATCCATAAGTGTTAAGAAGGAATTTTGGTCAGAAACCTTGCCACAACTTCCTGATAGAAATTTTTCAAAGAAAAGGAGGTGTTGCAGCATGTTTTAAGTCTTTACCAAAGGTGGATTCTGTAAATGATATCATGTGGGTGTGTCTTTGTATGCATGTAAAAGAAACCAGCACATAGTGACTGAGACGAATGAATAAGGTCATTTACTCTATCATTTGTGTCTACACTTTTCCCTGCCATTAAAATAACTTTCAGTGTGAGTGTCATTAAGATTTAGACCAGTGCTTGTTTTGTGTTCTAGATTACTGCATCTCTGAAGCAGAAGCCCACACAGAGAGGTCTCAAGAAGTAAGTAATCATCAGCCTGCATTTTACTGTGGGAAATGTCTTTGTGCTTTTGACCTGGCAATTACTACTTTAGTCAGTGCGTTGCACCTTATTGGTTGCTATATGCGAAAAGAAATTTCTGGGAAACCATTTGGTTGGATGTTGTATCAAGAGCTGTTTAGGTCCCCCATCAAGTGGTTATTGTGAAGAGGCAGTGCCAGGTATTGAGTGTGGTGGTCGTCTGCTTTGTGCAGAGAAAAGGCCAAGAGCTCCGTGAAAGAAGTGCTCCCTGTTCGTAAGTCCATGCGGCTGCAGAAGAAGGAGGCGGAGCCACTGGCGTTGCCAGTGCAAGCTGCGGTGACAGAAGAGCGCGTAAGTCACATGTTGAGAGACAAATGGGATGTAAATGTAAATGGCTACCAAATGCATGTCTTTATTTTGCCAATATACTGAAAAGGCATTGAATGCTGATGTCGGGGGAAGAAAATGAGTAGTTTACCTCACAATTGTCATGTAACACGAATACCTAGGAGAATTTTAAATTTACTGGAAGGATTTGAAAAATTAACTCCGGGGGTAGTGTTTGAGTATACCGCACCAAGCACACGCCAAGTATATACGAACTTTAAATGCTTGATGTGTCCTACACAGTGCTTTCCCTTGTCTTCGTCTTCTCAGAACGATCTCGGATGCCATTTTTCTGCTTTAAGATGAACATCCATGTGCGTGCAGTCACACTGCTGACTACTTGACATCCTGTCTGTGGTCACTATTAGCTCTAAACGATTACTGTGCTGGCGCTGCTTGTTGCATCATTGTGTGATGTATTCATTTGCTTAGGTGTTGTTTTCTGTATACATTGATCATGTGGTCCTCCTGTATGCACATATGTGCCTTTCGTTTGTAAGTTGCTGTGGTGGAGAGCATCTGCTGGATGCATCAATGCAAATGTAAATTCCTCTCAACAGGAGCAGTGGGTAAGCAAACCAGCTGGCCCAATCGCCATGGTTCCAGTCAACATGGAGGACGGCAGCCAACTACCTGCTGCCCTGCTGGATCTGTGGAGGGAGGTGAGGGAAACGAGACTTCATGGTGTGGCAGAGCAGTAGTGTGGCTTTGGGGTTTTGAAGCTGGACTGTTAACCTAAAGGTTGCTGTGTTAGTTCCTAGGTGGGGCATTGCTGTTGTGCATTAAAGTAACCTTCAGGAACCCAGCTGTATGGGTGGATGTTAAAAATAAGAAGTAATGAAGTAAAAAAAAATTAAGAGATCCTGGTTAAAGGTGTCTACTAAGCAGATATGAAATATACTGTGCTAATGCATGTAGGCAACCATTTGCCATTCCTCTTGTTAACACAGACTACTTTGTGTCCTTGCAGAAAACTGCCACGGTTGAAAAGGAGAAGTTGAGTCTTAAAGGGTGAGTAGGTTTCGGGGGAACAGAAGTTTCTGGGGTGTGACGTTTTTGAGTATCGTGAGGTATCTGTACCTGTTTCCATCGTTGGTCAGATACACGGCGACCTTGAAGAAAATGAAGCTGAGCGCAGAGCGAGTGGTCAAGGTCGTGAAGGACCGGGTCTACTCTGCAACCTTTCACCCATGCACCAGCCGCCTGCTCGCGGCTGCCGGGGATAAGTGGGGCCGCGTGGGGCTCTGGGACCTGGTAAGGACCTTGCTCGACTGTCTGTTTGGCTGTGTCAAAACGGCTCCTGAAAGGGGTGGTGGGCCTCACAGTTCTCCCACTGAGTTACTGAGTGTATCACCATCACCATTAGATGGTGGAAAAAAAAGAAACCTATCAAGTTGTAATGAGAGTCTGAGACTTAAGTCATAACATGGATGGAGCTGTCACGTTATTAGTGACTTGTTCAATTTGAAACGCATACTGTTTTGCTGTGGAGAGCACACTTTAGACTTTGGTTAAACAAGACTGATTGACAGTGCATGGTAGCCCCACCCATGGGGATGATCCGCAGAAGTGCTTGTGGCCTCCTGTATAGTACATGCGTTGTGGTTTCTCTCAGAGCAGAGCGTTGTCTGCATGTTGATCACTGCGCTGTGGCCCTTCTCTCTCCCCAGGAGGGTGACTGGGGTGACGATGGGGTGTTGCTCTTCGAGCCGCACTCTCGTCCTGTGTGCTGCATGGCCTTCTCCCACTCCCACCCCGCCAGCCTGCTGTCAGTCAGCTACGATGGGGTACTTCGTGGCACAGACATCAACAAAGCCGTCTTCGATGAGGTGCGGCATCCGCGTGGTCACGGGTGGCGAAGTTGAAGCTTCGCAGATCCATTTTGGATTCGTTTTACTGGGGATTCTATTCACATACCCTACGCACAGCTCTATGTCTGTTCAACATGCTGCGTGAACCGATAGCTGCTGTATCTGCATCTGGGCACTGTACACTATTGGATGATTCTGTATGTTTGCAGTATTTTATGATGACTTTCTTATATTCCTGTTTCTTCAAACCAGGTGTATCGCTCCGACATTGGCCTGGCTGCCTTTGACTTCCTGTCACATGACTGCTCCACATTGTTGGTCTGTGACTGGGAGGGGGATGTTGCCATTGTTGACAGGAGAACCTCAGGGTAACTAAACTGTCATTCTGTAATATGTTAAGTTTGCGATTGCCTTGTAAGAGCCAGGCTAATGCGTGTGTGTGTGTGTGTAGGACATCCCACAAGACGCTCTTCACACTGGACACAAGAACCCTCCGCTGTGTTCATGTGCACCCTGTCCAGAAGCAGTATTTTGTTGCCGCAGAAACCAGGTATGTGGGGCGGAACTGAGTGCCAGTGTCAGACTGGAAGGCCGTGGCAACATAAGTGTTCAGTCTACTAAAGTGATAATGTTTCCCCTTTCACTTATACAAGCACAGGATGTGTGTGTGTCCAAAGTCAGTGTCGAGATGATGGCACAATACAGGTTTCAATAACTAAATGGTATGCTTCTCACAAATGAATGCATGTGGAAACTTGTTTGGATCTGAATCAGTCTCTAGATTTCACCTGAAAGAAAAAAATAACCAAATTGAGGACTGCTGTTTTCCCTCTTTTAGGGATGCACACATTTATGATGTCCGATGCCTGAAACGCAGAAACAACAAGCCTGTCTCGAGCTTGCTGGGCCATGCTTTGAGCGTTTCATCCGCATACTTCTCTCCCAGCACTGGAAACAGAGTACTGACCACCTGCATGGACAACAATATCAGGTGGGCTATGTCTGCTCAACTTGTAGATGACTGCTGGTTTTTAGAGGGTGGGATGGGGCAGCAGTTTATGTAAGACCTGGGATTAAGTGGTGGGGGGGAAGACATGAGAATAAAGGACAATAGTGCTTGAACCCACTGAGCGGTGAACAGCAGCATGTTCCCTTTATAGGAGAAACAGTGACTTTCAAGGAGTGTTGATGCATTTCTGTGTTGTGAAGTAATGGTAGCTCTTTGATTTCCAGGGTGTTCGACACATCAGAATTCAAATCGCAGGCTCCACTTCTAAGTTCTGTCAGGTAAAGGAATCTGCTTTGCAAATGTATAGCTGGGGATGCTGGCAGTTAACCAGTTGCTCGTTTGAGGGCTGTCATGTCAGTTAAGGGCTAAAGATAAACAATTAAAAAATTATCCACGTTTCTGCATAATTTGCACAATGACTGCTGAGAAGTGCAACTGTGTTGTGTTAGCGATTACACTCTGAATCAGTGCCGTATCAGTGCTGAGATGGTGAGTTCTGTGTACCCACCCAACCTGTGACTGAGCGTGTGTGTGTGGGTGTGTGTTCTCACGATAGACACGACATGCAAACGGGGCGCTGGCTGACCAAGTTGAGAGCCGTGTGGGACCCCAAACAGGAAGACTGCTTCGTGATAGGCAGCATGCAGAGGCCGCGGAGGATGCTGGCCTTCCACGAGAGCGGCCAGCTCGTCCACACCTTCCGGGACGAGGAGCACCTCTCCACTGTCTGCTCCGTCACAGCCTTCCACCCAAGCCGAAACGCCCTGCTGGGGGCCAACTGCTCCGGCCGCCTGCACGTCTTCACCGGCTGAGGGGGAACCCCCAAACCCCCATCCCAACGCCATGCTGCACCTCTTGCGTCATATCTAGCATCATCAATTATCATTCCAGAAAAGCACATTGTTCCTTAACGTTGTCTTGAGCGGTTCTGTTCATGTACTTATGCTGCAGTTTTAAAGTGTTCTATTTTTCTATAGGATGTCCTCCTGTTGGGTCTTTTTGTAATAAATTTAATAATAAACTTATCGAACTTTATGCATGTTTTTTTCAGATTTCTGCCAGCCTTCCTTGCATTTTGTTGTCCAGTGGATGTGGGTGGTTCTTTAAGTTTGAATTAGCTTGGCGCATGTTGTGTAAGAAAGTTTCCTCTAGATGGCAGTATAGTGCAATAAATTACAAAGGTGACAGTAAACTACAGAAACTCACAGAAACTTCACTGAGGCATCTTTAAACATTTTTGAATGTTTATTTCAAGTTTGTTTTTTTTTATTTCCATGGCACCGGTTACAAGGGACTATCAGAAAGAAACAATATCTCATACTGTTTCATACGGAAGGTTTCCTACAGTACAAAGATGGTTTCGGAATGAGTCAGACTGAACAGGAGCTCGATTTGGCACATAAATTTGTATATATATTTATATTTATATATGAAATTAACAGCAACCTCCCATCCCATGTTAAAAAGATGCAGTCATTAGACAAACGCAGGAAATGTCTACCGACACGCTTGTATGTGCATCTGCACACGAATACGCAGAACAGAGTGTGGCAGCTGGCAAAATGGCAAGCAGAGTACATATAGTAAAAATGTAGAAATGCACAAAAAGGTTTTTCTGACCACACTGGAGTCTGTAATACCAGAATGCTTTGTAGGGTGACAAAAATAGTATTTTGCTCTTTTTCATTTGATGATCTTCAACAGTAGGTTCCTTCTTCACTATGTCCTAAATACAGAGGTGTTTACTATTTAAATGCTCCATCTGTAGGGGAAGCCTTAACCACACTGTGTGACAGGTACTTCAAGCAAAGCACCATCTCCTGCAAGTGACAAAGCAGCATGTCTTCTCCAGACCGGCCAGCCTTCACAGCTGCCCTGTATCTCAATCCTGCAGCCAGGGGTGTGGCTTCCAAATGCTTTCCAAATGCGCAGCTGGGAAATCTGGGGGGCTTAGCAGACCCTACTGTAGAGCAGATGACTCTGACCTATCTATAGAAAGAGTCCCAAATTACTACTACTCCCAGGCTGTCTAAAGCCCAGCTCAGCACCTCTCTGTGTGTCTCTTATCCATGGCTGCTCAGTAGTCTGTAGTCTATGAAGTAGTCTATGAAGATCCGTTTATAGCCCGATTCATTTCTACACCATCTACAGCGTAAGCTCTAAGATTATTCATCAGTCTAAAGTCTGGGTACAAACTATGGGTTCCACCACTGCTGCCTGTATCACCATTTGGCAAATCTGAACCAAGCAGCATCTTGCTAGCTCACAGTCCATCAAGGGCTGCACCATCAGCTGCTAACAAACCTATGCTAGAAGCAAACAGGTGAGGAGGCCTTTTCTCCAGAAGCTGGGCAGCATGTCAATTGACCCACTTCATACTATAAGGTCCTTGTGTCTGATCAACTGAATTTTATTTGAAAGTTCTGTTTCATCACCATATGGGCACCAACTTTCTGCATAGCAGTGATCACATTACTAGAATAGTGGCAAAAGCTCACAACAGAATGATTACATTGGTAGTGTGTGGTGGTGTCCAACTTTGACAGCTCTACCGTTTTACACACCTTCCACCAATCAAAATTCACCAGCAAGTAATCCGGGCCAAAAGCTTGAGGAGGCTGAAGAAAATGGCTGGCCAAACTGATGGTGCACCAAGAGCACTCGCCTTGTCCTCCGAACAAACACCAACAGGCAAGCCTGGCGTGCAGGTACCGCGCCATACCCCCACCTGTGTCCAGAGAGAGACCTAGCAGCAGCACTCCAGTGAGCTGGATCCTAAAGCACAGCCCAAAGCCATCAGAAAATGCTCTGTGTTCTTTCATGTTCTTTCCAGCTCTCATTTGCCCTGGAGACCAGTAAAGCACAACCTGCTGAAGTGCCATCACCATGTGAAAAAACATCCCCTTAGTCCCATGCAGGTAGGTTATCCGAAATGTTTCAAACAGCACAGACAACAGGAAACTGAAATCTGCGAACAGTTTTTGCAAAATGTCAAGTTTCAAAACATCTTAAAATCAGATTACTAATTGTAAACAATAATAATAATTATAATAATGATGACAATAGATAGAATTCAGCAGCTATATTGAGTTCAGTCCTGTCATAAATAAAAAGTACAATAAAATGTCCCTAACTCAACAGAATAATTGCAGAACGTTCTCAATACTCTGACATTCAATAATCAATACATCACAAATTCCATTTAATAAAACCGTATCCAACAGTTAATGGCCTGAGGCTACCCATATTATGTTTTTGTTGTTACAATTTTTTATTGCTTATTGCTTGCTGAATATTGCGGCCATATTGTTGCGCATTTGTTGGTACACCATTTTCATAGTGAAGCTACATAATGCTGTTAAAATGAGTTCAAAGCAGACCATCAATTCAACACTGTCACCTTTCACCTTTTCCCTGTTAAAACCAAATAACTTTCATCTTTCATCTTCTTAAAGAAAGAAAAAAAAAACAGCAGCCACTTGGCTCCTCCATCAGATTTCTTCATAGCACAGCAACATAGAAAAAAAAACACTACACTGCAATTATGCTGTCTTAAAATATATTTATAGGGTGTATCCTTCATCAAATTCATGGGAAAATAATTCAAGAGTCAATTAAATTGTTACATTTTTGGTACATCTAGGAGATTTAAAAACAGATGTGTGCACTACTGCCTGCTTGAAACAAACCATGCATTCCTGTTACAAAGATTCTGACCCTTGTTTTTAGCACTTGCTTGCTGCTCATACTTCCTGCCGCTGTTAAATCGCCAACTCTGTCAGGCACAATGACTTCTAAGTGAATAATATGTAGACGCCATTGGTCATGCCATGTCCTCCTTTTGCAAAAGAGATACTGCACAGATGAACAGTGCACAATGCAGAAGGACTGGCTAACTGACAAGGTCCCTTCTCTCAAATGCCACCCGAACTCAAATGGCAATCGTCACAGGTCTTCCCCCAGTGGGGACAGGAAGGGGGCAGTGTCCAATCAAATTAGTATCTGACCACATTAACATTCAGGGGCACAGCACAGCTTTTAAAAACTAGCATTTTGCAGATAGCCGGGGTGTCTTTGCCATGGCTGTTCACAGAGGACTGTGAAGGAGGTGACAATGAAGGCCAGACTGCAAGGGCTACTCATCCATGGAAGCTGCCATGCTCCCCTCACTGCTTTTCTCATTGTGATTATCTGGGCAGGGTTCGTGATTGCTGACAGGAATAAGAGCAGTAAGAGCACATGGGACCTTCCCCTTGTTCTGGTCCAGACTCCTCCCACACAGGAAGGGCCATTTCACCAGCACTCTAAGCTCCACCCCTCTTCTCTTAACACCTCCCCCTGTGTCATTATTACTCCACTCAGCACCTTTCTTTCTCTCTCTTGCTCAGAAAAAAATTAATCTCACGTTTGATTCGCTATCGTCTATTGATTGACATAATTGGTTTGAGTTTTATTTAAGTTATATATACACGCACACACAAACACACATACATACTCACACAACATAGCGGGGGGGAGGGGGGTTAACAAGAACAAAACAGGGTTTTACCCAGAATCAAAGCAGTTCAGAACAGCAACCTCATGCTGGACCAATTCAGCTGCACGGGAACCGTGCTGACCTCTGCACTGAAATGAATTCTGCAGCTGGATTTCGGTGGAAATGGGCTGAACAATGCAATGCAAGTACTCTGACTGGACAGACCGACGCTCTGTGGGAGCCAGGACTTTAGCCCGTGAATTGGTCCTTCCACAGCGCTGCAGACACAGGTATCTTTGGTAAACGTATTGACAACCGAATGAGAGGTGGAAAACAGCAGCCAGCTTCTTTGAAGGGGTGGTGATTCAGGTGTGAACAGTCAGTGACACTGGACAAATCCCTGTTTCAGAGCCTTCCCTTTCAGTCTTGCCACTAACACTATGAAGACCTCACCTCATCCATAGAGCTAAAAAAGGTATAATTTAATTTTCAATAACAAAATAACATTTCAATTCTGTTAAAATATACATGGAAAAACTGTCAATATATTAGGAAACAAACTACTTTGTACAAAAAAGTACAGCATTATTATTATGCTAATCATTAATCATAGTATTATTCCCACGATTACAAACTTAAGAGCATAGTTGACATGGAATTAACACCCCAAATTAATATTTCTTTATACAATGAGAAAAACCTACCAATTTCATCGTTCTTATCGTTGTACTTGGAATAAACCAGGATGTATTACTCAAACCAGATCAAACAAACAAATTCACTCCTTATAAAAGGCCTTTTTAAGATTTTTTGTTTGTTTCAAAACCAGATAATTTATAATATTGCACATCTAGTTAGACTGGATCTATGAGAGCTAGTGAGTGTTTTCAAGAGGCTGAGCATGAACACGTCTCTACCAGCTACTGACAATGCTAGGTCACATAACATTACACCATTGTGTCTAGTTTATTTAACTCTTTATAAAACTCATTTTTAAAAATCTGAATTCTACTACACAGCTTGCTATCGCTTGCACATAACTGAAGTCCTATGAAAGTACAGCTGAAGCTTTTTTTTTCTGATAAGCTCGCAAATTCATGACCTTTCCAAAAAAATTAATAAATAAGAGAGACATTAACCACTCACCACTTTTTTCCGACATTGAGGTTCTTAAATAAAATGTAGCTTCCTCACAATAACTCACTCTGTTCAATGTACACATTTCCTACTCACTGTATACAATTCTTCCCAAAATCTCAAAGCAGACTTCACTAAAAAAAAAACCTTTTCAAATCCCACTGAGGTGCAGTCACCGGCACAAAGAACGCCATCAGAACTGTAGCATTTCACACGGATGTTGCTGCCCTTGAGATAATACTTGGGCTGTATCTGCAACTCTCTTAAAACACCCTGCTCCCTCCTTTCTGACAGGAACTCAACAACTTCACGTCTGTTTTGCATCACTTTCGTCCATCCCAAGTCAAGTACAATTTACGTTAAAAGGAATAAATAGAAAATAAAGGCATCGTTTTCCTCAGGTTGTAGCAAACGTTTAATCCCTCAAAAGGAACCGTGCGCATTTTTTTCATTGCTTTGATGTTGGTTACATGTAAGGTTTGTTTGTTTTTTTTTTTTTACATTTTTTTTACATTTTTTTGTAAAAATAAAATACCTGAAATGACCTGAAATTCCAGAGAAGAAAAAAAAACAAAGAAAACGTCCTCCTCTCACTTTATAAAAAAGGGAAGGAAAAAAAAAAAAACCCAGGGGGTGGGGAAATCTCCAGGGAGCGTGCTCAGTAGAGTCCGTGGCATGGGTCTGTGGGTGGAGTCATGAGAGAAGCCGGACTGATGGTGGGATGGGGCCGCCCTTCATCACTCACTCGCGTTTTCATCTTCTCAGCTCCCCAGTGGAGGGGAGGGGGGAGGGAAGGGGCGTGGCTGGTCGCACCTCTAGACCAACACCTCAGTTTCACTTGATGAGCAGCTCGCCGAACCAGCGCAGCTTGCAGGTAACCCACCGCCTGAGGGGGCAGAAGTATTCGTAGTGGAACTGCTCGAACTCGGGGGTCTGACGGATGTCTCGCAAAAACGCAATGTCAAGGTCTGACTCTGTGAGGATGATGAGGAGGAGGAGCAGGACGAAGAGGAGTCCCACGGTCACCAGGAGGAGGCGGAGGACGCTCAGAACGAATTTGTTCACCTGCTCCACTTCGGACGAGGGGGAGACCCCCGCTTCCCCCCGGCTCAGGACGGTGCCATCCGGCCCGAACTCCACCACGTCTCCCACCAAGGGGGTGCCCGCCTCAGACTCCTTCTCCTCCTCGATGCTGCAGGGGGCACCATTGATCTGGCGGGAGATGGCGAGCTCCAGGCTACGCTCGGCCACTGGAGTGGGCAGCACACTGTCGGAGGGGCTGTAGGCCTCATCTGAGATGACCGCCGTCCCCTCGCCTGCGTCTGCTGCTTGACTGCGGGACCGCGGGATGAAGGAGTCACCATGGGAGACCGAGCGGACAGGAGTGGAGTGGGCGCTGTCCCGCAAGGACTCCAGACCTGCATGGGAAAGGGGGGCAGAAAGAAATTTAAAAATCGATCACTTCAAAAGGGGGCAGAGAGAAAAGTAGTCTTTCAAAACACGAGCCACTTTAAAGTGCCATCACCGAAATGCTGCCATTGTTTGCTGGCTCCCAGGTCACAATACAGACACTGCTGGCTTGGAACCATTTCACCTTTTTCATTACCAGGCAAACAGCATAAGACAGAACACAAAACAACATCACAATAAGTCCTGCTAAATGTCAGTGGGTCCTTTTGCTCAACCCTCTTTTTGTGGTCATATATTGCATCACCATTCCTGGCTATTGTATGCCTGAAGGTGATACAATCGGGATGAAAACCCTGCCCACAATACAGTACAGAATGCGTGGCCATGTAAACCCCGCACAGGATTTCACAGCGGAAAGAGAGCTGAGAGGCAATACTTGTGACTGGTTCCCTGCACACTGGAGATGGGGCTGAACAGAGAGCTCTGACTGAGACAGAACACAGCAAGGGGGGGGGGGGGGCAGAGTGAGACAGACAGGGGCTTGAGAAGATGATTGGGCCCCCAGCTGTCCCCGGGTCTGTTCTGGGGCTCAGACAGCAAGGCCTCAGGCATTCAGGGGGGGAACCCGATCGTGGATATCCCAGAGGGCCTGGTAAGGAGGTTATGTCCATAAAAAAGACGGTGAAGTGATAATGTGAAAATAGACCGCATTATCCCCTCCAGGCAGAATAATCCAACAGGAGGAGATGAACATTCTCTGTGCTGGAAGTGTTAAATGTGATGCTTCCAATGTTAAGTACAGTATATACTCTTAGGTCCAAGGAAAATCAAGAATAACAATGGCAGCTAATTATGAGTTCCATAAATGATGTGATTTGATCCTCTCTCAGCTCTCAGCTTAAGCTCTTGGACCATCAAGCCGTAAACAATTCTGTGTTGATGAATCTGATTAGACAGTGGCTGAAGTGTATGGATGGCCTTTCAGTAACTTCTTTTACAAGTCAGAGGTGGTTAAGACTCACAATATTCAAATACTTTCACCCACTGCATGTCTTATCTTGCTACGAAGAATCATTTAACATGGGAATCAAATTATTCCAAAGTGCTTAAATAAAAAGTAATAAAAAAAGTCATTTCGAAAGATATCAGTCCACGTTTCCCAGACGCAGCAAATATTAAACAATGTAGCAAGGCAAAAGACATTTTTCTGCCAGTAGGCCTTGGTATTCATAATGCCCTTAAAATAATAATCTCATTACTGGAGTATAATCTCATTACAGTTAATGGGTTGACTTTTGATTAAGTTTCCTCTGGATGCTGTTTATTACAGTGTTTTATAGAACTCAGGGGACTACCTTGCTCTTACTCTGGACAGCTCTGTGAAGCAGGAGTGATCTTTAGTTAATCACCCTAACAACCAAACATCCAAGGATGACAAACCCACCTGAGGAAAAAACACAATGTGTTTGACCTCTTACTCATGCTCAAATGTGCCCCATAAATCTGTAATTTTCTGTAATCTGTAAAACTCAGATTGCATTGCAATGGACTGATCTTCAACCTTTACATGAAACTTGTACTGGGAGCTAATGTTATGAAATCACAGTCATGGAAACCTGAGAAGGATGATACAACTTGAGCAGCCACACTGAAGGGGGACACAGCAAACTGACCCTGGAACAGTGCACAGCAGCAGAGTTTAAAATAAAAAGAAAAATAACTGCTCTGAGATAAAGACTCTGGACTCCCCCCTGTACACCATGTTGGTGTTCCACAAAACAAATACAACAGAGCCACAGATTCCTCATATATTGAGTGTGGTTTGTTTTTCTAGACAGTGAGGGTCTGTTGGCCTAACGTCAATCCAAAGTAAAACCTATGATGCTTCAGGAAATATGCCTTTATCGCCTCGCTTTTTGTTATTCCAATGCATGTTTTCCTCTCATGAACTCCTTTATGGCAAATATGGTATTCCACACAAGTGCTTACAGCATTTCTGCAAGAATCCCTTATGCTTGAGCACTTCTAAATCAGGCACGTACCCACTCTTTGTGCAGTTACGGATTGATGTCTCCTAACATTCAGAGCGGTCACTGACCCAGGAAAACTTTCCCCTCTGCACAACAATATTTTCATTCAGTCCACAGCATATGGGCACACAGACTCCTGCTAAAGAGTTTGAGTTCACATCTCTGCAGATGGGAACAGAGAAAACCCTGTAGTTGTGAAGCAGAAGAGTTTGTGGTAAGCTATTAAATTCTCCCGCATATCTGAGGCAGACACATTACACCCTTGTTGAAATGGATGACAGGAGTCAGATTCTTCTCAGGACACAGGCTTGTGCGTGTGCTTTATTTTCACGTCATAGCTTGGATAAATATATAAATGAAAGAAAGAGAGGATAAGGCAGTGGTAAATTTAGCGCTGCAAATACAGGTCCTGACTCAGGAAATTCTGTGAAGCTCCTGACACAAGGGATGCAACGGTCTGCAAGTTTGGGATGGTTATTTCACCAGTGCTGCCAAAACAGGTGCTAATGCATATCTTTGTATACATCAGCACAGTGTGAAATTCAAGAGCCAAGCTATTGACACCCATCTATTAGAACAACATTATTAAGGACAGAAACACTTCACCACAAAATGAAACTTCCAACCTTGTAATCAGAATTATACTGTTTACCTGCAAGTGTCAGGCATTTCAATTTCACAATAAAGGAGCTAAAGCTGCTGAATTGAAAGATCAACCTGACCGGAAGAGCGAATAAAACAAAACAAAAAACACCGCTGACATGATAAAACCCCAGAGATGATTTAGGATGACTATTTCAGTCAACAAGAAACTCACTTCACATGGCACATGCGCACGGAAGGGAGGAGGTCCCAAAAACATCTCCCAGAAAGACCCCGAAGAGGGTCTCCCCCCCGAGGTACGTGTGATTTAAAGCCAGTGAGGCGGGGGCGAGAGAGACGTCGGCGCGGCACGGTGCCACGTCACTCAGTTTACCTGCGGAGGTGCCAGGCTGGGAGTAGGCGTACGGGACGCCGGGGGACGAGGAGGCCTGGGCCTGGTCTGGCTGGCCCGCGAGGGCAGGGTAGAGGGGCAGGACCCCCAGGGCCTTGCCCAGCAGGCGGGGCCCCAAGCTCAGCACGCGCACCTTCACATCCCGGTAGCAGTGGTTGATCATGCGCAGGTGAACGTTCACCTTGGTCCTGATCCTGATCAGGCACTTCACCATGGTGGCGTTTTGTTAAAAATGGGGCGCGCCCCGGGTTCCCTGTGTCCTGTGCGTGCGTGCGCGTGTCCCTCTCTCCCGTCCCGGTGGCAGTTTCAGGGCTGGTCGGCGATCCCCTGGCCCGCTGTGTGGTCTGACAGCGGTAGCGCGACAGGGAGGGGCGGACGACTCTGCCCCGCCCACCAGCAACGAGGCCACTCCTACTCCTGTGTCAGTGACATACATGGAGAGGAAGGACGGGGCAGCAGGCCCTGGTAGCGCTGCTATTCTGGGAGGGGATATTAATACCCCCGTGGGCCGTGGGACAGCTGGGGCGCACTCAGCGGGGCTGGGGAGGTGGTGGACATTTCTGTTCCACAGAGAGACGGAGTCCTTTTCACTCCTCTCTCCTCCCTGCAGGACTCGTACAGAGTGCAAGCCATCAGATCTCTGCTCTTACCAGGGCAGGCCCTGTGCTCAAGTGGAACTACATGCTGTTGCCCAACACAGGCCCTGGATTCTGCCCGTCAGACCTGCTGGGACGCAGGGGCTGCTGGGACAGCATTTCGGCTTAGCTCCGCCCTTGGGAGCCGGAGGGACACAGAGCTGGCTGGCTGACGATTGGTTGAGCTACACTTGGGGGTCACGTGGTTCTTCTAAGACTGGCAGTGCAGGGGGAACCCAGCACTGGAAATAGACCAGCCTGAGTGACACAGACACCTGCCTTTCGATTCTCTGCTCAGGGGTGTAGACTGGAGCGAGCACTCGGGTTACTGCCCACGCTGGCGGGGGGCACTGCCCGGTCCCAGAATAGGAGCATAACCCACACAGGACACCTGTGCCATTAGCACCTCCCTACCACTACAGCTTGTTTGCATTACCAGGGCCACTTAGGTGATTTGTCAAAACTGCAGTAATTCAAAACAAGATCTGATGAAATAACCCACATGATGTATTGTTTCACTGCCACCACTTTCTTAGCGCTGGTTCGTAACCCAGTATTCTTCATACTTTACAGAACATGTTAACCCTTCTGTGGTGTTTGGCACATGCTGGAAGAGGCGGTCTCCCTGTGATGTCACAGGTGTCCAGACTGGGCTGAATGTGCAGATGGCCAGGGTCAGAGGTCAGAGGTCACCGTAGAGGTGGCAGAAGTCTTACCCTCCATGATGGATATGTGGACCGCTCTCCGACGTGTTCGAGGGACGCTGCTCAGTCGGGGACCGTGAGTGATAGACGGACAGCTCCTGCTGGGCACCAGGCCAGCCCTGTGGATGCACACACAGTACACATTCAGGAAAGGAGCTGGGGAGGGTGTAGCGCCAACACACAACACAAGGGGGTGCTAGAGCCAACTTACTACATAAATCAAGACAGGTACAAAGGACTGTGTAGCATCACTTTTCACCACAAGGAGGCAACACAATACAGCACAAGGCAGGACAGGGACAGGGTAACGTGTAGTGCACACAAACAGCACAAGGGGGTGCCAGTATTAATATAGTGCACATATCAGCAAAGAGTGAGACAGCTTGAGTTACACCACAAAGGGGCCACTGTACAAGCATACCGCAAGCAGAAGCAGAGCAGGAGAATCATGAGAAGTTTTATATTTTGAGAATATTTTAAGAATGTCACCTGTGTATCTCTGGAGGCTCCCTCTTTATTTTGGCGCTTTGCTCCATCACTTCTTTTGCAACTCTGCCACTGTTATGAAAGAAAAGGGAGAGCTCTCAGCCTATACCCACAGCCCCAGAGCCTACTAGTCTCTCCCATTTTGCTAAGACACGGCTCTGTCCCTAAGCTCACAGCTTCAACTGCGCTAAAGCTCAAACGGAAAGCCAAGATCATAGTCTCCACTTTATAAAACTCAAACAGAGAGCTCGGTCTCCAAGCTCACAGTCCAGTCTCTGAAACAGTGATAAAACTCAGACACAGAGCCGTCTCCATTTTTTCAGCGCAGAGTCTGACAGTCCCACAGTACAGCTGAAAGCCAGCGCTGTTGCGCTGGGCCGCTCAGCAAAAGGGCTTTGATACCGCACTGCAGCGAGGGATAAACCATAAAGTCTATGATGATTCTGATCAGATTAACCTTGTGAACCCCATTCTCTAAAATCCGATCACCTTCCTCTGGGAAACTGCACATCTGGCACCCAGCGCAGTGGCAGCTGCACTGCTATTCATATCTGGCTGAGATTTATTGCGTTTTCCCTTGAATTTGCTCCGGCAGTTCGGTAACAAAATTAAAAGCACCGGAGAACTGATTTCAGAATGGCAGGGCCACTTTATTGAATTTTGTCTAGGGAAAAAAAGGACCACATTTCTGCATTATTTGTTCATTTTACAGGAGAGGAGCATTTAGCCTTCAGCTAATGGGGGCTTGAGTGGTCTGTGTGAGTCATGGCACTGCATTGGTCTCAGCTGTAGGCCCATTCTATACTCAGGCCCTTCCACTCTACACTGTTGAAAGCACCAGGCACATGCAAGGCACAGGGGAATGCATTAGGTCACATGGGGATCCTTCACCTGAGGGGAACAGCTCTTCTGTTGAGCTGTGGAGTATCCGGGGTGACCTCTACTTACTGTCATTATTTACCTGTATCGGAACCGACTCCCTTTGAAGAACAGGTTACTACTGGACACAGTCCGCACCTGACTGGACTTCTCCAGCCTGAGGGAGAAAGAGGAAAGAAGAGGGACGGGGAGGGGGGGTGATTGAGGGTTGGAGTGGAGAGGAGAGAGGGGTAAATTTTAATATTGCACTGGGGATGGTGGTGCAGACAGCACGCGGTGACAATGGGGATGCATTACTCATATCTCTGTACCATAACCTTCTTACACACCATTGCCAAAACCCACACTTCCCCTCACTAGTACTCTCAGGGGGAACTCAACCTGTGGAGCATACACCAGAGGACCTCTGCATTTAAGCGGGAGAGTTTAGGCCTTAAGACTATAACCTGCCTGTGTTGGGGCGGTGCTGTGTTTGGACAGGCTGGACTGAGACCCCCATCCTACCCCACCTCCCCCACCACCCTTCAGCCAATATCAGGCTCTCTCCCTCTTGACCCGACCCTCTTGCCTTGCCAGTTTCAGTGAGATTTCAGACCCACCAGGGGACTTTTCATTCCCGCTCTCTCATCTGTCAGACGCTACCAGCGTCTGTTTTCCCAAACACAGCCGAGTGGAACCCAACACCGAGCCCATGAATTATTAACACGTTCCTGTCACTCCGCTCTGCAGAGCTGTTCTACTGAGGGCAGGATTCACCAACACTGATTTGATCATGTTCTAATAAACAACCTGTGCGCATCTGGGTCCGCCTATTCGATTTCGGGGATTCACTGCGCCAATACACAGTGAAAACACCACCAAGTACATCTCCACCATAAACCTGAAACCACCAGAAAAGAAAAAAACAAAACAAAACAAGCAACAGATTCAATCCCGCTGATGGTAAACATAGACCTAATTACCCCAGCCAATCCACACGCATTTTTCTGCATGGCATGCCTGGAGAGTAATTTTGTCATTCACACGTGGAGCGGCATTAATAATAGATGGAATAAGAGACGTGACTGATGAGGGGTCTCCTGGGTAATGAGGCGCGGGAGATTATGGGTCTGTCTTATGCCACAAACAATCCTTTCGCCACAGCAAGGATCTGCTCATGCTGAGAGAGAAGGTGAGCATGGTGTGTGTGTGTGTGTGTGTCTGAAAGGGAGAGAGAGAGAGCTTTTGTGTGTATTTGCTGTGTATTTGCGGTTGTGTATGCCTGAGAATTGTTGTATGGGTCCGTGTCTGGGAGTCTATGTGTGTATATGTGTGTTTGTGAGACAGTGTGTGTGTTTTGCCTGTCTGTGTGTGTGTGCTTGCATGTATGTGTGTTTTTGTATGTCTGTGTGTGCATGTGTGCACTTGCATGAGGGTGTGTGTCTGTTTTTCTGTTCGTCTGCTTTTCAGATGAACAGACAGGCTCAGTGTCTGCACTGCACTGTAACTGCAGAGCAATTTCACAAAGAAATAATATCCATCGGGGGGGGATCCGGCAGACTGTCAGCCGGCTCAGACACAGATCCATCAGCCTCCAGAGTGGATGATCTGGGGCTGGCAGAGGCTGAGGGTGAATCCTCTTCTCCATCCCTGTGCTCAGCCACCCCTGGCCCTACACCAGGCCCATACCCAGAAATCCCCATCACCCTCGGGCTTTGCACAGCTGATACTCAGGGGTGTGGCTGCTTTTACCTGTTCCCCCAGAGTGACAGTGAGTGTGAAAATGGGTGTGGCATCAGAAACAGCAGGCGACACATGATGAAGAGTACTGCTTGTGCACTCCCAGACTCACTAGAGAGCAGAGTCGCTTGGAAAAGGTCACGTCTGATAGACACCTCTGCCAGTGCTGCGCTCACCCTCTGAAGAACACGTTAGCATCGACTGGGCATCCACTACTCTGTTACATAGCTTTCAGAAATATAGGCTGATGCTGTTTGTGTGTTTATGTGAGCGTTTGCATGTATGAGCATGTGCATGAGAGTATCTATTCTTGTATGCGTATGTGCACATGTGCATGTGTGTGTCTATGTGTGTGCTTGCGCATGTTTATGTGTCTCATGAATGACTACTATGACGTGAATGACTGCACTGTTAGTCAGTGAAACCTCATTACCAATAGTATATGTTTTCAGACGGGGACATACTGAACGATAATTGGTAACTGAGTAATGGGAGGGCCTTGGCTGGACTCACTTGTAGAAGGCCTGGTTCTCCACTCCGCACTTCCATAGGTGCTTGCAGGCCTCAGGTGTTGGTGCAAAGTACGTGAGGATGATCTTTTTGTCCTATACACAGGAGATTCAGCACAGAGTTTAAACTTGCGATGATGCGTCAATCAGAGTCACAAAGCCAATAACACACACGAGCATTCTCCATCAGAGACAAGAGACTACAGACTACCTTTCCTGAACAGCATGGCAACATAAGCTACATGGAAAAACAGAACACCTGAAGGAACTGTTATTAGATGATAAAACACAGTCACGTTCGTTATCCATTCTATTTTACCACAACCAGGAAAACTTTTCAATAATTCATGAGCTCACCTCCTTCTGATTTGCATATATATGGAATGTCTTCCCTTCGAACTTCAGCTTGGTAACCTCGTTCCTGTCCGCAAGGAGAGGAGATTCGTAACTCAGACGGCGCCGCAGCGTTGGCACGAGGGCGTTAAATATTCATCACAACCACCGGCAGATCACACACACGCCACAAACACAGCTCCGCGCTCCCCTGAAGAAATACGCGGCTGATTCGACTCGAGATGCCGAGGTAAACTGACACAGCAGATCACAGAACACTGCAGCTAGCGCCTGCTGATAATGAACAAACAACAGGACCATTTGGCAAAACAACAAACATTTCAGTCAATGTTCTCTTCAAGTGGTACATTCATAACATCTTCTTGTAACAACTTTATTTCGTCTCACTGCGTTCAGTTAAATAAACAAAGAGTCTCCAAAGAACATTAGCGAGAAGAGAGTAAGATGTCAAAAGCCTCATAGTGGGCCTCACGACTTGCTTGAACCAAGCGAAAGAATTTACTCTACACATTGAAAAAAAACTCAGCGAGTCAATGATAGCACCCCTTTTGAGGTTCATGAAGCCTCACTCCCCTCTTCCAACTGAATGTCCACGTGACATCATGGCTGCCCGGAGCAGACCCTGTTGCAGCTCTCACACATTGGGTATGGCAGTATTATGTGCTGTAGGGTAGGGACAGCACTGTCTCCAGCATAAAAGCCCTGCATACAGTCTTACACACAAATATGGGGGATGATTTCAATCCCAGCTCTGAGGCCATGTCTATCTCTTCTTCCTTGAATGGGGCAGAGTAACGCACCCATGCAGATCCATTTACGAGGCCCCACCCACACTGTGTCCCCCTGGCCTAGCTGAACACCAGGACTGCCCCTGCCTGGACGTCTGTGAGCCTTCTCTCATTGGTCACAGGGTTCCAGCTACCTCCACATGAGCTCCAATGAGCAGCAAGTGCGGAGACGGGGAAGGGGGGAGGGTGCTGTTTGGGCATCCCCACTCACCACTTAAGAAAGTGGACTCTCTTGTTTCCCTGAAGCACGACGAATCCGTACGGGGTGAAGGCGAGGAAGGCGGGGTTTCCGGAAACATCCTGCAGGACCAAATGCAAAAGCAGAGATTCCCGAGTTGAACGCTGCCAGAGTGACTGCAGGGGAGCTTTCCTCCACTGCAAAGGCCTGATGAACACCACCATGTCCCTCAAACCCTGCCCCCTTCATCACATGTCCCATAGATCTCCAATCATCGTATTAAGAGTTACAGGGTAAGATATATAGTGTAAAAGAGAAAGAAAATGCCAATCAGAGTAAAGAATGAGAATACTTAGGAGTGATTACTGCATAATGCATAAGGAATATGGATATATTTGAATTTGTCTTCTGACCTTGCATGGATGGGGATCCACTCCGTATGTCTCCAACATCTGCGCTTTCTGCAGGAAGTTCAGCTCTGATGTTTCTGGTGTCTGCCCCCTGTGGGTAAAGACAGGGGCGATATCAATCCAGGTTTAAAAAGAGGATCACATCAAACTGTGCAGTAAGACAGGGCAAAATCAAACTGGATGTAAAACAGGGTGATATCAAAATGATAGTACCAATGTTCAGTTTCCAAAGACAGACCATCTGTTTTGCAGAGACAGTCTGAAATGTCACAAAGGTCACATTTAAATGCCTGTTTTGAATTCAAACTACGTTTCATGGTTTAATTATAAGTCCATGTCCTTGGGTACTGAGGAGCGACTGGATACCAGCCTGATCTCACCTGGACAAAAGGCCAGATGGAGTCGAGTGAAGGATTAGTCAATGATCCCACTTACTTTTACTCCTTAAGGTTTAATGCAGTACCGAGGATTCAGAATGCAATTACAACTTGTAACTTGAGTTTCATTCTGATTGTCACCTAAGATCTCTCTTATGTCATCCAGAAAAAAAAAAAAAAGCACCCTGCCTGTCTCAAGATGTATGGGCAACTGGCTTACTCTGTAACATTCAAAGCTAGTGTTAAAGCACCTTATGCATTACAGCACCTTTATGTGTTTTACTATGGGAAGCACCTTCCCATAATAAAAGCATAAATCAAAACCAAAAGGGTTTTTGTTCAGTAAGAGAGAGCATGAGAGGAAAGACTACCACTAGAGGGCAGCAGAGGACCAGGTCGACAATAATAAAAAAACATTACAAATTCCATAGTCGGTGCAGCTGTATTCACCCCCCTGTCCTTTGTGTGAACAGTGAACAGGGCTAATCACTGGTTTCTCAATAGAGCTGCAGTTCCTCCTGTCATATTGTTACAGACCCTTCCATGATGCAGCAATAACTGACTCCACATTGACTCAAGTCAAAGTACATTCCAGACCAGGTTAATTGCTTAACACCTGTTACGGTTAGCTACTTGGCTGATTCTGACTGGTCTATTCGGAGTGATAATGTGATATTGATGAACTAAGGAAAAAAGTAAAAGATTGGGCACCCGCTGCAGCTCAGCGGTAGCGTTGTGGCTCATTTCAAGAAGAGGATGGATATTGTGTTTAGCGTACAGGACGGCAGTTAGTGGTAAAAGTTAGTCTGGATTTGGAAAGGGAGCCCTGAAAAAACACAACAGCTACAACACAATAACCCATATATGCATATTCAGTTAATCTCAAGTCAAAAGACTGCCTGACGATATTTTACGCTTTCGGATTCGACTTTCCCCGAAATGAACTCGATACGAGTTATTAACAGTCCTGTTCCTCTAGGACTCCACCCCGGCGCGATGCGGAGCTGCGCCCGGCGTGACGCCGCGGCCAATCGCAGTCAGTCGGCGCGTTATGATTCATTTGCAGCGGCGCTGCTCGGCTCTCGTTCCCGCACCGCGCCGTGACGAGCCCTCGCTCCCGGTGAATCAGGCAGAGTCGGTGTTTTATTAATGATGTCTGTCTCATCAGGCTCGGGGCCAGTCACCGTTCGAGAGCACGGGAGATGGTGTAATTATCACACCAATCAATGAGCGAGAGGGAGAGAGACAGAGGAGCTGCAGCAGGATGAGTGCGATACCTGGCTGATCGTCAGACCTGCAGCAGAACCGCCGCTCCCTACTGCCCGCCCTCCCCTTTGCATGAATAAACAGAAAATGCAGTAATGCCACATACAATCTGAGATTCAATCTCAAACCGCGCTGGGGACGTTCCATTTATGTTCCAGCTGCCAAATGAGGTAAAAGTACCCACTGTACAGGCTCACTAAAGAACGAATATTTCACACAATCAAGCATAAGTAGATCTGAGTGGTATGAGACTTGGTATCTTCAATTCTTCTTATTATTACTATAAATAGCAATGTAAATAGTTCACATTGTATATCTTATATTATTTATACAGGTTACAGTACATGCTTTAGGCAAAGAATATATTTTGCAACCTAGCCGGACACATCCAATGATACAGCTTACTAAGTGTTACCTGGAATGCAGGTAATTTTGGTGAAGAGATAACCTGTCTGCAGTTTGGCTGAGACAAAGGGAAAAGCTAAGGTGAAAGGTCAAATGATAAAAGTCTAATGTCAAAGGTAGAGGCTGCATATTCCACAGCACAAAGATGCTGCATTTTTGATGGGGATAGTTTTGACCGCGTAGAGACCCATGGCACACGTGCAGGGGGAGTTTTTTTAATGGGGAAACAGCATCGAGTGTCTATTGAAGTATGCATATGCAGAGGAGGTGCCCCTCTACAATAACACAGTTGTTTGGACAATTGACCAGCTGTCAAGCTAACATTTCAGTTTATTCTGTTCAGGACACATTCTGAACCCTGGGGCAACTTGTGGGAAAAAGTCTCAAGCATTCTGAATCGCTCTGTTTAAAACTTGGGAGTAAGAGAGAGGTGGGTCTCTGGCTGTTCCAGTCTGCCTGCTTCCCTCTTTCTCCTACATGGAACACCTCCTCAGAGTAACCTTTGCTGACATCATGGAGTAAGCCATTTGAGATGGTGAATAGTGAGGGGAGGGGAGGGGGGTGGAAGGAGGTTCAAAACCTTCTCTCTTTTTTCCCACCGTTTTTAAACATCCTTGTTCTGCATCTAGTAACTAATGACAGAATTGTTCGACAAGGTGAGTGATGATGAATCTGTTTTCGTGTTTGGTTGTAGATTCCATTAAATATTTTAAGGGCTGAAAAAATAAACTAAGCTATCAATAACTGCCAAGTCAAAGCCTTGTTAGCATCCATCTCATGCAAATGTGGCCTGTTGTTGCTTAATTATCCGCAGGGCACGTTCTCACATCAGCTCTGTCTTGTGGATCTCGGCGATCCTGCGCTCCAGCTTCTCAGAGTGTTTGGGAAAGAACTGGAACTTCGAGCTGTACCCCTCCGGGTGCTTGCCTGGGTCGTAGTCCCCAATCTCAGCTGCAAGAGGAAGGTAACGGATCAATAGTTTTTCTCCCGCTCAGCAGAGATGCAGCATCCTCTACAGTGAGCAACAGTCATCAGGGACTGTAATGCAGAATTATACACCCCTCAAGTAACATTCTTAAAATGTAAAAAGGTTGTAGCTTGTGTCACAGTAATATATGCATATCACTTGTGAGGAGTCTTCATCAGGTAATGACCACCCTGGTTCATATGGCAGTGGAGAGAGTGCATGTTCATTCAGGGGGTGTTTATTTTTGAGACTCTGTTACCTTGCAGGATATAAGCAGCCAGTATGGCGGCATCCGACGTCTTGCACAGGAGGCGGCCGTGGTACAGATCTCTCTTGATCTGCAGGAAGACTAGATATCTGCAACAGAGAAAGAAGTGGACAAAAATCCTGGTCAATTTGCCTTTTACGATAATTAGGTACATTCAGAAACTGTCCCCATCCTGCACACATTGCTTTTTTTGGTTTCTACTCCTCCCATGTAATGGAGTGACCAAATGTCACATATTCAGCCAGAAATCTGTAAAGGATGTTGATTACAGAAGGAGGTTTAAATATTTCCTTTTGATGTAGTAAAATAATTGAGGGGTTTTTTGTTTTGTTTTTTAGAAAGAGGGATTTGAAATGGTCATTATAGAAGGAGACTCTGAGGCATCTCATTGGTGACTACACACACACACACACACACACACACACACACACACACACACACATACGCACATACTCATACACACATATACATGGACAGTCACAAACAGGCACACGTGCACAACTGCACATACAGCTAGACACACACATGCAAACACACTCAAGCACAGGCATGCACACACACACACACACACACACACACACACACACACACACACACACACACACACACACACACACACACACATACGCATACACACATACAAACAGATAAAGGCATACAAATGTGCACACACACACATGCACTCATATACGCACACAAATACACTGTTACAAGAGAACACAGAGGTTACAATCCCCTTTACCTACCACCCTGTCAAGCTTGAGATCATTCATCTTAACTAAGCGTTTTAGGTGCAGCACCACGCTCAAGGGACAGCAATGCATCTGCTACCATGACCTTCGGAATCTGCAACCACTCCAGGGTCGAGTGCTTTAACCGTTACATCACATCCTGCCCACAATAGTGTGCTGTCATCACTGACTCGTATGGCAGATATTACAGAGATTCATATCTATCTCCCTCTCCACTGCTGAAAAACGCATGCCTCCACACTGAAAATGTGGGAATAAATTACCCATATGAAAGCCCCAGAGCATGACAGAGTATGTCATTTTAGATAAACCTACAGCTTCAAAACGGAACAGAACAGAACACTTACACGCTATCTTAACACTACTGAGAATACCCCAGCTACCCCTTCACTTCTCTCTCAATGTAAAAAAAGCAATATGTTGTTCACACCCTATTACTAATATACAAACACATCAAACAAACACACTTGTTTCTGAAAAAAACATCTTTGAAAGACAGCAAATAGCCCATGCAGAAATACTGTTACTTTACGGTCTTTCATGTGATCATTATTTTAGCCATGTCTTGGTGGTGTTCTCTTCCCTGCCTCCATTGGTTCTCATTTGTCAAGTGTATACAGTATGCCCTTTGCTTCGTGTGAGCTGCAGTGTCCACTGGAATTAGCAGGTAACCCTGTAGCACAAACAGGAAATGACATGCCTTTCTTTCTTCCTGCCAGACCTTTGAAGGCCCACAGATTTTTTTCCCACCTGCAGAGTGAACGGTCCCACTCCAATGAGAAGACATGCTCATCTTTAACTTTAAATCTAGGCCACCACCAGTAGAGCTAATAGTATTTCACTTAAGGATCCATATTTGGTAAAAAAAAAAAAAAGCAATTATGGTTTCTCTATTCTCTCTTGGTGAGGCCAGTGAAATGGCTATTGCTGCACCCACCAGTCAATTTCTGCCCTACATTTCATTTTCCTTTTTTATCACAGACCCCTATTTCGCACGTACAGATTTAACTCGACAAAGTCAAACTGATAATTGAAGATCTGAAGACATCCCACATGATCCCAACGGCATGCAAAGCACACATGAGCAACTTGCTCAACTGAAGATAGTATTCAGACAAACCAAAAGAGACGTTTTTCTACAATGGCGATGATTTAAGGAGATTCTTAGTTCTGAGTTGCTGATTAACCCTTTTAATTAAGCTTACCTGCTCCATAACTCCAGAAACATAACCGCAGAGACTGAGGAAACTGGAAAGAAGCTGAATATTGGCCAGCTCTTGCCGGCTTTGGGTGGGGACTTCAATGGCTAACACAGGAACGTTGGGGGTTTTCCAATATGATACTGACCCAAGGTTCTTATCCATTGATTCAAAGTGGAACACTGTCCTTCACCCCGCCACAGGAGCACTGTGACTTCACCCACCTCACTTACCCTGCCTTTAATGAACAGGTAGAGCACAAATTTGCTTTTAATCTCCCAAACTCTCTTTGAACAACACACACACAAACAAGGAGCAAAGAACATACTGTGAGCTTAACTGAACTGGATATCTCAACATGAAAAGGTTACATCAAGGTCATGTTCTGACTAAAGCAGCACTAACAGCAACACAGAGGTAAACCGGATAACAGTGCCCAAGTAATGACACAAGAATTAACCAGTCTACAGCCAATGCTCAGAAATCAACTTTTTACACTAAGAATCTCTATGTCCTTTAATGTCCCTGTGCACGGCTCAATAGCCATCACCTCCTTAGGTTATAAGAGGATGTTAATGATACTAGCTATACCAGGGCAGTGAGATTTTCTGGGTGACCTGATTGCGAGCGGGAACTGGGATAGGGGAGGCAGCGATGTGTGAAAGAGCGGGCAGCAGCTCGCAGCTAACTGGGGGATAATCACGTACCATTTAGAGGAAAACGCCCGCGGCCGGTGGCACGCTATTACCCCCCACCACCTCGTACACACCCAGGGGCAGTTACAGAGAGCTACACACAGCATAGCCACGAGGCTGGCAGAGCTGTACCCTTCTGCCTTGTTTAACCAGCTACTCTCTTCTGTGGAGCCCCCTGCAATTAAACCATCGGTTATTTAGTCCTCCTTTTGTTTTCAGGTCATTCAAACTTGTCTTACAATGAGAGCCAACCAAATGTAACTTCTTTCCGAATCAGCTCTGAGAGCCGAGCATCAAACAGCAGTTTCCCTGAGAGCTTTCGGCACTTGAGCTGAATGATTTTTCCCTCCGACTGCGTGCTCCCTCTGATTTTTGATTGCAAAACTGGAGATGTTTGTAAGTGTTTGTTCGCAAAGCCCTTGCTCCAGTTATGTCTTTTTAAAACACCTTTACACTGTCTTGCGTTCTCTGACACGTTGTGATCGGTGGCTGTGTGGCCCGGCTTGGCTTTGAAAAGCAACAATATCAAGTGACAGGATTCTCACGGCTTTTCATTGCGTCACTCTCCTGTCACACGATGGGAGGAGTAAATACTGGGCCGAGTGACTTCAGAGACATGAAACATGGGTGCAGCACACAGCCTGTGTCAGAGCTGACAGGGGAGTGAGTGAACACTCTCTCAAATATACATCCTCACAGCTCTGAAGGTCCACTCATATACACTCACAACTCATAAACTGTCATTGGCCTTAAACTCTCCCAATCAGAGCTTGGCTTAGCTGGAATGACTGGTAGAAGGACAGATGGACAGTTCATTGAGGCCATACACAGCTGTCCTCATATACACGTTGGATTGTGTGTTGCATTGTGGGAGGGGAGAATGCTTTGCCCTTTGATCAAAGAGGGAGCAAAACAATCTCAAAAACTCCCTTGAGAACCTATTTGTTACTAACTGTTGTGTATGTTTTCTTATTCTTGCAACTAATGAGGTATGCATTTAATCTGTCTTGACAGGATGACCTTGTAAGTTGCTCTGGATAAAAGCTTCTGCCAAATAAATTAATAAACAACAACAAAAATAATAGTTCAAAACCAAAAGAGACCTACAAATGGAGTGGCTGTGATTCTCCGTGGTTGTGTGGGCAGCCTGAGTGAATCTGATTGGCTCACCATGTCTGATTCTGATTGGCCAGGCTGTGGGTTCTGGAATGCTGTTTTGGAGTAGTGCCCACCAGTGCAGGGCAAGTCTGGCTCACTACAGTCAGTGCCCTCTCTGTCACAACAGCTTCCCACTCCCTGGACTGCACAAGAAGGACACCAATTATCCTCCACACTTCTCCCCCTCTCTCTCTCTCCCTCTCTCTCTCTCTCTCTCTCTCTCTCTCTCTGCCACTCTCTTAGACTTTGGAAAGGCAGCTCTGCTTGGGAGAGGAACTGTAGCTTGTACAGCAGAACAAGCACCCACCTGAATCTATTCACAGATCGCTTAGCCAAGACACAGGGAGCCAACACAGAACCCACACCGTAGACTCTCATGTCTGTGCACGTCTGTCCACAGAGTCTTTGGAACATGTGTAAATAGACTAGAGGTCCAAGACTACAGGTCCAGTGTGAAGTCACCTCACAGTACGTGCATGGGCAATTGCAGCAGCTTGCCTGGGACCACACTGACTTGATGAGAGGTTCTTGGCGCTTGGACTGGACCGGTCACATGTGATGTCATGAGAAACAGTCTCACCTGGTGATTTCCTCTTTCAGAGCTGCTGGGTCTGGAGGGTAGAACTTCACCCTCAAACACATGGTGAAAGGTGGCTGAGCTGCAATGCAAACACAGGGGTCAGAAGAGGAGACAGGATGCTAAAGCTAAGCGCTACCATTCTTACTGATCTTCCAAAAACACCTCGGTAACATTCTGACTATGCTCAGAGGTCATAGCATGGTTTGGGACATGTTGAGAACCAAGCTGGAATTATGTGGAATGTCTACTTGATGTGATCCAGGAATATCTCATAAGCACAGCAAATCATGACTTTTGAGTGTAATTAATAAATTATGATTATCACGCATCATTCAATGCTCTCTGGGACAAACAATACTTACACTTCATTTGTTTGGCAATCGACTTTGTAAACTCCAACCAGTGCTGCAATGACAGGAGAAAAAACAAGACAAGATGAAGATTGGCAGGTATGTGGGGGAGAGAAATATACTGCATGCAGATGAAATTAGATCTAAACACAATAAGGTTTGAGTGAGATGAGATATAAACTCGCACACTGGTGTGCAGCAGATAAACATGCTGGCGTGTGCTCATTTTGCTGTGAACCTGCATTTCGAAATGTTCTCCTAATTCAATTGTTCCTTCTTTATTTCTCATTTTTAGAAAGAAAAACAGCCACTACTTCAGCACAAACATCCATACTGGCAGCGAGAAACCGGAAAGCAAGACGGGAATAATACTCCAGAAGGGATTAGATCCCACACACTCCTGTTCGTCCTTAAGCTTTACTCCCACAGTGGGTGTCAGGTTCAGAGGTCTTGTTATTGGAATAAACATTCCAAAATCCATGTGCATACATATCATGTACACAAACACACACACAAACACACACACAAGTTTTAACTTATTTCCTCATAGGGATTAAGTTTCTATCTATCTATCCATTTATCCAACCATCCATCCACACACACGGGCAGAAGAGCTAAATGCTGGTCACATTCTGCCTGGCAGTCCACTGCAGCGTTCTGGCCGATTATGAGCGGCCGAAGGGCATTAGCACTCTGCTTCAACTGCACGGCCCTCGCACTTATGTATGCCACATCCACGGGACAGAGTCCCCACGGGAGGCTCTGAAATAGAGATGAGAGGCACCGTTTCAGAAAGCCGCGCTCAGAAAAGGGCCGTTTACTGTCAGGATGAGCGGACGGGACCGTGCCGGCTCCGCGGGGCGGCCACTCCGCGTCGTCATCTGCCTGCACGTCTGGCGGCGCGCCCCGTGGTTTCCCGGGTAACGGCGTCCCCTGTTGCTTTACGTAGCGCTCTGCTTTTTTTGGATGACCCGCTGACTGTTTCCCTGATTACCCTCGGCAGACTTTATTGGGGGTCCAGCGCTGTAACCCCGATCAGATACTGCACTGCCTTTTGGTTCAGCTCAATAGTGAGTGTGCTGGGGGGGGCAAGGGGTTCCCACCTTTGTTCAGGGGTAGAGCTCACATCCACAGTTAAAACCCTGATGCGAATGATTGCATCTTCATTGCATCACCCCCCAGCGCCCACTCAAAGCACATTAGAAGCCACATTTAAGCGGAAGATTCACGGGCCTCCTCTTAATGTGGCAGAGGAAAGTACCAATAAATCCACAATAACGAGCAGACCTGCTTATCCACCTTAAACAGGTGATAACCTGTACTGGCAAGGAGAGCAGAAACAGACATAAATCTCAACTAGTATTATCAGAGCTTTGAACAGAGACTCGAGAGTGGGGCTTTTCATCTCTACTCAGTTATCCTGACCTGGCCATGCCCATCTGCTCCAACATCCTCTCAGTTCAACTTTTTCTGCCATCTCTCTCTCCCCATCTCCTCCTCTCCAATCTGCACCTTCATCTTCTGATGTCTGCAGCCTCCTCCTGATGCCCAGGTGCAAACCTTCACTTGGACTCCAAGCCTAAGATTACCTTTACTGTTTCCAAGCATAACACCCATCTCTAGCATTACATTTGCAAAATATATAAATTCCCTACACGTTAGCTCCTTGTCTGGGGGCTTCTTTCTCATATTAGGGAAAAATATATACAGAGGAAGCCCTTTTAAGAGGAGTGGTGATTTGTGATTTGTCCTTCCCCGACTCATTTTAAGATGGTTCAGTCCATCCGTTCCATTTCCACAGAGGGATGTCTCCTCACAGCAGAGGCAGCGGCGACATCAACATAAAAACAGCGCGGGGCAGCAGAGGAGGAAAACGCAGCATCAGCGCGATCTGCCGTCGTCGTGGGGACTAAAATACACCAGGAGAACGCACGTGAATTCCTCATGAATCAAGTACCGCTGCCAGCCCGGGCCCAGCTCAACAAAAATTATAACCTCCGTCTGTTGTGCCAGATGAAATGGGGTTTTTTTTGGTCTTCTTGAGTAATGAAAGGGGACCTAAGCTGAATGCTGGCACAGACACCGCCACCAAGAAAAAGCCATTCAACACAGCAAGGCTTGTCATTCTGCCCATAGGCTCGAGTGTGTCGGGCCTGCTCTTGAACAGTCAAAGGGTCTCTGCTTCCTCTATGCACCCTCCTAACTATTCTATGCATTTATAAAAAAATGATTCCTAGTGTTAACATGGTCATGGCCCACTGACTCACCCTCTGTTTGTCCGGGTCCACATATCTGATCCCAAAGTAGTCCTTCTCCAGCAGGTTGAGGTGATGGCAGATGAGGTCAAACAGATACTGTCCCTTTGCATCCCTCTGCAAGACAAAAGACAAAGGCCAAGACCATTACACCTCTAGTCCTGAGCACCATTCCTGTCCATGGGACAGCGTGGGACACTTTGGGAGAGGACATTATTCTGTGAAAATCCTAGAGTGATGGAAGAGAGACAACTGACTGCACGAGGACTCGCTCTGGCCAAGATCCACATCAGAGCTGAAGAGAAGCGGATTTCAGCAACCAACGCCAGAAGTGCGGTTAATATTTCACAAACCCTCAGGAGATATCTGGGCTTTATCAATTATTAATGCACTGCTACAGCCATCTGTAATGTCTCTGAAAAACTCTCGACAGCATAAAATACGCAGAATAGTGGACTGAGGTGAGTTCGGGGGGGGTGGACTCAGGAAAAATACCAGAATTGGTCTTAAAATAACCGTTGCCTGAGGTGTGGTGCCTTTAGCAACTGGGTGCCATTTGTTCCGCTCCAGACAACTCTGAGGAATACATATCAATTCACCAGAGGAATATGCATCAATCCATCTGAGAAATACATATCAATGCATTTGAGGAACATATATCAGTTCAGAAGTGGAATACAGATTCATCCATTTGAGGAATATACATTCATCCATCCAAGGAATACACATCAATCCACATGAAGAATACACAGTCATCCATCTAAGGAATACACATCAATCCACCTGAGGAATACACATTGATCCAGAGAGAGCCACTAGCACCTTGCTTTCGCAGGGTACCTTAAAAATGGTCTGAAGTGACTTCTTTATCATACTGAAGGATGACGCACATGTGTAAAGATCCAGGGACAGTTGAGTAAGCAAGAAAACAGCAGAGTCAGCTCAGTTGTCAACAGCATTTGCAACAGCAACTCACCCCACGGCTTCACCATCATTACCTACAAATGCGGCCAAGCCGCAGCCGTAGACATGAGCTAGATTGCAGGAGACTAGCAGGCCAAAATAGGTGACCTGCTCCAGACATCGTGAAAGGACCCACTAATCACATGAGATGATAATGTGCTGATTATGAACGAGAGTGAACAAGGGTGACCGAGAGTGGTCAGGAGTGATCAAGCGTGACTGACAATGATGGTCAATGGCAGGCCAAGCTGGTGGTGCAGCCCCTCAATGGAGTACAGGAACACAGAGCAACCAGTGGGACTATAGCCCATCACCTGCAACTGCTTTCAGAGAATGCCACTGTTACTATATACAAAAAGGGCTATCATTCCTTTGAATAAACAATCCCTTCTCTCTGTCTTCAACAAATACACATGAACACACACATAATAGCTCCTGTCTACATTTTTTTCTAAAAACGGCCCTAAATTCAGACATATTTCACAGGCGACACTCAGAAGGTTAATGAAGACTCCACAGCTTGCTGTGCGCGGTAATTCAATTTCTCTCTTTCGCACTGGTACTGACTCAAGCACCCATCGGGAGGGGATCGGTGAAGAGGAAGTCAGAGCCGACGCCGGGATCTATGCAGAGGAATTCTGCAGATAACAGGCAGAGGCAGCGCTCGTTAGTCGCCTGGTCAAAGCAACCCTCGCGGCCCACAATGCACCGCTGCAGAGCAGGTCCAAATTGCCTCTGCCTTACAGAGCACATAATGCTAATTAAAAAGGGGATTTAGTGGCTTTTAGAGATCAAAGAGAAGGGAGAACGGAAGAGCAGATAGGGGAGGGTGGAGAGGAGCCAGTGCCCACCTGCTAAAGCCTGCACTGACACGCGGCTGTAAACCTCTCCAAATCTAAGCCCTGATTTGAATTTGAAACGCCGCACACAATTATTCCCCTTTTGCATTTTTTTTACTCCTAATTTTCACATTATTTTTGAAATGGAGGGGAGAGCTTTCCGAATTTAAATACCTAAAAGCAAGCATCTTGACTTTACGGCGGCGCCTCTACGGTTTTTCAAGCTGAAGGCATTTGTGGAATGGTCTCAAAGGGACACGATCACTGCCACCCCCAATGGCGCACGCGCAGTTATGAATGTCAGCAGAGAACTGCTGAATGCAGTTATGGAGTTCACAGTCATGACACGCCACATACAGTACTTTCATTTATTATGCAGTGGGCTGAAGTCGACTGACTCACACACGTAAAGATTTTAGCTCATGACCAAGTGACACATCGGCATTCCATTCCACCCACTCTACTCCTAACTCTGTTTTATTCACTCTCACCTACGCTAACTAATGGCTTGGTAATAATAATAACTAGGAAAAATTAGGAAATTGCCCCTATGACAGATTGATTTCCTGTCCAGGGTAGCATATTTGCATGTCTTTGCAGTTAATATTGCATAAGGAAGCCATCTTTAAGGCAGAGGCAATGCCGTCAATCAAATCAATATTGTTAAAGAGATAAAAATCAGTTTATTACAAGACCGAGTCCAATTTCAAAGCCCAGAGGGAATGTGTATTAGCAAACTGTTGACAAACGGCAAAGGACCCAAACTGGCTTCCGTGCCTGAAATCTGTGACATGACTAAGTGATTGCATCTTCCAGTTTTCCCAATAAATCTGCTCGAGACAGAGAGCCAGACAGTCATAAATCACCCGGAGATAAAGTGCAGGGATTAATGGAGGTGTCCTCCAACGCCGGCCCTCGCTCCTCCGTTGTCAGGGACAGCTGACGCCCGCGTGTCACGCCCCGGGAATCGCACGGAAGGGCGCGTTTAATTAAGTTCAGACAACGGGGTCAATCAACAGACACGCTCCTCTGCGGAGGGAAACGATCCTGTTGGCGCAAACAGGAAATGGCAGCTCGCAAAGTCCGCGCGGGTCACACAGGCCGGTCAGCTTTGTCAAGCTGGTGCACATTACACTACGGCATGCGTGGGAAAACAACTCACTTCAGTGTAGAGCGCATCTTCTAATCCACTGTACTATAGATACCTTGTATGTTTATTTCAGCTGAACTCATCTCAATTAATCAGATTTTGACAGGGCTGTTAACTGAATACTCCTGTGCATTTGACATTACTGGACAAGTATCTTCTGTTTCACTAGTTGTTTGTTACAGATATGATTAGAAACATATTTGTTCAAACAGAAGGGCACAAATGAACATGTTTTGGTGAGTTACATTCTTTTGAACTCTTAAATTAGGAATACAGCCAGAAACATACCTTTATTGATTAAAGTTAATTAATAAGTAGTTTACCCAGTAAACAACTAAATAACAACTAATTAAGTAAGTTTCACAAAACTGCCTCCACTTTGTTCAAATGCCAGATATGAATAAAACTGGCAGAAAAACTCTCAACTATACTTATATTATATCTGTCTATTAGTTGAAACACAACCCCAGCAAGACATTTCCTTCATGAACAATTTAGAGCAGATTAAACATAGATGCCAAGTAAAGATCAGCTTTCAATTAATAGCTCCAACAAACATAATTAATTGAGAGAGCTCATTTGGAAGAGAATGCCACCATACCTGGAGATCCCAAAGGAACTGGTTTGGGAAGCAATGCTGTAGAATTTGTTGACATGTAGGGAGTCATCTAGCTCTCAGCACATACTGAAATACTACAAAATCCTGGAACGGGATTTGTACATTAGCTAGGAATAGGAATGCAAAATTTCAAATATTCCATATTTACCACATAAACCGTGCACTACCAACATGGAATGGATTCACATCTGTTCAGACCATGACAGTGGTGTGTGTCTGTGTGTGTATAGGTATAATGATTTCAGATCAGAAACATGAGGAGTAATGGGAATGCAATTGCTGTTCCAAGACAACTCAAACCCTATTTTCTTTAGGAGCGTAAGTACAGGTGCACAAAGGCCCGCACATAGACAATTGGGACCCATCTGCATCCCTCACTCTGCTCACGGCTGGAGCTGGCCTTGGGCGACAGGTGAAATCTATTCGGTGTCCTTGCGGCAGCCCCCCGAGAACATCAATCCACATCACAGATTAAGCGTCTGCCTACCACAGAGAGCGCTCTGGTCTGGGCCGGGCCGCAGTGCTTAACTCAAAGTAGCCTGCGGGCCTAATGATCGGGAAAGTAAACTCTGGAGCAAAGGGGCATGCTGTGGAAATGCATACAAGCAAACTATTCATTTAAAAACTTAACACCACTATTGCCTTAGACACACTGATTCCAGTCCGGCCCTAGAGGGGAGCTAGGGTGAGCTGGGCCCATGTAAACTTTCACCAGGACCCACCAAACAAGTCAACCAATGGCAAAAATCTCTGACTGACCATGCTTCTTAATTCAGCCCTGCCAATATGCCAGCTGGGCAGGGACCTGGTGTTGACTGTGCTAGAATAAAAACATTTTTTCACCTCCACCATCTTGGCTCAGTTTATAACGTATACTCCCGTCTAGGCATGAAATTGGACATTGGATGGCGCATCTAACACACAGCACAACATTCCGTAGGTGCACAGAACAGGTACAGGGGAGCAAATCTCATAGAATTGTTGAGAATTCAACTAAACACTGAAAGAAAATCTGTAAGATTTCCGAGGTGCCAGTGACAAGCACAGAAAGCTGCTGGTTACCATGCTGGTTACCATGTGGATGTCCAGACCTGTGGAGGAACATGAAATGCGAAGGTACCCCCGAGCTCGACACAGACATAGACATCTTCAGTGTGTGTCCTATTGACAGTCGGTGACAACCAAGACTCCTGTGACTCAACAAACTGGCAATTACAGAAGGCCCAGTCACTTCCGACACACTCCCTGGCTGCATCACGCAGGTCTCTCACAGCAAACAAACACTTTATTAAGGCCCATGAGGAGCTGATCTGGGCCTCTGACCCCTTCCAGAGGGAGAGTCAGAATAGAAGGCTGGCATTGCTTCCAAGCACGCTTTTTCACAGCCCACGACAATCCAATCTGACATGTTTGCTTACTGGTCCCTTGTAAAAACGGCAGTGCAATGAACCACTGCTCTGTGTATGAATGTGTGGCAGACACCTTTATCCGAGACAACTAAAAAAAATCATATATAGTTGGATAATTGAGGCTAGGTACTGCTCAAAGGTGTAACAGCAGACACACACACTTCACCTGTGAAAGAACCTGCAACCCTTCAGTTGTCAGATCCCCCAACCACTCAATTACAAACATAGTACATGCAGATACACACATGCATACACGCGCGCACACACACACACACACACGCACACACACACAGATTTACATTGACATGCACACACATACTCACTTATTTGGTTTACTGACATGTTACAAACCATCTTACAGGCACATACACATTTGCAAAGTGACACATACACAGACAAACATACACACAGACAGACTTATACAGATACATACATACCACTCTAACACATACAATACGCACACATGCCGCGCACACACACACATGCACACTCTAACATGCGCACACACACAGACACACACACTGTATCTGCTGAGCGAGTAAGGACAGGGATAAGACTATAAATAACCCCAGTTCCCTGGTTCGGAGAAAAATATAACACACCAATCACCTTCTTCTCGCTTTTCCCATGGCAACCTGAATGCCCACACCAAGGCCTGTGCCATCTCCTCATAGCCTCCCATGTCAAACTCCCAATCCCCTCTCCACTCCTAAAGTGTAAAATGAATAATAATGATGGTTTGAGAAAACCCAAAAGCGTGACACTAATTAATCATCGAGTCGGTTGCTAATTGTTATTCATGACCAACGTGAAGAGCATGTATGTAATATAATGTAACGTTAGCCTCAGCCATTTATCTTCCATTTTGTTGCTAAACGATTGGATCTGTAAAGCTAAAATGGTTTGCACTGCTGTTACATGAGTGCTTTTTTCCTTAATAGTGACAGACCCAAGGAAAAGAGGTAAAGAGACCAAAATCATTCTCCATATTTAGGGCAAGAGCTTAGTGATAGATTTGAACACTGAATTAAATCCCAAACCAAAACTGACTGACTTAAGTGTGTGCCACAAGGTTATTCAAATACATGCACTGTCATTCATTACATTACTGGCATTTAGCTCTTATGCAAAGTGACTTACATAAGTTACATTTTTTTACATGCTACCCATTTATACAGCTTTATACTTACGAAGACAATTCTGGGTTAAGTGCCTTGCCCAAGGGTACAACTGGGAATTGAACCAGCAACCTTTTGGTTTCAAGTCCTGCTCCTTACCACTATGCTACACTGCCACCCAGCAGCATAGCATAGTGGCAGTGTAGCAAACACAATGAATGCTGATGGACAGACACGCCTCTTCAGCCCTCAGGCAGGTGAGGGCTGATACCACATTCAGCATTATTACATTATCATATCCAAACATTATTACTTCAATGTCAAAATGAAGTTGAGAAAAAAATCATGGGCCATGCCACTGAAGAGTTTAACAAGCTTTCAGAAAAAAACATAACATAGGGTCTTCAAATCACTCAGCACTGCAGTTAATTCCAAGAGTAGATGGTGTTGATTAAATGGCTGGTTTCCCCTTGTATTTTCAATAGATGTACAAAACTTGTATAACCCCCCACACAATGCTTCTCAGGAGGGAAAAACAGCAGAGGTGGGGGGGTTGAAAATTAAATTGGAGGTACATGCTGTCCCATGAAACCACTACAGCATCTGCTCAACACCTCAACGCAAACAGCTCGTGCCAGAAGTGACGCCGCCGGTAGGGGACTGGCGATGGATAAATTGTGCCAGCAGTTTTCAGCACATTTTAGTATTCAGCAGTCCTCCCCGAGCCTTCGCCTCCCCACATAGCTCTGCATTGTTCCACACAAATAATCTCTGATTCCAGGATCTGTCGGGGAATATAAAGTTTAATGAACGCAGTTGACAACTTCCTAATTAAAAGTAATGGCGGCTCCCGCGCAACTCAGCTGAGCGGGAGGCTCTGTTCGAATGCAGACTACAGCTTCGCATTACAAGTTTTCTTCGCAGATGCCCCTATCCAGAACGACTCGTATTTGACAGGTTATCCATTATTTATAACGCTGGATATTTACTGAAGCAAATCTTGTAAAGCATCTTCCTCAAGGGTAAAACAGAAGTGCCCCACCTGGGAGTTAAACCCTGCAAACCTAACTCTTCAAACACACAGCGCCACCTATACAAATTAAGTTATTAATTATGTATTATTATTGTTGTTGTTATTATTATAAACAGTGAGAATGCAAATACTCCTTGTACGTATCCATCACTTACCCAATACTATTGATTGTGACTGAATATTGGAGAATGTTCTTAGCACAAAAAATGAGACAAAAACTTCTCACCAGTGCTATAAAAATAAGGTTAATTCAAATAAACCTATTGTTTAGTTAATTTTCACCTGTTTCCTGTCAGATTCTTACCAGGTACTGTATAATCTTTCCTGGATACAACCGTCATTTAAAAAAAAGGCTTTACTAAACAATGGGGACCCTCTGAGGGCACTAATATGAAGCTGAGCTCAGCTGTATCCTTAGCAGGCACAGGGCTGCATTTACTTGGAAGCTATTACTTGGAACAATGGTACAGATCTACTTAGCGGTTATATTTTGTTGTAGTCTGTCCCTCTGATAGGTACAAATGGTGTGAGGTTTCTCTGGTCCTCATGACACTTCCTTGCACATTGACAGTGCTGTGTGTCCCAGTTCCTGCAAGGGGAAGGGATGCGAGGAGAGGTGGGGCTGTCAGCCTGCTAGCGACTGCGGTGACTCAAGTTAATGGGATTAAAGAGGGCTGGCAGAGAGGAATATCTTAACAGGAGGGCAGAGCTGTTAGTCTTTAATGGAACCACGCAGGATGCTCAATCATTGAAAAATAAGAACATTAGAGGTGCAATGACCAAAAACAACAATGACTGTGCACTGGAAATACTCCAGGCACTGTGCTCTCTAAACTTCCTTGGTCTAGACCACATTAACATCACACAAACGGGGCCAAATGAGCCCACCCAGAGTTAGTCTTGGGTTAAGGTTGGGGTTATGGCGCGTGATCCGATCTGAAAACCATGACCACGTTCGGTGGTTCATATAAGTTAACCGTAGCAGCCTGTGGATTGAGTCCCATGGCAAGAGCTCCAGCTCAAGCTCCAGCTCCACCCTGCAGCCGTCACCAGTCTCCAGACTACACTTCAGATGAATAATTTAAGCGGGCTCCATATCAGCCAGGAAAACAGGACATGAATAAATGATGGTGTCGTTTTATGGCGGAGGAAGAGAACGCTGTTAACATGGAACGTGTGTAATGGAAGGTGCCCTCGGCCCTTTTGGTCATTTCCACCTTCGCCAGTCAATGACTTTCTTCGCACGGAGAGAGGAGTTACTGCCCCCTTCATCTATTGCACAAATATCCACAACGATTACTACCGCAGTTCTAACTTATTAAACATATAATGCACGGCCTGTGAAATCTATACTCCCTCTTCAACAGAGGCCATAAACTCCCAAGAGCAGAAGAAAATATAATGAAATGATTGATGGATAGCAACAAAGAGGCATCATATTTATCAGGCAGTTAAAAGCTTATTGATCCCTGACGCTGGTCTGAAGAGATCTTTTTGAAAGTACAGCCATGAGGGGTTTGAGGCAGTATGGTTATCCAGTCTCCTCTCTAACTCACTGAACCAGGGTAGGTTGTTATAATAGAAATAGACACTGGTTTATATGGGCATTCATAGAAATACATACTGGTTTAAAAGGACATTGAGAGAAATAAATACTAGTTTATAAGGTAAACAGAAATAAATACTGGCTTCTCAGGTTTAAAATATGAATTAGTATTGGTTTATGCAGTTTATAACCGAAACAAATGCTGGTTTATAAGGTTAGCAGAAGAAATACATACTGGTTGTAAGGTTACAAATATGAATGGTGAATAGACATAGGATGCATGGGAGAATGTTCTGAAGGTTCTGGATAAGTAGCTTGGTCCTTGTGTGACTGAATAAAAGGTCAGAGAAACAAAGATATGATTGGACTGACCTCATCCAATCAGGCTGGCAACTCACTGCATCTGAAAGGCTTGATCAGCAGAGAGAAAGGTGAAAGATATAAGGGTATGTGTGCGTATGTGAATGTGTGCTTACATCTACAGACACCACAGACACACAAAATTAAATATTGAATGACTATTTGATAACTTACTATAATATATATACTTATATATAATATATAAACTGCATCTGTAGAATAAATCTGGAGTTGGCCAACTCTCATCTTTGCATTATACAACAAACCCCTACCTGTGATTTCAGCAGGCTTGAAAGACACCACTGTCTCTGAATTCAATAGGTCTGGAATGAAGCCCTATCTGTAAATTTAATACGCTTGGAATGAACCCCTCTCTCTCCATTCAATGTGCAGAGGGCAGCAGATCTTGGTGTGGCTAGAATGTTCAATCCGTGCCGGGCCATTACCTCCATCACGGCTGAGGCAGCTCCCGCTCAAGGTCAGTGACATTTTTGTGAGAGCCAGATTGAGGCAGGAGTGAGGCCCAATTTATTGGCCAAGGCAGGACTGAGGCCCAACCTATTGGCTGAGGCAGGACTGAGGCCCAACCTATTGGCCAAGGCAGGACTGAGGCCCAACCTATTGGCTGAGGCAGGACTGAGGCCCAACCTATCGGCCGAGGCAGGACTGGGGCCCCGCCTATTGCCCGAGGCAGGACTGAGGCCCAGACTATTGGCAGAGGTATGAATTTAAAAAGAAAATTTGAAAACTAGAGTAGACATATATATGAACGCATATGACACATCATACACAGCCTCATGGCCACATGTGAATGAACATGCATATCCACAGGCACATGAAGGCCCACACTCGCACTCAATCAACAATACTTGTTTATTTTTTATTTATGATATTTTGTTTGTATCACATTAAGCATTTACTTCCTCACTGTTTAAATGACCAGTTAATGCACAGGGCTGTACAGGCAAACATTATGATGCGAAAAATTCAAGGGGTCAGCATCATATCTGCTGCATGATGTATCATTCACACAAGAGGAAGTGCAACTGCATCTGTGGCCTTGTTATTGGTGTGAAGACACTTCAGTAGTAAAACTCTCCTCTTCTGTAGTGCAGCACAGCCCCGTAGCTCTGTGACACTACATTTCCCAAGAGCACAGAGGATTCCCAACAAACACGGTCACGGCCACGCAAAAACAGTGAGCCAGCCGAGCTCGCCAAACATTAACTGGGTCATCTACAAAAGGCCGGAACAGAACAGAGCATGGATTTGCCCCAGAAATGTGAAGCTAAGCTTCCCTAGTTTGATCAGCCAAAGCAACAGCAGAGGTGCAACCACAGCATAAGTGTTGAGTGAGGAGCACTTCTCGCTGCAAGCTCTCGAACCTGTACTCTTCCACCCTGATACATTACCTCAATACTCAACTTTTTTCACCACTCTGCATTAAAAGCTTAGCATATACAGTTACTGGGGATGCACATATTCACACAACATACAGCAAATCCATGATACATTATCCTTCAAGTACTTAAGGGAGAGAGATGATCTACTGAAATGCTAAAGGATTACACTAACCCAAGTGCAAATTCCACAGGATTGATGACCGTGGATTTATATTTAGCTGCTCTGCTACGCCTGCGTATTCTGATTTGTTAATGTAGTTTTACATGCATATCATAAAGGAAATCATGTGTGTTTAATGTAGCATATGGCAAGTGTATGGCACTAAATGACTTCACCACATTTGTTAGCTTCTTTGGATGTGCTGTGTGAATGAGAAATATTAAAATACACATTTTTTACAAAAATCCCGAAGCTCACAGGTTTTGAAAAACCTGCCATATGCCAGTGTAAAAAACCATGCCATGCTAGACCGTAAAGACGAACCACAATCTGGGTCAACGCTGTTGTTTCTCAAAAAATATTCTGCTGCTTTAAAGGGGTCTTGGGGCTGTTTGCTGAAAAAAAGATCAGAACCTTTACCTCAGTGTTTCCAAACTGTGGAGCTGGAAGCACATTGTTTATGCTGGTTTTCATTCCAGATGAGCTCTCAGTTAATTAGGCTTAATTTAGCCGTTTCTTGAACATGGCCCTTTGTTTATTATTTATCATTTGTGAAAGAAATGTGCTGTTAGATATGTGTTTGTGCTCATACAAAAAAGTCAAGTAAAAAAAAGTCAAATAAAGTCAAGTTTTGGTTCATAATGCTTTTGTAAATATCTGCCCTTTGAACAGATTCTGCAGAGCTGTCAATTACACCTAAGTATGCTAGCTGTTCATGTATTTGCTTTGGGCCTCATTTAATAATTACTTGTGTTTAATCACTTCAACTGAATTTCAAATGAATAAAAATAAAAAAGACACACCTTACTTGTATCCCTCTGTTAGACGAAACATATTTCCAGAAACACGTATCTGTAACAACGAATTAACAGCGGATATTTAAGCAATGTCAAATCCAGATCAGTGTTCAATTAATAGCTCAATCCCACCTAATTAAATCGAGAGTTCAGATGGAATGAAAACCAGAACCAGTCCCCAGGACCCGGGCTGAGAATCAATTCTTTACTTTTACAATCATCATGCAGCCTGCATCCTACATCTAACTGGAGCTTGACATGAGAACCTCCCTGGGAGTACCTTAAACACAATCTCCGTCAGTGCCTACCAGACACTTAAACAAGCGTTCTGTATATTTCTCATGGAAATAGCATCCCCCTCTGCAAAGGAAATACCAGTGGTGCAAACACACCTCGGCCAGATTCGCCCTTGAAATGGACTTGCAGGGCGCGAGTTCTGCAACAGCCAGTCATCCTAAATCATTCATCCAGAGTAGATAGTGGCTCTCTGGAGGATCCATTAAAATCCCGCTTCAGTGACCACAGCCTCGCCTTTGAAAAAGGCTGACACAGGCAAACATGGCATGGGCAGACCCTGTGGTCAGTTTAGGAACAGGTGAAGTTAAGACAGAGACACACTTCCTTCTGAGGTGGGAGAAATACTGTCAAGTAAGCGCCTCATTCTTTAACAGGAAGGGGGGGAGCCCCATAGCCCAATACACTGCCACAGCCTGAGGGACAAAGCGTGAGCCCCCTGCATTTGAGAAGGACCATTCAACAGTTTTTTTAGTCTTTTCTTACTGTTTACCATTTATGTACGTATATAATGCATAGATACATACATAATATATGACATTATATACGTACATACATAATTTATTTATATAATAAATCATATGTATGATATGTATACATATCATATGTATACTGAGTAAGAATGTTTTTATTTGCTTTAGCAACAAAAATGTATATTTGTCATATCAATAGCACATTGCGTTGAACTGCGAATAAGAGCGAGAGATAGAGAGAGAAGGAGTGAGAGAAAGGCAGTATGAGCGTAGGACAGTACAGAACCACTCTCTCCATTTTCATGGCTGGAGTCATAGGCTGTGAAAGATCTCTCTAGGGCCTGGAAGAGCAGGGGAATTCCCCTCTCCACCCACTCCAGCGAGGCGCTCTCTCCCGGGCCCGCGTCAGGACACGCGCCCCGCACGAACGGCACGGTCACCGCTAGCATCTGCTCCCCGCACGCTCAGGGGCCCGCAGCTCCGACTGCGACGGGACCGCAGAGAGAAACCCGGGTGCAGAACGTTACCCCGGTTAACCTCGGATACCGGGGCACTCTCTCGTGGCACACGGCGAGTGCAGAAAGAGCCGGAATGATGCGAGACGCAACACTCCGAGGGCCGGGGGAACTGCGCGAGGCGCTATTTGCGGCGCGTGGCCTAAAAATATAAGCGCTGCCGCGGTTAACTGTCACAGCCCTGGAGTTGCACCCCCGCGTCAACAATCACAACATGGCATCGCACGCCATCCCAGGTTAGAGCTACCGTTTGTGGGCCAATCCACAGCTTGACACTTTTAATCGTAAGCCTTTATTTTTGGCACATGGGTGATGCAAAGTCTTTCCTTTCCTCTGAGCATAAAACAAAGCGATGGTCTCCGCTTAGCACTGGGAGAGATGTACATCTGCAAAGTGGGCTTCCTGCAAGGCTGTATGGTCTTCCCAGCACATACTAGTACTCTCACATACGCTTCTACGTACTCAGGTATGCATTCACATAGACCAGGCAGTTAGATCTGCCACCAGCGGAACACCTATGAGCCAATTAAGGCGTCTTGATTGTGTCTGCCCTTTCCTGCTCTTCCTCTAAACACAATCCTCCTCATATTTCCTCTAAACCAGATATAGGAAAAAAAGTGCCTGACCAGCACACTTCCCTGCAGAGAAACGTTTACAGTGTTCACCTGTCCGTGTATCTCTGCCTGGGTCTGGGTTACCATGGTGCTCACCGGTCCCGCCTGAAGGTGCCTGTTAGCGAGCAGTTCAGATGTCAGTCGTGGTCACGTTTGAAAGGGTGCACTTCATTCTGCATGACCTTTTTCATCCCTTCACCAGAGAGAGCAGTGGGAGGGGACTCTCTCTCTCTCACTCACCGGCTCTCAATTCATTTCAGTCCAAGCAGCTTTACTGGGAAAACAATCACATTTTCAATAAAAATAGCAAGAGATGATTAATGAAATAAAATCAAACAACATATAACAAAAAAACGCTGTACACAAATTGAAAATTGACCAGCCAAAACAGAGAAATAGAAGGCCCTCTCCTGAGAGCAGGTTCTCTGTCTCCTCCTCACTGTCTGGCTGTCTGTGCATGATATATGGACGTAATCCCAGTTTACTCTGTAAACAGACAAGGGAGGTGAATGGGTACTGCAGTGCTGCTTCATTCTGGCCTGATCTGGTCTGGTCTGGTCCAGTCCGGTCCTGTGTGGGCTGGTCTGATCTGGCCTGGCCTGGTCTGGCCTGGTCTCATCTGGTCCGCTGATTTTCCAAATGCCCAGTAATGGAGCTGTGTGCGTACAGCGCTAACGGTGTTGTGGGTCACTGGACTCTCACATTCGCTCGCTCAGCACCGCAGCGTTACACCTCTGCGAATTCCTCCTGCTCTTTGATCTACAGCACAATCTTATAATTAAGGGAATGAAACTGGAGCAGGAAGTGAAGAAAAATAATTAATCTCTCTCACATTTTTTAATCTATGACCCTGTGTCACTCAAAGCTAATTCTCAGTGTCGGGGCTTTATTTATTTTAGTCACGACTGAGGAAATTATTGCAAATGATCTCAATGAGTTTAACTGAATTAATTAATCAAATGAGAGACATGTCCTGGTTGATCAGGCACTATTAAACAGCAGTAGCCAATGAAAGACCACTATCTTGTCTCTGTGAGCTGTCTAACACCTACGGTGCATTCTCACCACAATATTCTAAATATGAATGCAACTCGCCCACTATCCAACAGAACTGTAAAAGAAGACAGGATTTGGAGTACTTCTTTTTCCCCCCCTTACACTGGCTCTATCTGTATCTCTTCCTCTCACTCTTCCTCGCTCACACATACAGACCGTTACTACAGAGTTACTACAGAATGCTTCTGTTGGGGTCTGACCTGCTCCCCATGCTATGCAGCTCAGGATGTGTTACTGCTCTGAGAGAGAGCATACACAGCTGCAGCACAGGATCTGCTGAGTGCAGTGAATGCAGCAGCAAGACACGTCTGCAGAACCACTGTGGATTTAAGGTACAGAGAGAGAGAGAAAGTCTTGTGCTCCACAAGTCTAACAGAAAGCATGACTGGAATACCATTCAGCAGCCAGCACTGTTCGTGACAGGGAACATTAACTTTGCTTTGTAATGCATGTAGGTGCACGTGAGTGTGTGCATGCGTGTCTGTGTGTGTGTGTGCGTGTGTGTGTGTGTGTGTGTGTGTGCGCGCGTGTGCACATATGAGTGTTTGAGCACTTGTATGTCTGTGTGTATTTGTCAGTGTGAATTTGCCTGCTTGCATGTGAAAGACAAGGAAAAAGGGAAGATTTTCTGAAGCAAGCATGTGGACATGACATAGGCCTGCATTTGCCTGTTTCCATTATATATATGTATGACAAGGAGAGAAAATTAAAAGCAGCTCTGGGAGGCCTGCAGAGGTGTCAGACTCAGTGTTCAAATAGCCTGGGATAGTCAAAACCTTTTAATAATGTAAAGAGGAGGAGGGCTTCCGTTTCTCCAACCACCATGAAGTACAAAACAATTCAAATGTCAAGCGTTCATCACCAGAGGCTTCAGCCCAATCAAGAGAGTCCAGGCACAGAATGTGTGCAAGCCCTCCTCTCATTGGCTAAGGTGGGAAAAATGTGACCATCGTGAAATGAAAAGTCACTACTTAAAACTAATGGAATATAAAATTCCAATGCACTCTACTACCTGCTGACCAGTAGGGCATAGTTGTTTTGGTCACACATCACTTTAGTTTACCTTATGAATTTCATCTATCGGGATTTTACTGTTGTCTTTCTATTTTCTGGAAAAAAAAATCTTGTGGAAGGGAAAATCTGATATCAGATATCAAATTTCAAATCTCAAAAAATCAGCGTTAAGCACTAGGTGTGCCAAAGCAGAATCTATCAGCAGGTCTGGGTATATTAACTCAGTAAGAAAATTAAGCTGATTTGTTATCTTTTATCCAAAGGATTTCCTAAACTGTGACAAGCAGAGAGCCCATTTTTACCTTAAAACTCATCTTTGAAAAAAGATTATGTATTTTTAGATACACCTACTTCTGCCTTTTCCTGTTTTGCCACAATTTAATTTGACAGTATTATACTTAACATTCAGTTTTTTAAATTATTTTGATAAAGTATCCTGATAAAGATTTCTGAATATAAACAGAATGCTGAACATGTATTTTTACACAAAAATGGCTGCACAATCCCATCAGGCAGTGCTGTGCTCTTGATCTCTGACGTATATCTCTCAGTCTCTGCACTGATGCTCGCACTGTCCTGCTCCTGCTAGACTCTGTCCTTGAGATTAAAACCCACAGCGCTGCAGTTCTTTATCGAGGCAAGAGACAGGGGAATACTTTCCTCTGCAGAATGCAAAATGCATATGCACTGAGCTGCACTTCAGCCTCCTGTGAGTGGACACACACACACACACACACACACACACACACACACACACACTTGCGTTCCTCTCGGCTTGAGAGGCAGAAAACCTGACAGGGTGTCTTGTGGATGTGCTGAGATCTCCAATGAGTGAGGCTGTCAGGTCACATCACGTCTGCGCTTCCTGGGCGGCACGTAGCGGCCGCGTAGGTAACTCGGCAACGACAGAACAAGTCACCGTCAAGGTGGGTGGGTGCCAGCAGAAAGCCCATAAACAGTGGCACTGGTGGCCTGAGGTATTGTCACATGACCGCTCCACAGTCACACAGCAAAAACACTCTGGTCCAGCTGAACCAGGGACAGGATTTACAGACCGTTCGGCTGGGATGCAGAACTGTGAAGGAAATCAGGGCCCGGGAAAGCAGGCAGAGACGTCTGGCTTCTGCCCTGCTCCTGCATGCTCCTCTGAAGAATGTCTGTCAGCAAGCGTCACAGAGTGTGCGTGACGTGCTTGTTGTCACTCCCCTCCCCTGCAAAAAGCAGCCCGCGCCCGCGGCGGTTCGTAGCCTATTTCGGTTGAGGACGCTCCGCGTTACGACCACGTCTGCTAACTCTGAGTGACAGGGGGAGAAGGTAGAGCATCGGGAAAAGCAAACACGGAGAGGCCCAGGGATGTGTTTGTCAAGGTGGTGGTGGGGGGGGGGGGGGGGAGCGGGGGGTGCTCCGGATTTCTCCTTCACAGGCGCTGCACAACATCTGAAGCTGCGCCGGTCGCGTTTCTTCTCCCTTTATCGTCTGAGCGCTCATACTGCAGGAGCTTCGGCCTCGATCAAACTCAGGTAACCCCTTGTGGGAGAACACACTCATATTGTTCAGGGCCCCAGAGAAAGAGAGGATGACTCCCACTGTCTCTGATGAAAGACAGAACTGAAGAAACACCTTGATGCTTTTATTTTCTTCAAACAACCGCCACAATAGGCCTTTAAAAGGGAACTTCAAACGCCCCGACGCCACACTCAAAACGCCAGTTACTGTTGCACAGCCTTTTCACAAGAGCTTTCTTCTTCCGTCACCCTCCTTCCTGAGACAGAATTCACATCAGTTAAAGCAACCTAACACAACTTCACAGAAGAGTTCATGTCATTTTTTCATATGATTATTATAATTAGAATATGATTTCACACCTCAGAATCACCCAGTTATTGATGGGTAACAATGAAAGCGTTGAATACTTTTTCCATTATAATGCACTATGCCATTGTACTGTGGTACTGTAATATACTGTGCTCTATATCGCAATGCTACCCTGACTCTGTACATTACTCTCTGTTTTGCTGAGTAGGGTAAGCTGTCACAATTAGAAACATTACAGCAAATGCAAATGGTTTCACATCTAGTGCAGCACTTAGTTATTCATGAACAAAAGTGACACTTTTTACAACAGAAAGGTCATTCCCATTAGGAGCAACACGAGGACATTCAACTATCATCGAAAGCTGCCAGCAATGCAAAATCTGCAGAATGGGGCCTAATTGAATTAGGCCTGCTGTAGCATTTTCTAAATCAAGTGTCTCTTCACCACTGCTTCTGAAATTATTATTTTCAATATCATTTTATTAACTGCGTGAATGAAGCACAAGGTTGCACAGTTGTTGCTGACGTTCCGCTGTGGTCTGGCCTCTTCACAGAGACTCACTGCATATTGACATCCCCTGTGCAGCCCAGGTCACACAAACAGAAACCTGGCTTACAGGACAGACAGGACAGTAGCAATGCTGGAACATGGGTATTTTGATCTGGGGCAAATAGGGCTGTGTGTGTGGGTTGTGACCAACTCTGCAGAGACCCCTCGAGTGTCTCTCAGCCTTGACAAGCAACGAGTAAAGAAACAGTCCTTGAAACAATGCTCCATTGGTGGCAGCACGCCAGCTTTCTCACATCTCAGCCCCAGGGTCCCCTTCTCTTGGTGCGGGATGGATTAAAGTCCAGCAGGTTCAGCTGGAAGCCGGCGTGACAGTCCGAACACCTCGGGGCCTGCCAAAATCAGGCCCGAGGACATCCGAGTTCCAGTCAAAATGAACCCTTTCTGGAGGGAAAGTTATCTCCTTAACCTGACTAGAGTCAATGTGGGGGCAGTTGATTCTTGCATGAAGGAAGGGGGTCAGCGATTGATGCTCTCAGCAAAAGTAATGAGGCCATCAACCCCGCATTGATTTACCCTCAGACGCTTCAGTGTGAAGAAAGCGGCTTGCATCTTGCATTTCAACACAGTGCCATGGCATGGGCCTGCTTTTTCCTCAGCTCTTAGCAAGGCTAATCCTCATTCTGATTACCCCGACATTCCCGACCTCCTACAAATAACGCAGTCAAAGACCCAACCGAATCAGTACCAGCAAACACGTATGTCTTTTCTTGAAAGTCGACCTTGAAAATTCAATTTCAAGCAGTGACGTACCAGGTTCAGTCGATGAGACATAATTTCCTGGTCAATGGCTTCTTTAAATAGGAAGACACATTGCCATCTAATATTCTCCTCATTCCCCTCCAGTTGTTTTAAGGATCTAAGGAGTCTGGCTTATTGAAGGAGACGTATGGTACTTATGCCATCTGTTACAAGCGTGACAGTCCATTCTTCGAAAAAGCAGCCAAGCACATGGGTCAAAACAAAACAGAAGAGGTTTGGCTAATGGAAACGTACAGAGGTAAAAACAATACCACCCCTCAGACATGCTGTGAGTGCAGACAGTTTTGTGAATGGCGGAGACAAAGGGACAGAGGAGGGAGTAAGGAGAACGGGGGAAAATTAAAAGCACGCATGCTCGCAGCTGGGGGTCCAATCACACCACCGGAGCAATCACAACCGTGCAAAACAGAAGGTGATACGTTAGAGGGAAGAAATAACCCGCGGTTTGTGTCTGCGCATACATTATGAGCAGGAGGCAGAATCCCAGAGCACAACGGGCCCAGCTTCCTCAGACAGCAGCTGAGGCAGAGACAACGCAGACCGGAGTGTCAGCACTGAGAGGCACAGCAAGCAGCACAACAGCCTTTTGAAAGCTGACCTCTTGCAGAGAAGACAATGCATGCATCAGATGCAACTCTCTCGTGTCACTATCCCCTAAACTACCTCAGGTCTGCAGGATATTCAGCTGAGGTGCAGAGCTGAGGGCTGTTCCCTGGGCTGTGTGATTGAGGGGATCTTGAGCTTAAGCACACAGGGTAGTTTCCAATATCACTGACAATGTCATTCTTTTAAATGGGACTATAGCTGGACATAAAATGGGACATACGCTTTTTTCAGCCTTAATGTTAAAAGCTCGATTGAGTCAAATGCTGAAGGTGATTTGTCCCTTCCTCCAGCAATCTGATTCAGGATGAAGTGCATCTCCCTCAGTGCAGCCTCCTCTGTGGCGTCTGTGCACTCCTACAGTCTATTTACGAAGATCTATAGCAACTTCTCTGTTGACCCATGCACTTTGTACAGTTTTTGTTAAATACAGGAAGAGAGAAGAAGTAAATATGTGTGACCAACAAGGTTAAAGGAGGGTTGGTCTGGGGGTGTAACCTACAAGGGGTAATTTACTGTGCATGTCTATCATTTTACATTTTACACATTCAGAAACTCACCAGCGTGACCAATAAAACTGCACAAAACAACTATATACAATAGACAAGCCTCAAGCAAAAGTGTCAGTACGTCACATGGTGTTACAATAACCAGTGTAGTGTTGCAGAAAACGAAACATCAAGGACATAAAAGAAGTGTCACGTACACCTCAGAAATCAAACATGATCATGCATTTGAACAATGCAACACACTGCCATAGGGAGGGAGGATAGGCCATGGAGTATGTATGGTATGAACCTGTATCTTTAATGGTACTGTCCATCTATCCTGGTGCTGCAGCATGCCTTGGACAGGAGAGAGTGCACACAGTAATTAGCTCAGTGAGGACAGTGCCTGCACTACTCTTTGGGGCCCAAAATGAAACCCATTCACTCTGAGCGCAGCCCTCGGTTATCATGTGATGACAATCTGGGGGATGATAAACTCACACGCGCTCTTGAACATAAAATCAGCTCTCCACAGAAAGCCGTCACGGCTGCCTCGAATCCCCGCGGCTGCGGTTCATCCAAGAGCGGCAAACACGTTGCCACGGCAGTGCAACACAGACAGTGTCATTAACCCTCAGCGGAGCAACGTCCAACACACAATCTGCCACTACCATTCAACCCACAGACACTCTGAACAGTTTCCGTCAGTTTCTCTGTCAGTGGAGGGAAACAGACATGCGTTTGTGGCTAAGCACAGGGCTTCATTAATGCCCCCAGCTGCTCGTGCCCACGGCAGACGAGAGGCGAATAATATCACTGAGCGGAGAGTCTCGCGGGGGAGCTTGTGCACCCTGCGCCCTGAGACACGGAGTCATCGCCTGGTGTCACCGCCCTGAATGAACTGCTATCCGCGCATCGCTACCAGAGCGCCGCAGATGCGCCAGAATTAGCCATTGTTCCCATGTAAATCCCCCCACACGGCGCCGCCGCGCTGAATGGCTTCGGCTCTGAGGCCATTCGCCACACTGCCTTTGTGCTTGCGCTGAAATGAAGATCGCAGAGCCATGACTCAGGCATCTGTACGAGTCCATTAATACGACAAAGAGATGAGGAGAGAACAACCGTAATGAGGATCAGGTGGTGCAAAGCTGTCCACAAAAGGCACACAGGCGTACTGCTGTATCAATCCGGCGTGTACAACGCGTGAAATCGGACCAGCAGAGCAGGTGGAGTAACTAACCCTTTAATACCCTCACAATTACAATTTTACAGTTTAAAATAGACCGATGATCTATCTTGGTATAGTACAGTCTCAGAAATGGGACTGCTTTATTTGACTACAGACTTCATTGGTCTGTTATTTTTCATTAGCATGCAGCTGTAGCCTGATCTACTGCTTACTGCACTCCAGTTTGGAAACGCTGGATGACCCTGACTCCATGAGTGGTTTGAGACACTTTGAAAGCTTCCTTTCATTTGCACAAATATTCAGAGACACCAAAAAGCAGAGGCAACAAAAACAGCAAACCAAAAGCGGCTCAAAAAGCTGACAGCAAGTGGGCAGAGTGGATGAAAATGAGCACATGATTACATACAGTACACAGCAAAAGCTGGCAGCAGCATGACACTATCTGGCAGAAGGTCAAAAAGGACACGATTGCCGCTCCTGCTTGTTTGCGTCCGCGGAAGCTCAGCGACAGCAAGTGTTGTGAGGGTGAAGCAAAGCTGACAGGCGGGGAGGCGCAGGATGGTTCCTGGCCAAATCGACCCCCCGCCACACAGATAAACAACTCGCCACGCTGGCACTCCGTCAGAGTGCGAGGCAGCGGCTTTGTGACACAGCACTCTCCAAATGAGCAGCCCGAGTGTGTCCTGGGGACTAACGTCACCAGCTGAAACGTGACAATTCCCACAGTGCTCTGCTGTATGGACTGCAAGGGGAATAAAAAAAACAGCACATCCCACCATCTGAAAAAATGCAATCACCACTGGCTTTGAGCTTTAATCATACAGACACACTGAATGAAAAACATGTTCATTTCCCCGGGCCTGAATGCATGTAATGGCTGTGGGAGATATCAGGCCACGTTGAGATAGGGTGCATATGATGGCAGCTGTTTGTTGCTTTCCCACCCCACTCTGCCCTGCTGACGAATGTACAGTCTGGCCCAGGGGCTGTGCAGATCCACTGATCTTTACATTATCTGGACAGGCTGATGGTGGACACCAAGGACCAGAATGACCCACTTAGACCTGGGCAGTACCTGATGCTTCCGAACAACCAGGAACATTTTCAATGGTACAAAATTGTGAAAAACACAGTTTATATTAGATATATTATTCACTTATACTGGGTATTGATATTTATTCAATACCTTAATCAAAGGTACAAAAGTATTCCATCCAGTATTTGAACCTTTAACCTTTCATTGGATCACTGAAATTTGTTTTGCAGTCAGTATCTATTTTTGGTTCTTTTTCATTTTCTCTGCCTCTGGTGTAAATTTAATCCACTTTGGGGTTTGAAGGGCTGACCCCACAAACCCCCCTGTAACCTCAGTCCAAATCCCTGACCTTTCCACCACTGTCTTTAAATAACATTGTATTGATTATTTAAATTCCTCATTAAGGTCTTCACTAGTTCTCAATCCTTTGAGATAAGTCTCTATATCTAAATCAACTTAAACCTGACAGGCCGATTTAAACCTGACGGATTATTATGACAGGAGCGTATGAAACAGATGAATGGGTCCTGTTCTATAAACCTTCACCTTCAGTTGTCCTCTAAGAAATGGTGAAATGATGATTACCTTACAACCATCACTTAACATGTACATTACTCTGGAGCCTGACATTAATTGCAGATGAACCCAAGGAAAAATGTTTAACTGGAGGTACCAACACACACACACACACACACAGTGTGAAAGGCCCTTATGAGACAGATTTATAACTGCTTGATACATCACACCAAACACTTTCCCTGGAACTATACTAGGTTCCCTTTGAATATGGCACTTCGTAGCCGACAGCCAGTCATCAGTATTGGCTCATTCACCGTCGTACTGTGAGACTAGACAGAACATTCATGGTTAAACTCTTGCAGTGTGATGCTAAACATCCAATCCAAGAAGCTGCCAGTTGCGTAGGTGTGGTGCCTCCGCAGTAATGGGATTTGTCAATCACGTAAGGCAAGGATGTCATATCAATGCTAATTTCACACTGCCCCCATGGGAAGAAGGTGTGTGTGTGTGTGTGTGTGTGTGTGTGTGTGTGTGTGTGTGTGTGCACGCGTGTGCAACAGTGTGTGGTTGGGGGGTTGTTGAATTGATCACGATATGAAGGAAGCCTTCAGGGTTAAATCTAAACAATGGTTACAAAGCTCTCACTACAATTCCGATCGACCTGTGTATATTTCTCAAGAGATCTGTTTAGAATTGCACATCCATATTATACAACCTTTAATACTTTTCAGTCACAGTTGACTGAACTGAAATTACTCTGTGAGGTCTTCACATTCATACAGGTACTAAAGCATAGCTACACTCCTCATTACTCCAGTACAAGTCTTACATCCAGAACATGTCACCACATATAATGACAAAAGGAAATAGTGAGATTACAGCACAGCAGAGGCATACTAATGCATTGACTCAGTAATTGGTTCTCCCTAAAGAAATAAATTAATACTATACAACCCACTGTGCAAAGAGAAGTATATTGTTCAAAATACTATATTATATGCTATACATGGATATCATACATTGTAGAATATGAAGATGCTAAATCGGCAATGACTATCTGTAATATTCAAAAATTCACATAATATATCAAATAATTTATAAGTTTCAACTCTAATATATTGAATCCTATATACATTATGTACATTCTACAATACATACGAAACATACACAGATTATACAACACACTGTGTGCAATATGAAATGGCTGTTTTGCACAATATATTGAATTTGTTGAAATATACCATGTTTGACGGTGTGCTGGTGTTTACCACGCTGGAGGAGTGTAGGGTCAGAGGGCACAGCTCACCGTGTGTGGAGATGGCCCCACCCTCTCCCTACTGCAACCTCCAGCCCAAAGGGCATCGCAACACAAACAAACAAGCTGTGTAAAAAAACGAATGCACAAGCATGGGAGCGCTCTCTTTGATATGCCGCCCGTTGACTGGAAAGATTAATGCAGAGTTGATATTTACAGTGCGGATTTCATCCATCACCCCAGAACAGAAAAGAAGGTTTAATTAAACTGCCTGGTGAGTAAAGAGGTTAATTGGCTTTTCAGTTAAAATGCTAAGTAAGAGTACAGATGATCCTAAATAGTTCCTTATGTCAGCAGGTCTGAGACAGGGGTCTGTCTGGAACAGACATTTTGAAATGAATCTGCGATGCGAAAAAAAAATTCTGCCTTTTTTCTGGGAATCACTTTTTTTTTTTTTTTAAACAAAATGACCTTTAGCGATCTCCCTTTCCCCAGCCACTGCCTTTGAACGCATTCAAGGTTGCCGGATTCCCCCATGTGGGGAAAGGATGAAATTATCCGTTAGGTCACCCACAAAAGGATTTGGCGCTCTGAAACAAAGGATTGTTTGTAAGGCTGGCATTCTTTCCGATGCCCTCCGAAACTGTGCCCCCTTTGATAACGGCCGAGGGACATTCGCGTGGAGTCATTAAATCACGAGAGACAAGGCAGCCCAGTGAGAAAGCAACACGATTTGTCATCTGTTTCATAGCATTAAGCCTCCCCCAAATCAGACGCCTGGTCAGCTTAACATGCGAGTTTACTGCGGATAACACGGAGCACAAGCATCCCACGGAGGCCCACGAGGACACCAGAGCCGCTCACTTTGCACAACTACAGTGCCCTCTCATTTCCTGAACTTTACCCAAACACCCCTATTCCATGAATAGTCAGGGAAAGAACTAGACTTCCACTTCCTCAATTACTACAATTTTATTTTATTTATAAATATTCACGAATGCCCTTTATGACTGTGAAGGTTATTTCATTAGTCCGATATCCTCCAATGCCTGAATAGGACATATCAGTTCAAACTGTGTAATTGATAACTATGTGTGGTCATAGCATGTGCCTACTGCAACAAAGGAATCCGGTTATTATATGGTTTTATCTCCTGTACCATGCTACTGAAAACATGTAATGCAGAAAAAGAAAAGACAGAAAAAATCCTTCTATCTTAATATAAAAAGATGGTGACATTTATAGTGGTCATCTGAAGCTCGGGGAGCTGGTATAGTCTGTCAGGCTGAAGTGTGGTGTAGTGCTTAAGGACCTGGGCATGTAGCCCAAGTGTTGTATCTTCAATTTCCAGGCGGGATACTGCCATTGTACCCCTGAGAAAGGTGCTTAACCTGAATTGCTTTAGTAAATATCCAGCTGTATAAACAGACAATAAAGTGTGAAAAGTGAGCTATGTCAGTCACACTGAGCAAGGGCACCAAATAAGCAAGAAAATAATAATACTATAACATTGGCTGTCTCACATCACTCCTCTTGTCTGTTAACAAACCTTCAGACTGCAGTGTAAGCAAGTTTGTTAGAAACGGCTTCCCAACTCGATAATTCAGTGGCAGGGCCTATTGAAGACACAGAGCTGTGGTACAGATCCACTAAGCTGTGTGGAGAGGGTTTGCACTTGGAGCCTATGTTTTATCTCAAAAGGCAGAAATGTGCTTCTGACTAACAACCTCCTGGAGACTGTTTTTCTTGAGCCTTCTCTGTGGGCATGGCACCTCATTAACTGTGGCCTTCTCTTCCAGATCACAGTAAGCAGCACTCGTTCGTAGACGTGTGAAGACATCAGTCACCCATTTCCACGTTCCTCTGCGAGCATACCAGCCAGCATAACGGTATAGTGGAGGGGCCAGCAAGCGTTAAGATGCTGTTACTGCCTGACAAACAGAATTATTATGAACTCAACCCCAGCCGTGGTGAAACACGCTGTTAAATGTACCGTGCTTAGCTGTGACTGATGGATACAATGAGTTGGACTAACACCGCCTCCGACGTCAGAGCAGGCCATCAAACTGACACTCGGGACCATCCCCGATTCCATCTCCCCTCACGCATCTTATCCAAAATTACAAATTGCATCCGAGGACGCTGTCCGTATAATAACTCAGCGCGAGTGTCACAAAGCGCTGGATATTTATGAATTTGGATTAGAAGGAACATCGAGTACTGCACTGTCCTTTCTCCCTGTGCCTTCACTGAGGGAACTTCGAGTGGCGGAGTCGAGTGAGAGGAAAGACTCAAAAGACTCCTGCTCTCGTTACTCAAGGTCTTCCACCGATTTAGCACAGCAGGAGAGGATGGCTTAAGAAATGAGGCCCACAGGCTAAGTATGGCAGTGATGTATCTCATAATCAAGTGCCATGGGGTGGCTAAAAAAATAAGCGAAAAAAGGAAACCAAACAATTAAGCCAGTTTCTGGACAGTACAATAATGTCACCTTCAAGGCATCTGCTGGAGCATCGCTTGTAAAGGATACCAGAACTTTTGTAGGTTTGCAGGCAATCCTTTCTCACATTCAAATACAGCAAAGTAAGCACAAATAACTCTGTACTTATGATGATCGGAAGCATGTGTCAGACCACATTAATGGCAAATCCAGTTAGGTAAACAAATAAAAGCAGGTTTTCATTTATAGCATTCTACATTTTCAACAACAGAATGAACAATGATAAAAAAGCAACTAAAAGAATAATCTTTATGGGAACAATATGATATATATGATAAAATCTGAACAATCACAGCAGCCTTGTGTTTTTATTGTTTAAAAAAAAAGTACTTTATTCAGGCAGAAAACTGGTAATGTATGAAGGAAGGAAAACAGCTTGCTCACGCAAATTTTGACACTATTAAATATAAATACATTTTAGAAGTTCAACATCAGAGAAGGTTGCAAAATTTTGCCCATTACAGCATATACGTAGTTAAAAGATTAGCACAGCAATTTTAACTATGTTTCCTGTCTTCTTCTAATGAGTGACTTTGGAGTACAGTGATAAAGTACATGCAAATGTACTATCTGTACCTTCATTAGAAAATAACTTTCACTACAGACAAGCTCTGTAGCTCTGTGCCCCTGATCCACTGTACAGATAAATGGGTGTGAAACCATTCTAATGTTTCCTGTACCCTTCAGTCATTAAAATGTGAGTCTGTCTGACTGATAGTGATCTGGCCTGAAAGGGTGTGTCTTGTGTTGATGCTAATTAGGTAGTACCACAGATATTCTATTTGCAGGCCAGATTTACATCCATCCTTTGCACATTAATGTCTGTTAGTTTCTGGTTGGTAACAGGAGGCAATGGCAACATCTGATTAGTTGTGCTAGTTGTGGCACAACTAGTCAGCCAATCAGAACACGTTTGGTATTAGGGTTAGGGTGAGATGGCTGAGACAAAATATTTTAATTTCAAGCAGGTGGAGCTGCATCTGGTCAGTAAATAGAATATCTGTGGCAGCATGGCATGTATGAAACTCTTTGCAGGGTTATTCAGCACTAGTACAGCAAGTATAATAGAGAAATTTTAGCTGCACTCAAGTCATTGTGGTTGTTACGTACGCTGATAGACTGATACAACCCTTTAACAGCATGCAACTTTGGTCAGCAACGGGCATGTGCAATCAAAATACAAATTGAAACAATTCCTGAATCTAACTTTAAAAGCTCATTTACAGACAGACAGAGAAATGACTGCAGTGACACATGTTAACGAATGACAGGGAGGAATCAGCAATGATAACTCGGGTAGGAACAGCAGTCCTGTGTTTTTCATGTTTCCCAGTCCCCATTTTTCCCCATGCTTTTACACAGATGGAGTTTATTACCAGAGAGGTACACAGCAGCTGTGTTAATGGCCCTTAATGGAAGGGAAGACATTATTTTTCCTTTGCTCATGACATTAGCAGCCAACTATCATATAAATGTTTTCCTGGTATAAATGGAATGAGACAAACAAAAATCAATTATCAGACTTCTCAAAAGGAGCAGCAAACAAAACAAAAAGAGAGGAGGAAAAAGCACACAAAATGCAACCGGACTGAAAACAAACGAATGCAAAAGATCCATGTTTGCTGAGGTATGTAATAAGCTCGGATTTTAAAGTCGGTGAAGGTTGACTCCAGTATCCCCAAGAGGCGTTGCTCTCGGTACAGGCAAAAATCCCCCTCAGGCAGGAGTTTATAAATTGCTTCACAGCTTGGTTCTGCAGAGGAGATTAAGAGGAACGCACTCAAGGGAAAGGGCCAGTGACGTATGGCAGTGGCGACCCGGAGCTTCGCACTGGGAACATCCAAGCAATGCTCTTTGTGCCTTCAGTTCCAACATTGAAAGTGCTTCAAAGGTAATGCTCTAGATTACCAAAGTCATCACACTCACCTGATAAAGCTAATCCTGAAGGCCAGTACTCACAGAGAGCTATTTGTTTCCCTGTTTGTATACTGTTTATTTTATCTGTTTTGTTTCACGATTAACTTTATCTTCATTATCCCTGTCTAAACCCTGTTGGCTCAGATTTTAGTTATGATGGTGAATATGGTAATATTTCATAATGCACCATTTCAGGAAAAGTGCTTTCAGGCAACTACTTTAGCACCAATGACATACCTGCCCCGATTGATAGCCATTTTCAAACCTGAAGCTGGCGTGCTAATCGAGAACTGTCCTGTTGAAAATCAACATCAATTCATGGTATGGATGGCAACACTTTCACAGGAAAAGAGATGTAAGTGACCTGGATGCAGAAGAGTCGTGTCATATTACATGGGATGCTTTCCAGGTACTCCTGGTGAGGAAGAGCTTGGGTACTGAAGCACAGTTCCTGTGCCAGCTCACAACAAGGGAGGGATGGAATTTTCAGATGTAGAGTCTGCCATCTTGGTTTTGTACACTATTGGGCACATCTTCAAGTGAATCTCTCTTACTTTGATAAGGCCACAGGCCAATGCCTCATACCAAAGCGTGAGTTCTGCAGAGAGTTCTGCAACTTCCTGCTTGCCTCTGTCTGGTCCCGAGGGTCAAAGCTGTAACTGTAAGCTGAGATCCAACACCACCGCACGCTTTCGTTTCCCTCTTTTAAACAGGCTCAGGCGACAGATAGAGTAACACTGACAAGGCAGTCAGCAGGTCAGGCGGGACGCAGAACGCTGACCGCGCGTGACAGACGAGGAGGGTGAAGGTCGGGGTGGTTGGGGCGGCGACTCTGACTCGTCAGTACACATTAAGCGAAAAACGAAACCATCCCGGTCCGACCAGTGCCACTCTGAGAATCACTTTCCCCCGGCCTTCTCTCGTTAGGACGGCAGCGGCTCAAATCCTGCCCTGCCCTGCCCTGCCTGACCGTCTGGGACCTGTTGTGAAAACCAGCCTGGCATGACAGCGGTGGGGGAGGAAGGTTGTGGGCTGGATGAAAAACCCACTCCAAAACAAGATCCACGCAGAGGCCACACTGTACCAGTCTGCTCGTACCAACGGTACACAGAGTCGAGGCGGGTTACGCAAGCGTGAGGAAGACCGCAACGCTGTCAGCTTCAGCGGTGTCACCTTCCCCCTGTCCACCTGTGGGGAGCCTGACTGCTGAAGCAATAGTTTAATTGGCCCATACGCTTAATTAAACGCCGGTGTATTTTAATACCTATCTGATAATAGACCTGTTAATACCTTCTAAATGCCCTGAAAGTAGGCTTAAAAAAAGAGATGCTAAAAATAGCCGTTTCAGAACTGATTTTTGAAAATGAATTTAGCAGCTTTTCATTTTCTTTCTGGGACAACTGAAGTTTATCTGCTCCAAAGACCAGCAATGACGAGTCCTCTTCATGCTCCCCCAGATCAAATTTACCGACCTTAAATTATCGTTTCTGTCCACGGCACAGAAATAAGCTGTGCTGAAACGGGGGATTAACCCGATAAATAAAACCCCTCTGAGGCCCAACCCTTGGAGTCAGTGTCAGATACTCGTGGGGACGCAGTGTGCGGTAAAGCAAGGAGAGATGATATGATTGCAGCAAGGCAAAGACAAGCGGTGGGCTGGCTGCTCCAGTGTGCACGTTACGCAGACGTCAAGGCTGGAATGTAACACAACTGAGCATCAGTCTGAATCCACCCACACGTACATGCACATGCACAAACACACGCACGCCTTCACGCACACACACCGGATTTTCTCCAGAGATATGATTCTGACATTTCGCCTTACACACGTCACATATAAGACATTCGTAGTTCAGCCTCAGGGCGCTGCTTACCTGTGATAGGATGACCTTTCTGACCCACGGTCCAATCACAACTGCTAAAATTCACCCACTTCTGCCTTTTCCCTCCATTGCCCAGAGGCGTGCGTGACTGACAGGAAAATAACCTGACACAATAATCAGACACCTTGTATAAATCTGAGCACACAAGGCCAAACGTAAACAGCACGACCCTTCCTAGAGGGAAGTGTCTTGAAGGGTAACATGGGGGGAGGCTGCTGTGGCACACCAGTGCGCCAACTTTCACTTGAGTTAGGTATACTAGTTTGGGACCTACACTTAACTGTTTTGAGGAATATTGTATTCCAGGGGGTGCTGTGTAAAAAACAGTCAGGCAATGACTGACAGAGGGAATGGCACGATTGCAGCCAAAATATGTGCATCTCAGCACACTCCAGCAGGAGGTATCGGTGTGCGGGAGAAGGCACCTTGTGCTCTGAACTCAAAGGAAGATCACTTTGTTCCACTCTCGTTCTGAACTGTCTCTACCCTGAAGCAAATGTGCGCCAGCAAACCAGCCTGCACATCTTTCCCCAAAAACTGTACCTTAGGCATGTAGGGAGGGTCTTTGCACCAGTCTGGGTGCATGGGTCTACATGTGTCTGTTTGCGTGAGCGTGTGCTTGTGTATGGTGTGATTATAAATTACTGCCTATTATATGCTTCTTAACATAGCTACTATCTGTGTAACATGGCCAGTTGACCATTATGTATATGACTAATAACCTCACTGATTGTATATTGTGTTTTTTAATGTACTGGACCCGTTAGTTTTTTATGTGGCTATCTGTGAAAGCAGCATCCTTGGTTGTATGTCCAGGACAAGCCTCCCTTAACCAGTTAAGACACCGCTTCAGTGCAGGGAGCGGGGGGGGCTGATGGGATTCCAGAGCCGTCGGGAGAGGAGACATTGAAATGCGCTGTGGCATCTGACCCCACTGCCACTTCTACCAGAGAGGGAGCGACGTTGGAAAAACAAAGACTGATTACATCACCAGTTCTCCTCCTGAACCGTCTCCTTCTCTCTCTCTCTCAGAATTGTTCTTCCTCTGCAGGGTCTCTGCCTCCATCTCCCTCTCTCTCTCTCTCTCTCTCTCTCCCACTCTCTCAATTCAGGAGGCTTTATTAGTATGACAAATATACATTCGTATTGCCAAAGCAAAGCAGTATTCATGCACAGAATATATAAACGCTAAACAGGAATGTTTAAAGCTACAAAGTGTTTTAATTTAACATTTCTCCCTTATTACAGCCTTTCCATTAAAAAGGAATCCCTTTCCTTTCTCTCACCTTCTCTCACCCTTGCCAGGGTGTGAACCAGAGACCCAGTAGGCCAATCTCATCATGGCCTCTTCTGTTCCACTTCCTGCAAACGCCTCCCCATCTCTGCGTTCAACTGGTGCCCGCCGCAGGAAGCATCCCATTGGACATTCCAGCTGGTGGCCACGGAAAGCGAGAGGAAGGAAGGAGAATGTCGCAGGGAGGCCCCCACGCTGCAACCTCGCAAGCACACGCTACGCTTATAAAACACGCGTGATGTGCGCGCGCACTGCCCACGGCAACGGAGGCACAGAGACACCTGCAACGCCCTCCCACGCAATTTACATAACGCGCTTTCTCCGAAGCCTGCCTTGCGCGCGTTCTTTGGAAAATAAAACAGCACCATCCCCACAACCGCAAGAACAATTTGATATAAAGAGATCAATTTTATGTTCACGACCCATGGGTTTGTATTCTTCTGTTATGTATTTATAGCTTGTTGCTGTTCCTCCCAACAGAGCCTATGTTACCAAAACGGCAGCAAACTTGAAATCACCCTTTATGTACCAGTGCATAATGTACTAAAGTTTTCACCCCTTTTTTCCTTAAAATGTTGCCTGTTTGACAAATGAACAAGAAAACAAACACTTAGGCACAACTGGGTAACTCACAAATAAATTCCATTTACTGCATCTCCACACTGTTTACACCCACACCAATCCCCCAACTGAGATAAACAGCACCTTGACACAGCAAGCAACACTCAAGCAATTTCAAAATATATTAAGCTCCATTAATTAAACAGTAAATGTTAAATGTTGGCTACTTTTTAGATTGAAGCAAAATATTACAGTTTACTGTGGGCTGGCGAAATGCCAGTTAATGAGCACTAAGTGATGTTTCTGCTCTGCTATTGATTGGCTCTCATCTCCGCAGCCCTGCTCAACAAACTGCTGGCTCGGAGCCCATTTCCCAGAGCACCTCCGTTTCTGTGGATCTCTCTCTAAGCCCTCTGTTTAGCGTAAGGACTCCACACCACTGCATCTTCCACGAGCGCCCATCAGTTCAAAGCACACAATGCTAACGGGCCTACAGCTGCCTGCTCAGCTGAGCCGTCCTGAAAATCTCCTAATATCCCTCCCAACCAAGCTCCCCCAAAAATCCGTAATTACATGATTTATCCTGTACAACGAGCAGTGCTGACAAATCAGACAGGTTTCGTAACCTATTTGTATTGTTTGTTTATGGTTCTGGCTTACATATTTACTGGAGGAATTGAGGTTCAGAACCTTGCTGGAGGGTTCCACAGCAATGCCACATCAGGCATTCGAACCTAGGAGCTTCAGGGTCCAGAGTCCAGAATCCCTTTCTTTTATCACTACCTCATATGCTGCTCCTGAGCCTAACGTCTCCTGTTACCATTAAGGCAATGCCTCCCAGATGGCGACTACAAGTCAGTTTGATGCCCTTAACCAATCAGAGCTCCAATCAGTGGAGAGATTATCTTCTGTCCAGAGCACAGTGCAGTAAGGGACTTGAGCATTTTGTGCACGAAGGGCTGGAAGCATCCTTTTGATTTGTGAAATAACGATCTAGTCTTCCCACAAAGCCATCCCGTGCTATCCTCGGGTTACAGTAGTACCATCATAAACACGTAAAGCAGAATAATGAATAAGTAAAACTAAAATAAAGAAAAACACCTCATGCTGGAACTTGACCAGCGAAGAATTCACAGCGATTCTTTAAAAGTATCCACATTCTCAGTGTTATAATAAAATGGAAAAAAACCCCCAAAACATCTGAGAGTCTAAGAAGAGCATTGCATATTGCATAGTGTGCCTTCGTCAAGCGCTTTTGCAAAAGCCGTCTCCAAAAAGCTGTCTCCTGAACATTTTATGACAGTCTCAGAATGGTGGAAACTGCAGTGATCTGTGTTCTCTTCATCCACACTACACTGCTAGTGCTGCAGTGTGCTGCAGGGGTCAATGCACCAGGCTTGCATCCATGGGGCTGCAGACTCAACTCCCAGACCGGCTATTTCACTCCTGAGGTACCCAAGCAATGAATCAGAATCACCTCAGTATGCCCATAAAGCTGTGGGAAAGGTAGGCTGGGTAAATCACCCAGCATAAAGGCATCTGCCAAGCGAACAAAAAAACTCATTAGCAAATAAGTCATAAAGGCAACTTTACGCTGCATTTGCTGCAACCAAAGAATGAACGGGTTTCAAACTGTTGTTTAGATTGCTTGGAATGCATGTATCAGCTCTAGAATTTAGTTTTAAGAAACACAGCTGGAGCACCCTGTACCGTGAGCACTATAATCATGTTTTCTAGTAGCGCCAACTCAATAAAAAAGGCAGTGTAAGTTCATAAAGGGAGAGAACAGCATGCCGGCTTGGTACCGGGCTGAAGTCTCCCTGACAGACAGTCCTCCCTCATCTATTCATTATATATTTATTATTTATGAATGTTATTTAACCAGGAAGGTCAAATGAGAACTTGCTTCTTCGTACAAAGATGGGAACACAAGGCAGATGTGCACTGCAATGGTTTGTTTAGTGAATGAAATGTAGGTGGACTATCAGGTGATCAGGCTGAAGGAGTCGGATTGGGAATTTAATCAGGTCATCAGGGTTAAAACCCAGATCGATAACTCCCATGGCATCTTTAATGGCCACAGTGAGTCATGCCATCTTATCTGAATTAGCATCTCTGATAGTACAGTGTCCCCATCACTGCACTAAGGCATTGGTTTTTCTAGTTAGCGCCCCCTACTGGTCCACTAACACCAATTTCACCAGAAAAATGTTTGCAACCTGTTTCAATCATTGAGTCCTCCCCATGCTCCAACTCATTCTGAGACGGGAGCTGTTTGACTAGCAGAGATAACCGTGCATCTGTATATGCTTGCATCTGCAGCAATGCGGCAGTATTTAGACATTAGCATTATCATTATCAGTATGCTTGTCTTGACTCTAAAGGACATGAAAGTCAAAGCTGTGTCCTGCAACAGCAACAAGTGTCTTAGTATAAAATCACAGGTGCTGCAGGACATTGATGTTGTTCATATTTTTAGATGAATACATTTTTCCTCCTCCGCTGCTGATAACCCATTACGTGGACGTGGTACTGGGTGGCAGGTCTGTTTACGCCTCTGTCACCCTGAGAATCAAACTGCCGCAGCCTCGCCGAGGCCTCGGACATTCAATTTTCAAAGCATCCATGAGTAATTTAAAACGCTGTGTCCTCATTTTTCCACTTTAAAATGCATCATTTTATCATTATTGATACTCAGCAAATAAAAAAGCTGGCAGCAAAATTAGCATTTGGCTAAGTCAGGGATTTCAGTCTGTTCGATGGGAAAGAGAGATGTTACTCTGAGCAAATGAGGACAACAAGAGAGGATATCAGCTGTCCTGTCGAACACGTAGTGTTATCAATGGAAGCCTGGCAGCCCAAGTTCAGTGCCTGCTTCAAGTACCTCCCCCATGCACCGTAAACAAGGGAAATCTTATATACAGGAACACAAATTATTTGTCTGTAAAGTGATTTCTGGAAAAAGGTCATAACGTGTTTAAAAATGACCCCAACCCCCAAATAATCAAAACTCACTTCAATGAGTATTAAAAGGCATATTTATGCCTGGTGTGGCCAACTAAACACGTTCCCTGGGTTTCCCCCCTCACAGAAGCACCCTTTTGATGGTTCTTGATCAAAGTCCTATATTTTGTACTGATATATAAAAATTCTGCTTGCTAAATGTACACATGCTGTACCAGAATTTCATGTTCTCCAGGTGAGGTGTTTTTTATTTTATTTTATTTTATTTACCTGACAACTGAATGCAGTCGAGACTGCACAAGACTGCCAGCTGATTCCCACAAATACAGCAGGGGGATGTACAACATATGCACACCCTGGTTTTTTACACAACAGGAAACTGAAGGCACACAGCAGAATAACCGCAGCCAGTGTACGACAAAGCTCCGAGGAGCAGTTAATAATGCATGATAATGCTCCTCGATAGGTTCTACTTAACAGCATTACGCTGCTCTTTACAGAGCTTTTATGAACCAAAACAGTTTCCTCGCTTCACACTCCCACCCTCCTCAGACGTCTCAGGATCAGTTTGCATTGGCTGGAATGGAGCCCTTTGCCGTGCTCAGAGTCAGCAGGAGAGAGGCCTTAGAACAGCCTTTGATTGTGTCTCAGGCATTAAACCCTCAGGTTCCTTCTGCTCAGCTGTTTCCAAGGCTATACTGCTCTTTTTGCATTGCAGAGAATAGATGAGGATGTGATGGTTGTGTGCTAGTTTTATTCTAATTCTTATTCTTATTGATTGTGCAGGCACTCTTATCCAGAACAGCTAGCTCGCAAAATGGCAAGATGCAGTAAATGTGCATCACGGCAGCAGCAAGAGCAGCTTTCCATGGGTCTGCTTTTTGTGTTTGTACAGACCAGCTAGTAACATAGTACATAATCACATGGAAAAACAGTGCTTGAATATGAGCATGCAAGAGTAATTGATTTAGCTTACATACTGTGCCTAAGCATTATCCCTGAGGCACATACATAACTGAATGCATAAACTATTCAGATAATGATAATGATAATGATAATGACAAGATTTTTTTGCTGTGCCTTTTGCATGTTATCTGTCTCTATGCGGTGTGTTGTGTAGGACTCAGAATCTGCTGTCACTTAGGTGAGCCAAGGTCGTCTATTTACTGGGGACTGCGTAGATTCATTGACTTTTAAATCAAGTGGATGGCTCATCCTACACACCAAGCCCACTCTACCGGTCAATCCACACACAATAAAGGTCAGCTAGTTGGCGCATTTATCCTGAAACTTATCATTTATCCTGAAGCCAACCATGAGAGTGACTATCAAGGTCCTGACAGGCTGAAACTGCAGCAGACGGGGCAGTCTGATTGGCCGGCTGATGAAGGGAGGAAGTGGTGACGTCAGCGAAATGAGGGAACACAGGTGCATTGCAGCTCATCGTCAGCCTCCACAGGAACCAGGCCCTCAGGCCCAACAGACAATCTAAGGATGTCGACGTGACCACAAAACACAATCCGTGGGCTTTCCCCCCCCCCCACTTTTCATTTCACTTCTGCTGTTTGCAAGAATCAACATCTCTCTGTCCTCGTTTCTGCAGAGTGCCGAGGGGCACCTCTTTGAACAGAATCCTGTCCAACTAAGCCTCAGAAGACTGTTTACCGGTTTATTTTAAAAGTGTACCTTGGGCTTTTCTTTGAAAAGTTTCCACTAGCTCACCACACTATTATTATATGTCAATGAGAGCTTAAAAATTGTGCTTCCCTGGACTGATGCATTCAGCATCAGAAACTCAGCAAAACGCCCACAGCTAAAGACGGACAGTACCAAGCACGCATTCAAGCAAGTGCCCTTTTCAAAGCTGACCTATAAATACTTGGCATGTCCAATCACACACTTTCCCTGAGTTAAATTTTGTTTTCCAGAGAGTGGGTGCCCTGTGGTATTTCTCTATTCTTTGGGACTTTAAGAAATGTCAAACTCCGCTCCACACTTCTTCTGCCCCTACGTGGCTCAGATTGGCTTATGTGGTGCAACACAATATTCCAATCACTCATTAATATGAGAGATACCATATCTGCTAATGTAAGTATAAATCAGAAGATGACTGCCTCATCATCCATTCGACTAGCAGTCATCTAGGTTACTAACTCTCCAACATACACAAACAGACCTGATTGGTCAAGCATCAAAACAAATCCATCCAGTCCCTGTCAATAGGCGGGGTCAATATAACACAGAGTGGTGCCAGGACAGAGATAAGTTGGGGACTCTGCAGTGTGGGCCAGAAGGCACCGGAGGGAATGGGTAGGATCAGAATATCAGCAGGCTGTTCAGTATTCCCTGATCAAACGCACAGCACTGGCCTTGTGATTTTACTGGAGGACAGAATACCATTTCCTCCCTGCTTGCACACACCTGTGCTCATCGGCAATGTCCATCAATATCATAACCAGAGTGTATTAAGGGCATTGGTTCCTGGTTTTTGGTTCTCGCTGTGTGGAGTCTGAGAAAGAATAATGCCAATCTCCATCTCTCCAAGCAGCTCCAGACCCCTGTCTACCACCCAGCCAATCCCAATGGCTGACCACCAGGCTGTGGTAAACATCTCCAGAGATAAGGCTCACTGCACAAGCTAACTCATCTAATGAGACGGCAGTCCCCTTCTATTACAGCCATCATTAGATGAGCTTGTTAAATCCTGTTAGTGAAACCTTTTTGCACAGGGTGATTCAAAGCAATGCCCGCTCTTCTCAACTTGACAGTTTGTGCGAGAAATACCAATGTGAACGCACCGCCCCCACTCCAACCTGATTGGCTTGAACTGATGAAACACCCCAGGAAATCATAACAATGGGCTCAACGTGAGGTCATGCTTTGCTTTGCTTCCATTGCCTAAAAATTATTTTTTTTAAATTCAGCACAATATATACAGTGCAGTCACAAATCATCCACATCCCAAACCAAAAGTACAATTTCAACAAAGTGCAGGAGGAACTGTCTCCATTTCTGAAGACAGAAGCCGTGTCATTAACATGCTCTACTGCTTTTTATAACTGCAAACAACATTTGTGTTAGTGCTGTACTCCTGCATCCTTGAATCTCCCCATCACCACTGAGCAGCAGTGATTAATTAGATCACAACAGACTGTTTGTTCCAGAGAGGGGGAAAATCTGGGAGAAACATCCAAGGAGTTGTAAAAGAACACCTAAAAAGACACCACCCATACACAGAACTTCACCTATTCAGTCAGGAAATGCTTACTCACGGGGAGAAGGTAAATAGGAATATCCATCATATCATGCTGAGAAGATGAATATGAATTTACAGATCATTCCTGTTCTATCCTGTCCACATGAAGGGACAGAATTTGGGTGGTCTAGGAACCAGAGTGATTTATTTGGTCTACGGAGTCACAGACACCAGCTGGGGGACTGTAGTCAAACAGGGGCAAAGCTAAGGAGTCATAATTGTATGGAGAGCCATCAATCACCTTTGCTGGCTTCAGACCCACCTCAGGGAAACAGAGCACCAGCAAGGAAACTTCCCATCTCACGCTCATCGCCCACAGTCCCCACCACCGGCTCTCAAGGTGTACAAGGACAAGGCAAATAATGGGAACACTCCTCATGGGCTCTGCGGGGTTCAAAACAACAACCTCTTACCGCAGAACGGCATGCTGGGAAGTGACACATTTTCATACCAGTACGGCACAATTCAGTGCGCCATCCAATCACCGGCAATTACGAACTTCCTGTGCTCGGTCGTGTTATAAAGCATGAGGACCATGAGCTGATTAAAAATAACCCTGTTGCTTTAACTGAAGGACTGACTGACATCTAAAACGAAGGGCCTAAATGACCATGACACCACTGTGGGGTTTTTCACTCCTGCCTCAGTAGTCACTGTTACCCGCTGTGCCATAGCTGCTGCCACAGTGTTTGAAGGCTTTCATACACAGCCCAGCCCTGCTTCAGAGCATAACTGATGCATCCACGGCTACAAGGTGAAGAGGAAAGCCTGTATTTTTGAAGCTTTGCAGATCGCTCTGCTTTATTTATGGGCGCTGGCGGAAAGTGGCGACAGCGGCTCTCTGAAACCACGCCGCTGAAACAGGATCTTTGACTCCCCCCGTCCGTCCCCCGGAGGGCGGCCCGGGGTCTTTGTCATTCCTGTCACAGCACTGCAGGATTCGGAGAGCACGCTGAGAAGGGGGGAGAGCGCCGTTTTGGCAGCGGAGCCAGACAGTGGGCAGAAATGCTCTCGGCCAGGCATGGTGTGCGGCGAGGGGGAGCACTTCAGGGTCACCAAATAAACCCTTCATCCAGAACCTTGCTTTAGCCTTTCAATCTCAGCAATTAGAGAGTGCTTTCAGTAGGTCCCTTTTTTCCTTTTTTTGCCAGAAATTTAAGAATTGTGTCAGTAGCCAAACAGCACACACAAACTGGCCCTAACAGATGTTACCAGAGAGTTGCCAGGGTTTGGCTTTGTCCAGCTGTCCTTCCTGCCCGGACGATGAGTCCTCACCAACTGTGCACACGTGCCAGCTGAACCAAGCTGAGACAAAGTCAAAGGGCACAACAGGACAGCTTACCGAGGTGTCTGGCCATCAATGCCCTTTCCAGCAAATGAGAGAGAAAGCCATTTTTAGACTATTCGGAAGAGCAGAGAGTTACACTGCCATGAGGGGTCTGAATAGTACCAGACCTAACCGCATTCACTTCCTGTGAAGTCAGAGTGATTTCACTTCCTGTAAAGTTAAGGAGCATTCACTTTTTGTAAATTCAGAGGGATTTCACTTTCTGTAAAGAATTAACTTTCTACAAGGAAAGACTTTTTGTAATGTCTGTTGCCATTTTTCTTTCTTTATCTATGTAAATTAAAATGGTGGCACTGCTCACTGTTCAGTCCATTATTGAACAAAGTCCAACTGATCTGTTGTCCCTGCAAAAATCCCTCACTCCCATAAAAAAAACTCAGGCAGCAAAAAGGGCAAGACATGGACTCATGCTGTTAATCAGGCAGAGGTCATTCAAAGTGCTCGGCACAGACACCATTACAGGCAGTAGTTTAAATATTGGCAGTTTAATTAGTGACTCTTCCACGTGCATGGCTGCTGTCATGTAGCCTAATGGGAGGAGCATCCTGTCAGCCCCTCCAGCCCCCCCCCACAACACACACACACACACACACACACACACACACACACACACACACACACACACACACACACGCACACACACAGATTCTTCTCCTTTTACACACTGGCGGTGTTTACCATTCGCACATCTTTCACACATTTAAACAGAAGTCTCCGTCGCAGTCTTGGCCCTCACGCTGCATGTTTTATGCATGAGATGCGACTGCAGAAAACGTGACAGAAGCGCTGCTTGGGTAATTAGCTTCACGTACCACCGGAGCTGACTGCGACTTTCACATGCAGGTTAAACGTAAGCAGGCGACAATGTTTCTGTCACCCCTCATACAAACTGTAAGTGCTGGAGTAATAGGAACATGAAAGCTGCAAAAAGGATGACAAAGTACGCAGTCATTACGAGGAAACAGGCTGAAAATGAGGGGAAAACAGCAGTAAGTAACTCAGCGAGAATAGGCTCGCTAGAGCTGAACAGGCGCTGTTTGTATGCGTTGGCTGCGACTCTTAAGCACACGCTACTGCCTCTAGTGGTAAAACGTCTTCACTGCGGCACTCAGTCAGTGAGTGCGTGAGAAATATGCCCATTTCTTGAGCTACTTCTTCTAGTCACAGCTGCAAAAAAAGCCTCTAATTATGGTAGTTCTTCAGGCAGCACTGGAATATCCTTTAGACAGGAAGGATTCACTTAGTGCTCTTTTGAGTCTCTGTTGACCCCAAATGACTGTCTACAAAAACAGAGCACACCAATGCCTGGGTGGATAGAAGGTAAAAAGCAGCAGTGCTTCGAGAGCAACATAATTATCTCCCATCATGTTTTCAGAGGGACATAACTGGTATTGACCAAGTGAGTAATTGTTATTAAATCCATTTCAATTGTACTCACTTAAGTGGTTAGAGGGGCCGCGGCCTGGCGAATCTGAAAGTGAGGCCCTAATCAGAAGGTAATGATGTTTGAAGGCTCCAATGAAGGAGCTCAGAAATCAGGACCTCATTACCCAGCAGGCCCTGGGGCAGCATCAGCAGCCACTCACATTTACTTCTGCAATCTCAAACGACAGGGTAGCGTGTTTCTCCCCACAAGCACTTCCAGGGTAGTCAATTTAGGGAATACTTTATAAAATACATTCAAGAACAAATCAATCACTCCAGCCAGCAAAGTGGGAGGTCATGGGTAATACGGTGTGACGTCATCAGGAGACACAAAGGCGTCCGCACCACCAGCCCCATGCAGTGCTCAGCAGGGAGAGGGGTCACGTTTTACAGCCAATAAGCTGTGCGGATCCAGAATCATCATGATTGCTTTCCAATAAGCTTAAATAAATGCACTGGTAAAGGTCAAATCCCCCTGCTTGTGCTGTACTTAGAATCAGATGAAAGTGGGTCCATTTTGGGTGCCTTAAGGACATAATGATGATACAACTATTTGGCCAGGATTATTTAAGGACATTCAGAGCACAAATGTCAGTGGCCAATCTGTCCCCCTAATTTATAACTGTGACAGCAAAGAGTAAATGTCATTGCTGAATGCCTCCATGGTAGAAACAAGGCCTGCAGTCTCTGTTAGATCAACGGAAGTTCGTTATCTTGAAAAAGGGGCTAAAACCTAACCTTTACACTGTCAGGAGTCCTCAACCCATTTCTGATTGTTTTACTAGATTAAGATTTAAACAAGAATCACTCCTCAACACCCAAATCCCCTTTTATCCCCCTTTTATACCTCATCAGGAGGTAAGAGTATGTTTGTTTACTTCACACTAAATGCTTTTGGTTAGGCCATAAGAGATAAGAGACGGGGTTACATGAAATCATTTTGATTAAAAAGAGCCTAGAGATTACTCTGATACACCTAATCCATGGACCACCTTCTAGAGGGGAAATCACATAGACTGACAAGGAGCTATAGACCACACCTAGGTGATCCAAGAGTGTGACGTACGCATGTTTGATCTGGTCAGGACTGCAACACACACACGTGTTTGATCTGGTCAGGAATGTGACACACAGTTAATGGGTCAGGAGCGTGGCACACAGGTCTTTGATCAGTCAAATAACATCAGGTCATCCTGAGCCACTTGAGCATGCCATAAAATTGCATCTTAGAGCACTACATTCAAGGGGCGATGATGTTACGTCACACTGAGTATGCTCCAGTTTCCAGCTGAAGGACAGGTGAGACCCAGCGCAGCATCTGCCTTTGAGAGGGAATGGGGTGTAGGTCACGTGTCAGGATGGTAACGCCATCCCTGAGCATGAGTGAGAAAAGACAGTATTTAAAACACATAAGTGATAGCTTTACCTTGCTGTCACAGGTGACATGTTTTATAGGCTGGCATTCATGAGGTGGCCCATCCAGACAAGAGAGTTAAAAGACTGCTGAGGACAGCTATAGCTGACACTGTTTTCAGCCAACTGATTCTACAACACACCCCAATGCAGTCTTTTTCCTAAATATCTCATCTGTCTGTCCTGCTCTCTCCCACACTTTAGTCTTCAGTTATGAAAAATTGCTTCACAGTCAGGACAGTATTAATAACTATGTCTCTCCAGAGACAATTTAATATTATTGCCATTACAAATGTCATTTGAAATGTGATTTCAGATTTGTAGAAAATAATCTATTTTAACAGAAATGTGTAAAAAATACCAAACTTGCTCTGAAAAGACCTGAATGTGATGTGAGTGTGATTATGACATCGCTGTCTTTCAGGGAGCAAACGATGAACAGAACTTTCTCTGGGTCAAGGAGTAATTACTGACTCACTTGTAAATACAAACTCAAACTCACAGTTATAGGCTATTCATGTTACCCACAACATTGTTCAAACAAATTCATTATTTGCAGCTAAGGAAATATGAGGTTACCATTATGAAATAACCTTAGCATGGCACAGGGCATTTTTCATGAGCGACATCACAGAAACCGGGGATACTGGGACTTCCTAAAAATGACAATATCTGGTTGATAAAAATCAGTCTGGATCAATTAATTTATAGTAATAAAAATGTTAAATTTACAAAAACTAAACAACAACCAAAGACTAGTGCCTGTGTTAAGATGTCCTATCCCTCCTCATATAGGCAATCCTCCTCATCGCACAACGGCCTTCCTCTGTCGTTCCCACACTCTTCCACCTCTCCCATGGGGAAAGATGCACAAAGACAGCCATCAGCCATCACTGTGTCGTGACAGTCCGGTGCTTCAGTCAGTTTCTACATTTTTAATCTCCCCTTAACTGGACTGCAGACATGTGCGCTGACGCGGCAGTGTTTATTTCGGAGTCTGCAGAAATGACAGAGTCAGGTGCTCCGGAGCCACCTATGCCCCTGTCCCCTCACTGACAGGTCACCCGGGGTGCAAGGAGATGGGGTGCAGCTCAAACCTGCTGCAGGCAGCCATCTCTGGCTAAGCAACACGTTCAGTTCATCAGCAGGTGAGTGACACACAGATTTATACTGAGTCAGGCAGGCAGTAAGGTGGGGAAGAGTTGGCAAAGGGTTTGCACAGGGTTATCCCCCAAACCCCCACCCACGCACCAGGGCATGATCTGTCTATGAAAAAATTTTCATCTACCAAAAGACACCAATGCATAATAATAATAATAATAATAATAATAATAATAATAATAATAATGATAATAATGAATAAGACGATTAAAACCAAAACCAAGAACACAAACAAGAACAAGAAATTAAAAACAAGAAAGATCAAGAAAGAAAATGCGCAAAAAACCCAAAATGGTGCATTATTTATTCTTTGACTATCTGATGCATGTATCATACTCAGTGTTCATGTGGCGTTCAGCCACATGACGTGCAGACAGTGAGAATGTGGGCTCTCTCTTTCTCCTAACATGCAAAACAAGCACTGGCAGTGAGCATCTGATGTAATCCTACCAAATGAGGGTTTTTTTACTTCCATTTAACTCGTCTGGCGCATCTCTAATTATCAAATGCACCTCTAATCGAGTCTAATCCCTCCTCTGGTCCAGGTGTATACCGCTGGGGAGCCCAGCGAGATTTTATGAACCATTCCTTCAGTGAGAGCCTATTGTTTCCCACTCACCTTGATGTAAACTGGGCTGCTGGATTAGCACAGTGTGGGCTGGGTGAGAAGGGCATGTCACTGGAAGACATGAGATAAAATAAAATAAAGCTGAAATAAAAGCACAGCTGTGACAGTGCTGGAGGGAGAGGGCCATATGGCGGACGTTCAGCACTGAAGCAAACTCCCACAGGACCAGCGACACTCAAAATACACCTCTTTAAACACACACACACCTGCATGCACGCACACTTACGCATGAACATATGCGCAACCGCATAATAGCATACACATACACACTGGCACAGATTTACAGACACACACAATTTCAGCTGCATAACAGTTTACACACACACACACAAACACACACACAGCACCTGCACAACAGCATATACTCACATGCACAACTGCACAGACACACACATGCACAACAACACACAACAAAATGGCACGCAAAGGTACAGATGCGTGCGCACACACACACACACGGAGTGACTACATACACAATTGCAGCCACACACACATATGCAATGATGCACAAATAAGCAACACTCACACACATTCCCATAAAGGCACATGTACGCACACGCTCTCTCTCACTCTCCCTCTCTCTCGGGTCTTTAAAGGCTGTGGGGAGGGAGGACACAGTGACAGTGATTAAAAGGCAGATTATTTAAGACCTAACCTTCCCCCAGGCCAGATCCAAACTAGGGTAACCATGTCTGCGCATCTGTGATGTCACACCTTTCTTCTGCCTCTCCTGACCAAAATTCTCCACACTGGCAAACCAACTGCACATACTCATCGCTCTTTCAACAGACGCATGCTGGGCTTCATATGTGAAACAAGTGAATAGCTGTCACTGATAAGAGTTTATGATGATTAATTACTTGCCCTAGAATAGATTGTGATAACTGGCAAGCCATCTGAAATAGACTCCATGGCAGTTCATTTCTTAACTGTTTCAGCTCCTACCATACATACTTCCTCCTCTTTCAACATTGCTCTTTTTCCCCCCACTTCACTGTGTTTGCCAATGTTGATCCCAGGTCAGGGTGAGTAGGGGGCTCTTTGTGTTGGATCATCTCCTGGAGTGGGATTTGGTGAACTTCGTAAACTGCTACTGAGACAGTGAATCCCAACAAACCCACAGTCTTTTCCCAATACACAGAGTATGTTTGACACGTCAGTTTAAAACCAGCAGACTTAGCAACTGTAGGTCCTTCTAAGCACCTATAATGAAGTCAAAGGTGACACTCTTGTAAGCATTCAATCCCCAGGGATAAGTTTCTGTTTTTATAAGTGGATAAATGCTCTTTCAATTTCTGAAGGACAACCCTCCCAGTTCCCATACTTTCAAACAAAGCACAAACTAGTTTAATATCACATTTGTCCTTCAAGAGTTCATACATCTTTTATTTGGTAGCTCACACACCCTCCAAACAAGATAAGAAACAAATCTAGTGCAAAGGTAACTTTCGTATTTTGCATTTCCATTTCTGAAAAAATATGCATTGCTGAAGGCAAGTTTTAATAGGAGAAACCAAACACAGCAAAAAAAAAGCTAACCGGAACATATCATCGGACAAGCTTCAGCAAAGAGCGGCACTGAGCTTGAAACGAGATCAAAGTCTTTTAAAGTCTGGCTGTCACTGTCACCACCTGAGCTCATTCGTGAATGTAGGAGAATGAATGTGGCTCAATTATACGCACTGAATTCGGTTCAAAAGCGCCCACTCCTCACAGTTCCTGCTCTGTGGGATGTGAAACAATAGCCTAACATTAACATTTGTTGTAAACCAGCATGTTTTTTTTTTTTAAATAGAAGGCAACATGACAAATCAGAAGGTTATTCCCTAATGAAAGCTCTTTGTTGCAACACGTGGGCAGTGTGTTGCAGGTTCTTCCCAGTCATGCCTAATTAGTTAATAAAGGTTTTTTGTATTATGTTTTTTCTGAAATGACTACCTTTTGATTTGCTGTTTTGAAATCGAAGATTTTTTTTGGGAGACACCACTACTGTCAATATATTATTTTCTGATACATTTGACACCTGTTTGTTTTCCAAAAAGCATGATCTTCTGAGATTTGATTACAAAGATCATTCTATTACATCTTTACCACACTAAAGAAATCAGTGAAGTTATTTGATGTTCACTGAAATGACCATTGAAGAGTTCCTTCAATATTATGGTGGCACTTTCTTTTACAAGTCCAACACCACATAGGTCTATTGCCAGTGCACATACGTTACTTCTTGTTTCTTTGCAACAACTTACACATTAACTGCAAGTTAACGTTACCAGAAGTCACTACATTTTTAGCACACAATTACACCTTTGGCTTAAGCTGTGAGGTGTAGCTAACACTACCAATAATACCCATTCCTGCACTACAAGTGCATGTGAACCAGCCATGTCAACACGCCTCACCTATCCTAATTTTGTACCTGTTTGTTTTTTTGTAAGGAGCAAATACTTCTATTCATTTTTGTGAGAAGCACTGGCTAGATTCTTTATGCCACACATCTCTGTCTGTCTTCCCAGGACACTGAAGCAGCCATGGCACACTGCTCTGGGGAATAAGGGTCCATTGTGCTAAGCCCCAGGAAGGAAAGCCACATGGTACCTTAGTGTGACCGGATCATTGTATGACTGACAGCTAATTCCCACCTTAAGACATAATGTTCTGGGTGGACCTTCTCATTTGAGTCTCTGTGCACAGGCATTAGTACATATACCTCAGCATGTAATTTCCAGGTCTTAGCGTGTAGCATTTAGCTCCCAGTGTCTATTCTGCATGTCTCAGTGTGCATTCAGCAGGTATCCGTGTTCCCTCCTGAATGAGCAGGCAGCCTACAGGAGCTGAAAGATTCCAGGCTTACGCCTCTCTGACGACAGCAGCTGGTGAGGGATGAGGAAACAAGCCTGTCGCCATGGAGACAAGGTACCCACAGCCTCACAAAAAAAAAAAAAAAAAAATACAAGGACATGAGAATGTCAGTATTCCAGTCTGCCGTTCTGGGAGTAACCACTCCAGATAAACTATAACAAACACTTCCCCAAACACCATTTCCATTCATCTTTTCTCTCTCATTTTCATGTGAATACTGCTTATCTTAAAGTCATTACCCTGTAGCATCCTGTAAATTCTCTGACAGAAGCAGATCTGTTTAAATGTACATACAGAAAGTTAATTTCGCTAAGCCATGTAGTGCACTGACAACAACAAAAGACACAGCAATTGGAACAGAATTATTTTCCACTCAATCAAAAATGGGGCCCTAAGGCCAAAAAGTAATAATCTGGGGTATGATTCACACATCGGCTACTTTACAAAAAAGTAAAATTCTTTCTGCCTCAGTTTCAAGCCAGAATAATAAACTAGAATAAAGAATAATAACATAGTTGCTTTTGTCTTATTGAATAAGGTTCAATGTACAAACACACTATATGAATATGAATAGGAAGCATCAGTACCATCTGGGCTTTGCTGATCACATACTTTCTGCCCCCAAATCGATTACAATTATGGCCCTATGCTGAATGTCCAAGAGTGTTAGGTATTACAGAGCATGGGCACTGTGTGTGCTATTTAGCTATTCCCACCACTATGGAATTCCACTGACCCCCTGCAGCCAGAGCTGTAATGGGAATCCTGACTTACACAGCTGTTTGAAAGGCTACTACGCAAACAATGTCCATGCAGACTATCATAACATAAGAACTGGAAGGCTGCAATTCACTTTTTGCTTTTTTGGGAGAACAGTTTGCAGTTCTGAGAAAACCATAACTGAGTTTCATTCAGGCAATTTGAGAGACACCCCGAGTGCACAAGGATCGCCTGTCAATCATTCACGGTCCTGAGCTCACATGGGCCATCCAATCACAGTGCGCACTCATCTGGGAGCTGACATTTGCTGAACTGCCTTAATTAAGGTGTCTGCCTAGGCTAATTTCTTGGATGGTTGAAAGAAATTAATCCCAACTCCAGTGTCTGTCAGGTATCTGTTAGATGTCGTTAGTCGGGAAAGATCAGCCCAATCCCACGTGCGCTAACAGCACAAGGGATCGACGAGGGCTTAATGCAGTCCACACTTCTCAGTCCAGACTGTTTATTTATGCTAGCCATGCTTAGCTCTCTTTAACCAGCTGTTTACAAGAATCTATTTCTCTCCCACACGCACACTTTAACAGTTATGTGAGCAAATATGAGTCTTAATATGAGGGTTTAAGAATGATAACTGTTACTAAGGGCCATGCTCTGTGAATTCTGTTGTCTTCAGACCTGTACAAAGATGTTAAATATATGACCATGGCTTAAAGTGTTCACCCAATACATCACAGAGGGAATGGAATATCAATTTCGATCAGTTTCACATTCCGCTATTCTATGGCCCCCAAGGTCCAATATTCAAATAACAAAACCCTGCTTTTTGTCACTAAACACTGCATGACATTTAAATCGTAAGACTGGAATTTTGTCAATAAATACTGTGAAGAGATCTGCATTCCCTCATGCTTTCAGGAAAGCAATTTATAATATTGATGAATCACCTGCTCTATGCCAGGATTGTAGGCAGTCCTTCACAGATATTGCTGAAAGAGAATGTAACTGATTTTGATTATTTTAGTTCGTAAACAAGCATCTCGATGATGATCTGCATAATCAATCAATGATCTCCTGTTGGAAAATTGTTGCATCCCCAAAAGACAACGGACAGGTGGATTAGTTACGTAAGAAGCTCCTCCACATTTGCAAGCACGTTGATTCTGTGTTGCTAAAAGCAGTCTGGTTGGACTCAGACCCAGACAGGCGAATCAATTATCCAAATCAACTGCCAGCAAAATTGTTCCTCGGCAGAAAAAAACAGCATATAGAATGGGTGCTCTCAATCCCCGTCTTTAATCACGATGACCACGCAGAACCGATGTGAACGCAAATAGTTTCTTTGCGAAGGCCAGATGAGGCCAGCTATTATCACTGCCCAGAGCTGGCATTTATTATTAATTAGAGAACATAGCCTTTGTGTCCTTTAAATACAGCCACTTACTTTGGGCGGTGGTTGGAGGGGTTGTAAGGAGGAAAAAAAGCATTTCAAACCATCACGTAAAGGGCATCACCCTTTTCATGGCACGGCCACTGTGTGGAGTAAGCAACTTGCATGGCACTCTTGATCGGCTCGAAAAATGCACAGGAAACAAAAACAGGAGACTGAACAGCCGTCACATTCAGTGTGTTTATACCAGGCTGGAATATCTGTCGATGTCACTCAAAACGAAACGTACCACAACACAGAGAACAAAGACAGAGAAAACTGAAGTCTGCCAAGCTGCGTCCTCAGGGACAGCATAGCTCTTAAATTAAAACCCCTGAGCGCTGCGTTCTGAACTGACAAACAGCTCGCTGCTTCTATGAATGGTGGGGGGGATAAAGATACGTGAGTGAGTCAAAGAGAATGGTTTACATGTCGCTTTAATCCAAAGGGAATAGTGCTGCCAGACTACTACTGGAGTTTCCGTATAACAAACATCAAACAAGGAGACCTCTTTTTCTCGCATACCTGCCGGCACCTGAAGCAATGCAGAATGACCGTGTAGCATAGCGGTTAAAGACCTTGACTCGTAAACATAAGGTTTCAAGCTCACATCCCGGATGGAGAAAATGCAGTTGTACCCTCAAGCAAGGCACCTAACCTGAATTGCTTCAGTATCTTTCAGACCGCTATAAATGGATGACATCTAAAACGTCAGCTAGGTCGCCCTCGATTATGGTCTCCATTAAGTCAGCCATGGAGTCACCGCAACGTTACATCACAGGTTTTACTGTTAAATCTGACAGTTTCATTTAGTTGCAGAGCTGAGCAGACCTCAGTAACTTGGGAAAGATTGCATCAAACAGGCCTAATTTAAAGCATCACCACTGCTGCTAACACGAAGCAAAGAGTTGGAATTGAGGCATGTCGGTTTCATTCCCAGTGCAGCGGGCTGCAAAGCACACCTTGACTTTGCAGGGTAGGAGTACTTTTAGCCCTTGGTGCCTGATCCTGGATCAGAATTTAAATTTTAAATGACTGGGGGTTAGAACTAGAGGACAATGGCTGACCTTATATCTGTTCTTAGGGCTCTGTGTTCTCCACTGAGTTTGGTGAGCCTGCTTCAGCTCGCCTCCGCACACTGCCTCTATCAGTAAAACACAGCAACAGCCACACTCTCATTACTGTAATGTGCTGATTACTATACAATTTACTCATTAGCGGTCTCCCACAGAAACAGCTACTCTTCTGCAGCACAAGCTTATACAAATTTACACAAAACAAAACTACATACAGTATATCTACACCTGTTTGCCTCCCTTTCTGTCTATACACACACACAAACACTCATCTGTAATCAGACCCGAGAGTGAGAGTGACACACACATTTGTACACTTTTCCCTCCAATGTGCCTCCGTCCAAAAACACAATACAGTCCGAAACACAAATCAGCAGGCAGTGACTCACCACCAATCTACTCTATTTGATTTATTTTGACTTCCAGATCTATAATTCATACTGTGCAAGTAGAGACCTCAATAATTAATTGAGTAATGGAAAACCTGATTGGAATAAATGAGCTGGCAGGTGCACCTCAAGAGGGTTGAGTTTCTGTCTCCTGGACACCGAGGCAAGAGGGCATGAATGGAAAAGGCACCGACACGGAAAGCAGAGTGCAGATCGCACCTCTCCAGAGCTCATATCTTACTTGCTGTCTCTCGCCATGCAGCGCAACAGAATCCAATCCAACACAATATAATGTGACATAATGCAATAGGATTTAATGATCCTTCATAAGGGAAATCTCCTTTGCCTTTTAGGCTAATGAGACAAGATGCGTCCCTCACCTGCAATAAATAAATATTATTAGCACAGATATACCTGCACAAGAGATGAACATGAGATAAGATGCCTACCTAGTGTCAGTGAAAAATTATGAAAGATTATCGAAATATTCCTGTAAAAAACAACTGCAGTATATGTGTTTGGTCAATGTGTGCAGATATGTGTTTGGTCAATGCGTGCAGCCTGTCTCGGTCAGTGCAGAATTTAAAGATGACAAAAGTTTGAACCCAAACATTTAAGTCCACGGTGAGCAGATGCATAAAATAAGTTTTCCATTGAAAATATAAAATCCCTTTGTCAAAAATAAATCCGTAGATAAGTCCAAGGTTAGAGTTACAGCACACTACATTCCAAAATGATCACAGCTATTTCAAAGCCCATTCATATTTCATTGCGCTTTCATTTATTCATAATTAAGGAAACAATCCTGTTTTTTTTTTTCACAACAAGAAAAAAAATAGTCATGTAATTAAATCAATATATTAACTAAGCACATGCACACGGATGCATACGTGCTCACTCGTACAGCCACACACAAACATGCACACACAGGCACACACAGACACACACACACACACACACACACACACACACACACAAACATACACACAGCATATATCTGCCATGGCAGCCTCACACCCCGGGGAAGACTTGCGGTGAAATAAAAAGGCGTCACTCCTTTCATCTTCCTCTGACGCTGAGAGTCGCCTGCTGGGTGAAGCCGCCCGCTGTCAGCCCTTAAAGTTTGTATTTGGCCGCTTAAGGAAGACTTCGGCGATAACAAGCCTGGAGAGGGCTTTCCACCCGAACTGCGCACTTACCCAGAAACCATCGCTCATCTCACTGAAACCACCGGCAACGACAAGTCAACAAACACTTGTCATCTGGTCAATAGGATTTTTCTATCACACATGTACATGAGTGTGTGTGTGCAACTTTCAGGGCTATATGTCTTCCATACCATTACACATGATAATAAATACATAAATAATATGCTATCAATAAACTGAGCACACCGTTTTTTCCAAATATATGATGGAAAATGAAATAGAAAAAAAGGAGGCCAATAACCTCCATTAGTGTGCGTGATGTCACACAAAGGTGCCTGACTCAAGTCCTAATGTTCCAAGTTCGAAGTGACAAGCGCAATGCCTTTAAGGGTTTGGCCCCTTGGTAGCCAGGACAGGAAGGTGTGCGGGATGTGTTTAATAACATCCTGACAGCAGTCCTTGGGGCTTTGCAGCTAGTCCTCTGTGATGCTCCCTAATTAATAATGGAAGACAGTTAATGCCTCCAGTAAGACGGCGCGCAAGGGGAAAGCCCCAGGGGGGGGCTGTGCTGGGGGAGCAGCAGGCAGGGGGACCGGAGCACAGCTTCCGCAGAGAACTTTTCCTCCCAGTAGAGACTGGTGCTGACGCAGTTCAGAACGCTGAAGACCCAATCACAGCTCACCAAGTATAACAACCAACTCACTTAAATCACTCGTTCACTCACTCAATCAACTCGCTTGCTCAATCGACTCACCCTCTCAATGAACTCGCTCACTAACTCGTTCAGTCAGCTCACTCGCTAACTCAATCAGGCAACTAACTCACTCATTCACTCAATGAACAATTACCTACTGACTCTCTCTCTCTCAATCAACTCATTCACTCACTTGTTGTCTCTCTGAATTAGCTCAATCATTCAATTTATACAAAATAAAATGGATTTCAAGACCTTCCTTCGAACCTGGCCCTTTGCTGATGGGCTAGGCAAAACAAGCTGGAAAAAAGGAGAACCAAAAGTACCTCCTTAAAGCTATGTTTAAGAATGTGCAAGTGAAACTCACATCAGGTGCCAATATCCTCAAGAGAGCGTGGGGGAAGAAGCCAATATTTGAGAACAGATGACTCTCAGGGCAGGCCGGGCACCTATGTAAGCACTGTGCTCCCAGAGGCGAATTTGAGGCCTGTCTCCTTCAGATTGCAGCAAGGTCTCCCTCCATTCGACAGGACGAGGGAGCGGGGATTTTTGGGTAAACTGACTCACGCAGAGACAGTGTGAGGAGATTGTTAAACAGCTGGCTTCCTGAGATGGAGAAACCATACTGGGAGGGTGGAGAGCGGATCAGAGAGACGTTTCAAAAAACAAACAATGCAGTTCAGAGATGAGAAGAGAGACAGAGAGAAAGAGAAAGAGAAAAAGAGAAAGAGAGGGGGAGGAGGGTGGGGGTTACTGAGAGGGAGACAGAGACAAAGAGAGAATGGAAGGAGAGTTGATGTTCTAGCCCTGAAACACTTTGGGATCGTTAAATAAATCCTGTCAGGCCAGTCTGAATCCTCTTTTTCTGTGTGTGTGTTTGTGTATGTGTGTGTGTGTGTGTGTGTGTGTGTGTGTATGTGTGTGTGTGTGTGTGTGTGTGTGTGTGTGTGTGTGTGTGTGTGTTTGTGTATGTGTGTGTGTGTGTGTGTGTGTGTGTATGTGTGTGTGTGTGTGTGTGTGTGTGGGGGGTGCTAGATTGAGGTGGAGATGGAGACATAGATGCTGGAAAGAAAAATAAAATGGGAGATGGAATGAAGAGAGACAGAGAGAGGGACAGAGTGAGAGGAGAAGGTGACAGGGAGGGAGAGAGAAAAAGCAAAAGAGGAAACGCAACGAGAGAGACAGAGAGTGGGAGAGAGGGAGAGAGAGAGAGAAAAGGAGAGAGGGACAGAGAGGGATGCAGGGTGGGCATGTAGTGCCACCAGTACATGGCAGAGTGCCCTGTTGAAGCGTGTGCCGATGACAGGGGAAAGCATGGCTGTCTCGACCCGAAGATGAATCATCCCAAACAGCTGAGAGTGAAGGAGAGCGAGCAGCTCACAGAAGCGAGGGGCCGCACTGCGCCGGACCTCAGTCCTACAGAAGAGCTCCTGGGCCAGGAGCAATACCGCTGTGACTTCTGCGGCAGTCACAAGAGCAAACACAGCAAAACGGCACGCAAATCTCACACAATTCATCATCTCCCTCAGCCGATTCCCCCGTTCATTAAAACCCATCACAACGCTTGGCAAATTCTAACAAGTATTCAAGATGGGAATAGTCTGGCAATGAAACAAAAAATCTTTAGTGCTGTGGGGTGCTGTACTGATCTGAATGATCGCTTTGATTTTCTTTTCAAATGCAGTGCCACCTGCTGGATTGTTGCTTGAAAAACTGCTAAAACGTTCCACCCTGTGCAATTTCGGTTCACCTTTCCGCATTTCTTGAAAGGCAAACCTCAACTGGAGTCCCTAAAGGTATAAAAACACTGTGAAAATTAGAGGATGCAATGACATTACATACAGTCCCCTGCCCCCTTAGTGCTTTCTATGGCACTCTTTAAATTGAATGCAAATAGGCCGTCTCTTCTGCATCTCAGTTAAATCTCTCCCCGTCTGAATGAAATGCGTTTCGGGGGCCGTGTTGACTCTCTCCCCTGTGAGACGGCCATCCCGCGGCCATATGGCGCACCTCTGTCTGACTCTGGCCTTTTGCATGCCACGCTCCCTCCTGCATACGCGGCAAAACACAAGGCGCATGCAGCCCGCTGTCAAATCACAGACGCGTCACTGCCAAGCAGCCGTATCCCATGAGCCTCCTGGGCACGGCACTTCCCGCCTCCAGCACACAATGCACAGTGCAGGCACAGTGCTGTCTGTTTCGGAGTGCCTTAGCCGGGATTTTGGGTGCAGCAGAAGATTCTAGTAACGGCAGGGTGGGCCATCATTCCCTCTGTGGCCAATTTTCACCAGGGTCAGAGGTCACCTCTGATCTGGTACCTCTGGGTGAGATACCCTGATGGGTGTTCAGCAGCTCAACAAAGCAGGCACCCCCACAAACAAGCTAAACTGTAAATCACAGACTACATCATCTCAGTGTTCTACGTGCAGTTGAATATATTTTTATAATATACTGAAGATTATTTTCAATGAAGCAAGGCAGCAACCCACCACAATGTCATCTCAACACATTCTTCTCATGTACGACTTATCACTCAGGTCATTTTATGGGGGTGCCCACTTCAGCGAGTTCCCTGGGCAGACAGACAGCAGTTCCCAGCTGGCGGTTTCCCCTCACAGCTGCAGTGCATGCTGGGATCAGAGGATCGGAGAGTGGCAGGGTCCAGTCACCTCTCTGTTTGATGAGGAAGCACAAACAGAGGGACCCTCGCATCCCTGCTGCACTCAACACCTTTGACAAGGTAACCCGACACCCCGCCCAGCTCTCCCCCCCATCACTAACACCCTGACTTCAAACGCTGTAGCCGAGAAGAAGGCAGCATAAAGCAGACGGCAGCATGAGGATATCTCATCGCAGGACTATAAATAGTAACAAAACAACTGAGCAGCTTGGCTGAGCTGACTGATGGGCTGCACAATCTGCTGGGTGTCAGACAGACGGACATAGAGAGACAGGCAGGCAGGCAGACAGACGGACAGATGGGTAGACAAGACAGGCATAAACAGATAGACTGGCTGACAGACAGCCAGACAGACAAACAGACAGACAGACAAGCATACAGAAATGGACAGACAGACACAAGCAGACAGACAGAAAGAGACAGGCAGATGACAGACAGGCAGACACAGACAGACAGACATATACACACGAGGCGGTGCACCACTAAGCGCACTTATAGCTCAGACAGTTCTCCCCAGGGAAGTTCAGACACACAGACATGACAGCCTGATATCTCCGGCCTTTTCACTACACATCTGTTTGCGTCTGAGCCACGCACACACACAGACACACACACACACACACAAAACACTCACATACAGAGGACATTTACAAGCACACATTTATACTAAAACCACAACACAGATGACGCTAACAGCCGCATTATCATAAATATATTGATGGGATATTTCAAAGGACATACATAAGCACTGAGGACTCCAGTGTTCTGCCTGAATGGATGACTGTGTGAATATTTTGCTAGTTTTCCTAAGCAAGACATCTTTATAAAAGCGTAACAGAGGTAAGACAGAAGCAAACACAAGGCCTAAATGAAACCACTGTTCTAACTGCAGTCTTCCCAAATGCCTCTTTTTTAATGTGTGTCAATTACCATGTTTTCTCATTTCTGCAGATATTCAACTTCTGAAAACATTAAATAACCATCTACCAGTGTAAGACTTTGCTTCATTGGACTGAATCAGCCAACTGCATTTTTTCCCCAGCTTGTTTTTCTTTGCTTTGTTTTGCAGTTTTTGTAGCACCACACTTATTAAGGACTCCCTGTGTGTCCTTGTGGCCGCTACATCTGTCTGATGTGTAAGACCCAAGGAACATTCTCTCCCATCATCATTAGGAAACGCAGTGTAGCGCATGAAATTAGCAAAAGGATGCATTCAGCATGTTCGCCTCTTAATTTGCCATCCTCTGCTTGCCTGTCCTTCATTCAGCAAAGCACACAGTGCAAGCAGAGTGCTTTAGTCACCCCCCCCCCTTCTCTCTGGGGACAATGAGAGCCGGCAGAGACAGATGGACAGGAGGGGGTGTCTGGGGGAGATATTGGTTGTGGTGATATTATTTTTTTTTTTGCTTGGCAGAGAACCGTTGCTTACATATTACATATTATCAGCTCACACATTTGGATACGCCCTGAGGTGATTGGGGTTAGGTACTGTGTCTTGTTCAAGGGTATGGCGGCAACACCCATCACCCGCCCAGAGCAAACTCTCCTCACTCAGTATGCCACAGTTCCACCCAAACAGGGGTGTGCAAGTCCTCTTTGTGGCAAGATATGATCCCCAGCACCAGCAAACAGACACACACACACACACACACACACACACACACACACACACACACACACACACACACACACACACTCACTGGTCAGCAGCACTGTGACTGGCAAAAATCACCTGGGCTATGCGTTGCCATAGTGACATAGAGGTTTTTTTTTTTTTCCCCCACCCCACTCCCCCAATTTCCACTTAAAGAGGCAGAGCAGTCTGAGGTGTCAGGGCCCTCTACAGCACCAAAGCACAGCCCATAAACCCTAATATCAGAAGCCACCAATCACACAGCAGCACCTTGTCTGTCAGCAGCAACTTGTGACCCTTTCCTTTCTGCACACCCAGGCAGAGGGCATATCCTGTCCCTGGCTGGAGAGAGCTGTTACCTCAACCATACAGAGTTAACCCCAGGGAGTGGTTATCTGTGACCTGACCACAAACCAGCACACGCATTCACCCTGCTAACACGCACACAGACACAGGTGGATGCCAGTAAATGCGGGTAAATCTGACATGAACAGCTCATCTAAGAGCAGCCTGTGACAGCTGCGGTGTGATTCCGCACATCCACACTTACACGCCGTACTCACACGGCTGACACGCTCACAGCCACAAAACGTGACACTTCCACCGCGCCGCGCCGTGACACTTTCAACTCTGACCCCCTGCCCCAGTGCCCCGAAAGCCCCGCCCCACGCGCACTCAGACAGAGAGAAAAGAGAAAAGAGGGCAGTCTGTCGGCGGAGGTGAACGAGTCCCCTGGGGGCAATGAATTCAAATGAGCCGGTCTCGGGGCTGGTGATCGTCCGCTTCAGACGACCTGACATAATCGCACAGCTGAGACATGGCCGGTGTAAACAAAGCGTGCGCTCGCAGTAACACGGAGACTGAAGTCTTGACTTGATTCATTCCCTATTTGTCCCTAACTCTGACTTGCAAATAAATGCCAGCGTTACTTTTCCCACCCGGAAGTAATACTTGTATTCAACTGTGAATTAACAGTTGATTGAATTCAGCCTTCAGCCAAAGGGGCTAAAACGGTTCAAGTGGGGGGTGATGAACTGTAGTCAGAAGGCCTCAGGACTGGTGGACTGGCGTCAGACCACTTCAAGCCCCCACAAAGCCAGTCCTCATCGTTTCGGTGGTAGAAGCATTACATGAGCTTCACTGGGATGTCACTGAGAGGGTGGTGGCCGTGCATACGACTCACTACAAACAGCTGCATGATTGACAGCTGCTCTCGCTGTACACAGATGCTCCCTCCCCTCTCACGGACCCCGCCCACCCCTTCTTTCTGTGTTCCTTGTTTATTTTCTTCCCCTCCCAGACGTCACAAGGGTGGCTCTCTCCATCTGATCACTGGTGTATAAATGAAGTGCTGTCATTGCAATCTGCAGGCCTTGGTCCAGTGGGGAGGGGAGGGGGATCTGCCCAGGAGGAACTGAAAGGGGGTTTTGTGTGGAAGTGACAGGAGTGTAAAAAAAATAATACTCACACTCCATCATATGCGTACTGACACAGAATCGAAGAAGTGCTCTTATCCTCTCTCTCTCTCAGACACACCCACATCCATCCTTCTAAAAACAATTTACATGCAGATGCAGTCTCATCAGATGTGAGCTGCAAAATGGGCTTGGATGAATGAATTAAACATTAAGATTTTTGGTCCTCTGCAGAGATGAAAAAAAAAAAACAGAAAAACAATATATATAGTGCAGTTAAACTAGGCATAAGCAGGGCTCCTTTAAGCACTCAGATCTGTGTCTCCCTCTGTGCAAGTAAGAGGACTACAATATCTGCGAGCCAAACAGTGGCCACTCAGTTAGGGGTGTGTGTGTGTGTGTGTGTGTGTGTGTGTGTGTGTGTGTGTGTGTGTGTGTGTGTTTGTGTGTGTGTGTGTGTGTGTGTAAAGGTGTGCAACTGCAACAGAAGCTGGTTGAAAGCTGTAATCGAACACTCATACTCCATGGCTTTGCACCCGTTTCTTCTTCATGAAAAGATAAGGCAATAAGACAATAAAGGCTCATCTGATTGAATCTAATCTAATCTAATGTAATCTTTTCTTATCCACAGCGAACAAGAGCCTCGTACACACAGGATCTTATGTCTCCTGTGAGAGGTCCACAACCACATGTGCAGACTGCCAGTGTGTGTTTTCCTGGAGCCACAAACTCATTCTGCGCTAAAGTGCAGATGGATATTCTTTGACCCCACTCACTGCTGGCTGCAGGGTCGCCATTTTTCACTGAAGTGATCATCGCGTGCCTCTCAGCAGAGTGTGCCGAGGTACAGCTCCCTGTCCGGAGCTCTCAACGGATCTTCATTTTGATATTCCTATCAGAGGCATCTCAGAGACCGCTTCAGCAGGAGTGCTGGTTCAGAAAATGCATTTCTTCTTCCCACCTTCCACCTGCCCAGCTAAGTTTTTAAAAGGATCAATTAAAGGGTAGTGGCTGGATACCGTGAAAGGTTCTATCGAATGGAACCGCGCACGCAGAATATTAACAAGCTTCAAGCGCGCTGTTATCTCACCAGGTTTTGGAGAGATGCTTCCCCCCCTCTCCATTTGCGTGACGGAGCAGAGAGCGATCATTTAGATCCATGTCACGCCCAGCGCATACCTCTGAAAGAATACTGAATCTCTTCCAGTTCCATTAGCCGGCTCTTACCGTGCCCATTTTTCCATGATTGCGCATATATGAGCGTCAACAATGGAACTTATGTTTTATTCAGACTTCTGATTAACTGAACACTGAGCGACAGCACAGTAATTTCATTAAACGAAAAAAGAGAGCTCTGCTTTGAAAGCAGCCATCTTCAGACAACTCTTTCCCCGCATTCATGGATTTGTCTTTGTTCTGCATTTTGCTGTTACCTTTCAGTTTTAAGACTTGACAGTCTAAACAGCAAAGGGAGGGTAATATTAACATGAAGCTTTTGTACAACAGAGCAGCGATCATTCTGCATTTAGAGAAAAAAACAAAATAACGCAAAGATATGATTATGCAGTCAATGTCAAAAGTTTTCCAAAGACAAAAAGAGAGCACCAAAACATGTAACTTGAACTTCTAATGAATCAGATGATGGAAGAATCTAACCACCCAGCAGCCGTGTAGCATAGTGGTAAGGTGCAGGGCTTGTAACCAAATGTTGCCAGTTCCACTTGGGCAAGGTACTTCACCCACAATTGCCTCAGCAAATATCAAGCTGTATAAATGGATAACACGTAAGTTGCTCTGGATAAGAGCGTCTGCTAAATGCCAATAGTGTAATGTAATGAGAAGTGTGTATGTAATGTAATGGTGTAGACTGTGTCTATGCAGGATGGAGGAGTTGAGGAGTATCAGTGAACATCACTCCCCTCTCCAAGCGAACTGACAAGTGTGGCTTAATGGAGCTTTAAATCCACACCAGTGGCTGTTGGTCTGCAAGCTGTGACACCTCAACAACCCTACCCCCTCCCGACACGTCCTCTGGGACACCCCACTAACCCCCACAGCCGTCCCCCGCCCCCATCCCCACCCCCTACAGCGTCTGGGACAGACGGCCAGCACCCCTGAGGGAAGGGGGAGCCTTTTTACAGCTGAGAAGAAAAAGAAAAGAGCGCCAGGCTGCGAGTGGAGACAGCGAGGGCGGGCGAGAGGAGTGATCAGGTATTCCATTCTCATTAACAGCCGCACCCAGAAAAAGCTCCCAGGAGGACGGCAGCACAAACGAGAGGGCAGAGAGAGGTGGACACCGGGATCCATCATGCTTTGTTTTCACTGAATTTTTTTTGGTTTCTTTTTCCTTGCCGCCTCCCTTCCCCTGCACTGGTAATATTAAATCCCTTACGCCTCGGAACAAGCAACTGCTGCTAGGCATAAACGCATACACACATCAAGCTGCAAGCCAAGAGAACAGACCATGTGCCGAAGGGGGGGTGAGACAGAGAGAGAGAGAGAGGTGAGTGGAGTGAGAGACAAAGAGAGAGAGTGAGAGAGAAAGGAGAGATGCGCAGAGCAACAGACAGAGGCAGAGAGTGGGGGATGGAAACAGAGAGAGAGTGAGAGAGAAAAAGACAGGGGGGTGTGAGACAGAGAGAGAGTATGAGAGAGAGAGGCGGGAGTGAGAGGCAGACAGAGGGAGGAATGAGAGACAAACAGACAGAGTGAGAATGAGACACTGGGTCAGTGAGAAACAGACAAAGTGAAAGGGAGGCAGACATATTGCTTTGGCAATATTTACTGTGATGTATTTCATCCCAATAAAGCATTTTGAATTTGACAGACAGCGACAGGGAGACAGAGAGACAGACAGAGAAAGAGACAAAGCGGGAGAAAGAGAAAGAGGCAGAGACCCTGCACCGGAAGGAAGGGCAGCCCTGGATGTTTGAGGCTGCCTGGAGGGAAAACAGGAGTGCTGGAGCTTGGAGCCATGTGACACCTCGTGTCTCCACACCCAACCAGACGCCGTGTTCATCCCTAATCCCCAGTGATGTCACGGTCATCACACGCCACTCTGCGACTCCCCGATGCCCCTCAGATTAGGCCGCATCCGCCACCCACGCCGTCCAAGCTACAGCAGCAGATAAGCCGCAAGGCTGCAGGAACACGGCAGCTTCCATCTCACAGGGCACAGTGGCCAGCCCGCCAATAAAAACACATCAGCCTCCACAACGTGCGGTAATGTCGCCACGCTGCCATGGCAGGGCCTCTCATGAGGCGAGCGATTTTTTATTCGTTTGAGCTGCTCGGTGGGTCTACAGGGCCGCGGAGTCTGTGAGGGGAGGATCGCGGCCGCCGTATCGCATGTCACTGTCACCTCATTAAGCGCCCGTGATTGCCGCCGTGACTGTGACCCGGAGGGTTCCGTTCTCAGACCTCCCCGTCTGCCTCTTCTGAGGAGGATCGCGGCAAGTGAGCTCGCGATTCTTTTAACTGACAGTGCTATAAAAGCAGGGGCCATCTGGTCGGCCGGGCAGAGAAATGAGCAGCCACCCCTCCGTCCTTCACGCCGGCTCGCCCGGGTCACCGCCCCGTGCCCAACAGGAGGCCCTGGTCCCGGGGAAGGAGCCCTGGAACAGGAGAGGCGGAAGACAGCGGGGAAAGGACAGGCTCTTTAAGGCAAAGAAAATGCAGATTAAGGAGGATCACGCAGGTGATTCAACAGACATGAACGCATTTTACATAATCGCAGTGTGTGTGGTTTTGATTTTGGACAGCAATAAAAAACCTGCACCCGCCTCTCCCCTCCCACCCCGCCCCCCCCTTGATTGTGGTGTGTACAGTGGCACCATCTCCTCCATGCGTTTGCTCTCTGCTCATTAATCTACAGAGCCGCAGCGGAGAGAAGAACAAAGGCCGGATTCTCTGGAGCTGAGAAGCCCCCAGTCATTCCTCCCCCGGGAGCTGGGGGTGGGGGTGGGGGCTGATACAGCACGGCCCGTCAGGCGTGCCCTGCCAGCAAGAGCAGGCTAGTGCCTATGCGCGTGCACCTCAGCCCGCGCCTCAATCCGCTCCGCACACACGCTCACACACCCTCTCCAACCCCCTCCCACACCTACAAACGCAAATCAGGCGTTCAAATTACCTACATAAAATTACCATATCTACCTGCGCAGACTTTGCCTGCCAAAACGCTCACTTGCTTTTTTATGCGCAGTCAGCAGGTGCTGTTCACCTCCCCTCCTCCCTGAGCCCCGCTGCCTGGAGGCCTCGGCCCCATACACACCTCGTTAAGTGGTGTGCGATGCCACTGGAGCAAATGAGTGGCACAGAGCAGCCACGTGACCACTGCAGTGTAAACAGTAATCAGTGGCCGCACTGGCATTCACAGCCTCTGAATGCTGTTCTTGTGTGAGAGCTTTTAGGCCTGTTCCTGGCCTCTCATGCCTTCTCCCTCCCTTACTTTATGTCTCTCTCTGTCTCTCACAATTTGCTTTGTTGGCATGAAAAAGTACATTTTTCCTATTAAAGCTTCTACATAAACAGGGCGGTACTAACACAGGAATACAATACTCTAAGAATACTCTGCCTCCTTCTCTCTCTCTGGTGTGTTTTTTCTCACTTTGGGAGGTTTTTGTGTTCTTGCCCCCAGCTGGAACGTCCCCGCGGGCTCAGATCGCTCTAACACAGCACACACACACAGCACAATGGCAGGCAGACAGACATCCACACAGCAAAGTGACTGCTGTCTTACTCTCCCCCCACACACACACGCCCAGCCGCACATACACATGCGCACACACACACTCAAACACACACAGAACTAACGTATGATGATGAATATCATTATTATTATTATTATTATTATTATCATTACTGGCTTACAGGAGGCAGGTGCACAATGCCTGGCACAGACTGGATCCACAGGCTGTTGGAGCTCTCACCCCATTGGTCATTGGCAGTCACACACAGACGCACGAACACACACACACACACACACACACACAGTGAGTTAATGGCATTTTTCCCTGAAGGTGGACTCTAGCATTTAATCCGAGATGTGCACCTGTAATGAATCCCTGAGAGTACACAAAGCCACAGCCCAAAGCACTATGGGTAGAATTAAACTGGACCACGAAACCCACGAAACCCAGTCACCCACATATACAGAGACAGAGACTACTCAAAAACAGATAAGTAACAAGTAGATAAAATTATGCCTATATCTGTACCAACGATTTTAATGGCTGCAATGCACATGCTACTCTTTGGATCATGACCCCTTTGTGCCTTTCATTACATTACTTCACATTCATTTAACAGATGCTCTTATCCAGGGCACAAAAGAAATGACATCACAGTAGAAGCCAGTGGCCAAATACCATGCCATATACTGGGAACAAGCTCCAGACACATGTGCCACTGTAGCACACTAAAATAACTCTGAATATATAACTATGAAAAATAACAATAAAATATTCAGGCCTGGCACGTATTTTAATCTTTGATATCTGCCGCAGCAATGGAACAGCTGCCTGACTCTGCACGGAATTCCAGGGAGCTCCATCCTCTCCACCACACAACGCTGTGGGGAGACAGTAACCAGGAAAAAACAGTGAGCACCTATAAGGATTCATGACCCCCAATATGGGTGGAGCTATTCAACCCTACACCATCAGCCACTGACTCACATAAACCAAACAAAATGACTCTGCTCTCCACAGGAAATCACTACGACTGGCTGATGTCAGTGACTTACTGACAGAACACGGATGGGAGCTAACCCGTTTTTGTGGTTCACGAACCGTCAGCCGTGCCCCAGGTATCCCCACGGCAGGGACATGGGTAAAGTTCGTGCCTGTTCCCAGCGCCCTCTGAGTCATCAGAGACCGGTGCAGTTACACATTCACCTCAGGTGCACCTCTAATGAGAGTGAGTCATTGATGCCGACCCCAGAGCTGGCACTCCAACAGGAGTTTCGGCACACGCCTGCCAAGCTAGGGCTCTGTGTGTGCGCGCGCGCGTGTGTGTGTGTGTGTGTCGCTCTGTCGCAGAGCAGCTGTGATTGAGCATATACACAGGCACAAAATGGACACACATAATAATTGTCTCTAATATGAAAGATAGAAGATATCTTCAGATTGGGATTATGGGATTAGCACAGCCATCATGCTGCACAGTACAAACAGGCACTCAAGTGGCGGTACTGTGAGGGAAGCAGAACTGTGAGTTTCTTTTTTACCGTATTTGTTGCAGGAGGCGTCTGGCAAGTTTAACGTTTGACCTTATTTGCATTACCTGCTCCCCAGGGGCACTGTTTGCAGCAATCATCTGATTGACGCGCAGAGGAGCCATAGTGGGGCCTGAGACCTGCATCAGTATTCGTACACTCCAGGGGCGACCAATCAAAGCGCACACTGGGACACATCCATCACACGCAAGCGGTGCCGGAGGAACCCAGCGTTACTGCTTCGCAAGCATTCATAAAACAGCGATTAGCTGCAGAGCGCCGAGGGCTTCACCTCTGAGTGAAACGAAGGCTGTGAAAAGGTTTCTGGTGTGTCACTCATAAACGTTAACCTACGGAATTACAGAGGATCTGTGTGTGCGCGTGTGCGTGTGTGTGTGTGTCTATGTATCTTTCTGTATTTGTGTCTCTGTCTGTGTCTGTATGTGCGTGTGGGTTTTGCACCTGTGTGTGCGAGCGAGCGTGTGCGTGCATGCGTCTGTGTGTCTGATTCCAGTGAATTCTAAAACAGCGCCGCCATTGAGCTGCACAAACAGGAGCTGGTCCAGCGTCGTCCAGCGTCGTCCAGCGTCGTCCAGCGTCGTCCAGAGACAGGCTCTGACGGGTGGCCCTGGCAGGGATCCCAGCTCGGTTTACCAGTCCAGTTGAACTGCCACACTCACTCACCCAACTCCACTGGACAAAGCAAACCCACACACAAAATACCACAGAGAACCCTGTGTAGATCAACAACCTTAACAATGTGTACACACACCGCACAAATCAACACAATACTATAAAATATCATAACTAGAATCTATAAATCAAATCAGAAGGTAGCAGCCTGTGCATTGCCCATGAGCACTGCTTGTTTCCCTTGAATGAAGGAACATTAACATCCGACACCTGGAGTAAGTTACTGCCTTGTATGAAGTCTGTTTTACAATAGCCATTCATTCAGACTAATTATTTACAATGGATACAAAGAACACAGAGAAGAACCAATCGTGACAGTGTTTATATGGCCTGCTTTATGTATGAGCCAATCACAAGGGTACAATTTAACACAACGTCAATTGTTAGCCAATTGAAATTCTGGCACTGAAAGCTTGACTGTTCCGGAGGGACAGGAATTCCATTCACAAAGCCTATTCATTGCAAGAACCCGTTCACAACACTTCCAGAGTTTGTACAATTGTGCCGGTTAAAAAAGTGGAGATAATATGTTTCATGTTTAATCATATTAAGGAGGGGGGGAGTCACAGCATGAGGCACATTCCTGCCTCTTAGCGGAGAAGGACGTCTCATTAATCAAGAGCGTGCTGACGGGAAACAGCACACAACGGCAGCTTGCCGTGGGAACCGGACCCAGGGAACAGGAAACCAGGTCAGGGACACACAGGAAGGGACGTGGCTCACCGTCACTTGACTACCAGAAAGCTCAAATAAAAGGCCTCGTTGAAGGGCTGGTACCACAGAAGCCAATAACATCCGAACCGTGCCTTTTTAGATGATGCCCTGAGCTTCCACTGTTGGTGAGCGACGACTGTCTGCCCATTGTTGTCCTTTGTGCTATGGGATGTCCAAGTCTGAGCGATAGTGCATGTTGGGAGTGCTGCTGGGGAGTCACCGTGGTAACACCCAAAACCCTGGCACTGTGCTCCGATGTGACACCACAACCACATCCCCCCCTCCACATCTCCAGTCACCTAGGAAACGCCCTCTGGGTTGACAGGAGTGCACCCTATTCCCCCGGTACACAGTGCCAAACCTCTAAATCCCTGTTTTTCCTTTTAAGGAAAGTGTAGCTCCCATCTTCCCAGCTAGAGACTCAATGAGTGGCTCTCTGAGTGAGCAATGGCACTGTACAGTAGGATATCTTGTATTAGTTATTCTTGGTATATCTCAGGATACAGCAGCTCTGTACAATAGGATATCTTGTAGCGGGCTATCTTGGTATATCTTAGGATACAGCAGTTCTGTACAGTAGGATATCTTGTAGCGGGATATTTTGGGATATCTTAGCATGCAGCTGCACTATACAGTAGGACATCTTGTGTTAGTATATACAGGGATATTTAGTGCTAGTACACAATTTTGAAGAACTCCACTTTTAATACATGAGTTTTTATATGGATGGAATGCTACTGTGAAATATAATTCAATTTAATTTCATAATTTATTTTCTTAATGTGTTAGCATAACACCAACACCACACCTGGAGCTGGAAGAGAAAGGGAGATTGATATTTGCTCTAAGACTACCAGTATAATTTGTACACCACTGACTTAGAATTCTCAAATATATTTTTGCACAGGGGATGTCTGAAAAGCCCTGCAGTGATTAATAACTGAAAACTGCTTCAACAAAAGATGGGCTGAACACAAAGCATTGTACATCAGTACAGTACTCACACTGATGCACTGACTTGTCAAATTTGAATGTGCACCATCTTTTCATTAACATTAAGCGATGAAGTTAAGTTGAATTTAAAAAAATGCATAAGTGTCAACAGCAACGGCTCAACTATCAACATCACTGCAGATATTAGCCCTGTTACCTAATCTCTCACAGCGGCGAAAAACCTGCCAGGGGCTTAGCACAGGGTTGCTTCGCCCTGTGGATTAACACGTTTTTGCTGGATGCCTTAAAATCAAAAAGACATGCCTTTCACGAACTGAGCTGCGGAGAATCGCTGCCGAGGCAGATAACCAGGGGGCCTGTCTAAGACACATCCCACTTTTATTCTATATTAAGCCTGAGCCGTAGGAAATAAATCTCCTTAAAGGGCCAGTGCAGCCCGCTCGAGGATTATTATGGGATAGATTTTCCCCCGAGACCTCCTTCTCACCCAGCAACGAAAAACTTTTTTTTTTTTTTTTTTTTTTTTTACAATGGATCACATAATCTGGAATAATATGAACCATATCACTTCTGTGTGGCAGCATTCATTGTGGGTCACTATTTCGTTTGATGGTTTCCATTTGAACCTAGTTTAGCTCAGCTCCTCTGACATCATTCTAAACACCTGTAACACTATGGTAGAACTGTTCTAGTTAAGCTATGATCTTCACTGGCAGGTGTCAGCTGAAAAGACTAAAGGCTTCATTTGTCACTCATAATAAAATGAAAACATGAATTTTCTGTTTTCAACAGGACTATTTGTAGTATTTCCTGGTTATGGGGAATAGTTTTGCTTTAAGCAAAGTGGGAAGGATGCAGGGAACGATGATGCTGTTTGCATATATCTTAAGTGTGCAAATGCAAACCTGCCCACGAAAACCTTTAAAAGAACATGCAACAAGGTTATCATAAACATACGTACACAAAGGCATGTCTAAACACACTAGTGCACAAAGACAAATGAACACACAAACATACGCACACAAGCACACATGCAAACACACAGCAAACAAACATACGCATAGACAGTGCAGACAGCCTGGGTACGAAAAAGGACAGAAGCTCATCTTCAATAAAATATTTTACAGGACAAAATCAGAGTTATCTTCAAGTGCTGAAACTGGGATTGAAGACATCACCTTGATTTCATCACATTGCAGCAGAGCAGATCTGACCTGCGCCACAATGATGGCAGCCAGCGTGACCCGAGCTGCTTATCTGATGAGAGCTGCTGACGCCAATCAGCAGTTTCTGACAATGCAAGGCCCCTCTCCCACAATGCATTGCAGCAAGGAAACCTCACGCCTTTTGACACACAGCCAACAGACAAATCCACAGGAATAGGTTCCTGCTCATGCGTCATCTTTCAGCACCGCTGCGGAGTCATGCGGACTAAGCCCCCCACCTGTCCTGCCATGCCAGTTGGTTATTAGTCGGGTGTCATTTACATGTAGGAAATTGGTTGGCTGTCAGCAAGCAGTCTTAAACTTCCTAGCCAATCAGAGAGCAGGAGGTTGTGACTTGTGAACCATCTGAGTTCCCACGAGAATTAAACTGTACCAGGAGCAGCACAGACAGTGCTGTCAGCACTCATCCTTCAAAATAATGAAGTGAAAGAAATGATTCTAAAAATCACTCAAAAGAAATCTGAAGTGCTTGTGTTTAGATGCTCAAAAATAAACAGGAGCACATGGTTAGATTTGTATTGTAAATGATACCACTGAGTACCAGCGAAATTCAAAAATACCTGTATCACGCTGCTTTCTCTTCCCTACTACCGTTGTGTGTTGCTTGCGGAGAGTGAAGAGTTTCAGCTAAACATGTTTATTTACCCTGGATTGTGAAGATGAGAGGAAAAAAGCCGCTCTGCTGCCGGAGTGTTTATTCAGCCCGCTCCGCAAAGACTCACAGCGGATTCAGGAAAGCACCACCAGGCCTGTGCGCCTGGAGCATCTTTCCTGTAAAAAATGGCTACTGGTCCTAAACAAGCACCAGGACCAGGCAGATACAATGTAATGATCCAGCCACAAGGCATGGGCAGGAGAGATTCACAACAACAAAATAAAACTCAGGGAAAACGAATGGCTGGACATACAAATGATATTAATCTGTAAGGTAAACTACAGAGAAGCTCCCACGTGCCCTTTATGTTATTTGAAAAGACAAACCTCCACAGAACAGGATTTCAGAATCCCAAAATCCTGCTCACTTTCCAGACCAGGGCGACACTAAGATAAAGGCAGCGTCTCCTCTCAGCACCAGCTGACAGCTTTGGCAGCTGTGTCCTTTCACATACAGCCAAACGACGGTAACGGGCTGAAATATGCCTGAGCGCACGGCGCAGCCAATGTTCCAGGAGCTGAAAGCACAGACGCCACAGTCAGCCCCCAGCACCAGCTCTCAGCATAACAGAGGAGGCAAACTGAGGAAGCCGAGGCTCCGGCACCTCCCTCCCTCCGCCGCGAGAGAGAGAGACCGGCGCAGCCACGGCCGCGGCGGCCCGCCCGCTATTTAAATGCGACCTAGAGATGTGAGGAGCCTCTCAATGCCCCGGCATCGCTGGCAGCAAGACACTGCAGCAGGGAACGTGGCGGAGCCAGGAGCCCGGAGGAGCGGAGGGCGGTACAGGCTTCTGACTAACGCAGCACACTCCCCAGCAGCTCCTACTGATAAGCATTCCCCTTTCCCCACACACGGTGAGATACTGCAGTCCACATTCACTCACTGCTGAAATCAGCATAAAGCAATAGTAATAAAAAATACTACTTTCCTTTACATACTGTCAACGTAATTCAATTTGTCTTGGTCTGCAGCAAGCCCAGTGCATGGCGTCTAGTATTCAGAGCTGCGGTGATCTACCTGCACTGATTTATGGTAAAGCAAGGAGGCAGGGCCACCTAAGGTAGTGAGAAATTTGGAACAACTGCTCAGGAAAACAGATCCGGGTGTGAGAGCAAAAAAAAAAAAAAAAAAAACAGATCCAGGGGGGATTGGTGCTCAGCTGATTGTGGGAATAAAAATCTCAGAGAGGCAGGGTGACCTAATTCTGCATCTCACCGCTCACACCCCGCCTTGGTGTCCCTCCCAAAATCCTGGGTGTCCGGGACAGGCGTGGTGGGGGGAGATCAACGAGGGCTGCGTCCCCTGTGCGAGGGCTGTCAGGGTCTGGAGAGGCAGATTAACCTGGAGTTGCTGCCTTTAATGAGATGCAGAGGCAGCCATTCCTCCAGACCGCCGGAGAGGAGAGAGACCGGCACATTCTGCTCCGTCTCTCACTCACCGTGACATCAACGGGGACTCAGTGATGTCACTGCTGCTGCTGCTGCTGCACATGCCACACCTGCCTGTCCTCCTGCCACCTGCTCCTGCATTCACCTTCAGCAGCGGGGTTCTGCTGCGGTTGCAGTGGGGTGAAGAGCCGAGCTCTTGCGTCTACAATAAACAATTTTCACTCGCGAAAGATTTCTCTTTGATTTCAGCTTCAGCGCTCCCATCAGCTCTGAGCTGCAAGCAAAGCTTGAAAAGCTTTGATTCTCATATTGTATGCACGGAGAACACCCTCGTCCCATCTTAATACAAAAAAAAAAAAAAAAAAAAGTTAACCTGTGAAGGGTTAGCAATTGATCTCTCCCAGAGGACAGAGGTAATCCATTCTCAACAATGATATCAGATCTACTTTAGTTCTCAAAATGGCCTTAAACATTTGTGTTTCACCTCTGTCGGATTGCAGCCGCGCAGAGATGCTGACATCCTTGATGTACTGTATTTGCTGTCACGGCAGTAAAAGAATCCCCCTGAGGTTCAATCAGTCCAGGGAGTGTTCTCCCAGCTTCTGAGCGAGCAGGCAGGCCTACAGACGCACAATCTGACTTTAATGGATTCTGATTAGCACTTTACCTTCTACTCGTCTCAGCATAAACTTAAAACAAACTCAACTTCCAAAGCAGGGCTCACAGCAAAGGAGGAAGACATAAGGCCGATGTCTATAATCGTTACAATAAATCACTCTGTTACAAAACCTATGCATAATATTTAAGATGTGACTAAAGGGCTTAGTGTATTCCAAAAATACCAAAAGGGCTTCACCAGCCACACACGCAAGCCCACATGGCTTTTGAGGAAGGGTCAGCTAATTCTGAAAAAGACTTCATTTGTGTCAAAAGCGGAAATCCTCAGGCATTAGTCAAGGGACCTGGATTTGAGAGTCTGACGTTCCCAAGCGATTCCTCTCAAAGCGCGCAAGACAAACACCCTGCGGTATACATTAAGGCTCCTGTCGAGGACGTCACTTTCCCTCCAGGGCCAGGAAGAATAACACGGTCAAATGATTTTATTACTATACGACACAAATCATGTGTTTTGGATTTGACGATAGTTTCACCTTTATCTGCACCCTCGTCGTAACGAACAACAAACAGTATTTCTCAGCTGATGGAAGCACTCACTTGTGTAACGTCACTTGTGTAATCTTGATTCTTGTTTACAGCACTTGCTATCTAGTATGGTGGTTACTGGATAAAGTAGCCACCATCTGGCAGAATAGGCATCCAGATGCAATCCAAGCACATCGATCTGTTTCTTTATCTTGCTGTCGCCGTTCACTTGAAATGCTCCATAAAACGAGACACATTTGGTGCATTATTGCGGGTAAATAACTCCTCTCAAATTCCATGCAGAATTTAGTGTTGTGAAATGGCCAAAATATTGTTTGTCTCGCAATTCTTCTAACGATCGACTGGTATTGAGAAGAAAATCCCACTGCGCAGAGTAGTTATATTGCACTATATGAGCTGTAGTGTTAACCGCTATTAAAATTGCATTAACTCAGTGATACACTTGGCCTGTTAGCATGTGGCGCTCGTACTCAGTGCTGACTGGTACTTAACGTTAGTGACCTATGGTTTTCAATTGCCCAACTGCGAGTTAAAGTAAGGACCAAAGTAGCATCCCTAGGAACAATTTGAGTGGGTGAATTTCAAAGATGCTTATTTGACATGCATTACGATCTTTTACTTGTCCGTGGACTGATTGCACAGGTGTTGTGAGAACATAATCACAACAATTTCAAAATTGATCTGGTCAGGACAGGGGCTGGGAATTATCACTGCCAAATTCATCATTCGTGGTGCGCGTCCTGTCCTCATCTGCATTCAGGAACCATCAGAATCAAAATATTTCTTATTACGGAAGCACTTCGGAATGCCTGTTGAATAGTCAAGAGGTCGGTGCAGAAATTTTATCCTTGTGTAACCCCGCGCTCTGTCGGCCCATCGATGCCAGAAAAAAGAATCTAATTCCAAACCGGCACTACACAATAACTCATCAAGAGATCTCCACAATCAGCAATAAAACGAACACCCCAACTGTCACAGAATGGCGAATAGCAGCATTTGTATACGATGAGTTTGCATGTCTTTTGGGGTACAGGACTTCAATGAGCTACATCTGTAGAGTTCTTGCAAAATCATAGCAAGGTCAAGATGACCGTAAACAGTAGACTTCCTGTAAGTGTAAAAAAGCACCTGTATTTGAAAAGCAAGGGACATTAGGCTGGCAGTTAATATAACAGTACCTGTAACGTACATTTCATAAAGTAGGTACTTTAATGTTTGCACTTCTAATTATATGATCACTCTACTCATCATCAATCCAGATTCTAAGTGTAATAACATACAGACAGCAATGATACAAGCGCAATCGAAAATTAAATACCATCATAAAAAGGGCCGTTTGCCCTTGCATATCTATGGACTTGACGCCGTCCGAACACACTATGTGTGACGTGTAACATTAGCTTATTTTGCATTCTGTAAAAGTTAGCTTGCTGGCTACACAGGTTTCTACAGTGAATTCAACAACCCTTGCAAGGGCAATTTCGAGACCGTCGCTAGCCATCGCTGTCTAGAGATGCAGCTTGCTAGCTACTGCACACCACTGCTCGCAAGCGTACCATCGTCAGCAATGAGACAAGACTATCAACCCTTCTGGCCAAAACGATCACCCTCCACCAACGCCTCCAAAAACATTCGCTTCGTGTCCATACAGCACTGACCTGGTACGCAATGCAGTTAAAAATAAATTGCTACGTTCGGCAATGATTCATCGATGCCTGTGATGGAAAGCGTGACCCGCGGGATGCAGGTACCGGCTGCAGCTAGCTGATAGTACCAGCACGTTTCTTTTCGGATGAAACAAAGCTTTGTTGCAACAGCCGCCGTCGCCGTGGAATCGGCGCCGAGAGCTGTTCGCAGTTCTAACAGCGGCGGCTAGCTAGCTCATTAACTGTCATCTGTGTTTAGACTGACCTGGATAGTGCAGGTGTATTCCGTATCATCCAGAAGCCTGACGGTACAATTGTATTCTCTCTCCAGATTCCTGATGCTTCCGCTCATTAGTCGACTCAACATCTTCTTACACAATTACTGGTCTGCGTATGGGACCAGAACAATAAAGTAAGCACAACATAAGAAGTAATGTCACGTTAACCACCCTCTCCGGTCACCCAGCTGAATAGCAGCAGGAGTTTGCAGCCAAGACGCAAGATTTAAGCATCGTTACTTGGTTGACGCGAACACGCTGCCTGCTCCGCGGTTGTGTGCAACCATTGAAACGCGGTCGATTCCGCTCCTAGTGCAATCACTGCTGTGGTGTAATCAGAACTGTGTACCATTCACCATTCACCGATTGCTACTTGAGATGGGGGGTGGGTCCAAGAGCTTCGAGTGGCGTCACTGAAAGCCAATGAGATTTGCCTTTCAGTAAACGAAATTTGGAACCATCAACTGGAAAGAGGGAGCCTGCTTTGCGTATCATTGCATCCAGTATCAGCAATGACAGTTGCAGGGGAGCAGCACTGGAATCCCTCTCGATTTTGGACCCCCTTACGAGGACAGCGACTGAAAGAACGGTGGTTTCCGTGCCACGGCAACACTAATTTGGATGACGCTTGAAATAAGACACACTAAATTTCCAGTCTCTGTACGCGGCTGCACTGCACTTTTGCCCAAATGTCCCTGTTCATCTGTGATCTGTGCCGGTTAAAAAGCTGCATTTAGAAACACCGTATACCACAAAGATTCAATTAAATTTGGCGTTTCACGCCAAGGGGCGCATCGCCTCTCAGATTTCATCGCGTCATCTCTGTGCAGTGGAGCAATGAGAACTTCTTTTTGGCAGCCTGCACCTCAAATTTTCCGGCCCCTCTATCCCAAATGCACTAAAATACAGTTACCAGCCTGAGGAAATTCATTTCACTGGTGGAAAGTGTACTTAACAAGTATTTTGAAAGTTATGAAATTCGATCATTACACTAATTGCATTTTATTCATGACAGTCTATTTATTTTATTCTTATTTTTAATTCAGTGTACATGTATGCGTATATAACCTTGAACATTGCTTTAATTTGTCTCTTTGTAATTATGTAAATATTGAAAATACATTGACTCGTATTATTATCTATGCATTAGTTTGAATTATTCATATATTTATTAGATTATCAATTTGAAAAAACAAATAAGACTTAACGGAACATGATATCCAATTATACTCGACAACATGTTGTAAATGTTGATACATCTGTCAACTGCGTGATGTTGTCAGTTGTAACATAAGGTGTTGCTCGCGAAGCTTAACGAATTCACGTAGTTTTTTCAAAAGTCGCTAGGGGGCTGTTCCTCCGTCTATGGCAGCCTGGTGAAGATGATGGCCAGTCTACTCTAAGGACCAAAGGTGAACGGTTCCATTGGCGTGGTGTAGACTGCATAACAGTGTTCGGATTCTGACTCCCTCGGTACAACATGGCGTCTTGATGGGATTCCGTGGGTAAAGACAGAAATCAAAAGGGTGGTCGGGATTATTTAGTCCAGCTGTCCCTTTCATGAGTCCAACGCATATGTTGAGAATGTAAACTTTGAATGAATTTCACTGAGTCAAATCAAGGCATAATAAAATACAAGGAAAGGTTGGGATGAAAGGAAACATGCGCTTCATTGAACAACAAAGCATGAACAAGATAGCAGACAGAAGGTCCCAACAGTGAGAAGGCTTTCAAAGATTATGTAGGCATTATGTTTATAAATGAATATTTCAGAATTTGATGATGATTGTGGGGTAATGGGACACATGCATGTAGGGAGATATGTTTGATTTCATTTCTAAATATCTTACTGAAACAACAAGGAAAGTATGAATGAATATAGTATTACACTGTATTAATCCTAGCAGTGTTGTGTCATCACAGTTCTGATGCAGCATTGTTGGAGACAAGACAAAGCTCCTTGTAGGCCTGGCAATTGCAAAACGCCTGCTCTGCTCAAAAAAGGGGAACTACCTCCCTCTGGTGGTTACTCAGCATGACATAAACACCACCATTATACTTTATACAACAGGGTACCTTAGAGATACTTCAGAACAATCCTCCTTGCATTCAGACCAGAGGTAGATCAGATCCCTTAACTGGGACAGAATCAGGCAGGGTTTATTAATTGAGTACCACATGTGATTGACAGCATCAGCAAACAGGAACTAAGAGCTGAAACACAGATAAATGTCAGAGATGACGTGATTGATTTAGATACCAGTCAAATATGAATTTTCTGTGTCCTGGAAGGAGGCAGTTGTGATGATGCTTCTCTTCTTAATGATCTCTGATAGGGATTATTAATAAAAATTCATACAGTAAAACATTTGATGTCGTCACAGACAGCAGAATCACAGTCAACCACACACTCAGCACTCAAGATAGGGAACCATGCCCTTTTGACTGACACTATAAGGTAGTGTTGCCAACAACAAACTTCCCAACGTTCTTGTCACTCTGACAAAATTTAATTTATCCTCGATATGACAGTTTGACCATGTCAGCAAGATGCAGGCAAGTGAAAAGAAATGACTCTTTGGTTTAATGTCTGTAATTACACAACTGAGCACTCACGCTACAGCAGAGTGTTTAATTGGTCCAATTTAATAGCGAAGTTCACGATTATACTGGAACTAGCATTTTGCTTCAAGAATGTCACCTCATTGGCCGTATAATTTGTACTATTTCACCTAATTTTACAAGGTTTATGCTTGTACAAATTGGACAAGGCGCTGATATTTGTTAGCTGTGTATAATGTTTTCCTGTTCGTTTTATTTTGTGGGTGTAATAGCAGATACGTAAGTATTATTTTCTGAAGACGCTTCAAAATATTACACATTCTATCCGTTCTATTGCACCTCCTGGTGGCAAAGTTGGACACATGCAACACTATTAAATGCACTTCATTAAAGCCAGTAAGATTTGGGAATACTTCTCAAAATGTTACACAGCTAGATAACATATTGTTGGAGGCAGTTTGGCGTTTTCATCCAGCTCAGAAAATAAAAACGCGTTCTTTCTGGAAGAAAAATGAGAGCCCATTGCCGTGACATTGTACCACAATGCCGTGACTCGGATTCGAACCGAGGTTGCTGCGGCCACAACGCAGAGTACTAACCACTATACGATCACGGCGAGCTACATGGGCTCATGCCACCGCTGTGTGAACAAGACGTATTTGAAACTACGTTGCAAGTATAAGGCGATGTCTCACAGTTGTTTGAAAAATATATGTGCTGTTGTTTTGTAGTTTTGAAGTTTACGAAAGAAGCATGATGGTATCAACGAATATTTTTGTGCTACACCATATCTTGCTTGGGTTCTTTGTAAGGAAAAATTAACCCACATTTTAAGACATATTTGAATGCAAACAACATATTCATACATCGATTAAATATTAAACCCTAAAATTTCATTTATTATTTATAAAAATCATAAAATATATCAAATTTAACGCTACCTAAAAGTACACCATTTTGAAATGACAACAGTTTGACGAAAACTATTTGCTAAATGTTTTCGAAAGTTAATATGTTTTCACTAAGTAACCCTAACATTAGACCAATGACATTTTTGATAAGGCATTGCTCTTGTCTCGCCCATAAGGCGCAATTTTAAAATAAACACAAATTTTCAGTAGTTGTGTCAGAATTTGCAATATAGTGCGACGATTACCAAGCTTTCTCCCCCTCTACTGCACCATCAATGTGTTTTCATTTCTCCTCCACCTCGACTACCGTGTTATTTCGTTAAAACGCGCCCCAAAATTTGAGTGGCGATTTCTTTTCCGTTGATCACCAAAAAGGTAATGGCTTGACCTCACGCTTACGTTTTAGGATTTTTGCTTGCTATTAATTTCAGGGCTGCCAACTTTTGAGCTCAGCTTGGAGGAAGATTTGTTGATTTGGGGGGGGTAATTTTAGTAGTGCTTATTTTTGTTATACAGTGATGTGCTTAGCCATTAAAAAATTCAAGAAAAACCTTGCATCACAAGAAGTGTACAATGTTCCCTTACATTTATTGAGAATGTCAAATCATTTGACAACTGAACAGTATTTCCTTAAACGTAATGACAACATGGAAAGTTCAATTCACATTTCTTTTTGAGTTTGACTGTCCTAAAACCCACTAAAACCCTAAAACCCACAACCAGAAAGTTTAACAGAAACAGGTTCACAAATTCTCATGTGCTCTGTTGTAGAGATGAAACGGTATGAAAATTTAATATCACAAGTATAGTGACCAAAATTATCACGGTTATCGGTTACGGTATTGTTAAAATGTGCTGAAAATGTTCAAAAAATACTGATACACAAACTGAAATCATTTCACCAAGTTTTATATTGAAAACCACAAATAAAATTACCAGCACTATGCAGTTTTTATTTGCATGGACATTAAAATAATAACATAGCCAATGAATTGTACAATAGTCTACTATGTCTGTTATAGATAATATTACTTTCTCAGGCTACAAAAACACTCTAAAATGAAGTGCAGATACGTGTTTTTAAATGCAAAACTTAAGCTACCTGGTCCAACATTCCCATGCACGGCTCCAGTTGCTTCAATGGGCTTGTAAGGAAGACGCGAATTTCTGAGTGAGGTCGCTAAGGATGCGTTATTCGCAAATCAAGCACAAAGGGAAGAGTCGAGTCTGCTTGTGCATGTTGTTTTCTAAAGGTCTTGGTATAATACAGGCTAATTTGTAGGTCATTTCAGAATATCATGATAATGCTGAAGAGGGCAAATTAAATAGAAGTGTTTTCCAATGTTCAGTTCCCCCTGACAGCAAAGTAGGCTGACTCAAGACTTCGTAAGAGTTCAACTATTTACTAAACTTCAGACAAATACAAATAATGCTGTCACATCGTAGTTACGCTGGAAAATTCATACAGAAGGAGGAAATAAACTGGTCTAAACAGTGTTCTGTTTCAAGAATATGCAAATACAAACGTACACGGAATTCATTCTTAATAGCAAATTAGTCCTCTTAGAAGGCTGAAAAATCTCCGGAGCGCTGTCACTGCCTTCCGACATGTTTTCACTGACACAAAACAAAGCCACGTTGCATGCTGCGCCTGGCGCCTGTGTCTGGGAGTCTTGCTAACTTTGGTTGATGCTGAACAGTATTTAACACGAGTTTTTCAAAGCCCGGTAATCAACCGCGGTTTTAATGATAATTCAGATTTGAAACGGTAATAGGCCTACTAACCGTCGGGAATTTTACTGCGGTTTACCGTGAAACCGTTACATCCCTACTGTGTTGTAAGTGCTGGTGGCTGATTTTGCAGTCTTGATCATTGATCGGGATGGCTCCCACTTGAAGCATGAAAATGAATATATTATATATAAGATCATTTGAGCTGAGCTGTCGTTGCTCTACAGCTCTTCAACTTTACACCGACAGATCCTGAGTTCAATTCATAACATTAGACAAATGACCATTGCACTTACCTTCTTCATGTATTTGTTCCTCCAGCCTTGCTCCACTCATGCTCAGCGGTTAGTTGCTCGACCACAAGATCATTGTGATTGGCTACTCCACCGGAACGCGCATTGCAATGATTTGCTGTTGCGAGCTCTGCTGTTCCTTAGCTTAAAAATCACAAATTTTACATCGGAGGAAGCGAAGACCGAAAGTTAGCGTGAGAAAAGCCATGTGTAGCGTGAGATCTTACGCTTACGCTCAGTGCGGGAGAGTTGGCAGCCCTGTAATTAATGTGTATTCTTGTTTGAGGTGGAACAGCTAAGACAGCTAACATTGGTCTAACAACTTTTTGTTGAGTGTAACCCAAAATAACACCATACTGTTTTCCTTTTGAATAACTAGACAAATAAAGTTCTGTTCGTATTTACTATTAAAAACTGTGCTTTAGTGAGTGTTGTGTGGTGTAACCAACACATATTTAGAACAACTAAGAAATAGAATATTAGAATATGTTCTGGATTGAATTTAATCTAAGAAATAAGAAGATAGGAGTATGTGATAGGATTTTGAAAATGAACATGTTTAAAGTTTGCTTTGTCTTTTAAACTTTCAACTACACCATTGTCCTCACGGTTCATACTGTGGGATAGTTTGTGAAACATTTGTAAGCCATGAAAACTAATCAGAGAAGTAGTAAGATACACACTTGAGCTGAATCCCACAGTATGTATCCTTTCCATAAAAGCTGTATTTTGTAATAATAAAAAAGTATAATTTGTACATTTAGTTTTTGTAAAAAGGGACAATATTTTCAAAAATTAAAAAAGAGATAAACATCAAATAAAACACCCAAAGCAAAGCAAAGGTTCCAGTTCTTGTGCCCTGCCCTCATACTGGCCATGTGAGCTGTACTCTGTACCTATCATGGTGGTTGGCTAGCAATTTGGAACATTGGGCTGTTTTAAAACATATGTTTGTATTCACTTACACATTTCCTCCCATAAAATGTTTCAGATCTTCCCAAATCCAGGTATTTTCATGACTGCATCTGTTGGCCTGTGTTTATGAACAGTCCATGTGGCTAAGGTTTTTTATGGACTTTTGCCCTAGGGCTTCTGAGTCTGGGTGCTCTTGCTGGTGGTGGCATCCTCTGCCCTGGGTTCACGCAGCGACTTGACAGACAGGGCGCTGGTGACTGTGAGCTGGAGTCCCAGATCCACCGTCTTCACCGGTGAAGGTTTGGGGCTGCCACTGCGCTGAGAGCTGGCTGACCTGATGCACACAAACGCCACATTTCTGACTGACGTACAATATACAGAGATCTGCACCATCCCTTTCCAAATGTTAGTCTTTGCCTAAACTTATCTTGGTGAAAGGAGGCCACCTGAGCAGATAAGGCTTTTAAGAGCATAGGAGAGGATTAATGCAAGCTGATCAAAAAGGCAACCCTATTTTTTTGGCAAATTCAAAAGTACTTTGCCATTGGTGTTTTACATCCGTATGTCTCTCATGGAGGTTTGCCACTTGAAACATTAGACCATATTAAACATCTTTGAAAATGTGCAGGAATGACTGTACGAGAGCTACTTTTTCATTCCGAACTCAAAAAACTCAAAACAGAACCAATAAAAGTATAGTGCCTGAATGCCAGATGGGTACTAAGTAAAGGCTCATGGATGCAGGTAGTCTGGGAGAATTTTGTCTTTACAACTTACCTGACAGAGGAGACAGAGCTGCGAGCAGAGCTTAGGCAGCTGATTGGTTTGACTGCTCGTGTTATGGGCGAATGAGCCCTAGGGATGGTTCTGGTGCTGGTGCTGCAGGAAGAGCTGGGAGACCTGATACATACAAACACCAGAAAAGTGACAAAGGTCAGAGATACTCAAAGAGATGTTTTTCCTTATTGTTACCTAATGTATAGGAACAGTTCCTTTTCCTTTCTGTTTCCCCTGCGAGAGCAATCTTGTATTATGGTAAGACATCAGGACATCTCTTTGTTTATAACGCAGTATAGCTTGAATATGCACGTCTTTGCTTTGAATTCTTCTTCCATTCAGCTTTGCTTCTTTGTTCTTTCATCAGGTCCATGTAATGTTGTATCAATCATAATTTTACATTTATTCTCTGCACTTCACTTTGTGAAGCCATATGTGATGAATTCCTTTCTAAAGAGCGGCATTTTAAATCAAATTTTCTAAATTTGATCATTTAAGACGAATTGTAAGTAACTGCTCGTATATGTAGTATCTGGTATCCTGGGGTCTTTATCAGGAGGTAGTGTGGCATATTGGTAAATGTAGCTGAAGAGTAAGGCTCTATTTCTCAGCTGGGGTATTACAGTTGAGCAAGGTACATGAATTGAATTGCTTCACTTGCAATGCTTGAGCACCCAGCCCCATATATAGAAGATATATGAAAGGTGAACTATAAAAGTTGCCCTTGTTAAATACATTTGCTGTGCAAATAAATAGCAATGCGAATGCTTACCGAACAGGACGCGCAGTTCTGTGAGGAGGGCTGAGACAGCTGGCTGTTGGGAACACCGATACTGGCAGCTGCAGGTTATTCTAAGAGAAAAAAGAACATTTTTACACAGAGTAACTTAAATAAAGCCCCAGGAGTATGTGTGCTGAATAAAATAGAATTCCTATGTACAACCTCTGCCTACCTGCTTATTAAATATTACATACCAAATTATATTTCTGAGATTGAGTTTGGGAACCAGTTGCCCGCTCTTAACAGTGTATTTTTGTTTGATTGGCAGGAGGGACAGAGTTAAACTAGATTTCAACTTGTTCACTGTCATCCAAGCAGTGCCTTTATCTGATGGTCTTTAGCTGAAAGCTCCCCCCGGAACTCTGCCTGCAGCACTGATCTCAGGTCATTTGTTAGAGGGTCTTTAGTTGAAAGCTACCTCCTGGAACTCCGCCTGCAGCATTGATCTGAGGTCATTATTAGAGACACTTTAGCTGGAAGGTACCTCCTCGAAGTGTGCCTGCAGGGCTGGTTTCAGGCTTGGGTCATCATCCATGGCTTCCAATAGCATCCTATCCACCATCTTGTTGAAGTCTCTTAGCTCACAGAGGTCTATGTCATACTCCTCTTTGGTCTTCTTTTTGGTCTTTTTAGCAGACCGAATCTCTGCAGATAGTCTGGTGCACTGTCACAAGAGGCAACAAGGATAGCTTGTGAAATCTAGTCTGAAAGATCAGATCTTAAAAGGAAGGGTGAACACTGAGTAGCATTCAGAGTAATCCTCGACATTCCTCTGCTGTCACTCATATTACCAGTGAAATGAGACATCTCTGAAGGAGCTGAAAAACTGAGCAGCGAATCTTATACACTTCCCTATTCCTTCATATATGTGTATCAAGAAGGAGAAAAGGAACTGAAGCACACCTGTTTGGTCACCCTGTCCAGTTTGTCCTTCTGGGAGTCCACTTCTTTGTTCAAGGATATGATTTGTGACCGCATTTCAAAACTCTTTTCCTTTTGTTCGCTTTCCTCTTGATGTAGGTTATCTAGAACATTGTTCTTGCCCTGAGAGAGAAACCAGAATTCATTGTTTGATCATAACATCAGTAGACACTCTCAAGCCCCTGAGGTCTGTTCATTAACAAGAAACTATAAGGAAATGTAAGGCATTTGGTTTGACAGCTTAATAAACAACTCTTCGAAGCTTTAGAGACAGGGTAATTTAAATTTACAGCCCCACTCTCCAACTAGCTGCAGCTCCATATCTAGCATTGTGTAAAAATGCATCAACTATAAAGTGCTGTACCAAATGGTAACTATGCTTTGTAGGATCCCTTTTTGCAATCGGCAATTTGCAGCTGATGACAGTACTGCTGAACTTAGCAGGAAAACGTTTTATAATTTAATCCTGCCTGTACTTAGAAAACATTCATTACAGTCTTTAAAAAAACTCCATGGGTTGTTCTATAAAACTTTTAGTATTTTATATATTGTACAGTACTGTACAGTACAGTAGTATTTTACAGTTATCATTTGACATGTATGTCTGAGTGGAACCTGAAATTAAGGTTTGCTGGGAAAAGGGAGTAAGTATTTGAAAATCAACCCCAGGAGCAGTTTAGCAAACATACCCAGCACAAAATAAAACATGTCCACCTAAATGTCCATATAAATACATTACCTGGGTTTTAATTTCACATGGAAGAGGTGTCCTGGGATTATTGCATACAAGGTGTCCTGGGATTATTGCATTCTCAAATTTACAGTAAATCTACTTGAAAATGAACTTTTACAATAATCTGAAATGGTACCACATCATTCAGCTCTGTCTTAAGCGCTCTCAGTCTTTCATAATGTAGCATTGTTAATCATTGATTTTATTGTTTAGATGAAAAGTTATGTATGTAGTCAACTGCTATGCAAATTCACTTCCTTAGATTTATAATATGGTGTTTCAGAAGAATGTTTAAATAATATGGATACACTGCCTAAACAGAGCTACCTCAATATCCTGTTGGAGCTCTCTGATCTGCCTCATCTTGTAGCTGTACAGTTCCTGTACTGTTCTCCCCTGCTCCTCAAGCTTCAGCTGCTCCTGATATTCCTCCACTGAAAGACAGATGGGAACACACTTCTTATGCTTCGTCTCATATCGCTTTACTTCTGCTACTATAGATTTAATGTGACAGACATGCAAGGGGAATCTAGTGATGGCTGAATGTCACAACAGAGGGTATACGCTAAAAACATTCATGGCAAGGAAGTGCTCTGGAAAACCTAGTGTGATTTTCAAGAGGCACTCTAAATGGCAGAAACATTAGCGAATGGGAGCGGGAAGGTGGGTGCTGTCCTGAAGTCATGCTCTATCACGCACTCGACTCGGTGGCCACAGAGGATGCCTTCTGGTGCTCCGTTTTGCATCTGATGGCATGCAGGGTGTTTTCCAGTGCCTCGATCTCTGTCTGCTTCTTACAGACTTTTGTGTCCAGTTCGTCAGCTTTGCTCTTGAGTTCCTCTCTCTCTTGTGCAGCCTGGGAAGAGGATCACGGTTTGATGTTTTAAACAATGCTTTACGCAAAGCAACCGAAATGAATCAATAAGGAGTGGCTGTGAGAGCGCTTACCTGGATCATATAATACTCCAGTGATTTCCCCCCTTCTCTTTCAGAGGAAATCACAGGGAGTGTAATGCTCTCACACTTCTTCCGCATCTTTTCCAATTTGCAAAGCTTCTCGTTCATTTCCGCGCTGGTTTCAGATTGAAATGGGAGAGAGCAACAACACTTCATTCAAACTGATATAAACCCAAAAATTGTGCTATTCACCCTTTGCAAACACTACAAGAGATGTCGCAGTCAAATGTCGACCTTGTGAAATGTTCAGCTTGTGATATGTGATATGACAGCCATATACAGTACCAGTCAAAAGTTTGGACTCAACTTTTATTCTTTATTTTTACTATTTTCCACATTTTAGAGTAATAGTAAAGACACCAAAACTAGGAAATAACACAAGAGAATTATGCAAGGGACCAAAAAAGTGTTACACAAATCAATACTGTCTAATATTTTAGATTCTTCAAAGTAGCCACAAAATATTTTCTTAAGAATTTTTTTGGAAAGAAATTCATGTGTAAGCATAAACTTCACAAATTATATTTGTCTAAGAAACAAATTTCAAGCATTTAAGTGTAGGTCTTTAAATCAAAATGTCTTTGAATGCATGTTTCCCGTAATATTAATCAGGTGTGTCCAAACTTTTGACATACTCAGACATTAACTGTTTATGAACAAACAAGCAAACATGCTCATTGTCACATCACACAAAAAATGTGCCTTTCATTCCCTTAAATACAATTACCTGCCAAATATTACTTTCCCTAGTGCCAGTACCTGAGACTTTGATTTTCCTGGTTGGCGATCCTGATCTGTGCCTGGAGCAAGTCTCTGTTGAAGTTGATCTCCATCTCCTTCTCTTTCATGGACGTCTCCATCTGCTTCCTTTCTTTCTCCAATGAGACGATCCTCTCCATCTCCTTCTGCAGTCTTTCTCTTACCCGTTTTACGTCCAACTTCAGAAGGTTTTCCTCCACCATGGTGTCCTGCAGTGCCACATCAAACGCAAACACGTAAGGGACCAAACTGGTTCACCATAGCTTTAACATTGTTTGGTTGGACATAAAATGCACACAATGGACGAGGCTGAATTTCAAGGCTGAATTCTGCACACTTTGTGAATTCACACACACACACAAGTAGTACAGCAGCACTTTATTGTCCCAGTGACTGTATTTGATATATGTAACCTTAGATCAGATTAGTTCTGTCTCACTACACTGACCGGCGCGTGCTCAGCTTCAACACTATCTGCATTGTATGACCTGTACGCATCTTGCCGTTGTGCCTGTTGTTTGCCCACTATAAGCACTTTTGTACGTTGCTTTGGATAAAAGCGTCTGCTAAATGAATAACGTAAATGTAAACACAAAAAGGCCCTGAATGTACCCCCCTGCCAGCCTTTAAAACACCTCCTGGCCTAAGCAGAGGGTATTTCTTTGTGTTGGTTTCTCTTGTGTCAGTGTTGTCACCTGTATTTTGACAGTGAGTTTCTTCAGCTCTTTGCCCAAGGTTTCGTTGAAGAGCTCCATCTCCATCATCTTAGTCTTCAGCTCTCGTCTCTCAACCTGACTTTTCTCCACACCTTTCCTCACACCGCGGCTCTCCACCTGTAACCCGTGACAACACTCATAATGCATGCAAACAAAAACAAGCACAAGGTCTGCTAGAACTTTTGTTAGGATAAGTCCTCCTATAATGGCACCATTTCCTTCAACAACAGAAGTACCATGATTCTAAATAATCAGTAAGTATTCATGGGTGCTCGCTTGCCAGTCGCTCAGGTCTGACAATCTGACAGAGGCACCACTGCTACTGAAACTTTGTTTCCTATCCTTCATAATTATAGGAAATTGGAGTAATTTGAGTGCAACCTACCTAAATATTTGCTAAGAGTTATCAGTCTAGTCTAGTTAATATAGGGAGTGTTTCCCCTGTCTCTTTGATTACATCTTCAGTTATAAAAAAAAACAAAATGTGATTCCTTGCTTTATGCCAGAGAAAAAGCTTTTTATTTTTATGTTTTTAAAAATTTTAAGATACTGTTTTGTACAAACAGTTTCTGCATGGTACTGTTTTGGTGACTGAATTGAAAGCCTTATCTGGGAGCATTTGATCACTAGAGGAACACGTTGTGGAGCACCTGGAGCTTTCTCAGCTGCTGTGCCAGCATATTGCGGGCCCTCCTCCGCTTGTCGAGGGTCTTGGTGATCTCACACGCCTTCTCTTTCAGGACCTGGTCCTGCTCCGTTTGCAGCTCTCCCTTCAGACGCAGCAGCCTTTTCTTCAGGAGCTTGAGCTGGAACTCCTGTCCAAAGCATCGAGAGAGGTCAAAGACAGCTCTTCCACATGCTCACGCAAAAGCACAGCGAGACCCTGAGAAAGGGCACATCCATCACCTCTGGTTACCCAACCAAAACACTCAAACCCAAGACAAGTGGTATTCAGTCAGGTGGCTCTTTAACACAGACCAGGTCAAATGTGAAATGGGTGGGGAACAAGCCAAACAGGCATAAGCAGGTATCATCACAAGGAGCATTTTTAATTATGTGGCCTTGCTCCAGAAAAACTGACAGGACATCCAGCATGTTCATTTAATTTTACCTGGACGTGGAGGTCACTCACAAACCTGGCTTGGCTACCTGGTTCTTGGCTACGACCCTTGATCCTTGGCTATGGTGTATATCCCCGAGAGCTGGGGCAGGTAGGGTATGGGGGACGGGCTGACCACTTACGTTGCTGTTAAGCAGCTCCTGTTTTTTCATGTACTCCTGCTCCAGTTTGCTGTGGTGGCTGTTGAAGCTGCTGAGGGCAGCTCGACCCCTGAGCAACTTGGCCGTGGCATCCTCCTCCTGGGATTTCAGGTCCTGAAGCTCCATCTTGTTCCGGCACAGCAGTTTGTGCTTCTGGGCCATCATAGACTCCTCCTCCTGCCAAGCCAACAGGATCGTTTTTAGGGTTAGGGCCACACACACTCCTCACGCGTGCACTCTTTACCAGAGAACAGCATTTTGTTAGGGGGCTTACAAATTCCCACCAGGACACTGGTACTCAGTGGTTTGTTGGGAGCTTAACAAGACCAGAGCGATAAATTGTTTGGACTATTAGTTTTTTCTTTCCAAAACACTCACATAACACACCATCAGATTACGTTAGCTTTCCAGCTGTGATCATAAAGCACACAAATCAAAATATTATTCAATCGTTCTGGCCCAATAGAACACATGAAATGATGGTTTATTAATATCAAATTGGGAGGTACAAACGGTTCTTGGAAAAGGAGAGTACTGTAATTTTGCTCTTCATTTGAGGACGCGTGAGAACATTTCTGCAGAGACTTACGTCGTTGGTCATCTCGGCCTCATTCAGCATCTGCTCCATCTCGGCTGCCCTCTCCTCCACGCTGAGGGCTATCTCCGTCACGCGCTTCAGCTTTGCCTCGAGAGCTGCATTCTGATGCCTGATACATTTCACCCTGTGTGGAACCGTCACATGCTTGAGCGCAAACACAGTACCTTAAGAGCTACATTTCACCTCATTTAACCTAACCTTCTCATTTGTAAATGAAATGAATTCGATTTTTTTTCTGAAAAAAATAATTGGCTATACCTAAATCCCTTTTCATAGGGTAGCAGTGTGGTGTAGTGGTAAAAAAATTGCTGCAGTGAATATCCAGATGTATTAAATGGCTGAAAGGTAAACTAAGTTTCTCTGGAAAATTTAAAAGCATATGATTGAATTCACTATGCCTGCAGCAAGCCAAGGCCTTTATAGTGCTAATTTATTTACGCTATTTCTTTCCCAGCCTGGCAACCTTCCCTCAGTTTAAATTTCTCATAGAACTGCCCTAAAACCCTTCACTACTTTAACAAAACGGGGAGGAAATCCAGACTACAGTGTGACAGAGTGCAAATTAGCTTTTTGATGCAGTCTTGCATTTTGAGGACAGTACTGTTCATTAACATGGGAGACTTTGTTGGTGTTAATTTGTTAGCCTGATTCAAACTTGATTGTCAGTCATGTATGACACTTTAGACAGTCTTGTTCAAGGGGATAACAACTGTAGTTCCCTCTGCCTGAAACCTGGGACAACACTTACAATGTGTCTGAGAGAAAACAGATGCAGCCTGCCAGATGGTTCCATTTCCTTCAACAGCAGTTGTGCTGTAATCCAATGAAGTGATGAAACATTCATGGCATCTGAGCTGCCAGTTTGATAGTTCTTATACCCTGACAAAGGCACTGCTAGTGCTAAAATTGTGGTTACTATCATTCATAGCCTATGTAAATTCACAGCCCTGCTTACTTGTAGTGTTTGTCTTTAGTTTCATCTGACAGGCTGGTCAGCTGGGACCTTGCAGCTTCGACACGAGCAGCACCCAACTCCACGGTGTTCTTCAAGCTTTCAAACTGAAGGAAGAAGGAACTATATTACTGTGCATGAAGTAAATCAGAGAATGCTCTGATAAAAAAAAACTCCTCCCTGGTCCCACTGCCTCTGCAGAGTTTCATTCACTTGGACATTAACCATATGATCCAACTAAACTGAACTAATTCAACTTAGCTGTCCAGTCCTGTTCATGTCATGTGGATAATATTTTTCAGCAATGTTTACTTCTATCTGAGGAGCAAATGTAACATACCAATGTGGCTCTCTGTTTCTGGGCAATATTTAAAACACAGGCAAGCACAGACAGGCACAGGCAGAGCTCAGGAAATCCCCACGATTTCCCCATTCATGCAGTGCCGTACAGCCTCAGCCTTCACAGTGCTGAATACTCACCTCCTGCTGCAGCTGCAGACAATACCCCTCCTTGTCTTTGAACTCCATCCTAAGTTTGTCTGCCAGCTGCTCAGCCCTCATGAGCCTTCTCTTGCACTCCTGATTGTTGCTCCCCTGGCTTTCCAGCAGGGTCATCTTCTCATTGATCACACTCTGCCTCATCCTGACCTCCTGATTCCACAAGGGGAGCGCCTGGAAAAAGGACAGGAATCATCAAACTGGTAGCACATTACTGTCAGCACATGACCATCAGCTGTACCACAATTCTAGATGTTTCACCTGTAGTGTGCTTGATTCATGTTTTGATTATCAGCATTTGCTGACTATCTAGCACCCTCTGGTGGTTACCAGCATACACTCCTCCAGCTCACGATCCCTCTTGCACATCTGTTCAATGGTGTTTTCCCACTGACGAATCAGCTCCTGCCGCTCACTGTGGGCTCGACGGAAACTCTCTGCAACCCTATCCAGCTCCACCTGTTCTCAAATCATAATAAAAAAAAAAACAAAACAATTTAACACTTTGGCAACACACAGTGATGATAGACCCTCCTCCTCCAGAGACAGCAGCTGAGAGGTTAGAAATCATCTCATAACCTGTAACGTCATTGTCTTGGTCCACTCCATGTCCAGGGCCTTTCGTTTCTGGCTGACCTCAAGGGTCGTCCTCTCAATGTTAACCGTGAGCTCCTGCAGCAGCCAACAGGAAGCCAACATTACGCATTCTGTCACTTTGTGAATCTCAACACTTCCAGCCTGTCACTTGACAACGGCTCTGTGGACGGCCGCCAACATAACACATGGCCCTGAATGTTAAAGCTGCTCTCCTGAAAGGTGATGATGTATGGGAATATCTCTCTCTATTATGTAGCGCACACTGGGTAACTCATTCTTTTATTCTAAGGGGAGCCCCCTTAACGAATGTGGCTGATCAAATGTCTCACTTTTATCCTGGCCTCATCCTGTTGGCTGTATTTAATGAGCACCATGGTGTCCTCATCTTCTTGAGCCGACTCCTCCAGCCATGCATCCAACGTCTGCTGATCCCAATTCAGCTGGCTCTTCAGCTTCTCCATCTTTTGCCCTGCTTTTAGGATTTCATTCTTTGAGGAAATCCCAAGAAAACATCATTTGAATCCAGAGAATCACTGGGATTGTGGGGAAACTATGTATTGTGTCTATTAGCTACTTGTAGCCATTAGTACTGTTACTAAAATGTCAAACAATGCTACTACCACTGAAAAGCCAGTAGAATTCTCTGTTCAGCTGGATAAATATTATGGTACAATGGTGTATCATAATGCATTGTTTCATTAGAGACATGTGTCTCTTTTCTTTTTTTGGGTCAAAAAGATGTAAAATTCTATTGGTTTCCTTCAAAATCTGCTCCACGAAGTTCAAAGTACCTCAGTATCTTTGTATACACTTTTCTCACAATTCTCTGTGGATGATTTGAGGACAGGCTGTCAATAACTAGTCATACCGTCTGCTAGTTAATTTAGTAACATCACGTTAAAATGTCACAGCAGCATGCTGTGTGAAATTTTGTGTCAATTCACCTCCTGTGCCCTCTTCTTTTCCGTTAGCACCTCCAGCTCCTTCTCCAGATGGGTGATCTCCTGCTGCAAACACCCCCTCTCTCTATCCGCAAGGATTTTGAAATGCCGCTCTGACTCTGTCTCCTTCTCCACGGCACTATAGAGCGCCTGCGTGCGCACCCACACACACACACACACACACACACACACACATATACACAGAACTTTTGGATCACCCACTTCACATTTGTGCTTTAAGTGTTTTTTTTATAATGCGTTTTTGAAATGGTCTTTTATTTGCAGCTGAATGGTGTCTGTTTTTTGCAGACTGGGTTTATTTTATTCATCACTGAGACTGTGATTTGTTTTGAAAAATTGTGGGTGAGTAGGAGGCCATACCCTGGTGTGCGATAGCTCCTGTTTGAGATTTTTCATAAAGTTTGATACCGCATGAATCGCGTCCTTGTGTTCGCTGAGTTTGTTCTCCAAAGTAATTTTTTCTTTTCGTTTCATATGAAGCTGATAGATAAAAAAAAGACATTGATAAAATTAAGTCAGAACAGAGGTTGCACAACATATTACTCTAATGAGATATTTCCAGCACAACATCTATTGTTGTGTTCTGTACAAGCCATACTTTTTTGTTAAAAAATGATGTCCTTTAGTAACCTTATTTTAATGCTACTTGAACTTAAACTTTTTGAACACTTATTGAGCATATGGAAGTATTACTTTCAGCAACAGAAGTGACATCTTTCCAGCTAACAAATTAATTAAACTGGTCTGCAGACTAGACAGATCACTAGACCCATCAAGTAACTCACCTCATTCTCCAGTGCTTCATTTTCTGCATTTGCCAGGGGAACAGAAAAGAACTCACCAAAGCCCATGTTAGACAAAATTGCGTTGGCCATTTTTAAAAATCTGGAATAAATAGAACAACAAAGAGAAAGATTACATAATTATTATAAAGGACAGCCAATTAACTGAACTGAACTACACCACACTGCACAGGTAGACACAAATGGAAGTGAATAGTTTCAAAGTACTGCAACAGAACAAAGTGATTTATATCCATATGAATAAATGGTTGTCTTAGTCACCATAAACTTTCTAATTGACGCTTGAATCTGTGATTGTCAAAATTATAGTTACAGTAGCACAAACAAATAAGTGGCTAATCAAGTGATCATCTGTAGTCATGATAAAGTATTGCAAGTAGCAGATACAAATGATTTCTGTAATTTTTGAATTTGTGAACTGCACTGGATTAAGGTCTGCTAAGCAAACATTTAATGCACACAGCTGTGGTAATAATCACATCTTTGTCATGGCCTCAGAAGTTATTGTCGCTATGCTTATTTAACCACATGCCACCCAAACAGTTGGTAAACTAGTCTGAAATGCATATCTCCAACCATAAATAGTTACTACAGTTTTTTGTATATATGTCTGGTGAAGCAAGACACTATTGCTAGATGGGAGTTAAAACCAGGAGAGTGTTTGTGCAACAAGTTGGAAAAAGACTATAAAGTTCTTAAAAATGTAACACACCAGAGGAGGCCAGATAACCCAGAAACGGAAAAACAAACTAAAGTGCTCTCATAAAACATTTTTTAATTTTTTTTATTCTGAATTATGACAATTTAAAAATGATGAACAACAATCAATAATCTGAAAAAAAAAAAGATTTCACACATTAAAAATGGACCAAGATTCATATAAGGGAAATTTAAAATAAAAAATAAAATAAATTGTTTGATACAAACACCAGCTATGTTTTGCAGCAAATACTGTTTTACAGTGACGTGAAAATAACGACCATGCAACAATAAAGCAATCAAACTACAGGCCTACTGCAGTGTCTTGGATTGTTGGGTCATCTTACTTTCGGTGACCCATTGTGATACAGTAACGTTATATATGCAAGCATGGTTTAATTTAAGAACACAAATGTGATTAGTGTGGCTGTCATATAAAGGCACCTCACCAAAATACTTTTATTTTACCGTTACTTTAAACGTTACTGTTCAGACGTTATGTCGCTGTAACTCTGGTTCCTCAATGACTACCGAGCCTAGCTACAAGCACATTGTAGCTAGCTAGGCTCACTGGCACTTTAAAACGAACTGTCCACTGCAAATTTAAACTAAACGATAGCCCGTTAAAGGCTGAGAGACAACGGTCAGCGGCAAACTCATTGTTTTTATTGCGTATGGTCCTACCCGTTTTGCTGGGTCTAACAATGCCAATACACTTGAATCCAGTTTCCTCTTGATACTTATTGAACGTTGGAAAGTTAGGCAGTTAACGTCTTGTATAGGTCAGTACCTACGTACCTCAGTACCTAGGCCATTAACGTTACCAGTATTCTGTCTTGTAACGACTTCCGAACCTTAAATACGTCGTATAGAATGAAGGGACGTGTTGTCTCGTGCGATTGGATACCGCTTGAATTCTTTGTAATTTAAATCACATTTGAATTGCCCATTGATCCTTGCGATTAGGAGACAGTATAATCGCAGGTGATCACATCGTAATAGATGTCCACATTTTTAACTGCGTGTGAAACACTGCTTCGTACACCACGACGAGAACTGGCAATTAAGTGGGGAAAAAAACAACAACATAAACCACTTTTTTTTATTTTAAATGGCCTATTTCTGCCCCATTGTCAAATCCACATTGTATAATTATGAGGTTCCAGACAGCCTTAAAAGCTTAGGATAGCCTTAAACAAACTAAAACTGAAACACAAGCCTTAATTTAAAATCGACTTTGATTTAGAGACTGGTGAGAGGGGCCCATTTATTGAATTTGACCCCAGATGATTTGCTGCGCTTGTCGGCCTGCCCATTACGAGATGTCTGATTGTGTGCAATAATATCTCAGATCAGATTTCATTAACAGTTCACTTTAACATAAACCAGATGACATGCTGAGACCACCAGAAACTGTGATGAAATCCTTTGCTCTGTATGATCTCCTGTCTTAATTACTTGGTAGGGTCCTGAAATACAACACATATTTAAGCAACCATATTACAGTCCCCCACATACTCTACACCATAGAATTATTATAAAAACAGATAATAAAAATAGTTCCTTTTCACGTCCGGTAAACATCCATTTGTCTGTTGTGAGAGAACGTGTAAATCATCAGAATCCTACCTGCACAGCTGTGAACACGTGACTTTATGAAATGAATCATACAGTGCTATACAATTTAATTAGGTACAAATGTAAATTTTATAATGATATATCTAGGCAGGGGTATATGGCATTCCTAAATCTGTCAGTGACTCATATGGAGCAATCAAAAACAAAATACAACTAGTTCAAATCAGTTGCACCATCACTATAGTGAAATGCCTCTGCCAATTATGCAGTTTATGAAGGCTCACTCTCCAATGGTAAGCAATAATAATAAAACATTTAAAAGTCAGAACACAGTTTTGCCATAAGAAGAGAGAATTTCACAGACAGCGTCCCATGAGCTCATTCTCATCGTTCTCCTCTGGTTCGTTGCTTCTCGGAGACGGGTGTTTGAGGACGTACTCCCAGGCGTTCTCTGCTTTGCGGGTGGAGGAGCAGTACGGGGTGCCCGGCAGCTGATGAGGGGGTTGTCTGTAGGGCGCTGGGTCCATGCTCAGGAGGGGGGCGCTCTCCCTCGCAGGGGCCCCATCAGTCTGTGCTCTTCTGTACAGCTCACAGCGGGCCACCAGCGGCCTGCCAATGTCCTGCCGCCTGCTCTCCATCTGCCGTAGCTTACTGTCAGCGTGGGTGTAGTGCAAGTCCACCTCGATCACCAAGGGCTCCTGCGCAACACAGACGCACAGAGTCACCACCAAATGCACACTCAAAAACCACAGACTCAACAAAATGAGTCAAAATGAAAACATATCAATCAGCTGCCAGCTGAAAACACCTTAGTCAGCACACAAACTATGGAGAAAACAGGATATTTCCAGTCAAGAGTAAGCAGTCTAAACCTGATTCAAAACAGAAATACACGTCATCAAAGACACCAGTGACAACTGAAAAAAAAACCCGCTCAAAAGTCAATGCAGAGCCATGAGTAAATACAGAGACAAATTAGGAATCAATACAAGAATACACAAGTCAACAGAGTCAGTACAGAAAAACACAAGTCCATATTTAACCCCGAGCAGTGCCTCTGTTCTTGACAGGTTTGCACTGTCTCTGTGAACACACCTGGAGCTTCTGAAGACCACAGAGTCTAAGCATGCAGTCAGGGTTATCCACACTGTTTAGCAAAAGAGAGTCCATTTCATCTGATCTGCCTGCACCTGAAAAAACATCCTCCATTATCTGCAAAGCAGAGAGAAAAACAAAACAAACAAAACATGAATACCCAGACAGTCACCATACAGCAATTTGTGAAACACTCATGGAGTAAAGTTAAACCATTTTCAGAGATTCTACACCTTCTACTGACTTTTTTCCACCTCTAGAGGTCACCACATACCAAGCAATAATTCTTCATAAACACCCTGGTTTTAATTGGTCTCAGGGTTTAGTTTCAGATTTTCTAACCAAAATTTGACTTTTTCTTTGTGTTTTGAGGTTTTTGCTTTCTTAGTCCCAGTGAAGGTCCTTATATGGCAGGTTTGTGGGTTTAATTTCATTGTACTCTGTGCAATGACAATAAAGGAATCTACCTATCTATCTTAATGCACAGTAACAAAGAAATCTCAGTAGAGGAAGCGGTGCTTCATGCAAAGACAGGGTTTACAAACATGTATGCCCTCTGTCACCTTTGTGCTTTCCATTTGAAATCTAACTTTTGACTGGGGCTGAAAATGCAGGTTTCAGCAAAGATCCTGACTCCACATTACTTTATGAGTAGTAAAAAAACAACCCTAAAGAGCTCCTCAGAGGTTACTGGGAGGCTAAAGGTTAGAACATGTGTGCTTTTGTGTTCTGTACATATTGTCCCTTTTATAACAAAAGAACATGTCAGGTGGGCGAAGATAACAAACTGCAGACGGCCCACAACCGTGGTCGTCAACACAGCTGTGACCACCGAGGGGAACGGAGTTGAAGCCATATCACTTACGGCTTTCTTAAAATAACCCTTCTGACTTTCACGTTTTTCACTGAAATCAGACTCACTGCAGGCATCGAAACTCACAGTTTCTACTAAAATGAAAAAGCACCTACAGTAATGATGGTACCATGAAGGGGGAAAAGGAGAGTTCAGGCAGACAGGCTGTTACTTTGGCACATGCTCACTACATCCAACCTAACACTTGTGAATTAAACTCTGAAAACAACATTTTGGTCAAAATGACTTTATTCGAGGTATTGAAAAAGCTTACCTTGATTGAAAGACTTATTGTTGTGGCTGCTTAATAAATGAATTCTACGTAACTCTGAATTGAGAGTTATTTGCTTATTTTTTCAAGCTTTCTCTCTTAATACAGGACAGGTGTAGGTGATCTGCAGGGCAGACTCTGGCCTTTATGCCCAGCAGTGCTATAGCAGAGCCAAACCTACCGGACAGCTCCGCAGAATGATGCTGCAGTCCAGGGTGCAGGGTTTGGTGGTCTTCACAGTGGCGAAGATGACAATGACATTGGAGAACAAGGCCGAGAAGCTGAGCTCCACCTCCACGCCACATGGAAACGCCAGCTTCCGTCGCTCCGGCAACTCTGGGCCAGGAACACACCCCCCCCACACAATACACACACAGCACACAGAGATACTAATGAATATTAATATCACACACACACAAGACCCAGCATAGCCTGGATTGTCTGGATTTCTGATACGGCATGTCCTGCATACAACAAAGACGAACATGCATTAAATGTTTCACGTGCTGCATCATAAAACATTTCAGTACATTAGGTTACTACCATTGGCGATTTTAGACTCTTTTTAGGGGTGCTTAAGCACACCTACATTTCATCTCAACACCCCTAATAATAATAACAATAATAATAATAATAATAATAATAATAATAATAATAATAGTAATAATATTATTATTATTTTCTGAAATCATTTTTGGCCCTCTAATGTTAGATTTTGCGAACTTCTCTGTTAGAGACGGGACAAACAATTACAGGTTCAAATGGCTTGATTTAAGCAGGTTTATACCACAGCTTGGTTAAATACTCGTTTCTGATTGGCTGGAGGGGTGTGCATTATTTCCCAGACAACTGCTATGAAGTGTTTCTTATTATGATAGAATTGTGCTTTATGGTATATTTACAGTACATTTGAACCATTATCATTATACACTATAATAGACCACCCAACTAATTAGGTTGCTTCTGAAGGTAACATTGTGTACGTAATTGAACTGAGGTTTGCCAAAGTGAAAGGGGTGGAATACTTTGGCAAACAGCATACTCAATTTTGCATTTTCTTAAAAAATATTTTGTGGTGTAGAACTCATGTTACTTACTAGTAATTCATTAAAAGTATTATTGTTGTAAATTAAAATATCATATATAGAAAAATATTAGTGTATTAATTCTTATCCAGTGAAATGAGTGATTTAGCAGGGGGGTTGAACACTTTTGCAAGGCACTGTATGCATGTCACATTATTATGTGCTGAGCTCCCCTAAAGGTCTGATCCTAGCATCGCCCCTGATCCATTTCACCAGGTAAGCAGACACTGTGTAGCTGGCTATATCAAATTTCTATTTAGTGAGCTAAGTTACTGTAGTTTCAGTAGTCGAAGCCTAGATGTGTAATGTACAGTATTTTTTAATGTAGGCCAATACAGTACATTTTAAAATAATTAAATTTTAAAGTTTGGATGTGTCAAGCTAGCTATATGAATGGACTATATTCTGTGGATGTGCACATATTGTAATATATATTTTGTTCAAAAATAATAAAATAATAGCCTAATTTAATATGAGTGCTGAATTATTTCTTTGGTAAGTAGCCGTGTATAAGCGGAATAAACCACTCCTGGCGATGCAGTTCTATGGAAATAAACCACTTCAGGGTGGTTAACGGCCCCTTGGCTTCACCGCAGGGCCACATCACACCACCCTGTTGTGGTTTATTTCCATAGAACTGCACCACCATTTGTGGTTTATTCCTTACTTAGAAAGCGTCTGGTTATAGTTCCATGGTGTGAATAGTGTCAAAAAACATTAGCTGACGTAGTTCGCTAAAGATTATTGGCTAATGTTAGCTCTCTGAGCTAGTCTGCTTGCCAGCTAAGGAGCTAACTGATGCACTAGTCACAATGTTTCTTGTTCTGATAGAATTGTGCTTTATGGTATATTTACAGTACATTTGAACCATTATTTTTTATACACTACAGTAGACCACCCAACTAATTAGGTTGCTTCTGAATGTAACATTGTGTACCTAATTGAATTGAGGTTTGCCAAAGTGAAAGGGGTTATACTCTCGCAAACAGCATACTCAATTTTGCATTTTCTTAAAAATTATTTTGTGGTGTAAAATTCATGTTACTTACTAGTAACTCATTAAAAGTATTATTGTTGTAAATTAAAATATCATATATAGAAAAATATTAATGTATTAATTCTTATCCAGTGAAATGAGTGATTTAGCAGGGGGGTTGAACACTTTTGCAAGGCACTGTATGCATGTCATATTCTCATTAGGTGCTGAGCCCCCCTAAAGGTCTGATCCTAGAATCGCCCCTGGTTACTACACCGAAATTGCTAACATGCTCTGCAATGTAATTACTGTAAGGTGTAAAGTAACATGGGTCATAACATCATGTTAAATCTTACATGTAATAATGCTGGAATTTAACTGGTCTTTGAAATAAGTGTAAGCACCAGAGACAGGGAGGTAAGAATCCAAAGGCAAAGCACTGATATCAGCAGTATTGATTTGGGAGTGTTAACCTCGACTAATAGTCCCCTTTTACGTTTACGACTCACAGTTAGAAGTGCTGGCTGCATTGTTTCATAAAGCTACCCTCTCTATTGTCGGTGCCATATAAGTCATATGTACTTTCCTGCTAACTATGACCAGATTTTGCATGGGATTCTCCCATTTTATGCAGTTGCCATTTGTTTGAATCAATGTGAAATATGTACCAGGGTTTCCCCAATATTTGCAAGACAACTGTGTTCTATTTTTAACAATGGAAACAAACGTACGCAAAAAGAGGAAGTAGACTTGTCTTGCTCAGCATGGAAATGTATCATTATGAAAATAGTTCAGTATGCTTAAACTATAGGATACAAAAATAAAACAAAAAACTGATCCTTTAAACATTTTTATATGGACAGTGCTACTCTGAAATGCAAATTGACTTCAGTGTCTACTCATAATATGATGTGTACAGCTGTTTAAATGGATAATCTGTAGAATAATGGCTAATTCACAATGGAAAGGGATATTGCTTCACCCAGGGAATATGACTTGCAACCTTCGAATTACAAACCAAACTCCTAAGCCTCTAAACCACTCCACTGCCCCATCTACTGTATGCACTCATGTGTCAAAAACTGTAAATGAAACCACTGATAATTGTTCAGAGATATTGATTATCCTTTATTTAAAACAGTGGTCCTCAAATCATGTTAGTAAAGTTGTCCATGGAAAGAGTACATATCTGAATAAGGAAAAAGGAAAGGAATTTATTAATAATTTTGAAGAATATATCAGATTTAATGAACGTGGTGTATCTTATCTCTCTGTGGTCCATCTCCACTTTCTGAGAGTAGTTCCTTCAATTACACTGTTTTTTTCTTAAATGTTCTATTTTATTTATCCTTGCCTTTGATTTTTGTCTTGCAATTTATCAACCGTTTTCAATGTCTGAGAACCACTGAGATTTAGCCTTCACCTTGGTTTGCAACCCTGAAGTTGCATTCAAAAGACTCCTGCTGTCACGCTTCTGTTGAGTTGCCCTTTCAAGCTGGGAATGGTGCGAGTCACACAGGACTAATTGCGTTTCCCTCCCACTCCAGGACTCACCGTTGGCTTGTCTCCAGCACAAGTCTCGAAGACGCAGTTCTTTGAAGTGACCAACAGTGCTGATGGGGTCAGCAAGGGACCGCGGGTCCTTCAGCGTGTGTCTGATCTCCACCACCTGCCGCCCGGTGACCAGGGGGTCTCGACCCAGATCTGCAGAAAGAGGCCCACTCCACATGTCACATCCACATGCCTGATCCTTCCTAACCCGTTTTAATTATCGTAAGGCACACATTATTGAACTTGCTGAACTGTAATGCTGCACTTACAGTTACTTACAGTGCGTATTAACAATGACACAAGCTGTTACAGCACTGTGTGACAGGCTGACGCATGTTCAGATGTGGTCTGACGTTTTCTGTGCATACTACTGTCCACGTGCCATTTCTATATGCAATAAGGTACATTTCCTTCTGAAATCACTGGATGAGAGCATCTAAAAGGCAAAATGTAAAACTGAGGCTGGGTGAGAGGCTGGATGAATACAGCAGACACGGATGGGCTCACAAGATAACCATTACCATTTATTTAATTAGCATACAGCTTTTTTGAGGGAGACTACCTTAGCGTACATAGTATCCATTTATACAGTAGGAAATTTTACTGTGGGTTCACAAGCCCACTCTGTATATTAACAAACCCACTCAATTCTTCATGCTGTAACACTGAATTATCTCACAGGAACATGAACACATACACCCTATTTTTTGGTTTAATTGCCAACAATGTTTTATTTTTGTAACCCCCATTTATTTTGTTAACATTGATAAAAAATGATCGCAGAAAACAATGGAACCTGAAACAAAACAACCCTGACTGTTGATCAAGACACATCTTGATATATAAGGATAAACGTCACAGTATGGTTTTTAAGAGTGCATGAGAGAGGTGTTCTGAGTATTTCAGTGCAAGCTGAGGCACTGCCAACCTGACAAAAGTAATGCTTTGAGGATTACATTAGGACACTGTACACTGGCTTCCTATAAAATGTGAGCGTGTATTTCCCAGTAGTGACATGGACCTTGGTAATATTTTAAGCAAGCTGTCTTCACCTGGTTCTCATCAGAAGAGGACGATTGTCACTTTTTCCATTGATAAATCATTCTGGGACAAGCCGGGCACTGATCTTTTAATGTCAGCACCACACGTGACGGGAGATCAAAGGAGAACGTGCACGGACATCAACTGCTCCAGTGAGACGAGTGGAGGTCTATCTAGAAATAGCGTCACAGCAAGGCAGAGAACTTACCTTTTAACTGCAAAGATCACTCCTCTATTGTCTGATTCCTATTTGCTTCATTGAGTCTAACATACCTGCATAACAGTGCCTTGGTCCATTTACTTAAGCTTATTCAAATGATAAAGTATTTGGGTCACATTCAATAATTTTAGTGAAAACAAAGAGAACTGACACCTTTTAAATTTAAAAACAATTGATGTTTTTCATTTCTTTGAAATAAACAGAAAAGATATCATTTAAAGTGCAGAAAGCTTGAAACAATGCTTTAGAATTGGTGGCTAATGGGTGATCCTTATTTAAACTGGCATGGTTATTCATTTTGTAAAACCGTGAAGAACAGCTTCAGGATAATTATCAAAAGAAGGTAGGTTCTCTCCATCTACCCTACCTGTAGCCCACAAGCCATCACTGAATGAGACAGTCAGTTAATAGATGAAACTGTCAGTTAGTAAATGAAAATTTATTAACCTACTCTCTCAAATAAATGAGTGAGACAGTCAGTTAATAAATGAAAAGTAAATAAAGATTAGTTTGTTACTGTCCATTCTATCACAGAGGTACCCAAACTTTTCACTTCTCAAAACAAAGCCTTTCCCACCCAGTGCCCTTCCCCCACCCCCATAAACACCATTTACACTTTAGCGCTGATGGCTGCTTAAAAAAGGGGAAACAGCTGACCCCTAGCAAAAGGCCCATTGTGGTAGTGAATTCCCTCTCTGCGGCGTCCTGTCCCATCTCCAAACAACAAACAAACAAAACAATGACTTCAGGAGACAGGTGCTGGAAACCCTACCGCACAGAGAGGGAGAGAAAGAGAGGCGGCGCAGACAGAACCTTGAGGTTATTCATAGCCATGATTTCATCTGGCCCGCAAATAAGTGGCCTTGGCACCAGTATCATTAATAAGCTGTCAGGCCCCGGATTGCTATGTGACCTGGGTCCTTTACATTACACTTTGTTATTCAGGCTGCACCTCTTCTGAAGCACTCTCTGTGAATCTGAGAGGCATCTCCAGGGTCACTAATGTTGCACAGAGGGTAAGGACCTGGACTTTAAATCTCGAGGATGCAGGATCACATCCCCTGTGAGGCATTCCTGCTGTGCCGCTGAGCAAGGAAGAACCGCTTCAGTAAACACCCAGGAGCATAAATGGATAATTGTGAGGTCAGAACACACAGTCAGGCCTCGTCCACCCTCCCCCGGGTGGGACAGCTGTCCCGTCGCCACGCGTTCTCCGATTTCGACCTCTCGGAGGCCAAACACCAGTGCGCATTTCCAAAGAGTGAGGTCACCCATTACAGAGCTCAGCCTCACCCAGCCAAGTCACATGACCAGAGGCACACACAACCGTGGCCAGCGAGGGAAGAAGCAAACGCCGTGCCCACGCTGCGGGGGGTGGTGGGAGGGGTGGGAGATGGGGTAGGGGGGTGCCCTGGGGAAGCCACTGACACTCACATGGGCGATGGATGTCAACATATCTACGCTCCAATAAGCCTGGGTTAATGGGCTCCTGAGTGACAGTAAAGGAACAGCGTGTCCCACAATCAGTACCAACAAGCCAGCTGCAGGCCTGTTTACAGCTTACATCACAGACCCCACCCCACTGTCACTTCTGTTCTCCCTGAGGTACCACTCTCTCAAGGGTCAAATTTTGCTTCCATGTAGAACTGCATTCAACCCTTTCTCATGAAAAGTGAATGGTACAACTATATACTAAGGTCCAATTGATATACCATAAGACATTAATATTAAAACGGTATTAGCATTTTATCTTTGTGTGGCTTCTCAGTTCAGCTCACATGTGGTGTGGCCAGAGGAGGGCAGTAGGGATCCAAAGGACACTGACCTTCAGACACCTGCTCCAGGACGTGAGTGACCTTGACCGGGCGCAGGACGTGCTTGTTCAGGTATTTGGTGAAGATTCCAGAGCTCCTCTCACCGTCCCGCACCTCGAAGGCCTCCGCGTCTTCACACCTGTGTCAGCAACACGGTTAAGTTACCTGTCAGCTCCCTCCCCTCCCAGGTGACAGCATGGTCCATTTCACCAAGCCGACATTCAAGGCTGAGGTGGAAGTGTACTTACGTGCCATAACCATATATGGTATTGCCCAAAGGGGCCAGTGACATTATTTCAGACGGCACACACTGCTGGTTGTACCTTTGAGAAATAAAAAAAGAGAAGTTACATGCAACCATTGTTTTTTTGACAATATCTAACAAAACCCAAAACAGCAGTTTCCCCCAATGACTTTTTCACCCACTAACCACATGACTGAGTAACTTAGCTACAATAAAAACGTTCTCTTCGCTTTAACTGTTATTTGTGAATACGATCAAATGGTCTAGGGGGATTCAGAAAGGAAGTTGTGGGCTCTGAGCTGGGCCTATTCTGTTCTTGCTCAATTAAAAAAACAGGATTAAAGTAAAGCAGTGAATACACGTGTTTGTGGGTGAGAGAGACAGAGGGAAAGAGAAAGCGAATTTTTGCTTGTGTGCGTGAGAGAAAAAGATAATGTGTTAGCTTGTGTGTGTGTGTGTGTGTGTGTGTGTGTGTGTGTGCGCGCAGGTGAATTAGAAGGAGAATATAAGCATTTGTTTGTGTGTGTGGTTATGTGTGTATGCGCACATGTTGGTTAGGGAGCATACAGTGGCTCTTGGTAATGACAATGACAGACAAAGATTCAGAGTAAGGCCCTGATCATCACAAACAGAACATTTTCAGCACAGACAATGGAAAATGTGCAGCGAGGCTTAACAGTATCACCAGTCACAGTGAAGCGTTTAATCTTGATGGTGCGCAGGATGGCAGGCAGGGGATTGTGGGCCGTACCATTTCCTGCAGGTGTCCAGGAGAACCACGTTCAGCGCCGTCTGCCTCTCCTGCATCCGGTGCATGACCCACTGCACGCTGACACAGTTCTCCTGCCGATACGGCTGCGGCGCATCGATGGCCACCAGGTAGTTCCTGCCCATGCACTCGAAACCGTGGCCGGCATAGTAGAACAGAGCTGCAGGTGCGCGCGTGTGTGGGTGTGTGTGTGTGTGTGTGTGTGTGTGTGTGTGTGAGGGAGCGGGGGGCGAGAGAGAGAGAGACGTCAGAATTCATTTAACAACATCAGCGCTCATTTCTATTCATGGCCTTAGCTGTGCGAAACAACAGATCAGCAAAAATATATTAAGACTTACAAATACCGAGACAGAAAGACAAACCTCAAGGACACTCTAAAATTAACCACACTACATTCACCACCCAAAGGAAAAAAGAGAGGCTAGACACTTGAGACTGAACCGCTGTAACAACCTCATAAGCCCATTTATACCAGAGTACACCATTTATAAATATAAATAAAGAACAAAATAACAAAAATAGGTATAATTCACATCCAAAACAGTTGACAGAGGAGAAGCCATCAGCGCTCAACTAACAAGACAGGACATGTCTGACAAATATAATGAAACAATAGGATGAGAAAATGGATCAGGAGTACTGTATGGTCAGGGTCCACAGCAATAGTATTAAAATTACTAGGAAAGCTTTTATGTAATTTCCCAATCATGAATGCCATGGACTGAGGGGAGTATTTACCATTTTTTCTGTTTATTTATTTATTTATTTTTTAACACTGTACAGTAGGCATCTGCAACTATGACAAATGGTCTTCATTTTATTTCTATTCAGTAACAAACAATTAATTGCAGGAACAGTAATAAGTTTAACTTTTGTCAGCTGCAGTGACATGCCTGTTACATGTCCTCTCCCCAAAGAATATACCTCATGTCATTCAATGACCTTGACTTGCCGTCAACAGATTACTATTAGATACTGCACTAACTAGAATAAAAAGTCATTATTCTAAACCAATAAAAACAGATTACAACCCTTTTTGTTGTATTTTTCACTTCTTTAATTAGATTTCCTGCCATCAAAATTGTTGCCATCTGAGAGTGTGCTGAGTTTGTGACAAAGAGACAAAAAAGCTGGGCAAAGAGCTCAGGGAGGCACGCTAAAGGTCACAGTGTTCCGTGTTTTCATGGCAGTGAATGGGGCCCCCGTGACAAAACGAAGAATCAGTTCCTGTGGATCCACGTCATCACCTGTATTGATTTCCTCTCCAGACACAAAAGTCATCTCGCAACATGCCACACTACAACCACGGCTTAATTGGCCTGGAACCGCTCCAGTGCCGTTTCAATGTAAAGATTCACAAGGAGGCACAACCATACGATACCCTTCCAGGGTTCCCTGCATAGTTCAGGCAAGCTCGTTTTCCTTGGGTAAACTTAATGCTGTAATGATACTGCATGCTATCTGTGGAAGGAGGAGGCTAGAACTGTTATGCTCCCACTTCATATAGTATGAGTCATCTGTGCTACATGCATTAGACAACGCTCGGTAACATAAGTACACTATAATATATCCATCCCACCTTTAACTGAAACCAGATCACACATTTGGCCATTTAGAAACATTTTGGAGACTGACTTAAATTTAAGCATAAGTTATTATCAGAGTTTTTGACCATGAAATGCAACTTTTTTGTTCCCTCTTCCTGTGGTGGAGTTTTACAGGATGGAAAGCAACCTCGAAACAAAAAAGGTCATTTTTCTTTTTTGATTATAACATCAAAAAAGCAGGTGCCTTTATCCAGAGCAAATCACACAGCTCACAATTTCACTGCTGTGCCCCTACCCGAAAATCAAACCTCCTTGTTATGATCCCTGTTCCTTACCCACCACAGCACATAGTGATTCTGCACTACTCTGTTACAAGAGGTTTAATTACAAGAACAGGCATTCAGCCCAGTTAGACTCATCCTTTTGCCTATAGCCTGGGACTGTGTCAAGCCTGGTCTTTAACACTTTAAGCATCTCTGCTTCTGCTATAAATCCTCACAAGCTATTCCATGCATTTATAACTCTCTAAGAGAAAAATACTTCTAAGTATCATTTCCAAGTAAATTCACTTTGAACTTTGCCCCTACACCCTCTGGTCCTACTGAAAGAATTAATCTAAAAATAGTTTCTGTAGTCTACTTTATTTATCCTTTTCAAAAATCTTAATCAAATCTCCCCAGACTCTTCAGTCTCTCTTACAAAGTGTTACATTTTAATAAGCACACAAATAATATACAGTACCCGAAATACAGGGCGACACATTCATAATGGTACGCAAACAGATACTATTCTGCATATCCTTCTGTAATCCTGATAATCGAGTGGACGTGACCTGCACCGTAGGTGTTCAACAGAGGACTAGAATGATGCAAACCGGGTGCCACCGGGTGTAGCTGAACGCCATGCACAGGCTCTCAATAAATCTGTCGAGCATAAATGCTACAGGGCTTTAGAAATGGCTATACATAGCAAGGTATGCAGCTTCCCCATGTTAAAGAACCACCCTTATCCTTTCCACTGCTTATCCGCCATCTCGAACCAGCCGCTGATAAAACAGGTGGAAAATAACGTGGCCCCCAAGCCCAGCACAAGGCTCCAACCCATGACATGGTGCAACAGCCTAAAACAGACTAATTACTTTGAAAGGAAATCATCCTTAAGCCTTAGATTCACCACTATCCTTTAAAAGAAAATTAACAAAGTCTGTCACGTCAGATTTGTTGGGATTCTTTGTTTTTATTTTAACTTTGTTAAACTTCTCACTGGTTTTCAGGAGTTCAAATCCATTGCCTAAGCAGGGGTCAGGGAGTAGATTTATAGAGACAAAAATGTTGTTTCTTTTCAGTCCCTCTAGACAATGCACATGGTGAAGTATTAATCTTGTAAGCAATGCAGTACCTGCAGCAAAGCACTTGTCACCATTTCACATTTTCAATAAATCTTGTGCTTAATTATTCACCACCAGTGCATCATAGCTTTTCAAACATGCAAAAAAAAGCCCTCCAGCAGGACAGTGTGTCTTTAGAGCAAATTCTGATATTTCATTTTTGGTGTAAATATAAAAAGTGCTGAGCTGCTTCTTTGTGATGTGTAAATGTGCCCAGTTTTGGCACCCGACTACACCCCACCCCCCCCCCCCGTCCCCGTACCGTCCCTCTTTAACAAGTGGTGCTGTTCCATATAAAAATGCTTCAGTTGCCTGACACTGTTGTCACATGTTGGCAGCCGGGCCATTTTCCGCGTGGAGCGGACTCACCGTAGACACCCTTGTGCAGGAGCTTCAGGAACTCTTCGATGGCGGCCAGCATCTCGGCCCTCGTGAGGTCCAGCAGGGACACCACCCTGAAGCCCAGCTGCTGGAGGAGGTTGCCCAGCTCTTGTGCATCCATCATCGGGGCCGTGAGGGCCGGGTGGTGGGAGTAATTCAGATTCCCGATCAGCAGTGCCACTTTGTCTGTTGCTAAAGAGAAGTGGCACAGCCGTTAGGGAACCGAGTTAGTGACCCAGGGCTGCAGGTTTGAATCTTGGGTGGGTGGGGAGTTAGTGATGGGAGAGCTAGGTTCAAGCACCTCATGAAGCATGGGGCTACCTTGTGGTCTCAATCGCTTGACTGAGGCAATCAAAAGACTTTGCTCACTAAGGTAAATTACCCTGTCTAGGTCAAATCAGTAAGTCACTGAGAACACAAGAGGGTTCAACCCATTTTGGGGTTTATGAGGTCCCACTCCGCTATCACTTGTGGGGGGCAGTGCTGTCATACATTTATTTCATTTAACATCCAGCTATATAAATGGATGAAGTGTACAATGCTGGCTGTGCAGCACAAGGACATCTGATAGGCAAAATTAAAAAAAAATAACAAGCTATTTTTTAGAGAGGGGTGAAAAATTTCAGTCCTCAAAGCTACTTGCATGTATATGACCCACCCATGCTCTGAACCAGCTGATTTCACAAATTACTTTCCCTTCTAGCTGAAGAGTTGTTGAAAAATCCAAGCATTGGAACAAATACTGAGAGTACTTATAGTTTCTACACCTGGACTGTTCCACCTCTGTCTATGGGTGATAAGTAAATACATAACCTGACATAGAGGGCAAGAACACAGCATTACCAATATGTTTGATGGAAACAAAAATATTTCAGGGCCACTGTACTACAGAGATGTGGCGATGTGCGCTTTCATTGAGAGCCGCCTACGGTAACACGAGAGCAATGCCGATTACTTGACGTCTGAGCTTGATAAAACGAGCGCTGTATATCAGGCAATAAACACTTTCTAAAACTCTGCTCTGATCCAGGTCATGCACAGAGTACAGAAAAGCCTCACACAGTGACAAGCCTTACCAGTGAGTCCTGTTACTGTGGGTTCATCAGGAAACACTTTGGGTCAGCAAAGAAAAGAAAAAAACTGTTGACAAATCATATTTAACAGGGGTAACCAACAGCAGTCTACTCAGCACCAAAAACTGTCTGAGGGCAGAATAACCTTACATATGTACTCTGTGAACACATAGCCCGAACAAAAACAGAACAATACTTGTATGTGTATCGTTTCACCCTTCTAGACTATTTAGTTCAAAATACAAACTATAACATGTTTAAAGAGCTGGTTTTGCTTTAAGTCATTGTGCAATTAAATATACTGATCTGGACTCATGCTGCAATCACGCTGCAATAACTTCAGAAAAGGGAAAGTACCCTCCTCCTGTCTCTGGAGAGGAAACACTCAATCAGAGCTGAAGCAGTCCGGACATCATTGCCATTTCCGTCAGAATAATAACTGCTGTGTCACTGTGACAGTAAATTCATATCTCAATATGGACGCAGAGAGACTGATATATTTACTCTTCAGAAATGAGAAGTACTGATTTTTTCTAGTAAAGACAATCATACAGGGACAGGAATGTCTTCATATGTCCCTTCCTATGGTTATGAGTCTTACCTATTGTAACGTCCGCTGGCTCTGACCACCTCTCTCCGAGAACATTTGAGACTGCACAGAGGTATGTCCCCTCATGCACTCTATCGGCATTTTCAATCTACAACAATTACAGACAAAAAAAGATTACGAAAACGTGAAATAAATGCCAGACTTAATATATTAATTTAATGGAACAGCTCAGTCCTGGTATGCACAAGTTTTATCAGTACCTCCATGTTGAAATTCAACTAAGTGTACTGGCAATCAGGGAATGTTTACACATGATTGATTAACTGAGCAAACATGGTTCCAAACTAGTTATATTCTGAGCAGAGATTAGGTAGACAAGAATGAATGCAACTACCTCGATCGTGGGCCCCGACGGTAGGCCAAAGATCACTTATGGCCTCTATCAATACTAAAACTCCAATGTTTGCTTAGCTGACTTTTAGCCAAAGCTTTTGCTAACTCCATCCAAACAGTTACATGATTTGCATGCTTCGACTCAAACAGAACACAATAGATTTGAATAGAGTTTATAAATCCAGGAAGGGGGTATTAGTTTGTTCCAGACCAGTTTTACCTGCAGTGTCTCTTTGGTCTCACCCTGCAGCAGATTTCCGTTTCTGTACCACTGATAGTGGGGGGCGGGGATCCCCCAGGCTGCACACTTCAGTACCACTTTCTCCCCTCCACAGACAGCCTGGGACACGGGCTGCAGGGCCATGTGGGGCTCCCCCTCCCAAGTATCAGGCAGACCTGCGCCACACAGAGGCTGTGAGCTGCAACTACAACTGAAACTGGACCATCAGCAGCACATCTTGCTGACAGCCTTGCTGGCAGAACTGGTTAAAGCCTGCTTTCTTTAGGGATATTCATGACAACCATGTTAAGCAGCAGCAGAATCTTCAAACACAAAGCAATGGCTGAAAAATAGTAGTGAAACTGCTGGCTACCATATATTCTCTCAACAAAAATGTCAATCTGAAATGATCAGAATTGAAATGTGGATTAAGTAGGGGGTTTTAATTCTGCCATTCAGAAAAAAAATCCCTGCAAAGTATACATGACTCATTCCCAATTCAATGTCAAATGAATCCTGCAATTTATTCAAATGCACAGTTATCCCCCATGTGGGTTCTGACTGATGTGACAGAGACGGCTCGTACTTGCAACAGGTGTTCCAATGTGCAAAACCTTCACTTTCACCCATTCACTGAATACACAGTTGCAGTGCTGGTCATTAATCCGGCACACGTAAAGCTGGGTCTTCTGAGCGCTGAAAACCAAATCTGCTCCGGTTGCACCGGGAACCTTAAATCAATCAATCAATCAATCAATCAATCAATCAATCAATCACTAAAATTTTACTAAAAGCAGCTCTCTCCACAAAGGATTTGTGTCAGAGTAGGCATACATATTAGTTAAACAATACAAGACATACCAAATACATGGAAGGAGAAAATGAGTAGGTTTATGAGACAACAGAAAAGAAATACTTTCATATGAGTGTTTGAAACCGGAGTATGCAGGCCTATGTTCTTCTCTTTGTTAAGAGACTACCAGTAGATAAGAGCCAGTTCTGTAGTGCAGCGTTTCCCAACCCTCTCCTGGAGGACCCCTTGTCCTGCATGTTTTAGATCTCTCCCTGCTCCAACACAGCTGATCAACTCATTATGAACTCCTGAAGCTGCTTAATAACAAACCGATCATTTGAATCAGCTGTGTTGGAGCAGGGAGAGATCTAAAACATGCAGGACAAGGGGTCCTCCAAGAGAGGGTTGGGAAACACTGCTCTAGTGTGCCGAGAACAGGGCCGTCCTTCCTCCACAGCACAACTTACCTCTTCACTTTCCGACCGGAACCACTGATATCTAAGTGAACCCTTCCCAACCGCTTCGACGCTCAGAGTAACTGTGTAGTTTTGCGGGACGCACACGGACACCGGATGCTGCAATATTTCAATTTCTGGAAACAAAATTTCAGAATGACGGTTATACGGAAATTTAAACCTCACAAAATACACGAAGAACCTCTCAAAATACAGGTGCGCATTCCATTTTAATTTTACAGAGAAACGAATACCTTTGATCATGATTTTCACCACGTTGCTGTGGACCCAAAGGACTTCGAGCAGGAAATGTCCACGTTGTTTGGGTGGTCGGTCATTTCTGCATTACAATGCCTGTTAAAAGACACCAAAAATGGCGGTAGCATCAGACGGTAATTAAATTTTGCCTCAATAACAACAACAAAGTAGGCTAGGTTTGTTCATTTGTTTTTGGACCATTAAGGACAAAGGAGAGAACAGACTGGAAAAGTGGAAAATATCCTAAATGAAAAAGATTCAAATGTGTATGTCGTTGCAGACATAGCCTATTCCTTGTTCAAATTATATATTAATGACATATTAACGACTTAAAACAACGAAACAAACAACATTCTACCAATGAAAATCCTTGCCAATGCGTTTTCTTTTTGTTGGCTATGCTTCTCAACATAGGAACATTTTGGTAGTTCGTTGTATTTAAAAACATCTTTCTCTGTTCATGAATGTTGAGAACAAGATGATCTACTGACGGCAAGAAAAGGTAGTAGCCTAATAAAGTGCTCAGTTCACGCCCCCACCGCAGAAAAGACGAGACTTTTTGTAAGCAACCAGTTCTCCTATAATTAACATGTTAACATATAGCCTACTTTTATATTTTGCTGAGAACTTTTATATTTTGTTTAAACATGTCATACTGTATCAACTTGTAACAACTACAAGTCAGTTAATTGAAAGCAATTATGATTTCGAAAACCGTTACTTAGCCAGTTCAATAAAGGACCATCTCCCCTGATCTGACACGCGATCCAATGAATTCATAGGCTCGTATTAGCCTAGCGATGTAAATTGGACATGCTACCTTGTGACTAGCTAAAAGTGTTCGAGAGGCGAGCTAGATATTTACCCTATGATGCCATCGCTCCTGTAACCAGCCTACACAGATTTTGGAATGTGTATCCGCAGGTTAATTTACCTGACTGATTACAAGTCACGCTATCACCTCCACAAACCGCGCCTCGCACCACCGAAGAAAGATTCAGTCCCAATGGCAAACAGAATATTTCTACCCAGGTGGCCACTTTGGCCGCTATCGGAGATTTTTTTGGATTTCTCACTTTAAAAACGCTCAACCCAAGAGTCCGGAAACCACGGAGAGCTTCCCCATAACCGTACTGTACGGCATATATGCGCCTACTCATTATACGGTACCCTTTCTACAGGGCGTTCTGCATCCTTAAGCACTACACCATACCGCTGCCCTACATCCTTGCTACATCTCCGTCGGTGTCATCGGCAGCCCATCAAATCAAGGAAAAAAGCATATGGTTCTAATACACATTTTCAGACTGATTTACCAAATTATGTACGCACACGTTGACACAATGTTGTACACGGAATATACAGGCATTTTTTCAATGTATAGTCATACTATTCAAACTAGCTGTCTTCATACAGTCACACCTCTTCTTTTCAGCAGGTGTTCTATTTCAGGAGAAATTTATGGAAAACGTCCTTATCGCAGTAAAACGTTACGAAGTATGAAGAGTTGTATCGACAATCCTCCACCAATTCAATTCACCTTCACCAACAGGATAGCGCAAAATGGAGTTTAAAGCTCGGATCGGTTAGTATGATCCCCCATAACTGTATAAGACACCCATTAGCCAATGATTTTGGAGTTTCTCTGTTTTTATTAACTGCACATTTTCTTCTAGTTTTAAGTAACAAAACGGCTATTGAAATTTGATACTTATCTGTTGTCTTAATTATGTGACTTCGATGGGTATACTTTACATTTCACTACCTGTGACTGTATATTTACCGTGTGAGATAAAGCTATTTACCTTTCCGCTTAGATACAATGTCTGGTGCCTGTAATCCGAAACGCCACTTTCTGACAAAAGAACACCCGTATGCCGTGACATTGTTCCACAATGCCGTGACTCGGATTCGAACCGAGGTTGCTGCGGCCACAACGCAGAGTACTAACCACTATACGATCACGGCGAGCTACGACGGGCTTGTGGGTTGTATGGGAAACTATTGCAATCTGGTGATGCAAGAAGCAGTGACACACTTGTTTACTAACAATTTACAGAGTGATAATCCAGTTCATAGCGCATAGAGTACATCAAAAGAAGTAAATTGAAATAAAGAAACGACATGACATGAAACAAACTCATTGGCTACAAGATAAAAACTTTAAACAAGAAAAGGAAAAAGAAAAAGTCATTAAAACATTAATATGGATACAAAGGCAAGACCATCAGACCTTTTGATAAGATCGTATCAAAACGTTTAACAAAGTTCGAAAAACTCCTATCCCCATTTAATGACTTCAATGCAAGTTTGCTCTCTTCATAGTGTTGTTGGTTTTTCACCAGTATTTTCACCCAAATCACAGAACAGTTTTCAACTTTTCAAATTTGATTAGGCTTGTGTTTTAAAATATCTGAATACCCAGCAGATTACCACAGTGTGTATGCACATCGAATTTATTGGTACATAAAAGGTTAAATAACAAATCGTTCAGACCATGGAATTATTAGTTAGCCCAGGGAGTTCCTGGGATTCAGTGTCCTTCTGTGTTGGGTCAGTGTAACCAAAGCACTTTTATGTTTGGAAAAATAAACCAGCGTGACCAGAATTTATGGCTCATATTAATGGGCTTTCAAGGGTGGTGTCCTAATACTGATTGACAGGATCATATGAGAAGTCGTCCTCACGAATGTCCAGGCCTGCTTTTTGTCCAAAGTGGAGTTAAGCGTCAGCCAGTGACGCAAACCTCTCAGCACTGCTGGAACACAAGTGCGCGTTTTGCAATAGACAGCTTTCCCAGGCTGCTGTCATGACCTGTTGTGAATCCTGTCATGCCTGTAAACATTTGGGAGGCTTATCAGTTCGAGACTTGTCCGTTCTTTGTCAGCTTCGAAGCTGATTAACCGTTGTTTCCCCAAATGGTCCATGGATATCTTTTGAAAGGAAGCTGGATTTTTAAAAATTAATATTCTGAGTTTTCAGTTATTGTGCGCGGAGCAGCTTTGAGTTGTTCCTTGGTTTCCTTGCGATGTATCCTAGCTCTAGACAGGGGCCCGAGGGCTAGTTTTTGGAAACTGTGATGGGGGCTTGCGCCTATTTGTGGGCCTACTATAAATAGTGTTCCACTGGCAGCGCGTGCTCATGTTTGATTGACAGTTGCAGAGCCTTGCGCCGGGAGAGGAGGCTAACTCAAAGGAACAACCAGAAACACATGAATGGTAAGTTTATTGAGTCGTTCCTGATAAATTCCCTCGGTAAAACCGCATCTGCACAGCATAAAGTCATTATGAAGGCAATATATACTAAAAAGCGACGCTCTTCTCCGACAGCCAGTAGGATAACTTAATGTGACTAAGCCAGTAGAGGAAAGTCAGCAGCTTGTGCCTTGATTCCTGTTGTTTTATATTCATCAATTGCTACAGTTAAGAGGTGAGGCTGTATTGCCTCGTAATCGTCAAGTTGCTGTGTTTTTTGCAGACTTTGAAGTGTTTTCTTTTTCCTTTTCAAGGTGGCTGTCAGAACAGCAAGAGACACTGCACATCTGAACTTGGATTGTGAGAAAAAAGGCTGAACCTTTATTTTTGTTGAGCGGAAAGACGCCAGACAGCCGCCGTGAGACTACTTTTTGCGTTTCTCTTGCAACCCGCGATTTGTGGTACTACCTGGACCGTGGAAAATGAGCTTCCGAAGGTCGATGAGTCGCTCTTTCTCTGGAAACGGGAGGTCCGGCAGTATAAATGAAGAAGATGTTCCCCCACCGAGCGCCAGAGTCGACAGCCGAAACTATCTGCATAATGTCAGGCCGGAGAACAGGTAGAGCCTATCCACTTCCTCTCTGCACTACAGTTTTGGAACTCGATTCCTAAGGCATTGATGGTTCATTTATTTTCACCTGAGTGGTGTCACTGCTAAGCATGAACGTGGTTTTTAACAGACCAGACACGTTTATACCAGCTGTAACTCTGGAATTCCCTTATTATTTAAGGATATCATGGTCTTTACTAAATTATCTCTCCATTAGCAATGACAGAGTTTTGTTTTTTTTTTTTCATAGAACTGATGACCCCCCGTGCTTCCAGTTTAAATGCCATTGTTAATAAGAGCCACAATAAAATGTTAATCACAGTTGACAAGGGACAGTCAGTAGCTAGTGAAAAAGATGCACGCGAAGGTCAGCCGTTTAAAAATAAATTGTATCTCACTGTATAAGCTCTTGGGACTGTTGAAACGTCATGTTAACTGTTAACGACAACAACAAAACTTACATCCATGTTCAAGTGTAAAAAATATGTAAATGAGACCACGAACGAAACTGTTTTAATGATCCCCCTCTGAAGTATCAGTTTTCGCATATAGATGTAGTCAATTATAAGTATAAGCCCATAATAAAACCAAAATGTATGTCCTTCATTTTTACAAACACATGCTCTTTTAATTTTCTATATTGTTGTTGATGGGTATTTGTTTATAGATAGTCGTAACATGAATAAGGGTAGAGTGATACCTACTTCTAATTGCAAGCATACTTGCCAAATTCAGTAACAAAATGTTACATTATTAAACTATTAAAGTGTCTCCCTTTCTCTAAAGCCTGAGTAAATAGCCGTTTTTCAGTATTGTTAGTTGTTTTTATGCTTCATAAGATATTCAGAGTGGTTGCAGATTTAATTCGGTCCACCAAGTGGAAAGCTATTCAGGATAGTTGCATAACAACTGGGTAATGGGGAGGGATACATATGATAGACGAAAGACTACATGTTACACCCATACTATTATTATAAGGCCTTTACGCCACTGACGTTCAGCTGGAATGCCTGAGATGTGCTGTTTCAATGTGTCCGTGACCCAAGCTTCTCAAAGCGTTGCTTTCGTAACGCATCTGCATGGCCTTATTGCTGTTGAAATGCATACCAGTTTATATGCATTGTATTAAGCCCATGAGTGTTAATACATGAAATAATTAATGTATCATATGGACCACATAAAAGGATGGGGACCTTACAGCCAGGATGTCAGAAGTATCTTTGTTTCTAAAGGTGTGTTATATAGTGGTTGTGAATCTGAGATCAGCGTTACTGGAGTACACCCAAAATCAGCGCTATTACAGATGTCCCTTCTGATTGTAGGAACTCGATTTAGAATTAACATGGCAAGAGAGCCAGGATCCGATTACTCATCCGATGTACACTGAAAATTGCTTTGGAAAAAAAAGAACAGCAATGAGTGTAACCGAGATACTTCATGATGCCACATACAGGGTACTGCTGCCTGTATGAAATAAATTCACAAAGATTAAAGCATCCATGTGTCTGTGCCTGATGAGCTGCCTCTGTTTGCCTTCTCTCTGCATAGCTACACCAGTCACAGGTATTCTTGCTACAAGCCATCGAGGTAATCCATACTTTTAAATATTAATATCGACTAACGTCTGACTTGCACTAAGTAAGGAATTGCCTGTGTGACCCCCATGCTAATACTGTTCTTCCTCTGTCAAGATGTAACTGACATGAAAAAAAGAACTTCCATCTGTTTTTGGGCCATGCTAACAGACTTAATGAGGACAAAACACGTTTCTGCTAATATTTTAAACTGACATGAAGATAGGCTAGTACCAAATTAGCTGATGCAGGGCTGGAAATGCTATAGTAATAATACAATTAGGAGACACTACAGAGCAAGGCAGGTTATTTTTCATATATCGAGGTTTGATTTTTGGCCTTTATTATTTCTGCAAGCTGAGAAACGTTGCAAGAGCTGAATTTTTAAATCACTTTTTTGTCAGAATGCCAGTTCTCTGTAAAAATGTCTTGCATCTTTTTCAACATGTTTGTCTGTAAATTAATGCACCCTCATCTCTTCCATGTGGATGACATTCAATAATAATACTTCAAGTAATGAGTAACAATAATAAAACACCATTTTCTTTGATTGGTAGCACAAAATGTACTTCTTCCCTCATCCCCAATTGCTTTCCCCACACGTGGAACTGAATTCATTGAAATGATTTGTGATCTTACTTACCTGGAAAAGCAGGGGTCAAACTGCTGACCTGGAGATTTTCAGGGTTCAGGACATTTTTTAAAGTCCCAGCTTTGACAGTGTTCCTGTCTCTTTTCCAGGAGCACACTCTGCAGTGTGATGGCACAGCTGATGGAAGAGACACAGCCAGCGTTTGAGACCACCTTGAAATCCAGGGCAGTGTCTGTGGACTCCAATGTCAAGTTCAGCTGTGTGGTTACAGGTACAGGCTGTCCGTATGCTACCCAGCCTCCAGCTTAGACAGCAGTTCGAAAGCTATACATTGTGTGTGTGTGTGTGTGTGTGTGTGTGTGTGTGTGTGTGTGTGTGTGTGTGTGTGTGTGCGTGCGTGTGTGTGTGCGTGCGTGCGTGCGTGTATATGTGAGTATATATATTTCGCATTTCTTGTGGCTTGTGTAAAACGTCAATGCAGCATTAAGATCCTGATTCTAAAATAAAAGTGCTTGTTAAAAATTGGAGATTTATCTCAAGACAAAATACAGACTATTTATGATGAAATTCCTGCCAAATATAGAAAAAACAGTCTGTATTATTTGGGAAAAAAATCTCCATGAAAATTGTTGGTTGTTAAAGTTATGCATGGCCCATAAGGGGAAAAAAAGAACCTTATCAGTTATCACAGGTAGGTTTCAGCTTGGAGCTCATCCAGGTGAAAACAAATGTCCCGATCTATCTTAAACCACAGAATTACAGAAGAGGCCAGTAAAGAACTGGACTAATCCCCTTGGCTGGGACGTGACACACAGCATGATGATATTGTCTAGGAACAATAGAGGAGAGGACTTGACCCCATCCAAGTTCTCTCTTATTTAAATCACAAGATTACTGCTAATGAATTAATGTTTGACTGAATATTTTATGAGAACATAAATTAAGAACAAACAGGGGAACTGCTGCAGTTTTCTTTTCATTTTCACATTTTCCCTGAATATATTTAACATTTTAAAAGATTTTCAAAAAATGAAATGAGTCAGAACACTGCTTAACTCTCAATGGAAAGGCTGACATCTAAGGGAGATACTAAAATCACCCACTGAGCATGCATACCCACAAGGGTGTAACTTTGGGTTGAACATTGGGGGGGTTGAGGTCTCCATGAATATGATTATTTGGGGGGGTTGTATTGGCCGGTTTTGATTATTGGGGGGGTTATAACCCCCCTATCCCCCCCATAAATTACGCCCTTGCATACCCATGATGCATTGCATGAACAGTCAGCATTTCAGCCCACAAGGGAGAGCAGAATATAATTCCTCAAAATGTAAACTTGGAACATCACACCAGCAATTGTGGGATAATATTATATTCCAACCCCTTTACAGTGGGCTAGCTAGTCTGCTAGAAAGTTGACTGCAGGTCTTTCACAAACTTTCTGACTGGACTTAATGAGCACTTCGGCTCCACACGGCACTGTTCAGCTGTTCACACAATGCTTCACGGGTATTCATGCCCAGTGGGTGCATTTAGTGTCTCCCGATTTCTAAGCAGCATATCTGTCTGACCAAACATATTTCCTGGGGCTTTTTACTCATAGAGCAAGCCCAGATTCCTTCTAGGGCTAACCGGAATGTCATCCTTATTGCTGACTCTCTCCAGGGTACCCAGTTCCTGAACTGACCTGGTACAAAGACGATATGGAGATGGATCGATATTGCGGCCTCCCCAAATACGAAATATTCCGCAATGGAAACACCCACACACTGCACATTTATAAGTACGTACTGTAACAAATGCAAGAACTGACACTGTTCAGTGGCTTAATGTTCTGGTTAATCTTTTTTATTGTATTTTAATTCATTGCTTTTATTGGTATTTCAGCAGGTTAGAATTAAAAAGTTTTGTCTACACTATGAATAGATTGTACAAATCAACCTTTAAAGTTGTGAAATCCGATATCATAGCATAGTATTACATTTGTGAAAGTTTAATGTCCTTTACTCTATTGTATAGGAGATGGACATTCCAAACAAGATTCTTACATAAATAACAAATTAAACCAGCATGGGTAACTCAATGGACCACTCATATTCAAAAGATAAATACCCACTGTCTGGTATAGAAGCCTCTTGAAATCTCTTGCTTTTATTCTCTGTTTGCAGTTGTACTGTCGAAGATGCTGCCATCTACCAGGCCTCTGCCCGCAACTGCAAGGGCATTGTGTCCTGCTCAGGGGTGCTAGAGGTGGGCACCATGAACGAGTACAAGATCCACCAGCGCTTCTTCGCCAAGCTGAAGCAGAAGGCCAGCCTCAAGAAGAAGGAGCTGGAGGAGAGCCGCAGGAAGGGGAAGGAGAACGTGCTGGCCCCACCGGAGCAGCTGCGGACCATCAGCCCGGAGCGCCCGCAGAGGAAGCGCAGGTCCCCCGGCGAGGCGGGGCTCCGCTCGCCCTCCGCTCTGCACGACGGGGAGGCCGAGGCCAAGAAGAGCGCCCAGGAGGACGAGGCAGAGGCCAGGCTGCACGAGGGAGTTGCAGAGAGCGGGGCGGAGTTGCTGGCGGCCGCGCCGGAGATTCCCAACGGGTTTCCCGCCGACACCAGGGGCGCGCCCGGCTCAGAGGCGGGGCAGGAAGAGGCGCAAGAGAACGGCAGTGAGGACCCCACGTACATCTACGAGATGGTGGAGATAGTCACCACCAGGCGTCCGCCAAAAGATCCCCTTGCCAAAAAGAGGCCAAAGATCTCCAATGGGGTGGACGGTGGGAAGGGTGGAGGCAGTGCGGAGCAAGGTTCGGGAGGCGAGAGCGAAGCCAGGAATGAGGGAGGGATGAGTCTGGCGCAGTATCTCACCGAGTCCTCACAGTTTGAGGTCTCCAAGGACAAGCAGAACCCAGCGGAGGAGGTAATGGAAGTGGACACTATGGTCAACCGAGTACCTGCAGGGAAAGAGACAGCAGACAGACAAACAGAGTCCTTGAGACAGGTGGTTCAGAGCTCTGTTGCTCCACAGGTAAAAGCAGAGGTGCAGCCAACTGCAAGCAAAGAACTGGAGCCACCGCACAGCCAAACCCCCCTCTCCTCTGTCTTCTTTTCTCTCAGGGACATGTTCTTTGGAAGAAAGGATAATAAAGATAACAAAGCTGAGGACACCCCAGAAATGGCACACAATCCTCCAGCCTTCCCATCAGAGCCTCAGCCCTACCCACAAACACATCAGTGGGAGAGGGAAGACCAGACTGAGGACTTGAATTTTATGGAAGAAATGGTGCAAATGCAAGCGGAGGAGAAGCTTACTGCAGGTGACGCACAATTAAGCATTCCTCCACCATATTTTAAAACTAAGGAGCAGTGGGACACTGCCAGGATGCAGGAAGGACAGGCCTTGAAGGAACACGTCCAGGGGGATACAGTTACAAAGAGCATGGAACCTGGGGAGGGCAAGGCAGTGATGTCTCATCTCCTGCATGAACCGGGCGGGGGTGAGGTGGGTGAAGACAAAACGAGAGGCTTCGTGGAGATGACCTGTGAGACCCCACCCCGACCGTCACCACTTTGTGAGGTGAGTACCCTGTGGTTGCTCCTCAGAGCTCATGGGTTGTTTTTTTTCTCTCTTTTTCATTTGGAGCCAAGTAACACAGCAGGCACTTGAAGGTTATTTTTAGTGGGAACAAGCACGCGTTTGTGTGACGAGACATGAGCTGAATGACACATGGCCTGGCCGGGGCGACGCATAGCTTTTCCCAGTGTTCATTACACACCCTGGAAAGGACGGGGCTGTGAAATGTACAGAACTCAAGTCTTAGGTGGCGATATCCTGAGGTTCGTCCTCCATCTGCATTTACACCAGAGCTTTCCGAAATCCTGCACTTCACAGGGTAGGCATTAGCAGGGACAGAGCCGCTGTAGGTCTGGCTGGTGATGTTTTCACTGTGTCAAAATATTAAATATGCACAGCTGTAGCACAGGTGACAGGTGAGTACCATTAGGACAACATGATGAGGAATCGGAGCACTGTCTCACAGTCCTGGCATCTGCAACGTTTTGACTGTTGTAGACTTCAAACCCAAAAGCCACTCCATCGTCAAGGCCCCAGTGGTCGAAACATCACTGAAGTCACTGAAAACAAAAGAGCACGACTCGGAGTGCTTTGCGGTGTGTGGCTATTCTGTTTCTTCTTTACTTTTTTAATGTACGCAGTTTGCAGGGAGGGCCTTTCAGAACAATGCCATGTGACATGCAACTGGGGTCACTCAGACAACGTAAACGCTCTCATTAGCTTGGAACTGAAACCGGTTTACTACTGTGGTGAAACAGACAGAGGCTTTCTGACTCACAATGAGTGAAATAAAAGCAGGAAGTGAAAGTGAAAAGTCTTGTGTGTTGCATGCTGTGGCTGCACCAGTGCCTGTGTCTGTGCAAGGGTTTTGTGGCAAAACTCCGCCAGTTACTACTTTCGAGTCATAACGAGACCATATGTGTTCGAGTTGCGCCGAAAAGACAGCATGATAGTTTTGTGCTCTGAGCTGCCAGAATAACATTCCTGAAAGACAAACAAGGGTGAAGCTGGGAAGACCAGAGGCCGGGCACTCTGGCCTTACAGAGGATAGGCGCTGATCGCAGGGGCGAGACCTCACAGCCAAGAAGCACCTCTTTACATTGTCCGAATTCCTCACTGTCGCACAGCACCTTAAAATAAATGCTTCCTTCACACACGCCTGGATGTACGAGAGAATGTAGGCCAGTGAGCACGTCAGGATTTCTAGCAAAGTGACCACACACACGGCTTTGCTTTTGCAGGGTCACTCTGACATATGCTGCTGGTCAACCATATTCTTGATTTTGAAAATACAATTCTTCCTGTAACCATCATGTTGACCCGTAACAATGACTAAGAACAGAACTGCAAATAGGCCTTCAGCCAAAAGCAATTCTTAAAATAAAGACATGATTGGTAAAACAGTATTTGAAAATGATCCTTAATAGCAACATTGATACATCATTCTGAAGTAATTGCAGAGGCCCACAATGGCCTTGAAAGATGGCATTTTTAATTCATTGTGTTTGAATGTTACTAAAATATGGTCCATAAGAGCAAAATGAACCTCTGTCATGCTACCGTATGTGTTGTGACTAATGATAATCTGAAAGAGCTACATTACACTATATAATAATCTGTTTCTGGGTTACAAAATCGGCCTGTATCAGTATATTGTATGCAAGAAGGAACAGTAAACTGCAGCTTAATATCTCCGCTTAATTTTTTCCAGCACATTTGCCTGCACAATAGGAAACACAATAAACACAGAAGTCTACTTTTAGTGATTGTGTGTATCATTTTACAGTTTTTAAAATGTGACTTCCTCTCTCTTTTTATCTCTCTGAAAGGCAACATGAATGATTGGTTCAGTAATGTCACTCCAACATATGGTCTCTCTCTCTCTTAGTACTGAGGTGACATATGACAGTGATTCTATTAGCCCCCATGGTGCTAATTTCCTACAAATTTCGCCAGCCGTCTGCCATGTTTACATAAGATTAAAAGACTATGTGCAAGCCAGTGGAGTGTCTCACGATTCTTAAAACAGATTCACACATATTTTGCAGCTGGCCTGAATGTTTCTGTGGCTTTTTCAGCAATATGGAACCACAGCTCATCATCTTGTTTGTGGGTCTTGATGTTAACCACTGTGGCCCATCAACAAAAGGCACCACAAGCATTAATCAGAATTATGTTGTTAGCTGTTGTGAGGTATTTTTGAAAGGGCATTCTCTCTCAAACCCTAAGTGTTGGTCACAAAAGCCAGTCACAGCTGTTCTTTAAAAATTGTATTTAACCGTACAATAATCACTTAATATAAAACTTGGCAGTTGAAATCAATCTGTTATCCAGCAGAAGAATATTCAATAGGAACTGAAATAAAAATTGCAAGTGTTCAACTGGTCTTACAAAGTACAGAATAGACAACAGTATTTCCAGGAAGGATTTATAAAGTGTTGTAATATTCAACAAGATATTTCCTGTTTTTGTTTCGTTTAGTTTTTTTTTTCCTACTAAGCCAGTACAGAAACAGTCATATGTCAGCCGCTCCCCACAAAGTAGCAACAGCACATTTGCTCTAACACTAGATGGCAAAAAGCCCTCATAAATGGGATCTACTTAAGTAGCCACGGCCCCTGAACCGTGCCCTTTCTCACTCTTTTTTCCATCACAGCAGCTCCCTTTTAACGGTCAAGTGTTTTGTTTCCTCCTCTGTAAAGTAAAATCACATTCCTGTGTATAGATTGCATTGCATAAGGTCAGTAACCTGTTGCATTAAGTTTCATGGCAAATATGTTCTTATCGCACTAGCAGTGATCTACAGCCTTGAAAGAAATGTTGCAAAAAATGAGGAGCCTCCATGTGACGTTTTACCACATCACACTACTTTATCATCCTGCTTGATGTACTTTTGGACATTTTGAAAGCTATTCCTTCAAGGCACTATTATGACTGGATGATAATGGACTTCAAGATTGTGTAAATTGATGAAGTTAACATTACGTACCCTCAACCAGAGGAATACTCAGTGCATTTGGCACTGAGACGTAACTACAAAAACAAACATGAACAGCCACAACAGCTGACAACACGCTGTACTCATTGACTCTATAGAATATTATTCTATCGGGAATATTTAAAGGTTTTTATAAACACTGGACTTGGTAGATTTTGCATTTGTGCAGGCTGGTGATTTTCACTTTATTGCATAATATTGAAATATACTATTGAAAGTCTCATAATACTGATTGCCAAAAGAAGCAATTATTTGAACAAATGTATTTATTGATTTAATGCAAATTATATTTTTTTAATCCCAATAGCTTAAATTGCACAGTCATTTATTGTTCTATGGGTCCATTTTCAGACGTTAGTACTCCTCTAATGTAAGACACATAATTTTTGAGGTTTGTGAAACCAGGCCCAAACTTTTATGCTCTTGTAAATGGTGCAGGTGTTATATCAGCTCCGAGTTTTAGCATTAACACATCAGACACCGCATTATGACTTTACTGTAGTGTGGAAAGCTGTTTCTCTGTGATGGTTGAGATCCATAGTCTGCATCATAAACCTTTGGACAGTCTGACAGAGGTGTTCACAGCCTGTACTCTCAGGTCAGGACCAGCTCTTTGAACAGGTTCACATGAATGTTGTGAAATGAACTGTATGTTAAGACTTGCAGTTAGCATGAAAATTCTTAAGATGCAACAGATACAAAATTTTATGTAAACTCAGCTGTGTTGTCCACCAGATTAGCAGATTTAAGTTTATATTTAAGATTTACATTTTTATGTCTGGTTGCTAGTGAGGAACCAAGGGGAATTTTACACTTTTCCACCACTAAAATTCCAGTTTTTTTGTAGTTTTCTCTCTGCTGAAGAACCAGCTGTCCATATAATAGTTTGCAGTGTAACAGTAAGGTAATTAAGTGGGTTAGGTCCACTGTGAATTGAACTGTTTACATGAGATGTGATCTGTCAAGTACTATATGGCTATTCTTTGGTTAACAGTTTATCAAATGATTGACTGAAGAGTATAACATTTGACAGATGATAAATAAGTTGATTGATTTGTTGATTGATTAATTGATTGATTGATTGATCAAAGACAGCCCATACAGGTTAGTTGAGACTGTGGAGCCCTGCTGAAGGGCAGTAAGTTGGGCAGGGGAAATCCTCTTCCACCAGACAGCAGCATGCTGCTCTTCTGTTTCATAAATGGTCTGCAGAGGATTCGGGCATGCAGCTGGGTTGGGGGACCGGACAGCCGTAAAGGGTGCCCAGGCCAACACCCGCGCAGCCTCTCTCAATTGCTGCAACTGGCACGCAACAGCAAGGGCCCGAGATGGAAAAAGAGAGTCACCCCACTATATTTAGACCCATCTTCTCCGTTTCTTTCAGTTTGTCATTAAAGTCCCGAGTCCTCTGCCTGTGTGAGGCTAGGCTTAGCCCAGACACAAGATGAGGAGTTCAGAGCCATTACATCAGTTTCCAACAGAGCAGAATTAAAATGCTAAGGGATAGCTTTCTCTTCAGTCCTGGGGTGTTGCAGTCATTACTGTCACATTACCACTACAGTGTGATGAGTCAGTGTATGCTGTGTGTGAGACTGTATACCTTCAGGTCTGCCTTGTGCGATTGCTGCAGTGAAACCACACGGCTTCCAGCTTTAGCATTTTCACCATCCGGTTTACTGTGCAACATTTGTTCCAAGAAAGTGGTTCACAGCCAGGGAGACTTAAAATGACTTCTGCTTAGGAAATGAGGAACTCAGATGTTTTTAAACATGTTTTGGTGTGGGAAACACCCAGAAGAAAAGCAGAGTCAGTAGAGTGAAGCAGAGTCAGTAGAGCAGGTGACACTGCTTCTGACATGAAGTGGACTCTGTGCTCCATGTGCATCAGAAATATTGTGAAATATTGGCAGACCATAAATATGAGAGTATATATTTTTTGACACCCCCTCCCCGACCCCAAAACACACTGATTGCGAAACAGATGTCAGTCGTTTACTGCAAAAATACTACCTCTGCAGTCCACAAGTGTTTTATGGGTGTCAGTGCTTGGTTTTTACTTTTATAATGCCGTTACATTAATTTAGTTTGTAAGGATATGTGACTGTTACATCCAGAAAAAAACTGCTTTTGTCGCCATTTTAAAACCGTTATTTATGACTTTTTACTGCTTATAAAAACTGATTTATGAGGGGAAACAATTTTCCCTGGTCTATATGAGGCACAGAATGCTGCACAGTCAAAAGGCATCCTCCTAAAAGCCCTCAGTCACATGGGGCCACACTAGAAATGATTTAAAATTTTTCTGTTGCAATGAAAGCATTAACAAATCACTACAGTCATGTGCTTCAGCCATTTTTATGCACAAACCAATTATTATAAAAAGGTAATGTGTCATAGAATTGTTTGAATATACATAGAATTGTTAGTGTACACACATACTGTGTGTGTGTGTATGTATGTATGTATATAGTATAAACTATAGTGTGTGTGCGTGTGTGTGTATGTGTTAATAGATAGCACGTAATGCCTATATTTGTTTGTGCTTCAAGGATGCAGAAGAACATATGCAGACAGAGAGGAATGAGGCACCCCTTTGGCAGGACGTGGTTGCACCCCTGTGTGAGGTGGGAGTAACAGAAATGTTTACATCTGCTGGAGAGCAGGTCACCACAGATACCAGTGAAATGAACACCGCGGGCAGCCATGGCCAGACTGCCCCCGGAGCACTGACACATGGCACACAGCCTCATTCCGGGGGATCGGGTGACACCTCCACGAAAACCGAAACCGGTCCACAGAAGTGGGGCCTTGAAATCGCAGGGAGCAGGGACAGCGCTCATGAGGGGTCCAGCCTCAGCTCCATTGGGATACCCCAGGATTTGGTGAAGCAGAAGGACGAGCAAGTAAAAGATAGCGTTGAGGAAGGTGAACATGGCAGCCTCTGGAAAACCCAGGCTGACTCTACTGCCTTAGCAGAGGAGAGAGTTTTAGTAGAGGAAAAAGAAAGGGCAGATAGTGGAGTTTGGAAAGAAGAAACTGAAAGTATTTTGAAGACACAAGGAGAAAGGGAGGAAGATGCTGCTCACTGGTCAACTGGTGAATCAGCGGGTGTAGAATTAAAACCTCCAGATGTTTTGCAACAGGAAGATGTTCTAGCAGGCATACCAGAGGTGAGGGTTCTAGAATCCAGAATCACGGATGTTCGAGAAGAAACAGTAATCAGCATTCCAACGACAGAAGTTTTGGAATCACCGGCCAAAGATATCGTACAACTGCCACCATCTTTAGTAGACAACATACCTGCCTCTGAGCAGTCTGGTTCAGTCTCAAGCTTATCGATTGCCGTAAGGGATACAGACCTCACTCCAGCGGCTATTCCTGCTACAGTAACACAGCAAGTTCAAGAAGCAGGAACATCCAATCAAAAGGCCACGGAGGGAAACCTCGGTGACCATCACATAGAGACAAGCACAGCTCCTATCCCAATAATAAATGTATGTCTCACAGAAGACAGTGCACTCTCATATGATACTGAAACCAATGATACTAAACCCCCTAGTATTATTATGCCTTCAGTGGAGGCACAGCCCAAAGGGCCTGCTTTTGTGGTTCCTCCTATCTCTGTCACATGTGCAGATAGCCCTCCTGAGAATCAGCCTTCTAAAGATGAGATCAAGGAGATGGAATTATTAGTCACTTTGGCTCAAGGAGTCAAGAATCAGCAAGACGTTGAGGTCAGCCTCCAAGCCCCTGAGGGAGAGGCTGTAGAGAAGATTGTAGGTGCCAAAGAATCGGGCATGACGGACAGTACCGTGGTTGTGCCCGGGGAGCCAGGCAAAGAAAAGCAACCAAAAGAGACCCAGACCTTTGTGGATCAGCTCCAAAAAGACAAACCCAGCGTTGAGAATCTTGGCTTTATGAGCCCAGAGGCCCCCATGCTGAGTCCTACAACTTTACGGAGGTTTGCATCAAAGGGCGTTCCTGGTTTGGAAGCTCCTCTGGTGGCAGTGCCTGCCATTCGTGTGGATAGCTCCCCGTCAGGAGAGAAGAAGTCCGAGGAAGGGACCGGGGTGGACACCCCGCCATCCGTGCCGTCATGCGAGAGTAGCCCCAAACTGAAGAGGAGGGACAGCCTGACCCCCATTCCTTCTGCTACCCCGGAGGAGCTGGCCTCCGGGGCCCGTCGCAAAATCTTCATCCCTAAATCAAAAGGAGAGGGAGGCGAGGGGGTGGAGAAGGAGGAGGCGGCAAACAGGAAGACACTTTCTCCCCAGCAGGAGGCCCCTTACCTGTCACCTGGCCAGTCCCGCAGGGCAGCTCTCCTGCAGCCATCCGCTGGGCAACAGACCCCACCCACTGAGAGACGCTCACCCCTTCTCGGCCGCAAGAAGGCCACTCTGGAAGTCCCCAAACGCCCAGAGGAGGTGCTGGAAGAGGCAGGGACCACTAAACCCGACCTTAAGCCAGCAGAGGAGAAGACACTAAACCCTTTCAAGGGTAAGATGCCTTTCCTCTCATTGCTTTGTCCAGAAAATGCTTGTAGTATCACACTGTAGGACATGTTCAAAGTCTGTGCTGTAGTCTTTAAACAGTCAAAATATGATACATACTGTATATAAACACTGACAAAAGAGCACAAACATCTTTGTCTAAGCTTTCCACTAAGTCTCCACTCTAAAATGCTATGAAATGACACTGGATGGCTTTTTGTGCTCATGCTGTTAGGGGGAAAGGGCGGTCTTGCCAGCGAGAGCTGATTGGAAGGAGGAAGGAGTTCAAACACTGAAATCAAATACTGCATACGATCAGAGGAAACGGAAACTTTAGAAAGTATATATCTTTACCTCGTTGTCCCTGTCGCGTCTTGCTCTCTCCACTCTCTCCGCTCTCTCCCTTGCTGTCCTGCCCCCTCTCACCAGCTCCTCAGGTTATACGAAAGATTAGGGGAGAGCCCTTCCCGGACGCAGTAGGACACTTGAAGCTCTGGTGCCAGTTCTTCAATGTGCTCAGTGACTCCACAATCAAGTGGTGCCGAGATGAAGTTGAGATCGCCGAGATGAAGAGGAGGTAAACCCCTCAGTTTCAAAGACCTTAGTCTCCAACAAACTAACAAACAAAAATTTCTGCCTGGAATAATAAGCAAGAGTTTTTACAGTGTAAGAGAAGTGGGATACCTAGGAAATCAACTGTGTTAGCAGGCTATGAGCCATTGTACACCTGTTGTTAGTTATGGGCATTATTATTTATTGTTGTGTTGATGATAAAACAGTTTGTGTGAGTACAATATACATTCCTTGACAGAATTAGATGAAGGAACACACCATGCTATGAGCATATGAAAAGATAATGTGAAGAACAGCTTTCATTAAACCTTCAGAGTGAATCGTCCAGCAGTGTCATTTGCTGATTGTCATTCTTAGCACACAGCTTCTGAGCAGAGTTCTGAGCACATTTGATTTTAAAAGTCTCAGCAAGGACACATAGAGGTTAGTTTAGCTTTGCCGAAAGCCGACTGGCAAAGTGTAAAGTAACACGGAGTGATTTATGGCTGTCACCAGGGGGTACCTTTCAGTAGAATCATCTGTTCCATCAATTGCAGCATCAGCTGAACACCCAAACATACACTGCAGGCGTCTGCATTTTGGAGACCTCTTGTGGCTGTACAACGTCACAGGACAAATGCAGACTATCTGGGGACTCTCAGGATCTTTGTTTGGGTGCGGTGAGGGTATGCGTCTCCTCTCAGCGTCCTGTTTATTTTCCAGCGCCGGAGACGAGAGTCAGGTGGCGCTGGCCCTCGTCCAGACGTCAAGCCGAGACTGCGGTGTGTACTCCTGCTCTATCACGAACGAATACGGGACCGACATGACCGACTTCTTGCTCAGCGCAGACAGTGGGTTACACCTTCTCTGAATCAAAGTTCTGCCAAGCTTTAGAGCATGAAAAAATTTAGAATAGTTCTCTTGACATTCAGGGGATTCATTTGTGTTTCCTTCTTTTTATCTCTCTTTCCCTGTGTCTCTCTCTCCCTCTTTCCCTATCTTCAGTATTGTCTGAGTTCCTTCTGAGAGAGGATTTAGAGGGTAAGATGAGACTTTTGCTGATTTTTAATTATTCGAACACATTGACAACAGTTCAAATTTTATATACATACAGACAGAGCCATGTGTGTAACACAGCTGTTTCAAAGTCGGGTGGCCCATGAGGTTGAAGCTTGTCCCAAATCTCTTGTGATGCATAATGATTGGATAGTATCAATCAATGACAGTGCTCTTACCCACAATCCATGCCTTTTAATTCAAGAGTGCCAGGCAGAGTGGCAAGGGGTATTTTTAGAGTTTTGGTAAAACTTCACCAAGGGATTAAACCCACAACCTCCTGAAATGGAGGGTGGACACTCTTAACATTAGGCTACTGAATCAGTAATTTGTACATGTTTATTAACAATGAATAATAGATTATTAGGTATAAGATTTGCCCAAGAGTTTATTCAATTAAGTAGATAAGAGCTTGTTTGGAGCAAGAACACAAGGAATCTCCAGAACTCCTGTTATTGGACCAGGGTGGCCTGCCTGATCATAGGAAACTGTTGTCCTGGTAGGGGCTGAAGTTCTCCCACCCTTGTGTCAAACTTTTAGTGGGAGAGGAGATTGAGATGACCCCGATGGTCTTCACCAAGGGCCTTGCAGACCCTGGCAACTGGGGGAACAAGCTTTTCGGACGCGTAATGACAGAAGAGGCACACATTGGGGTGGGCTGCAACCGCAAAGCCTGCAGGATGAAGGTCATCTACGGCCTGGAGCCCATCTTCGAGTCTGGCACCACCTGCATCACCAAGGTGCGCAACCCCATTGCCTATGGCAGCAAAGACGAGAACAACCTGGCTGAGAGGAACCTGGAGATCACCAAGCAGGTGAGTGCTAACCCTCTCTGGTCCTGCATCACACAGGTTGAAAGCCCATCTGAACAAACTAATGTACAGATAAATGTTAGCTGCTTTGACTCCTTTAGGGAAAAGAAGAAAAAAAAAAAAGATGATTTCAGTGAAAAATCTGACAGCAGCACAGTTCTGAGGCCTACGAGAACAAGTAGTTAGTCAGGAAATTATATTCTCTAGTGCTGTTTCAATGCTCTTGTTCATGCTGCTGTAGCGGTCCTCTCCTTGGTCAGAGAAAGAGAGACTTTTGACTTTTAAAGATCTCTTTATTTAACAGTAACAGACTTCGAAAATGAGAAAATATTACAAAATGCTTCAGTGTTGGCCTTCATATTTTCTATATTTCTATTTAAATGCATCCAGATTGCCAGATTAACTCCAAAAATGAAAAGGTGAAGAGAAAAGGGCACATCTAACTCCAGCTGTGAGAATCCCACTCATGTTTCCAGTGAGAGAGGTTACTGGAATTGGCTGCGTCATAAAAGCACCATGGATGAGAACCATGCATTTTATGTAAAACCTCTATTCACCTCATTTGGTGTAAGGTTATAAAGAGCTGTAAAGCACAGCTTTTTTGTTTCACATTGACCCAGGAGATTGGAGTGAATCTTAACCTTTTCTCTTCCAGGACTGTAAAATACAGAACACAGTGCGTGAGTACTGCAAAGTCTTCTCTGCTGAGGCGAGGGTGATCGAGAACTTTGGCCCTGCACTTGAGTGAGTAATTAATATTTCATATTTCATATTCAATCATACCAGTGATTAATCCCTTATTCACAAAGCACAAGCTTGATAAAAATTATTGGAGAGCTTTCTCATAAGAGAGCTTTCTCTCTCCAACTTGGAGCCCAGATAACATTGAGTTTCACTATGATCAACAGGTAGGCCAAAGTTTCAGGTTTCATTTTCTATGTTTAAGTACACTACACGTTCTCTCTCTTCCCCGCTCTCCTTCTAACTATTCCTTCTCTCTCCTTTGCTACCCTTTTCCTCTCCTACTCTCACTCTCTTTTGCTCCCTTTCTCTCTGTCTTCTCCTCCTCCTTTTCCTCCCTCTCTCTTTATTCTCTTGTCTTCTTCCTTTTTCCTTCTCTCATACTTAGTTCTGTCTTCTTTTAAAATTGCTGAACAATATTGAGTTTTGTGCTTTTAGGTGTAGGTGTAAAAGTCAGAAGTGTCACCCATCCCCCTCCTTTCTCCTTGTTGTCTGTTTATTTTTGGTCCAATCAGAGTGACTCCTCTGTACCTAATGTACCGCCCAGCAAACACCATCCCTTACGCCACAGTGGAGGCTGATCTAAATGGGGTCTTCCTGAAGTACAGCCTGATAGACTCCACTGGGAGGCTGGTCATGAGGACTGGGTCTGAGGTGGAGCAGAAGTGTTGTGCCTTCCAGCACTGGATCCACCAGTGGACCAACGGAAACCTGTTGGTCACTCAGCTGGAAGGTAAATCTAGCTCAGAGACAGAGGCAGGCTAAGGGTAGCTTGTGTAGGTGACAGGATAGAGCGAAAACTCAAAACCATGCTCGTCTCTGTTGTGTTTTAGGAGTTGGCATGAAGATCACAAACATTGGAATTGCCACCAAATCAAAGGGGTAAGTCTTGCCTTGTCTGACCTTAGCCATCAGAATACTGTACTTATTCATGCAGCTGAACCATGGTGAAAACCATTAACACATTAGCAGACTCTTTCCGAATTTCATTCATGTTCATTCAATGAACATGCCATAGCGGTATTTATGAACAGATTGTCTCGGAGCACTTCACAGCTCATGAATGCGCAGTGTTTAATGCATAAACAGCCTCCAGCAGACTGCTGGAGCCTGTCCTGTCCAGTCTCTGTGCGCTCAGACGGGTTCTGCATTGCAGGTACCAGGGTCTGTCAGAGGCTGGTGCTCCGAAGATGTTTGAGCAGTTTGCTGCCCAGCACCAGTGTAACTACTATTGCGGCCTCCTGGGACTGCGGATCCTCAAGTCCACGGACTCCATGCAGCAGCCGACCAAGATGAAGGGCTCCAGGAGCCCCCTGCTCAACCGGAAGGCGGCTCCGGGATCGTCCAGCCCGCAGCTGCAGAAGAAGGGGGTCCACAGCCCCCAGACTGTCCGCAAGGCCGGCTCCAGCCCCAAGGTGGCCAGGAGGTCCTCGGAATCGGGGGACACCAAATCTGCCCCTAAGCAGAAAGCTGCGGAGGCTCCCAAAGTGGGGGAGACGAGCTAGAGCGAGCGATTCAGGAGGGGGGCAAGTCGACGTCAAAAAAAAACGGCCACATTCTTTCTCTCTCCCTCTCAACCGTGTGGTCGACTGGACCAGTCAATTTTGCCAGTCTGATGACGTCCTTTCCCAACATAGCTGGGTGTGAGCTGAGATCCTGTCCTTGTGGAAGGGGTGGCATTTCCTCCACATTGAGAAAGACACGGAAACCCAACACTTGTGCCTTGAGGTTTTACAGATAAAGGTTATTTACTGTTCCAGGTTACCAATGATTACCTTGAATTATCATTTCTTTACCAAGTGCCCACCTTTACTACGTAAAAGGCTTACAGCTTTTATTCTTTGCACGTTCTGTTGAGTTTTAATACAACTGGATTGTTATTGGAGGAACTTAAGTAAAGAATAGGCTCTCACTTTATTCTAAGAGTCCATTTATTATGTTAGAAAACCATTGGGAAATACAACACTATCTATTGAGTGTGACTTATTTTTTAAACAAGCAAGTCGATAATGAGCAGGTTGAAAATTAGTTACAAAATTAGTATGAAACAACAATGAAAACATTAACTACTTCATAAGTAATAATATATTTTAAATGTTTTCTAACAGTAGGCCCTTATAAAGTGTGACCACATACAGTGCCTTTCCTTGAGGTATTATCTTAGTATAGTATCCAACCCAGGATTTAAATCCACAGACAGTACCCTAACTACTGCACCACCATGTGCAAAACGTCAGCTCACTCAGCACAGGTTGTGGTGCCTGTTAGAATGTAGCCTTCCTGCAGGAGTCTTAAGGTCTGTGTCAAACAAATAAAATTAAGTGTGAAGAATGGGGGATGACAACCTGCAGTTGGACAGATTTCGAAAGATATTAGTATTTATTATTGTCCGTCATTTATTTAGCAGATGCTAAAGATTTGTAGCAGTAGCTCTTATCCAGAGCAATTTACAAGTCCATTATGGCAAGATACAAGGCATGTCATGTAACTATGCCCTTGATATTTACTGCTACTGAGGGAGCAGTAAGTAACAAGGACATAGGTATAGAATGGCAGTTAACACATTAGTGATATCATCACGCATGATGATATCAAACCTGTCACATGCATGTAGATACATATGTATAAAAGTGTGATGTAACATGAAAAGGAAACGCAGAAACTGTTGTGCAGCAATGCGTAACAGTGCGTGCCCCTGAAGTTGTGTGGCTGAGTTGGAAATTACCAGACTGTAATTTCAACTAAAAAAAGTCCCTTGTTGCCTCATCATTGAAGTTACCATGGAAGTTTCCATAGTAGCATTGTTGGAAAATAACACCTGCCTGTGTCCTGTGGTCTTAAGCAGGTGGAGACTGTATGCTGTGTTAGTGATTTTGATTGCTTTCATACTATGTAATTTCAAAAATGACAATCACAAATATAGTACACAAGGGTCACACTGCCATGTGCTCTGAATGTAATGATGAGCAGTTCTGCTCTAGTGGAGCATGAAGCTCAGAGCACTACAGCTTCATGTAACCCTGTGCACTCTGGCATTGTCAGCTGGGCATTGTTACATCATCCAAAGTCGACCATATCATTTACATATTCGCCATCATTGGATGAAGCACTGAGACCTCCTTTTTGTTTCGGCAATGCCATTCTGCCATTCTGCCTTCTGCGGTTAGAACAAGGAATTATTTCTGTGCCTTGCACACTTTTAAAGTAACAGGAAATAATGACTTAGGTAGGGTAGCTAGATGCCAGTTTTATGCTTATGCTCAATGAAGTTTACTGATCATAAAGGTTGAACCGCTCGGTACGTGACTGAGGTTGTTAAAAGCCGCAGTATGACCGGTTATCCTCAGCAGTGTAGCAGAACTGAGCATACTCAGATGCTGGGGGTCCACTGGCTTTACGCTTTAGACATATAAGGGTTTTTGTCATACAAAATGTTTCTTTTTTCTTCTTCTTTTTTTTGCCAAGTTGACAGCGCACCTGACTTACTGCTTGAAGTAGATTGGTCCTTGTTTCCCTGTCATGGCAATGCTGTGTTCCTGAATTACGCTTACTGTAGGATCTTTCAAATTCCCAGCAACATGAAAAGACCATTCCTAGGCTCATTGCTTGATATCAGGGCGTTGATTTTTTTGGGGCTCTGATCTCTTTTTTCGTATTATTTTGGATTGAGGTGTGAAGGAATTCTCACCACCTCTGGTGCAAACTGTCTGTTTGTGTTGCAGTTCGGTATTAATTTTACAGATATCATTACTGAGATATTAAGATATCCCTTATTCCTGAATCTGTTGAACAAGGGAAGAAATGTTATCATGTCATGTGCAATCACAAAGGCAGCTGTACTTAAAAAGCACCTAGGGTGGCTCCACAAGAAACCATGGGAAACCGTTCGGTTGGACTTACCAAGCCCCTCTAAATCTGCCCTTTAAGGCCCACTGAATTGTCCAGTGCTTGGTACAGTACAACCATCCAAACTCCCATAGGTTTCCTTTTCAAATACCCTCTAGAAAACTTGCTTGGAATGACATGTACAGAGCAACATGTTAATTGATTATTGTAACAACGATTATTGTTGCAACTACAGATAACTTGGAGAACAGCCACAGGTGCTTTATTTCGTACTCTCAGTGTGTGCTGCTGTTTTGGCCAACGCAGATCATTGCATGATTTTGATCATAAATTGATTCCTCTGGTTTTGTGGACTGAGGAAGAAAACTGACCGCTTTTGTTTGATTGCTCCTGTTATTGGATGTGTGTGTTGTGTGTGTGTTGCTCGCAAGGACTGATCACACAGTGTTGAGAATAGCCTATACCCAGCTATACCCAGCTGAACGCCATGATAACAGAGATTGTTCAGAACATTGGTAAACTCTTAACAGCTATAATCTCAGTTAAAGTTTAAAGGGTTGGAAGTCCATAAAGTCCTCTTTGTAGTGCAAAAAATAAATAATTTTAACAAAAATGAATTGTTGGTTCATGCTGAAAGCAGTTTTATAATCACCTTTAGATTTTATTCCTCATTTTAGATACTGCTGTGCACTTCCTGGTCCATAAGAATTATTTCATTTGTCAGGTATGTCAAGCTCTGTTGACAAACCTGAACTGTGGATCTTGGTGATTGAACATCAGTTTTCATCACTGTTGATCTTGAACAGGTGGATCACTGTTGTGCACTTCCTGGTCCATAAGAGTTACTTCATTTGTCAGGTTTGTCAAGCTCTGTTTATATGTAGTTCAATCTGTCCACTGTATAAGTTGGAAATACAGTCGAGTCATTGTTGCATTTTTAAGTTTTGACACAGCCAGTTGGTTAAAAACAATCTGAAGTCAAACTAAAAGATTAATTTGTTTTATTTGTGTGTGTGTGTCTGTATGTGAGCGTTTGTGTGTGTGCGAGTGTGGGCATTCGCACATGCAGGCGAACAGCTGTGGCAATGACAACTGTGTTTATTCTCGTCCATATCTCTGTTATACAGTGATTGGTGATGCTTTGCCTGTACTTTTTTGTAAAATAAAAACTGTACATAACTGAACTTGTCATAACATTATGCTGCATTTAGAGATTATTGCTCTTAAATGCAAATAAGTAAATAAAAGAAACAGCAACCACCAGAGTCGAAGGGAAGTTATTTTCTGCCCTTTATTGATGCTGCAATGATCATATTAAATATGCAATATTTTACAATATATAAATATGAATATATATAAATATGAGAAATGAGTTCATTATTTATTTAAACAAAAAACTCAAGAAAACATTGTTCACAAAGGCTGAAACTACTTTACTGGCCTCCTCACCCTCTAGTACCTCTAGTTGTGAAACACTGCTACTGTGGGACTGCTGACACTCAAATGGTCAGCGTGAGTTCAATCGCAGCTTGAAAAACATCTTGTAGCCCTGCTAGGAGGATTATGACTATTCCATGCTTACTCTGTCTATATGTGATGCCTTACAGTACCTAGCACTATTCAATAAAATTACTTTAATATGTAAATCAGTATGTACAACCCACATCTCATGCGTTATCATCCAATTAATCAAAATAGGCTAGAAAAACTGAGCTTTACAGAAGTAAAACACAAACCCTGAGGAAAAACAACACAACATATATGTGGCTTTCCTGATATGACACCTTTTCACCTGGTGTCAAGTCCAGGAACAGAATTATTCAAAGAAAGGCCTAGGGACACACAGGATTATTGTAAAGATCACAACATTTGGTTAAGTATATGGTGACGTTCTGCACTTTGTCCCAAGTCCCTTCGAACACAGCAGTCCCGTTGTTCAAGGTTGTGCTGTAAAAGAAGGCAGGAGTCAGGACTTAGGAGCCCATGGGGACTGAGAGCAAAGAAATGAAAAGAGAGTTCTATCAGGAACACTTTGAGGGGTCACCATGATCCACAGTTCATTGGCTGTTGAAAGTCAGATGACAGTCAAGCGGCATGATTCTGGTTACTTTGTATGTAACCTGCGTTGCTTACTACCCACTCTTTTTGATTGTTTCAGCCCCCCTTTCCTTCTTTCACCAGCTTACTGGTACCATCAAATATAGAGTGGGGGGTGGGAGGGTCATCATGGTTGCAGAAAGTTTCTCATGAAGGGTGAGGTCAGCACCACTTACAACCAGTATATCCCAGACTAATGAATGGATGTTCATATTTATAAGACCTTAGTGAATGATACATTCTTACCTGACATTACACCTGCAAGACAAATCACTTTCTCCCTCCCAAGTCCTCATCTATAGTTTCCCCATTAACTGACTCAGTATTAAAGGGCCAAGGACCAACATGGTGACCAATACTACCTTCCAAAGAGATCCGAGCAGCAGGTTGTGATGTTTGAAAAGGTGCTGTTGAAGGCAGAATTATGGAACACTTCCACACAATCAAGCGGGGGCACAAACAAAATACCTGGAAGAGACAAAGTTTTGTGTTTATAAACCAAACAATAACTGACAAACTCCAGACACAATATGCTTCTTACTCTGTATGGGTATTATTTTATCTCTTTATATGTGGCATATATCTTTTTCCCTTGTGAGTTTGCTTACTGAGTTTAACATAATTATTGGTGAAATTTGAGGCATGCATATTAAAACCACACTTCAGCTTAAAACGTGAGATTGTGTACGGTGTCACGTCCTATGAGTAATGATAATACAATAATAATACTCTTTTGAGCACATTATGAGCTGCAGGTGGATATTAAGGGGTTTTGAAATGGTCCTGTTCGATGTCGGGTTCCTCAAGCATCAATGGGCTGCCAACAGTCATTGAAAAATAAGCATTCAACAATGCTTCCTGTAAATGGTTTGAGTTTCCACCGAAAGATGCCAAGCTTGAAAATACAAACTGGACAGAAGCAGAATATGAGGAATTTGTTGTGGCAACAGCATGAGTGTTTAAGTAAACTGGAAATAACTGCCACTGCAACAACTAAAGCATGATAAGTGCAAAGTCACAGCTGGGCTTCTTAGTGGAAATGGCTGGTGACTTTGTGAGTCCTGGCGTTGACTTAAGTACTTTGTAGCCTCAGCATAGTTAGTCAGTCCAAAGCTGGAGGAGTATGTTTAATATGAAATGAATCTGATAACATTTTTGTCTTAAAAACAGGTTTTCTTTTTGACACTGCAATTACACAATGTTAAAAGCAAACAGTATTTTATGTTCGCTTTCATAAGATTCAAAAAAAGAATCTTACAACATAGAACATACAGAACATGCAACATATCGGACGAAATTAAAGAGGAGTACTGTCACAGATATTCTATCTGTTCTGCATCTATTCATGCTTTCCTTACATCCTGAGAACTTCCTTGTTGAGGAGGTTCTGTAACAGGAGGTTCTGATGCTGTTTGTGTTGCTGTGCTAGCTATGGATCTTCTGTCTTCAATCAGTGCCCATTTATGTGCACTCTTAAAGAACAGCAAATCATAACATTTCTAGCTCCAATGATGGCAGAGAAAGAACTTCTGATATTAAAGCGCATACAGCAGAATAATTCTATAATAATAGAATAATAATAACAATAATAATATAAAATCTTTATTGATATTACACCCAAAGGTGCTTCACATAAACATAGACCAGAAAGTAAGTTAAAAAGGCAAGTAAAAGACACAATTTAGATGATAGTAGTAAAAAGATAAAGCAATCAAATACAAGAAATAATAAAAAACAGAAGTAAAAGCAAGACAAATCAGTTGATCATTAAAATAATTAAAACTGCGAGTAGCTGGAAGGTTAGATCAGCGCATACCTGCAATACAAGCGTTGACGAGAGACACGCAAGTTCCAGTCAGCAGGGCCCGCATCACCACCTTGGAGACGTCCCCTCTCCTGGATGGGCATATGGAGGCTAAAAAAACACAAAGGCATGGGATATACAAATTTTACTGTCATCAAATGCTCATTTCACAAAATGGGGTCTTATAGAAAGGGAACAACAGAAGGAAAATGCTGAACATATTCAACAGTCATCAGAATGAAAAATACAAATTATTCAATACCAAATATGCCCACTCACACAGTCCTCCAATCATGACTCCAAGAGAGCTGAAATTTGCAAACCCACAGAGCGCGAATGTGCAGATGGTCTCTGACCGGACCTGCCATGACAGGTGTTCAGTTGTAGATGGGAAGGTGATGCATAAAGCCACAGGTATAATATCACTGGATTCATAACACATTTTCACTTACAGAAGCAGGGACCCTGGCCCCAGGCCAACCTGCACAGGGTCTTTTTTCAGATATTATCCAACACTAATTCACTAATTTACTGAAACAATTCAGTAAAAACAGGTTTTAGACAGCAGTTTAAAACCTGCACTGAAAGCCTGCAGAAACCATGGCCTTCACAAACCAGGGTCTGGCAGCCCCGAAATACAATATACAGCAGCAATGATGCCAATAGAAAAATTGAAGATGTCCACACTTACTGAGATCCACTGTCTGGTTGTACCATCGACAGCGGGCAAACCACTGATCCTGTTATTCTTCAGCTCAGACAGCCTCTCATAGGCTAGAAATTCATTTAGGAAGAGCTTTGTGCCAATGAGCTCTGCCACTAAAAATGTCTCCTGAGTGGGGATGCCCATCATGAAAGCCACGGGCATGAATACATAGGAGCAGATCATCTGAGGAGCAAAGACATTCATGAGCATTCTGCTGGCTGTCCACGTCACGAGCCTGGCATGGTCTATCATTGTATTCAGGGCATGCTAAACCATACCCATTCTGCATCCCCATCCTCTCAAAGGGTGGCCAGGGCTATCTTCTGAAATGCTATCTATCATTGATGTCACTTTTATCATTTAACAGATATGCCTAACTTGATTTCAAGTTTTCTGGAACAACACATATACAGTACGTTCACTTTAGTTGAGGCCTGATTTGTATCAGTCAAACACTTTCCCTGGGTTTTACTTTCTTACAGAAATACCTTATGCATCTTTAAATGGTTGTCTTATAAAACGCTTCATATGTTTACATACATGACATTCATTCACATATTTTAACACAGTTAAAGAATATTCTTGCTCTGGAGGAACCAGAAGATGACCAGAAGATGTGTGAAACCTACCTGAAAGGTGATATCAGGATATCCAACCATGCCTCCCAGCCACCGGAGGGCAGCATTAATGAACTCCAGGATTGAAAGGAAAGCGATCAGATTAACAGCAATATTGGCCACCAGGACAATAGAGGCAGACGCTCCATTGCTAGCAGCTTCCAAAAGGTTCTGCTCATCTCTAATAGGGAAGAAAACAATCTGTGTCAGCTGTTGCAGAAAGATTGATAAGAGAAAGACAGACAGAAAGAAAAGCCTTTCCACAACATTAAAATTACGATTAATTACCACAATGATGATGTTGTGAACATGATACACAAAACTGTTCCATGTTTTAAAAACTACACCTTTATTTTCCCCCCTTCTTAATGATGGAAAATGGGGCAAACAGAAGACAGTAAAATAGGGCAATGTCAATAAAGCACTTTGACACTGAAATCTAGATGTGAACAACTGTCAAAAGCACATTGCAACCACATCCTGAAAGAAGCCTTGTCTACGCCCAGGAGATATGGAAGATTTGTACATCCTGTCTTGACTTTCAGACCAGAGGGTTGGCCAAGCACACACCCACAGTCCACTTTGATTTCTCCCTCAGTCTTGAACTTGCTCTCCCTGGTCTCAGGGTAGGAGAGCTTGGCAAGGGCCAAAGCACAAGGCGCGGCCATCACAGAGGCCGAGATCAAGGAGGCGGCATCGATCTGCGGGGGGATTGCAATGTTAACAACAGAGAATCGAAAGGGTGCACAAAACGAAAGGAAAAAAGCCACATAACAGAAGTTGTGCTGAGACTTTCTGTATGGAAAAGTGAGAGTTACAAATGCGTGTCTGAATTCAATATCTCAGGGCAGAGGTAGGCTACTAGACATGGCTTTGCATGTGGGAAGTAAGCGTTCAGCTGTTAGAGGCAGTGTTGTATACAGTACTATAGCTTTAACAATGTGAGTCAGGAAGATTGGAAAATGTCAAGAATTTGGCAGTAAATTGCCAAAATGAAGAAAAATGATAGCTAACAGTAAACCTATGGGCAGAAAGGTGATGCGAGAGGCAATATTCTTTTAAAATGTCACCAGAGAGTTTCCTTCTAGGGTGTCCCATGAAATTTTAGTTGTTTGCACTCTTTTACAAAACTGAAAGGTAGTGACAGATGACAAACACGGGCCAAGATCCACGCACATACACAAACATTTGTCCGAAGTCCTGGCTGTCCTGAAGTCACCTGGCATCAGCCTCAGGGGTGACAGAGAAAGAAGGACACATGAAAGACGGCAACTCACCCCAAATGAGATGTAGGCCCCCATCACGCTTCCCGCAATGGTGGCGAAGCCCCCGGTCATGACAGCGTGTATCTCAGATTTGGTCATGTCTGCCAGATAGGGCCGGATCAGGAGCGGAGCTTCAGTCTGCCGGGGGGAGGCATGCGGTCAGGAACGCCACACATTCACTCCTGCAATGTTCTATCACAGACATTCTGCATACAAACCAGATGATCAGCTTGGTGTACTTCACAATGAAGGGTCCTATCTCAGGCATTGTTGAAGCAATCGCTAAGTGTTCTGATATGTTGGCTAATTTTATATATATATATATATATATATATATATATATATATATATATATATATATATATATATATATATATATATATATATATATATATATATATATATATATATATAAAATATCCACAGACAGCAAAGCAAAGAGGACAGCACTGAAATATCCTCTTACCATAGTTGTAAACTTAGAGTCAGAGGATGAAATGAGTTCAAAAGCTACATATCTGGTCATACCACAGAATGAAGAAGAACACTCCCATCATAGCTGCTTACTTTGTACTTGTGCAGCACCTGTATTTGCATATTTGGTATTTTAATACTGGAAATGCAAACAGGAGCATGTTAGCAGAGCAGAAAGAGCGTACCACCATACCTGTCCAACAAATATGTTGCCTGCAACACTCAAGGTCTCTGTGGGTGAGGTTCCCATGGTTATCTGCATGACCCACGCGATCTATGAAAAAGGAAACGTCGCATAGCTTACTGTCATCAGAGCAACCTGACAGAATAGCCACAGCTATGAATAGTGCAGCTGATGTGAAGCATGACATTGATAAAAAATACTTTACCTTAACAATCAGCCACTGCATTACCCCAAGGTAATAAAGGACGGACATTACACTACTGAAAAATACGATGATGGGCAACGCCTGGCAAAAAAGGAAATATCAAACAAATAGTGAACATAAGAAATGAATGGTAACACTGTCAATGAAAGATCCTACATAAGAACTACACAACACCCTCCTAAGCATTAAAAATATAAGGGTGTGCTATGTCATGAGCCTCATCAATCAAATATTCTGGTATGTCATGGTAATGTTTCTTATGACATACAGGGTAACACACCACCTTTGACAGCTATCATAAACATTTATGAATGGGCTTGTGAAGGTGTTATGCAGTTCTTAATAGAGACTGACTTTAATGGGTTTCATATTCAATTGATGTGTTTCATATGCAAGTACATAGTATATGAAAGCAAAGTGGTAGATAAATAATTGCCCCTACTCTATTTTCTCCTATAAAATGAAGACGCACTGACCTGAAATGCAAAGGCTTCTTTGACAAGATTTTCTCCAAACACAAACGATGATCCAGCTAAGGTGTAGTTCAAGAATGTCTAATATTGGAAAAAACAGCAGGAACATTAGTGACTGGTTGCTATTGTAATCCAATTCTGAGACAAATAATGACTGCTTTTCATGATGCTTTATCACTGAGTAATTTACCACCCTGTAGCTTTGCCCTGGTTCTCACAGCTGTCATGGCATTGAATTATATGTATTTCTCAATGAAAAACAAATGTTACTGTAGATAAGAGTGTCTGACAAATAAATAAATTAAAACTATATTAATCAGATCACCTTCCTGCATTCCATTAAAAATGATCTATGTGGGATGGCACTTATGATTAATATGCCAGTGGCTTTATCTTGTTGACATAGACTTCAGAAAGTAGTTAAGGTTGTTTATTTATGGAATAGAATAGAATTGAGTCTGACAAACTCTGTAATCAAATGCTGCTTTGTACATTAAATGAAATGACTGATACCTGTACTTGTTCTCCAAGCCACTGGAAGGCAATCAGGCCTGGCTCGGTTCTTATGACAAACAGGCCAATGACGAATTCCAATCCAAGCCCCCAAAACACAGCCCGCCATGACACCTGGATAACAGACACATAAGATACATGCTAAAGTGAGCAATGCGGCACTCGCAACAAAACACAGTGCCACCTTTACCATGATGAACTGTCCAGAGTGGAAGTGTAAACACGGTGTGCATGTTCTTGCGTACGACTTCAGGTCCTGCTCACTCCATATCACTCGTCATTGTAAACCCTACAGCGAGGCGTGACCTCGGGGCGAGATATCAGACTACAGGAAATCCAAACTCTAAAAAAATAATCAAAGATAAGGAGCCTCAGCCGGTCACGTGGAGAAAGCGGAGACAGGAATGCTTCCAGAGTCTTGGGAAAGACTTGCCGTGCCTCCCACCTGCGCGAGCGATCAGTATCTTGGCACACGGGACTTGGTGCTTACCGCTCGCCGATGGGCCGAGAAAATGTAGAGGAGAACGACGAACATGCAGACCCCGCCGAAGGAGATGAGCTGCTCCGGCCTTTTGGACGTGTCCACCACGAGCCATGCCACCAGCAACCCCAGGACGACCACAATGAACACGCTGCGTCGGTCAGGGAAACAATGAGTCACAAGAGAACACCAGACAGCAAGGTAGAGTAGCGGCCAAGCTTGTATCAAGAAGGTTGTCCATTCAGGTCCTGTCTGGGGCACTGCTACTGTTCACCTAAGTAAGCTATGTGACCTGAACTTCTTAAGCAAACATCCAGCTGTGTTATTTGATAACATGTAACATGCAAGCTGTGTGAGAATTTCTGCTAAGCAAATAACGGATGTGGTGCAATGCCAAATCATACTGCAGTGTGTTTGCCCTCCATTCAGGGCATTATAGAAAAAGGGGCTCTGTGGTCTAACGGATGACTGCTCACCATTTCATCCACCAAAGGTTGGCCTTGAAGCATCGCCCAGCTGGTTTGAAGCACTCTTTGATGCTGTCTCCTTTGTAGCGCTTCACAAGACCATAAATGGCAAAGAAGACAGCCAGGCTAGTCAGGACTACCAGAGCAATGGCCCTGTTAAAGTCTAGTACGCAGGCAGCGACGAAATATGCCACATAACCTTGGAAACAGAACAGACAGAAACAACATCATGCACTGACAAAGAAGCTCCCACAAGGATGTGTCAAGTGATGACCCTATAAAACTGCACTGCACACAATAAAAGTTAGATTTTTACCATGGTTCCGAGTATACAAGTAACTGAATGACAATGACCCTCTCTAGACCCTCTGAGTACTCTAGAAAGTAACATCCGAAGGAACTGCTAAACCACAAACATACAGTCATTGATGAGCTTAAATGTTTCCATTACATTGGCATGCACATACCTCCCTCAGTTACCACAGCCATAGTCTGCCCATGGCAAAAAGGATGACAGGAACCCACCTGCTCCTAGTATTCCCAGTACAATGTACTTGATGGTCTGTGAATGAGATTTTAAGGCACTCTCTGCTTTGGAGAAAGGCTTGGAGACTTGGCTGAAAACAAAAAGTGAAAGCTTTAATTTTTGGTGCCCTCACAACTTATGGACATTAGTGTTAAACAGATATTAGTACAGTACATTGCAATTCTGATTCTTTTGGATCGGCATTTCGGGTCTAGCTCTGAAATCAATGTTATCACACACTCTCGTTACCTGCTAAGAAGAAAGTGGAATTTGAACGCAGACAGTATCTTTAGCAGTGTCATGCACATTGCTACATTCAGCTCCACAGCAAATTCCACATGACTTTATCTAATAATTAGTTCTGAGTACCTCGCCATAAGTTCATAAACAACTGAATAGCTCGTGAGCCTTTCTTTAAACGGTTGCATTAACATAACATGTAACTGCCGTATTATATAAACATGTCCTGATTTGACTGAGAGCTAAAATGTACTTTACATATTATCTTGGATTCATATTTGACTGCCCAATACCTTAGATATTTATTAAATCCACTTTTTGGTTCTTTTTTGACATCATTAGAAAGGATGTCCTCCTGAGAAGCAAACAAACACAGAAAAATATAGTTTTATGAAATACATTTTCAAAAACACAAGACATTTTCTTGTTTAGGTTTTTGTATTTATGTGGCTCATACCTGTGACTCAAATGCTGGGTTGTCCACACCATTCCCATTGGAAAAATTCACACTTTTCAGCTGGATATCGGAGGTTTCCGCTGAAAGAAACACACATATATTTCCATGAAAAATGACAGACACGTGTCCCTTTCCCCTTGTTCCAAACTCCACTCCAGTTGATATCCACCTCCCTTTCCACAGGGGAGGAACTTCAGAGAGTGACAAGAAAACATGGTAAAACTTTACTCTCCCTCTGTCTCGAAAAACAATTAAAAAATACATTCAACGCCAGTCCTTCATTTTCCTTGCATTCACATTTCACAGAACAGCATGCAAAAATACCCCTTTAGGAGTTAGGATCCCTTTCAACACTCCAGCAAAAAGACACGCAGACTAATGGCTTACTCATTGTGGATCTTCTGTGTCTCAAGGACGGAAAGCAGTGATCGAAGAAAAAAAAATAACTCTGCAAAATATACTCTGCCTCAGGTGGAGAATCTTATCATTAATTAACAAAGTCAAACTGCTTTAATTGGTTTTGCTCGGTCTGGTGTCCCACCTGCCGACTAAACACTGACTCATAAAACTCCAAAGCATGTGCATTTAATGACTTGAGTTTTAATGTTACATTGCAATATGATAAGAAGATAAGGAGAACTTATTGAGGAACTGATAACCGAGTTACTTAGAAGAAATTATGGAGATACAGCAAGCCACACACACACCTATTACATCACACTTAATGTGATAATTTTACTCATCTTTGCATACGTATGTATGAATACTAGGTTATATAACAAATTTCCAAGTTTTAAAATAACTTCAGTTACACTCATTTGTCTTCACTGAGGCAGTCTCATGCACAAAATCAACTTCACAGGTTACAATGCATTACCAAACATAACCTTTGAACCCTGGAAAAGACATGTACAATGATAGAACCAAAAATGCAAAGGCATCCATGTAAGAGCCATTTTCTCCTCTTGTTAAGAGGTATTTTTGACAATAAGCTTTTCTAGAGGAGTTAAAAAGTAACAATATTAACTTAGAAACAGGCAGAGCTGACACATCATGCCCCCAAAAAACACAGAAAGTGTAATTTCAGCATTTTATTTTTTTCTTTCCTGTTGGCCTTGATGTAAATCCCTGATTACTCCACCATGACAAGGAAAAAAACTCAGGAAAATGTGTTTCACTAAAGAAATACAGTGCATTTACATGAGGCCAAAAAAGATCAGTGCATTTTGCAAATAGTCAGTTGGGGAATCACTGGAAAACTATTCCCTGAATGCAGGAAAAGGTGCTAGATGCAAATGACAAATCACTCTATTCATTTTCTAAATTACAACCCTGTCTTTGTATAGTATGCAGTAACAACTATTATTTATTTACTTACTTTATGTGTATATGAAACAATTTATTTACATATTTGACAGACATACTCATCTCTTTCAAAGAATAGCTTACTTTTGTGTATGTCCATGAACTTACTTCTTACTTCTACAAGCTTCCTTAGTTTATACAGGAAAAATATCAAAGAAAGATGTCGAAATTATACTTAACTGTGTTTTAAGCTATATAAGCCAGTCTGGAGTTGTGTCAGCTGAACGACTGTTATGTAATATTAAATCGTAAAGAATGAGGACTCTGTGGAAAAATATGAATAACACAAACAGCAAATGTCTGTAATATGAAAAATTTTGCATTTAAAAGTAAAAAATATTTGTTTTTTAAGCATTCAGATTTTGGTTTTTTATCGTGAAAGGTTTGTCAAAACTAAAAAGCCACAAATCATTAAATTATTCATGTAAAAAAAATTTGGTAAGTTTCCCCCCATGGCCCTAATGCTATTTCGTACCGGCTAAGGGGGTGGCTCGAGGGGGCGCCGTCACATCCCGTAGATCACGCTCGTGCACTCACTTGTTCTTCTAAATTCCGCTGCACTTGCGAAGAGACCTTGAGAGTGACACAAAACATATCCTCAGCAGAGGAGGTAAGCAGGTCACCGGCAAGGATGAGGGGAGTGAGCTGAGGGGAGGGGGGGGAGGACCGTAATTACAGCAAGAGGATGCCACAGTCTTGGTGAAAATTTGGGGTGCAATCAGGGGCTGGCGGAGGGAGGGGAACTGGGAACTACACAAGCACTCTGGGATGAAGAGGAGAGGTCAAGAATCACAGTTCCCCATAATTTTGGAGGGGGTTGGATTGCAGTAGCATGGAGGCTGGTCAGGATGGGCATGTCGAAGTCCTGACGGGACAGCACTGAGGGGGCCTTGACCAGCAGCAGTGTGATATGGCAGTGATGTCTGCTATGAAGGACTGGAAGGAGGTTGTCTCTGTTGGAAGGCAGTAAGTCTCCAAACAGCCTTGTCAAAAGCAGCTTCAAGGTTCTTAGTGGTCTGGGAGGTTAGCCAGAGATATGGTGATGGTTCAGACCAATCAGGGCCTAGTCTGGAGCTACAGCTGGTATGACAAGGAGAGATTCAGCTTACATTACTGGGAGGGGTCAAGCAGGAGGTGATGACAGCAAGGCACAGCGAGAGTCACGATGATGACAGCATGATGCAACACTGCCCACTGCTGTGCAAAATATGCAGTATTATTATTTTGTACAGCAGAGGGCAGCGTTGTACCATACTGTAATGTGTCACTGACATCCTATGCAACTTCTCACAAAATTAATGCTGATATTAAAACTATTAACACTTCACCATGAAAAACAAATAAATATATCCATCATATAAATATTAAGGAATCTGAACCATCAAGGGCTCTTTAGCATTGTCTAGCCTTACATTTTAAGTATTTAGTAGTCTTACCTTTTCTAACATACTTTCAAGTCTATAATGCCTTATAAACTCCAGTAAAACAAGACAAACAGTCCGATATCAAGGTCTGAGAATGAATTCTGATTTAAGTCATTATTTTACTGCAAATCTGAGTCTTCTTAACAGAGCAAAGATGATTAGGAAAATTAAATTCTTTCACACAGACCCAGTGGGAATTCCATTAATAAATAAACAGCTGCCATTATTAAAGGTTTAATCAGATGGTTGTGAGAGATTGCATCACTTTGAATTACCAATGAGCTCAGTATCAATGTGAATTACTGTGATAAAACTGGGTGGTGCTGACAAAGTGGCTATCGCTAACCTGTCATAGTATACAGTATATGGAATATCATCTGAATTTTGGAACAGATATAGATAGGATAGATTACTCTGTGAGTGGATAGTTACACACTGCATCAGTGAAAGCATAAATAAAGATTCCCATGACTAACATGCCAATATTGCTCCTCAGTGAAATTGTGTTGTCCTCTTCACCCATCCTCTATTTACCTTTCCACGTGTCTACATTTCAGCTCTGCTCCTTCTATAATCTGACAAGGACGGCTTTGATTTCTCAACACCTTTGTAGCTCTTCTGCATGTGGCCATGCCCCCTCTGGATGCCAGACAACTATAATATCAATATTTCACAATCTCATGAATGATAAGAACATCTATAAACACTTACACTTATTACAAAAAAGCAAACAAGTTAACGCTGCAGTAAGGACTTATCATAGCACAGAATTTATTCACACAGACAGTTATTAATTCATTAAATAACTTGCTGGGAACTGGGTGATTAAGTTAGAGATTGTTAAATTTATTCTAGATTCAATAATGCGCAAGGACAGCCATTCTTATATTTTAGGGACAAACACTCTCAATATTTAATCAACATTTGGCCTTAATTCCAGTGATACTGTACATACAGTACTTTTAGAGACTTTTAGAGACATTTTATGTTCTTGCTGTTGAATGAAAGTTATGTTTTACATAGCATGTTATGTTGAGCACATTTTTAAATTATATGTTATTCATTTATATTGTGATCACCTTCCACAGGGCCCTGCAAAATAAATATTTAAAAATAAAAATTTGTAAATCAATAAATAAACATTGCGTTTTTCTGAGTCTGGACGTTTACCTTACAGATGGTATGAAGGGCTACACTGATGTTACAGATATTCAGTATAAATCCAGTGATGATTTTGAACTTAAACTATGCCATAGGCCACAAGCTCATTCATGAAGATCATTTTTCATTACAGGAATGAATAGGCAGTATACAGACAGTCATGCTGCCATGATGGACAACATGCAAGTAAAATAAGGTTTATATGAATGAAATAACCATAATTATTTTCAGTTTAAAGGTAACATATGAAGTCAGAAAATGTATTGCTTAGAGTGTTGGAATTCATCAATTAATAAAAGGAATACATCTTTGAAACACGGGTCTAACAGAAACGACTTGTCAAATTCATGAACAGTCTTCATATTTGCACCCAGTCGGAATATGAGCATTTTGCGGTAGGTTGCTATGAGTTTTTTAACTGAAACGTCGTAGCCTACACGGAAAATTATTCCAGAACACAGTGCGGCGGTGAATTTGATCGGAAATCGAAATTCAAATGAAGGACCTCCTGGCTGTCTTTGCTGCCGCATCTGCAATTTACAATGCGGGTAAACGTGACCTTCTGCGCTTGCTTCTCTTTCCCTTGACCTTCCTCTCACTGCCTCCCCCACAGCCACCTTAGGGGTCACCTTTCTTCACTTTCCAGCTCTGATTGCATCTCCACTCAACCATTGCTTAACGGTAGATAAATAACACCACATTTTCTTCCTTTTCTTACTTTCTTATTTATTTCTAGTATTACTGACTCCAGTAACTGTCATAACTCGCCTCCTTGCCATCCACGGTTTTGCTTTTAACTACAGTGTATGGGGACATTTCGTTTCTCGTCCGTGATTTGTCTTACTAACCCTGCACCGCAGTGACAGTAAGTTATATACGATACCTTTCCACACAAGCGCAGATATAAACCAAGCAGACGACGACTTTAGCAGTCCCGAAGTGAAAAGATTCGATAATTAAGATCAGCGCCGTGCAGGATAATCTGAGCGCAAACCCACATGCTGCTTACGAAGCCGTTTTTCGTGACAGTACAGTCATAGCTGAAACCGTGAATAACTGCTCTGTCCTTACCAAGACGAAGTCCGTTAAGTTCTGAGTGTCCCCGTTTGACACTGGCAGGATGCAGCTTGCTGTGATTCACTGTGCTGTGGTGTCACGGCTGCTCCGCAGGTGTACTGAAAGTGTTAACATTAGAGGTCACAATTTAGGCCTCTGTTGGAACAGGAAACAATCGGGCTGACGACAGTTTAATAAAAAAAAACCCCAATGATGAGTCTGGCTTTAAGTGAGACATTGTATAGTCATTTTTTCTCTGCTTAGCAGATGCTCCTAACGCCTGGTACAATTTACGTTTTACTGCTTTCTGTTTCGTCAGAATTCCCAAAAAAAGGCTTCCCTAAATAAGTATATAGGTACGGTCCGCTCCTCGAACCTGGTAACTGGGCCTAGCTGCCACCCTAATGCTACCTTATTCATGTACAATGATGTGTGGTGTATGCAATGCCCAGATCCACACCAGAGGTTTGAATCTGCCATCTTCTGGACACAAGCACATTTTAGTAACTTTAATATACTGCTTAGTTGATGTAAGCATAGTGTATATTTAAGTTTATTTTCTAATATGTGTAGACAAATTTTTCTCCTCATTTTTTTCTGATGAAAACCTATACAACCAAATATCCCTATATTAATATTCTGACATGTGTTTTGAGTCTAAATCCAATCCATCACAGAAGCCTGTTTCTTCTAATTAATTCTTCTAAGTTCCTATACAGTGTCACCAAGGTCATTTGAAGTGCTGAAAATGACACCATGAATCAATCACAACACACAAAGTGAAAACTACACCAAGGAAGTTAAGATACATTATCCTGAAAATTAAAATATCATTTATGAATGCATTGCTTTCCCCTCTGCGAACTTATTGAATTCGGTTTGCCTCACATTATTGATTTATTCCGTTGGCTTTTGGTGGCCCACTGGATAATTAACCAAAATTACACATCCTTAGGCTGAGTTTTATTTTCACATTTACGTAGGCCGCTCCAGGTCAAAGTGTTGGGAGGGGTTGTAGAGATTTTCATAATGGATGACCTAGGATTATTAATAATAGAATATGTTCACATTTTAAATTTAAACACATTCTGCTTCTCTTTGCTTAATGTGGAGTCTATTTGAATAAAATGTCTGTATCAGCATGTCTTCAAAACTCTGAAAATGAGATGTTTTTTAATCTGAACAGGTTCAGTCTGCTACAGTATGTATAGTGAAGCATTCATTAACGTAGTTTCTCATATTGTACCGAACAGAAATGATGACGCAATCCAAGGAGCTGAGATTCATATCCTTTAGTGTAATCAGGGAATAAGAATTCATGAAAAGTCATGTCAGATGTGAACAGTTGGAGCCTCTAATTTTAGTAAAACACAGGCACAACTTGATAATTGCTGGATGAACTCACTAAAACAGAAATGAATGTTATGATCAGAACTTCAAATTCTACAGTGTCCCTGGGCTATAGTTAACTCATCTTTATTAATCAGGAAATTGGGCATCACATGAAGCAGTGAGATAAAAGACTATGCCAATGTGTTATTTTTTCTTTAAACTTATAACCACACAGCTCAGAAGGGTGCTATAAAAATAATATTTAGAGTGACTGATGACAAAAATCAATTAACAAATAAAAATTTTCAGATCTTTCAAATATCAAATAGAAGCTACATTTTTACAAATTATTATTATATTTACCATGACAAAGCCCAGGATGTATAAATCATAGAAAAAAACACTGGAGAAATATGTGGCAAACAAATAAAAAAGTGAGCTCTTATTATATTCCTGAAACATACTACAGTGTTGCGCATGAGCCACCGATAACATTAATAAGGATGGGATGGACTGTGGCTTCATACCTTCGCAAATCAAACAAGCAAAAAAAAAATATATAATTGAAACTTGATAGCTGTTGAAATGAGCCGCCTCACTTTGTCTGAAAGGATGTGATATTCAAACGACTTGTGTACGGTAAATTACACCCAGTTAGAGGCTGTAATTCTGGCAAGTAAAGCCAGAATGATATGGGAAAGCATCACAAGGAATTAAATGTCATTGCGTAGGTGGTATTTATCACAGGCCCCCAAAAAGTCTGAGCCCGCCGCGCCGCCGAGCCGCCATCTCCAAGATGGCTGTCACCGCGTGCGATAAAGAACCACAGCAAGTCTGCGTTTGGCTACGTTGAAATAATGACATTCTGATATGGATCTCGTGGACGTCATGCAGCCTCCTCTCCCAGGAGAAAAGGCTAAAAAGTGCTCGAATAAAATAAAGCACATTTTATGGTAATGCGCCTTGAAAGATCAAAGTCCCTGTGCCTGGCTTTCTGACTTTTTAAAGTCATGTAGAATCGAAGAATTCCACTGTTATGGTAATACAAGGAATAAGCTGCCTTTTTCCTAGGGCTCCTTATCTTCATTAATTATGTTTAATACACTAAAAAACACTATAAAGGAAATTTTGCCAGGTCAGTGAGTTGACAGCTTACATGTCTTAATATAAAACGATGCAATGATAATCAGCAATAATCCCCTGTCTCTGCAGATGATGACTGTTTTCATGAGACAGATTTGTAGTCTTCTGAAGTGGTCTCAGTGTGGAATAGAGGCCTGGGGCAAATGAGCCCCAAGAGAGGTTTCTGACAGGAACCCACTGCCTGTCTTCACAAACGCCACCTCAAACACACCACTACTTTTTCTGCTCAGCAGTATTGCTGTTGGTCATGTGGTCTCTATCACCTAGTCTTGCTGTCATGCCTCCCCTAAGCATTCTTCTCTGTCCAACTTCTAGTCAGCAGACCTGAAGACTGCAGACTGAAGACAGCAGACTGAAGACCTCGTACTGCAGGACATGACAGGAAACAGCTTGTCACATGCAGCTCTCAGCCGGGGGGTGTGCATTTGCCCTGCTGGCTCAGGCTCAACGGGTGGGCTTTTCATTTCCGGCCTGGGTTGCACATGCTGCCATTTTCCACTGGTACCAGTTTACTGGATTGCTCTCTTGGGTGCAGGTCTAGGTTGTGTTGCTTGCAGTTATTATTATGTCTCAGCTGTGGACCTGCATACTTCTGCAACCTCCTTATCAACCTATGAGTTGGAGCTGGGCCAGGGCCTCCTAAAACTTATTTTTTTCATTATATGTGCTTTTTATGGTAGGGAAGGGGGATGTTCACGTTCTCTCTCCTGCTGCCTACGGTCTTTTGCTTTCTAGTTTTGCTGGAATGTGTGCAGTTCTGCTGTGTCTACTTCTTTTTATCTACAACTCTCAATTACATATAGGTGGTTGTAAGCGGAGGAACTAACCAATTCTAGTTGCCTTCCCAGCTGCCACTGCCTCACAACCTTCCAGTGCACTGGCCTTTTTTATTATTATTTGTCTTTTCCACAACGAGCATTATTGAGTGTACTCGTGATGTTGGTGATGTTTTCTGGTGATGATTTTTTACGTGTAACGTCATAGATTTGGATTCACTGGCAGACAAATGACATCATGTTTGTTCTGGATTTTGAAGTCAGCTTAGCAACCGTGGTAAGCAGTGGCCTGCCCGGCAGAGATACGTACAGCGGTGCAGGCTACTCTTGACAGATGACGGCAGACCAGGGCGGGGCGGGCTACGGCAGAAGCTGCGAGAATGAGGAACACAAGCTTTTAATAGAACGACCCGCAGCGGTGCGAACATCGCAGGCGCAATTAGAGATGAAAAGGAGGTGTGGACAGCAGGCGCGTATTGTTATGAGAGCGGTGTCTGGACCTCAGACTGACAGCAGAGCGGAAACAGAGTGGGACTGACTCACACAGACTCCTCACATACGCATGCCTACGTGACCCTGCGCAGGTGCCAGCTCGCTCAATTGCTTAGAGTGGGAAAACTCTACAGTCACATACTTGTAGATAAGATGAAGGCACGGAGGTACGTTTATTAGGTCTGGAGTCCAAATGCATGCGGAAGGACAAAGACAAATGCAATGTCCCTGCTGTGCATGCAAAAATCAATCACATAAAAGACCATGTGACCTAAATCGGAGGTGTTGTAGGCCTGGGAATAGCTACAGGAGAGAAACATCTATGTTATGAGACTCGTGGACAAAGACAAATCCTGGTTCAGTAATCTCAGTCCCAGTGAATAACATTGCATTTCACTATTTGACATTACATGTTTCGTAATACTGTTCTAATATTATTCACAATTGACACAATTGCCATACTTGGTAGTCATGCCCAACAATGCTTCTAATTCATAGTGCCTCTTGTGGTAACCACGTTATAAATGTGGGCTGTGGTTAGTGGAATCCTACATGTGCAGTCTTATCTCAAAGCCAACACACCTAGTCAGGACTTCAATCATTTCTGCAACTTTAGACATTTGAGGGCTAAAGCACTGAATTTAATATTTTTATATCATTTCAAAACTAGTAAAAAATGTTTGATGTTTGCACCACAGACTTTATGAAGTGTGAGGATCTGTCAGGTAAGACCCAGGCAAGGTAATTATTTAGGTAGCATGCTAACATTCTGAGGATCTGTTTTTTTCTTTCATTTATTTTATGTTTACAGGAAAAATACAAGTGAGGCGTCTTGCTTTACTGTACAAAGGTAGCGTCTTGTCACTTTAATCTGAACCAGGAAAGGTGTTGCATCATGATAAATTCATTTGCTTTATGATATGATTGGTTCATTATCTATGGAATTAAACTATTTAAAGAATATTGCTCATGTATGTGCAGCATATGTTTTAAAACTTTTACCGCCAACATCACTGTATGTAAATAAATAATCTGTCTTCTTTGAAACGAGAATGAATTCTGGTTTAAAGATAACACTGAGGACAGGACAGTTAATAGGATTATGATAAACCTATGGCAGATTATTTCCACATTTAACAATAAGAACACTCTTTTTTGAGAGGTGAACATCATATTTATCATATTCCACCTCTACATAGCGATTCACACACAGATACGTATTGGTCTGAATAGAATATGCTGAGTATTAAACAGAGAAAGGGGTTATTATCATTAAAATAACCAGAAAGACTAAACGAATAATGAAAGGGAATATGAATTCAATTTTGATGACAATATTATCTCAAGTTACCTTTCCTAACAGGTAAGATTATCATTGGGATTCCAAATAGGTTGCCTGGGTGAGGATTTCCCTTAGCTGGCCACTATTGTGTGGTTTGAGCTGTAGGGTTAATGTCACACTAATTAATTCAACAATCCCATGCAAAGGACATAGTAACAATGAATATGCAAAGAGAAACAATGGCATTTCATCTGCACAATGTAATGATTATGAGCAATGGAAAATAAGCACATCACACCAAATCAGGGTTTAGTTAGACAGTTGTCATGCAGTTGCTTTTCATGAATGGAAATGGGGTTACGAAATGGCTTTATATTGTTAAATGAAAATAAGGTGATTCTGGCATCAAGTCAAGGAATAGATCTTCTTGGTTAATATAAAAGGCCACCCACTTGACTGAACTCGGCGTCTTTATCACATTTTCTGACTGAGAATGAAGCAAACACTCTATACTTTATGAATATTGTATGAAGCAAACTTGACACCTGTTCCTGAAATCTGTTTTTTTCCATTGTACTATGATGTGTCTCCTAATGGAAAAGTAAATACATTTTTCATCAGTAATATTGAGGTAAACATGCACATACACTCTCACACATACACACAATTTTAGCTCACAAACATGTGAAATAGATCAATTTGTGAAATAGATCAGACACAACAAGAAAATTGAGCAAATTGACGACATATTTTGATTGACTGTAAAAGTGAGTTAATGCAAACTGTGACTCTAGCTGTACTGTCTACCTGAGAGGATGTCACTCAAATCAAATTGAATTTTGAATTCCCCTTCCATTTGAAAGTGACTGGAGTGACAGGAACATGCATATGAGTCAACTGTAATACTGGAAGTTACAAGACATGAAGCATGTCTCTTCTTTTGTGTGCACATGCTGACAATAATTCATCATGAATATACTTAATAAAAAAATTATGGTTCTGTCAGGAAATTAAAAAAGCACATATCAGACAACTGATAAAGGAAAGTCATTTGCACCCTGAAACTGTTTATTTATGTTTGCAGGTGTTTGCACAGGAATGATACGACACATTCTGATTTACAGAGAACAATATGACACCAGAAAACAGGTAGACACCTAATACACTCTCTGACAAAGCCAACTGTCTAAGCAGGAGGAAGGGTTTTTGTCTTTACCATTATGACGTTAGCAAGGAAATTAATGTCTTGTCTTCATGATAGTTAATGTCTTACCAATCAAAAATGTAACAAAACCAAGGTCTGGTTTGAAAAAAATCCAAATATTTGACAGTAAATAGTTATTGAGCTACAATGTGTATTATTGCATTGCATTATGTGTATTGTAAGCTACTGGAGTGTAAATCCATCCTTTTGTAGAGATGTTTCCCCAAAAAGTAAACAGACCATTGTTTTGAACATGCATGCATAATTGTCTCCAGTAAGACTAGTCCATCACAAGTCAGTCAGATGCAGAAAAATATGAGTGACTAAATTTCAGTACCAAAAAAGTTTAAAATGTTAACCTCCTTACTTTTACTTACTTTCTTCCTAGTTCTTTGTTTCCAAGGAAACAGCTCAACTGGAATTTTTCAGATGGAGCAAGATCACGGCATTACAATGCATTGTATGATTTTATTAGTGCTTGTGTGAGAAAGGCTTTTTAAAGACACTAGAAATTTGTCTGAATTAGACAGGCTTATGTTAGACACAGGCATAGGCATAGGTTTAATTGGTGGTGGGGGGCATGTCACCCTCAATGTTGAGAGAATGTTAACTAACTGCACTGTAATGCAGCATTTATGTGAATGGAAACAGCAGTGCCCCCTCCCGGAAGTTCGGATGAAACCTATACTCCTGGTCCCAGATAAGACCGCTCTGTGCACTGGTTTAAGTCTGATTTACTGTTGGATTTAGTCATAGACTTAAGTCTATCTTTAAGTAAGGCAATAAGGAGTTGAGCATGAATTTAGGATGCACTAGCATACAGCTGACTTAACTGGCATGACATGAAACCCATGTGGGTAATAAACCTACCTAGAGCAAAGCCTGCTAAGACATAATGTTTACTGTGAATGACACCCATTATTGGATTATGCACTTTGAAATGAACTCTAGACTCACTCCAAAACCTGAAGAAAGGGCTTCAATGAGCCCAGATATGGCTTGCCTAGATTTGTTCAAACTAACCAAAGACAGTGTTCCCATATGTGGTTGAAGAAGGACACAAGATTTTAAATTAACAACAAAAACAGTATTGTAAAAACATTGGCCTATAATGGTAAGGGTGCATCAAAAATCTCAGCTGTACTCCTGACAGCAATACATTTGAACAAGCATTTCTTTGTCATTTGAAAATAATTAGTGATTTAATTGAATTTGTTGAAAAAATAGGATTTGCAGAATTAAATATTACATAAGTACTACTTTGACATAATAAAAAAGCCATTACAGAGTGGAGGAGTTTTTCATATTCTGACTGAAAGTGGTGAATGCATTTTGGACAAGTCTTGAGATCAGTGTACAACCTATTGCAAGTGGCTTGCAAGGCTAATATATAAACGATTTGAGTGGCTATGATACTCTATATCTTGTTATGACTTCTGTCTGCCGTAGGAGGTCACTATTGAGCCTGAAGCGTTAAATGATTTGAACCACAGGTCCATTTCAAAGCAATTCCTTTAAGTGGGTTATTTCCAAAAACCTGACTTTTCCTCAGTACTTGCATTTACACCAGCCTGTACCCAGCTATGCCCTATTGTGCTCAAGGCTTCCACTGTGTTTACACAACCTGCAGGTAGCCTATACAACCTGAGCTATCAGGTTCCTCAGTCCCAAATATGACAGTGGAAAGTGGCATATTTGTTGTGACTTTGTTGACTCTGGGATCAAAATGTTTTTGTTCACACATGCCTACTAGCTAAGCAGCACCACCAAACAGGCATTTTATTTTATTGTATTGACTTCCTGTGAGAAACATTGCAAAACCTGGATGAAAGATATTGCAGTTCCATCACTTCCACGTGAATGCCACAATGCCTGCATGATCTAGTGTCTGGAATGTCTGGTGATTTTCACACATGAATATATTAATGTGGCATTTCAAGGGTCACATTGAATTATTTCTCACTAATGAAATGCCCCATGTATATTTTGATATTTTCAAAAATGTAACACAAAATGTATTGACCTGCATATAGCTTTGTGGGTGGGCTGTAGATGTTCATGTTTAATACAGTCAGTGAAATCCTGCTGTTTGGCTTCGTATACCATCACATTTTTCTGAAGGTAAATTCAAAAGTGGAGCAGTAGTAAGTATTTAAAAGGTGGATTAGTGAGACTTAGTGAGTTGTGAATTACAGGAGCAGAAGCCAGCTGTGGTTCCAGAATTAAGGAATACATGGGCACCGTCACTCTTGTATTTAGGCCACTTAAAAGCCCCACATTTTCGTCAGTGAATGAATTCAGTTGGTGAGTAATGCCTGTCATCTTTTGCCTGAGCTCAGTTATCACATTAAAAGGTTATTCCTCACTTTGTGTCATGATATGAACCCCTTTGGACAGCACAGTTCTCTCCAGCCCTTCTGGGAAAAACAGATTAGCTCCAACAGCATGTAATGAACTTTTACACCAAGGATCGTAGGAAGACATAAACATAAAAGAGCATGCCGCAGGATCAGCTATGAACTCACCGAGCGCAGATGACGTGCGGTTATGGACGGAGAGCACGATGGCAGCAGTAGTTTGTAGTTGTCATGGAACTGTGCTTCTAACCAGAAGGATGCAGGTTTGATTCCTATGCAGAACAGCACTATTCTTCCCTTGAACAAATCAATATGAACTTCCTCAGCTAATATCTATGAAATGAAATGTGTGTGTTAAGTATACACATAATGTAAACATTAGGCCTGGTTTGCATGGTCTTAGTGCAACTTACCAGTCTGGTGTAAGTGTTTGGAGGATCCATATTATGGATAAATAAAGTGTGAAAGGTACGACACTGTGAAGGTATAGAGCCACAGAACCTGACACCCAAAGTCTCATCTGAAGAAAACAACACAAAAATGATCACATTATGGTGCAGTAGTGATGAGAGTCACTTTTATCATGCACTCATGATTGAGTGAGCCAGATGAGTTCTGGCGATTCACACCTTATTACATGGAAAACCCCATAACCAGCACTCAATATCAGTAAGAGTTTGTATGGCTAAAAATAACAAATACTAGTGTGTCAAGGACTGCTTGTTAACATCCAGATTGTTGTAAATCACTGACTAGTCCTATGATGAGCAGTTTTTATGTAGATATCACTATAGCTGAACATGCAGTCACTTGACTAAAATTTTGGAGCTGGCGAAGACTCATTACAGTTTTTGTATGACAAGGACGTGTGACAACATTTGAATATTGCTAATACTGTGAAGTGATTTCAATAACCATGATATAGCTACCTATGCAACTAATGTCCAGTGGATCTCTATCTGTTTTTGTAAGTATTTTACAGCATATGCATTATTTTTCCAGTACACCTTTCTATTAAATAAGACCTGCTGTATTTTATGTTGTACAGGGAAATTTTTGTTCTTCAGCATTGGATTTATTTGATAAGTCATCAATGACATCAGCAATAATGGCTTCAGCCCAAATAAGGTCACACACTTGGACAGCATGTCTGCATGAGTAACCTCTTCTAACAAATTGTTGCTTGCTGAACAGTATAAACGGTTGTTTTGTGTGCATGGAGCATGTCTGGTTTATTTGATATCTCTTGAGCAAACTGTTTTTAAATTGTGAGGTTGCTATTGTTATTTGTAATTGAATTGTGAGCTTGTTATTTGTCTGTATGACTCTTCCTCTACTCTGTGAATTTTCCTCTCACCACACGTTTCTTATCACGATCACCTGCTGTTGAATTTTATCACAGTATTACTAGTGCATTGGTGCCTAACTTTTTGAACCACACCTCAATCTGCAGATCCCACTCCCACATAACACACAATGCTGTGAGACTTGCAATCTTGTGCCTGTATATTTTATAAGTGTTTTTAAGAGTAGCAAGAAGCTTGCATAGGCCCTTGTGCCATAACAAAATCTGGCCCATTTTCATCTATAGCAGTTATTCCCTTGCAGAGATGCAGTATGGAAAACTGACAACACTAGCGGATTGATTTGTTATTCAAGATCATTTAGCATTTACCTTAGAAGACAAAAACATTGGCTGGTGATCAAGCATGTGTTTTCGCTGAAGACCATCTTCTCTCTGGTTAAGCAGAGACTTTGAATGTTCCTAGGCTCAAGCTCCAGACTTCAGGAGCACGTACGAGCAAAAAATCTGGCTTAAAAAAACTGTATTGGTTATATAAGATTTGCGATGTTTATTAACTCTTATGTTAGTGTCATAATTGTCACCTCTTAGGAATGCTTGTATTTTTCCTGTGCTGAACACTTTATTGTTTCCGTGAAACACTCATTAAGGAGATTCTGCAGCATGATGTGTCTGCAGGGATGTGGGAGGTTCCCCTGTCGGTGGTAAGAAGCCTTATAATCATTTGAGGTGACACTGCAACGATCACAATGGGAAAGATGAAGTCTATATCATTCTATCATTATTCTTATCTTATAAGCCAGTACTAGTTTATCATTATTACATGTGGTCAGACACACTCGCTTACTCACAAATGCACACATATTCACATACACACACACACTTGTGTAAACATACTGTATGTACATTTTACACATACATACAAAGATTATCCGCTTTTGGGGACAATAAAGTAATGTAATCACATCACTTTATTGTCTGTGTCCTCCCCCAGTATTAATTGAACCGGTTTGTTTTTTGTTTTACCTCTCAATGGACCTGTTTTGTACAGTGGTATTGTCATTCAGTTTCCTAGAATCTACACTCTAAGTTTAATTCCTAGAATTCCTACGGAATCACTTTGTACAAGTGCAAAAGGCCAAAACTGGTTCTAGATTTCCTAGTGCAATCCAAGCCCTTGTTCATAGAGTGAATTTCTGTAATTTTATACTATTTTTGGCATAGTACAACTTATCTTCAGCTCCACATAATGAAGCCAAACTGTAAAACAATTTTTGTGAAAAGAAACAGAAAATTGTTTATTGGGTGAAGGAGTTGACTTAGAACATCTAGTTTGCTGAAATAACAGAGTTCTGTCTGAACTAAAAATAAGTGTAATTAAACATGTTTTGCACCACATGTCATATAGGTGCTGTATGTTGTGCTGGGTTTTGATCAGTCCTTTGTGTAAAGGTATGGATGAGAAGATGACATGAACACGTCATGCTTTGGAGCCCCATTAGCCTGACGCATTGTGTTAAAAACCCTGACTTCAGTCAGACTTCAGTGAAACCCTCAGGAGAACAGGCAGGGCTTGAAGGAGGCAGTGTCAGATCTTAGCGTCGCTTTCTCTGTTCTTTACATAATCAGCTCAACAGACTTCAACCTCAACAAACTAGTAACACATTTCAAATATGCAAAAGGAAATGTCTGCATTTTCTCTTAGGCTTCAGCTGTAAGTGTTAATGAATCCACAGCATTGTTACATAAAGAAGGAGTGAAACACACACATGTGCTGGGTTCCTCCTTCTTTGTGAGATGTACAGAAGTAGCGCCAGTGTCCATGTGCAGCCTGTCAGCAGGAAACAGAGGAAATGTTAATTATCTAAAGTATTTAACACAAAGGCGAACAATATTCTTGACTAATGTACTCATTGGACCATGGACCTATGCACATCCCAGCAACTCATGCATTAACAGCTCCTTAGTCCCAAGCAAGGACATATTCCTCTAGAGTTCTACATACGGATTACCATCACTCTCTCATGCACACAGAACAAGCTCCACAGCTTTAAACACCGTGCACATAGTACACAATCCAGCAAGATGTTTCCCCACCTGGTATGGCAATGCTTTCAAACCTGAATGACCAGTCTTCTCATCAGTCTTAATGTCATCCCACCTGTGATTCCCCCCAAAAAGTATTGGCAACAGTCATTGATGTATTGTATACAAGTATCTACCCTATACTTCTCCATCACAAAGTATTTGTTATTTGGCAATTACCTTGACCCTGCTGTGGGCTTTGATCTTCATTCTGGTGAGTGACACCTTGGCAATCAATTCTATGTGACATAGAGAATGTATATTATATATAACATAGAGAATGTTTGGCTAAAAAATCACAATCACCCCCCACATGACCTAGCATCCAGAAGACAAGCACATCAACACCTACATAATCTGGTTGAGGAAGAAACTCAGAAACTTAATTGTAAGAATTCATTCCACAAAAGTCAAAACTGATCAAATCTACTAGCACCGAAGGGTCCAAATGTACCGATAATACAGCCAAATCAGGTCTGTTCTCCTCAGTCCTTTGTAGAGCCAGCAAAAGGGCCATCAATTCAGTCGTACAAACAGACAGTCCATCAGAGACTCTCTCACACAGCGTGATGTCAAACTGAAATAACAATACATTACCAGTCAGTCCTATTTTAGTTTTAATTGGCTCCAGAAGCTTCATATCAACAGATGGCAGATGGAAAAACCAAGAATAAACATGAGCTATAACAACAGTAGGTACACCCTCCCTCACAAACCCAGAGCTTCTGCTGATGTTTTAGCCTCCCAATCAAAACCTGATTCCTTTTTGTCACTGTGGACCCAACAGTCATGCACAAGAGCCTTGGTAGGGTGAGTGTCAATATGACCCTGTGATGTAATCCAGTATGCTGTTGCTGGCTTTACATTCATATCTGCTGCTCAACGTCATGTCAAAGCTCTTGAGAGGTGTACACTGACTCCGACTCCGTGAATCAGAACAGTACACCAAACACATAACATCTCTGAAATGGTGGTCAATACTGGAAGAGGTTCTGTTCTCTCAAACACAGACCGACCAGAGGACAATAAACATTCGTGGTCAAGTAGCCCCACAACTATTTCACATAAAGAAACCATTTAGGCTATCAAGCCGAAGCATGCTACACAACAAATTTACGACTCCACGTTGACATCATGCACTCCCTTCCGTTTGTAACACTTTGGTAGCTATTATAAATAAAGTTTTCAAGGGAGAATTTCCGGTAGTGAAACACCGGAAGGGACGGTTTCAAATCCTTTTTTGTTGTCGCTTTCCATTTAGCTGGTTAACGTTAGCTGTATATTTGTGTTGTTCAGTCATTTTTATTTGCACAATTAGCCACACAGAATTGAGAAACCCTGAAAAATGCTGTCTTTAGACTTTCTCGATGATGTACGGCGGATGAATAAGCGGCAGGTAGGTTTAGCGCCAGTCAGCTACCGAGTCCTTACTGACATTTCGCTAACGTTCGCAAACTACAGTGGATAAATAGAGTAGTACCTGGTAGCTAGCGATCCAGCTAGGTAGAATAATAAATATAGCTGTAGTACCAACATGATTAACCAACTAGCTAGTCTTGACAGATTACTGACTGATGTAGGTGGGTAACGCTGTTCGTTTTGCAGCTTGCTAGCTTGCTGTGGGAAATACCATATGCTTTGCGTTTACGGTGCAGTTGTTAAGTTAGAAGCAAGTGGAAGTTTGTAGTTATGCTGCCATTTGGCTGTGCCCATATATTAGTCTTTTCTGTTGTCAGACATCGAGATATGAAGATTAGTTATGCAAAACGTAACTTCACACAGGGTGAATTATATTTTATATTGAAACCGAATGTCTTTTGCAGCTCTACTACCAGGTCCTGAATTTCGGCATGATCGTATCCTCAGCTTTGATGATTTGGAAAGGCCTTATGGTTGTGACTGGCAGCGAGAGTCCAATTGTGGTAGTTCTCAGGTGAGCTGTTGACCTTTTTATCATGGATAAAACATCACTTAAACATTGGAGTTTTGATGGCTTTACAAACCCCATCCCGTGCCATCAATGACTTGATTTGAACCAGTCATAGTTTCACTGTAAAGAACAAAATATTCTCATTGGTTGAAAGGGTTTAGTGGTTGACAGCACTCTGTATCTCCAGTAATAGAATTGTCCATAAAAGCATCTCTCCCAGCATTTTGGGTTATGTAGCTGATTTCATCTTACATCTACACTCAGTCATTTGGCACACACTGTAATCTAAAATGATTATCAAAGGTCACATCTTTGTGGAACTTTTCATATTTGAAAATGTGTCAGCCTGTCACGCAGTAGTGCAGTACTGAGCACAGTAGTCCTACATTGTGTTAAAGTGTCGTTGGGGTGTCTGTGTGTCATTGACTGCAGTGGGAGTATGGAACCAGCTTTTCACCGGGGAGACCTCCTCTTCCTGACCAACAGAGTGGAAGATCCCATCAGAGTTGGAGAAATTGTAGTCTTCAGGATAGAGGGACGAGAGATTCCAATAGTCCACAGAGTCCTCAAAATTCATGAAAAGTAAGATAGGAGGTCTGCCCTCCAGGAGTGAATGTCAAAACCAGAGTCTTCCAGCTATCTTTGTAGGTGGAGTTGTCAATAAATTAGTTCTGCAGTTTCAGTTCAGTTAAAATGGTACCACATACACACAGGTCTATAGCATGAAGTACTGTTTCTTTTGTTGATTTCAATGACAGATGAGTAGAATGATTTCCTATTCTTTTTCCTTGTCAATAAGACATAAGATGGATGCATTGCCTACTGGTTCCTGAAGAATATAGTTTGTTTTGTTGAGAAATCTGTCTAAAATTTCATAATGTTTACAATACCTATGTGAAACATATGTATTTATTCCACTGTTGTATTTAAACATGTATGTAATGGCAGCTTCTTAATGGGTTGTCAGTTTTTATAACATATAGCTTCCTCTGTGGGCAGCTGCAAAATCTGTTGATGTCAAAGGTTGTGTTCTCATCAAAATCTGAGTTTTTCTTTGGATTTTGCTGTTAATACTATGGTGTGAAGTCTGACCTTGTAATATTTTTCATGAGAACAAAACAAAACCATTCACATTAAATATGGATAGTGTAATAGTTACAGTTTTCTTCCATGTAAACACAAGGACGTGCTCCTGTAGATGCTAGCTAATCCTCCCCAAAATCTGTTTTTGTGTTGCCATATCAGTCCTTTGCTTACCTTTAAAGTAATGGACAAGGATGACTAAATGGACACACCCACATAACACAGAGTAGTAGAATCCATACAGGGTGTTTTGTGAAGGACTTCCCAGACTGTATAGTGTGAAAAGGTTGTTTGTGAGAATGATGGAATGGCTCATTATAGTTTCATAGACACAAAAAAATCCCTTTGTTTTCAGAGAAAACGGAGACATTAAATTTTTGACCAAAGGAGACAACAATGCAGTGGATGACCGGGGCTTATACAAGCAAGGTCAGCATTGGCTGGAGAAGAAGGACGTGGTCGGCAGGGCGCGAGGGTAAGCCTCTCTCTGCTGCGGACGTGCCAGTTCCACACTTGCACTTCCTTTCTAGCTTCTATCTGGTCTAGCCTCTACCGCATGCAGTGCATTGTACATTGAAAAGAAACAACATGTTTCTACTCTGTTAGCCAAAATTATCAAAGATGGAGCATTGCGTCTTGCATTAAAAAAAAATCATTTTTATTTGAAAAATACATCTTTGAAATGGAACAGTATATTAGTTTGTCGATCAGCAGTATTAAAGATGGCTTTCCAATTGTATTTAAGACTTTCATTCTTTCATTTAACCCCCGTCTAACCCTCTGCTGTACTGTACCTGAGCCATAGTTGATGTCACGTCAGTATCCTCTTCCAAATACAGAAAGTCAATGCAGCCTCATGCTAAATCGAGCATTAGCAGGAATAAACGTCAGTAACCATGGTGTGAACTTCTCTTCTAGGTTTGTTCCATACATAGGAATTGTTACGATTCTCATGAACGACTACCCAAAATTCAAGGTGAGGTTTTTAATGTCCAACAACAAAATAAGTGTTTCTCAAGTGTGATGGGACTTTGGGATCTCACAGTACTCTCGATCTTGATTTTTCTTTTTCAGTACGCTGTTCTGTTCCTGCTGGGACTGTTCGTGTTGGTCCATCGGGAGTGAAGGCTTTGCCTGAATTATTTGCAGACGGTTCCTTGTTTCAGCTGTGACTTTGTTACAAGTGTGACTCCTGCTCCTGTGCCTCCGGATGGAGGGATGGGGGGGTCATTTTTAAAGCACCAATTTTTCTATGGTCCCTGCCAGGCATTGATGTGTTCCACTAAAACCAAGCTGAAAACAGGGGTTGCTTCCTTATCAGGGAGTGAGACTTTGGTTATAATAAAAAGGGTTCTGGAATTCTCACAAATATTCCGCTTCTTTCAAATTCTTTTGCTAAGTTGCATTTTTTTTTGCTTTCATTTTTTAAAGCTTTTTAAAAACATGAATAAGGTCGTAGACAGTGTCACATTATTTTTCAAGTCTTTTAAAAGTGTCTATAAATATCTAAAAAAAAAAAAAACTGAACCAGTTGAGCTGTGTAATGCTTCAACGGACAAAGCTTATATAAAGATATCCCAGACAGTTCAGGTGTTACTAAAGTATCAGCAGTTTGTAGCCTCTTGGGGGAGAGGTTGCATATGATGTTGTGAATTATGGTAACATGTTCCATATGCTGTGTGCAAACTGCAACTCCATTTGCTTTAGTGGAAACGATAAGGGTCAAAGCATATTAAATATATTCAGTAACTTCCTTGTGTGTACTTTGAAAAAACAACACGATTGTTGACTCAAAGTTATTGTGTTGGAATAATTTGTCCTGTCCAGAATGTCTGGAAAGTTTTCTTGATGTTACAAGTGACTGAAATGAAATAAATGATCCATGAACCACAAAAAATAATGTAAAGATATTTTTTTAATTGCATAGATGAAGAGAGGGGGTGCCCTTGTAGGATTAACAAGTTTAAGACTGAAGGTTTTAAAATGAAAGTCATGAAGTAAAAACATTCTCAGTGCTATTCAGGCAGCTGTATGCCATGTTGGCTGTATTGTTATAGACATGTTAGCTCAATTTCTGATATTATATATGGACAGTTAGTATTGTGTGTGCTTTGGACAGCAGTGCAACGTCTCAGCTCCTTTGCAGAGTGCATGTGTGTGAGAGCGAATGGGTTAAATATAACTAAAAGGGATTCCATCTGTGCAGTTTATGGCTGTTCACTGTATTTAAAGGTTTTGACTCAATCTTTTGTGGCATTCTAGTAAACTTTGAAGCATTTTTAAAACAGGTCTACGGTTATGGTAAACCCAAGATTTACCCCAGGGGGACACTAACAAAGATAAATCAACCTGCAGAAGGAGATTCTTCACATTAATATTTCAACAGGCAGCAAGACAGAGAAAATACCTCTGGCATTTTCAATAAGATAAACTACAGCCAAAGGAGGATTTTTTTATGTGCAAAGTTTAAAGCAGACCCTCTTACTAACAGAACCAAGCAAGTCTCTAGAGGGTTCCTCTGTTTTTGAGTAGCTTTGCATGAATTTCACAGGGCTGGTTTGGCATCTAGTAGAACAAACAACAATTACAGTTGATAGTCTGGCCCAGAAAATGATACTACCAGAGGACATGTAGCTCTGCAGTATAGTTTTGGCTCATCTCCTGGAGTGGGTTGCACTGACATGTTTCAATATGAAATCCCTATATGAGATTGCTGAGTTGTAAATTACATTCAAAAACTGACTCAAAGGTTAGTGTTTAATTTGTCACAGAGTGATGTACCTGTGTATTTTAAGTACATGAGTTCAGATATGTAATTAACATACCACTTTCTGAAAATATAGATGATCACTATAAAGAGTTGTGGCAACAGGACTAAAATGGTCTGAATGGAAAATGGAAATGGTTGTAAAGGTCAGGGTTGGGCCAGGAAGCAGCTGCAATCCCCTTCAGCATCTTGTTGTAACATAGATGGGGAGTGACAAGGAGATCCCCCATAAACACTTATAATTTCAAGGGGAAAATTAGCAGGTTTTCCCAGCTCATGAAATCAACTGGAGTGTCGCTTGGTGGAGTGCAATGTCTGTCACCCTTAATAGTTGTCGTAGCACTTCTGAAATCATTTCTTCTTGGTCCCAAAGGCAGTCGTTTCACCAGCTTTTAACACAGAGTCATCCATGTCATTTTTACGTAACTTTATGACAGATGGACAGACAAACAGGCAGACAGTTGCATGCAGGCAAGCAGGAGAGATCACAACCTCTGTCCCTCCTGAACATTTGCAGAGGTAATTAGTGAGTGAAGATTGCGACTGCACACCACAACTAATCAAATGCTGCCTTACTAACGAGAGCAACCCCTGAGAGATCATGGGAAGGGGAAGACTTAGCCTCTCCTTCTGAGGAAAGTGCAGGAGGATCTTGTGTTCAAGCCAATAGGGCTGCAAGTGGGGGTGGGGTATGTTTAAGGCAGGCTATGTCACTGGTAATGGATTGCATTTGTACTTTCAGTCCTTCGTCTTCACAGCCATCCATCACTCTCATAACCTTTGTGAAGTCTTAAAGTGCACATGCTAGCATCGGCGCACACGTCTGTTCTCAGAGAATGCTTTTCCTCCATAAAATCACCTGGTCAGCCATTGCACACCTGAGACTGGAGGTGAAAATCATAATGTTTCTGTGCATTGGTGCTTTGAAGAAATATCTTAATGACACCAATACTGTATACAGCACATTCATAAATGGCCCGCTCCAAGTATGCTGTATAGTTATACTCTTCCCATTATCTGGGACTTCACGGGAAAGATAATTAGGCACCCCAGAAATTTGTACCAGTGTACCCGCACAGTGACTCATATCTGACTCATATTTGATATTGCACATTATGAAAAAAAGGCCTACCTTTACGTTATATTATATTTATGGCCCTGCTTGTACGAATGAATACACGTTTTTAGCAATTATTTTTCAGAGGTTGAGCAAACATTAAGATAATTATAATAGTTCTAACTTTGGTCACATTACTTTCCAAGTAAACACTAAATACATAAACTTTTATGTACTGTATGTACACATTTTGGCTCTAATATTGTGCACCACAATGTTAAATATTTAACATCTCATGATGTGATAAGTGGATGATACTTTCTGAAATGTTTTCTTTTCTTTCCAACACAAAATCTCAGCAGATCCTAGGCTTTCCTGATGTTGATCTGCCTCATTATCACTACTGATTAAATGTAACTACTGTTACATTACATATCCATGTGCATGATACATATATAATGTAGTAATTGCATTCTATATCGACATTTTATGTATTGTTTGACTTGAAATTTAAGGTTTTCTTGACTACATATTGCATATGGGGTAAAGGAATTTAGAATAACAAATTTTTAAATGTATTCAAACTCAGCATGATTTTTTAAAGCTCATTTTCACTCTGAATGACAGACTGATGTTGCATGCTGTCGAACTTCACAGGTCGATGCGTAAAGGATGACGTTAGTTAGTCAGATGTTGGTGTGCTGTTAAGGATTAAGGGTTGTGCGTAAAAAAAGTCATGACTTCCTGTCAATGAGAAAAGCCCACCCAATCAGTATCATATAAAGGCAGGAGCAGAGTCGCAACAGCACAAGACGGTCAAGAAAGAGGAGGCAAACATACCACTTAAAGGCACAGTTTTGAACATACCAGAGGTATCCGTGAAAATTCAAGCTCTACGCATCTGTCATATCTGCTGGAGAGATGGCTGGAGTTACCTGGAGCAGCATTTGCCATCTTGGGCTCCTCACCTATCTTTTGCTGTTCTCTTACATTTCTGTGACCACTTCAGTGAGTCTCGACCTAACTGAGCTTAGAAATAAAGTTGCAAAAATTAAAGTAAATCCGAGGGGGAATTTATGGGCCACAGGTAAGTCTATAGGAACTCCACCTGTCGACATGTTATACCCTATTTTTCCCGCTTAGTACGTCGGGACCTTTGGCTTCTTTGACTTCTGGGATCTAATCTAAATAATATTCACATAAATTCGTCGCCTAAAATAGAAATCTTTATTTTTGTACGATTGTATGAAGCAGTTGTTGTTAGATCATTTAAATGTGTTATTTAAATTAAGATTTAGAGGTGCATTATTAGAATATTTCAATGCATTGAGGAATGTCTCCATGAAAATAATAATTAATTTTAAAATGTTTACACTGTAGGCGTGCGTGAATACGCAGTGCATTAGCATCAGACTTAAGATGGATTTTACGACGAATAATAATCTGTGTTGTTTTTTTGTCTCCTTCTCTCTTTCAAAGGTCACTTCATGGGAAAGAAGAGTGTTGTGGACAGCTCGTTGCTGGCGTCTTCCAATGAGCCTTCCATGAGCGCAATTCAAGTAGCTCTGAGCCCCGAGCGGCAAGCGCAGGACTTGAGGGAGCTAGTCACACAGGAGCTGCTGAAAATCGCGCTGCAGGCTCAGTTACAGGACGCTCCGAGGAAACAAGATGCTGATGACCAGGTAAGCCAGCGAACTCATGCAAAATGAAACGCAAATTAAAAACTCGTGACAAATAAGATTTAATTGAAATCTGCAATGCAGTAGCGTAAGCAAGCAACTCCTAATAGAGCACAACTGATGAATGGACCAATTATTATTTTGCTGTACTTCAACCAGAAACATTTGGCAATGGCAGAAGTATAATCCATTATACTTAACATTTTTAATGTCTTAGCTCGTTGTTTTGCAAACTTCAATATTTTCACTAAAAGTGTGTTGTGAGATGTATGTTTTATATATAATGTAATGTTGATATTTTCGTGATTCCCTTTTGTCTAAGAGGACGGGGATGAATCGGTTCTATGTAAATTAACTGGTTAAATGTTTATTAATTGATGACAGTAGTGTTGTGAAATGTGAAAAAAATAGAGATTAAACACTGTCAAACACTATATGCAGTACTCACGAATGAAACTGTCGCGAGTAAACGTATTCCTCTCGTGCTCGCTTCTGTATTTCCGTATCATAAAGTGAGCATAAAGGATTTGATTACTTGTGAAAATCTTTTTATCAAATCCCTGTTTTGACGGCATTATTTTGATGTTTCAGGAGACGGGTTTGTTGATGAAGATATTGGAAACCTACATTGGAAACAGCAGAAAGTGATGAAGGTGCAGGTCTTAATTGTTCCCGGTGGCTACACCGATGCAAAGCATTCGCGTGCAGCACAGGATTGAAGACTTGCATAAGAGAACTCCAAAGGTTTACGTTTACAATTTAGTGAAAGATTTGAAAGAACTCTTCTTTTTAAAAAGATTGTAACATTGTCTATTTATGTTAGTTAGCTAATGTACTATTGTTGATATAACCTATTAAAAAGAGGCAAGCAGCTCAAATCTGTACATCACTCCAAGTGTGTTGTTGCTTTATTATGTAATTTATTTTTTAATTAAATAAAGACAATGATTTGCAGAATCAGAGTGGAATTTATGAAAGTGAAGTGCCCCTCCAGTGGATAATTTTATCCAGTTAATATTTTTCACACATATATTTTGGTTTTAGTGAAACTTGTGATATTGGGTTATAATCAAAGGGGTCATAATCCATTTTATGGAAAAGGTTCCCTTGACATGACACTACCTATTTTGGTTGTGGAGGAACCATATTCCATGTTCATATCTGTTTGACATGGTCCATAGGTTCTCATTGGTCTTTTTTTTTCCCCTAAGATCTTCCTATTGCATACCTTTGCCCCTCTTTTCACACAACCCCAAAATTTTAATCTGTTTTGGTGGATGACGCCACAACATGATGGTCCAAAACATTTGGAACAGCATAAGTATAGCAGAACTGAGTGTAATCTCTCTTTTTGATTGAACTATGTATTTTGTGAAGCAAAACAATGTGTTCTCATACTCATAGTTCTCAAATTCATGGTTTTCCCAATGTTCAGAATTTGCCATACCAAACAAGAGCAGAGGAGTGCTCAGCATGGAAGCCTTGTTTGAATCTGATTGGCTCATATGGTCCGTGACTCACAATTTCTTTGGTGTGAAGCCTGATGAACAAATATACTGCCTGGACAGGAAACCAGCTTCAGTTGGGTGGGGTGCTCTTAACCACAAAGCCACAGATCCACTATCAGACAAGATCAACTTCTGATTTCAGTCAAGGAGACGGATGTGGAGACAGCACTGGAATCTTCCAGATAGAGAATGGAAGGAACACAAAAGCTGCGTATCTGGTAATAACAGAGGATTTGTGCACTGACTTCATCTGTGCTAACATGCCAAGGTCAGTAGGGAACAGTTACCATAGGGTGAAGTGTTCCATATTAAAGACAGCTAGACAGCTATCTGTATGACTAGTTTACCAGGCCTCCCTTTGCCAGCTGCATAACATAACAAGCAACTCCTTTTCCTGAGAGATTTCTCCCCTGAATATTTTAATGTTATTGTATGCTTTTGGCAGTCAGTGACATTGCTAATGAAAACACAAAATTTAATATTCCTAAACTGTAATTTCCTCAGCTCCTTTTCTGCATTATGCGTATCAAGAAACGCCTAAGCAGTAATATATACTCATTGGTTTTGATTTCTGCCAAATAATGGTCCCATCCCTGTTTCCAAGCAACAATTTCTGTGTATAACCCAACATATGACTGATAACTCTACAGATTGCTTGCACAGCAGGAGTGATAAAAAACAAGTTGTATGTTATGTGTGCAAAACAAATGTATTTAAAAGAAATTGCAAAGTAACACCCACATAATTACACAGGTGGTCTGCACAGTGGTATATATCCTCAACTAGGTAATAACTGTATGTTGTTTTGAGAAATCTAATCCAAATCTAATCATTCTCTCTCACTAGGCACACACAGCACAGCTTCAGATTATATAACATCTGTTATCATTGCATCCCCCACTCCCCAAAAAGGTTTGTTTTAAGTTTTGTTTGTTTTAGGAGGTTGATATTGATTTGCTTTCAAATTTCTCTTGTATGTTCTTTTTCATTTCACAGTTTCTGCACAATCCTGTTTTCTTGTTCTTATTTAATACAAATATATTTCACTGATAAAAAAATGAATGGATCTACCTTGACTAAATATACTGCATGTATTTATGCAAGTATATTGCCTGACATGAGCAAAGAATAGTTTGCTGTGGTTCACAAGCAGAGAGATTGATGAATTAAACTGGGTAGAGTGCCTTTGACTTTCTGCTGCATGCTTTCTTTGCCTTTTTATGTTAAAGATTCATCACTGGTCTGACATCAAATTTGTGGGTGCCAGAAAAAAATGTTTGTGAGAAAAAATTAGTTATTGTTGTACAGTTCTGTTTTAGTGTGTCTTCAAACACTAAAGTTAAAACAACTTTAAATCAAATCAAATCTTGGAAGAGGGTGCTTCATACAGAAGGTTTGGAGAAAAGACATGTTTTTACATGTCCATCTGACACTGAAGCGGCTTTCTGCAGTGGGTTGTTAATATGGCCCTAGCAAATGAATACATGATAGACTCAACTGATATAGCCCAGTACACCTCCATTTCCACAAGGAATACATGGATCACAGGTTAGGTCCCTGTTCCAATCTAAATCTCCTTTGGTTTGCAAAGCACACCATAAACCTAACATAAACCTGATGCTTGGTAGCCGAATTGGTGAATGGCTAATTCCTAATTCTTCTGAGCAGGGTGTGCTTTCTCTACTCATTGTTACATTATTATGACTGATCAATGAGATTGGAATTCAGGCTCTGTAAGGTTGTTGTTTAAAGAACAATGCCTCCCTTTAACCATAATCAAGTATATGAACCCCTTCTGAATCAAAGAGAAAAATAATATTTTGACCTACATACCACAGCTTCAACATTTTACTTATGTATTTGATTTTGTATTTTACAGTGGACAGGTCATATAGACTGGATGGGAAAGTTCTTATGGGTATAGTACCTTGCTGTAGAGGCAAATATGTTACCTCTGTCACAACATATTGTCACCTCTGTCAACATATTGAACCTCACCATTTATGATGTTACCAGTGAACACCTTCCTGTTTTCTCTCTTTGATAATATGTTTTTTTTTATATCAATCTAGATGGTTAGGCAAGAGAAAAAATGACTACAATAATGTTAAGAAACAAAACTGGTATTGACAAGGCTGATATTATCATATATTTGTGCATCTCTATAACTTAATTATTGAAGTTTTTATGTAAGTAAAACATGATTTCCATATTACCCTTTTAGGTCTTTGAGCCGGTGGCGGTTATCGCAATGTTTCAGAGATCCATGGTTGTGCATCCACACACTGACCGCAATATTAAACGAAGCCTTTCAAAATTTTGGTCGTTTTTTTTTTCTTGGAATGATTCACATGGATTCCAGGGTACAGGTGATATACAAAGGCACATGCCTCAAAGAAGGAACACTGTCATCTGAAGCAAGGAGCAGCTTCACAGATAGACCACCCAGAGACGCGTCATCGTTTTCAGGGAGGTGGTTTAGGGTACAGCCAAAATAACCCAATAAGACACGCTGGCTTTTAGAGGCAGCTTCATCGGCGGAGGGGCTCTCGGGGACAAAGAGAGAGCTGTGCTTTGTTGTTTGTCCCACAGCTTTGAGCTGGTGAGAGAACCAGAACCAGCCAAGCAGTTAATCTTCTGACCATTGGTAGTATTGGAGATCAAATGACTGGACTAATACAAGGCATGAATATGTGAAATATATACCCCTAATAGTCTGGAGAGAGGAAGCATATGATTTGCTAAAGGCATATCAGTAAAATTTGGACTTTTTCACAGGGAAAGCTTTCACACAGAAATGTGTGTTTGTGTGGGGGCATGAACCAGCATGCGTTTTGTACCCGATTACAATGGCTACATCTCCTTGTGTTTAAATCTTTCTCTGCCGTGTCCAGCTGCCTCAGTGACTGACAGGTTGATAACCAATCAGACACCTCATATAGAGTATTCAGTATTCAGTAAGGAGGACTGGATGTGGACCGCATGACTCTACCCTGTTTGAAGTGTCAGTGGGTCAGGCCAGGGCGATCTCAGCGAGAATAAAAAGTTACAAGGCAACAGTGGGTTTGGTGTGAAAGACACATTTGACTATAGTGAAATGTGACTTTATTTTAAACAAAAAAAAAAACAGTGAAAATCTCACATTGGTGGGGATGCATTGAATTGGCAACTATTTATTTCTTTACAGACTCCATGAACCAAATGTGTTTCATTTCATAGCATTTCAGATAATTCAAAGCAGAAGGAAAGAAACAGACTAGTATAACACTATCTGATCTCCAACAGCAAACAAAGTGAAGATAAAACATTTCGAAAATAGCTACTTCAAACAACATATCTGGATTCCTGTTTTCCATTTCCATAAAAAGTCTGTCACATAAAAAGCAGGAATAACTTACTACAGTGAGCACTGAGATCTCCCAACAAATGAGACACAGCAGAGAACATACACTTCCTGCTCTACTGTGCACTAGTGACGGGTATGAATGCAAGCTTGTGCCGCCTCCACCCCCGGTGCTTCTGCTCCAAACTGTGCAAGGCCAGAAAATACTCAGGCGGGCGTATTATCTAGAGGATTTGCATATATTGCTCTCTGTGGGAGTTCTGAGATGCATATGGGTCCACGAGTTCCTGTGGTGTGTTTTTAATCACTTTTATAAATGGTTAATTATTAAATAATTCCAAATTGGCAGTAAATGGAGTTATTTGTTTTTCATCAATTTTAGTTTTTCATCAAGGGCTTTAAGCGTAAATGATAATAATAAAAAATAGGAGTCCATAGGTCTATATTTGGAATGAATACATATGTGTTTAATAATAGGCTGTGTAAAGTACTAATGTGTTTTAGTAGTAATGTGTTTGGTAATAAGCTGTGGTAACTCACTACCTAACCGTGATCATTAAACCAGCAGCAATTCAGCTGTGTGTTTTCTAGTTTTAAATAATCCACCATTTCCACAGGTTTGATATGCAGATTAAGATCTTATTTTTCTGTGGTTTGATTTCCAAGATCAGGAATTGTTTGTCTCTGAGTTTTGGCCGTGCTGATCTCGGAAGCTGTGAGTGGAAGACCCCTCCCCAGCTGACCCGTGCTGCATCACTCAGATGTCCCCTGACAGGTCCCTATCATCCCCCGAGGGAAAGACAGTTTTATTTCATTTACCATCTCACTGGACTGTTAGCGCTTAAGTCAGTCCACTCGACAACCTCTTAACCCTCTCACGTCCCTCCCTTTCACTTTTACTTAACTCCCACACACTCTTGCCTTGTGCATGGTAGAAATAAAACAGATAAAACAGATTAGGAAATGGGTTGATGACCCTTAGCCATCATGTTAATAAGGTTACCGGTTCCAATTAGGCAGCCGAAGGCAATGCACTGTTCTCTGATGCAAGTACACAAATGTAAAGAATCATAAAGAAACTTAAAAAAACCCTGGATTCAGCGTTGGCACTTAATTTTGATTAATAAATAAAGTATTACTTTAACAAAAAGGATTTCTTTTTGTAAATCATTTTGGTTACAGCTAAACTTGCTGACCTGTTTTTGTGAGGGGAGAAAGGGAGTCTTGCATTTAACTGTGAACCAAAGTTTACATGCTACATTTAGTCTACATGCTCATTTGACAAATACTATTATGCAGAGTGACTTACAAATCAAAAGCATACAAGCATATAATTAGGCTAAATGAACAGCAGCACATAAAAAAGACATCAGACAAAAGCGTAAATGCATCGCACAGTGCTATAATAACAACCAACTCAATACTGAATAAGCAGACCAGGAATGTAAGTGAAGAGCCACAACAATCAAAACATCAGAAACTCAACTAAAAACATACAAATCAGTGCAATAAAACCCCAGAATGTTATACAAAAACGTGACTTCTGTGCTACAACAATGTTAATGGAGCTGAGATGGACTCGCAAGAGGTGGATCTTCAGTTCATGGTGGCCACAGCAGGGAACAAAGCATGGGAGCTGAAACAGCCGGGGAGTGTAACCCGGATCTGTGACCTGGTGGGGGTATCTAAGGTTTGCAGAACAGAGTGGTCTGTTTGTATAGTCTGATTGTATAAAGCTTGTATAAATAGAAGACTAATTCCCTTTGTGTACCCACCAGGTTTTTTTTTTTTAAAAAGGTTAAGGGTGAGTTATGGAAAAATGTGGATTGAATCTGAAGAAATGCATTCAGGAACACAGCAGTCTGAGAATATGAAAGATATAAAACCACAGTGTATACTGACCCAGTTATACCACATGTAAATGTGCTTACTCTGTGTACACCACAATGCTGGGTTAAGGAAAACAGAAACAAAAATGTTTTATGTATCTTTATTTAGATGTATTTGGGGGATTTAAGAGGTTTTAGTTCACCACTGTAGTCTGTGATTCTTTAAGGGACACAACAATACATTTTTTTCTCTCCAAATCTGTGAAAGAGCAGACGCCATTCAGATTACTGTAGGCTGTAACCGATGTTGATTTGTTATATTTATATGCCCCAGCAATATTAAGACCAGTTGTGAAGACAATTGTATGAGGGCATACTTCGAGCAGTTTGTGGAGAATTTTTCATCTTTCACACGTGAGAGTGGCATGTAATATTTATATAATTAAGAACTACAGACAAGCATAAAATCAAGGGATCTCCCTCACGTTTTGTCATCACAACTATGACACACCTGTCGATGTGTGAGAGCAGGAATTTGCCAATACACTTGTGCTCACTGTAATATCGCCAAGAAGAGTCAATCAGCTCAGTGGTGTTTAAGGATACAGCATGTAACTAGTGTTATTTTTACTGATTTAATGTTTACTAGCATTTTAGTAACACACATACTGTGCTGCCATGGCCGTAAAGTATACCCCCACAGCCCAAACAGGCCCCGCCCCTGCCTATCAACAACTATTATGATAAGAATTTTAAAAAAAAAACAACAATATCTGTGGAGGGTCCTCACATGTTTGCATTACGGTGCTGCACTAAGTGCTGCTTAAATATATTATGTCGATCAGATCCAACCATGCACTGTGATCTGTGGCCAGAATGTGTTCTAACCAACCAAAGAAAGAACCACCTCAATTCGCTGCATAGCCTACTCATTTTTTATTTACCACCACACTACTACTGCGTCCAAAACAGGGCTGTGGACTCACAACAGGAAATGACATTTTCCCCTCAGAGACTAACTCAGAGGCGTTAAATGGAGGGTGCTGTTGTCTCCATTATCGCAGTGCGTGCTCTCCCTGTCGGATTTGGCTGTTAATTGTGACACCTTGTCCGGGTCATGTCCACACAAGCCAGAGAAGGAGCTGTGATGTATTTATTTATTTGACCTATTTTATTTTTAGCAGGGTTCACAGCAGTCAACGTAGTTGAAGCAGGTAGAAAATAATGGTTTCTATATCAAGCCCTTTTAACATTAATTCCAGAATTACAGAATAACTAGGTGCAACTCAATTACAATGTGAAAGTATCGCTCACACCCACACACACACACACACACACACACACACACACACACACACACACACACACACACACACACACACACACAAAGAGGTAAATACCTACTCGCCAACATCTTTTAATACTGTTGTTGACAAAGACGGATTGGGCCTACGGATTTTCAATTTTGAGGTGAGGCTGATGGCAAAGCTTGCAGCCAGTAGTCTTACCCACAATGTGGGAAGGTGATTCTGATTTTTTTTTGGTAATATTTAACTCCCGCCCTCAGCACTGCCTGGCAGCAACGATTAATGTTCATTGTGTCAAAAAGATAAATCAAATGTACAAAAAAGAAAAGAAATCAAAACTCAAGAGAGCAAGACGGAAGTCTCCAAAGACAGTGGCCTTCGTTCCTGAAGAGTGGTTCACATGTTTGCAGCTCAAGCTATGCTGTAAATATATTTAGAAGATAATGTGTAATACACGGTCTCAAGCAGTAAATCAGATATTGCAGCCAAGCTGGACCTGGACATGGACACGGTTTTACTCCAGTGTATTTACTTAAGATTGGCTTTGCTGAATCAGGCTACTCCATGAATATTCGGTGTTGCTGGCAGAGTTGACACGTGCAGAGCTTTGTCGCCATCTACTGGTGGAAGGTCCATTCGGTGCTGCATTTGCTAAAGGATTGTATAGCTAACATCCAGACAATGATTGCATTTGTGTGCTTATATGCTGACAATCCCTTTATTGGTCAAGACTTGAAAAAAACGTTTGCGCTCTTTCAAGAATAATTTACCTTGAATGTGTAAATTTATCTGTATATATGATATAGGAGGACACTCTAACATAGTATGTAGAGGTGCCTCTGATAAGATATTGTAGTTAATGTAAGACACTAACAAATGTTCATGTTCATTGCAATGGTAAATGACAAAATTGACTTTTCATATAAAATTATTATTGATATTCCCTCTCTATGCTTAAAGATGTACATCGACTGCAAAGTGACGGCAGCTTTTTATGTTTTGAGGAACCAGAAAATGTCATCTTTGCACTAATGATTATTCAAAGACTAGTTCTGCACTTTAGCAGCTAAAAGCCAACAAATGATGAGCTTGGATACTTGGATACTAGGATATTATCCTGACACTCGGTAGAAGACACAAGAAATACCAAAATATAACAATTTCAATGAGACAAATCTGCATGAATCAAACATAGAACATCAAATCTATGCCAAAAAAGCATAAAAGCCCATGTAACCGTTAGCCATGACACTTGGCTGCATGAACCCCTCCTAGCCATGGTCTTTTTATCTCGGATGGGGTCAAACCCTTAATTATTCTCTCCATCATAAAGTGTAGTCTTAAATAACACCTTGCCCTGTTGATGACAAGGTTCAATACAGATTACAACAGTCAGAGATCATGGAAATCTTATCAATCTGTGTGTTAATCATTGCTGTTCTACCTCTTTTCCTCCCATACACCAAATACAGAACCTCATAACCATTCAGGCTATATGTATCTAGACAATAAAAGTTACACATTAAAATGATGCTATCTCCTTGTGCTTTTCTGCAGCTTGTTGGCTTGATAGCAATGGATTTATTGGGGAAATATTCTGTTTAAACCAATGATTGTGTTTAATTTGGCCTGTGGTTTGAGAATATAAGATTTAAGGAATCTTCAGGTGGTCCATGCTGAAGCTGTTTTTTGGTTGACTCTTCGGGAGATTAAATTTATAAGAACCTGAGTATGCCCTCAGTCATACTCCCTGTCTTTGTAACCTGGAACCTGGCCAAAAAGTTAGTTTAATAGATGACCTTAGTTAATTATTTTTATGATGGTGACAAACAGATATGTATATGCAAATGTATGCTGTGTGCATAATAGTCATGAATGTATTGCAAATGACAAAGGTAAGACAGCTTTCCTTGTAAGAATCACTATAAGTCAATCTGTTGCAGGAGTTAGCTTGTTGATAAACTAAATATAAAATGAGATTGCGGAAAATGTGTTTGCTCACAGTAGCTGCTTCATACTGCAGGGGAAAACACAAATAGAAGGTTTTAAATATTTTAGGACTGTCATCAGATTACATCCGATAACTGGGTTTAAGAGAATCATAAAATATGTTCTAGATGAAGCACAGAGGATATTTTTCAAACAAAATAATGATTGGCATAAGGCCAGTGTTCTGCAGTTTTGCTTGAGAGTGGCAAAATGAATACTGACTGCCTTTGTCAAACTGGGTTCTATGAATATCAAGTTGTTAGGCTTATCCAGTGGCACACACACAGGCTTAGAACTTGATCCTGGGTTCAGGGCAATGTTTCCACTACATACATAAATAATCAGGTGCAGGTGTAGAAACCCACACAGTATATCTCCATCATGTTGTCTTTGTTCTCAAAATTTCTACCAAAGAATGAAATTACAGCTGTTCAAAAGCTTTCACATAGCACACTGTTATTTGTCGTATTATTTGACATTGTTCCTGTAGGAACATTGCTGTTTGTATAATGAGAAAGAAAATATGTGAAAGTCCTCCTTATGAGGAAAACCTGGAATCAGGAACACATAAGTGAATCAATACCATTGACTGCTCTGATTTTTTTGCCACTAGGTGTCAACATAAGTGTTTTCCTCGTGTCTGTAATAAACTACTTTCCCCAGAAGTTTGGTTATTTTATCATGTCATAATTATGTCCATATCCAGTGGTATTACATATGCATACACTGTATCTGTTGAACAAAGGCAGAATAATTCAGATATGGGACAAGCAAGAATGCCATATTCTATTGAGAACATGCAATAAGAAGTGCAATAAGACCTTTCATTGTGTGTAGGTATAGGTGTAGAAAATACATCCAAAGACAGGTTTTCATCTACAAGCAAAACAATTGGTTGTAGTTGGTTCAAAGGGGAGTTATACTTAATGAGGTCAAAAGGACTACAGTTTAAAGGGTGCTGAGGAGAAAAAGAGCAAAAGCACTCTGAAAAATTGCATTTAATATAACAAATACCTGTCTGTCTGAGCATTAATACAATGCAAAGAAAAGTCATCATACTTATGTTATTGCTGTTGCTAAGACAAGACTCAAATTACTACAACAATGATACTTACATGACTTGGAGTGGAATCCTGAGACCACTGCAAATAACCATGATTTTCATTATTTTCACCTTTAACCTAGATTATGGTTGCCCCAGAGAATATTTTTGCTTATCTCTTACAGAGTTGCCATCAAATCTAAAGAAGAAATAACAACAGAGGAATAAACTCAAAAACTTTAAGACTGTATCAGGAACAGAATAGAATAATACCAAGCAACTGGACCCTGAGATATCCTATTACCTAGCACAGACCTTCCCTATCCTTCCAGTCTGGTCTGGTCAACACTTGTAAGTAACTCTGAATACTGAACAAAGGTTTTATTACCCTCTAGTTCTTACAAAAGCTTTAGGGCTGTGTATTCAATTGACAAATTTTACACACAAAAAGCACTCTCATCTTCAAATGATCATCATCGCACTGTATCAGCAATATATCATATATATGGTCTTTTGGATTCATACAACAATGCGTAATAATTATCTGTGAATGTCTCTTGTTGCTTTTCTCAATTGTTCCAATGCTATGTTATTCAGAGAATGCTAGCTTCATTGAGTGAATGGTTGGTCATTAAAATCACAACAGAAGCCTCTCACCAGGTGCCAGATTACAATCATTTACACTGTCTCCAGGCTCTGCCTGTGGGGGCCTTGCTGTTGTGGTAAACATTGTTTTAACTCCATGACTGCAGCAAACACTTGGAAGTTTGACATGATACTCCAGCTTGCTTCCCCCTGTAGCTGCACACTTAAATTAACATTGATAAAAAGGGACAATATGTTCCCAAGTCTTCAACTCCAAGAACACTATTATGTTGAAGGGTCAATGAATGCTATTCTCTTTGTTCCAGTCAAAATACATTTTCTGCACCTACTATAATTAAATATAGAGAATGTTAAGAGACACTCCAGGTTGTTCAATAAGAAAATGGACTAAGGAGAAGGGAATGTACCAGATATTTCTAAATCTGTGTTTCAGGGTCCACTAAGTGTGCTTGACACCTCGTCTACACAGAACCTCAGATTTCATTTTCAAGTACTGTCTTTCCCCCGAATCTCACGAAAACGAAAATTTCTGCGTCCAATCGGATGTACATACCATATGACACAAAGTTTGGAAATATTTTTTACATACAGTAACCCAGGGTTAGAGTTTTTATTGTTGAAAATATTTAGCTAATGCCATGTAATAATTCAAATTCCCTCTGCCTTTTAAGATGTGTATGTATTCTTTGCACAAAACCAATAACGTTACACATGCATCTAATTAAACTTTTGATTTGGAATCTGCATTGCACAATTGTATATATTTTGTGTTTTAAGTAACTGCAATTGAAAATTTAACAAAGTTAACCTTTTGATAGGCAAGCGTATTCCTTGCAGGGAAGATGATCTCATCTGATCACGTGACTAAAATCCAGCCGGCTGGTTGCTGTGGTGGCGTTTCGATGATCCAGAGTGTGACCTGGGCAGTCGAATCAGAGGGACCGACAGCCATTTTACAGTAATAGCTGCGTAGATTATTACTATACAAAAATATAACAGAATTCCTACAGCGAACATGGGACAGTGTGGTATTACCTCCTCGAAGACGGTTTTGGTCTTCCTTAACCTAATTTTTTGGGTAAGTAAAGACGGCGACTGCAGTTAGCCGCGTTGTTTGGGAATGCGATGGTTTCTACGCAGTAAATATAGCCACTAGCGAGCTAGCCTGCTGGGTCGTCATAAATAGGGCCTAACGAAATGTAACCGGTGCCGGGACTAGCCATTGTTGTAGACTGCGATGCATGCAGTGTGGTTAGAGATATGTTGCTAATTAAATTGCAAGCTGCTGTTCTACGACGAACAGACCTGAATCAGCGTTAGCGTCCTGTGTAGCTAGCTAGCGATTAGACACGCAAAGTGCAGAGCGTCCTGTGATGCCGATTAGCCAGCCTGCTAGCTAACCAGCTGTCTTGCCTGTCTTGACAGCTGAACTCGTAACGTTATTGCGACGCGCTTTGCATTCTTTGTCCACAACTGATGTGTGGATAGTAAGCAATCAACATTGGTCGGGCATGCGAATAGACAAAATTATTTATTTATGCAACTGCCTTGTTCTCCAAATAAGCCTCATTCAGTGATCGTTCAGTGTCGATGGCTGGTTAGTGGTAGTCCTATAGCTCTATTGATCGACGCGAAAGCTTGCTAGCAAGCGTGTTGCCAGCTAGCGCTATTGCTTAATGAATAGAACATTATTCTTTGAATTCATGCGTTCACAACAAACCTGTACTTTACAAGGTATTTGCATTGTGCTCATTTGCATTGTATACTATTGCAGGAAGAAATAATCAACTAGATAACGTAAGCTAACGTTTGCAACACTTGTCAGACAACTGCGTCGCGGCTGATTCTAGCTAGCATTCCTATAACGCTAGCAAACGCTCGCCGAATGAGAAATGCTAGAAACCTCTTCGTTGGCTAGCGTTAGCTGGCTGCACATGTTACGGTGTTTACACTGCTCGACACATTTAATTGTATACGTTAAGTTACTACATGTAGCTGGTTAGCTGGATGGGTAGATGCAAAATTATAGACCAGCTAGCTAGCTCAGACTGAAATAAAAATCAGTCACACCAGTCCTATTTTTCTGAACAGATGTAAACATTAGCGTGGGAAAGTACACAGTTCTGTTTTGTTTGCATAAATTGGTTTTGAAGTGTAACACCATGAAGTTGAGTTCAGCTGATAAAATGTTATATGCTGCAGTGTCCTCAGTGCATGCTGGTTTGTGCACAGCAGTTATTGTGATGCAGCAAGGGGTCCGTGGGCGACCTCTATGAGGAGGAAACATTTGGCGCAGCATTTCTTCAACGCCGAGCTTCGCATCACATACCAGTGGTATCAACGTTATGAACATGAAAATGTCCAATTTATCTGTAGAATGGCTGCTGTGCCCCTCTCAGTACACAAGTGGTCGTATAGTTAACGTTACAGAGTGCCATAGCTGAAAAGAAGTTTGTTGCTAGGAAGAATTTAAAAGCACAGGAAAAAATGTTCTCGCCTGAAATTGTATAAATATAGAACAAGCACAATCAATGACAGTAGAATAGAGAAGCTGCAGTTTTTAAGGCAAACCAGCGACTTGATGAACAGCATTAATAACGGCCATTGGGCATATTCTGGCAAGTTCATAGAATATTGCTTTTCATAAACCCTTGCAACAACCTTATGTGTGCTTTAATGAAAATACTTGTAAATGTGCAAACACTCTCTGCATGGACACTTAAAAAAGTCCATACACTCTCAGCATACTCTAGTGCTCTGTAAGCCAGTTTCTTCTGTTGCTTTTAGTGACTGCCAGTCAGAAGTCGGTTGTCAGTAATAGTTTCCACAAAGAGTGGTTTTCATTGGTCAGCTGACTTCACAGCATCCATGGCATCATGTACTTCAGTTTATGTCAATTTCAGTATGCCAAAATATCCTAATATGAGTTCACTTTATGTTGAATTAGGGCAAAGCACAAGTGTTTTCTTTGCAGTTCCCCTTTTGTTCATAGTGTCAAATGTTCTTGCTAGTAACTGTACACTGTAGAATAACAGAAACATTGCTGTCTGATTAGAGGTGACATTGTAGACATTGTTGGTGAGAAAAAGTTTTTGCACATTATGCTGGCATTAATGATTCAGGTCCTTTTTGTTTTGATGGATTTTAGTGGTTTTTAGTAGGTTGCAGTGGATGGTTTTTTATTTTATGCAAGAAAAAAGGGGGTCATACGTTTTTCTTTCTCAAGATATCTGTTAACATTTGTAACAATTAATTGTTATAGTCATACGTATTTTCCAAACATTGAAAATGTAGGTTTTGAAACATCTTTCTCTTGGTTCACTCCCTGGATATGTGCTTTGTGTCTCCATAGTAGATTTGTGGGGAAAGAGGTTTTGGCAAAGTGGGTCTGGAGGTCGATAAGGCTTTTCCCCCATTGTCTGGGGGGTCCCACAGGGACAAAGCAGCCCTTTTAAGCACTGGGCCACGTCTGTCTTGCATCACTGTACTGACAGCCTTTGGAGAAAATCTAATTATCATTTCATTTTAAACAATAGGGCGTAGCTGTGGCCACTGTTCGCGTGTGCTAATGAGCAGGATGTGAGCCGGGGTCAAAATCAAGTGGAGATTCTGTTTCCTGATGTTTACTCTCTAAAAAAAAATTCCAAGGAAACCTTTTCTTTGTTTTTATTAGTGTTTTCCTTTCTAATGTAATGTAATCTGTAGTTGGTTGCTCCTCATGGTCCTGAATGTTTTGCCTGATTTTTGGTTTAATCTGTTATCTCCTTTTATTTCTTAAAAAACCAAAAAACACTTTTCTGTCTCTTTCTGTATGGTAATAAGAGTTTATATTATCTCCCTGTATCACTATTGTCAGAATCTCAGAATGTTAGAATCTTGACACATATTGTAAAAGTAGAGACGTCAAATTAAAGGCAAATATATTTGACATTTAGTTAAAAAAATACACACACAACCAACCTTGTAAAAATAAGAGCTGACCCAGTTTGAACCAAGGCTTGAGTGTGTCTCAAACAGGAAACAGTAGAGTCTGTTCCAAGGATAGAGATACATGTCTGAATAGTTGATGGCTATCTTTATGTTAATTGGCTTGTTTTTCACAGACTCTGCTATCTAGCAGCAAAATTCTTACATAATATACTAAATACTTAAGTCATGCGCTTGTTGGCCAGCTAACCAGCTGAAAAAGTGACCACTGGACACATAGATAGATAGATCAGGAGAGCATCGAGCTGCTGCGTCTGTGCGTGCCGCCATCTTGGAGACATGGCCCACCGATGATACCCAGCGATGGCTAACAGCTAGTGAATACACACATTTTGGTTGCATTTCAGTGGCTAGCTGGCTTCCAGACATTACCCCCAAACCGAGAACTTGGAAAAACAGCAAACGGGACATTAATAGATGTAAGGCAGGGCCATGCAGCTCCACTCTGGGAGGGCTGCAATCCCAAAGTGTTTTTGGCTCTCTCTAAAGCAGTAGAATTGATTCAGTCAGCACAGTGATGAGTTGAATGAGGGCGGTAAGTGCTTGGCTGGAGCAGGCTGCAGACATTGTGGCCCATGGTGCCCTGGCCTACCTAGAAGACAGATAGGCTGAATGTCCTATATTCCCTATTTTGGTTTGGTCTGTGCTTCATCATAAACTAGGTGTTCATGATTCATACTTGGGGCATTGCATGGTGCAAGTCATATCCTTGTGTTATTTGTTATGACATAAAATTATGGCCAAGACAACATTTTAAATAAGTATGTCAAAACGACTTGCAAGACAACGTAATGTTTACCAAATGCAGAAAAAAATCCCAAAAAACAGCTTTTAGGGCCCCTCCTCATGTTGTGTGACTGACTCAACAATAATCAATCAAAATATTAAAATAATATTAAAATACAAGCAGGTGTGCAGACAGCCAAAAGTTAACAGCAGGACCTTTCCCAGATGGAGGTGTTTTGGCACGTGACATCACTGGACGTGCCGGTGTTGGGAAGCCCCAGGGCGGATGTCTCTGATTGGAGCTGAATTGGATTTTGACGCCGGTGTCCTCTGGTCCTCCCTCCGCAGGCAGCGGCTGGCATCCTGTGCTACGTGGGGGCCTACGTGTTCATCACGTATGACGACTACGATCATTTCTTCGAGGACGTGTACACGCTGATCCCCGCCGTGATCATCATCGCCGTCGGGACCCTCCTGTTCATTATCGGCCTGATCGGGTGCTGCGCCACAATACGAGAAAGCCGCTGCGGGCTGGCAACTGTGAGTCCAGTCCGTCAGCGCAGTGCGGATTCTGTATGGGGTATTGAATGGGGTGGCAGTGTGGTGTAGTGGTTAAGGAGCTGAGCCTGAATGCTATAAAATCAGAGGGTAATTTATAAGACCCATATGTCCATTGCTGCGCTTTTCAAAAGTGCGCTAACAACAGTAATGTCTTTGGCTCGCTGTCGTCATTTTATGGATTTATTAATTTGTTCTTTCTCTTCGCCTTGCAGTTTGTCATCATTCTTATGCTGGTGTTTGTCACGGAAGTAGTTGTGGTAGTACTTGGTTATATTTACAGAGCAAAGGTGAGTTCCAGCTCTTTCTGTAAATATTTAGAAAGGGTGAGGTCCTTCTTTAAGAATTTCAGTTGAAAGCTTGCTATGCTATGTTTAAATTAAAAAAAATTCTTAAGGTTTCATTGTGAGATGAACAGGTATCTGACTGTTGAAATGTACATTTTCAAAACAATGAAATACAGAACAAAGTGAGAATACATGAACCTTGTTCATGTGTAATTCCTTTGTGTGACTCAATGTATCGAGTGAAACGGCTTATGACAACAGTGCACTATGTATACAGAGCCTGGCCAGTATGTCTCAATGTCTGAAATTCTATCAATTGCAAATATTTGGGCTACAGATTCTCCAGGATCTGATGCAGTCTTTCCTTAGCAGGATTTCAGCCTTATACTAATTTGTTGGGTATTCAACCAGTGGTTCCATAGACTAAATTCAAATTATATGGAATTATGTTTGGCCTGATACCATTGAGGCCTGCAGTTTGATTATTAGGTTGCATACATGATAAATCAAAGTGTCTGTAATTTTGAAGTGTTGTGTTTTACTTATCATGAATGTCACGACTACTTAATCGCATTGTGGTGACAAGAAAAAAATTGTGTTATATTTCACTTTGCCCACTTTGTGTTAGCTGGGTTTATGCTAAACCTCAGCACGAAACAGAAGTAGAACAGATGTGTTCATACAGTAATAATGTGAGAAGTTCCCAGACAAAGAGATTTGCGGCTGGTTTTGCAGGTGGAAGACGAGGTTGATCACTCCATCCAGAAGGTGTACAATGAATACAACGGCACAAACACAGATGCTCCCAGCCGCGCCATTGACTACGTACAGAGGCAGGTGAGTCCTGGGGGTGTCCCAAAGCTTTATCCAGTCCAGATAGGCATCCTCTATTCAAATGTTTCTGTGAGCATGGACACGGTAAGGGATGCTGCATGGTTTCCCTGGTTGGTTTCCACATTTTACAGTATCTTTGTGTTCACAGCTCCACTGCTGTGGGATTCACAACTACTCTGACTGGAAGAACACCCGCTGGTTCAAGGAGTCCCGAAACAACAGCGTCCCGGTGAGCTGCTGTAAACCCAGCGTCACCAACTGCACCGGATCCCTCGCCCATCCAGGGGATCTGTACCAAGAGGTAAGAGACTCTGAGGGGACACTACTACCACTGTAGAAGGCCAATCTATGAGTCAGGGAAGCAGGCAGACAGAAAGTCATTTAATCGGTCAGTAAATGTAGATATGATCTTTGGGGAATTGTCATAGAGCTCCTCAGAGAGTTTTATTGAAATAGTACTGGTTGTTGCAGATACAGCATGATGTTGTCGGTGCAGATGTTGGTGTGGATGTAGGCTCTCAATGGTGTACGGCAATATGGGAGTATGGAAGAACAGACAGCCATAAATGGGAGCAAGTAGGCTTCCATGTAGTTAGTTAGTTATGTGACTTTTTTTGTTACAATACTTTAAAATTGATTGCGCAGACACTGATATAAAAGTGTATACAATTGTATCTAGTATTGTTTCAAATGTAAAGTACCATTTTATGTGATGTTTTATAAAAAGGTGGTTTATTCAATTTGACTTGCCGTTTCCAGCATATATTTATTTTATGTCGACTAATAATGAGAACAGAGCTTATCAAGGCATTTTCTGTTCATTTTGTTGTAGAACAAGGTTTTGTAAGTTTTTTATGCTTTATAGGTTGTATTAAATTGTACGGTGTCACACATTGCCGTATACTAAATGTCTTCTAAATGACAATAATGAATTCCTGCTGAGCCAGAGGATTCATATGCGTGTTGAAAGGTGAACATCCCAACAGTGCAGATACACATACTGTGTTCCAACAAGAATCTCAGTATTCCATCATTGCCAAGGAAGGGTGTGTATGGTGTGGGCACACACACACACCTGCGTCAGTCATCCACCTAGTGCAGGGTGGGGCATCCTAAAGGGGAGGGGCTTATCATAGCTGCATTCAGACTGCCTGTACAGAGAACAATGTCCTTACCAGCGCTTTTGTTCTGTGCTCTATAGGAGGGGAAAAATATCAGCGATGAGAGAGATAATGATCTGGACTGTTCAGTATCATTGTATTTCTCACACTGCTGTTCTTCTTCTCTGTCTGATTTTAAAGTTGTGCCCTTTGAGAAATGTAGCCCTGTTTAGCCCTTTTGAAAATGTCAGTCTCACACAAGATCATCTTATCCCTGTCCCAGGATGTTCCCAATGTTAGTTGGTTTGTGTGTAGAGAATGATGAAAATAGCATCCAAAAACTAAAAATGGCAGCTAAGTCTGTTAGAAAAAATGAGGGACTCTTCATTGTGGTTGCCATTGCACTAAATAAGTGTACTAAAGTGAATCTAATAAAGTCGCAGGAACAGTAGCGCATATAGAACACAACCAACCACATCTGAACATGTGTCTGTCCATCACACATTGCTGTGATTACAAATGTTCTTGGAAACACTCCAGTGGCAGAGGAGATTCCCAGGTGCAACACAACATACCCTACAGCAATACAGACACCACACAAGTAAGGGCAAGACTTTAGTTAGACTTACTGTAAATTAGAATGGCATGTACGTACAAAATCATAGTCTGTTTATCATCTTGAGAATCTGTTTAAAATGTTTGCTTAATGTTTATCTTGATTTCAGATGTGTTTAGTACATCAATCCAGGTATTGAGGTTATGTTGAGTTTAGTGGGCTGGAGATGCAAGTGAAACATTAGTTCTTTGGAATTCTGAATCTCCTGATCTTTTTGCAGGGTTGTGAAGCTCTTGTAGTGAAGAAACTGAAGGAGATCATGATGTATGTCATCTGGGCTGCACTGACATTTGCTGCAATACAGGTAAAAAATATATTTTTAAAACCTGAATGCAAGTTATACATAGATGAGTTAAAGCTCTCAAAGTATTAGACAAGTTGTTAATTCAGTCATTTATTTCCAAATTTGTTGCATATATATCTGTTGCTGTGCCAGTAATTTATTTGAACACTCATTAAAATGTATCCAGTTCAGTTGTGCATCTGCTGTGAATAATGGTATTACCTCCAGCTGCTTTAACACTGAGATGTTCTTTAATGATTTGATGCATACTGTTTCTCTTCTCTGTTTCTCTCCAGTCTGTCATAAAGCCACTGAGGTAGTGGCATAGATGCTGTTGTCAGCTTAGCAGCTTTTTGATATCTGTGAGAGTTTTCAGCCATTCTTAGAAACTCGCTCACTGTAGGGCTTTGTCATTTTACATTTATGTTTTTGTCCTTTAGCTGATGGTTTTATCCAAAGACTTTCAGAGGTGCGGGTATGAAGTGCATCCATTGACGTGGCATGAAAGTTGTCAGCCACTCTTTGCAATTTATTCGCTCACTGGAACTCAGACTTTCTTATCCACTTTGTTATAGAAACCAACATGTGACAATTCCAGCAACTTTTCAGTATCTTTGTGAAGACTTGACTTAAACACCGCTGCCTAAGCACTGATCCGGCTCTGCTTTTGCCACGGCTCCAAATTGACCGTGTGTGTGTAGTTACTGATGTATGGATGATAGAGTTCAGGTTGCGTCATCACACTGCGACGTCACAATGTATACACGATGACACACATTCACATGATGTGACCTTCAGTGGAGTATCTGGTGAAGGCTTGGGGGGGTGGCACCAGAGGAGACAGAGAATGCGCTAATCTTGAGCAGCCGAGAGATTTCCACGTGAGAGCTTCAGTGCTGACCTGATTGTGTCAGGTCTTCGGTCTGCATTACAGCAGCACCCTAAGGAGTAAACACAGCGCAAGTTACTGTTTTCAGAAACACTACATGTCGAGGCAGTCAGAGAAGCTGAACATTGCCATGCAGTAAAGCAGGAATGGCAAGTGTTTTCCAGTAACCGGGGGCAACCAGGAACAGGGGGTGTGGATAGAGTGTCGGCAGCTAGTTTCCTTCCTTGGTTCGAAACGCAAGTTCACAGCTCTGAATTATTTACCCTGCATACTTTGACACATGCCACCCCTCTGCAAATGTTAGCTTCCTGTTTTCGGGTCTTCTTGACGTCACAGACCTCCGAGTGCTCTTAAGGGTTAACTGTGGACTCTAGCTGGTAACAGTAACTGTGTACCTGCGTGTTACATCGACTCTGGGGCAGAGTGAGGCTTTTCTGTGTGTGATGTTTTACTTTGTTCCTTTTGTGAGTTAAAGGAGCTGCTAGGCCCTCTCATGGGCTTTTTGGATGAAGACATTTTCTTCCTATGTGAAGTTTCTTTGCGGTGTCAGTACAGTTCCCCTTTGCTCTCATTTTCATGCTGAAGTTTGTAGTCAGCTGCCACTGTGCTGACTTAGGCGATCTCTAACCACAAAACAGACAGACACAAAACAGAGAGAGAGACCGAGTATAGTCAGTGTGTTGTTTTGACTTTTGAAAATTATATTGATAACATGTTTTATAAAACTCACACATTTTCATTTTTAAAACTTTGCTTTTAGGTTTTATTGGTGGTACATTTCAGGAGGGTCAAATAGTTCACAGTGTGTGAGGGTAGGTGGAATGAAATGGACCAGGCTGTGTGAGCCTGCCAATAAATTAAGCCACAGTGTCTTTTTTCCATAATGAAACATTATCTGCTTAGTTTTCTCCATCTCACCCCTTCTGTGTGAGGGACAATGGGAGGGCAGCAGTGCAAGCATGTAACAGCAGACTTTCCCACAATCCTCCACTGCAGGGGTTCTGTCTTCCATTGATCAATGTTGACAAAAAAAACCCAGGGGTTATTTTTAAAGGTCACAAGTCTGAACAGATAGATATGTCCACATTTGCAGTTGGGGAGGCTGGTCAGCTGCCTTAGTCACTCGCTTACTCGCTCCCACTCTTACTGGCTTTAGTAAGTGCCTTCCCCGAAGTTTATCACAGTATCTTCATTTTAACATTAGATGCTGAAAAGGTCTAATAATAGGACACACAAAACTGCAGCCTCTGAATAGCATTTGTTCATTTTAATAATTGGTTACACTTCCGTCTTTTAGCCTGTGCGAGTTGTTGCTTAGAGACAGTCTGTGCACAGCATCATTTGTGGGCTTTGTCCCTGCAGAGTGACTTTGCAGTGACCCCATTGAACCGCTCATCCCTGCTGACCTGCTTTAGCAGGTGGAGCCATGATGAGCATGTCGCACAGGGTGGCAGTTACGTGACAAAGCTGAAAACGTGCAGATTTATAGTTCTGACTGTATTGTAGATATCTCGGGATGATAACCTGTGGCACAGAGGTTTTGGCTGGAGGCAGATATTAGAGCTCAACCTACTCACGGACGAGGTTTTGCTGTTGTGTATTTTAGGGTAGTTTTATCAACTGAAATGCCCTTAGTGTTGTATCAGGTACGTGTACGTTATGTGAAGCTGACTGTTGGTGTGGATTCTTTTACTTTGCAGTGAGACATGAAGTCAGAAAAGCAGGCCTTACCCCCCCGCCTGAATCAGTCTTTCTCTCTCACCCTCTCCTTGTCTTTCTCTCTGTCGCCCCCTGTCTGCAGATGCTGGGAATGCTCTGTGCCTGTGTGGTGCTGTGCCGAAGGAGCAGAGACCCCGCCTACGAGCTGCTTGTTACCGGGGGAACCTATGCTTAAGGAGGGACTCACACACACATACACACCCACACACATGCAGGAACACACACACATGCAAACACACACAGCAGGGCGTAGGATTCTGTATGTATGGGAGAGTTCACAGGAGAGACACACACTGGCTTTGTTTTCCTGTAGTAAGCTGAAGCACGCCTTGCACAATTCAGGACTACGTAGAGTATCCACTGGTGATGGGTAAACCAACAACTAAACTATTTATTTTACTTGCTTTTTAGGGTTTGGTGTTTTAATTTAAAACTTTTTTTGTTTTGTTAAAATGCTATGAAATCCTACTAGCCAAAGTCTAAAATTGGCAGTTTGTGTTATTAACTATGGTAAGATTTGGCTATTTTATGTAGCTGTTTTTTGTCCTTTATTGGGGCAGGGGAAGGTGACCATTAGGGACTCCTGCCAGAGATGGCGGCCTACTGTATGGAAGGATATTCAGAATGTATTCTTTCCTTGTGTGTCAGTTTGCACTGTGTCTAGGGCTCTGGAAATACTTTATATATATATATATTTTTAATCGCACATGTGAATGTGGGGGAGACAGGGATCCCCCATGTATGAGGTTACCTTGTGCAGCTACGATTTTAGTTCTGACAGTCTTCTGCCCATCACTAGTCTTCATTTGTGAGTAGGAGTAATTCCACTTAACACAAAGACACAGGGTCCATCCAGGACCGTAAAGAAACGTCAGGTTCCGGTCACATGAATCCAAATTCAGTCAGACCAGTGGATCAAGCAACATAAACAATATGTGAAACTGGCTTTGGGGAATGATCTGTATGCACTATATGTTCAATATTCAAATGTTTAGTTAATATTATTTTGTTTTTTTGTTTCTGTTTTCCTTTTCTCTCTGTGTTTTGTGTCTGAAGTCTAGTGTGCTGGTAAGACAAGTTGATTTGGGACATATGTAGCCATGTAGATAGACATCAAATGATGATGTAAAACTGAAATTTCATGTAAATAGGTTGAAACGAAAACTTTCATTGAAATAAATCAGTAAATTCCAAGTGAAAAGTTGTTTTTTGTGCACTCTTAAGATAAATGTTTGCGGAATTCTTTTAGTTAAGACCTGCAACCCAGGTCAGGTCCTTTTGAGAAAACCTTTCAAAGCTTTGGCATGACAAAGTCAGAAAATCCCCAGTTTTGGTACCGTTTGAAGAAACTGTATGAACTAACAGTGTAGTTGTAAACCTGCAACAGTGTGCTGACGCCAACACTGAATCTCATGCTGAAAAATCATTTGAAAAACTCGCATCACAAAGAAGCAGCCAGTAGTTTGTCATTTGTTTGTCATTTGTAGTTTGTCCAGGTTTGTGCAGATCCAGGAGGATGGCACTGTGTCACCGTGTCCCTTGTGGTTTGTAATGTAAGAGAAGTGAACATATCCACACACTTATAATTCCCCAGATAGAAAAAACTCATAAAATGGTAAAATGTAACTCTTCTACCATGTCGGTCTTGGTCAGGTTGTTTTCTTTTAATGCGGCTGGGTTAGGCATCTCCCATGTATGGGAGAACGTTCTATAAATACGGTTGACTCAGGTAGACTCTGCTCACCAGGCTTGGCAGTACAGTATAGCTCAGTATGGGTCTGGTGTAAGCAGTGCCCCTGATATCTGGGGCTGTGTTTAGATCAACCTCTTCTCCCTGGTGCTCAGTCTCAACTTGTCTTCCTAGCGAAGATCTCATGTGATCTGTTTCCTGTCCTGGAGTAACGGGAAACCTGTGAACCAGATGGATCAGGCTACACTGTCACCCAATGCAGCATGGGGACACTGTGACTTGAGCCACATGCACCCCAGCTGCTTGTGGTGACGTCTGCACTCCCAGTCTGATCAGACAAGCAAGTCAAGAAAGAGGCTAAGATTTTAATCAGGGCATTGGAGTCTTATGAACACTTGTCTGTCACTCATAGGGGTTCCATGGGCCTTGTAAATCCTGATCTTAGACATTTGAAATCTTTGAAATTAAATCCTTGAAAGTAAGCACACGAAAATTACACCAAGTGAAATTTGTTTTTTAGTTTGCATCTTTTTTGTTAATAGTAAATGACATCAGAATAATGACGCAAGACTAGCGATGTCAGTTTCCCTATATTGCTGACAGATAGGCTAGATTGCTGGCTTATGCTGTATACCCAGTGTTAAAATTTGCTGGTGATTTCAATTCACAGTCATGACCATCTGTAATCATGTCTGCCGTTGGGTAAAAATAATATGTCTCAAAATGCAGCTGGGTTTCATAGGAACTGTAAGCACTTGTAGCAATAAAAGTAACACTAGAACACCTTCGGTTAATCCTGAAAACAGCGCTGAAGAGTCATGGAAAATATAAATGTGATTTGAGTGGCCGAGGTCCTGTTGATTCCCTTTCCATTTGTAGCTAGGTGTCCCTTCTCAGTTTACAGGTGAGTACAACTACACCTCTGGCAAAACCCACAGCACTCAGTCACTATGATTAACATCCCGAACTGAAACAATTAGTCATTTTATTGGTGCGACATTATGACCGTCTTTGATTCAGTAACATAAAGATAGCTGTGAGTTCACTGTTCTGAGCACTGACGGAGTTGGCTCTCTGCTCAGCAGTCGTGCCTTGAAAAAACCCCTTTGGGACGGGTTGGACACTGCAGGGAATATTAATAGACCCATGAGTGTATCTCTCTAGCTTATGTCAGTAAATCCCGCTGCTGGCTAAATGGTGATCTTGTCCTTGGTCATCACAGCACCTTTTTAGTAAGTTCAGCATTGTCATTGAAGGCAAGCCATCTCAGATACAGGCTTTCAGGAAAGGCTGGGGCAAGGGTTTGGAGTAAAACTAAGCATTCAGAAAGAACTATAATCTGGTTGCAGTTAAATTTACTTACATTCTACTGTGACTTTTCTTGAGATAAAAAACCCTTTCAAACTACCTTTGAGTTTTTTTTATCAATTTGCTTTTCATGTTTTTCATATACATTTACAGTCAAATTGTCACTGTCATTGCACTGTTTCCAGGGGGAGTAATAATAAAGACCTTCTTAAATTGTCTTAAACAATGAAAACAATGAAAAATTGAAATCTATCTTAAAATGAAAAAAGAAGATTCCTTTGCTAAAGTTGATGGAATAACAGTGAATGAAGTCCTGGAAATACATAGGTAGGGATGTTGCATACGCATGCGAGAGAGAGTGTGGGGGCTTCCTTCGGGGGCTTGGAATGAATTGCTCTAGAGAGTTACAATATAATGCTAGGGCAGGTTTTTTTATTTTTTTAATATCTCACACAAACCCAACAGACACTCAACTAAAATGACCCGGACTCAAGTTACCTCCATAGCCGACTTTAATACAATACACTTAAATACCATACGTTTCTATTATGTACAGTGTTAATCCATTATATTTACAGATGGTTTCTTAGGCCACGCTAAATCAAGACTATGCATTTCATGAGATGAGAATAAGCCTCTTTGAGCTGGTTACAATGGGCTGATTACTGTGTTTAATAAACCTGTGTAAGTGGTGTACTGTTACACAGGCATTGTAAAGAGGCATTGAGATGCTCTTCTTGGTTGGGCTATGACACACATCATGTCCTCTCCATGATGGTTGAAGGGAAAAAAAAAGATCCTCATGACTACATGTCGTTAGTGCAGAATCAACTCAGTATGGAGAGAAATATGCTTAATTTTGCACATTGTCTTCCATGATCCTCAGCAAACACATGACTGGATCTTGTCCTGACGACCTTACAGGTATAAATATGTACAATAATTCCTCCTGATGAAAACCGTCGCCTTAGCCTTCCAGTGTAAATGGTTCCAGGAGTGCAGTCTGTGGAGTGTGACGATGACGGCGGGGGGTCTCTCAGCTCATGTAAAACAGCCTGTCACTACAATCTCATTGTCTGTAATGCCACCAGGAATGAAAGAAGTATGTGTGTCTTTCTGTGTGATTAATGTGTGTGTGCATGTGTATTTAATGTATGTGTGTGTGTGTGTGTGTGTGTGTGTGTGTGTGTGTGTTGAGTGTGCATGCGCCCGTGCAAGCTCAGGCTTTGGTCAGGTATGATCCAGGAACCAATCCGGCCTCTCCGTTCCTGTCCACCATCCACCAGCCATCCTCGCTTTGCTCTGTCACCACGACGACATCACCCGCCAATATGGTCAGCTCGTCTGTACTCTGCGGGCAGAGAGGGCGAGGTTAGCAGCAGGACACCTTGATGCATCTGTCACACTGAAGCCCGCTGTGGCAGAAAAACCACTGAAAGTCAACATAAAGGTGACCATTACATTAGACAACACAGACGCACTGTAACAGAGGGCCTGCGATGTCTGCTGTAAAAGAGCTGAAAAGGATTCATGCAGATCAGCGGACAGCCAAAGAGCATCCTCTGTAAAGGCTTCTCAGAGAAATCTCAATAAAAGGGGGTTGACATCACTGCAGTTCCCATGACGATGACTCAGACACAGTGATGCTCCATCCTTTTTTTTAGGTCAGGTCAAGTAGAGGGGAAAAAAGCATTTTTATTAATCTCTTCTTGCATTGTGCAGAGCCCTATTCCCCTCCCATTTCCATGGAAAATGAAGGATGTGATCACAAGCCATGTCCTCTTTACAATGGCTAAAACACCTCGCCTTATGGAGAGGAGGGTCTGAATGATGTCAAAATAACAACCAGGGAGTCTCAGCAGTGATTATCAAGATACACAAATGTGAGTATCAATCAGATGAGTAGAAGCTTTTCGCTCCTTTCGCTCCCCTCTCTTTGTGTTTGAGAGTGGAGCATTTGGTTTGACCAGATATTAATCCGGAATAGGAACAGGTACTGGTAGCCACACCTGTGAAGGTGTTTTTGTTTCCATGGGAATAGTAACCCACCTGGGCAGTGTAGTCGTAAAGCACCCTGTATTCCGCCTCCGTGGCTGAGGTCCTGTGTCTGCCCTGAGGGAGGCCGGGTATGGATGCATACACATTGTCCGAATGGTCACCTGAGAGTTAATAACGCCAAAACACCTTTTTATCCCAGCAGCAAGAGTGTTGTTTATGCATAAAAAATGGCAGATATTTCCAGGTATCTTTACCGACTACATTTCCATTTCATTTAAAGATATCATGAAAGATGGATTTTTATTTGACAATGTTGTCAGGTGTCCTAAATCAGAAAGGGCTCTAGTTCTAGTGGGGCTAAAGGTCCAAAAACTGTAATAAGAAAAACTGAAACACCAATCAAAATTCTCATTGAGGACTGAAGACAGTGGAGACAATGCCATGCACAACTATAATACCACACTCTCACATCTGTAAGAGACTGAACATTTTCACCTTGAACATAAGCATGAAATTTCAAGTGTTGGACTCTTCCTTGCTCATACTTGAGTATTTAAAACAGAACACAGTCATTTGCACCCTTTGAGTACTAACCACTAGAAGGTGCTGTTTGCTGTGAAGAGTCATTGACATTCATTCTTGATCCACTAGAGGTCCCTTGCAATAGATTGGAAAACCTAAAAGCAGAAGCCAGCATTATGTCAGACTTGGATTTAGATGGGCAAAAAGGTAACAACATGAGAAATATTCACAGACATCTCAATGTGTCTGGACATTTCCTCTAAACAGCTGTCCCCTCTATGCTACCCCAAACATTCAAATTCTCTATCAACAGTCTTGCTTTTGTTAATAAAGTCATTTCAATGTAAATCTGAGCAAGAGAGAGAGAGAGAGACAGAGAGAGAGATTCTGACCGCTTCATCACGCCTCCTCCTCCTCCAAATCGGGCTGTCCCGTTGATTTCAGCAGCTGTTTCCCTCTCATAGTAATTCTCAAACATAATAGGAGCTGGAGAGAGAGAGACTGGTGTCAGTGTTTTTTTTTCTGAAAAACATATTAAGGCCATGTCAGAGCAGAGTCTATCTGTTTCTGCCTGACACCTTAGAATGCACAGACACAGGAAAACAGTGAAAACACAGGAGCATACCTGGTGGACTGGAACCCGTCATCTTCATCTCAGTGAAGCAGTTGTTATCTACGTCGATGTCACAGAGTTCTAGGGTTTTCCTAACTTCCTCATAAAGCTGCAAACACACTCTGATCAGAGCATAAACTCACACCATCACTGCTCTGTGGATTTTATGGGCCTTATAACGACACCACCCACAGATGTGCTTTTCAGATATAAAAATGCTTTGAAATAATAAATAATAATAGTAAGATAATAATAATAACTTGAAATAAACATTCTTATGACACACAGGCATGCTTATAATCTTTTCATCACATGATCCACTACAAATGTGAAAGAAGTTGTATTCTTTTTTGTGTCTTGATGACTTTAGTGACACATCTTAAAATGACATTAAATGACATGTTAAAATGACATCTTAAGATCTGGGTGGAGGGCGGCAGAGAAAAACTACACTCCTTTCAGCGCTCCATGTGCAGCACAAGAAATGACTGAAAAAAAAACATTCAGTACTAATTATCATCATTAAATACATCTTGAGTCCTGCGAGATGTACAAAATGCTACTACAGCATAGCTGACCACTAGGGGGCTCTTGAGCAATGTTATCCCTGTCATCCCACCAGGGCTATAAAACCAGTGGAACTACACTGTAGGTTTGTCACATTATCTATCTCTCATACAACAGATTTATAAAGCCCTGTTGTAGGGATTTAGCTCTACTCTGACGAACAGCGGTGCACTGACCTCGTCATCTTTGACACACTGCATTGAGAAGTGGTTGCAGTGGACCCACATGGTGTTCCTCAGGATGCCGATGCGGTCACCTTCCTGTTGCTGAAAGACCTGGAGCGCAAACCCGGTCAACCAGTCAACCCAAAGGACCGAAACTCTGTCACGTTGGCTTCCATTAGTAGTTCTCATCGTTACTATGTCCTGCTCTGCTATTGTGTAACGTTGCAGCAACACATTACTGCTGCAAATATGGTCATATCTCATTCGTTCTGTTGAGTCCCTCTCTGTCTTCAACAAACATCTGAAGACACAGCTCTTCTGCTCTCACCTGAGCACTTAAAACACTTCCCCCATCTCCTATTAAACTATATATAAAAAAGATGTAATTGTTTGGCTGTAATAGTTTAATGTAATGGTTTGGTTTTAATGGTTTAAATGTAATGGTTTGGTTGAAATGGTATGGTCATAATGGCTTAACGCACTCACTAGCTTTACCTGCTAGTTGGTACCTCACCTGGCCAACCTTTGGAACTTTGTCATGCAGTACTTCTAATATTGTTGACTCTGTATGGTTTTTCGCTTGTGTTGTATTGTACCTCACTTGTAAGTCTCTTTGGATAAAAGCGTCTGCCAAATGAATAAATGTAAATGTGAATGTATTGCAATCCCATCTCTGTAGCTTGCGTTGCAAGCGGTGCGTAACAATTGTGCGCCATTCCAAAGAAGACTTTATTGTTAAAAAAACATTTCTGCTGCTGTTTTATATCCAAAGCATCCAACATGCTAGAAGTACAAAGCTAATCAGTTTTTATGAAAATACTCAGTTCACTTGTTTTATCCAGGGTGGCTATGCTGTAGCAATGAAGAGTGCATTACACAATTTTAACAAAAAACATCTTCACTTAGTTGGGTCTGTATGCTTTAGAAATGCATGCACTAACTTGAGCTGAGTTTTTGTGCTGTGGCCACAACGGATTCAAGGAACAATTTCAATCAATATCACAGCTGCTGAGATAACGGGTTCATTAATTTTAGGACTTCTTTTTTGGGTGCTCTTTCGCCTAGGCAATGTCCACAAGATGAGATGTGAGAGTCAGGCTTCATGAAACCCAAAATAGGTGGTGCGTCATTGATTATCAGTGATTCACTGGTTCAAATGAATCATCATGTTTTCCTGTGGAGAGCAGTGCCTTTTTTGGTTGGCTCACATGAGTCGATTGATTGATAGGACATTATGTGGCCTCTCTCACCAGTTATATGTGGGGTGTAGTAAATGACCCTGGAGTCTCTGGATTCTTCCAGTGACCTATAGATATGTTCACGCATTTAACTTGATTATTATTTCAGGGGCTGGGCAGGAATTTGTTTTCCAGTTTTTCCACAGTTTACAGTTTTTCTGGGTTATTGATTCCGTCTGGAGACTTACTCTGTCTAGTGCTTTCTGACAATGCAACTGTAAAAATTTTCCATAGCAAATCTGTTTTGGTTGATGGATTCAATGATTGAGTGAGTGAGTGAGTGAGTGAGTGAGAGGTACAAGCTGCAGGGGCATGAAGCTGATTTAATCTACCTCACATGTGCTCCTGTGCGTGCTCTCCCAGTCCTGGCGAACCTTGTCCAGCTGCTCAATATTAGCCATGTACTGCTTCTCTGCAGAAACAGAAAATTGTTTGTTTAGATCATGTTCTTTTTCATGTTTCACCTCTCAAATGGTCCTGGGGAGGAAATATCAACTTACAATGAGTCCTGAAATTCCTCTTTTAAAGGTCATCACATTCTATTTTCAATGGGGTGAAAATAACGAAGACACTGATGATTTAAAGCGATGATTTTCTAAACAATGAAGCTAAACCTACTTGACACATGCAGAGGAGGACAGTATATGATATTAAGGTCACACTCAGGTCAGAGGCCACTGAACTTCCACCTGAAAGACCAGAGGAAGCAGTGTTTCCAGGTGACTGTAGTTCTGTTTAATTTCACATTTTCTGTTAGGCTTTTCAGTTACTTTCTATAAATAAGCAATCTCTCATTACAGCTGCCCCTTCAAAAAACAGGAAAACCTCACAGACGATCTTAAACTGGCAGGAGAAAGACTGAGATAGAGAACAGCATGGCTCACTTGCTGACACATCCTCCACGCAGTGCCCAACACATGTACCTCAATGTCAGAGGCAGGAATACAGAAGCAAAGTCTAATGCAGAAAGGTTCTAACAGTGTTGGCACAGATATTCTGTATGTTGACTAGATATTCAACTGCTGCATTCCTTCTGTCCACCAAACTTCCTCCTCTTTGAAGTTCCGGTCAGTAACAGGAAGTTCTGGTGTCTTCTGCATTGCCATGCTAACTATGGATGTTCTGTTTTTAGACCACAACCTTTCAAGAATGTTCATAACAAGCCAGAGCGCAGTGGTCAATGAAATAACTGCGCTTTGAATGTATTGAATGTGACATCATTTCGCCTCTGTGACCTACTGCAAACCTGTCTGGCCCCACCATTACTTACCGGCCTCACTAGCTGAGTCTCGGCACAGCCTGGCCTTGTTCTGCACCTGAAGATACAGAAACAGTGTCATGGAAACAGCCCAGCACTGTGTCAAAACGAGATGCCGCTTCAACAGGTTCCCGTCTGAGTACAAAAAAAACCGCTCAGTTCTCCTTTTAGGAGAGAGACGGTGGGATGGGGCACAGAAAAGCTGGACAGAAGAGCACTGGAATCTCTTCTGCAATGTGTATTTTCTGTTCCTACAACTCACAACCCTGAAATACATTCCTTTCCTCATAATCCATGAATAAAATATTTTTTCTTTGAAATGACTGACTGAGTTCCTTGACCCAAGAGTCTAACACACTGCAGTAGAAAAGCTAGACACATTTATGTAATTCCACAGGGATTCTGTTGTTCTAAATCCAGAGACTGTACAATCTCAAACTAATGTAGACTGACAAAGGCTTTGATATGGCAACATTAATATTTTAAGTGAAATTACTGTGATGTAAGAAATCAGAAAGTCATGGGTATGTGCCTTATGAAATGGATAATGACATGGCACCTCCTACAGAAATCTCTTGTAGTGTTTATGGAGGTGTTATGTAGTTCTTACGAAGACTTTTTGTTGGTTCTTATGTATGACTTTGCATTGAAAGGAATAACATTTTCAAATGAACAGGTGAATTATATTATTACTCGTGAGACCAGCGACTGCTGCAGCAGTGGCCTCAGGTAAGGATGAACTCACCTTCTCACACTGCTTTGGTGTGACAGAGGTCGTGCTGTTAACCCTTTCAGCGGCTTGCTCTGCCTCGTCCGCCTCCCTGCACTTCTGCTCATAGAACTTCTTAGACTGGGAGAGAGGACAGGGGGGCGGCGGTGGTTAAGGTGCAGGGTTTGTAAGCAAAACATGTGGGTTCGATTCCCAGCTGGGGCCCTGCTATAGCCCTCATGGCCATGGTAAGCAAGTGGAATCAAACTGATGGTACTGTATGTAAAATGCAAGCTGTACATATGATATGCTATGGCCTGTGAATAAGCGTGAGGCATTGAGGAAGCTTCGCTCATCCGCTGTGTCACTCATCTGAGAATATGAATCAACACATCTTTCCACATACTGACTAATTCCATCATTCTTAGCTAACAGGAAGCTGTAACAATCTAAAATTTCTGGGACAACCTCAAATTGAGCAAGCTGCCATAGCAGAGTGAGGCAGACATTAAAGTAAAAAGGAGGACCCCTGCTGAGGGTGTGCCCACAGAGACGCATAAAGACACTAAAAACCAGAAGATAATGCAGAAGTAATTGTGCTTTCAGCTCTATCTACACTTAAAACTAGATTAAATATGATATGCTATACTTCTGACAGAAATCAGAATACTGGACGTCACACAATATTAAAACATATTCTTGTGGTAAAATTTGAAGGCATAGACATTATCGAACCTGACAGTTTTACCTCCCCTGTCTATTGTAGCTCAGCTTTACACTGGGTGTACAGCCTTATATTATATATTATATATTTTTGTGGTTCATATTTCATATTCATGTTGACATATTTGGTCAGCAATACTACTGACACTGAATATAAATAGGTGCAAGTGTATAAGTATGAGCACACACAGGCATGCCTGTGTGTGGGTGGGTGTCGCATTGTGTGTCTGTGCATGTGTGAGTGTGTGTGACTGCATGCAGTCTGTGTGTGTACCATGCAAATGTTTATGTAATTCTGTGCGTGTGCCCTGTGTCTTGTGTGTGAACATGTATATACATGTCTGGCTGTGCTTGCATATGTGTGTTGTGTACATATGTGTATACCCTGTGTGTGTACATGTGAGTAAATGTGTGCATTAGTATGTGTTTGTTTGCATGTGTGTTTGTGTGTGTGTGTGTGTGTGTGTGTGTGTGTCTGTGTGTCTGTGTGTGAGTGAGCATGTACACTGTATGTGTTTGTGCTGGTCTCAAGTCAGTCATAGTTCCATTCTTCTTCCTCTTACAGTTAGAGCACGTTTCTCCCTCTGACTCACTGTTTGTTCATGTTTGAGTTTGTCAGCACATTTCCTTCCGACAGATATACTGTGCGACTGAGAATGACAGTTCCTCTTTTCCATTTTAACTCTTTTTCAGAGAATTTACATTTTGCTTAGAGCCCATGATCACAGACAACTCTGAATTCTCATTCCACACAACAGGACATTCTTTGTTATGTTTTCACATTGTTTCTGTAGGTATTTGTGTAGCCTGAGGTTAACTCCAGGATAGAACATGACTTGAGCATCAAAAAAAATAAATAAATAAAAATCATAGGCTCTCTTTTACATACTGGGTTTACCAGGGGCCATATGTGTCAGTTACCTGTTCCCCTGGACATATCTGATACCTGTACGTTTATAAATACACTCTGTATTGACCAGGTTTGTACTTGGTATGTCTGACCAGACACCTTCCCTGGAGTTTCAATTACTTGTACTCTTTATAAATAAATGAATCAGTCTGAAGTGCTGAATAGATTACATGCTACATTACATTTGCTTTAAGGATGCTCTTATTCAGAACAACTTACATAGTTTACAATTTGTCCATTTCTACAGCTGTATTTATTAAAGCAGATCAAGTTAAGCATGTTTCCTATGGGTACAATGGCAGTGGCCCATGTGGGAATCAAACTGTGCCACACTCCTGCCCCTGTTACATGATTTGCATTAGGTAGGAGACATTTGTTTTCAACCAGGAGGAACATAGCTGATGCGACTGTCCCTTGTATTCACCCTCTCAATGAGCATACAAAATGGAGTAGCTTGTCTGCCCTGGGTGTTTACACAGTCCCCAATTCTACTGAACACTGAGTGCCTCTCTCTGCAGGTTCGAATGATAGTGCTGCAACCTGGGTGTCATTGTCTGATAGGAAACCCAAGCTTCACACGTCTCTCACCACCACTCCCACTAACACGTAAATGCAAGCCAGGCTGAAATGCAATAGTCAGAGCTGCTTGCACATATCTCAGTCTTTAGCTGAAGCACATAGTATAGTATGTATGTAACCAGAACAGTGTGAAAAACCATGAAGCAGGAAGTCTCAGCTTTATTTTTAGGGTGTATTAAGTACCATGCCTACCTCCATGGTTTTTTTGTACAGGGCCACTTTACTCTTCTGAACTTTCTCCATAATTCCTTCAAACTAGACAGATGGGGAAAAATACAGTTAAACACACACAATGCATAATGCATACAGAATGAACATAATGACAGCATAATGGACTCTGATCTTAAATATCTGACAAAACAGACCCTAAAACTACAACTCACAATGACCATATGCTGGACATGTATATATGATACAAAAACTTTAAACTGATTAATACAGATTGATTTAAATTCACTTAAGGAATACTTTAGATTCGGCTCCTTTTGCAAGACAGAACCTTGAGTTTTCTGCACCCAGTGCTCTTACAGGCTCATTCTTTAAGAAAGCTGACCTAAAAAGCACATAACCCTCTTTTCAAACACATATGACTTTTTCTAATCCTTTATTTGGTGAACCTTTCAGCCCTCAAAAGGAAGCCAGCAACTGAACTCAGACGATAAAGTCATGATTAAAAGTGATAAAAAATAATGAACAATTGTATTCATATGAATTGTTTGATGCAGGAGTAATTTGTTTTTTACTGCCTTTCTGTGAGCAATATACAGACAGATAAATGCTAAGCTGAAACAAATAAAACCAATAGCAAATACACCCCCTCTCTTCAGACAATGTTCTCACACAAAGGGGAGGGACAAAGTCTTTTAAGGGAGGGACTCTGTTCATTTCAGGTAAATGGCACCACTTTGGGCTGAACGGGAAAGAACCGTTTCCACTGTGTAAGAATGGGAAGGAGGCAGGGGGTAGTGAGGTGGGATTTTTACTTCTGTCATAACAACCCCATGTTGCAGGCGTTGGGTCACTTCCTCTTTGCGCTTTTTGCAGTCAGGGGGTTTTCTGGGTTCGCGTGAACATGTCTGCACATACGCACCTTTTTCCGCTGCTCTTTCTGGTGCTCCCGGAACACCTCGATCCTTTTCACCTCTTCTCTCAGCGTCGCGGACAGCTGGATGTGCAGGTTCCCGACGTTCTCGATTTCTGGAACAACACAACGGCGCTTAGCACTTTGGCAAGGGTTTGGTCCTCCAATGAAGGGTGCAGGTGAAAAGCTAAAAGGTTGCTTTGATGGGGAGGGGAGGAGATGGCACAAACTTACGTGCTTTCAGCTGGTCAAAGGATGCTCTTAGCGTACTGCAAAAACAAGAAACGCCTTTTATCACCAAAACATCAACATCACATGGGTAACAGGAAAAATAGCACAGTGGTGTCATTTCTGCCTAGACCACAAAAAAAAACAGCATAAAAACAGAGTTAATGAGGATTTTTATAACTCGGGCCCTCTTTCATGTTTTAGTGAACATCTGATGAGCATGTAAAATGTTTTAGGTTGTGTATTCTGGGCAAAGCATCAAACCGCAATGGGCTTACATACGCACCGTTAGTGCTAGCTTCGCAATTAATAGACTCATTGTGTGTGCAGGTCACTGTGATCAGATAAGGGTCTATTTTGAGCGTTACACATAGAACAGATGTCAAACACATACTATTTAAATGCCCCCTTGCTTCCTTCCTGCTCACCTCACGCCTCAGTTTCCATTGGGGGTTGAATCAGCAACTGTCTACAGCCACCAACTCATTGCTGTGCATCATTCACTATTAGTGTCCCATTGCTCAGGGCACACTAGGACTGAATAACCTCTCCACTGAAGGGAATGCACTCACACCGTGTACAATGCATATTTAGTGTGTTGGATGGACTTGATGTTATAAGACCTTGAACAAGACCTTCTCTGAAGCGAAAGTGTACAGGGCAGGATTTGAATAAGCTGTCCCACCTTCATCTTTCACTTCCTGCAGGTAACAGCAGCGAAAATGGGAGGGAGTGTGAATGTGTGGGTGTGTGTGTGTGTGTGTGTGTGTGTGTGTGTGTGTGTCTATGTTTGTGTATGCATGCACAAACCTATTTTTGACAACCTATCGCAGACAGGGTGAACAGAAACCAGTCAGTGCCAATACGGAAGCATTGGTATGACCCCTTACACACAATGCTGAGTAGTACCTCAAAGCATGCTTTCCATAGGACCTGGCAAGAATCAGTGTGTAATAAGCACGCCTCTTCTATGTGCTCGACCAGAGAGAACAGCAGCAAATTACCTGATCTCTGTCTGGCCCCCGGCCCTCCGCGCTATCATCACCAGCTCCTTCCCGTACTTCTCCTCAGCCTGAGCTCTGGGGGAGAGACACAGTCTAGCTGTTGCTTTGCCAAACCACAAAACTGTACCCTCTGTGTCACTGTGGTGTCTGGACCACCACACGGGTTATTTTTACATTTACTTTGATCAGGGCAAAAAGAGGCATGTGTCACAGACCAGTGTGTGCAAATTTACTTCACAGTCAGGGTTGGTGACCACCGTGCAGTTCTGCTCTAAGTCAGCGGCTGTGTTGCTATGAGTGGTCAGGGTCAGTGACTGCGGTAGATTTCTGCGTGTACCTCAGCTTCAGCAGGTCCTCCATGTCCTTGCACATCCGCCTGCCTTCGCACAACCTCTGAATGAGGGCCTCATAGCCTTGGTGACTAGTGAAATCTAGGCCCTGGAGAACAGAGTTTGGAAAGTGTTTCAGTGTGCAGAGGACTCAGTAACTCAGAACACACCGGCAGAGGACTCAGTAACTCAGAACACACCCGGAAACATTACCCCAAAATGGGACTTTCCCATAGAAAAAAAAAAACTCACATTGGTGTTTATTTTAAATCCATAAGCAAATTAAATGCAGATATGGAAGAGGAGGGTCTGAAGTTGCCCTTCTGCACCAAGGATTGATGGAAACAGAATATTTCTACTACTATCCATACACATATGACCCTGAAACTACATAACTACATAACTATATAACTACAGAAACACTAATTCATCACAAACACTTTGTAAAAACTGTAGAAACCATATCTTTTGCAACTGCAAAAAAAAGTGTTATTTCAGATAGCTGCAGTAAGAGTGAAAATAGCTGCATGCTTCACTCACACTCAAAGATTCTTTTTTGCCTGCTGGACTCCTATTATAGTAAAATGATTTGAAATTCAAATTTGTGATTAATTCTCTTGCTATACAGCCAACAATGCATTGCCTCTGGGCTAAGAGTAGATACATACCAGTGCCTAACAACAGAGGATATACTTTTAGCATAGACTAAAGTTTTCAAGAGTTGCAACACTAAACAGTTTTCCTACATCCTACTGAATGGCAAAGTAAGGGGTGCTTTGTGCATAAGTGGAAACAGCATCTGCTCTCAAATGAGGCTTGTCAACAAGCCATTGTGTTGTCAGTATCAGTCTGTTGAAAGAAGACTAGAGGTTTATTTTATCCAGAAACCCTCCCACTGAGAGTGTGGCACCTGCTCTTACAGTAGCAGCATTTGGCAAGAGCTGGCACAGGTGACCCAGATTCATAATGGTGAGGCGGGGGCAGAAGGTGTTGGCATCTTGCTTTACATCTTTACATCTTTACAGTAGACCAGTGACATCATCCTGGGGCTGGCTGGAAGGGTTATTCTGCAGTGCAACCAATCTCAGATTGAGAGGAAGTCACATGACTTCCAACACTGGAAAATTAGTTTTTCTGATTCAACTAAAACAGACGCCAGCTGAGCTGTGCTATGCTGTCAAGCCTCTGAGGGTGGAACGTCTCAAAAACCCCAAAGTCCCCAGAGCCCAGCACCCTGTGTCTGTGCACTCTGACATGCACTGATAAAACAGGGATTACTGCATGGTGCCTACAATGCAAATCAACCCAGAAACTTTCACTAGCACTGTAGATCGCAGCCATGGTAACATAACACAGTCGAAAGGATCAAAGGAAAAAAAGAAATATCATGCACCATCATGAACAGGAAACCCAACACAATGTGAATACTGAATTAGGATAGAAAAGCCCCCCACCACAACACTAACAAGCCACTGAAAGAACACTCTGATCATCAACCATGAGAATGGCTCATTTCACTTTTGTCAAACGCCCACCTGTTTTGAAGTTCAAACTCCACCATTCATGGTTTTTATTTTAAGCAGAAAATCTCAGTGACAGAAGAGTTTCAGAAGGTTCCTAACATATTTTATTGTATTTGGCAATATTTTCATATTTCCACCCAATGGCATTGCAACTCACTCATAATGTGCAAGGTTATCTTTGTGTCAAATACTAAATACTAAGTACTAAGTACTAAGTAGATAACCTCTTCAGAATTATTGTATCAAACACATTTTTCAGTCAAGCAAGGGGTTCTCTTAATGTGCTTGTCTAGCTGATAAGAGCAAAGTCATCTTAAATAGCTGGTTGTTCATGCCGGCATTCAAATGACTAGGCATTTGCTTATGTAGTGAATAACGCTAATGTTAAATCTCTTCCTGATACAGCAGCTCAGGGTTTGAACAACTTCATTCCTAAAAACATCAAATGAACCAAAGAAAGATTTGTTAGCTCACATTTCTTAGCAGCGTTTAAGAGGAACTTTGAGCTTTCTACATATCCCTGTTCTGATGTGGTTGTACTAGTGAAACAGATTTTTGTAATGTCCTGTACAAGAGAAGTGTAAGCTTAACATAGTTGCCACAGTTTCTGACCATCATTTAATCATTTGTCACTGCGTGATGTTCTCAATTTTGTAATTTTGAATCTAACGGGACCAACTCCAGTTTGTATTGTACTCACAGTAATCTACAACATTTGCCTAATGAATTTGGCAGGTGGAACATGAGCAAAGGTTCACTTCACTCAGGAGGCTTTCCAAAAATGTACACCACTGCTGCAGTGGATGGCAGATCTAATACACAAATTCATCCTATTTTCCACACAAGCTACTGTGTCACACAGAGACCGGCAGAGGACAAGTTCACATGTGTCACTCACCCAGAAAGCGTCTTTGAATTGCAACAGTGCCATTCTGACGGGAGGAAACTCTGCTTCCTGAACCAACAGCGATTTCTGTTTTGAAAATGTAACACAGAAAATGTGAACACACTGAAAAACTATTCCCAGCTCTAGAGCTTGAGGCAGGGAAGTAGCTGACAGTTCACAGATGGAAAAAAAGGAAAAGGCTCACACACAGCCGGCCCCCAGTTTTATAACACTACTTGTGGTGAGCTGAGCCGACTCGAATGAGGAAGAGCCACCAGGTGATGTCATTGATCGCAGCGTGATAAGGGTGGTCAGTTCTGGGTGCTGTTTGAATATATGATTGGCTGAGGTTCATGGAATAAATTTACTTTGCATTACAAGTGTGCATTATAGGCGTGCCTAGTTTCTGTGAAGAGCAACTCACTCAATGTGCCTCAAACCAGTTAATTAAATTAGTGCAAAATAGGTAACAAATCATGATACCTTTGTGTTATTGTTGGAAATGGCCTCCCATTTCAATCATAAAGCTGTAAGTATTTTGTACCCGTGTGGCTCATTCACTTACTTAGTAGGTGCCTTCATCCATTACACTGCATACATTTATACAGCTATATACAGCTTGAAACAGTGTGGTTTCGTGGTAAGGAGCAGGGCTCACAACCCAAAGGACACTGATGATGTACCCTTGGGCAAGGTACTTACCCCAGGGTGCCTCAGTACATATCCAGCAGTATAAATAGATAACATGTAAAAATGTTCAGCTAGTTGCTCTGGGTAAGAGCACCTACTTACCAAACACAATGTAATGTGATGAAAATTTACTATAGAAAACTGGGTTAAGTACATTCCCAGCTCCCCGCCCAGGAATCAAACCAGCGATTTTTGGGTTATAAGTGCTTCTTAATACAAAAAATGATGAAAAAGTTTTTAAACTGTCAATTACAGGGTTGCTCATTCTTACACCTCTATGTGACATTTGTACATAAAAATGATAAATGATAGGGTTGCCACCTCATGCATTCACCATAACTCTCAGTGAGAAAAAAGGCGGTGAGAAAAAAGGTGGTGAGAAAAAATACTGAAAGTGTGATTATTACAGTAATTGCATGAGAAATGGTAACCTTGTAATTAGGGACTGTCAAAACGTGATGGTTGTTTTTATGGTCTGCGCTATAGGGAAGGCTCATGCCAAAGCTTGAGGTTGAGCCAAAGCTCCCAGCAGACCTGCCTTCCATACATTTGAGTAATGTGGATTTCTACTAAGAATCCTCATTTTCGCAGTGATTCTGGAGTGCCCTTGTCCTTTTTTCAAGCAAAATGAATTTCTATCTGTTGTATATCACTGACGCAAGTGTGCACAGATATGGAAATCCATCACAAGATGCTATGCCATGTAGGCGTGCAATTCTGAGAACTTTTGGTTGGTGTCTTATTTTGCCTATAAACATGGTGTAGCCACACATTTGACTCTTCACAGAAAAAAAAAACATTAATTAAAACCTTTGAATTTACTGATTTCATTTGTACAACACACAATAAACTCATGACAACTTTGTCTAAGTCAGCGAGAGTCCACAAAGGAACATCTATGGGGATGTTAGCTAAATTTTATGTAACTGATGATAAATACTTGGAAAACTGAAGTAGGAATACAAAGTTAATAATTATTTGCGACTGGTTGGTACAGTAAACGTTTATAATGATTTCAGTATAACTTCCCAGCTGAATGCCAGCTATAAACCATCACTGTCCATAGCTTTTTAAACAGCGCAATACTGCCGCATAGTGGAAAATAAGGGCAAGTAAGCCACAATGAATCCTCACAATGCCATGAAGATCACAACGGCTGTGTAGAGAAGTGACCAGTGGGTGGTAGCAGAGGGCCCGCTGCGCTTACTGCAATGCTCAGGTGATTTTTTTTTCTAAAAATACACAAATGCACAATTAAAATATTTCTACTGGAACATGATTTATTCACGCACATAGTTAACTTGTTGCTACACTGCACAGGACGGGGCCGTGCATATTCAAGGTGGTTTGTTGTCAATACCAGAGTTGAATTTCCAGCTCTAAAAAACAAACTCTGCATCTTCAAAGGGACCTTTAGTTCTTCTGTTATTCCTTTTCATAAAAAGCCCAAAGAAACCGCCTATTAATAAATTAATCAAAACGTCATAACTTAAAAAACGTAGCCTAATAAATACTATGCAGACATCAGGATATAAAGGAGACAACTGGGGGCCTACTGAAGTCCGTCTGGGGGTGCATTGCACCCCTAAGCACCCCCACGGCGCCGGCCCTGGTTGCTGGCATATGCGTTAGTTTTTTTTTTTTTGCTTACTGTATGAATTGGAAGAGTATATACATGTCAAATCATTACATGCGCCAAAATACCTGTAAGTTTTTTTTCTGTCTGTTCAAACCAATATATAAGCAATGCATATAACTATGAGAATGAAGGTCAATGTAATAACAGTACAATAAATACATACGAAATGGAATATTCAAACAAGCTTTATTTTCATGACCATATGAATTGGATATTTCAGATATTCTCCGTATGGTTGTTGACGTTACACTCTGTGGACCCCCACCCGCCTCACACACTTTTATTTTCTAGAAAGGACATGGCCGCACATATTTGGATCTTGTTTCAACAGCCGCAAATGGAGACCCCCCACACTCGGATATGGCCTTACTGCAGTTTCTAGACTTGATGACACTGGTGCGCGAAATTTCCGGCGCAGCCAGTACAGGCCCTCCAGAAAGTTCTGCACCGCGGCGGTATATAAACGAAGCCAGCCATCTTTCAAGGAAAGCCAGCTGTTAGCAGTGCTCACAACGAGCGGACGCGTGGCTCTCCCGGCATTTAATTTATACCACAGGTATGGTTACAGTAACAATGCATTTTGTGATTTGATTTTTTATTTACTCAAATGGCTAATCATGAGTATAAAATGAATTGCCTGTATAGCTGGCTATTGTTTTATATATTAACATTTACCTACACAGCAAGCTAGCCAGCCGCAGACGTATAGTATCTAGCAAGCCATGTTCAGTTGGTAAAAAAAATCTGCATTACTATGTACGGTTTTAGTCTATGTGCGGAAATAGCTGTGGTTATTATGATTGCGATAGATATCCAAACATGAACTGTCTATGCTGATCACTCTTTTCATCTGATTTCATTTAGAGAACATCTTCTGAATTCAAAATGGTTCGGGAAACCGGCTACTACGACCTTTTAGGTGTAAATCCCAAAGCTTCGTCTGAAGAAATAAAGAAAGCGTATAGAAAGCTGGCATTAAAATATCATCCGGACAAGAACCCCAATGAAGGGGAAAAGGTAAGATTTGTTTGATGTCAGCGTCCAGTTCCATCTGTAGGCTACATGGTGCTTAAGATTGACAGCGACATGCTCGGAACTTTCTGGAAAGACCTTAACGTGGTATGCACGCATTTCATGGGCTAGCTGGAAGGATTGTGAAAATCTACATCCTAGAAAAAGTCGAATGCTGTCGATGTTTAGTGCGCGTTTAGCATAAGAAAATGTGTAATGAGAGCATTATTTCTGAGTTACTTAGTGCAATATTATGTATTACGAGGAATCATTAAATGGCTGTTAGGCAGGTCATTTTTCAGTGCTGATTGTTTTATATGCTAAGGTGAGGCAACTCAAAAGATAAATCAAATTCTCGTGTATATTAACCATTCCAGTTTCCAGTAAAACGGGCAGAATTTTGAGCTGTTTCAAACGGCTTAAACAGAATTGAGACAAGGAATGAGCCTAGAACTTTAAATTAGACTCACGTGAAAGCTAGAACCAGCCACTTCGTGTGGTTTTTGCAGATTTATGTGAGCAGAAAATACTCAGGTATTGTTTGTACATAGGAGCGAGTTGATGTGAAGTGAATGAGATGTTTTACAGTAAATGTAACTAATCGGCACATAATGTTTAGCACTCACTGAATGGGTAATTATTTTCGGTAATTCTACCGCAGCTCTGTTTTAGAAACGGTTCATTGTTTGAAAAGTAAAGCGGTTTCCTTCTCTCCTCCAGTTCAAGCTCATTTCTCAAGCATATGAGGTTCTGTCTGACCCAAAGAAGCGAGACCTGTATGACCAGGGAGGAGAGCAGGCTATTAAGGAAGGAGGGACGGGGGGAGGAGATTTCTCTTCTCCCATGGACATTTTCAACATGTTTTTCGGTGGCGGTGGCAGAACACAGAGAGAGAGAAGAGGTAAGGCCACCAGAGAAACATTCCATGTCCTTGTGGAGACTACTGGGCTAGTGGTACATATCTTTACTATCTGAGTTGTTTCAAAGGGTATACTATAACCTATTCTTGCCTGAGGAAATGGCACGAGTCCCTGCTTCAGTTACAGTTGAAAGTAGTATGCAAAATGTATTGAAACTCCAGCTGAAAGTTCTCACACATAGACATGAATGATGCTGAATGTTGTGTGGCAACACCTTGCGTTAATGACCAAGATCATTCCACAGTGGCTGTTTGCATGGCGTTGGTGGTTATTCCTTAGTGGCTATTCTTTTCACTCCAGTGCCTAGCCATTGCTTTATGGTATACTTCTGTCTGCCTACCCAGGCTAGCCTGTTGTTGTGAATTGGATCTCACTGCATGTGTTACTCAACAGTAGTTATTTAGGTGGTGATTGTTTTTGTCCATACTATGTTTAATGAGGTTTTCTTTTGTTTTCAGGGAAGAATGTTGTTCACCAGCTTAGCGTGACTCTAGAAGAGATGTACAATGGTGCAACCAGGAAGCTGGGCCTCCAGAAAAATGTTATCTGTGAAAAATGTGATGGTAAGTACTTTCATCTCTCTGCTGTAACTTGTACCCTTATCACTGGAATTCATTTTTGAATGTAGTGGCTGGCTGCAAAAAACAGTTTTCCTGCTTGATGAAAAAGAACAGCTAAGGGGTATTGTTGGCATAACAAGAGTGGTTAATAATGCAAAGTCTTGTCCATTGTATTTAGCTGTTTTTGCATGCCACAACATATTTGAGGCATTGTGTTGATACAGAAAATGATTAATTGTATATCTGGACCTTAGAACCAGGGCCTTTGCTTGAACATGTTGAGTTCATGCTCAAAGGCATAAACAGCAGTCTCCATCATGCATTTCACCCCACCTGTCTGAGCAGAGGGCCTGTGACTCAAAGTGCTGGTAAATCTTGTTTCCTCCAGGGTACGGCGGAAAGAAGGGCGCTCTGGAGAAGTGCTCCAACTGCAAAGGGAGGGGAGTTCAGATCCAGGTGCAGCAGATCGGGCCGGGAATGATCCAGCAGATCCAGAGCATGTGTCCGGACTGCCAGGGCCAGGGCGAGAGGTTCAACTCAAAGGACCGCTGCAAGAATTGCAATGGGCACAAAGTGGAACGCAAGAAGAAGATCCTTGAAGTCCATATTGACAAAGGTGTGTAGTCCCTGCCGACTTAAGCGAGTGTATTGTTTTTTTTTATTTTAAATCATATCTTTGGTACGCAACCATATGAATGACATTACAATCAGTGGTATAGCCTAGATGTCTGTAGGTATATATTGAGTCACATCCACATATTCAAGAAGCAGTGTCATGTCCATACAGCCATATTAATTGTAGGATCAATATTCACTTGAACACTGAAAGAGCAAAGGATGTGGAATTATATGAGAATGGAATCCAGTGAAAGATGTGTAGGTGGATATAGCAAAAATGTATGAGTCAGCCTAATAAGGGTCATTTGTTTATCCAGTTTAGCATTTTACATGTAACTATTGAAAGCTTTGATTTTTAAGCTTTGAATGCATACACATTTTACATGACGATTGGCAAGTAATTTACCGATAATTTTTAAAGAGAACTTGATGGCCTTAATTGCCCATTGCCAAAACATACCCACACCCATCTTGAATACTTTGAATATCTGACCTGTCAACAAATAATTGTTCTTTTTCTACATGCAAATAATGTATGTCTCTATTGTTATGACTAACAGCTGATGTTAAATGTGAATTGTCCACTAAAACGTGATGTTGCTTTTGTGGTGGACAGGTATGAAAGATGGCCAGAAGATCACATTCCATGGGGAGGGTGATCAGGAACCCGGGCTGGAACCCGGTGATGTCATAATTGTCCTGGACCAGAAGGAGCACCCAGTGTTCCAGAGGCAGGAAGACAACCTCATTATGAAGATGGACATCAAGCTGGTGGAGGCACTCTGCGGGTTCAAAAAGACCATCCGCACTCTTGATAATCGAATGCTTGTCATCACCTCACTGCCAGGTAAGCGGTGAACTCCTGCGGTCAGAACTCATTTGAGGTCTGATGGAGAAATGTACCCATAAAAGCCCCATTATTAAACTTGACTTTATTCTTCTCACCATATGGCTGTGTTGCTCTGTTCCCTGTTACAGGTCAGGTCATTAAGCACAACGACATCAAATGTGTACAAAGTGAAGGCATGCCTCTGTACAGAGACCCCTATGAGAAAGGACAGCTCATCATTCAGTTCATGGTGAGTTTTTTTTTGTGCTTTTGACAAGAAGATCATAGGCGTAAAGTTCTTAGAGTAAAAGATTCACGTTTGACTCAGGTGTAAGACTTGGAGTCAACTCTATTTTTCAGTCCAAAGCTGAATATAACCTCACTTCTCTTCCATCATTTCCACATGTAATTCCACCATTAATATTCAGTTCCAATTGTAACATTTGAGTTGGAAATGATTTAAAAAAATGATTCTATTCAGAATGGACTCACTCGGTGGGAGTTGCCCACATGGATCATGTTTTGTGCTGATTATTCTGGTCTTAGCTCACTCTGTCTGGTGGGTTTCTCCTAGGTGGAGTTCCCTGAGAAACACTGGCTCCCAGAACACCTGCTGCCCCAGCTGGAGGCCCTGCTCCCTGAGAGAGATGACGTGATGATCTCCGACGACATGGAGGAGGTGGACCTCACTGACATTGACTACGAGTCTCAGAGGAGGAGCTACGGCGGAGAGGCCTATGAGGAAGACGAAGCTCCACGAGGCGGGGTGCAGTGCCAGACACAGTGAATGTGTGCAACCCCACCCCCCCACCCCCCCCCATCCACGCTGTGCAATGTGTGAATGTCTGTGTGCACAGTTCATGTTGTCTTAGCATGCTGTTCCTGTATGTGTAGTCTGTTTTATAACTGATCAGTCCAAAAGATAACCCTCAGGGGCCAATGGAATCAAAATGTGCGAACACTGTCATTTTTTTTTCCTCCACTTTTCATTTAGCTTGTGTCAAAAAGGCCCATGAATGGAAATAAAACATCTATACTTTCTATGAAGGTAAAACTTTCTGTCATCTTGTGTACATGTTCATAATTATCATGATTTATGATAATGTATTTATTTTCCCCCCCCAAATAAAAATATTTTCTATAAGATTGGGCTGATTCCTCTTTTAAAAATGTGAAATAGTTCTAGGTGTGAGCAAAGTGAGTGACTGAAATGGTCATTACTCTTGTATTAAGTTGTAATTGGTATATGCACATTGATTTAATGTTATTGACAACAACGAAAAAGAAGGGATCACTACTAGGGTAGAACAACCAACCAGCACAGGCAGCAATCCTGGCCAAACAGAGTTGTGTTCAACTTCCTGCTAGCTGGTTATCCTAGAAAGGAGTCCGGTATGTGGATACTAACAGCTTAAAATGGTATGGTTTTTTTTTGCTTACATCAAGTTAGTTACCTTCCATTGGTTATAGAATCTACCTGACTTATCTGTATGACACTGTTTGCAATCCTCCCTTTCCCGTACTGTCTTGACATGGGTTTTTCAAGTGAGCTGACATTAATGAAGTGTTAAATCTTTAGTGGGTATTCTAGAATGCAGCCTGGAGATGTGGAGGGAATCATTTTTGCTCCCTGTCTAGCCCCACAGATCCCCATCAGATGGAGAATTGGAATGGCTTACTACATGAATATGCAGGCACTCAATTTCTTGTAACATCAAAAGCTAAGTCTTGCCATCAAAATTTAAAAGACAAACCATTACAAAAAAAAACACATCTTTTCTGGACCATGTTTAATGAAGCACAGACTTATTTGCTGCACTATGTGAGAAGCTTTATTGAGAAAAATGAACAGATTACACAACAGAAAGAACCTGCTGTGTACCATTCAAATCACAATTACATTTCCATACATTCATTCATTGGAATCAATGAAAAGTTTATAAGGCATTGCTCGGTCTAATACATAGATTCTTTCAATTCAATGCGAGCATTCTGCTTCAGTGTTGTTTTCTCCTGAAGGAGCAACCTGAAAATGAAAGGGGGACACAGTGAGTGCTACAAAATACACAGCAAAAACAATGTTGAAATATGTATGTCAGATTAGCAACCCTGTGTTAAATTTTATGTTCATACAACAGGCAGGTGCACTTTGTAGAGGACAAAAAGCAGAACAGACATCATCTTGTCAAAACCACCTGGCCTTCTCAGAAACAATACATACTAGCTGAAATGGACTGTCAAAAGCATGGTATCTATCCTGTGTCTGCCCTCCAAATGTGCATAAGACACAGATATGGCTTGTAGATGAAATTCTGCATTTGCAAGCAGTCTTCCTTCCAGTATATGGAAAGGATGCAACTTGAGTACATGTACTGTAGCCCCCCTCACCCCTCCACCTACCTTCTGTGAGTCTGGCTTTTCCTCCTGTTGGCTGGCACAGCACAGTGGAGCAGCCAACACACAGAACCACTGTCTGAGCATGGCTAAATACAGTTGTTATCTTATAACAACCTGCAGGAAAAACACAAATTTATTTGCAACCAAGAAAGAAGACAAAGATTTGTCCACTTAGCTGTGAATATCACTGCTACTGACACAAATGCGAACAGAAAATAATACAAATACAAATGTTTGCTACATTTAGTAACTCTTATGATACCAGACAAAAAAGAGGAGTCTTGAGCCTTGAGTCATACAGTCTTATAATGCACACATGCACACACATTAAGAAAGACACGCTCTATGTAGAGGTGGTAATACCTGGACATTTCACATCCATGAAGTATGAGTTCGGGCTTTGCACCAGCCTCTTCTTCTTGTGCTGCCTCTTCTCCAACTCGAGAGGGGGGTGGAGTAGGTCTTTTGCCAGCTGACAGACGAACGAAACGTGATTGGAGTGAGAAACGGACACCTGCATAAACTTAGTTGCTTACTTGCTTGCTGTGCAGTCGGTTTACAATATCCTGGAGAGCAGAGCTAATAATACGCCTGAGGGCAGTGTACCTAGCTAGCACGTGTTGAAGCCAAGTTACATCGCTAGCTACTGTAGCAATGCATCTGCTGTCCTCATCTAAACGTCACAAGTAGCAAGAAACATGTAGCCACCTAACGTCTTCGACACGCTGAGTTAGCCATCTTGGTGACGATTAATTGCCCTGGTTAGTTTAGTAACGAGCTAGTATTTAAAATGACTAGGTAGTTAGATAACTAATACAATAAAACAGTATCGTCTATAATCTGCAGAGTGGGTATACAAATCACAATTCTCATAAATATAACGTAACGCGTGCAACAGGCTTTGGAAATGATATTCAGCTAAACTAGCTAGCATGAGCTGTTTTAAAGGAACGTGACATTTATATATAACAATATTAAGTTTTCAATAAATATAACAACATTTCACTAAGGTTATATACGCAATATAACATAATAGCATTCGTTTGTATAAACTTGTATAAAGGACATTTTTAAGAGATTTGGTCGAACTTTGCACGCTAAGTTCGAGCACCATGCGTATCACGGAAATACCCACTTTAAAACACGTGCAAACAGTTCTTGGTGAAAACAGTAATATGAAAACATATCGATCACTTGACCGAGAGAAAATCAGTGCAAATAACTTGATGTTTAGATTAAAAAGTATAAAACAGACTTACGGGCATTTTCACTGACCAAGCCTTCGTTGCATACGCAGATTGTTTTGCTGATGTACGTAGATAGTAACGTTACGGTTGCCAGATACTACATTTAAGTATCCTTGTGAAATTGTTTCTATTTTCATTTTCGCTTCCAAAAAAATGTTGTCCCCATTGTTCTAACATCTCATTATAATCATCTGGCTATGCTGACAACTTGTTTTAAAAATATAATAAAAGATGATACACTGAGTTGATTTTGCCACAAAGTAGTAGGCTACACTTAATGGAATAGTTGAGAAGGATTGTTGTCGGTTTTTCTCTTATCCTTGTACCCAATACATGTTGCTAGACCAGCAGCTTCCAGTGTTCTGAACAGTGTTATGAATACAGGTATGTAATACCCTGTTGGTCTAATGTCCTTATGCAAGAAACAAATCACGACTGCACATTTTTTCATGACAGTTCCAAAGTAATTCTGACCTGTAGGGATTTCACTCAAGCAACTTTACAACATCAGGAAAAAAATGAGAATGTGAATGAGATTTTGAATCAGTTGGGGTGCACTTTAGAGTACAAATACACTTCTAACCACAAGGTTGGCAGATTCAAATCCTGGATGGAGCTGCTGCTGTATCATTGTTCAGTGCATCTGCAATGCTTTGGAAAATGTCTATCTACACAAATGTATAATACATAGAATGTAATGTTATTCTGTGTAAGTGGAAAGGATCAAATCTAAGATCATTTGAAATGATCTTATTATTTACATGTAGATCCCCATGAGAAAATTCATTATGATCACTGATACTCTCAATCAGTGCATACCTGTGTCACTTTAGGATTGTGTTACATCATGCAGAATCTTTTGACTTTGGGTTTGTAACATGATGTCCTCCCAGTTCTCCCACTTTCCTCACTGACTTGGCTATTTCTGGATGCAAAAATGAAGTTAAAATGAATTAATTAAAATGAAGACTGGAAATTGATGGAGGTTATTTTCTTTTGTAAATTTATCTGGTTCAGACAGAGATGGCATATCAGAGGAAAGGGGTTTTTTGTTTTGTATTAGTTTGCAGAGTTGCTCTGAATAATTATCTACCGCAAGGAGCGTTGACTGAGAGGGACTATTATCTTGAGAGCTGTCTTTTCTGTGATAGCAAAATTCCATGATGATTGACTATCGTGATGATGTGAACAGCATTTTTTCTTCAGGTATTTTAGTGTTACCCATAGGGATATATTTAGGTGTTGACATGACAGGAATGTGGTGTTGTGGTTAGGGGCAGGGCTCCCAAACCAAAGGTTGCTGACTTGATCTCCAGGTGACCACTGCTATTGTTCCCTCAATAAATATCCAGTTATTTAAGTGAATGACATGTCAAAACTGTAAGCTATGAAAGTTGTTCTGGTTAAGACCACCTACCACACCAGCTATAATGTAAAAATATAACAAGTATGTAGGTGGGAAAGCTCAAGATTGTCAAAATCCGCTTTTATAAAGGATTGAAAAAATGACAGTACTAAGACAATACTGTTGTAATAATGTGAACAATCTGATTGCATACAGATTCTTGCAGGTATGAGTGATTGACTCTGATCAATCCACAGTAAGGAATATACAAGTAGTAATTCTGGACACCATTTTCCTGCAAATAAGGAAATAATCCTCTTTATGTGGTTTACAAACCAATCTGGCAACACGTATGTAAGTCATTCTGCTTCCTCAACTTCTTAAAGAGATAACATCATGCCCTGCTGGAACAGGACAACAATATAATTTTGTTGTACCCTGCGCAATCGTCCGACTTTCTTATGTTTAAATTCGTGGTGTCCTCAGCGGGTGCTAGAAGTAATAAACTTATACATTCCCACGACGCCCTGGAGCAGCTGTGTGACATACTTTGCTTCAGCCACTCTCTCATTTACAGATTCTGAAAAGAATCATCTATTTCTAAAAGCTTCACCATAAAACACATTACAGCAGATAAATGTATTGGTTGTCAAACAACTGAGGGGTCGACTGCAAAGACCTTGGGACACTGAATATTCATCGCACACAGTATGATTTTAGAGGGGTGGTCATAGTGAATCGATAATTAGTGATAATTCATAACAACACATTGTGTTCGAGAAATTTCGGCTGCAACGAAACTCAGCACAAGCAATGTGGCCACAGGATCGCATTTGGTCAGTCTTGAATTGTTCATGCCATACAGTACTGTAGGGCACGCACGCTGTTGCTTTCCCTGGAAGAAGATGATGGTTGAAAGATCTCATAACTGGCTTACTATTTACATGCGAGCCAAAACAGCGTGTCAAGTTATTAATCACACTTGATGACTGTAAAAACCGCTATAAATTTCAGTATTGCCACATCTTTTTGTAATGCAAGTATATAGTTTGTTTAATATGGAGCTACACAGATGAAACAGGCCGATAAAATATGATATATCAGAATTTTGAAATCATAGTCGTTCAATATATTTTAAAATTTACTATATTTTTGGTCTCAAGACTGAGGGACATCTGCCTGGGAGCGATAGTCAGAAATATACCTGCAAAAACTACAAGGACCAAAAGTATGTACGCGTACAGTTCGTGAAGACAGCTATTGACGTCATTATACTCACGCCCTCTCTTCCCTTCACTGTATGGATACTGTAGTAAGCGCTAGCTACCCTACCCGCTACATTGTCATTATCAAGCGGAGAGCAGTGGAGGGAGAAAATGGCGAAAACATACGATTATCTCTTTAAACTCTTGCTTATAGGAGACAGCGGGGTCGGGAAAACATGTCTGCTGTTCAGATTCAGCGAGGACGCGTTCAACACCACCTTCATATCTACAATAGGTGAGTTTACCCGGTTCTGTCTTTCGGGAAGATGATTCGGGGTGTGTGCCAGTATAGGCTGCTTATTGAGTTTGCTAGCCAGCACTGTACTGCAAAGCGATAAGAGGGCACTGACACGGGAAAAGGGCCCAGAAACTAGCTAGCTAACGTTACAGCGCATACAGGAAATTGCTAAATTCAGCCATCACTTGGCTAGCTTTTCTGAGAGGTGGCTAAGTAAGTTATCGTTAGCTAAGTCTATCTCCTTCAGACAGACAGCGTACCATTAAAGCTAACCATCCAGTTAGCAAGATAACTGTCAGTCGGGCTAATTTACATGCCGTGCGCGAAATGAAAACCAAAGCTTTGGATTGCTATCTGGCAAACTGTTTCATGCTAATCTCCTCTGCTGTTAGCTATAACGAATTGCATTGTCTTATTTTTAGATTAGTTAAATTTACCTTGCCAGCGAGCGAGCTATTTTTGAAATCTAGATTCATTCATTATTTATTGGTGTAACGTTATCTGGTTTTCAGATCCGTTGCAAAGCTGTCTAAACCAGCGTCGACAAGGGAATGATGAAAACCCTTATAGGTGCATTATTGGTAGCGAGCTAACGTTAGCCGGCGGGCTGCAACCAAAGAACTCGAAAGACTTGTTGGATATTTCTCGCCTCACATAACCGGCTAATGGGCGGTTAATAATAACGACCACTTGGGTCCCGGAAGGATCTATGTAGTGCTATCCCACTAACTTACCGCTTTGTGAGTGAGTCTAAAACCGTTTCGGACAAGGATCCAAGATTTGGATAAGCAGCAGATTTTAAAGAAATAACGGTGTTTGGAGAACCGGTTTCAGTGGAAACTGACAGGGAAAATCCTATGTATTACCTGTATCACATATGTAGCTAACATTTTCAGAAGTATAACAACCATTTAAGTCATCTTTTTTCTGACAACAACCTACCTGAAGAACAAAGTTATGGTTGGTTATATGTGACTGTATCCGTACTATGATAACTTATATATCTTTAATGAACTAACACGGTTAGCTCTTAGCTGGCGAGTACTAGCTAAGTATTGGTTAAATTAGCGATATCAAGTCGTCCTAACACAGGTAAGGCCTACTGTAACCGCAGATTTGAATGATAAAGTGATGGTAGTTCTGTGACGTTCTGATGTTGCTTGATATCTGAAGAAGAAAATGCCAAATGGGCAATAACAGATTGATGTATTTATGGTATGCAGCTATAGCTAAGAAGCTGTGTGTTGTCATTAACTTGTGTCGCAGATACAGAAGTTATTGGAAATACAAATCTGACACGGGTTACAAACTCAAATGAAATCGATCTTGCAAAAAGATTATGCAGATTATGCATATACAGATTTTATTGCAGGATGTTCGTGACAGGAAGACTTGGTTCTCTGCATTTTGTTGGATTACTGTGTGCATAAAGGTTCAGTGGGCAGTGGTTAGACTGCCAACATTGGCATCTGTTGATCATTGATATTTTAGCAATCCGTCGCTTTCAGAGCAGATACAATATAAACTGTATTTGCTAGCGCAAAATGGATTTCACTTTAAGGTGTATGTATTCAAAGTGTTTTTGTTTATTTGTCAATTCACAGATCCACAGTGTTCTTAGTAAGCATACTTAAAGTGGAAATAATATCACATTTAAAAAGTCCCTGACATTAGAAGGGATCGGGCGACACCAGGCGTACCAAGACACGCAGCAAGTGCTTGACGAGACTGCAGTTTTGTATACCTTACCAAACCAGTGGCAGGTGGATTAATATGTTCCTATCTTCGAGGAGATGAAGGGCGGTATCTACATGCCTCTTTACTTGGGTGGGCGACTTTTACCCCCGAGAGCCGAGCTATATGTATGCGTAATCGCACATTGCACGCAGCATCTTCATACTAAGATCTTGCTACAAGGCAGTATCATTCGCGGGTATGATATTTAGATATGGGACACTTATTCAAAATCTGCTTTTGCGAGAGCTTGCTTTTTAATTGGTCCTGAGGTGTTTTACTAATGTGACCGTCAGCAGGCTATAATTTATGACCCTCCAAACGCAGCCCCGTATAAAGTTGCAGGATTCTCAGTCTTCCTGTGTTGCATAGTGATGCTACTCTGACTCATCTCCAGAATCAAGTGAAATATGTTAAAGTTGAATTCCCCCTCAAATTAGTCATCACATGTGACGTTAAAGTAGTGAAATGGCTATTATGTAGAAACGTCCACGCTTCACCACAGAACGCGCACCGTCGTCCACACTTTAGACGCGTGTGTAAAATCCTGTGCATAGTCCTCTGTGCGTGATATTTATTTAATATATTTATATTTATTTAACGTTCATCGTCTCATGTGCACATACAAATGAACTGCGATGGCTCCAGCCTTTTCAGTTTGTAGAGTGAAAACAATGGGAGTGACGGCGTGTGGCTCTGAGCTGCAGTATCTCGCAGTGACCTCATGCAAAGGTCTGGGTTTCTCCGTGGAATTCCCTCGTTGGCTCAAAAGGGGAAGACCACCGTGATGTAAATGAGCTCCAGCGGTGTCCGCTTGCCAGACAAACAGGATCCTAAACAGTGACCTGTTCTTTAGACCCATTATGAGTTCTAACAGGAATATAACCACGGGAAAGTCCCATGGAGTGTTAAAGTCAGTTGTGTGTTGAGGAGAAATACAGAACTTCCCCCGGAGTGGATTCATTAAATTATATTTATATTGAGCGGCATTTCATTTTATAATGTGGAAGTACAACAATAACGGACTAACCTTAAAGGTAAATTCACCTATGACATGCAGGAAAATGATTCATTTTCACACAAAGGGGAATTTTCCCCTTGTAATACAATTTAAATGTTGTTTTTCAAATATTCCAAGTACTCATTGTTATAGATGAAGAGTGCCTCGAACTATTTCATGAAGCCATTGACTGTGAGAGGTAATGTTCAGAAAATATTACGTCACTGAAGTATTAAAGATTCAGAGCTTTGTCCTGGCTTCCTTTCAGAACGGTGGAACTACGACTACTGCTGTGGCCATAGAATCATTTTATAAGAGCGTATTGTTTCCGGCATTTCCTTTTGATTAATGTATATGGCTTTGGTGTTCAGTGTTGTGAAAGTCATGAAGTCACCACAGCTCTGTCAGACAACTGAAAGGTTTGTTGGCTGTCATTAACATCAAACAGTACAAGAATACGTTATTTTTCAATTTTGTGAATTTGCTATCTAATTATGACAATACTGTTACCTTGACATAACCTGCTGTTGGAGACTTTTAGAGTTAAATTAAGTGTTAGATGTGCTACACTATTCTGTCCCCTCCATAGTAACATTGCCCAGAGTTTATAAAGGAGCAGCACTGAGCACTGAACAGTCATATTTGGGACTGTGACCTTCAAAATGAAATTGCCAAGACCACATGACGAAGATGGCACACACTCTTAATGTAAAGTATCCCAGCCCATTAATTCTTTTTCCACTTCACTTGAGAGACTTTCATTTTTGTTGAGGTGTGTAGACGTCCAAAGTTAATTAGCCTGTTTATTAAGGTTGGTTGTGAGGAGAATTTTCCAGAGAGCTACTGTACCTCTCTTGCCAGTCCGCCACACAGCAATGCAGCCTTGACCTCTGGCCATGCCGTTGTTAGAGCAGCACGGCTTTGTCTCCGGTGTGTACAAGGGACAGTATCTGTTACCATAAACTCCATTGTAAAAAATGGTGCCGGACTGTATCAGTTTCCTCCTTTTGTCCTGCTACACAAGAGTGAATACAGTAAGAAAGGGCACTTCAGGGCTGGTTCCCCACTTGTCAGGTTTGTGTCTGAATGAAAGTCGCAGCCTTGACTCACTGTGCGTGGGACATGGGTCCCAGCTAAGTTCACAGTCAAGTGGAGGATAGGGACAGGTGGTCTGGCTCCAGTAGTATCATGGTGTTCTCTATGGGAATCCCTCACACAGAGTGGGTGTGTGTTTTTTAACAGTCTCTCTGGTTGAAGTCTGGTCTTCAGTCTTCTATGTCACCAAGGCCCTGAACTGAAAACCTGCCTCAATTAGAATGAAAAGGTGGATCTGTTGAGTGGGTTTACAGTGTCATCTATTGAAAAACAACTCGCCCGAGGAGAGAACAGTTTTAGATTTCCCTGTTCAAAAAACAAAACGGTGTGTTATGAACATGAGTAGGATATGAATAGGAGAGACTCGGTTTTATTTCCACAAGCTGTCAGATTGTAGTGCTAGTAAAATCTGGGGAATACCTGACATTTAATTATGGATTTCATGAGCAGCAAAACCCTGATTGTTTCTCTCTCTTCCCCTGCCCTCCACACAAAGAATAGAATGGTCATGTTACAGTTTTAAACTAGGTTCATACTCTCAATTCAAAACCAAGCTTTGAACATTCTTTGGTAAGAAACGGAAGTGCATATACGTGATCATTTGCTTAGCTGCTCATTGGTCAGATATGCCTGCTCTATTCCAAGCTCATTGTTACACCATAAAGGCAGGAAAGAGTTTACTGCTGCTGGCCCCTTTCTGTAGGCTCTCTGCTGGCTAGTGCAGGGCTGGAGTTTGGATTGACATCAGATGCCCCTTTTCCTCTGTAAAGGTATGAGAGAGCCAGCCTGGTTCCAGCTGTACAGTGGAAAAGGTGTATAAAAGCCAAACTGGTTCCAGCTCTACAGTTAAAATGGGATATAGTAGGTGATTCAGCTTGGCTCTACCTCCATGGTGTAAAAATAGGTAATGTTGATGTAATTTTCTGCTGTCGCCTGAGTCCTTTAAGTAACTTGTCCTAGTCTCTCCTCTGTCAGCATTAGTACCATGACACTTGATTTCAGCAAGTTAACCAATTACACTACCTTTGACTGGTTTGATTGAAAAGAAAATATTATGTTGCATGATATAAGAGGTTTATAGTTAGCTTGCCTTGTTGTAAGAACTTGCAAAGGTACACAGTCATATTTGCATGTCTCTGCTGAATGAGCACAGTTCAGGTCTTTTCATTCAGATCTACCACAGGGGTAATCCCATTTCTGCCACATCAAGTCTGTGTCATGAACTGCAGCTTTTTAACGGCCCTCCAGCTAAATATATCACCTCCTGAACTGAATGTCATTTTCATTGATGCTGTGATAGTTATAACTCTTGCCAGTTTACCATGGAAGTTACAAGCAAAGGAGGTGGTGTGCTGCTCGATTTGAATTTGCAGCAGCGCTTTGGTCTGCATAAAAAGCAACATCATGCATCCGTATCTGAGAGGGAGAGGGAGATAGCTCTGTGCGTACGAAAGCGGCGGCGCTGAAAGACTGTCTTCATCACATACCGTGACACCACTTAGGCTGTCACAACACAGCTCTTTCTCTCTGCCCCTCCATCGCCGGAGAATTGAATTATGGATGGCCGGTTGCAGTTGCGAGCCGTTTGATTTTAGGCAGCTGTGGACTGAGCCCTTCTGTGCGCGTAACTCCGTAAACACGCTATCCTCTGCGTGCCCGACGTTGCTGGGAACCCGAGCGTCGCGTGGATATGTTTGTTGCCGCATTTTCGCAATGCTGAAAAAGAAAATCTCGAAACATCCTGTGTCGTGGCGGTGAGAGACGCTGTCTGACAGTGCAGAGACATGGCTTCGCACTTGTTTAAGACTTAAACCACAGACACATACACTGCTCTCAATCGCTTAATGCAAGTGTAATGTCAGGTGTATGGTCTGCAGTTACCAGGTCTGCGTCGTTATCATCTCACACAGCTAAAATATCGCACTCAACTCCTACTGTCACCAGACACTGCTCATCCCCACCACATACCAGGCTGCGGTAACACACACTTCATAGATAATAGGCGCTGACTGTTATCTGAAATGTTAGAATAATAAAACATTGTGTTTTTTTAGATCATAATGAAAAAGTCAATTCCTTTGCTTTCCTTTGATTCATTTGCTAATCTTCTAAAACTGCAAACTGAATGCATTTTGAACATGTGTCTTTGTGTGGAAATACAATAAGTAAATACAATACAATAAAATAAGGAAGGTGATTCTGTAGCTTGTCAACCATAATTGTTTCCAACCAATTGTTTCACAAATTTTATTTCAAGAGGCATTAATATGTCTTGTTTCTTCTTGTTGTGAAGGCAAGACCTTACTGACAGTATAGACCTCCTCTTACTGTAGTTCTGCTAGACTATCAGATATGCTAATTCATGAGTACCGCGTCAATATGCACTGTAGGCCGGCTTTTCACGTAAGGGAATGCTTGACCCAGTTAAGTCTCTCATTTTCCCAAATGTTTTCATTACAGTAAAATGTAAAGTTAAACAAGGACATACTCCCCTCCCTTATAACACCAAGTACACTATGCAGGCTTTCAGGATGCATGTAGTACTGTGTATTTACCTGTCAGTAATTATTTTGGAAAATTGCAGTAGCTTATCGAAAAGGAGCTTGAGAGGTAGCCAGTTTGTGTCAGGGTTATTACCCTGCGGAAATGAGCTGGAAATATCTAGGAGGTATTGCTGCTCGGTCCCCCAGTGGTGTGATCGGCAAGTCACTGAAATCAGGCAAATTTGTAGAGAACCATGCCGGGCCTGACAGAACGGAAGAGGGCTCAGGTTGAACGATGTTCGGTCTGCTATAACGGAGGAGCACCCAGGTGGATTCGGGCCCATGCTTCCAGATCGCGCTCCCAGCCGAAACTATTCTTGAAGCAGGGACTGGGTCCCCTCCCTGATTTTGTGTCGGTGCCTGTAATGGATAGAACCGTTGGCTCATTGTGCTGGCCGTCCCTCCCCCCTTTGTTGTAAGCGGCACTTTTGCGTGCGTGACTCAGTCCTGCTCCCAGACACATGGAGCAAGGGGGTGCTCTTCCTCTCTGAAAGACGTCATTACGAGAAGCGTCTGCCAGCCTGGAGAACGAACAGGAAGCGTTGCGTTATCTTCTTCACTCCTTCATCTTATACCATCACTGTCCTCTATAAGGCTGTCAGGTTTATGGTCCAAGAGGAACAGAAACCCAGGGAATGAGTTCAGTGCGGCAACTAACACCGAGTGTTCAGTGTTCACTTCCTCAGGGGTTCATTTTCATAATGTACAGACTACTTTTTTTGCTTCCTGGACACTTTCGCTTGATCACAATTTACATCCAGGTATGGGTCTTTCTGTGTGTGGTTGGGTGCCTGTTGGGATGTCTTTTGCAAATTGGCAGAGACATTTCAAAATAAGGACTGAGACAAAATTTTATACTTATTTGTTAAAATGATTAGTTGAGAAAGACCTACACTGTAGAAGACCTTTTCCATATTTTGCCTTCCTAGGTTAATAATTAATTTATTATGAGTGCGGGGTGAGTTCTCCTGTTGTTTAAATGCAGGCTTTCCTGTGTGAAGGAGAAGAGGTATGTAGCTCATGGCAGTGTAGCAAATACAGTATAATTACTAATACTCTGCGAAATCTTCCTCATAACGCTTCCTCTTTTTTGTGAGCTGATCTACAGGTTATTCAGCGAGAGTGCAGCAGATGTTATCCCGGGATCTCCTGTGGTTTTTGTGCTGAATGATGGCAGTAAGGCCTGGCTCTTTAAGTGCCTGCATATGTTCCTCATCACATAGAAAAACAAACAGACATCGACTGTAAGCGAGCACTCCCCAAATAAATCCACACTGCTGCCGAGTTCTCTCCTCCAACTGGCTCCTCTCCTTTTGCCAAAACCACAGTATTTTTCTTTCTAATGCCATATTTCAGATCAGGATTTTTTATGTTGAGAAATATTTCGGATTCTTGTACAAAATCGCACTGTAGCCTAAAGAGTAGGGCAGGGGAACCCTGTACTAAGCAGAGGGCTGTGTGTCTGTGCGCGTCACTCCCTGGGTGAACGAGGGGGTGTGTTCCATTTGGGAACTGACACTCTGCTGATTCGTTTCATCGCAGCTTTGGGGTCATGAATTGCAGCTGAGAGGCGGGGTAGCAGGGGGTAGGAGGGGGGAGTACGAGCTGACAAACTGCACAGCTTTCAGACCTCTTAAAGCACTGCTCTACCCTTGGCCCCACCTTTGGAAATTTTGCTCTCACTTTGATCGTCAAACCAAAAGGAGAGGTTGAGGTGAAGACTAATTTATTTTGAGGAGTGAGGAGGAGTAGTGATGACCAGTGTTTAATGTTTCGTTATCTAACCCCCTCTGAACTGCGAGTGCTTGCTCATGTCAGATGTTGACGGGCATGATGAGGGTTAGGGTCAAAAATCATTATTCTTTGACCAGTGATTACATTAAAACTCTTACTCTTTAAACTCCCACTTTCCTGAGGGGGATAGGAGAGTCTGAAGATTGAATGATTTAGTAGTGTAGGTTCTTCCAGGCATGTCTTTTTATTCCACAATATCTTTTGGCTGGTTCTACGGCCCTTTACAGACTCAGTATAATCTTGTTCATAAAAGTCAGCTCTCTCTCTGGAGAGAGAAGAAATGGGCTCTGGGGGCCTTGGAAGCAGTCTTTTAACTTTTCAATAGCATCGGCTTCATTCTTATTCCTCTACAGCTGGTAAAGTGTGATGAAGTGTTGAAAAGTTACAGTGTGTGGATGGAGGAAGAAGTGTGTAAAAGTGAAAAGGAGAGTAATGAATTTGCTGGGGATGTGTCTCTCCTTACTCATGAAGGTCATGTTTGCGCCGTAGTGTCCCCACCCACCATCCGGGCGGGCCTGTCCCCTCCGCGGTGGCTCTGTTTGAACAGAAGCCTCTCTGTCAGGCCTCGTGACTGTCATCTGGGGAGGGCGCGGAGCGCAGCAGGGCTTCCTGTGGTGACATCACTTCCTGTCCATGCAGAAGTGAGGTCAGGGCCTCGAGGTCCCGGCCATGCGGCAGCCTTTCCTGATTACCGCAGACGCGAGTCTCTGTTCCACTTCCTGCCTTCTGACAGCGAGGGGAGCAGGGTGCGGGGCATCTCAAAGCAGGGGGGTGGAAATGACTTCCACACTGACCAGCAGTAACCCCTGAGCACACACACACACACACACACACACACACCCACACACACACACACACACACGCTCACAAACTTTATACAGTTTCCTTTTCTCTAGAACTGGTTTTAATGTCAAACACTCCCACAGACGATGCTGATACTTTACTTCTTGTTTTCCTCTCTTAAATCATGTCTGAAATGCAAGCACCGAGACACTGAACCAACAACATCAAGATCATTTAATTGAATTTTATCAAAGATACACATGCACTGTCAAACACACACACACACGCACACACAAATGAACAGTGTCCTTGTGACTCCCTCCTATCTGCAGCCCGCTGCACCAGCTCTGGGGTAATTCATGATGTACGTAAGACTGTTGTACACAGAACTATTTGTTTAATTTGCTGTGTCCCAAAGAAGGCCACTTCAGTTCACAGTTAACAGATGTTTTTGGCTGACTTTTCAGTGTGATGGAGGTTTATAAACAGAACAGTGCAAGTGGGCGTTGGCCTGCGACTCCCTGATTTCATTATCTAAATGCACCCTGAGTTTGCTGACCTCAGAACAGTGCAGGTGGACTCTGGCACCCGACTCTTTGATCGCATTATCTAATGCACCCTGGGTTTGCTGACCTCAGGACGGTGCACACCTGCCTGTATTGAGTTCTGCTGCAGTTATGGGATTTTCCTTGAGCACACAGGACGATGTTAATGCTCGGCTGTTACCCCTTCTCCTGCTCTGGGCCCTGAGGCCCCCCGGTGGCCCGCCTGTGACCGCTGACTCACGTGATTCTCTTGATGACGGACAGCGAGAAGGGGGGCCGGTCTGGAGGTGGGGGTCGGCCTTGTGGAAGCGGGTGGGCGGCTGTCAGTTTAAGAGCACTCAGAGCAGCTGTGGCCCAAACCACTTCCTGTGCCTCCGTCTTATCATCGCTCAGCACCCCAGCGGTCCTTTAGCGCTGCCTCGGCCTGTCCAGTGCCACGGCTCCACGGCGCTCTAATTATAACGCTCAAAGCTGCTCATTTGGGTCGCTGTCCATCCTGACCTCTGACCTGGAGCCGGTGGAAAACGAAACAGCACAGGTGCGTTGCACCCCCCTCAGGAATGCAGCACAACGCCTCTGTCGCGGTGGAGAAAGGTGGCGATAAACGGTGTGCTGTTTCACAGACCTGCGGCGTTTGTCAGAGTCTCACGCCTCACACCGCGCCAGGCCTCTTAGCATGCGAGCTTTACAGGCGTGCTGACATGTCAGGGTTGCATGTGCATGTATGGGGTTTCATTCCCTCAGCGAGGGCAGTGTTAGTCACTGAGGCCGTTTTCAGGAGATGGGCTAATGTTAGCGGGCTGTGAGGGCTTTATTTAGCCCTGCGGTGTGGGGCAGGTGGGAGTAAGAGGTGGGGGTAATGAAAGAGGCAGCTGCTGACTGAAGCTGACTTGAAGCTGCGGGCCCTGAGTCCACTCTCAGGCCTTGAAGCTTATCATGTCTGTGCTGTTTAAACAGTGGGGACCTGCACTTACAGCCAAGTTTCAGGGCAGTTCACTTCTCTGGACTGGCCATGGTTTAATAATTGGGTCTGTCTGAAGCAGCTCTGCTGTGTCTTGAACGTAGAGAGCTGCACTGTCTGCAGGACTACTCCACCCTGGTTCTGAGGGGCCACTAGAGAACACATGTGCCTGTAGGCCTTCATTCCATCCAAGCACAGACATTTCACGACCATCTGAATAAACTAATTGTTTTGATCCATTACAGTGTTGATGGTTTAAAGAGAGAAACAGAGAAGCTCTCCAGAACTAAAGGTGAATAGCCCTGATCTGCGGTGAAGTGTGGCTTGCTTGATCCAGACTGGATTTTAATGACTTCCTGCTCATTTTGGAGCAGAAACACAGTTCTGCTTATTAACGACCCATTGTTTTCAGTGTCTATGATTACCACATTTGGCTGCCTGTGCTTTTAAGTTGAGATGACGGCATTTGGTTCCTTAGCAGGGCATGCACCCTCCTGGCACCTTGCTGTTGGTTTCTGAGATGTTCTACATGGCCGATTTCCATGATTGTTTCGAGTGAGATGTCTTCACCAGCGCGCAGCTGCAGATAAGACCTCACAGGGTCATCTTCATTCAGGGGAAGTCAAGCGCTGCAGGTAGAAACAAAAGTGAAAGTGATCTCAATGGCAGCCTTAGAGATGCAGTTGAACTCATTTGATATTCAAATCAATGCAGGTACGTTTTACCGTACTGCGGTAGGTGAGACTTGTCTGAATTTCAGATGCAGATTCTGTCGCGATGCAAGGCAGCTTTACACCCACTCAGTCTAGTAAATGATGTTGATCATTCCTCAATTTGGGGAACAGCAAAAACACTGAAAAGCCACATAATGCAGCAAAATTGTGGAAACGTGGTAACCCACTGTGCTGCCAGTAGCAGGGGAGCAGGGGTGGGGGCAGTCTGACTGCCTGTGCTGAGCACATCTTAAGCAGGAGTGAGAGGACTACAACAGATCCAACATCCAACCGGCTGTAAAGGGTCACTTAGTGAATGTATGCAGAGGACCGACAAGGTGTTGATTCAAATGGTGCTGTAACCTTGGCTGCATTGGCACTCTCTAATCCAATTCCACCTGAGAGAACAGCAGCGGGGCGGCCCAAACTGAATTAAACCGCGAGCGGCGGAATCGCGGATGAGTCATGCTCCCACGGGGGCCTCGTTGGTTATTCCCTGCACGCAGAGATATCGTTGGCATTCCGGCAGGACCGTGAGGCGTTGGGAACTGCAGGGTCACCCTTGAGAGTTCACAGGTCATTCCAGAATAAGCAGTCAGCTGTTACTCGGCCAATCGCCAGCCTCTGCAGGTAGGGTCAGAGGTCAGCCACATGCTTTATGGCCTCATGAATACACCCTATAGCAAATCTGGTTTCACTGACTGAGAGTCTCTATGGTACCAGGTTTTCATGGGGATTCAGATTGATTCTTTCTTTGCTAATAGTCTTTTTTAAGCCACTACATTGTGAGTGCAGAATAATTACAGTTAAAATTAGAGTTCTGTGGTGGTGCTGAAATAGCCTTGAAATGTCATGCTTGCGTGTCCATATGTTAATGTGGGGGGACTGGAGGGCTAGATAAATGCTCTGGGAGTGTGGAGTGAGTGAATGAGGCAGAGTCTGACCTGTTCGTAAGCAGCCTGAAAGGGCTGTACCTTGCTTCTCAGGGCGTTTTTGTTGGGCGCTCGTTTCCTTGGATTGACATGTAGAAAGCATTAACCTCCCCCCCTGTTGTGCTTTCAGGGATTGACTTCAAAATCAGAACGATAGAGCTGGATGGGAAGAAAATTAAGCTCCAGATATGGTAAGCACAACACCTCAGCTCACTGGAGAACATGGTGGGTTTGTGTGTGTGTGTGTGTGTGTGTGTGTGAGCTGGTATTATCCTGTTCTGTCTTTGTCTGTGCAGGCTTTTTGACTGTCATTAGATGCCAGTTGCTTCTCTTTATGAGGATCCTTGCTGAATTTCACATTTTGTTGATAAACAAGTTGGCAAATTCCAAAATGAATAGCAGCAGTAAACAAGGTGTGATGAACGCTGGCACATTGTCTAGAGAACACAGCAGCTTTGCACAGATAAACACAGACTGCTTATGAATGGGCTTGTCAGGTATGTGGAAGAATGTATGGTAGATATTTAGAGCAGGATTTAAACAGACTGGGTTTAAATGTGTCTATGTGCATGTCTCTCTCACAATGACACAGTTTGCAGCAGGAGTAGATTTAAATGTGTGTATTTGGCATAGAGAAAAAAGTTTATAGCAGAGTGCATTTAAACCTGTCTTTCTCTCTCTCAGGGACACAGCTGGCCAGGAGAGGTTCAGGACCATCACAACAGCGTACTACCGCGGTGCAATGGTGAGACGCCACCGCCCTCATTCCCCTCATTCCCTCCTTCACAAACTTCCCTTTCACAGACACCATAACCCCCTTCCCAGCATTCCACAGGAGGGGGCCCCTCTGCGCAGACTAGATGATGCAGCAGGATTCCTGCGCAGAAACGCAATGCTTTCATGCTCTTTTGGCTCTGTTTGTCTCCGTTGTGCTGGGATCAGAGGGGTGTGCCAGTGATCTGGAGTTTAGCTGTGTGCGGGACCTCGGGGCAAGTCCCCCGGGAGGGCCAGGGTTTCAGCTGAGAGCTGCGTTCTGGTGCTTCAGGGGCCTGCTGGGGAGGCAGAGAGGCACAGTGTCGCCGTACATTAGAAACACGTGTAGGGGTGTTAAAAAAGTAAAATTTCAGCTTAGTCTTTGGACAGTGCTGCTGCAATTGGGGGCTGGCTGCATTGTTCTCAGCGCTGTTGCATCACGCCCCTCCTTGGATAGGCTGGGTTATGAGGCGGGGCTGATGCTGACCTCCGACCTCTGTCTCAGCTCCGCTTTCATGCTATCCCAGGCCTTTAACCCTTTCAGCCCAGTTCTGTAAAAGCACTCTGGCTTCACACAGCTTGGACCAGCTTGTGGAGCATTGGAAAATATGTCATCATGCTGAATGAGTTGTGTGAACAAACCACCCACATAGCTTTGCACACACTGTCAGTTGAGGAGGTCCTGAAGGTAGTAATTTCCAGTGTGATGCTGATTACCTTTTCTGTTACCCAGGGTCACTGAGTACTTCCTGTGAACAGACAAGGGAAAACAGACTTGTGATGCATGGTGTTGTTATTATTATGGTTGTTGTTATTAATATTATTGACATGATTCCAAATTACCTTACAACAATCTACAGTATTAGTCAAAGTTGAGCCCTCTGTCATGCTTTTGTGAAGTCTGAAGTTACAGATTGATGTTGATCAGTATTATCCCCAAGCCAGTCAGCTGTCTGCGCTCAGTCACTGACCCAATGACTCTTCCTCTTAGGGAATAATGCTGGTGTATGACATCACCAACGAGAAATCCTTTGAAAACATCAAGAACTGGATCAGGAACATCGAGGAGGTGAGCGCAGGGGTGTGGTTCCCTTGCAGCAAGGACCTGTGGGAACCTGTGGGACCTGTCCCACACCTGGCACCATGTGTCCACTCTGCTGTAAGGTGGATTTCCATGCGGTTTCCAGCTGGTAACCAGCTGATGCCTCCTGTTACACTGTCTGTAGGAGCAGATGGAGGTGCCTCTGTTGTTATCATTCATAAGGAGTGGACAGAGTTGACTTTGTTGTTTAGAATTCAAAAGTGGAATAAAAAGCAAAAGTAGGCCCCTAGATGTAAGGACATGATTCTCATTGCTTCCACCCACTGGAATACTTCGGTATTGCAGCGTATACCATTTTTAAATTTCTGAGGCAGTTTTGGAACAGCATGTAAATGGCAGATTATATGCTACTCACATTTTTGAGTTTGTTTTACTTTCTGTAACATGAGCACATTTGCTGGCTGAAAACATTAACAACCGTTTTTTTGAAGTGAAAATGTGCTTTCTGATAGAGCACATAAACAAGACTAATGCTTTAGATCCAAGTGCTGAAACTGAATATTTGAATATGACTTACATCACACATTGATTATTTTGATCAGTATTCTAACACTTGTTAATTAACTTGTTAGCATGAAAAAAATGTATAATCAAGCCTAAAAAAAAGCATTTATTATATTATTTTTCCAGCCTTTAAGTAAGAGGGAATGCAGATGTCTTGAATGCACTGAGTCATTATTTTCACAGAGTGCATCTAGGAAATGAAAAGTTTGATTCTGTTGTTCAAATATCAGATATGGGGATTCATAGTATATTGAAATATAAAATGAATTGAATCGCAGTGCTACACTAACTGTCTTGTGTCAGAAGCATGTTGTGAGCATGTGTGCACTTCCTTGTTTATTTATGCAATGACTGAACTGTTCCCAGCATGCATCATCAGACGTGGAGAGGATGATCCTGGGGAACAAATGTGACATGAACGACAAGAGACAGGTGTACAAAGAGAGAGGAGAGAAGGTAGGCAGGACTGTCCCTGTTTTACTCCACTCCCATAACACGACTTTTCTTACAAATGAGTGAGAGCGGTTTTCTATCCTTTTGAGGTCGTCAGTTTTAATAATGACAGAAACAATAGTGGTCATTGGATTAATATTGTTGTGGTTGGGGTGGAGAAGTTTGGGAGAAATTAATCTCAACTCCCCCACACCACAGCTGGGTGATGTATGGCAGCCATCTTGTTTCAGAATGCTGATCACACGTCAGATGAGGTGGAGTGGGAGGGAATTATTTGGCCAGTTGATCTTGTGAATGATAAAGTCACCCTCTCAGCCCTCTTTATAAGTGCCACAGTGAGGTAATGACCACAGTGAGACCACCTTGGTTTAAGGTCTCATCCTAGAAATGGGAAACCACACTAACCCTTGTCATTAATATTGACTTGTTGTGGTTTTTGAGCTGAGATGGCTTGTGTTCCTAGTGATTAGTTGTTAATGTTTCTGATTTTATTTGTTTTTCAGTTAGCCATAGATTACGGGATCAAGTTCCTGGAAACAAGTGCAAAATCCAGCATAAATGTGGAAGAGGTGAGTAATATCAGAGGTGGAAACTCTTTCTACTCCTCAGCCACCTTAATACAACATCCCCATTACGTTACTGCCACCCGTTCTAGCCTTTGAAGCCTGGAATGTTCCGGCGTGGGAGCAAAAAACAGGGCAGCGAGCGTGTGACAGTAACCTTTGAAGAACCTCTGTCCGCGATGCTTGTTCATTCATGCACACCTCATCCATTTTAATGGGGTCTTTTGAGACTGAAATGAAAGCGGGGGCGTGCTGACCCGGCCGGCCGAGCCCATTATGCAGAGTGCGTTGTGTAACGCGGAGGCGGCCGGCTGATCTCCGAGGCTCTGACGCCGGGTGCGGCTCAGGTCCCACTCTCGCCGCACTGACCCGTTGCTGTCTCCACAGGCCTTCTTCACGCTGGGCAGAGACATCATGACGAGGCTCAACAGGAAGATGGTGAGTGTCTGCTATGGCATGGATCCTGCTGATTCAGGAGTTATTACACCACCCCTGTGGGGGGGGAACGCCATGTTTGCTATTCACAAAATGGACCGAATCGAGTGCCATGAAAGGGCATCCTGTCTGCAGTACTTCCTGTTCAACAACCAATCGGGCTCTTAGGGTGATATGAAAGAGTAGCAACCAGGGAAAGCATTCTGTTGTTTCAGTGCTGTTCACTGAGTCCCATTTACTAATATGCATTTACTTTTTCTTGCAGGCTTGGATTTCATTTCTTGCTCAAATTAAATATTATCATTTTAACAATAATAATAATAACAATAATAATGATAAATATTATTGTGATTACACAGTAAACTATTCATACCTCATGGAACAGCAATATTCTTTAAATGCTTAGTCATTTTCCTTCTGGTTCACCGTCCCACTCTAACTGAAGGCTGTCCCCCCTTTTCGCTGCTCGCCCCCCTCTCCCCCCACCTCCGCTTCCTTTACCAGAATGACAACAATCCATCAGGCGGAGGAGGACCCGTCAAAATCACAGAGAACCGGTCCAAGAAGAGCAGCTTTTTCCGGTGTACGCTGCTCTAACGGACCCCCCCCCTCTCTGCGGACTCGTACACCCGTCTTTCTCTGCTTCCTCAGAGAGCGCGACATCTCTCGGCCTGCGAAAGGACTCTGGGCTGGCTGCTGCTGAGAGCTGTGTATTCTGTTGACCACAGTGGAAGGAGTCTCGCGGTCCCATTTCAGAACATTAAAAAAAAACAAAAACAATGGAAAAACATGAGCGATCAAGAAATGTCGACGGGCCAGCTGTTAATGCGTCACAGTCCCTCCCCTTATGCCGCTGAGAAAGGGACCTTTTCTGTCTTTCGATTTTTTGCCTGTGTGCCCGTTCGTGCTCTCGCTCTGGGCTAAAGCGCCTTCCCTGATTTCTGATTTGACTTTGTGCACTGATTGTGAGCGGCCTACTGCCTGTTGCTTTTAGCAGGGCCACCAGAGATGGTGGCTGAACTCCCTGTGGCCGTGTGGTCTGTCTGTCTGCAAACTGCTTGGCGTACTCTTGCTCCTGTCTTTTTTATGTATTGCAAGGAAGATACTGTCAGTCACTCACATTTCAAAAATGCCGGTAAATAGGCTGAGCTTTTAACAAAGATGAGTAAACAGCCGCAGGAAAAGATATATCACAAAGGAGTTTCTCAGCATGAACGCAAAGTATGTGTTTGCATTACTGTATGTACGTGTGCTTGTGTGTGTCAGTGTTTGTGTGTGTGAGAGTGTGAATGTTTTTGTGTTTGTGTGTGAATGTTTGTGCGCTTGCTACTGTAAACGTTTCTTTTTAACCAAAGTTGATCAGATCATCTTGATGCTGTGCGTCGGCTCTTGTGTTGTACAGTCGCGATGGTCTGTGTTTTAAATGAAAGTAAGAGAAATGCAGAAGTGTAATGAAGTATGAGGAGATACAGTAGAGGGCAGTATGCTTCTATCAGCAGATTTAGCAGCTGTGATTGAAGCCCTGCTCACCAGCAGTAAGTGAAGGCACTGTTATACAGCACTTCAGTAAGGAGTGTATTGGCAGTACTGTCAAAGGGGCTGTCTGTGGTTTAGAAGACTTTAGGGGTTCATGACTCTGTCTGGTGATTATAGCCACAAGAAGAAGTCGTATAGTGGAAGGAAGATGCATTGCTAGCACTTTGAGTGAAGGCCTCCTTGTTGGAAAGGGTTTCAGTAGTAGGATTCTTATGAAGGAAGTTCTCTGATTCAGCGCAGTTTCGCCTGACTGTTATTGCACAGGAGCCTCTTTTCAAATCCATTTCCATTCAGTTAACCAAAATGTGCAATACTACACTGTGGCCTAAGGGCTCCTGCCTCTGGCAGTTCTTCCAACCCTTACATGTTTCTGTGCGTTAGCAGATGGGTTAATAACAGTACACCCATAGCGATACACTAGAAACTGAACACATTAAAAATAATCAAAATGTAACTAGTGAGTGGGTGGGTGGGGATGTCTTTCTTGCTTTTAAGTGTTTAAAGCTCTGGTTGTCTGTGTTCAGCAGGCTTTGAAATGCGTAATATAGGCACATTGTTGTATGCGTTACTGTCCAGAAGAGGGCACTTACATTCTGTTGTGAGAGTGGCCATAGGGGGCAGTGTTGGGTCCTGAGATGAGACATAGTGGGAGCAGATCTCTGCACAAGTGCTTATTGAAGCAGCGGCAGGCTCAAGCTCTGCTGTGACTTATGTGTTTAATGCAAATTTCTTATGATCAATTAATGTATTATTATATTTTTGTATGTACTCTTCAAAACATTGGACATTGACACTGTCCTCTCTAAGTACTTGTGAAACCATAGGAAAACCACTTTATGCATGCATATGTAAATTTGCTGTAAGCTAAATTACTTAAATATAATGCGTTACTCGTTGATTACTCCAGTTTTTTATTTCATACTAATATTATTACTGTCATTATATTTTTTGGTGTTTTTTGGCAGAGTGCAGACTGTCTTTTTTTCTTTTAGGAAAACAGAGTTTTAACGTAAAGAGTCTGTGTATTGTTTACAGAAGCTCTTCTGCAGTATTAACTGTCTCTTTAGCTGCACTTTAGCTTGCGTGCATTTGCTCTTAATGTAAAGGTGCATTTTTTTAACACAGGTGATGTAAAAGTCATACGTGTGCCGAAGACTGCGTCTACACCATTTCATTCCATTACTGCAGATTTTAAGGACAGGAGGCAGGAGGACTCATGATATGAGCCCAGGGCCGTGCTGGGGGAAATGTGCTCTTAAGGGTAATCATACTAACCTTTAGATATCTCTGAAAGTCAGACAGCATTTGTTGCTGTTGCACAATGCAGTTTTGAGGGTATTTGTGGTGGATTACTGTAAACCCTCTAGTATGGGCACCCCCCCCTCAGTGTGATACTTTTTCACAATAAAAGTATCAATAATAATTCATCCCATTTGTGATACCTCGTAACCATAAAATAAAACTACAAATAATAATTCTATAAACTGAGTTCTGTGGTCCACCAGTGCACTCCAGATCTGTTTGTTTGTTTTAATTATGAAAGTGACTGGTTAATTTGGACTTCTCTGTAAAGTTAGTAAATGTTAAGACTATCTGATATGAAGCGTTCCCATACAGGGGGCTCTGCAGAAATGCACCATCTGCCATATCTATGAGTCTGCCTGTCTTCTGAGGTTAGATTGCTCATTAAAAACTCAATGATTTGCTTGAGTTACATGTCATGGACGCAAGAATCATTTAAGAATGTAGCTGTACTAGTTTTATGCCATGTAGCAACAATACTGAAATTATCATGAACACGATCATACTTATGGGACCATGGTTTTGCATATGCTGGATGTGTACAAGCATATGCACACATCAGTCACCGGTCTAAGGATGTAACAATGAAAGCATTCCATTGAAGTCAGGAAAAGGCATTGTTAAGTCGCCTTCTGTTAGTCTGAGTCCACCACTATCGAGCAACTTGTTACTGTGAGCTTCAGCCATTTTGATACCATGAAACCACATTTATCACTCATCAACCTGATCACAATGACAATTTTTGCGGAAAGATGAAGAAGAAAAAGAACTGTTGGTTTTGTTGATTGTGAATCTTTTCTACGATATGCAACTGAAGTAAAGATTGCATAAAGAAAGTTTGTGTTTTACTTTTTTCTCCCCCTCCACCCACCCACCATCTGCCTAGCAATCTTGTTGACCGGGCACGTGTTATTTACTTACACAAATAAACCCAGGGAAGGTACTGTGGATATATATATTCAGTTATTTTTTACACAATATGTTTTCATAATTTGTGGTATTGCACCCAACCAGGTAAACCTGGATGGAAGAAATAATATAACTATAGTACAAGTATATATGTAACAAACTTAACTATTATAACATTTTGTTTCTCTTTAACATTCAAAACACTTTCCTTACACCTCCACCTTAATATAAACAGATGTAAAACCCTTTCTTTTTGGTTGCTGAATTTTATTTTTGTAATGAATCTGTTTTGATTTTCTTATATAGAGGTAGATACCTTTTCCCTTTTTACTCAATACCATAGCCAGGCTCACATTAAAGGTCTGAGTGTTTCAAACATTTCCTTGGCTCTCTTTATCTCTGACAGAAATGAACAGCATTACCTCAGAGACTTCAGCTCCAGCAGACAAATATGTATGATGTTGAAGTAACAGAAAACAGCCGAGCTCTCAGTTCATCACTAAAGCATACGTTAGCTGGTAAAGTGAATTTTCTGGACGTATACTGGTTTGTGCCAAATTGTATGAATCTTGAATGAAAGAATGGAAGCACTTGCTCAACTTTTCAAACATAATGCATTATAGAAGTCAAGTGTGTGGAAATACCATTCATAGGCCTGTGTTTCCATGCAAATGAGTAAACAGGGAAAGGCCATGTTCAAGCTCAGCCCAGCAAAGCTGTCCCACCACACTGCTTAAATCAGCCCAAGAAACATCCTGGGGGATCTTTTAATGTCCTTTTGTCAAAAGAGGAATCCAGTTTTCTAGCTGAAAGAGTTGATCATACAATAAATAAGAGCAGCACTTTACAGCTTGATTGTACACTTGATTGTAAGTGCTGGTTTGGCCTTTGATTCTGTGTTACTTTCTGTTAGAGATTCAAATAACTGATAAAACTGCAATGTCACATTTTACAGTATGATTTAGCCTTTATCTTGAGCTGTAAAGTGCAACCAAGAAAAGAAAACAGTAAAATTTCCCTTTTCATTAGTGCCACCTTTATCTCCGGAGAGATCACCCCGTAGGAAGTGAGGTAATCCTCAATGTTCTTTTAAACAAATTAACCAATAAAAAAGAGGGTGAGATAATGCTGGTATCAGTTCCTCATTAATCATTAAAGTACTACAGGTCATCAGACCTGACTAAGTCTGACTCCACCCGTCCTCCTGGCCAGCATTAGCAGTCTGTCTCGTCTCTCACCTTCTCATTGGACTCTGTTTTCTTCTTGGCCTCTGTCCGACTGACTGTGCCCCCGAAGGCCCCTGCAATGTCCTTGACACTTCTGGCTGCCCTGGGTTTGTCTAAGCTGTCCCCCATGGTTTTCACCTTCCGGGGGTTGGTGTTCAGACTTTTCGACCGGAGGGACGGGTACATCCTGTCCTTGTCCACTAAGAGGTGGTCGCCGTCTGTTGCCTTTTCTCCCACCTCTTTCTCGTCCTCTGCCTCAATCTCTGTTGGCCTTTGAGGCCTCTCTGCCTCTGTGTTTACCGCTTTCATCTTGTTCGGCTCCTCTCCTTCGATCGGCACAGGCGACTTGTCGGAAGGCCTCACAATGGACACTTTTGGCGTGTGTCCGAATAAGCTGGGGTGCACCTTGTACTCAAAGCAGGCTGTCCATCGGCCTACCGTGGGAGACTTGGTCACCCGCTCCATGAAGGCGCTGTAGTCTGTTGCCCAGCTGGCTTCTTCTTCCGTGTCAGCTGGAGTGAAGACAATGCTGCTCCTGGACTTAATGGTGGAGCCACTGAGGGCCTCCGTGGGGTAGTAGAGCAGGGTCTTGGACTTCTCCAGGGGGTAGGAGACGGCTGCCTTCAGCTTCGCCCTCTCCCTCACCACACCAGCTTTCTCCAGAGCGGCTTCCAATGTGGCCGGGCCGTCCGCAGGGGATGGCGGCGCTTGGGTGTCTGTGTTGTCTTGCTTCTGCTCGCAGGGCGAGATCAGGATGTCTACACAGGAGCTGCTCCTCCTCCGATCAGACGGGAGCGCCACCTCCAGAGTCTGGCCGTACTCCTTGGAGACGGAGGACTGGCGGAAGCTGCCCTGGCGCTCCGAGGCCGGCTGGCTCCTCCTGTCCTCCGCGTCCTTGTCCTCGCTGCCCCGGTCGTCCTGGTCCAGGTGGTAGCGGTAGAGGCTGTAGCCGTCGGCGCTGTTGACGCTGCTGTGCCGCAGGAGGTAGGAGGGGTCGCAGGACGAGGAGGCCCCGGATCGGGTTCGGCACAGGTCCGTCTTGTCCACCCCGGCCAGCTTCTCCAGAGCGCTCATCATCCGCCCGGAGAACTCCTCCAGCTGGGCCAGGCGGAGGTCCACCGTCTGCAGGGACGCCTTCATGGTGTGCTCCCTCTCATTCACCTCCTCCAGACGCATGGACATGTTCTCCACCCTGGGTCAGTATTGGAGGAAGTTACAAATGGTTTAACAAAAAGGGAAGAACACAACTTTTAGGTGTTATGGGATCTCTACATGTGTCTTCTACACCTGAGAGAGCTCTACAGTGGCCCTGAGGAGCTTTAAGGACAATATTTAATCCAAATATAATCTATGACCAAAATCACTCTGCTTGTGTCATTTACTGCCATTTTTGCCATGAGACCAGGTAACTTTTCTGCTTTGGGCTGAAGAAAAGCAGTGATTTTCACAACACAACTACCTATGTCACCATTCCCTACTAATGGAACTGTGTGGAGGGGCAAAGATAAAGAAAGTCTGATATCAATATGTTTTGTTGTATATGTGGAAAGCATGCTAGACTGCACTCCCTCAGTTGTTGGTTGTTGTTTGATTGTCATATGGAGGTTGCTCTTACCGCTCCGATGTTACCCGAATTCGCTCGTCGTTCGAGGACTGCTCCTCATCTTCCTTCTCCCGGAAATACTCCTCAACACACTGCTCCTCGAATTCATACAGATTCTTCAGCTCCTCTGCGTTCAAGACCAATTCTGTCCCAAAGACAACAATAACTCAGCTAACCATGTTAATCAGTGAAACCGTGAGCCAGGTCTGGCTCCTTAAGATAGACTTGAAAACATGCCTTGACAACCATATGCTTATCAGAGAAAATTATGCACTGGCTTCCCCTAGTTCCAAGGAAGAAACATTGCTTTTTACCCAACCGTTCCTTCATTGGAATTAGACACCAGCCACTATCCAAGTAAATGTGGGGTTTCATTAGGAACTCCAAGCTGGTAAGATGGTGACTGGTTTAAAACTGACATGAAAGACGCTGTCTGTTTTGTTTTGAATGATATAACGTCAGTGATAGCAAGGTTAGCAATATTTGCCAGTACAGGTAGCTAATGTGACTAATCAAAAAGTCTCACTTGGTGAAGTTTTAAGAGCGAGCTGTTGTAGGGGTTTAACTGACAAAATCAAAGGCAGACCTCTGATGGTGAATGTAATCCTGCTCCTGACAGTGAATGTAACCCAGCCCCTGAATGTGGATGTAAACTAGCCCCTGATTGATGGTGAACGTAATCCAGTCCCCGATGGTGAATGTATCCCAGCCCCTGATGGTGAATGTATCCCAGCCCCTGATAGTGAATGTAATCCAGTCCCCGATGGTGAATGTATCCCAGCCCCTGATGGTGAATGTAATCCAGTCCCCGATGGTGAATGTATCCCAGCCCCTGATAGTGAATGTAATCCAGTCCCCGATGGTGAATGTATCCCAGCCCCTTATGGTGAATGTAAGCCAGCCCCTGATAGTGAATGTAACCCAGCCCCTGATGGTGAATGTAACCCTGCTGCGGTCAGGTGTGCTTCGCGGGGAACAGCGTTGGCGGTCTGACGCACTCAGGCCGCGGTCGCGCTCGTCCAGGTCGCCCTCCTGTCTCCTGCGGCAGCGGCAGCAGAGGCGCTTGAGGACGATGTAGATGTGGCTGAAGATGATGAGCGGGGGAGGAAGGACCGGCCGGTCGTGGAACGTCATGATCAGCTGGTACCGCTGGAACTTCCACACCTGGTTGGAGATGGATTTGACCTCAAAGAATGTATTGCTGTCAAGGCAGGAGGGAGGAAACAAATGTTAGCAGGTAGCCATGGTGGAACAACGTGCATACTTTGATACCATGGTGCACAACTACAGTTAGCTCTATTCTCTGCCAAAACGGATCAGCATCTTTGCTACTTCTTGAACTTATGTAGTATATAACTTGCACCCTGTGTAACGTTCTGTGACAGTAATTTTATAGAGTGCTGTTTCAAATTGATGGGTCATTCTAATCTCCTGTGTCAGCATCCAGATGATATAGAGATCAGCTGATCTGTACAATGTGCATGAAGCAGTCGGTCTGTGTGTGTTCATGTGCTACAGTGACCATCAGCGGATGGCGTACTTGAAGACAGCGATGAGTAAGTTCACCAGCAGGATGTTAGCCACCAGTAGGTAGCAGGCCATGATGGCGGGGGTGAGCCACGCCCCTGGAATGCAGGGGGGCAGCTTCTTTCCGTCCTCATCGTACATGTTATCACCGCAAGGAGCTGTGCAAACCAAACCGAACGTCAGCCTTTCAGCATTAATAGACAGCTAAAGAGTTTAGAAACAAAAACCATTGTGCTGTCAATGGGAGTTACTCACGGTTGATCTCCATTGCGTAGACTACAGACCAAGTCCATGGATGCAAGAAAATTTAAAAACAGAGAGAAAAACCAAAATAACAGTGGCCAAACATCAAGTAAATAAACCTTATTTTCTGTCACGAGGAGGAACGCTGTGTGTCTGTAGGCTGCAAATAAAGCTTTCATTGAGTTTTTACAGTTTCAGTTAAAAACAGCCTGCCCCTCTACAAATACATATGTTTTTACATGTGTTAATCATATGCTAATTTTAGGATTGCATGATTTTTCCATATGTATTTTAAGTATACAGCTGGCACAATTAAGTAATCATGATCATGTTAGAATGCAGTGCTGATGGGAACTGTACAGTCACATGTTCAGTCTTCCTCCTGACAGAAGAGACAAAGTAGCTCAGGAGAGATTACAGGTAGGCAGATGATCAACAGAACACTGATAACACAGTGATGCTTAGTCACTGATGATTTAGTTTACGTTAATGTTCTTTTTAGATGTGCACCTATGCTAAGGAGTAGTGACAGCAATTTAAAAATCACTGCATTAGATTTCACACACAGAATGCTGGCTAAAAAAATTAAAAAATTAATTTAAAAATTAAAAACTGACCAATCTGAACTACAAGGAAATATTCGTTCCCACTCTATGATTCCTGTTTAAGATGGTCAAGTTATTAAAAAGAGACAATATCAATATCAGAATTCAATAGCAGAAACTCCTATGTTAAGGATTCTGGTTGCTGTTTAATGGTAGTGTTGGCAGAGTGAGGCCCAAAACAGGTGAAGCTATCATTGTGACTCACTGATTTAAACCAATCTCTGTCTGATGCGGAGACCAATCTTTTGACTGAGTCATATGAGTCAGTGACAGTACACAGTAAGTCCACCCATTTGGGATTCAGGAAGCTTTGCTCTCCCACCAGGATAAGATGTGTCAAAAATCAGACAGCAGAATGCAGGTGGGAAAATGATACCCTGAATAGCTTGGATGGAAAGTTTTCAGCGGAAACAACTGAAGCACTTTTCTCTTTAAAACAGAGTGTCCTTCATTTCTTGATGTCATTCATTAAGTTTGTCCTTTAGTTGGTCACTTGAAAGCAAAATGACAAAGTGAGTTTTAATGATTTTAATGCTAGAATTAACGTAAGACATGAATGATTGGTATTTCATAGTAGCTCCAACCATGGTGAGGTTAAGGAAACCTAATTCTTCCATCACTAGTAAACAGCTTGAATAAGAATGCAGTTAGTTCTAAGCTAACTGCCGATTGACAGTAGGAACAACAGGGAATTCCATTTTCCATATAATGAACAGTTCCAGTTACAGCTTTGGAAAAAAAAAGGCCAACACCTGCAGTGTATAAGTCTGCCAGCAGGGGGAGCTTAGTGAGCAAGGGACAGCACACGAAAGCTGCTCAGAATAAACTGCCAAGGATTGTGAGGAAAAGCAAGGGGAGGCAAGACTTAAAACAAGACCACAAAGCATGCAGGGAAGGAGTTTTCTCATGGGTAGACGGGTAGACTCAGGACTGATCATCCGCCCTTGAAACAGGAAACAGAATCTTACTATGAATTCTAGTCTTACGGTCTATGGAATCCGCAAACACCTCTCCATAGATCATCCAGTAAGGCATGTAGAAGATGTTTCGGGCGAGACGCCAGGTGGGCTCCTCGTCGGGGTGTAAGATGGCCTGACGGGCAACGCCGAAGCTCATCAGCACCACCAGCATGATGACCACAAAGTACAGCATGTCGATCATCTATAGGACACAAAGCAAAGGATAATAATAACAATGACAATAATAATAATAACAATAATAATAATGATAATAATAATAATGATACTCAGGATAATCAGAATAGTCAGAATAATCATTATGTAACCTCACCATTTTCCCAATCATCATGACGTAGGGTCCCAAGTACTTGTTGACACCGAAGATGTCCAGCACGCGGATGTACCAGAAGATGATGTCCACGCAGTAGATGACGCGGCCGTAGCCCATGTAGGGCTCGTTCTGCAGCCGCAGCAGCAGGCCCAGCAGGAATGTGGAGATGGCCACCAGGTCAGTGATGTTCCAGTACTCCTCCAGCCATACGTTGATCTTCTGCTTCAGTTTACCAGGTTCTGACATCAGGATCTGAAAAGCCAGAGAGAGCGTTGTGAAAGGCATGTGTGCCCTAAGTCATATTTGAGCGCTACATTGCCTGTCCCCGTAAGAAAGACTGCACAGTGGTTGAATAAACAATGTATGAACTAGCTTGTATGAACATCCCTTACACTGTCTTCTACAGCATACAGCATTTAGCTTGTTTTTCTTTTTTGAAAGAGTTTAAGTGTGCCCCTTTCATTCATTTTATACTGCGTGTTGTAATGACTTTCTCCAATTCCATGGTGATGATGTTAGATGCAACTGTACCTGTCTAATTTCCTCCAGTCCCAGGGTGATGATGTCAGAAACAACCATACCTGTCTGACTTTCTCCAGTCCCAGGGTGATGATGTAAGAGATGACTATCCATTCCTGGAGGGAGGGCCAGCGCTCCATCTTAACCAGGATGATGTAATTGTACAGCATCAGGTACACGAGGTAGGAAAGCTGCACAGGAAAAGACCCACCCATCTCAGATTACAACCACTGCATCAGTCTGCAAACTCTAGAAAACTTCACAAACACTGTAAGAGATGGAGTGCAACTGTGCACTATTAATCTCTGATGAGATATGAACCGATACTGTTCTCTGCAGCACTGCGATTGGTTCAGATAAGTGAGTCATAGTGCTTGATAGCACCACCCATCTTAAGGTTCATGAGGCCAAATTTTAGGCATCATGGATTGCTTTGATTGGCTTATGTATATACATTTCTTTATGAGTCTTATGCACATATTGTAAGCGTAGCTATTGTGATTGGTTGAGCGTCTTACAGTGTTGAACCAGAACTTGGTGAAAGGAGCATTGTAGAACTCGTAAATCTTCTTCCCAATGGGAACCCTCCTTTGCTTCTTATTTCCTTCTTCCTCGTCACCTTTTTTGGACACTGCGTCAACGTTCCCCTCCTGAGGGTAGGGGAATGTAGGGTTAAAACAACATCTTGGATCAGGGAGACACAGTGGCACCAGCACATCTGCAAGGTATACATAGATAGTACAGAAACAAGGGGAGCTGCTGACGGATTGATTTGGAATCATGAGAACCAATCAATGACAGGTTTAGGATCATAAAATCCTTATAAAATAAAGATACTATTCCAGACATTTACACCTTTATCATTCTTTGCCAGTGAGCCATTTCTGACTCACACGCTACCACTTCTCAGTCCATTGAGGCTGAAACTCTGTGAAATGTTTATCCTGATAGAAATCTCAGCTACCTTGCTGGACTTGTTGTCGTCATCTTTCTCTTTTCCTTCCTCGTGGTCACTTGACGCTTGGTAAGATGTGTCATCTCCAATGCGAAAATCCAAGAACAAAATTGAAGGCGGGAAGATGATGCCCAGAATCACCTGGATGGACAGCAGATGTTTTCAGTGGGAGACACAGCCAAAGAACCTTCCTGTTTAAAGCAGTCTGGCCTGAGCATCAATTAAACAGAGCCAACGTGACATTAACGTAACGTTGCTGAAAACTCGGAGCCAGAGAATGGAATCACTGCAATTGTCAAGAATTTCACAGAACTGCAAATTTTAGATTATGCGTTTATCCGAACTTTTCACCACATAGCCCAAGGAACACAGACACAACAATGGTCACAGGGAGCTAAGCATTTGCAAGGAACATTCTGGAAATGATGACTGGGTGGCATCTTGTTGACTTGCCCTACATTCTGTTTAGCTGCAGCTTTTGGATAAGCTGCTGGTGGGCAGTCTGACAGAGGAAATCCAGTGATTGCTGATGTCCCAGTAATCTCTACATATGTATTTAAAACAGGATGGTTTTCCACCACGCATACACAAACCATGGTAAGAGGGAGCATGCATTTTATTTGGAGAGATATACTTGATTTACTCAATGACATGGTCATCACCATCAACACAAAGTTCACCCAGCTATTCAATGTTCATGACCGGACCCAAGGTGGGGGAGGAAACCCTGGTGCTGGGAGTACTGGAAGTGTTCCTGGTTTTTGTTCCATCAGAGGTTTTGATTGCACAATTGGATCAGTTATTATGCTAAATCAATGCATATGAATCAGCCTGAAAGGTAAAATGCTAAGTATCTCACGCACCTGGTCACTGTATTTATTTAGCATTCATTCCTCCAATTATCCAATCATTCATTGAAGTTTGCAATAACCAGCTCAGATGGAATGAAAACCAGAAACATCTCCGGCATTCCAGAACCCGGAATGACCCATCCTTTGACCCAGGGGTGGCTTGCTGCTGTAGTTCTCAGTGTCATGTGACAGGTCAGCTGACAGGGGTCTGAAACCGCACCTTGAGGCCGGGGTTCTTCCCAAAGCGCAGGCAGCCCATCCACATGTCCGTGAGCAGCATCTGGCTGCAGGTGTGGGCGATGAAGTCGCGGTGCTTGGCCGCCACCGCCAGCTTCAGGCAGGTGGAGTTGCTCCAGTTCTTCAGCTCGTAGGTCAGCAGCTTCATGGCCACCTGCTCGTCACGCTTGTAGGACTGGTCCAGCAGCTCGTAGGCCAGCTGTCCGAACTCCCTGCGGCACAGCATGTAGAAACAACATGTCTGAGAAACGCTTCTTCTGCATTTCATCAGTGTTCACATAGGGTATCTAGGTCTATTTTGCTTTTATCGGTAAAAGCAGCAGTGGATTTATTCAACCATCAGTTCTTTGTTCTTTTTCAACTTCTTCCTGTGTCCCCATTTTGAATAAATATCCTGAATGTGGCTTTTCATCACTTAACAGTTAACTTCTGCCTTTTCATTTTAAGTGCTTCTGGCTTGCTACCGTATATTATTTTTAAGAACTTTTTACTAGTAAGCTACTTGTTTTTAATGGCTATGTAAAGTAAATCCAACCAAACACTCTTCCAAAATTTGAGTTTTTAATAGCACAACCCCGGGTGACTTTTAATAACTGGTCAGGGGCGAATGTGATTGGTTAAAAGAGGGCAGATCTCACTCAGTAGTTTATGATCTTACGTACTGGTAGCAGGCTGTGTACAGCAAACACAGGAAGGCCACTGACAGGAACTCACTTTGAGTTGTTGTCCAGGTCCTGGGAGATGTCATCCACCAGCTCACTCTCAGATGACTCGTGGGCCATGGCCTTGTAGAGCTTGCAGGCCACCAGGGCCTTGGCCATGGCCTCCTCACCCCTCTGCCACAGGAAGAGCGCCATCTTCTGGCGCTTCATCAGAACCGCCCACACCATCAGCTCGTGAAAGGGGTACTGGAAACGGCTGACCTCGGGGTCGTCCACGTCAATATCAATCTCCTCCTCCTTCTTTTTCTTTGCCTTCTTCTTCCCCTTCGGACGTGGGTCATCATCCTGGTGGAATTAAGGGAGCAAGCAGAAAGTAAAGCTTTTATAAAGATGCTGGCACAGACTGGTGCTTTAGAAAGCCCTCACTCAGAGGAAAACACTTGACAAACTTTCAATTTAGGTAGAGGTCAGTGAAAGTGAGTAAAGAGTGTGTAAATGTTTTTAAAATGTTGCATAAACATAAAGATGAGGACAGAGATGGGTCCTTTACAGGTGGGTTAGAAAGAGGGAGTAAGGAATGAGTAAACATTTTGTAAAGGCTTTATAAACTTGTAGTCAGTGAATATGTCACACTTTGACATTACAATTTGATCCTTTTTACAAGTGGACTGAAGTACAGTTTATGTAGTGAAGATAAGGTTCTCACCTCCATTCCCAAGAGTTTTAGGGCTTTTGGCTGCATTAAAATTAAAGGGAGGGACAAAACAGACATGAAACAATATTACAATAAGCACACCATGCCACATAACTAATTTGCCTGTAAGAGATGAAGTTGAATTGACCCCCTTGAGTATTCCGTCTCACCCTTTTAAGCCCATACAAGTTGTTGTAGAGTGTGCGATAGCTCTTCCTTGTGTAGTTGCAGCGATAGGCTCCACCCATCAGAAACTCCAGCACCAACCCAATGTCAATCAAGGTGATCTGGTAATCTGGAGGCAAGTTTCCCTGCAACATCACCACAGCATCACTTTAATGCTGCAATGCAGGCTTGGACAACCAAAAGACAACATGCGGAGCTTTGTCCTCATCCCTTCTGAGTAAATCTTTTTTCCCCCCAAAATCTCCACCAGTGTTTATCTCACTTTATCTTGGTGAGAGGATATTCCTGCATTTTGACAGACAGACGGTTGCTGCTCTTAAAAGTGTCTGGATCACAGATTTCCACTTGTTGATGGGCCTGTGTTGACAGTCCACTTTAATCTTCCCTGTGTCAATGCCATCTGTGGGTGTGTGTGTGTGTGTGTGTGTGTGTGTGTGTGTGTTTTGTGCAGCAAGGACTTTTCTAGATGATGAATTTTTTTCACATTCACCTGTGTGCTTTGTGGGCACAATGAAGAAACTATAATGGTCATTCAGAAGTCTTCCACGCCAAACTTATTGTGTTAATTATGTATTATTGAAGAAGAAACTATTATATTTGTCAGTACTCCCGCCCGCTAGCCGTTGTGTTTTTGTTTTTTTTCTGTCCATGTGTTTTTGTTTCTCTGCGTTCCTGCCCTGCCCCGCTCCCCGCCCGGTCTCCGCCCGCCTGTTTCCCTCATTATCTTCACCTGCCTGCCTGCGCACCTGTTTCCCATTCCCGTTGTCAGCCCTGCCCTATATCTTCCCTGTTCATCCCTGTTCTGTTGCCAGTTCGTCTTGGTTGCTTCTGCCCATTTCGTTCCCGCATTTGCTTCATGCTTATTCTCTCGTTGTTTTTCCCATTTTTGACCTGCCTGTTTTTGACCTGTTTTTTGCCTGCCGTTTCTGCCCCGTTGCCTGTACCTCTGCCTGCCCGGTGTCTGACCCTGCCTGCTCCGTTACCCGCCTTCTGGATTTAGCCCTTCGGACTGCCTTTCTGGTTTCTGACCCCTGCCTGGTTTTTTATGGTGACGATTTCTGCCTGCTGGCATTCTTTGGTCTGCGACTGAGTCCCTGCCCGAGCCTTGTCAATATTGGTTTGTTAACAATCCACACACCAAAACACTGCTTATTTTCAACCAATGAATGAGTTATACTTCTGGTTATACTTGTACTCTTAAACTCATGATATCAAATCAGGAATCAACAAGTGACTGTTACATTATTTCAGCATCAGCATTTGACAGCATCACTGCCAAATTTATTAGTATGTCTGGAAGTAAAAAACCCCAATGGGAAACATTTTCATTGAAAGAGAAACACAACCTTACCTTTTTAACATCCCTGACAACAAAGTGTAATGTATTAGTTGGCCCGAGCCTCTGGAAGACAAAAGCGACATTTCATTACATATTGACTGCGCTCCTGTTCAAACACAGATTCTGGGGGAATGGAATGACATCATTTTGGTAGCACATGCTTGTGATGGGATAGTGAAACTGCCCAAGCCCCACAATGGGTGGAGGTACGCTGTGCTATAAGTCACTCGCTACTTCGAATCAATCATATTGTCTCTCTAAACCTCTACCATTTATATGCAGAATCTCCAGATTAAGGTTGCAACTAATACTCTGCATATTCCATGTAAAGGATAAACCACGTGCCAAAATAGAAACACATAGCTTTTTATCGTAGGGATGAATAAAACTAGTTAGTTAACCAGGGGAATAAGCAAAAGAAGGAGGCCATAGTAGAAATTTGAAATAGGGGAGGCAAGTGTGCTGTGTGCAAATGTAGTTTGCAGTTTGTAGTATGTAGTTTTGGATTTGATGATTTTTGTCAACACTTTTCAGAATTTATTTTCCCAAAGTTACTTGCCCTGGATATGCGCTAAGCCGAGGTAGAAGATGCGTTTCTCCATGCTCTTGGATTACTTTCCTCTTTTACCTGGCTGATTTTGCATTTCAATTTCATATATGCTCCTTTTTGGAAAATAAGGTTAAAAATATATCCTCTCTCTAGAGTTTCTGGCTCATATTCAGAAAAGACATTTTAATATTGACAGAGATTTTGACATGCTAAATTTGGAGAAATTCAGTCAGGAATGCATTCCGAGGCTGACTTACATAAAAAGACTGTGTTCGTTCTAAATAAAAAGCATATAGTGCTGTTCCAATGATAAAACAATTTCAAAGGAAAGTGTTTGGTTGTAGGTGCTGCCTCTTAAGTACCTTTGACTTGTGTGGTGTGTGCTGTTTCCAGAAACAATTACAAGGTAAAAGTTAATTGCAAGGTAATCTACTGACCATTTGTCATTCAACAGAACAGCCTTATATTTTTGAATATGTCCTACGTGGAAGATGTGCTATTTGTTGTTGACTTATGCGTCAGAAGATGTGACTCATAAACACACCAAAATCCATACTTGTAGAACACCTTTTTTATGGAAGTAACATGCACAACAATCAGTCAAGCTGCTCACCGTATTGTAGAGTTCCTCGAGACGGGGGATGGTCAGGAAGTGGTGGATGTTCACACCGTTCTCAATCAGCAGCTTAACGAAGTCCACTCTGTCCAGCACCAAGGCATCCATCATTGCTTGCTCAAGACAGTTGACCTAAAGGTGTAATGAAGAACAAATGGAGTTTTCACAAAGTGACCGGCAGATGGTAGCCATGGTGGTTCCCTGTAAAAGGGACATGCTTACACATATGTGGTCCTAAAATGGAACCTCTTTTGACAGAAATATTTGCCTCGATGCTGGAAATAGAACCAGCATTGGTTAAAAGTTATTTAAACACTTCAAATGAACAGAAGGTTTAATGATAAGGTCAGGTCGTTCAGTCCATCTAGGCTCATCTTGTCTGTAATTTAGAGTGAAACCCCATTGACCTCACGATCTATGGCTCTATGTACAGATGCTGACAACATTTTTGTTGGTTCCGGTTCCTCCTTACCCAGTTGAGAAGTTCTAGCTTCCTGGGGTCTGTCTCCTCTGGGGGATCAGGCTTGGCTTTTCCCCCCTTTCCCTTCTTGCCCCGGGCCTTGCCCTTATTGGCACGGCCCGCTGAGGGACTCTTGTGCCGCTCCTGGGTCGGGGTGGTTGTGGCTGACAGAGCACTTGCAGGCTGTCAGAGAGGGGAAGAGAATCAGAGCATCATGGTATCTGTCTTAAGAGCAGGCAAAGTGAATCATAACAGCCCAGTGCCACTCTGTGGCAGAATAACACAATCTTTGAGGACCTTCAGGGTTGTGAGTGTTTTTTTGTGTGAGATTAAACTCAAAGGAAAGTGTTCATTACATGTAACACACTTTTAACAGCATGTAACAGCATTTAACTGTTTTTATTTATTTCACAACAGCACTGATGTCCTGTTGTGAAAAACAAATGAGTCAGAGCAGAGCCCATGAAGTCTAGCTAACATTAGCTAAATAGTCCACAATGCTCTTAGGGTTCTTTAATGTTTATAGTGTAGCACTGTAATTATTTAGCTACGACGCTAAATTATGATGAAGTTATTTGTAAACTTGACTGACAAATAAATAAAACACAAATCTTGTCAAAATGACCATACTCACAGGCCAGTGGTGTCCGTACACGAAGATCTGGCTGCGGGCGATATCCACCCTATTCCAGGCCAGAGCCAGGCTCAGCTGGTCTGGAGCGGAGGCATTTGTGCCTGAAAACACATGGAAACCAATGGATCATTCTGAAACTCCTCCATATTCGCATGGTTTGGTTCAAAACATAAGAGGGCGATGGCAGTTAACGTCCATTATGTCACTGTTTGAGAATTCTGTTTGACTGATCTAATGAACCGTTCCAAAAATGTGTATCCGAAAAGCAGAAAATTACCTTTTAGTAAGGCCGTCAGTATGGCCATCTCAATATCCTGCTGTCCTTCTGAGCCCATCCGAAATACTGTTATCTACATCAAAGGGGAAAGGTAAAAAAAAGTTTGCAAGGTGAGTTTTATAGCTTGTGTTTTTTGTAACCTTAGCCATGTAGTGAGTTTTCCATCAATGTGTAAACACACCTTTTCCCGATGTTTGAATATGAACAAATGGAAATGATTGAGTGAATGAACAGGTAGTGACTTCTTTCAGCCAAACTTGTTGCATTCTGTAATTTTTTACTGGCTTGCTGTGAATCATGTGGTTATCTCTTTCAAATAAAAAAAATAGTAAAACTAGGCTATCTGAATAAATAAGTCCAAGCCCTGTGACGGTTGACTTCCCAAGGCATTATTGTATTGGCAGTTATATCAGTGTCATTTGAGAAACTTGACCCTTCCCTATATAGTTGTTTGCTTCCATGCTTAACACGACCATCTGCTTTGCTTATTCCCTTTAGGGACAGTGCTGTGGCTAACTGTTGCAGCAGGGCAGAACTGAATGTGATTACACACAGTCACAAGTGATGCGGTGTCAGTACTGTCGTTATCAATGCCAGCATTCGAGTCTGCGTACCAACGATTCCACAAGCAGTCTCCAGACCCTTGGATAACGAATACCTCGTGTTCCAGGGTGGTATTCTCGTGTTCGACATTTACTGGGAATCACTGCATGACCTTTGGCTGCGTCACTTATGAAGGGCTCCACTCATAGTTTGGCCTATATGTTAATCTGTGTTATTCACTTCATGTGTAACAGGAGGAGATGGAAAGTTCAGATATTCTGTGAATGGGAACTCATGCAATGTACTTATTAGGTATAGATTCTTGGATGGATTTCACTGTTGGATTACACCAATATTGTGTGACAAACATCCAGTAACTTATAGGGGGTGAAGAAAAAGTTTAAATAGGTAAAGTGAGGTAGTTAAATACATACATGTTGCAGGAGCACTGTCTGATCCATCTAAAGGTGTAATTCTAAAAGCCTCCCAAACTAGAGTTTCCCTGTGACAGTTCATTTCTGTCAGCCATGACTGTCATATTGTGCGCCCATACCAGAATCATGTGAAGCAAGTGATTCTTGAACAGAGGCTTGGGTTTGCCCTCAAAGGTTACTGATAGATTTCTGCATTTGAATAATGCAGCAAATGATGCAACAGAAACCAATCCAAGATGGCCAGTTTCTCGTGTCGCAGGGAGAAAGTGGTGTGCAGGGGGTGGTGTGGAAGAGACTATAGACTATAATGGAAAGTGACTCTATAAATTTTTTTTAAAATCCAGTAAAAATTGGTTATTGGTGTGGAAAGTATGTAACACATAAATGACTCCTCATGTATGATGCAAAAGACGTGCAAGTGAGGACATGAGAAGGTATGTTTGCTTTCTTTTGCAGTGCAGATTATGAGAAGGATATGAACTGTCATTCCTCACCAAGGCTAAGTGAATTTAGAGTTATGGCCACAAATTCTATGTTTGCACTGGTCTGGTCTCTGTTCCAATCAAATACACCATGTCACCATTTTGGAGTATCTGCTGTAGTGGGTCAATGTGGTCACGTTGACCCACTAGGTTTTCTAGGAAGTATTTTGAGCAACATAAGTAATCTGCCAGCTGTATGAGGCCTTGCTTTCATTGATGGAGAGCATTATGTTGTTATTTTTGGTACATTCACTCAATTACACGGTGTATCAGCTCAATGTGAATGCTTCAATGGTCATTTTCAAGCAAGTTGAATCAAATATGAAACACATCCTGTATAGTTTTGTGAACTGGAGCAGCGTGAGTCTGTTTTTTAATTTTTTGTGAAAAAACTCTTCTGTGGCAGTACAACGTACCTCCCTATTACTTTCTTTCACACTGTCAGTTACACTGAGTGAAATGCAACAATAGGGGGGTCATGTGGTCTACCTTTATCTGATAATGAATTTGAACTTGTTATTGATTGTTTTTCACAATAAGGCTCACTTATTAGCACCTGATAACTTTTGGTTATATTTATTTAGATCTAATTTTACAGCACCATCTTTGTGTGTTTCACTAATTGTAGGCCTAAATATATCAAAAGTTAAACCCGATGTCTGTTAGACAGACTGAGTTGCTTTGCTGTACGCCCTCAATAGAATGATTCAGCAAGGAGTGCACAAAGTCAACTACTATCCAGAACTATAACATTGGATACAATTAAGCAAAATGAATCAGCTACTGATTGGTAATTCTTACTTAAATTGGCTTGCTAATTACTAAAAAAAGAGGTTGAGGACCGTTTAAGGTAAGTCTCTATTTCAGGTGCATGGGCCTGCATTGGTTGAAAGGTACTGTTTGGTGTACGGGTTTGTGTGAGAACTCAGTGAATGTTTCATGATTCACTGTAACTACTCATGAATATTGAAGGTGGGATGGAGATGATGTAAAGAAAGTGAGATGACTAAAAACTTTCACTTCACAGAATTAATGGAGACAGGGAGGAATGACTCAGTAATGAAAATGCAGGACAAAGTTGATTATGAAAACACAGGTTTATTGATGGGTAGGAATAAATAAAATTCAAGAATTTTACTTAAAAGATACTAATAATTAACATTAAAAATGATTATACTGGTTTAATTTTCCTGTTGTTTTGACTTGCAGGTATATGTACAATACATTAAGCACATTTCAAAATGCCTTAATTTCATCTGACAGAAGACCTCCATATTCTCCCCTGGATTATCACAGGCCTTACTTACAAGTTCCCGTTTCTTCATGCACTCCATGACCATCAGGAACATTTGCTGGGCCTGGCTACGATTGTAGTTGAAGGTTTTCTGAATGGTGACCAGTAGCTGGTCCCTCGCGCTCTCGCTCACCATGCTGAGAGAGGAGAAGAAGAGAGAAGCTTCATACCTGCCATTCCACACTGAGGTGGCAGTGTGGAATTGTGGGGTGGGAACTGGAGTTTCAGCTGACTTTCACAGATTTGCAAGTTCATATCCCAGGAGGTGCATTGCTGTTTTATTAGCGAGGAAAGCGTTTCAATTGAACTGTTTATCTAGCTGCCTGAATTAAGTCACTGGGAATAATCTGCCAAGCACATAAATAAATAAATTTACAAAAGACTGTATACAAAATGGGAATTCATTACGGCAAACCTCTTCTTGTCAGAGCCAGTAATGAATCACCCAGGCGAATAATTATTAGATTAATGGCAAGGCTCACACTGATATATTTCCAGAGACAATTAAATTATGTTATTTCACCAGCTCGCCCCTTGCCCATCCTACACCATTTGATTGGCTCTGTATAACTAGGGGGGGCAGGCACTGGCTGCCCCTAGCCCAGAGCTATTCATATGCAGATGTTTTTTTTTTCAGATACATTCTGGAGAAGGAGAGCCCTTCTTTAGGGCAGAGTGTGCCACACAGCGTGGTACAATTACAACATCCAAGACTAGCAATCGCACCATTTTCACATTATTACATGTTGTTTTCATGTTAGAAATCATTTGGCACAGACCAAACTGCAGACAGTGAGGTTCAGACTGAAGGGATCCCTGCTTTCACTCTTACCCGCCTTCCTCTGAGTATTTGTGCGCGAAGGAGACAATGTCCGAGGCACGGCCGCTGCCATCACACACCACCACAGGGACTGGGGGATCTTCCCGCAGGCTCTCCAGCACAATGGAGATCACGTTGGGCCCCCCCTCCACAATCAGACACACTACTGGGACACCCTGGCCCAGACCTGTTAGAAACATGCACATGTTCAGCCACACCCCTGTACCCTGTCCTAGGCAGAGGAGTGCTGTTGGTGCAAGCTGAAGAGATACTGTCATCCACTACACCTATTGCCCAGCTTCCAGCTACCAAGAGGTTAATATAGAGGCTATGCTTTACATTACTGGACCTCCCTGCATCATTGGATTCGAAGACCCCCTCATCCCTCTCCACTCCCAGTCACTGTTGGATGGGGCCACCTCCTCTGCCCTTCCTACATGTTTTTGGTCATAGCCCACTAAAGGCCACCCACTAGCCACCTAACGGTCTGCGGATATATTCATTTAGATATTTTCATTTCTTTTTCTTCTAACCTGCTTCACTTTTGATCGCCTCTGGAAAACATGCAATGTCTACCACTTTGTTTGCCAGACAAATACATTTTGAGTATTTGGTAAATATCATTGGTGGCAGGACTGCATTATGTTTGGGAAGATCGCTGTCGGGTGAGAGTAGAGACGACGTCAGTGGTGACAGCTGAGCATCCCTTTGCTGTCCCTGCCTTGTCGTTACCTCCAGGCATAGGATGACAAAGGGAAACCCACAGGTCACATTAGCTGGAAGACGCTCCTGCAGAATCCACCCTTTCCCCCTAGTAGAAGCATTACCCCAACAGGGGTCTCTCAACCTCTAGCCTATATCCTCTGCCACAAACATGCCACTAAAGGGGTCTCCCTGGAAGTTTTGAGAATGATGGTGCTTCCACATTTTGAGAGGCTGCACAATGCAGGGTGCAGAGAGATTTAACTATGGGATATATTGGCTGCAGGGGAATACATCACATATGGGTGGAAAAATAGCTCCTGCATGGGTGTTGATCTTCTGCAGGTAGATATTTCAAAGGGTTCTGAACTCTGGGATATTTCAGGCATGGAGAGATGTGGAAGCATGTGACATACGGGTGTTGATCTTCTGCAGGGAGATGTGCTTCTCCAGCTGCCGCCGCAGTTTGACCTCAGCGCCGTACTTCCCGCAGGTGCCATTATCAGCCAGGATGAAGTGGGAGTGGCTGCTGTTCAGCACTGACAGCTTGCTCAGAGGGTTCGACATTGTCTGGTAGGGCCTGGTCACCTGGGAAGAACACAGAACAGGTCAGGGTTCTGTCCTCAGAGACACTGACCCCGACAACCAAAAACTATTATTGTAAGGGAAAATGCTGTTCAGCCCACCCCTCCACAAACAAAAAAGAAACTTTCACTGATTTTTATGGAGCCATCCTGCACAGAAAGTGACTTTTCACGTGTGACGGTTGGACAGTTTTGACTGAATGCATGGGTCACTGTACTGTCATATGATTAGGGATGGATATTGGACAGTTTTTTGGATCGTATTAGATACAGGTTTGATTGAACCTGGGGCTGAGTGCTAACCACACCATACAACACTGCATTCCAGCAGCTTCATGCTTGAGGGTAATGTTGCAACTGCCTTTCATTTCTGTGACTATAACCGTGCCTTGTTTTCAACACTTTATTCACAGTTCACCAGAAATATGAGCTTGATTGGAAAAAATCACTTTTCTTTATAAGAGCTGTCAAAATGGCACTACATTCCTCAGTGCTCTGGACTCACATCTCGACCGATGAGGTCTTCCTTGTTCTCCACTATTCCCCATGGGGCAATCCCTATGGCGCAGACCTTTCCCCTGGACTTTGAGGAGTGGTCTTTCAAGGCATCTCCAACATGGCGGATTACACCTGGGGCAAGAGAGGATAAAAAACAATGGAAGTGTGAGGTACTCTTAAAAAAACAACTTGAATCCTTGCGATTTTCAACACAACACTTCAGTATTGTCATCGTCTGTCCATTTTCCCTTCAGTCAGTTCACCATCGGTTCACAATGTTTGCATACTGTATAAGGATTATTAGATGTAGTCTATTAATGGAAACAAAGGGTGCTGTCCCTAATCCGTAGTATACACTGGTTTTGCCTCAGTGGGGGAAGGGAGATGTGGAGATTTATGCCTAGATGTATGCCTAGAGCTCTTCCTCAGGTAATAGAAGACTGGTCCCCACACTGATGGAAGACTGGACAGTCATGCTATACAGTGCACTGAAGCTTATGTAAATGCTTGTGGACAATTATAGCAGCCATGGAGCACCTACCGGTGCTAACTCCACCAGTGAAAATCCAGGCCCCCGTGGTGACGGCGGCTTTGATCAGGCCCTTCCCGAACACCTGCTTGAGTTTGGGCTGCAGGTCGAAGTTCTGAAGGCCTCCGTGGACAGATATGAGCAGCGTGGGCAGCTCCAGCTGCCAGTCCTTTACCATCAGGTGCAGCAGGTTGTCTGGCTTGGAGTCATATGACACCCTGATGTACTGTAGGAGAGACAGGTGACATGAATGTCAGCTACCCACCTGAGGCAGCAAGAGAAGAACTTGACCCAAAAACATTGCTCAAGAGGCAGCGCAGTGATGACAGTTTGAAAGAGGCCAGTGGAAATTAGGTTTTAGAGCGGCTTTTAGAGATACAACGTCAGGTTTATCTGCATGTTGAGGGTCATACCATGGCCTTATTGACGTGGCCACCTCCCTGGAATTCAATGATGCCATAGGCGTCGGTCGAGGAGGCCTGCGTGTGCTTGGCGACAGACCATTTCTCTGGTGGGGCATCGGCCTGCGGGACCTGGTTGCTCTCCTCCACACTCTTGTTTGTGGTGGAGCCGGGCAGGATGGCCACGTGCTTGTTCACCAGCTGCCCACAGCTGCATCTGCAGGAGTCAATGGAAAAGCAGACTGAGTGGAAGCTTTACAGCAGGGATGGCTGACCTGACCTAGTGTAGGAGCTGGAATTGACATGCATCACAGGGCCACAGTAATTTGTGCACTGTTCAGTGTGATTTTGAAAGGCTGAAGTGAACTCACAGAGACCCATGACATCTGTTGAAGAAATGTGAAAACTGGTTCCAGTAATTTTCAGATGAAGCTTAACAAGGACATATAGTTTTTGCATTACTGCAGTGCTGATGTTCAGATGTGATCGCATTGGCCACAGGTTTCTGTTAGTGCCCCTGTGATCAGGAATATTTTTTAAAGCTTTAAAGCTCACAGTAGCTGTGAAAGGAGGGTGGAGAGTATGGGTGAGGGGTGCTGAGATGGATAGACAGAGAGAGGGTGTTTTTGTGTCTCTGTGCAGTCACCCTTCCTCCTTCTCCTTTCAGCACATACTCCTTCATGTCTGTGCTCATGGTGCTGTCACCGGCAGGCAAATACGTGCCTCCACACACACAGAGCTGTGTCCACTGGCAGTCGTCCATCTCACGTACAATGCGACAACTGCAGCTGTAACTAATTGTATAATTGTCTACTTGTCCCAGGCGAAATTTGCGAGCTGCGTCAGGAAGATGCCATCTCATTTAATAGTCCTTTAAATGTACATAATGCCAAATGCTAAATGCTACATGCCAATAATGTAATGTAACGTGACGCCTTATGAGCTAGCATTGATCAGCACAGCACAGGTCTTGTCATTTCATACTCGGGATTATGTACAGAAAATTGTGTACAGAAATGTAGCATCTGATGAAGGTTGATCAAAATGCATGTTGCTATTTGTAGATCCATTAATTATGTGATGGGAGTTCTATGTTAGAATTGTTTGTATCTTGAAACTGATATGTTCTGGGATCAGATCAGGGCAGTCAATGTACTGTATTACAATTTAAATGATTATATGTTACGTGTAATGTGCATGTCTTGAAATAGCCCTTGGGGCATTTTGTGATGTGTGTTTACACGTTACAGAAGATGTATTTGTTAATATGAACAGGACAAATTTACAATTTAAGTAAAACAAAAGTAAAACGAAAAAAACAGAATTCTACAGGTAGTGAAAGAGGCTTTAACGTTTTAACGTACCTGCTTGGATCTTTGGTTGGAAATATGTGAATGCATTCTCTCTTCTGAAAGGTCCTCTCTATCCAAGCTTTCTGGGCCTGGAAAAAAGTCAGGAAACACAAGCCTGTGAAAGATGTCAGTGTCTTTAGATAAAGGTTCCACCAGCAATAACATTTCCTATACAATTCCATATAGTGTAAACACACTGCTGCATAGTGGTCCATCAGTGTGGGAGGTCAGGCATACTGTACATTTGTGTATAAGAGCTACAGTATCTCACAAATTTCTTCAAAACTGAACTGACAAAACCGGTTTTTTGACAAAGAGAGCACATTCATTCAATTTGTTCCACTCCCAAGGGTTTATCTGCTGGGTTAATTTGCCTTTTTATCTTGGCTGCTTCAACCTGTTGAAGTTGTTTAAAGTTTCTGGAATGCAACCTGTAATGATCTGCAGAGCAAAACCACTTAGGAAACCTGTTGCATTCACTCTCATGCTCTCTAAGCTTAAAAATAAAGCCAGAAAGATTAGCTATTGGGGTGTCATGGCATTGTTCTACTCTTGCAATTTGTCCCAACTATAATCCAGTTTTGCTACACCAGCCACTCAGTATTCTCAGTGCTGACAGAAATCCCTCTCCATCTGGATACATGCACACATATGAGCATTGCTAATTACCAAAGGGTATCTTTTTTAGAATTTTTAGCGGCACAAACACCCAGTTTCACTGTCCTGAATGTTGAAAATCCTCTTATTCTGAGTCTGATCATAATCCCTCCTAAATGCTACAGCACAGGCCAGGCGTGGCGGAAAAAGCGTCCGGAACAGGGCAGTGAAAACGTGCGTGCAAAGCCAGATACTTTTAATGACACACGGCACATTGTTCTGCTCTGGTGATTAAAGCAGCACTCACTCACGATAGAAACCCGCCTCCCGCCCCCCCCCACCCGTTGCCTGTCCCTTTTGAAAAAGCATTCTCTCTGGATTATGGTGGATTAAACTCAAGCACCAACAAACAAGCACATACTTCGATATGCTTGTATAGAACAGCTATGTAAAAATATCATAATATGGATGAGACTGAAGAGAGAGTTACTATATATTTGTTACACACATCTATAACAATATATGTATGAAAAATATATAGTAGTTTTAGTGTAGCTGTTGCCACAGATGATTATATTGAGATAAAAAACACAGTTATAAAACCAGAGCATGTTCTGTTCTGAGTTTTTGGTGCATATAAAATGAGTCCCCCCCAGCTCCATTCTGGATCATCAGCATTGTTCTTAGAATGTGCCCCCAAAACAAACCCAACAAAAGCTGTGTTTGTAATCAACTTATCAAGTCTTTCAGAGTGTCCATTTTGAACTCTGTCCAGCGCTGGACTAAAATAACCTCAATTCAAAGCAATATCTGTCTGGGCATTCGTGCCTGACTGAGCGCAAACTAATTAAAACCAAAGCTTTTGAAGTGAATCTTTCCAGGAAGTTCACTCATGGTTGACAAAGAGGATTGGGAATAGCATGAGAAAGCAAGTTTCAACCCCTTGTCTTAACAATAACTATCATGATAATAATGTGTAAATTGCTCAATTTCTGGACTCATCACAGCACTGTTATAAAAGTGATCATTAATATGATAATGAAAGCTATCGTTAGGACTACTTTCAGTGCAATTTTTAAATATACTATTTCACTAATGAATATAACAAACCATTCCGTATTAAAGAAAATGATACAGGGACTGTGACATGGATTTTCAGTCAAGGAATTGACTGAGAGGTGTGTTGAAGGAACATTTTAGCACATGATAAATGGTTATTTTTGTAGTTTACGGTTATTATTGCAACTCTCAGAGTAACCAGGGCTTTCATAGCCCAGCCCTCACCACCAAAACCTTGTTACGTTTAATGGCTGTGAGCTGTGGAAACGAAAAAAAAAAACCTGACAACTTCATCAGGCATTTAAAATGTAAAACATAAAGGCAACTTTTGGTTGGGTAGAGCCCAGAACTTGGTTTCACTGGAGCCACAGAAGAGTTTAAGTCATTCATACTCACTGACAATGAAAGAGAACAGCAAGCCATCCAATGGAAAGCATATCAACTTTTCTCTGACACTTACAAATACTCTCACACCATTCACATGAGCACACACACATTTTTCTGTGAATATAGTAACATTTATCACATGAGGAACCCACTAAGCAAATAATTCCTTAAAAAAACATGGCATAAACTGGACCAAACATGGCATAAACTGGTGAATTGTACTTTACTGTAAGTAAATGAAAGTGCTTTTTGGGAAATATTTTGCTTTCACTGCACGGTACATACTCTGAGAAAAGGCAGTTTTCTTCTCAATGAAGTCTCACCCTTCAAATCCTTAATTGAATATGACTTAAACCATTGGAGCATTTGGTTGAAAATGGATTTAGTCATCGAATAAATGTTCCTGGCAGTCATTTATAGAGCAGAACATTTTTCACATGATATGACCACCATGTGACTTACTGAAGTAACCATAGGACCCTTCAGTCAAATGTAAGACATTAAAACATTAAAAGTTATGTTTAAAGTCATATTATGTCTGAATTTTTCGTGAACAACAAAATGATAATGGATCCCTCCACTAGAATTGCAGTAGTATTTTATCAAACTACTTTAATACTATATTTAGTTTGCAACATGTAGTGGTCACACTACACAATCTTTCGGATGAAGGACATCTCACACAGCATAAAATTGGTTTTCTTGATTTTCCACCACAAATTTTGTTACAAACAGAAATGTGAAACTTTACTCAAGCAGTAAGTAAAGCATCTGTCCTAAGTGAATCCCATCCCACCACACACATACACGCAGCATTGGTGTCCAAGAGTCCTATCAGCATTTTCCTCCATCAGTGCAGGCACCAGCAGGAGTGTGTCTTACCTGGACAGGTCCTACTGGGGGACAGGCCTGGAGGGAGCTGAGAGTTGGGTGCCTGAGCGCGGTTCGGGAACCCTTTGCCTGGTCCCGGGACAGACGGGCTCCTCCAGCCGTTCGCTCTCGGTCTGCCCAGCGCAGTGAACCCCACACAGATGAAAGCTCATCACTTTATGAGGAGCGGTTCATATGATGAGCATGTGAGCGGGCTCTTTGTTCGGGCCGAGTCTTATGACTCCAGTTCAAGGTAATCCTTTGGGGAGTCTCATGACCCCCTTCCCAATGCCCTGAGGGCGTTTTCACCCCCTGCTGGAACAAGGCACAACAAATCTACTTTGATACCCACCCACTAATCTCGACTTTGGTTAACTTTTTTTTTCCTTTCTTCCTCCTTTTCTCAAGATTTCTTTGCCAGCACGACAGTCTTGTCTCACTTGGGGAGAGTCCGGAGGAGAGACAGGGAGCAAATAAACCCCACACAGAAACACACACACACACACACACACACACACACACACACACACACACACACACGCACACAAAGGAGCAAAACAATAGCGCCCCGACTTTTAATTTGAAAGTGCCGCCCAGCCCCGCTGCTTTGATTTCAACGTTATTTGCATAATTGAAACAATTGGACACCGGCTTGCTTTTTGAAAAGGTCCTTGTTAAGACATGACCGAGGTCCAGCTGGAGGCCTGGTCACCCAACGCCAGTGGGACGTAATCCCTTTGCATTCGTGGCATGAGCAGACCGCTTCAGCTGAAGCTGACCTGACACAAGCAAGAGCCCCTTGCTGGAAGTAAGCATCTCTGCCATTGAGTGTGCTCTCTTTTAACACGATAGCATGGTTTTGGAAATCTGTGTGTCAAGGACAAAAACAAACCAGTCTATAGTTGTGAATTTGGCTGGCTTAATTATTTACTAGCAGAAACTAAGAAGGAAAAGCTTACAGCATAATCAGTGACAGTGCCCATCCTCTGAATTCACAGTCTGAAAGATTATATTGAGGCAGGTGCTTAAGATTGCGGATGGCACACAAGCTCTTTTTCGAAACCCCTTTAGTGCTCAGTGCAAGTTGTGCAGTGCAGTTGCTTGTGCATTGAGCAGATGGGGGAGTGGTTTTGATTTGAAATGCTTCAATGTTTTAAATGTTGTCCTTGTGAGATGAAAGGATCCTGATACCCTTCCTGGCATAGAGGTGGCTCTGATTGTGATATATGCGTTGTGCTGCATCCCACAGAATAAAGTACCTGAGACCTGCCAAAAACCTGTTTGATTCAGGCCAGGCTCCCTCAGTTGCAGAATTTTGGATACCTAGTTTTGCCTCCCATCAAGCAAATATAGCTGTATATACAGTATACATATATACAGTATATTTATCTGTGACTGATGTGTCATAGTATACTTGGCTTCCATTGTCTAGTTAACTTGTGTTAGGGCTTGAACAGTGTAATGCTCACGCTCGCTGGTCTGGGAGTGTTGTTAGCCTGCTCTGACACTGTTGGTCCTTTAACTTGAATGGATACACTTATGTTCCATTTTGCTGGAAGTCACTCTGGGTAAGAGCATCTGCTAAATGCATGTAATATAATGAAATGTAATGTAATGTAATGTAATATACCAGTATGTAACACCACTTTTTATCTCTGCAACACAGGGCAGTCATGAAAAATATAACATTTTCAATGTAAGTTTTTATGGTACCATGTATACCACTGTCCTCTTAAACTGTGCACACTGTCAATGGTGTTGGTGTGCATCAGGCCTTAGGTATGTTTATTATTTATTATGAGCTATCACATCATTATATATGGCAGTGACTGTGAGAGAGCATACAAGTCTGCTCTTTTTGAGCAGAATTTATACAAACCGGACTTAAGGAAAAATCAGATATTCTTAGGATGATGGCCGGCATTTTGGTTGACCTGATTTCAGAGCAGTTGCTAAGATTTTACATGCGAGCGCATTATGTTTTCTAAATCAGACTTCAGCCACCCATTACAAATGACTTTAGGACAGGCATTGCAAAACCAATCAACTAATGGTATGTATCATTATCCGATGTTTGATGAGCATTTGTAAGTCATTTTTATATGGTGTTTGTACGTAGTATTTATTTTAGAGAAGCTACTGTGAAATCATTAATTAATATGAGTAATGTTAGTGCATGGTAAAACTGTTGACTAATGGGGCCCTAATAATAAGAGTTACCTTGTAAATAAACAAAATGAAAAAGAAAACACATTGGTGTGTTTCTAAATTATAATTTATAGTTGGATGGTGTCCTTTTCCCCATAATAGACAAACACATGTGCCTGAACCTCTGCAAATCTTAGTGATTTCAGATATGAAAATTATTTCATCAGAAAGCAAAAATGCAAATATTGTAATTGCCAGGTTAATGTCTGTTTAGCCATTCGTTCTTCATTTTCATAGTTAACTTAAAAAAGCTTGTATGTAGTTCCCATACGGAAATGAAATGTGTTGTAATATGTTGAGAAGTATGTTGTTCAGCCCAAGAATATATTGCAAGTGTAATTAAAATATATTAACGTAGATCGGAAATATATTGAAATATGCCAAAATGGCAATGATTGACATTGTTTATATATAGATTGATCTAAAAATGTATTCACAATATGAATTTTTGTATGGGTTAATAGGTACATACGTTTTATTAGCTTTTTGTTAGCTAAACATGATCTGATTTGCTGGTCTGCCATCAATATACACTATAAGGGGTGTGGATGAAGACAAGATAACCATAGCTACAATAGCACATTACATTTCCATACCATGCAATGCTCCTGATTTCAAAAATTGCGCATTAACAGAACAAGGTTATCTAAATCTACAGTTTCTATAGTTACAGCATACTTCCCCCTCCTTCAAACATCAGTACTCCATAAATATGGTTTGCCCTGGCTGTAACCAGTTGCATTCCAATTGATGGTGTGTACACAGCCAAAATCAGTAATTTCCTTTTGATGATAGTGTGTGTAGAGTGTATTCAGCTAAAGCCAATCATTTTCCATTGACGGTGGTATGTATAGTGTGTATATGGTGTGTATTTTGTGTTTTCTTACAAAATATTCATCCAATAACTATGATGTGCATAGTGTGTAGATGGTCATGCAGCACTTCTAATATTGTGGCTCCGTGTATGGCTTTTGCTTGTGTTGTACTCTGCCTCACTTGTAAGTCGTGTTGGATAAAAGTGTCAGCCAAATGAATAAATGTAAATGTAATGTAAATGCTCTAACTCTATTTGGACAACATTATTTTTTTATTAATAACATTTGGATCTATCCCTTCCATGATTATACTTATTTTCACATAAACTATTGAGTAAAATAACCACTTTTATCAAAGAGCATCTACCCCAGATCCAGCTCCTTATTTTGTCTCTCACACGCACTAGCACCCTGCATCAGCTATGGCACCAGCCATGATCCCCCTCACTCATACTCTTCCAGCACCAACCGTGGGCCCAACACCTCCTTCACTCACATCCTCACTCCCAGCCACCGATCTTGGTGCTCCAGGCTGCCTTACCAACACACTACCCGCACCAGTTTTGGGCCCAGCACTAGGTTCAGCACTAGCACTGCACTGCCCAGGCCTTTGCTTTGCCAGAGGAGCACACAGTTAAACCCTATCCTTGGTTATTCACCAGTAACCTGCAGCTAAGTAGTCCTATCCCCAACTTTACCATTTCCCTTAGCTGCACTTTGGATTTAATGCTTTAGAGTGATGCTGGGGGGTGCTGTAGTGGGTGACATATGCAATGATGCTCACTACACTTATTACTACAGTAGCAACAGAATATCCCACTATTCTTCAAACAGCCTTCCATGGTCTTCACAAGTTGCATGAATGTTTATCACCCTGTAAAGGCTCTCTTAAGTTAACGGTCCTGTCTCGCAGTTAGAAGGAATGATGGGTGCAACTCAGGGTGGGGGGAAGAGCACGGGGTGATTTAGTGGGACCGTCACCCACCCTCCCCTCCCCCACCATGGACGCCATGTTGGCTGTGATGAACCACACGTGGCCTCGTGTTAATCACAGCTGCGGAAAACAGCGCGTGTGACGCACATACTGCCCTGCAGCCTGTTTCAAATCATTATCCACGGCAATTAAGGCCCAAATCCACAGAGCAACGGGTCCCACTGTTAGAGCTCCCTTTGAGCAGCTAAAAGCCCCTCCCAAGAGGTAAAATTAAATACTCTGGAATCAGATTTAGCTCCCCTAAGCAAATTAGCATGACTTACCACCAACTCGCAAACAATAAATAGCATTTTTTTTTCCAAAAAACTATTTTATATCCAGCAGTTGAGAGAAATCACTGTTTGGCACAAAAAGACAATTGTACATGATTAGAATGAAGAAGGAATTTGTCTACTGGATTTTCAAGAACCAGGAAAAACAGATTATAACTGCTTGGTAAAGAACTCATTGTTTCAAATGCCCCACTGTTTCAAGAGTAAGACACAGCACAAGAAATTCTTGTGCCCCTGCTGCTTCTGTGGAGTAGAAATTGAACAAGATTGTGTCCTCACAGAAAAATTAAGTTTTTTCTGCCATGACACTCTGTAGCACTGTTTTAATGTCCTATTTACATTTGATTTGCATGTGAATGGTGCACAGTGTGTCTCTCACTAAGAAATTAATGTTTGTGGTCACATGACTATCTCAGATGTTCCAGAAACACCTCAAGTCTCCTTTCTGTAAACCAGTCACATAATGCCAGCTGAGCTGGCCCCATTTGTTTTATGTGGATATACTGTTGGCATGCTTGTGTTTGCCAATCAATAAAAACTTAATTGCCAAATCGACCCAGTTGACTAGGAATTTGCATTTGTAGCTGCTCACATGAAGTTAACATTATTGTCATGATGAATAAACACAATGCATATACAAACACAGTTCTTAATGTATTTATGAATGAAGCAATAAATTTAAATACTAATATTATAAAAGATATAAGTAATAACATTATTAATTATTGTGAGCAAGTAATCAGACATTAGTTGAATGAATATATCATTATATCTAGTATGTCAAATATTTACATTAATATCATCACACAAAGTGTGTCAATGATCTGCTTTCATTCACAAAGCTCAAACTTTCAATTCATCCTTCAAAAAATGTGCAAACTTTGATGCTGTTACAGTGATCACATGATCTGCACCACAGCATATTTGTAAACAAATGCACTCCTAAATAGAACTCTGGCACTGAATTTACTAGCTGTATATTGGTTGGCCGGCCAACAAAAGGCATCCATCTTTCGATATTTATCCACCATAGATCAAATCTCCAAGTACAAAACTTCTGTTTTTTTTGCAAAATACACTGAATCATCACTGAATCTGGCCTTCAGATGGTCAGGGACTGCACTGTATGTACTCCAAGCAGAACAAGATGTTACTATATTAAAAGTCCTCACTTGATACTTTGAGAAAATAAAACCCTGTGAAAATGATACATTTCATAAACGTGGGTTAATGGGGCATTCGACTTGGTGTGTGATTGGTACAATACACCCAACTAAACACTTTTGTTTAAATGCATTTTTGCTTGTAAAGTTGATCTCATGTTTTAATAACAGACACATTAGTTAAACAATGATTTTAAGTCAAAGCACAAATCATCTTTTCCAGCGAGATCTCCTAAGTGCCCTTTGACATCACCCTGATCAAGGTTCAGCGTAAATAAATTGGAGTAAACCTGGGGCTGGTGGAGTATGTGGAATGTGATGTCACAGAGAAAGGAGATGAAAGGTATTGCTAATTCAATCTGCTCGGCTGGGAGGCCAAATTGAATGCACAACGTCGGACCCTAATGAAGTGTAACAAGGATAAACTGAGAGGGTTTTGTGTTTTTCTCAGTGCTCTGGGTTCTTGTCTTATTGTACCTCATTAGGTACAGGTCTCAGTGGAAACTGGAAGAATGTGGCTTGAATGTGAAAAGATTCCATATTTCGTTTCTCATGGAATGTTTTGGACAAAGGCAATACAAAGGGAGTAGTTTGGTGAGGGAAAATGCCTGGAGAGTTTTCATATTATTCTTAAACATGGCTGTTTCTTTTCAAACAGCGGTTTCTCTCTTTCTCTATAAAGGCTCATTGTCCTCTGGGATTTGAAAATCCAGTTAGCTATCACATGAGCACAACATGTTGTTAGTTAGCCCTGGGACCGGAAAGAGTCATAAGATATGTTTTTAAGGAAAGTATGAATGTGTGTGGAGGGGGTGAGGAGGGGGGGGTGGTGGCTGGGAGTAAATGGAAGACTTGTTATGAGAGTTTTACTTTAAACCCTCACTTGTGTTCTCAGAACTGTATAAAGTGGTGTATGCAAGAACGGTTACTTTTTCACTGGAGATGAAACTTATTTTTCACATCTTCTTGTATACTGCACTACACCACACTATAGTGCTCAGCTCTAAGCAAATTAAGTATGATAAAATATGATTAGATGGTTAGTAAACATGATTACTGAAATAGAAATCTTGTAGTGATCAGTGTAGTAAGATCTAGGCTTGATGTGGGTTTGGTGATGTCAAAAAGACAACTTCATGTCATTTGGGTAAGTATTTCTCTAATGTTGGATTAAATCACTTAAACCTGAGGTACCAGCAGTAGTTACATGAGTGAAGGAGGTAGGTCTACTGCTGGTTTTAAACGCAACCTTTGCCGCCTGCACGACACAGCAAGAGGTGCATACAGTATGTAATCAGAACGCCATGCAAGCCCACCCACATAGCAGTATTTGGAAAGAACACCATCTCTCGCCCTCTAATTATGAAATTGGCTCCAGGCTTTGTCGACAGTCTAGTATCAGTTAAGCTAATGAAAGATTTTAGGTGGGTTCCTTTAAGAGTGCCCCTTTAAGAACATCTCCTCTGTCTGGTTGAGTTTGCCTTTCGATAACTGCAAACATAAAAAGGGAAAGTGCCTGTCGTCCCTCTCAGCAGCCTCACAGGTAAAACGAGTGTTCAGTCCATTTCCTTGGCAGCATTGGTGACTGCGAAGATCTCACTACAATACACCACATTTAAGTCCCTTTCTTAGGAGGGGAGAGGTGAAGAGAGAGAGATGGATAGATAGTACTTTATTGATCAAAAAAAGGAAACTGCCTTTTATAGATAGAGATATGTTTTTAGATGGAAAGGATTTAAAAAACACACAGGTGTTCATCTTAATGTACATGCTGAAAATGATTACATTAAAAAGAAGACCCATAAGCTGTAACAAAGATTTTACAGCTGTGAGTCAAAAATAGGAAAACTAATTATCATGGCTTTAGAGGTAAATTTGTACTCATGAGTGCAGATGCGCAATGGTTATGGAGATTGGATCACTGGGTCTATTCAGTCTAACCACAGTGTACTTCATCCTTAACTTTGGGCTGTTTTCATGCAAGTGGTACATTTTTTAAGCTCTTACACAACATTATGAAAATAAATTAAAGTATCCCAAAAAACACTGTGTGAGAAATGATCAAAGGAAATTTTGATTAAGCTGTTACTTAGATCTAAGGGAAAAGGACATTCTTTCTAGATGAAACATATGTCAAGGCAAATGTAACATTTCTTTTCACTTCTTCCGTGTTGATGACTTATGAATAAATTGGTCATTCCATATTTAGGACAAAGCACATGTGGACCAATACTACATCTTTGAAATTGTCATCAAAGCTGCCCATCCCAGTATTTACAGAACACTGGGAATGGCATGACCCAGTTGCAAAGAAGATATCTGCTAAATGAATTTTTGATAAAAACAAGGATTAGGGTGGGCGAAGTCCGTGTGCAAAAAAGTAATTGCTCTAGAGCATCCTTTCTGTTTTACAGGGTTCCTCTTTCATTTCATTTCTACGGCATGAGTGTTTTTTTAGCTTCAAATTCAAACACAACAGGTTCATTTGATCAAAAGCAAGGATTAGTGGGAATTAATCACTCAGAATAGGAAGCAGTGTTTGTAAGAATACAGTTTGTTAGCTCCACTGTTACATCAACAAAAGAAAAATCATAAATTAAAGTTGTGACAGCGAGGTTGCATTATGTATATAGATGCCCTGTAAAGAGCCCCCAACAGCGCCCCTTATGGGAATCAGAAAGAATACATGAAATATTCTGAAAAAGAATGAAATCTCAGCTAACAACCATCTTGTGTATTACCTCACAGAGGTGGTCAAAAAAATAGAAAGAAGCATTTTTCTTTTCATTTTTTTCATTAGAATTTCTGTGACATAACAGTTGCATTTTTAAACATGTCACCTGGGTGGAAGAGGGAAAAGGGAAGTGGGTTTCTAACCAGAAGGTTACAGGTTTGCCTCCCAGAGAAAGTAATGCTGCTGTACCCCAGGATGTGACGCTCAACCTGAAGCACTTTGTCAAGCAACCAGGTGAGCAGTAAGCATCTGTCATCCAAATAAGTAATGAAAGTGCTTATAATACAGGCATGATATGATAATGATAATACAGGCATGATATGATAATGATAATACAGGCATGATATGAGATGAAATGAAGTCATTTGACTCTTGACTTTGTGCTTCATGTTACTACTGAACTGTTTAGTTATCTGTAATGTGTTTTGGTATGAAAAAGCAATAAGGTGGTCATATCAAATACCCACCTTATTTGTCTTGCTTACTGAAAAAATTATTTGAATTCACAGAGCATGCCATAATAAAAACATGGACCAAATATGATAATATATGAAATATGTTTTCCTTGAATGGGTATCAGCCAAAATTTAGTGTCAAGTGTATGACTTTTCTGCTTAATGTGATACAGCGTTTTAAAGTTCTTTCGACCTTTCCTGTGAATCCACATATTTTGTGGATATTGCACAAGCACAAACTGTGTAGTGACTCCAGGCCAAAGTGAACATAACTGTATGAAGCCTCACAGCCTCTTACTTCCTTTAGCAGTAGTATTTTTAAGTACACATTTGTATTTCATTAATCACATAAAAGCAGATAATAGTAAGAACAAAAGGCATTAAGGTGGCTCAGCTGCTGTAGCCTGGCAGGGCCATTACGAGAGATTAAAGGGCTGCATTGACGTCCTGTTCTCACGTGGTGCTGCCTCATTCACCCTCATCACTCACTGTTCTCAGGTCAGGTGTTATGAGACCCACTGCCTGCAGACTTGTGGTTACCCGGTTGGCTGGGTGTGCTTGAATGGCAGCCTACCAAGTTTTTCCAGTGTGCTGTTTTCATGGGGTTTGCATGTGTCAGGGCCTGACACCCTCAGATGGTCTGAAGCCCCTGGAGGCCAATGGGCATGCTGCAGTAGCTCTCATCCCAGCCTATCACTGGCCTGATTAATTCATTTACTAAATTAAAGCTGTACATTTACACCTATTAATTTCTCAGAATACACTGCAGTATTCTGAATTGGTGTGTGCGTGTGTTCCTCAGTACTGGGTTGTCCCATTTCTAAACTGCCACGAATGCAGCAGATTCAAAAGCAGATCCATCCAAGAATCAGGGGAGTCCTCTGAAACAGTGCCTCCTTCACCCATTACACATGATATAGCAGATTTGCCTGTCAGTCAAACGGAGACAACAGTGCCATCTTTATTAATGACATTAATGACAGTGGTCATAAAACGGTCCATCAGCATCACCATAAAGGCAAATAATGTTCATTTTTCACCCTCTGCAGTTCATGCCGACATGGCTACTGAGTTAGATTCTGTTCACATTCTGAGACTGAAACACACAGACCATCACAGCCTTATGGTCTAAAGTAGGCGTGTCTCCCTCCACAAGCCACGCCCCCTTGCATAACAGCTATGAGGCTTAACCTTTGAGCCTGGCAGTACCAGCCTGGAGCTCAGTGTTTCTCCACATGACCCCAGTGTTGGCAGATGGGTCACAATCTCAAACCAGCATCTAAAACCACATCATAAAAGTGAAGGAAACAATGCCAGCTCACTGCAGTTTGTTTTTTTTTTCTTGGTTTTTATTTGAGTGGAGGTGGAAAATAATCTTGATAGTTATGCAGTAGTAGTGTATTGAATGGGAAATCCAGTCCAACTTTGTGGATTCAGTTGTATTAAATATTATGTGAACATGACCCGAACTTGTTTGTCTCTAGTTAAGCTACATATGAGCACATTCAACTAATTTCAAAAAGAACTTACAAAAGCAGGCTTGAGGATTGGCAGTAGCACAAGTGCTGTTCCGTGTGATTAAATATCCTCTTCAGTTGTCAGTTATCACTTTAGATATAAGGTTGGGATTCCATACACATGAAATGCATTAGATTCTGCCTTCATATAACAACTGCTGTTGTTATCAAGAAACACCAGATTCTTTGCAGCCTTTATGAACGATGCAACATGAATGCAACATGTGGAGAAATCTGCCTTCTCTTTATTCACTCTCCTCTGTTGTCATGTGTAGCAAATGTGAGATGCTATTTCAGAACCATGGACACACAGGTGCATAGACCTCACAGAAGAAGGAAGTTGGAGGGGGTGAAGTGTACCTGTCTTGCTTATTTCAATTTTCTTGATTTTGATTCCAGCCTCCTGTCTCTCATACAATCCTAATGTTCTTACTCCGGGTCAGGCACTTGACTTACACCAGAGTGTCAACATCAGACAGATTTAGAGAGAATGATTTCTCTATTCATTCAGACTATTGCTCCAGATTCCAAAACAAGTACTAAAACGCTAGAAAAAAAATCTGAATGGTGTCACTCCAGGAACAATTGTATTATGATTAAATCTCCTGTAGTAAGCAGCTGGCAGGCTTGCAGCTTGGTCACATTTTATTGTAATGGCATCGATTTTACTATGTGCTTTTAATGCTCTGCGGCTGATCTGCTCGCCACTGGGGTAAACCGTCACTCCTCGTGCCACCCTGCCAGTTTCCAGCGGAACCATGCCAAGCTCTTCAGACTCGCCTGCCTGAACCGCACACACACACCTATCCTCCGCCGCCTGCAGGACGCCGCCACTTCCCTGAGCGCGGAGCGGTGGGGAGCCTTACCTTCTGCGAGCCGGAGGTGGTGCGCTTGATGGAGCTGCGTTTGAAGGAGCCGCTCGGCCTCTTCCCAGCCACACCCCTGTTCTCCATGTGTGAGCCCCGCGACACGTCAGCAAGCCGCACGCCACATCCAGACCGCAGGGGAGCCCCTGTCCCCAAGCCAGGGTTCAGCAGCAAATGAACAAAAAAAAAAAGAGAGCAAACCCAGGAGGAACAAAATTAAAATAAGGTCCTTAAAAGAAAGCAGCGAACCTGTCCGAAAAGTGAGGAAAGCCAGGCAGGTCTTCCCCCCCACCTCCGTATCGCTGTGGCGAGCTGGCAACTGATGCTTTACAATGCAGTTGACACATAGACCCCCTTTGCTCTTCCCTTTTCCTCTATAATCAGGCTTAATGCATTTGGTTGCGGGGAGTTGTGCTTTTTAATGGATGGAGATTTAATAAATGGTGATTGAAGGTAAATCTACTCTCATATGCCACGGCCAAAAAAAAAGGTTTTAAAGCGTGCAAAGCAGAGGCTACGGGTGGGGGAGTCGGATGGGCAAGGCCATTGTCAGATGTTAGAGGGAGAGAAGAACAGCAGATGGTCTATAGAGTGGTAGTAGTGGGGTGCTTTAGCTAAAAAAAAAATACCTGACCTTGTGGTTGTAGGCAGTCTGCTGCTGTTGGGGCAGCTGGAAACGTAGTATTTGAATCGTTTTTAGTTAGCCTGTCAAATGCATACATTTGCTCCCAGCTGCACCTGGAAACTCATCACCTGAGTCTTTCTGGCATTCTCTCGGGCTTTGAGGATGTCTCAGGTGAATGCATAGGACAGCCTTTTCTGTTATGTTCTCTAAACTGGCATTTGTCATTATTTATATTAGTGTTTTTATAACCTCTGTAAAGTGCTTTTTACCTGAGAATCACAATGAATAGTTTATTCTTGCTCTTATTATCATTATTGTTATTTTTGGGCACCTGTTGGCTTTGAGAGGACTGCGTGCAGAATGTTGGAAGGCTGACCCCATTTCCACAGTCTCACCCTGTCTCTCTGCATTCTCCAAATCTGCCTATGCATGTATTCATCTGCACAGTGGGGAAGCAGCTGGAGTACTTCACTGTACCAGAGCAGTTCTGACCTCCTCATTGCTTCGGTTCAAAAGCACACAGGACTCACAACCTATCAGCTCACAACCTATGGCTGTGCTTGGTGCTCCCCCTTGTACCCTTGGACACTTTTCAACCAAAAACATTTAACCTTATAAATATGCTAAAATGATCATATTTATATTGCCATCGTTGACAATACGTATTTTTTTCACTCTCACAAGCACTTTAAGTAGGTCAGATCATGACAACTAGAGTTTGGCTGATGTTTATGCTTGAAGATCACACTTTAAGTTCTAGGAGTTCCAAGCAGAATCGTATTGTCAGCATTATACTGCTTCATACTGCCACTCTGCACCTCTGCTGTACTCTCTGATGATCTGTAGCATTCTGTTTTGCAGCTTCAGCTTCAGTATCTGAAGAGAAAATACTTCTGATACTACATTATGAAGCATGTATTCGAGAGTAGTGTAGCGACGTAAAACAGAACAGTCAAAAATCTGTTCACGAATGTTTCCCAGAACTGAAATATGATCATTATTTACAGGTATCATTACTGCTATGCGTTATTACACCCAATTCTTTCTTGATTGATCGAGTTCACCCCCACAGAGAGGAAGCCCATAGCTTCCACCATCAAGGGTGAGCCTGAGGTCACGTGTCTGTTCAGCCAATCCCACGGAAGGTTGTTCTTTTCAGGTTAGCTCTCGCCGCCTCACTGCTGCACGGCTGACGTAACGTCCATCTTACACAAGCCTGGGGGCGCAGGCCCACGTCCGCACTGTCCTTCACTGCAGGAGACAGAATGAAATGCTGGCCAGCATCTCAAGTACTGCACTACTTTCCACTTTTACAGTAACGGAGACAGTCTGCAAATGTGTGTCTTTGAAACCACATTTGTTTTTATGTGCTTAGATCAGAGGGCTATGACTTCAAACTGTGTTGTGTTATTCACAGATTGCCCTGGCATCTGTCATAGCAAACAATTGTTGTTTGCTTGATTAAAAGAAAGTATGTCTGACTTGCATGGCTTATACAGTATATTTAGACATTTTCCAGTTAGATGGCTGCATACAATGCTAGAGAGTTAAGTAACTTTCTTAGGTACAGCAGCAGGATTAGAATCTACAAGCTGCAGAGTGTGAGACCAGCTTCTCAGCACAGGATTATTAAGAGCACAATTCAGATTTCACACTGAGCATAACAGCACAGGGCTCATTGTTGTGCAGTTACAGCATACATTTTAATAAAACAGCAAAACTGGTAATCGTAAGGCATACAGATCTGCATTGAACAACAAAATAATAACAATCCAGCAAAGGAAACCCATTAGAATCTTTCAAAAGTGTGTTTTGGGTGTATTATCTACTCTTTAGCAGGCACTGTTGTCAAGGGCTAAAACCTTAACATGTCAACTACTTATACAGGCGGATATTTTACTGGAGCAGTTTAGGTTGAGCGTCATGCTTATGGGTACAACAGCAGTGTCCCACCCAGGACTCAAACATGCAACCCTCTGGTTACAGCTATCAAAACCACCATTCTACATCATTGGGGCGTCCATGGAGAGGCCACAGGTCTGCAATAAGCTTGTGCAGATGTGAAATATAGCGACATTAAAAAGAAATAATATGTTTATGAAGAAAGTATATCGTCCTCTTGCAATTAACATTAGTTAATTTGTAACAAAGTGTTGGATTAGGATTCATTTCATTATTGCCCTTACATTTCAAGGCGCTTGAGATTTAATGGTAAGCAGCCCCCTCTAGTGGTTAGTAATCGTTCAAGTACTGACATTTTTTTGACATGACATTGGCATAGTTTTAGTTGCAAAGTACAGAATGTAAATGAAACGGGACAGTTTAGATGAATTTTCATTTAAACAAAATCATGATTTATATTTTTATAAAAAATAAAGACTTCTTGCCAGTGTTTGAATTCTGAGTATACATATAGCCAGAATGAACAGAATTGATTTGTATGAGTTTATGTACCTCACATTATTGCATTATTAGTATATCTCTATGGACCTTCCATCACAGTTGAACTTAAAAAAAAACAAAAACTTAATGCTTAGATGTGCTAATTAGGCCATGTTTACCCCTCATTTTACAAGCCTTCCTCACAACATCTCATTTCTCGTGAACTGCAGTGAACAAGAACGGACTCGATCTGACTAGGTTATAGAGATGCATTGAGTGTTCTTTGCTGCTCTTTTTCCCTGAGGCTTTCCCTATCCGGTTTATTTGCCGCGATTCTATTTGCAGTGCTTCTAGTAACACTGGAAGTGCAGCATTAAATATGGACTCAATAAAAAAAATAGCGGGCCGAGGCAATCACTTAAACAAAGGCGGGGCTCAGTCCCTCTTGACCTAGAAATAAGAGGATCAAATTCAAGCTAATCCCCGTCACACAAAGAGCTCCAGTCAGCCATCAAAATAAGTCCTTTCAGCGGCCTGGGGACACACTCACATGAGCAGCCAGTGTGAGAAAAGAGAGACGTTTTGGTGGGAAGGGGGGAGATTACCGCCCTGGAGAGAGCCCTTTGAGACTGAGAAACTTCTAGGAGGACTGTGGGATGAAACACGTGCTAGAGGAGTGGGCTATGCTGATAGAAGACTGCTATTTGTCCTAACTTGGACTTACAAATAGATGCATTTCTAAAGCCCTTCATGTTTTCAGCACCAACAAAGTTTTGCTGTGTTTGTGAAGTACAATTACTATGATTGATTTTAATTGTGAATCAGAGTTAAGGACAAATCCTTAAATTTGACTCTCTCTTAATCAAATCCTACTTTTTTCTTCTTAAATACAGTTGGGCAAGTTGAACGCTCACCAAAATGAATGAAAATAATGTTGTTGGAAGAAAGTAACAATTGTGTGCAACCGTGAGTCAAATTTAAGGAAAATGTCCATTGAACTAAGGGTTAAGTGTGTGCTGGTGTGTGCGCTCTTTGCTTTTAGAGAGGAGCCTGAAACATTTAGTTGATCTCTCCATGTGACCTTTTCTCCACATTATTCCACCAGGAAATATACCTTCCAATCACATGTTCTTTTTCACTCGCTAATGACCAAGTAGGGGTCAGGGCCTTGCACTGCTGAGTGAACCATACTTAACTAAGAGAAAAAAATATCAGCTGATTCCATAACATTTAGAGTATCTAACTTGTGTAACTTGTGAGTATCAAGCATGCAAATAGAAAGTAAAATGTTAAAGGGTTCACTTGCATTTGGATTTAAAAATATGAGCGCCGTGTCTGGGTATCTGTTGGCAAACACTTCTTTAAGGTAAAAGTGTATCAGATTTGTTAGCAAACTCTCCACATTGGCATTTGATTTAGTCTTTTGATGAAGGACAGTGTATTTGCACCTGCATTTGTATTTAATTTAATTTGACCACAAGCTCATGGTCAGGGTAATTGGTTGGATGATTGAACATCCAAAAGAGAACAGTGATAACAATTACATTAGTATAGCAAACCTCTTTGCATTATGTTTACCTCCAGAATTACATTTAGGAACCTGTGAATATCATCAGATGTGATATGAATGAATGAAGATCTATGTGTCTTAAATATTACACACATTTATTCCAGTAATTAAATTTTTACAAACCGTGGTGCTGTAGGCCTAAGGTCCTTTGGGTGAGCTCACCAAGCCCGAATTAGGAAAATAACTACAGCAATTATTTTAAAACTTGTGCAGCCACCATACCCTTTAAAATCAGAACACAATCATGTCATCACAGTAATTCACATATCATATCACAGCAATTTACTGTTCTGCTCATGTACAATATTTGCATTAATTTTCACAAATCTTTTTGCTTTTGCCTGCAAACACAATTTTAGATGTAGCAATCAGTTTGTACAGAAATAATTCCTTGGCTATGAAAGTGAATTCAATTCTCCTGGAATAAACTGGCCCACTGATGTCAGTGTAACAGCAGTAGAAATGAGACTCATATTTTGAGTCTGCAGTGGAGTGTTTAATCACGGCGTAATCACATAATCACAGCCTGCTGGAAGGACGAGGGAGAAAGCATTACATGGCTGCGTCTGAGGGGAAGCATGTGGCTGATGGGATGGGGCAGAAGCAGCTCTCACTGAGTCTCTCCAGGCAGAATCCCCATCTCCTGCTCCTCTACTCCAAGCAGCATGTACTGCTTAATTCCACCCAGCAAGGAGACAGAGGAGGCCCACCTGGAAATGGCATCCCTCACTTACGTAATAAATGGCACTGAATAAATGAGCGGGTGCCCTGAAGTGATTGCAGTACCTTATGTTACCACAAAATGGTAAAATGACCAGCAAAGCTGTCTTAGCCTTGCTTGCCAAATGCACCAGGTCTGCCTCACTTACTCAGTCAGCCTGTCATACATCTGGTGACAACCATGGGCCTAATTGAGATAACTATGTGTGAGGACCCAGTTGTGATCTATGTTATTACTGTACTCTGACTGAGCAGATGAAACACCTGTTGGTCTTGTTTGTGTGGCTTTTGTGCATGCTTTATCTCAGGTTAGAGCACAGCTGTCCCCAGATGTGTGGTCAGTCCTGCTTTATACTCTTACGCATTATCACAACTTTGACAGCTGAAACTAATAAAATTATTTTATAAGAAATATAAAATGCAACTCTTGGTTAATTGTCATAACAGACATATACAGTATGTTGTATTCCCTCAAGTACATCACATTCTTTTGTAGCGCAACAAAACTCTAAAATGTGTGCAGAGCTGCATTAGTAATCCGTAGGAAACTGAATGGACAGCACCACAGGCACACCATCTATGCAACAGAATCTCCACTTGTACAAAACCTTGTTTCAGTATGTGTTCACAACCACTGGAGGGCGCTCAAGTAGTTTAGTTGGTCATTCTATAAAGTTGTGCTTAGCTGCATAAGAATGTGTGTGTTTGTGTTTATCCAACTGCTTATCTGTAGAGGTGCTCAACAAACAAAAACCTTAGTGAAAGTACTAGGTGGCACTTATTGACCTGTGGACAAATCAACAGGCAGCTAACTCACCCGGGAAGAATAGGTCAGTAAGTTAGCTTACGTAGGGAATTTGGTATTATGTTTATCTCCATCAAATGTTGTCTGCATACTTCTGGTTGACCAGACACTTGCCAAGTTCCATTCAGAAAAGGCAGTGGTTAAGGACAGTTGTGACAAGGAGTCAACTCCAACGCTATTCAGTGCAGCCAAGTGTTTCAATATGACATATCGAAACTGATATGTTTGTCTCCTCAGTGTTTGCACTCACTTGGGTGAAAGCCCAGGTCCTCACCCACCCTGCTAAGAGAGGTAGAAGAGGACTTTATGGGATGTATCCACACACACAGATTTATCACAGCAAAAAATTTGTCTTTGAAATATCTGAGCGGGGAGAAAAACAAGGGGTGTATAGTATCACCATTTGTCAGACATTATTGAAATGCTGTATCATTGCAGGAAGTGCATGTTCTTTTGCTAAGTACAGAATGCACATTTCAACCCACGGCATCCCTGCTTGGCACTCTTAGCAGTCTTAATTCCACTAATCCTTGGGCTCCATTTTCAGTGCAGAATAACACCACTCAGTCAGCAGAGACTTTGCAGTACATTGTTTATTAGCTTAGCAGATTCTCATATCCAGGGCATTTTACATAACATATTTTTTTACACATATACAGCTGTATGTTTTCTGAAGCAATTATGCACCTTGGAAACAGTTAGGAAGCACCTTGGCAGAACCCTGTTGTATTTTAGTTAAATTACCTTGTTCAAGTGAATAATGGCCGTGCCTCATCTGGGATTCAAACCTGCAAGCATCTGGCTGTAGTGCTACGCTGCAACTGCCACCTTTGGATTAAAGAAGTTGAATGGTTTGATTACTCTATCAACAAAGAAAATCAGTCTGAATTCTTTGTTAAGTTGATGAAATCTGGTAAGTTTAGCTATGAACCTACAAAATTACTGTAAACGACAGGCAGTAACAGGACCCAGGCTCTCAGTCCCAGTGGAGGCCTCTGTTCTGATCTCAGCCACCATGTGAAGTCCTGTCATCAAAGACGCTATTGTGAGATTCTGCAGTAGCACTGACCCAGGACCTGTTCCATATTTTTTCCCCTGCATAATGGTTAGGAGCTGGATAAGGGTATGGGGAAGCTGACTCCCAGAGCAGTTGTTGAGGGCAGAAATTATCAGAGTGACAGTCTGTGCTGTTCTGGTTGTGCTGTCAAACCCTGCGGCCCTTCCACACGTGTTCCACACAAGTCCGCAGTCGAGGAAGCTCGAAGGGTCCATATTTTCCATGTACATCCATCTGTTTGGATTAAATAGCATGGGAAAAACAACTAGGAGAAAACAAGAGCAAACAGCTGCTGAGAGTACGGCACTTTTCACTATCAAAGTTCGCGGGTGTCAGAATAAATTGAGACTCTCTGCAACATTGTGTAGCCGATAATTTGCCAGTGTTTTCTGTTCACGATGTTTCATAATTCAAACCTTGAAACAACAGGGAGAAAACAGCTGGCAAGCAGTTTAAAGCCATAATGAATTCCATATGTAAGGCTGTGGATGTGGAGGGAGAGCTCTCAGGGAAAAAAAAAAACGCACTTGGAATTTGGTCTGAGTTTGATTCAAAAAAGAAATTTTAAGCATTTTAATCCTTCCTTTGTTCACGCTGAAATTTAAAACACACAGCAAATGAGGTGAAACACAAAAGGCTAATTAACTTGAACGCAGCATCAAGTTGAATTCTCAGGGGAGAATTGTGAACTCGCTTTTAATTGAAACCACAGTGGCAAGTGACTTACAGTTTCTTCTTTTCCCAGCTCAGATTTTCAGACAGTCGTTGTATGCTGATATCATCCTTATAATGCTGTCTTCTGAACCAGCCTTCAAATAAGCCCTATGAGAGGGTAAAAATTGCAAACACCATCCCCCTGTAGCAACCTGCTGTCCCACCTGCAAACTAAATTCACTGTTGGGTTGCCGTAAAGCTCACCTGAAGTCACAACTTCACATATAAACAGGTATATCCCATCCCACAACATCCCATAATGCTGTGGGCTAGTACATGCGCAGACTTTAACATCATCACTGTGTTAAAACCAGAGCAAGTTCAACAAAAGGGGAAAATAAGGCTGTTCAGGGTTAGGGTCTAAATAAGGAAAATGGTGAGAGATCTTGACCTGCTCAGACTACAGTTATAGTGTTTATTTAGCTACTGTAGTTGTGTTAGCTGTGCATCCAAGATCCTATGAGAAGAGCTCCAGTGACACCCTCCAGCTCCACCCTGCAGCCGGACTCTTCCCCGGGAGCTGTGCTCAGTTGTGCAGGGATCGTGGGGCGTGTCTGGGCATGCGGGACGATGTTCCTGCGCGGTGTGTGGGGAGGAGGAGAGCGCATAAACTAGGGCCTCCAGTTCAGTGAGTGCAAAGATGAAGAGATAAAAAGCAGAGAAATTCTGAGGCCGACGTGACTTTCAGCTGAAATTAGAGAACCCGCGATAACCGGGGAGAATGTGACCAGAAGATCATGTAATGACTGCAAGGATTGCATAATTTTGTTTTTTTTTCTTAACGCACACATTGCTCACATGTGTGCGCGTGAGAGGGAGATTTATCACCACTTCTTTATGCAAAGCCAGCTGTGTTAAATTTATTCCTGAAAACACATTGCTGTGATTCTCCGATTCACACCACCTCCTAATACGCCACTGGTCATTTCTGGTGATTTCACCTCTGCCCTGGTGAAGAGACAGCAGCCCTTGGCCTCACTAATAAAAACACTGAAACGGCTGCATCTGTGGGCATGCTACAACACAATCTAGACAAGGCAATAACATCCACTCTAAAGCAAAGACTACAGTAACACAGAGGTTTCCTGTATGAATTAACCCTGTACAGACTGGTTGGCTTGTTATCTGCTCCTCAAGGGCCAAGTAGTGACCTACGACCCTAATTACATAGTGAATGCCTTTGAAAATTGCATTAGTCTCCAGTGACTGGTAAAGAGTCATATAAAACTTTTTACCAAGCACTCAAACAGTCTAAAGATCTTCAAGATCCAGTGATGCCAATCATATTTGCACTTTATTGATAACACAGTTGGGGTGTAACATTTTCAAAAAGCAATGCTCTGTTAGTAAGACCCATACAGAGCAGTTTCATGCTGATAAAATGGTGTATTTTCACTGCTGGAGACCCCCTGACACAGAGAAATGTTTCACAGTCACACCTTAGGGATTCATTGATCTGTCTTAAGGAAGTTAGTGATCACTGTTCCGCTTGCTGTTCAGGAGGGGTGTAGAACACCACCCCCACCCACCCCATTTTTAATTAATTCAAGCCTTCATTTTGGACAGTGATGTCCCCTCCTGGTCCTAGGGATTTTACAGAGATGTCTCTCAGCTGATTGACAGCTGGATACATGACATCATCGATTTCCATTCAATCATTGATTCTAATTAAGCAATTAAGACTTGAGTTGTGATGTAGACCATAACCCTGTGGCTCACAAATGTGAGTAGCAGGAGTTGATAACTTGTAGGAGCAAGGTGTCAGCTATTTGTGCTGGAGAGAGAGCTGGGAATTACAGCCCAAGCTCAGAGGAAAGCTGGCCCCTCTCCAGAGGTGGGGCCTTCTGCTAACAACCACTGTCTTTCTCCGCCCACCAGAGAGACCGCCTGACACATGGAGTGGTGCCACGGGGCGTAAGTCGCCTCACTCAACCTCAGAACTCAGTTCTCCGAAACCTGCTGTTGCCCTGGCGACGCTGTTCCTCGAATCCCTCTGTTTGGGCATGAGAGAACAACAGGGGAATGGACATATTCTGGCTGAGTAGCTGTGGTTGTCATGGTGCTCCGCTCTTTAGCATGCACACATGCAAATGTGCGCTGTGCCTGGTGTGTCCTAAGCCGCGGAGGCCCTGAGGGCTCTGGCGTAAACCGCTGGCTAGGCTGCTGCAGTTCCTCCAGGACTGTTTGGTTTAATGAGGTAACAGGGGTTAACAGGGGATTTCCCTGCTATTACTGCAGTTCTTGAACTTGAAAGGAGACACAGGGCATGTCTGGGTTCTGTCTGGAGCCGTAAAACAAGGGATTCTTTGACCTTGCGAAGTCACTCCTTTGTTTTATAATGCTGGCTTGACTTTTCTGTTTGTTTAACAGGATGCGTTTTCCTCCGCTGTGGAAGGACGGCAATCTGGCAGCCGAAACGTGTGATGACTTTGTTGTTAAATAGAGAGTCAGACGCCTGCAGGAACACGTACACACACACACACACACACACACACACACACACACACACACACACACACACTCACAAATCACATCATGCATTTGAGTCACATGACTCTGGCCTTGATTCTCAAAGACAGCTGTGTAAACTTCCAATATTATATAAACCATGGCTGTGTCTGTATTTCAGATGTGGGACCTGAAAAGTTTAAATTCTGGGCCAGGAGTTTCACACGGTCTGCTTTATATTTACAGTGATAATGGTTATTCCAGGAAAAAAAGATGATATTGAGATGGACACCTCAGCCAGCACTGAAACACTGAACTACAATCAGACTGTCTTTCTTCTGTTCTTAGTAATGTGGATGCCAGCCTGCTGAGATGAAGAGATACTGAAAGAACATATTATTGCTTAAGTCCTTCCCTAAGAGTCTGTCGACACTGCAGAAGAGGAACACAGAATACCATGTTTCTGCATGCATCACAGAATTGTGCTGGAGAGGGCTGCACATATCTAACAGAATAGATGATACACCAGGGTGAGGAACCCATAGTAATAAAACATCACTGTAGGAATCACTGCAGGATTTCTATAGCAATGACACACTTCTGTATATAGAACACATCTCTACAGGAATAGCACACCACTGTAAGAAAAACACACCTCTGTAGGAATAACATCCCTGTGTCGGAGTAACACACTGATAGCAGTAACACACCACTGTGGGGATAACATTACATTAACTCTGTAAAAAGTAACACTTCTCCTTAGCAAATAACACTCCCCTGTATTAAGTATGCATTTTGTTAGGAATGCCACACCTCCGTAGGATTAATGTACCTTTGGATTTCTGATTCTGAAAGAGCGGTCTGCAAATGACAGCAGCACTATGCGCCGCTCAAACGCACTGTCACATGTCCGGTCTTCTGACTGCCCCTGATTTAATAAATACCAATTTCATTGTTAAATCTAATAATAGAAAATCAATAAGCATTCCTGGCTGGCTGATTGCTCCAGTAGAGGATGCGCAACCTTACACACATAGAGCTATTGCACACTCCAGATCATAAACAGTCAATATTCGAATGCTTAGTCCAAAGCCAAACGATGCTGGAGTCCTGTGCGGCTGGATAATGCAGAGAGAAGCTTTTTGATGCTTACAGTTGTGTGATGAAGCCTCACACAGAGGAACCGTGATTGGAACACGAGACTATTTCAAACGAAGCAGGAACATTCCGACAGCTTAATTGGCTTGTGAAACTACGCCAGCAGTGTTTCACGATCTCAGAACTTCCTGCTTCTGAAGACAAAGCCAGTTAAAATACCCTTGATTTAAATTACCACAGAAACAAAAGGTGTTTGATGAAGCAAATGCTTGTAGATTTTTATTACAATCAAAGTTCAAGTGCCATATTTCACTTTCTTATTCAGTAGAAGACCTCGCAGCTCAAGGCAGGGCTTTCTTTGCTCAACGTTTCTTCTGAAATCAGTTTGTTTCCTTCTCTGTTTCCCTGTAATTTCCCTTCCAGTACATACTGTGTGATGCACTGCAGGAGGCCCTAGCTGCCACAGCTGTGCTGTGTGAAACTAGTTCACATTTCTGAGTAAGAGCTAGAATAATGTGGTTTCATATGCTACAGAAATCTTTTGTATTTCTTTTTTAAAGCCCATATTAAGAGAAGAACCCTTCTGTAAATAAATTCTCAGTGTCTGTGATGAAACCATGGTGCGAATTTGTAGCAGTTGTGTTGTATGGCAAATACCATTACCGTATGTGTGTATATTTTTCTGATGCAGGGGGTATGAGCTACAGTAATTTTGTATAATAAGCATATAAGTATATCTGTGTAAATAGGGTGTTTGAAAGAGAGATGCTGTAATAAAATTTTTAGTGCACCATGTATCCCAATACTGTAGAACCAAATTACTCTACTTACATTTCATTTGGTCTCCTTCTAATATTCTACTCACACTAGTGTTTTATAACCATGTTAAGGGTTTGGATATGGTTCTGAATGTTGAAAGTCTGTTTGTATCCACATGTAACAGGGTTCACATCTATTTTTCTTAATAGGTTATTGAAACTTGGTCTAGGGGTGGTTTTGAAAGAAAAAAATGTGTTGGCCAAAAGTTAGAAACAGTAGAAACCTTCACTGTACCATAATTTTCAGAATGGAGCTTAGCCTTGATATTCCTTCTGAATTTGAGATATTATGCTATCTAGGCTATGTACTGTGTTCTGTAACCTTGCATGGAGCAATATTTCTTTTACATGTGTTTCCTGCTTCATGTAGAGGCATTGTGGGATACATTTCTCAATGTGACCTTCTACAGCAGAAGCAACTGTCAAATAGCCCAGTTTTCCCAGTGTTCTAGAACACCGTTTTTAAGCACAGCTAGTGAGATCAGTTGTATAGTGGCAGTTTAGCATAGTGGTCAGGAGCAGGGCTCATAACTAAAAGGTTTCAGTTTGATTCCCTGCTGGGGCACCGCTGTTATTCCCTTGGGCAAGGTACTCAGTAAATATTCAGCTGTATATACGGATAACATGTCAAAACTGTCACCTATGTAAGTCGCTCTGGAGTGTCTGTTAAATGACAATAATGTAAATTTAAATAGCGTGTATGGGGATTACAGGGTGTGGTGGTTATTCGTTGCGCACAGCTAAGGCAGTGTCTGGGTGGTGGCCCGGTAGCAACTGTTGTTTATGCCACATGTGCCGAAATGCTGACTCACATGGTTCCGAGGCATCCTTAAGCAATGAGGATGAGGGAAGGAGAACAACAGAGCACGTGTGTTCCCTGATGACATCAATGACCGAGATTCACTTCCTCATGGCGTTCTGGAGGTATTGTGTCAGCAACACATATAAAATCATTACACCTTGATATCATATTGGAAAGCCCAGCAATACTCTGAACCGAAGTGGATTAAAAGGTAACTTTCCAAAAATCTAAATGGTAATACTTTGTTCCTTACCTTGAAGCTTAGTAGATATGCATACTGCTGTGATGAAAAGACCAGTTACACAGTGGAGAAATCTGCATTTCCATCCACAGTGTTTTCATGGTCTGACATCAGCACACAACGTTCCTCTTATGTATGAGCTGTGAAGGGACTTGATTTAGAACTCCCCTCAAGAAGCCCATTTTTTTCCACGTCTCCATATGAGCCTTCAAAGCATTTACAGGTGGCTACCCATCGAGGCCATTAATTTTTCAGTGAAATGTGGATGAGTGAGTGCCCTTCACCTCACTTTGTCTGCCTCAAGTCACCAGAATGTACCGTGAAGCTGGTCTTATCCTGTCTGCATGTTAGCGCAAGGCTAGTGCACAGCTAGAACTGATGAAAATACAATTTCCAGTTAGGAAGACAAACCAGCTTAGCTTATAATATTATATTATATGTACATTTTAGCTTAACATTTGGGATCTTTTTTATGTATTTAAGTGACAGTTTTTTAAGCATGAGTAATGTTGTTTCCCCATCATTGGCAGAAAAAGAGGGAGTGGAGCTTTGTGTGCTCAAACACGAGACAAGCGTGATCATTGACTCAATGGACAGTGTGCAGACATAAAAGATGTCACGCTTATCTTCACAAGTTGCTATATCTGTTTTGTTTTGCCTATCGGTGTTGCCTGAGGTTGATCTCTTTTGGTTGACTCGCGTGGCTTGCCTCTAGCGCAGGTGAAGAAGCCACTCCCACTGCTTTGTGCTCCGGTTCAGTTTATTGTTTGAGCGCATTCCTGAGTTTATGACACCTTCTGCTCTTTCTTGCAATATACATGACCTTTTCCTTCTTTTATATGGATATGAAATAAAGCTCATTTGGCTGGATCCTGGTAGTCCCATAGACTGTATATATATAAAAGCTATGTAAGTGAGCAGCGCAGGCAGTAAAGCTTTATTTAACCGGTGAGATGGTGTGGGAGGATGAACCATTCTCCTCCATGTTAGCACTGCATGTTTTCTCACAGTCTGGCTGCAACCAGAGGAAGAGTCACAGCCTAGAGGAAGCTGCTGTGCTTCACACGGCCCGTCATGTTCATCGGTGACTGCACAGCTGAAAAAAAACATAGCGGGAATTCTTCTGGAATTTTCCTGGTGACTCAGCGAGTCCTTTATTTACTCCGGCGGTTGTTGCTGTCGCACAGGCACTCAGTTTCTTTGTGCGTCTGTGTGGGTCAGACCCTGGTTCCCCCCCGAGACGCCAATGACTCCTTGTTTCCATGTGTGGACCACTCATCGTCCATTGTGCAAATTTGAATGGTTTTAATGTTTAGGGAATTTCCCAAAGTTCTTATTATGATTTTAATTACCAAAACAGTTGTTCATCTTGTAAATGATACCCAGATAGATATACAAGGAGCCAGACAAACTAAAACTTTACAGGCCATGTTTTGCTTCAACAAGTCACAAGGCAAGTTGAAAGGATTGGCTCCATTCCTCTGTCAGCTGTCCTTCTCTATACTCCAGCTGCTGATATGACAGACACTCTTCTAAAGGGGTTATCGTGCCCTCGTAATTGTGGGTAGGTGTGTTTGGGTTTGTGTGTAATTTTCAAGGAGCCTGCTGTCTGGGCGAGACATGTAAGATCTGTTCTCCCTGAAAGCACAGTGGAAACGATGTGGGTCAGACAGTCCTGGTAATTGTGCCTTTGGCGGCGCAGAGATCTGATCGGAGGGCTGGTGTGGGGGGGGGGGGCAGGGGCGAGGATGGGAGGTTCGCCAAGGGAACAGGAGACAATCCGCGCGGGGCACCTCCAGGCTGTTCTGCGGAGGTGTGACTCACCTGGCAGGAACAAAAGCCCAGCCTCCTGAACAGCAGTATTGTTCACAGGCTTTATCTTTAAAAATTCAGCACACATTCCATCTGCTGTGTTCTGCCACGGTGATTTTATTGGGAGACTCCCCCACTACTGCTGCCACACACACATACGCACGCACGCAGACACACATTCCATCCACACCCCTATCTCTTCACCCTCCCCCCAAGGGTATTTAGAGATATTAGAATGGAAAATTGCTCCAAAGTTTGCTTTATTTTTGTTTTGTTGTTTTTCTTTCCTGAAAATTCATTTCACTATATGTCAGTGACAGGCTTGTCTTCCACATTTCTCAGATGGCTGTCGAAATAATCAGTCTGTACGTGAGAAATGGTGTTTGTGAGACAAAAAAGAAACTGCTTTTATTGCAGCATGTGAAGAGTGGTACATTGCACCAGACCACAAAAACAACCTACAGGAAATTTCTTAAGCAGCCTCAGAGGTCACAAAATGCCACCTGACCAGAACTGATTGCTGGATGATCATAATCCTCGACAAAGAGCAATGCCATCTTCCCTTCTTCCAACAGAAGCTTACATGCAGAGTAAACTGCAGTCATTTGCAACAGAGAAGAGCTTAAAAAACAAAGATAACAGAGGGCAAAATGTGACAAATCCTGTGATTGAGCCTTTTTTTTATATAAACAGATTTGTGGAACAAAAGGGGTTGGGTTCCTTCTTGCATTTCTCTGTAATGTCCTTTTTTCCCTAAGGGATCAAGGTCTTTCCTAACACGGTCTGTCCTTGCTGGCTAACCCAGGAGGGCGGCTGGGGAAAATCTCCCCGGAAGAATGCTCACCTCTCATTGCCGCCCAACAGCCGGGCCAATGAACCCAGCCATTGAGAATTCCGCCCACTCTCTCCCTCCTCCTGGGGCTGGGCCAAGCCCTCACTGTGTCCCAAGCTTCCAGCCAGCTCGTCCAATCTGCTGCCTCTCCCAGGGCTAAGGAACTGCAGGACAGAAACTGGGTCAACATGAGGTTATTGCGCACAGTGCAGCTACAAATGCACAAAACATTATCAGAGAATAAGCAGTATTAAACAGCTGTAAAGCTTTGTGCTGGGCCTAGAAGAAACACCTCTACCCACCATATCCCACACTCCCCCAGTGCAACTGAAGTACTCCCTATTACCACTAGATGGCCAGAAAAATAATCACAGCCCCATATTGGTGTATAATTAAATTTAAATTGGTATGCAACCTGCTGTCAAAATTCTTTTGTGAGTTTGACCAATGCTAAGGTTCGACATACATGAGAAAGCGTCCTATTGAATGGAATCTGTGTAAGCTTTTGAAGATGTGGTGAAGGTGTTAGGCGTATATTTGGCATTGCAATTGTGCATGCATAAGATCATGTTTTTTTTTTTACTTGTAAAAATGTGGTTTTATGGGATGTTTTCACTTCAAGAAATTAGTGTGTGGTTAATCTGCATAGCACGGATGTTTCTAAAAATGTTGACAATTATATAAATTATCTGTAGGATGCAAAGATATCAGAGTGACAGTGAACACTAATCTGCTCTGTAATGGCCTTCGCTTTTGCTCAACTGTTGCCGCTTACTCACGCCCTATAGAGGGTCTGCTGGAGGAAAAAAAGAGAAAAAAGGCGGGGACGCAGCAGCGCTGTGGAAGAGAGAAGCAACTCAGACAGGGAGACTGGCTCATTAGACACCCTCCCGCCTCGTGGGAGCAGAGCTGCAGGGAAGCCGCCGTCTTTGGAGTGGCCTCCCTCTTCAGCTGCCTTCTCATCCGCCATCTCCTCCATTTTGTAAACACATCGGAGTCCAGCATAAGAGGGGGGCTTTCTGTCATTGCCCATATACCATTTCTCTGTTTTTTTCCCCACAAAGTAACCCCTCCATCCTCCATCACAATAAGATGATGTGTTGATGTGTTTAACTCAGAAACTTATGAAGATCAGAGGCTATGCTGGTGAGAGAAGTGGGAACAAGCTGCTGCCCTTTGTTTTCTTATGTCAGCCTTGTATTGAAGGAAACAATGTTGAGAAACAATACACGATTAATATTGTGGCTGTTTTTAGCGCATTGTTAGAGGACAAAAATGGCTGTTCAATTGCGTGGGAGAATCCACTCGCTTGTATTAATAGCAGCTTGTTTGGAAACTAAGTCTGCGCACGCATAATAAGGTATCAAGCATACGGTGCACATGCGAATCCGATAATGAGACAGATAATTGCCGTTGCTGAGGTGACAATGTACAATGTTTGATGACTGTGTGTTTGCTTTCGAGCGAGTGTGTGAACCGCTGCCCCGTATTGTAGCTCCATCGCGTGTCTAGCGGAGCGTTCTGGCACAATCTGGTGACGCAAGCGCAGCTATTTATATCGCAGGGACAGGATGTACTCTGCACAACAGCAGGGTCATTCGAGGAGAAGCAATGTGTAGTCTTTCAGTATGGTTACTGCGCAAATTCTGTCGCATGCTCCCGTTATTGGTCGGTGTTGTGGTATGCCCGCTTAACCCAACCAGTTAAGTTTACGGAGCAGACGAGCATGCTTCTCCCCGCGCTCGCTGTATTGTTCACCTCGCGCGCTGAACTGAAAGCAGTCGATAAGCCGCGCCCACCAATGAACCCGTTGACTTCAGTATGCGCGGAGTGCCAAAACAACCCCACAAAGAATGCGTGCACGCTGAAGGCTTCCAAAACACGTCTAGAAATGTTTTTTAGGCGTGTAATTTTTATTTATTCATTGCTGTATTTATATTCATTTTTTCGGTGCCAATCTAGAACTAAGTTAGATTTCACCAAGTTAGGGGTTGACCAAATAAATGCATAAGTAAAAAAGATGTAAATGCAAAATGGAGAAAACAACGTTTTGTTTCATTTTGATTGCTTGGTATTAAAAAGCATTTGTTGATCTTTTAAATTGAATACATTTCTTATATTTTACCTCTTTCTTTGCCTATCCTACATACTCTTTAGCAAAATAAAATCACGTTCCAGGAAAGCTGAAGTCTCATAGATGATGAAGTTAATGACTGGAGAATCTGTATGTAGGTACACAGCCTGTTGACTTATGCAGCAAATTCACAAGTGTGGTTTGCAGAGGTCATTTCTTTTTAACGTGCTTGATTGTAGCCTTTAACTGTCATGGGTGTAGAAAATGACACCCCAAACCCCATCACTGAAGACGGAAGACATGTACTTTAGAAATGTTGTTCTGTCCTCAGTTACATTGGAGAGAGAAAGAAGATCTCCTTGATTGTGGAGGCTTAACAAACTTCTACCTGAGTTTTTGAAAAAACAATATTGTTTCTCTACAATGCATCCATCTCCTCACTGCAAGACGTGTGCAGTGTTTTTGAAATAGAGGCAAATCAATGTGTCTGTTCTGTAATGCACAAATACTCCCAGAGCTGTAATCTAATAGCATTCTTCAGGAGTCAGACTGGAACAGTGTGAGTCTGGTGCACAGCGTCTGATAATTTAAAGGAAACGATCCGCAAGTGTGTGTTTGTGTGGGTATGTGCGTGCGTGTGTGTGTGTGTGTGTGTGTGTGTATGTGTGTGTGTATGTGTATTATATCAGCTGGGAAATCTTAAATACTCGGAATACACTTGATTCAGTGAGACACTGTCTTCACATTAGCCAGAGGGTAACAGAAATCAGAAGCAATGATGCATTTTTGCACTGTCTCTTCAAACAGCATTAAGTGAAATAGCTGTTAATTCTATTGGTCTTGTAGCCCCTCACTTTTTTAGAGAAACCAGAAAATTGTCTGGTTTTTCGATTGCTCCAGTTTTGAAGTGGCTTGTTCAGTTTGGACTCTAACGGCACAGTTTGTTCCGACAGAAGAGTGTCTCGCTGATTGTGTCGTGAGTCAGGTTGTGTGGGAGGTGCAAGATGTGTCCTGTCTGAAGAAGACTGAAACTCCAGCTCCGGGATTCTCTCTTAACTCTACATACTCTCTTAACTCTCTCTCTTAAACTTATATACAATTTGAAGGAGAGATTGCCAATTTGAAGGAGAGCTTCACAAGCAATCTCAACACTGGAAAAGTATATCACAGGCATAAATCGCTGGCACCTTATAATACATCGAAAGCGCATCACATGGCGAAATGTCAATGCAGTTACAAGCATTTAGGTGTTTTGTCTGTCTATAGCTGGTCTTCCAATATTATTTTAAAGTAACTTAAGTCACAGTAGGAACTACAAAAATCAGCAATGGTTTTGCACATAAACAGATAAAAAAATCAATAATAATCAATCATACTCATATTCAATCAATAATATTAATATGCTATACACATTACTACAGTCTATATAAAAGTGTGCAAGTACGGAGCCACTATGGCTGAGCATTTTGTTTTATCTTTGTCTGGAGGTATGTTTTGTTCCATACTGCAACACTGTACCGCCAGAGGGAAAATCAATACCAATCAATAGCACTCAGCACCCATGATCCCGCCTGTCCCATAAGTTACTGTGCAAATCTCCATCTGATACGGGAAGATGCAAAAAGGTCAAAAGCCATCAGCTGAAGAAACCAATTAAAACGTCAGCAGGGCACTGTTTATTGAGCAGAGTGTGCAGAGTGTGGATCCAGGATCATTTTCAGTGCAGTCTGCTTTCATTGTTATAAGTAAAGCTGGGCAGTGTTGTGGTGTGGTGGTTAGGGAATCGGGCTTCAGAATGAAAGGTTGCTTTCCCATGTGGGTCACTACCATCGTATTTTTGAGCAGGGCACCTGACCTGAATTCCTTTCAAAAATATCAGAAGAAGGGCATGTCAACCAAATAAATTATGTAATGTTATGAACTTGAAGGGGGCCTTTTATCTTTGTATGTATCGTTGTATGTAATCTCTTCAGGAATATGACTGCTTAATCAGATCTGCCGCTTTGACCCTCCCATAGACAGGTCATACCAGGACGCAGTGCAGACTGTTCTTTTTAAGGTTTTTCCACATGCTTGCTTAATTTCCTGGCCCATTGCAGTGGATTCCAGCCAGAAGAGATACAGTGTTACGCTCACATTTTTGTCCACGTGCGCTGTAGCCGTACACCTCTACCTGTGTGAAAGCCCAAGATTCTGACTGACACTCTTCAGCAGTGGAAGTGACAGCCACCCCTGTGTGACCATGTGACCAGTTTCTACGGTGCTCAGGGTGTGGGTGGAGTCAACCTTGGCTCATCCTGTGATACAGTGTCAGGCAGACTACCCTCCCTGCGGTGTCTTGCTTGTCCATTCATGGATTGGCAGATTACTTGCCCTATGACCTCCTGCTTGCCCTGGTACCCTTTTGTTCACCCTGTGGCCTCTTGCTTGGCCTATAGCAGATTGATAATCCTGCTGGAGTTTACTTGCCCTGTGGCAGATGACCCTTCCTTAGCCTACTTGCCCCAATGCCTTTTGCTTGCACTACAGCCTCATACTTGCCCTGTGGAGGGTAACTTGCCTTGTGAGTTCTTCCTTTCCCTGAGGCAGGTTACTCGCTCTGCGGCAGGGAACTCATACCGTGGTAGATAACTTTCCCCTGACTTTTACCTTGCCCTCAGGCAGGTTACTCACCCTGAGGCAGGTTACTCGCCCTGTGGCCCCAAAATCGCCCACATGTGTGCTTTTCCCAAGTTGTTTGGACTTTACCCACAATGCAACGCTGCGTGTACATTGCAGAAGTGATGAATGCCAGCAGGACAGCCAAAGGCAGCCCTCCCTCTGTAACAGTGATTAGTGCTGACAAGAGGACACGATCTGCACTGGGGTCATTGAGTCCTTTATTAAAAACAACACTGAAGCCAGCACACATGGGGGCGGGTGGCTGGACTCCTGACTGGCACCCTGCTGTATTACAAAAAAATGAATGGCCCAGTGCTAGAGCAAGGACCGTGAAAGGAGCCCGAATGCTTTGTTAATGAACCTGCTGTGGAAGTACACTGGACACACTGAATGGAGAGCAGGAAGTAGGGTCTCTTCCCCAACATGAGTGCCGCCAACGAGGGGCCCCCTCTGCAGGCCACGCTGTGAGGGGCTTGCCCCTCTCGAGCTGTGGGGAACCGCTGCCCTGGCACCCAGCAGAGATGCTGCTCAGGGGTAGCACAGGAAAAGGGCAAACCCTGCACTGGTTTTACCTGGCTCTTTTTAGGCTGCATTGTGAAGCATGGGTAAAGCCAGCGTGACTGTGACTGACCCACTGAGCTGGAAACAAAGACTGTAGCAACCATGGATTACAGGATTAGAGAAGGGGAAACCAAAATGAGCCAAATAAAATGATATTCTGCAGCTGTGTGTGTGTGTGTGTGTGTGTGCACGCGCGCACACATGTATGTATGTATACGTGTATGTATGCACATACATACACGTACACATATGTGCATGTCTTAAAAATATTGTCCATAGAAGTATAAAACTACAGCAAGTTTCGATCATTTCTTTTGCATGCATCACAGGCACCATTTATTCTGAAAATCTAGCTCCTCTTGAAGCCAGGCCCTTTGATAAGTTGATGACCAGCTGTGTTTGTGAGCCAGCATTTGCAAAAACTGTAATTACAGTTTCAGAGCATGGGGCGTGTCTTTGTCTTCTGTGCGTTGGAGATAATTGCTACATTGTGTCTCCATTACATCACACACAGACTTTGGTCACGGATGTTTAACAAGTATATAGTTATATACTTATATGTATACTTAGTGTGCATATATATGTGTGTGTGTGTGTGTGTGTGTGTGTGTGTGTGTGTGTGTGTGTGTGTCTGTGTGTGTGTGTGTGTGTGTCTGTGTGTGTGGTGTGTGTATACATACATAGATAGACAAAAGAAGTAGCTTTTAAAATAGTTTCTTTGGTATATCACTTTTACCACCCTTGCAAGGCTTCATTATAAGAAAGACTTATCCACAGACATGTATGACAACCCTAAGAACTCTAAGACAAAGGGGAAGCCATACAGGTGTGCTGAAAGGGTTTTGGTTTTCACATTATGACATCTTGCAAGTCTGAAGTACTTTATGTGAATGACAGTCTATGCTCTGCGGTTATCTTAATAAAATCAACACAGCCGTTTCAATCTTTTTCTGGAAATAATCCATGCAAATCTCATCATCCACATCTATACAGTTACATTAAGTGATTGGCAGGAGAATAACCAGTACCACCCTAATTATGATAATCCCCTTCCATTCACTCGTCATTGCCAGGATTGAGCAGGTAGGTTTCCACCCTAAGTTCAGAACTTTGTTTTTCTTCCTCATTGGAATCACTTTTGAACTCTAACAACCTCACTTGTGTGAACAAACCTGACATCTGCAAAGTGTTTTCTGCCTTAAATAAACAGGAAGAGAACCTAATTCCCAGAAGCCTTGATAATTTAATAATTTAATTGGAAAAATGGGGTAATTCTTAGTGAAGTACACTGTAAATGTAATTTTTCCTCTGGCTGCTGCAGGGAGTATGCAATGATTTACCCAGAATCAGCTCTGTGATAAGGGGCAGCTTCCCAGAGACAGACCCAATTCTGAAACACCTGATCAATCAGCAACATCAGAGAAAAGAGACATTCTGAAAATGCGCAAGTGAAATCATCAAATCTGGTGGAAATGTTATGTGTAATCCCTTGATTTTTATGATGCAGAATCAGAGTCTTTTGGGAGCTACTTTTCTGTATTATTTTGAATTTGTATGACACAGGACTCAATCTGCAGCGTGTCATTCCATATTGAAGACAAAGTGACACTGCAGCATAACTGTGGGGAAGCTGTGTTTGTGTCATAACGACACTGTTCAGTCAAGACGCACCACACCCACACTCTGTGAACTGTGACACGGCTCAGATACAGGAAGAGTTCCTCACAACGTCAGTGACGGGAAATGAAACACATCCTAACACTGAGAGAAAAAAAAGACACAAACCAAAAACCACGAGAACCGAAAGACAAAATGAAAAAAAAAACACAGCAGGTGCTTTGTTTGATTTGATTTTTTTTTTTTGCTTCTCACTCTCAATTCTGAGAAGTACAGAATGTAACATTCAGAACACTGACAGAAGCTGTTGAATCAGCAGATAGAGTCTGAGATGACTGAAATAGCTACATGTTACAAAAGGGTCAAAGAATGAAAAGGAAGGCAAAACAACCCACGGTTTAAACAACAAAAGGATGGGTAGAGCCCAGGAGGTTATTTTTATCTAAGGCTCAGTCTAGCTGGGCCGTCTTTAACCCTCTAAAAAGCCTGTAATTTTCACCAAACCCTTCTGAATCAGCATTACACATCCAACAATCAACCCACCAGACTTCAACTCATATTTATGCCAACCCCAAGCTGTGTGCAATATTTTACAAAACCCCAAACTATATCTGATAGTAAACAAACCCCAGACTGCATCTTATACCATGCAAACCTCAAACTGCTGCCCAGGCGGCCTGCCAACTTCACCTTTAATTGCGAGGCGGGCGATTCGTGACTTCCCTTCATCAGATAAGGGCTCTTTAGACATTGGTCCCCTGGTTATTACTAGGGTGTGACATCCACTTCCAAGGAACTGAGAGAAGTGTGCACCCTCACTACTATTGCCAACCCTCAGAGAAATGACATACTACAGAAGTGCATTTTCCTCCATAACATGATGGACCCTCATGCATAAGTATATTGTGTATGATGGCTCAGGTGTGTGTGTGTGTGTGTGTGTGTGTGTGTGTGGGGGGGGTGGCGGCACTGAGGAGAGGAGTGGGTGTGGTGAACATACTCTCAGAGAACCTGTGGTTTCACTCTCACTGTCACAGTTCCTGACAAGTCAGTGGGTGCTCAGTGTTACCAGTACTATTCTTTACAAAAATGATCTCCACATCCGCTTCACAGTAATTTCAAGAGATATGATGATAACATTGATTTCTGAAATGCTGACTTCAAATGCCATGTATTCATTGCCTGTGGTCTTATAAGTCCATATGCAAAAAACTATAATATATAATATTATGTAAAACACTTTGAACATGCCATACGGTGTTTCAAGAAAGTGTGGGACAGCAATCAAGCATTCATACTTCCTGGGAAGACTACTGCCTGATGAGATTATTGATATGCAAAGGTACATGTACCGAAAATGTGATAAGGGTAGTACATGACAGATTATGAAAAAGATGAATGAATAACAGGTCATGTCTCCTTGAGCTATTGCTTCAGTTAAAAGAACCTTGTTTTATAAATGAACTTTGCACCTCGGTGTATAATTACAGGATGTTTCAGAGCTGGCATACCAGCAGTACTGTTTCAAACACTTAAATCCATTGCTTGGAGAATCTGTTGATACAATACACAGATTTGACTGGAGGCCAAAATGTAGCTCTATTGGCGTAATTACCACCCTTCGCACAGACAGATACAGTTGATAACCATGTGAGGTGTTAATAGCGCGGGAGCACAACCCTGGTAAACAGAAACTGCCTCTGGTTGTTTGTGCTGTCACAGGCCTGCACCATCAAAGCCCATCAAAAACAGGAACACAGAGTTCTTGAGAGGACAAAATGTGTAAAGCAATACAGCCAGATGGCCGTCCCGCGCGCCGCATCGCCTCCTTCTCGCTGAATACCAGGAACTTATTCAGAGAGGGCTTTTGTGCCCCGAACTAAAGACTGAACCAACGCTCCCTCGAGGAGGCTGCATATCATTATATTTGGAGAGGTCCGGCGCAACAATTCAACATATGTCCGACTTTCTCGTCTCAAAGAATTCATACGGGTGGCGTAAAACTGAATGGTAGTAACAGGTGTGTTTTTGGTCATGCAATGATTCTCTCCCTGAAAGATAAAAACATGACTTTGAGCACTGTAGGCGTCACAAGACAAAAAAAAACAATTCAATCCCTGCTGATATGAGAGCCATTTTATATTGAACATTTTTCTTGCCCTTTTCTTTATGGAAGGCATGCCAGGTGTAGATTCACAGGGGTGGGGTCGGGGCAGTACCATGAATTGGCTGTCACTGCCGTGACAAGGGCGTCTTTGTCATTTACACAGGTCTGTGTCAGTGCTGACTTCTTCCTCGGCTCTGGCGTCACTTGGCTCGAGCCGGACTGTACGCCTACTGCCCGGCGCGCACATGGATGGCTGGCACAGGGCCAGCTGGCAGAGGTGCCTCCGAAGCCTCAGAGAGAGGAAGGATTTAGAGATGTTCTGTCTGTCCCGTCCAACGCATGAGACTGCATCCTCGTGTCAAGGGTACCACAGCTACAACGCGCGTACTCTGTAAGATGCGCGGCTTTGCATTCAGTCAGGGGGCGTTGCCGTATATGTTTACCAGCTCAGACCCCCACATCCAGCTCAAGTTTAGTTTTCCCTCATTATTTTCTTCTACATTGCACTCTACTGTTTCCATCTTATTACACTCACTGACCCAAATTCTTTAGTATTCTATAAAATTATTCTCTCTAAGCCTACTTCAGATGACCAGCTGGTCATAAACAAGTATTTACGTCATTTTTTCAGCTTGCATCAAAAAGTACATTTAGTAGTATATTCAGTATCGCAACATGCATCAGTGAAACACTGCTCTTATTTAAATGCTTTCGAGTTAGTTCATGACGAACTCTATGTGGTACACAGTTGAGCTGCGTATCGGATTTACGGACATTATGGCATTTTTGCATCCATCTTTCTTTTTGTACAGATGAACAATTAGGCCACACACGTACGCCGGTTAAGCAATTATGAAAAATCTAAACTGGCCTTAAATTATCTAGCCTTAATAGGTATCGAACCGTTATAAAATCAAATTGATCTCTATTCAATACGTTTACGTTTGCGCAAGTGATAGACGCGGTTGCGCGAGTAATGAGGTTTTCAGTAGTTTCGCTGTTTTCTTTGCGCATTATATTCCTTGGACGCCCCTCAACTTCCCATCTCAGGTTCTATGAGGGGTAGGTAACTTCAGGACACGGCAGTGTCCAATGAACATGCGGCTCCAATGACGACACCGCGAAGTGCTCCAGACCGACACGCCCCCAGCGTGGATAGAAACGGCACTAATAAGAGAACAGTATACTGTCACAATGCAGGGGAGAGGATAGAAGCAACTATGGGAGTTTTAACTTTAAATCCAGTTAACTTTTTAAGCGTTTCATTATCAAGAGAATTCCGGTAGTGAAGGCGAACGACTCATCCGATGCATTCACGTTTTAACGTTCACGCCTGAACACGTCCCGACCAGGATGGTAATTTCGCCGAAAAGCCGGTTCAGATCTTAGAAAAGTGAGTTTTCTAAAGAGAGACGTAGCTACCTCCTTATCAGCATCATACAAAGGGATCCACCGAGCGCAGACCGTTTTCAAAAGCAGTTACTTTTTGAATGTCACAAAGAAACGTTGGGGGCTTTTTCTCCTAAACGAAATGGATCACTTTGCAGCCGAGTGCCTTGTGTCAATGTCCAGTCGTGCCATTGTCCACGGTCATAAAGGGAACAGGGAGACCAAACCAGAAACCGCGTCTGTCCCGAGGAATGAAGAAACGGTGAAAGACAATTCGTCTCTTTTTGTGGTGGCGAGGATTTTAGCAGATTTCAACCAGCAGACCCCCACCGGTCTTGCCGACCAGGCAAAGATAAAGGAAGAGAACAGACAGCAAAGCCCCCCAAGAGACGACGGAAATGCTGCCACACCTACCGCGATCAACAGCGACCCCGGTTACAAACAAAGAGGCAAACGAATGAGAGGTCGAATCGAACACGAATCTCCCCAGAAAAAGCACAAATGCCACTATTCAGGTTGTGAAAAAGTTTATGGCAAATCGTCCCATCTCAAAGCCCACTTACGGACACATACAGGTCAGTTCCGTTTTGAGCAAGTGTTTGCTGTTCCAATGCATAAAGTGCATTTAAAATTGATTTTCAAGGGTAAAAATGATTGGAATACATGTTTGGATTATTACTGTGGGTGACAGAAAGACGCGATTAAATCAAAGAAAACACCGCTGTACGCATGTACGTTTTGATACTCAGAGCTCCACCCACATACAGTAGCTTACATACCTTGGTTTCTGTTAGTAGTGGAACAAAGACAGGGTACGCATCGTTTGCTTTTAAACGAATGAAATTTAGATGGGGATGTTTCTCTAATTCTACATAGCTTGATTTGCGCAATGTTTTATTATGGTTTTTTAACCAGGGAGATAACATCACTGGCGAGTTGCAAGTACTGTAACGCCCACAAGCCTTGGTCGATTCTCTCGCAGTTTTCCCCCTTGCAATTCCCCTACACCACACGAATCATCCCAACTTTCTACTGGATTTATGGCCCCGCAACCAGTTTCCAGAGAAACGCAGTGAAAAATCTATAGACTCGTGTTTGCGCCTAACGTTTCTTAAACAAGCCCAAAGTGCAATACCGAGCGCTGGTGCAAAATTAGCGCATGCTATTACCGGATACAACGAACGAATCCACTAGAGCGCATAAAACTAACAGGAAACTACGCAGAGATGTGAAAACTTCTCGGAACTAGCTAGCTTACTAGAAATGTAGCCCCTGACGAAAAACGGCGACTTTAGAATTCTTGACTGAATCCGCCAGTAACGATCGAAAACGTGTGTACAATTTAATCTTCTTGCGTCGTAAAAGTAGCGGTTAAAGATGTCTAAGATGTATCAAGAGGAGAAAAAAAGAAGTAAAGAGGGGGTTGGTGAGAGTTCTGCAGCTGCATGTCTGTCTCGTAAGCTCTTTGTTGCGATGCACCACACCCCCGCCAGACAGAGTGCCAGCTGATCTGGCCAGCAACAGACGCAGCTAGCAGAACTCAGAGAGGGAGCGAAGGAGAGAGTGGAAAGGGGCGGGGAGGAGGAGGAGTGAGAGCGTGTGTGGGGGTGAAAATCTTTATACCACTTTTAAAAAGCCCCCTTTCAACCGTTATAACCAGGTTTCAAAAGACACCATTGTGCGTTCTGAATGAAATGAATGCAGCAGCGGCTCTATGTGAAAATGCCTTCAGTGTCACCTCCCACTTGCACGCACGCATCCCCCATAGAGGGCAGTTTGCCAGTGCACTCACGCCCCCAATGTGCTGTAGGGTGCACGATTATCTGTTTGATTTCCATATCTTCACAACTTTTGCTGAACCATATATTTTTCTTCTGTAATATGATACTGTGCAGTGGTATCATGCCATAGATCCGATGCGGGCGATTTATCAAAATGGAGGCCAGTCAGGTCCAAACACGAGAAACTACCGTTCAGATAAGTCACGTTCGACAGATGGCACCAGTAATATGCACAGTATATATGAGGGCACGATTAATAAAACTGTAAGGGCCTGGGAACATATTACGAAACCTCTCAATCATGCATGTGAGAAAAGGTCCCTATACAAATAGTGTTTTACCAGAGGTGACACATCCTGTCCACTTAAAGCAAGAGCAAGATGTTACTCATGAAGGTTTTGAATTGTCTTGCACATTCTAGTATTGTCGATATAAAGAGCAGATATATAATTTGGGATACTGAATGAACCAGGGACCCCCAGTGTCTAGTGTCAAGCATATTGATCCTACTAATTGGCTGGAGTCATGGAATTGTATGTCTGCATTAGTCTGGATGCACTGAAAAAGAGAGAGGTGGATATGTTGAAGCTGCACTGTTCAGTGATAAAAGCAGCAGGGGGTTATTTACAGCATGAGGTTTCAGGCCTGACTTTTGCTGATTGCAGTTCCCTTTGTTTTGCATATGAAAGCACCTGCCTGCGTGTCTTTCTGGAGTCTCCCTAATGTGCTGGAGGGAATTCAAATTCAATAATTCAGACAGTTAAAAGACCAAAAGCCAGTGAATTCTATACGGTCTTCTTTTTTGTGTTCACACTTTGAGCTGTAAATGTATCAGATCTTACTGTGTTTCAAAGGTGGGATCACAAAATGGCAGCATTAAACATCAGGCATGCAAGTATCCATTACTAGAATCACAGCATGGTTAGGGCAGCCTCTCTTTTGTCTCTGAGGGGTTTTGTTTTTCCAAATGTTCCAACAAGGGTTTTTTATCTGTGTGACTGAAAAGATTACACCCACTTAGGGCAACTTACCGTAACAAGTGCCGGCGGCCAGCAGGAATGCATATGTTATTCTTAGATTTGTCACGGTCAAAATTGCATTTCTTCAGATTTTATCCTGTGCAGTTTCTGCCAGCAGAAAAATGTGACTTCTTTTCTGAGTAGTGAGGCTTTTCCTGCCAGCTCTAAGAGAAACATCCTGTTCCCTTTAATCCATTAACTGTAAAGACAACAAAGACTGTATCATTTATCAACGTCAGTGACAATAAATAACACATTATTAGCTGAGAATGCATTCAGAAGTGATTTGAGGCTGCTGAAGCAGTGATCCTGGGCTTTGATTCAAGTGGCCTGCGTCTCAGGCTGGAATTCCCATCGACTACAAAAATATCCTCGGCAGACAAGAAATAAGATTATATAATGTAGTCTGACTGCTCTTTTCTCAATAAAAAGATTTTTTTAAAAAAGTTTTGGTGTGTGATGTGTCTTCTACACTGACCATGTGGCTTATAGGCATGGGACTCTGTTAAATACAGTACCAGGTGACAACTGGAGGAGGAAGGCCTAGAAACAGTAGAGTCCCTCACTCACTGACTGTCTTGACAACTGAGTGAGCGGCTCCTACAGTAACAACATTTTACCACTAGAGGGCAAACAGCTAGCAAAGTCACATGCATCAAACAGTGCTTAATTGGTTTTTGAGTGATAGTCCACCTTTAGGGACCCCTTCATTTAATTATATCCACTGTGTTTCAGTGAACCTTTTTTATGGTGTGTTTGTTGATTAATGGGTTCACCCTTTCCCTCTCCTAAGCAATTCTCAGGATGGCTACAGAAGTAGATATGTGTGTGTATAAATACATTAACTTATGCCATCAGTGTCAGTTTGTGTACTCCCCTTTCTAGCAAATACCATATAAGGAGATTATGCAGACATTTTGTCTAGACTCCAATGATTTTTTTTTCAATTGTGGAGGGGACACTTTGTAACTACTGGATTTTGGTTACCCAAAATTTGTTGCTTGTTTCAAAATAATGCTAAACATCTTTTCAGGGTTCTGTTATAGTTTGATCTATTATTGGATACAGCTGGTTTTTCAGTGCTGCAGATATATTAGCTGTAAAGAAACAGCACTGTGACCCATGGCAAAGCTGGATTTGTTATTTGTGGCAGGTTTAGAGCATTGGTATGCGAGTATGCCCTTTCGGGGTTAAACCTGGATCCATGTACTGAGCATAATAAATATTGTGCAAGTTATATTTCCCTGGCAGAACAGATGGTAACCAAACCCCCTTCAATTATTAATATATTTGTGTGGATGGGTCTATGCCGTTGTAAGCCCTGCTGCTACATTTTTCTGTTTGCTTGTACAGTGTATCCCACTGCAGTGTATGTCCTGGCAGGCATTCATAAACCTCTCAATATGTGAGCAGGACCTTTTTCCCCATAGAGCAAATGTGTGATGATGTTAATATCATGCTGTCAGTTCCAAAATGTGCTTGATCTGTATCGTGCCTTCTGCGAAAGATTTTGAAGAATGAATATGCAGATCTGTTGATAAAAGTGTTCTGTGGCATCCTCTGCATAGCGATCCTGACGTAGTACACATTGGAGTGTCGTGGTTTGGCTTTCAAACAGCGACTGTAAGTAGTCAGAGAGCACCTCAGGAGCTGTCTCTCGACAAGGTGAAAAACGGCGGGAGTCCTGTGCATTGCCTGTGTCTCGCTCTCCCTCCCTGTGCAATCCCGGTTCGTGATTGGACCACGCTCCCACTGAATAATGAGCCTTTCCGTCTCGTTTTGTTTGGGTAATCAGAGAGTGGGGGGTCATTTGAGTTCAGTGCTGGCCCAGCCAAACTGCACCGCCCCTAGACTCGCTCCCCTGGGCGCGCGGCAGATTCACTCCCAGTCTCTACCAATAGAGAGAAGAGAAGAGCAGCAGTGCAGCATTGTGGCGGGGGAAACAGGCTTGTAATCAGAGGCGAGGGTTTTGTTCCCAGGTAGAGAAATGCTGCTTTACGCTTGAGTGAGGAACTTAACCTGAAATGCTTCAGTGAATATATCCAGCGGTATAAATGGATAATATGCAAAAATGTAAGCTGACTAATTCACCCTGAATAAGGGCGTCTGCTGAGTGTATAAATTATAATAATAATAACCGAGATTCTTATCCCCGCTGAACGGCACTGCCCAGGCGGAGGGGGAGCGGAGCATCTTAAAAACAATCTCTAGAGCCAGCGGAGGCGGTGTCCTTACTCGACCCCCACAACACCCACCCACGCCCCCCTCCCCAAAATGTTCAAGTGTCTCTCTTTTCAGCTGCTCCTACTGAGCGTGATTTGTCTGTGCACAGCACCATGTGCTGAATCACAGTCAGTTTAGCGTTGGTGTAGCCTAAGCACACAGCGTCCGGCCTAATTCTCATGCAGTGCTTCTGGACAGAGCAATTTCACCTTAATCCAGGAAAAAAAAGAATAGCATCCAGGGCACTGTGTAATAACCTGTTTTGACTCTAGGAGTGTTTCAGAGAGCATCGTGCTGATAAACTGTAATTTCTTTCTCATGCTGCAGGGCTCGGCGGTGCCGTAACTAGGAGCACGCATGCTATAAATTTGACAGGCTGTTCAGAATTTTATCTGGGGTTAGAACAGAGCTGTAAATTTGAATACCGTAGCAAAGGACTGCCCTCAAAATTCATAACCGCCTTCTCAACAGCAGGCTTGGCTGTTGCAATATCAGTCTGGTCGTAGTTCATTTTTTCCAAGGTAACGTGCAGCTGGTGCTGTATTGCCTGCAGATTCGACGAATTTGCTAAAAAGCTGCCTGTGCTGTTGTAGGAAAGGTCAGACTCCCCTTTGACTGGGTCAGAAGGGGAATAAGTAACATTTTTCCAAATAAGAAAAATAAGCACGTCTTTCAATTTTTCTGGTGTGTTTAATGTCAAAATAGGTTACAAGGCAGCTGTAATCAGGTCTAGCATTTCTGAAATCATAAGCACACTGGAGCCCACAGGGAGAAATTAGAAGCTGTAAAAATAAACGTACTTCATTTTCAAACCTCTCATTCTAATCCCTACGGCCATTGAAACGAAAGTTGAAAAATCTTAGAAAATGGTCAGGAAGGGTTTTGGAAGTCCTCCTAAAAATGTCTCTTCACACATAAGATGAATTGGACCCTTCATGAGGGTTCATTTAAAGATACATAATGCATTTGTGAAAATGATATTGCTGTTTTTTAAGAACCTATGAAGGCTTTATAAAGGCTTCAGTAAGGTGTAATGTCATGCTTATGAAGCCTTACGTGTGCTCCATGAATGTCAAAGCTTCACTGCGGCTTAACTCACAAGAGAGCCTGTGTAGGTTTCATTGAGGGGGAACAAAGGCAGAATCACACCAGCTTTTCATAACCAGTCAGCGGCTTCTCTGGGATTCATTTGTTCTGATCAGTAAAGTGGAAAATGGAAAGGAAACCTCCCGCTCAATTCCCGAAGCTTGAGCTTGAGGTTTTTCACACCCCGGCCTGCTGCTCTACCCTCTTGGTAATTCACTGTGGTGATTCACTCAAGACCCGCAAGGGCGGGAGTGCTCCTGGAGGTTCAGGCGTGTCGTGTAATAGGTTGCAAATGTTTCTTTTGTTTCTTGGCGTAAAGCTCCCTTGCCGAGGTGGTACCATTTAATCATGAGCCTGGATTTTTATTTTTGGATATTGTAAGTAATGGCGTCGTTCATTTTGAAGTGTCTCTTTCTTTCTTTCCGCTTAGGTTCTCTTTCTTTGTTCTTCTGTCTTTTTCCCTTTTTCTGTGTGTTTTTCATATGGAGAAAGCCAAACTTGCTATAAATGATATGCTAACAGTTAAATACGGATGGTTGTTTTGTAAATTGACCTTTTTTGTCCTGTGTTTTTTTGGTATACTAATTCTTTCATAGTTTCCTGTTAGCGTAGAGTTAAGTAAAAGAGTTAACTTCAATGTCCTGTTAACAATAAGGTTTTCCAGGACTTTGAAAGGAACATTTCCCTCAACTGTCCTTTAATTATGACTGTAAGGCAGTGCAGACACGCAGTCAATCAAGAACCTACCTGGTTCACTGTTGAATTTAGTGGTCCTTTGTAGTTCTGATTGATGAGCCATGGTTGTAGAAAGTCGGCTCTTAGTAAACTCATCAGGTTCATAAATAAGGTTTGATTGGCTGCTTGTGGTGCCATCTTGTGTTTTTTATTTCAGCATTGTTTCTGCGGTAACCCTGTGGTTGGGATAGTGCTGCCTCTGTAATCTAATCTCTTTCTGTCTCTGAACAGCTTCATTATATGATCTGTGTTGAATTATCCAACAGATGCATGACATCTTCATCTTCGCCCCATGTCCCTTTTTCTACAAGTTCCTCTTTTAGAAGATTAGAGTTACATAAAGTTACACAATAGTTATCTCGTCTGTATTTTTGGTGTGTGTGTGCGACTGGGAGGCAGAAAGCTAGAGGATGGGGAGGAGAGTTAACACCCGACAGCCATGAGACCTTCGTTCCTGCTGAATACAAATTGCTCATTATGCTGCGTTCAGTTTCAGTGCTGGGAGACTGCAGCAGGTTTGGGTCTAAGGTTACCAGACAGCTTTGTCTGATCTCCAGGAATGAGGAGGGGTTTGGGGGTGGGGTGAGATCCCCTAGACCCAAATCGTTTGCCCTAAGCCACGGAAAATGGGATTCTAGTGCCGCAAATTGATGTGAGGTACTGGATAAGCAGATTGTAGTCAATTGGAATGAGGAAGTGTGTCAGACAACCGGACAAGCTTTTTGCAAACTAGATATTTGAAAATTCGAGCAGAAGACAACCATTTAAAAGACATGTGGACTAGCTGTTTTGATTTTCTTCAACAAGATCTGGGTGGCTGTTTTAAAGAATTACCTGGGCACATACTTTGTTGATGCCCTATTGTTGTAGGATTTTATATGAAGCAGAGCTTATGCTACTACCCTCATGTGTTTGTCTGGATAGGTCAGGGCAGCTGAACAAAGTATGATTTAGATGCTGGGATCATTTGTGTTTCAGGCAAGAAAGAAATTATTCAGTTTTAAGGCTTGAACATATTATCAGTGAGGTATTTCAAAACAGGCAGCCTAATCTGATGAGAGAAGGGCAGGTCCTTTCTTTTGAGTCAGGCATTTAACAAGGCCACCTAACAAGGGGTTTTATGCCTGTAACAAGGTAACTGTTACGGGTGGTGGAAGTATGTACTTCATCAAGTGACAGTCTGTTTTTTTAATCACTGCAAACTCCCCCACTGAGTAACGTAACCAGACTGTCTCCTTCCACAACGGTTTTTTTTTTCTTGTTGAAGATTGAAATACGCAGTGTAGTAGAGAGCCGCAGCTGACGAGTGGCTCGTAGCAGACCACGGCCCCGATAATGTAAACTGGCACCTCACACCGCGAGAGAGTGCCCTTAACAGTCTCATTAAGTCATTTTTTCCACAGAGAACACTAAGACCCCTCACAGCTTCTCAGTGCTGCTTCGACACAAAGGGGAGCTCTGCACCCCCCAACCCATACACACACCCACCCCTCCACCCCCACCCCAGAAAAAAAACCTAGGGATAGAACCTTTCCTCTAATCACTACCAGGAGCTGCTACAGGGCTACACAAAGACAAAGGCCGTAATAACATATTTTACAGTCTGTTTGCTTTTTTGTCAGAGATGACACCCTTTGTGCTCCGTATCGTATGATGGATTCCCATGACCCTCCCCTCAGCTGCAGCACCCCTCTGCACTTTGGAACAGAGCAGGGTCCAGATATGTGCCCCTCTGCACGTTTGCGCTCATCCCAGCATGACAAGTACTGCACAGATTCACCAAATTCTCGCTCACCAAACGGTATCCATTTTCTTTTGTTTAGCCTGTTTCTGTATTTACTGTAATTTCCCGCAATGGATTTGGGAGGGGAGGTGGTTGCCAGACGTTATTTATTAATACCTGGTATCTGCTTCCTGCTGCACTGCTCTGCGCATATGTGTCTTCCACTCCTGTTTCGACTTCCTGACCCGTGCCTGGGAGAGAGGGAGGGAGGTGCTGGGTAACTTTCCCTCTGGACTGGCTTCTCATTGACCCCACCGTTACAGAACGGCCGAGCTGCGAGGGTCAGCCCATCCAGTTCCCATTTGGCAGGACACGCAGTCCTCTGAGTGAAATCCACTTTGTTCCCGGGATGGAAATAAAACCAAACGGATCCTCCTTTTTCTTCCCCCCCTCGTCCATGTGACTGCAGCCGCCGGGGCCAGATTGTTACGCTCCGCGAGTTCCTGGCTCACAGGGTCAGCCCTGAGCCCTCTTCCTGCATACACGACCCCCCAGCCCCGGCCCCCTGTGTGCGGTGCAGCTTTAGCCCAGATTCCAACCAAAATCCGTCAGTTTCTGCTCAGTGCCCTGCTCATAGGTTTTATAACGCTCACAGGTGCTTTGTTTTTAATGCACAGCGCTGTTCCTGCGCTGGAGGACACAGCCAGTGGCTCGTATAGACACATGTACATAACGGACACACTTTACAGGAGAAATGGTAGTGTGGAAGGGTCCCACCCTGCAGATATACAGCACTGACGAATTAGCCTGGAACCAAATTCATGCGCTGCTGAGTTCTGCACACATGAGACCTTGTGGATTGGAACGTCTGCCTTTCAGAGGAGCGCAATGAAAGCAGCTCTTATGTCCTTCCCTGCATCTAATGGCTTGTTTCCACTCACTTGTGTCTGCGTGCACTTCAACATGGCTACGCTTAGAAGGCTGTTTCCCCTTATGGCCAGCTCTAAGGGATGTGAGGGCGAAAGCATGTTAGCTCCACGGCTGGCTGCCTCATACTCACTGCGACCAGGGCGTGGTCACATTATATTTGGCACAAGTAGGCATGCTAATGGAAGCTTGGAAGGAAAAAGTAGCCTGGCAAAAGGCCACGTTAATGGCGATTATCAAACTGATCCGTCACAATAATGAAAAGGGCAGAAGACAGGAATTAAATGTTCGCCTTGGTCAGGAAACAGACAGAAGTTGTGCGAGTGCGGTCTGTGTGTGACTGTTGTGAGTATAGTCTGTGGCTGTTTGTGTGTGAGGTCTGTATGTGTGTGTGTGCTCTCAAGTGTGTGTCAATGTTTATTTGTGTGCACCGTGTGTTTGTGTGTATGTGTGTGGCACATCTGCGTGTTTGCATATATGGTACGTGCGTGGTGTCTGTGTTTTGTGTATTTATACGTGTGTGTGGTATCTGTGTTTATGTGTGTGGTATCTGTGTGTTTGTTTGTATGTGTGTTTTCTTCTCATGAATTGAGTCAGACAGTCTGGTCCCTAAGTCACAAGTCACTGGAACATGAGGTTGGGGGTGGGGTGTGGGGGGGTGTCTTGCAAGCTACAAACAGGGCGGGGGGGATTTGGGAGGCACCACTGTTTCACAATAACGCATGAAAAAGCTCTATCACAGAATTTGGCCTTTCACTCAGCCACCTTTCAGGTGTGTTTGTGTTTCCCTGATGTGTTTAGAGACAGACATTTGCATAAAATTTTTATTATCACATCTTATTATGTAACAGTACTTGTTGCAACAGCTTAAGTATTTAGCCTGCCAAGTGGCTGCCTAGTTGTGTTTAGTTGCATGTCTGTGTTTTGCCTGTAAACTGCACTTGCTGCAACCTGTGCCTAATTACATCAGTTATGGTTCTATTTTTAAGAGCATAGTTGATAAAGCTTGCACCATATCGAGTGTGTGATTGAAGACCTGTGCTACCATTTGCAAAACCAGCATTCTTGATCCAGTGCTATCAGCTGAGTATGTTGTGATACCTGAATCAATATGCTTTTGCCTTCAGGCTTGGACTAAGAGAGGAATCAATTGATCCAGTCTCTGTTGTTTTGCAGGCACGAAAGCCCCTATCAGCACTGATGTTTGCAGGGGGTTTCTATTGCCTTAGTTAGCTATCCTGGGTCAATTAATAAAATGACCCACCTCCCTACAGCAAAATGGAACTTGGGCTATGTTGGCTGATTGCTAAGGCCATGGAAACAACCTGCCTAAGTCATTTTAATGACACCTTTTCTTCCACGTCGAGGCAGAAGACAGAAGTAGAGAAGTGCTGGGTGTTTTCAGCATGAATGCTGCCACCCTAGTGTAGCCTGTGGCTAATGCTGTGCAGTGGAGCTCAGAGGTGAGCTGCAGGTATGACTGAATGCTTTTTATTGGCCCTCTGAATGAAGACATTTTGGAGCACAAGGCAGCTAAGATCACGGCCTCTTGTTCGAAGGCTAGAGGTTCTGCCACCGTAGCATAAAGACACGAACAAAGTGTGACAGCCAGCGGAGTGGCAAACCTCGGGAAGTCACACCCCCGTCTCGACGAGCGATCCTGACCCCTGTGGTGTACCCAGCCAGAGCCTGGAGGAACGCTTGCTCGTAAAGAAGATGTGCTCACACACTCTTTCGCGAAACGCCGCCCACGCGCAGATGAAAGGACGCTCTGCGCTCGGGGCTCGTGTTGACGCTCTGGCCCCCTCTCTCTCTCTCTCTCTCCACAGTGCCATCCGTCTCTGGCGCAGTCCCTCACCGCACACACAAATAACACCGCACGCCGAGGGGCCCTTTGTCCGTAACCTTTAGGAACTCGTTTGAGCGAGGGTTAGGTTTTTTACCTTACACAGCACACTTTATTCATCTCAGTGATCTGCAGACCCAAAAGTGTCCCACAGGGATGTAGCCTGGAGTCCAGAGGTTTGCTTTGAGAAGTAAATCATGAGGCACCTTTTAACTTTTAAACTTTAACCCCTGACCTTTAGTTTGAGCATTGTGCATTTAGCACGTTTGTATTGGCATTGAGACTGCTGACATCTAGAGGATTGCTCAATGTGCAGGAGTCTAGTCTTTCTGGATAATTCATTTGCACGCACGCACACACACACACACACACACCCCTGTGTGAAGCTACAAGATCAGGGGCATGGATGTGCTCATTCTGTTAAAAAATGTTTGGTCTTGTTGGTAAGAAGTCTTCTGCTGGGATTCTGTCCTCAACTTACAATTAAACACAAGTGATATTTTATGCAGTCACAGTTTTTCATTAATTTTGGTGATTGCCTTACTGAGATTGTTGAACAGTTTGAGGAAAAACAGCAAAACATACATGTATTTGCAAATGAAAGTTCAGGTGAAACACTAACTGATTCCAGGCTATTGTTACTGCTGTGTCTGTGGATACAGTCAGCCAATCTCCCTGATCAAATGCATAATCAAATGCATCAACGTGTCTGGAAAAACAGAAGGAACTTCTGTAAAGGGCTGGTTTTCCCTTTTTGAGGAAAATTTTTATGATCGAGTTTTGGGCTCTTTCCATGCGGGGCTCCCCTGTGATCCACGATCAGTTTCCTGAGTGTACAGTCTGGACACTCCTGCCAATCTGTTGCCAGTGGGAGAGGAAATACATATCTGTGTATGTTAGTTATGCAGTATTATCACAACACAGTAATATTAGATCCTCTTCAGCCGCCCACCTCCCTGACCTGCCAAAGGATGAGTGCGTTCTGTCTGAAGTGAAGCCAGCTCAGTATAGTGTCATTCTGAAGAGCAGCGCAGGAGGGAAAGTTTTATTGTGACAGGTCATGTAAGAGTGCAGCGATGGCTATCGACCTTGTCAACTCTTACAGCCACTTCAAAGTTACATAGTGTTTGTAAGGAATATTAGTCATGCCCTATAAATTGCACTGCCTTTTTCATAGATGAACTCTTAAACATGCATTCTTTAATATAATGCATGTATACATATATACAATGCCTGCATATTTAGTATGTTGTGACATTTACTGGAAGTTCCTTAATTCAGAATTTCATATTTTAAAGCATGTTCCTTCCCCCTCCTTGTACCCTCTTTCAGCTTTGTTCTGTGCTGCCTTTCCAGGAAACAGAGTCCTGGCTTCTGAGAAAACAGAGTAAACACCACTGAAATATCTCCTGTTAGGAAGGGACTGCCAACGTAGAGACCCTCACAACCAGAGCCGTAATTCCTAGCCATAAGATGTCAATTAAAGCCCTCTGCTGAATATCCAGCCCCACCCCCCACCTCAACCTCCCAACATGTCCATGGTGCCATTTTCATCTCATATTTCCAGCGTCTGTCGCTGATGTACAGATGGCCATAAATTAAGTTGAGTCCTGCGTATGTTGAGTTCCACCTTCTGGTTATGAGAGCCTCCATTGCAAAAGACAAAACTTGCATTTCAATCAGAATTTCTTCAGAACTGATAAATTAAGGCTGTGCAGATGATATGCTGTTGTTGCAGGCCTCCATTTTGAGAGAATGAGCAACCTATCTGAATATGGAAGAAATGCAGTGGTAAAAAATTCTCTTTTTTTCCTTTTTTACCCAAGTTGGAATGCCCAACTGAGCATTAAGCTTAATTCAGGTCCTATAGTGCACTGCAGGAGAGTGAACTCTGACATCCCATAGTGCACTGGAGTAGACTGAACACTAATATCCCGTAATGGACTACAGGAGAGCAAATGTTGACTGGAGGATCTCTCACTGACAACAATCTATAGGCATCGTCACTAGAAGGCACTGATGTTGCTGTAAGACAAGGAACCCCGGCTGATGTAACCCCAGCCTGCCTTGGACGCAGCCTATTGTGCCCTGCTGTTCGACTTCTGGGTGTAGTCGGCTGATGATATAGCCCAGCTCCAAACTGGGACTGGGCTGTAGGGCTCGTCCATTTTGGAGAGCAGTTTTAAAGGATCGAGGAAGGTGGGCCTTACCTGCTCCGCCCCTCCTGTCCTGCAGCATGAGCTGAGGAGTCTCCTCGCTTCTTAGTTTGAGGAGACATTGTTCCAAATGCCTGTTCTTTTTGAGCCCCGCAGGGTCCTCTTGTGGTATACGCATGTGATCAGCTTGCAGAGTGATTGTTGCTCCTGGCTGGACTCACGGGAGGAATGCTGTCTGACATGAAGTGGATGCGGGGGATTTGAACTGACTATGTGATGGAAACATCCTTGTGGCAAACTTGGGACAAACACTCAAATGCTAAAAATATTCAGAAATATGTAGAGGATGCGATTCCTCAGAGATATTCAAAGGTTTAGAAAAAAAAGATAAAAGACCTACTCTGAGTTGGCAGTTTGAGAGGATGCAAAGTGAAGACAGAGGAAATGTCACTGTGGAATGCGTCCTTTATCGTGTTTTCTAGACTTTGATGTGACTGACAGCTGACCGGCCTAAAGCCTCATAGATGTAGGGCATCAAGGCAAGCCGTGCCCCAAAAGCTGCTTCTGTCATTGTGTGGCATCTCAGGTGAATTCAGGTGCAGTTATCTGTTATCTCAATCTAACTGTATCTAACTGTGCAATTTGACATTTTGAAGTCAGTGCTGTTTTTTTTATTATTTATTTACTGACCCACTGGCACTGAGTGGGAACATTTATATAACTCTGCTACCTGTGACATAATCGTGTCGCCTCGGAGGGGGAGATGCTGGCGTTGAGCTGGCAGGCAGGCGAAGAACTGAGTACACGCCTGATGTAACTGGCTCTCAGGGTAACTAGGTCACTGTGTTCGCTGGAAGAAAAGCAGCCAGCCAAAGCTTCCCTAATTACTCCTCCCATTCTAGGAAAGGCAGGTCGAACAGCGTGCCTCTGGCAGTGTTCCAGAAAGCCGTTCGCTCATCAGCAGGTTGTGACATCACAATGAACGCTGTGACCTGACAGGGGGGGATGGAGGGGTGGTCTGGGGCAGGCTCAAAGCAGCTCGGGTTCTGCTGTGTGACACAAATACCCCTCTCGACCAGGACTTCCCCATTGTTCTCTCGCCGGAACAAAGCAGGCTATTCTCAGAGCTTCTCCAAAGTTCTGTTTGTACCATCCTCGTCGAAAGAAAAACGCAGCCCCCCCCCCACCACCACCAGCACTGCCACCGCCAGATCTCCGATGTTATGAAACACAACCGATTCAGGGCACATGAAAAGTGCTTATGTAATTGTATTTCTGGCCTGTGATTAAAACAGGAAGGCAGTAATGTGGCTCTTTGCGCTTGTTTGATCTCTGTGATTTGTGTCTGTTGGTGGGAGCTGGAGCGACATCGGGGTGCATGGCCACATGGACGCATGGCCCTGTTACAGTCCTGAGGGCAGCACTTTTCAGCGGCCACTCTCCTGTGTGTTCTCCCCCTGTTTAACGATGTGCTCTTTGTGTGGGTGTGTCTGGCGCCTGAACGCATGAACAGCGCAGCCCCACCACCCACCCACCCGCTCCGGGCTTTATGAAGCTGCTCGATAATCACATTGTGCGGTGCAGAGAATGGAGTCATGGGAGGTGGTGGTGTGGGGGTCTATCTGGGAACAGGCCAGCAGGGGGTGGCATTAGCTCCACACCCACCCAGCTGTTCGTGCTCTCTCTTGGAGACAGGAAAGTAGAACCTGGCCCCTCTGGTGCTGCCAGCTCAGCACTTCTAATTTAGCAACTTTTCAGATCCCATCATTGCTTCTAATTCTGCGTGTGCCTAGCAGCAAATTTAATGCTTTGTGAGATCAATTTGTGGACTACATAAACTGACTTCACTGTGGTTTGTGCTGCTTGCCAAACCAAGCATTATTACACGCTCCTCTGGGGCCAGATGCTGCCCCCACTGATTACATCAGTGGGAGATTGAAAGGTGCAGAGACTGATAATGGTGTGTACTTCATTCATGATGTCATAATGCCCCTTTAATGACGTCATAGAGTAAATCTGCCATTTTCTGGAGCGAGACCTATTGGGAAAATGACTGGCCCCTTCCTCGTAGTCATCGTTGCTTTTGGCCTGCCAGCCTCAGACCTTACGCCTTACCAGGAGGGTCCTGTCTCTGCCACCCAGCGCTGGCTGTTTTCATCTACCTGTAACAGGCTTCCACACCCCTGCCGTGTAGATATCCAGTGAAATATTGATGCGGCTGTATCTGATGCCATGGTTGCCATGATGCTTGCAGTTGGGCCTAATCTTGACCCATATCTGTCAGAGAGCGACCTCACCACGGGAGGTATTTGGGCTCACACTGAAAATAGATTCATTCAAATGGATCCAAAATGTCCCAGACTGAAGTCTCTATCCCTCCTCAAAATAATCCCACACTGTCCGGGTTTCATGCTCATGTTCTGAGGCGATTAAAGGATTAAATTCCATGTTTCAGAAGTATTTGACCCTATATTTTTTTCCATAGTTTGTGAATGTGCAGTGTGTTTGGATATGTGTCTGAGCGTTCTTCTGCGTATGTACTAGTGTGTCTGTGCGTATATACTTTTTTGTGTGTATACTGTGTGTGTGTGGGTATGTATGTGCCTGTGTGTGGGTGTGTGTGCGCATGCATGTGTGTGTGTGTATACATGCATGCACCTGTGTATGTGCATGTGTGTGTTTCTCTTGCCACCCACTGAGATGAGGCACAGTGCTGTGTTGGGTTGGGGGTGCAGGCTATGGGAGTCTGGATCTGCAGTTTACTAGGTTGTGCAGGTGTATGGGTGTGCATGTCTCTTTGAGTGTTTACACATCTCTACCAAGCTGCCATTAATCAAAGGTGTTCTTGGGGCAGGAGAGTTCAAATGTTGTAGAAATGTTACTATCCTTTGTTGTGTTCACAAGAAAGAATTTGCTCTAAAAACATAAGAACTGAAAAATGTTTTGTAATTACTTTATGTTTTTGTAATTCATACACAAAACATTTCTGTTGCAGTGAATGAATGAAACTTAAAAAATTCCCAAGATGCAATATTTAAATTGTTAAATATTGTTAAATAACATTTAAAAAGTGTGTGGTGCGCATGAATGGGTAGAAACTGGGGGATATACTCAATCTGATAAGCACATAAGGCAGCGTCACTCTGTCGTCAGGCGGAATATCTCTGAGAGCGGAAAAAAAAATGGGCCATTTGAAGTTTTCACCTCAGTGCACAAAACGCTTGGCGGATTTAGACCTTTCCCACACTTTCCACATGAGAGGGAACATTGAGAAAGCCACACCAAGATGCACTGTAACATCTGGCCCTGCTGGATTTGCATTCAAGCCCGTTTTTACGGCCAGCGTGGTGGGTGGGTGTATTGCCTCCCAAGCCGTGTCATTGATGATTACATGTTGGAACAGGGGGTTGCATGCTATTTTAAAGATCATTATCCTCTGGAAAACAGCTAATTAAACTGCCTGTCTCTGTGGTGAGGGTGTGGGGGTGTGTGTTAGAATTTACTTATTTTTGCAAACTTTACATGTTTTGGTGAACTTGACATTATTTTTGTGAATGTTAAATGAATTACTGTTTCTTCCTATTGTCTGTAGGTATATTATTAACTCAGACTTCTCACCGAGTCTCAGAGCCATTAATGTTTGCTCCAGTCACTGAATTGCGTATTTTTTTATACATTTATGCAGGAGCTGAATATCTGGTCAAAATATGGAATATCTGTGGGTGAAAATCATGCCTGACCTCTGACCTCTAATTTCTCTGTCCCACCCCGTCCTCCAGGAGAGCGCCCCTTCCCGTGCACCTGGCCCGACTGCAGCAAGAAGTTCGCCCGCTCGGACGAGCTGGCCCGCCACTACCGCACCCACACCGGGGAGAAGAAGTTCGGCTGCCCGCTGTGCGACAAGCGCTTCATGCGCAGCGACCACCTGACCAAGCACGCCCGCCGCCACTCCGACTTCCAGCCCGGCATGCTGAAGAGGGCCCACGGCGCCGGCGCCCGCACCGGCTCGCTCAGCGACTACAGCCGCTCCGACGCCTCCAGCCCCGCCCTCAGCCCCGCCAGCTCGCCTTAAACCCCCCCTGCACCGTCCGCTGAAAAGCCAGAACGACACACACACCCCCGGCCCGTGAATCTCCAGTCTTTTTTTTAACCCCCTCCTACGACACCTGTGTTGCACAGTCGTTGGCGTCCCTGTGCTAACTCTCCGCTTGCTGTACTGTGTTGTACTGTGCATAACTGCCTATTGTAGTGCAATCTCTCGTGCAACTCAAAAAAAAAAAGACAAGAAAAAAACGCCTTTCCCAGATGGCAATATTTACATAGTATATGATATGTATGTACTGTTTTTTAGCCTCTGGCGAGCGCCAGTTTATCCCTAGTGTTTTTAATTTAATTTTGTATTTCTTTCATTTAAACAGCTCAGTTTCAAAACAACAACAGCAACACCAACAAAACAGCAAATTGATGGATATATTAAATATTCTTCACGTTTATTTAACATGGGGAGGGAAGGGGAACTCATCAGCACCTCAGGATTTAAAACAGTTGTTTTTCTTAACTACTTAACTTGACTGCACAATACAAGCATCACTTTACTCTGAAATTCAACGCGCTTGACATTTGCGCCGCGCTCAGGGATGGCCTCCTTAGCTTGAAAGAATGAACGCGATGAAGAGAAAACACACGTTAAAAAACAGCCTTACACTCAATGGGATTTGCACTCTTTTTTTCATTCGTGTTTTTTTTTCTTATTTTTATTTGTTAGTTTTCACACTGGGTGGGGGGAATAGCACTGGATTAACAGTCATTTAAACACAAGGTTTTTTTTTTTGTTGGTTTGTTTTTTTTTTTTCCTCAGTCTGTACCAGGATTTAACTCAGACTCTGTAGTTGGGGGGGGGCCTCCAGTGAAAGACCACTCATCTGTTCGTTTTTTGAGCCCGGGAATAACATACAGAAACTTTGTTTTTGTTCATTTTACTTGTGTTCGAACAACAAACCCATTTCTGACCTCAGTTTGTACCACAGTCTGTTGATGACCAAGGCCACAGACCGTTTTTTTTTTTTTCTGCTTAAATGGGACCCTTCTCACTGCTGTCTGAGAGCGTAGGTGAGCACACAGCAGTTTATGCCCTGTCCCATCATCACTGATCTTTGACCTGCCAACTGGGAGTAACAAACTGAATAGAACGCAGACACAGAGGAGATAGACACAAAACGCTTTTTTGTTCTTTTTTTTCAACAGGAACTACACAGCCATCCATCAATAACACAGGGTACCATGCAGTAGGAGGAAAAGACAGATATGCATTGCAACAGTTCAGCTCTCTCTCAAAAGAAGGAAAGCACAGACCAGACTACCTATGACTGTTTGGCTGTAGAATCAGTGAGGTACAAGGTAGACCATACTGCTTCAAAGGGGATGTCTAAGGAAAGTGTCACATGACTTGGGTTGGACAAGTAGTGTGCTTGCAGACTGCCATTGCTCAGTGACTGCAGACCAGCCTCTCCAGGCATTGCTGATGGGTGGTGAAGTCCAGTGCTTATAATTACTCAACAAATTCCAGAGATGGACTTCATCTCCTATGAGCACTGCTGAGCATGGTGCTTTGTCTCTGAATATGTGGTGCTTTGAGCTCACCACTGGTGAACAGAGAACAGCTAAAGACCCAGGTCCTTGGCTAAGGGAACCAGTTGTCCTTTTGTTCTGCCTCTAGTGGATGTAATGTTACCTTCTGTAGTGGACGCACATGGTTGTCTTAACTCCACTGCAATTGCACAACAGAGACCAGGGCATTACAGAACAGAGAGGCCAGGTCCTTGAAGAAAAGAGACCAGATTGTTGCCGAAAGTGGGTCGAGAAATTGACTGCTGGCTAACTGCACAAGGTCAGACCATGAACGTAGCAGTCTTGGCAAACAATGAATCTGATATGCAGAGACCCACACAAAGAGCTAAGGTCTGCTCTCAGCTGGAAAACTATATCCAGTCAGCTCACACCACATTGCAGTCCACACCCATTCTTTGTAACAGAGAAAAGTGGCATCTCTGAGTCTGAAATCCACAACCTTGGTTGTCACTGGAAACCAAGTAACCACTGATAGAGTAATACTCTCGCTCGTGAACTTCTTGGAAGCAGAGTCATACTTCACAGGATATAAGGAGAAAAAAAGATGGAAAAAAATAGAGAATGTCTATGAGCAAAATGTATGGGCTCCAATTGGCTGAATGGAAAAAATATAATCAATATTCCATTTTGAGACCCACTCTGTAATGTACTGTTGCTCCTGGTGACATGGAATGAGCTTTATTGTTTTGCTGGGAACAGCGTCTTGCATGGCTAGTGAATTGTCTGGAAAATTATTCACTGTTGAGAGGAATGATGTGAAGGATTGTTTTGGAACCAGGCGTTAGACGTTATTGAAAAACCTGTCTGGGCAACTTCAGAAAGTGCCGTTATCCTCTGATTGTATGGTGTATGGAGATGGGGTGAGTTGCTTTCAGTAATATTGCGGTGTAAGTTTCAGACCAGATCACTCACCCCAGCATGAAGATACCAGAGAGTGGCTTTGGGCAAAAACAGTTTACACCCACAGAGCAGCTGAAGGACTTGAGGGGATAGCCGAACACATAACCCCCCTGTGCCATCAAACAGCAGCTTTCAGACCTTTCCTCACTTCAAAGAGGCTTTATACCCTTCTAAAAACATTTGCCACCAAATTAAGTTAAGCATATCAGCTGGCGAAAAAAGGGAAAGCATGCTGAATTTCCTCTTGTGTACCCTGTGAGCATGCAGTGTCCTGTCTGTGAAAGAAATCTGATTATTGTTTGCACAGATGTACCATATTCGCACAGGGCAGAGACCCAGCATACCTTTCAGGAAAAAAAGTGCGGTATGGATTTTGGGCATGGATTTCAATGTATTATAGTATTTGCGTCCATCATTATTTCAGACACAAATAGATATATTCAGTATACATCATTAATAATCTGGAAATCTCTTCAAAGGCTTCTGTCCTCAAATCTAGCTGGCTTTTAAGAAGACCGGAGCCTGCCATATGACAGATTACCAGCAGTTATCCTAACTTGTATGTCTGCTTGGAGCATGAAATGAATTAGAAGTTTTGTGAAAAAAGTAAAAACAAAAATTGAAAAAAAAAAACAAAACAAAAAATAATTTCAAAACGAGCCTCTTGAGCACACACCAAGACAAACAGCCCTTGCGAGGCTGATAGGAAGGCTTGGAACGTCCAACCAAACACTTTTCCTTGGGTTTCCTTTGGACGTAGAACCGCTCCAGGTGCTCCCAGGGTGTCACAGGATGGGTTCGCTGGGCCCTTGGCCCGGGACGTGTGTTCCCTGCTCCACTGCCTGGTCGGACGTCCCCACACCCTCCCCCCTCCGCTCCCTGATTCTTGGAAAAGAGAGCTCCAGGCCAGCTGGAGAGGGAGGAAGGAGCAGGTGTAGGCTCATGAATGGTTGGCCTTGTCCCCCTCAAGCCCCCGGCCCCCCCTACGCACACACATACACACACATTCCCGCAGGCTTCTTTTCCTGGCCACCGTAAAAGGCCCATAATCAGCCCGCCCCCCATAAAGAAAACACCCATTATAAAAATATTCTGCATCACTGCAGCAGCATTCCTGGAATAGAGCGTGCATGAGGCAGCCCCACTGTTAGATCACCCCTCTGCTGCTAAAGAGATTCCAGACTGCAACATGATGCTTGAAAACCCCTCTGTGTTATTCGCCAGGGCTCGAATAAGACGGTAAAAAAAAGAGGAACCTACAATGGTGCTTTCTCTCCTTCTTTTGAGCCTCATTCTGAAAGCCATTGGACATGAATGGATGGCACCCGCCCATAAAGACCAGCCTGTGTGAGCTCTCCTGACTGTTCAGACCAGCTCATCAGCTTCCTTGAACCCTGGGCTAGTCTGTAGTCCCTGCAGCGCTTTCGCTTTTGCAGAACAAGGTGTGATTACAGTTTGAAATTGTTATCGCTGGCGTTTGATCATTACGGAAGTGGTGCGTGGGGTAGTTTGCTTTAAAGATGAAATACTTGAACGATGATAGAATTAAAGAGGGCAGTTCACATTGGTTTTTTTTGGAGTGTGTGTGCGTGTGTGTGTGTGTGTGTGTGTGTGTGTGTGTGTGTGTACGGTCATCGTGCTACTCGTGCCGCCTCATCTCTGTTCAGGGTCATTGCTTCTTAAATCCATAAACGACACGTTTACCTCAGGGCTGACAGCAGCAGAATTCGTCTGGACTGTTACACCACTCTTTGCTTTTTTTGTTCTGATCTCTACATACAGTACTAAGGTTCTACACAGGCTTCTTACAGTTCATTCGCTGTCTTCAGGACACTGCCGGTCAGTGCGGACAGCTACACACAGGGAACTCTTCTCCACATAACCTCGCCAAAAACCTCCTCCCCCCCCCTCCCCGCAGTATCGCACCCCTGTTTCAGTGACACAGCACGTGACAGCCGCGCAAAGCGCTCGCCGCAATGTTTCTCCTGATAAACCCACGGTCCTGTTGTTTGGGTGGATGCAAAATGTATTACAGGCAGCCACTTCAGTGGTGGTTTAGATCATCCTCAAAAGGCTTTATAGTTACAGCTGTGCTTAGGATCGGCAATAGTAAATGATTGTTAATGTGCCGGTTAGACAGTCAGTGATACTGCATAGTTACTTCACACTTTCTCAGAATATTCAGATATTTCTCAGAATCATTTAGATTTATCTGGGGTATGTTGATTTTATTTTATTTTTCATTTTTATTTACACAGGTTATCTTTTTATCACAGTACCAAATCTACCTGAATCGTGAAACATGAGAAAAACCATTAATAACTGTCAGAGAGATGTTCAGTTCAGCAGTATTTATTCTGTGCTTGGCAAACAAATTAACATTGTTCATTAACATGAACTTTATGGAATCATGGGTAAATTATTATTTTTTCATTTGTAATGTATATTCCTGTATCTGGTTGATTTTCAGATACTTTTGCTATTTTCAGGTCACATGTAATTATCATCATCATTTCTATTATTATGATTATGTTATTTGTTATGTCTTTATTTTCAATAACTTTTTCAGCATCTAGTGCCAAGCTAGTGGCACCATTATACTGAGTTCTTACTTTAGACGCAGAGTATCTTGTATATACCCTACTGAGTGTATACTGTGCTGACAAATGGACACCCAGACATTTTCTTTCTCCATTTATAGACACCAAATGATGTTTATTGATTCCAGAAGCTAAAAATACTGTGTCTGTTTCCCTGCTACTCTGGGATATGCAATGGTGAACGTACAGAACAAGGTGTAATTACAAAGGGAATCTGACCTTGTAACTTTTTTAAATTTTACAAACATGTAATCAACAGCTTTGCAATGCTATCTGCTCCACTTGCTGAATGTCTCGTATTCAAAGAGGCCATCACATTGTGATGTTATTGAGTTTTATTTTCAGTTTATGTATTTTTGCTAGACAGCCCATATATATGGTCTCTTTTTCCCTCCAAAACTTCAGGTGTTTTCTTTGTCATATCCATTTACAGATAACAGAAGGTTTCAGTGAAGGGGGTGTCATAGTTCATATTTTCATAGTGAATTTGAGTAATTGGCAGACACATTACATAATTATTCCTGAAGATTGTTCTCAACAGACAATCAAAAGAAATAACATTTAATGGTTCAAGGTGCTCACCCATTAGGCCTCCCTCTTCTCCACAGTTACAGTGAGAGTGTATACAAGACTAAGAGACTTCATATAAAAAGGACTCATTTTTTTAAAAGCATGTTTGTATGACTGTGTATAAAGTTGAATTCTCTTTTTTTGAAAACTCTTTTCAGCCCCAGATTTTAGCCTCATCTACTGAATGATTTTTTTTTCTTGCATTGTTTTATATTATTAACCGTGTTGACAAAATCTTATGAATGACTGTTTTAATAAGATTATAATTTGGGATTTAATTCAGAGGATGTACATGTGATCACAAGAATGAGTTGAATGAAATGATACATTGAATTTGTGTGCCAAAGGCCTAAAAAATGATCATTCCATTATCATTAAAGTTAATAAAAAAGACAAATGACAAATTCCATAATTCATATTTAGACATTACCCAACATACTTGTACAGTTTTGTATGTGTGACATATTGGTTTGTATGTGTATGTACAGGATAGAATGAAGATGTGTGTGTATTAAATACACAGGTATTTTTTATGCTTATAATCTGCTACTGGCTAGGTGTTGATTTACTTTCATTTTCTTTACTAAAAGGAGAGTTGGTTTCCCTTTCTAAACTTTTCTGAAGCTATGTATGACTTTTGTTAATTTTTCATTTTGAAATATCTTCATTGTACAGTACAAATGTGATGCAGTCAGTTGTAGCAAATCTCTGACATACAGTAAACATGCTTTTCAGTATCAGTGAATATCTACTCATTCCAAAGGACTGCAGTTGCATTTAGTCTCCATATGCTGCTTTGCATCAAGCCAATGTATCTGACTTTCATTTTGAGTTTTATGTATTTATTTTTTACTTGTACCTGTCCTTTGACTGTGATTCATTTATAATAAGACTATGTGAGTTGTAGATTTGGTACCTTTTTGTTCAGTTTACTTTTTTCTTTAGTTGTATTGCTTGGCTTTATTCTTATTTTGTCTTGTGTTTTTCCTTAAAAAGATTCCCCTTCCTGTTTAGTAGGCTGGGCCTTTGATTAAACAAAAAACCAAAAAAAAAAGAAAAAACATCATGTCACATTCTGACAAATCTCACCCTAACACTGCCATAAAAGGGAATAAGGCATAATGCTTCCTGCTTTGATGGTTAGATGGTTAAACATTTTAGCTCTTCTTTCTAGTTCAGAAGTTTACTGCAATAGTTGCTTAACGTAAAAGTGACGTATGCTAAAACTGGCAAATGTGCTTGTTGTTAAAACAGGACTTGACCTGTAAAGCGTGTTTGGCTGTTTTGTTTGTTTTTTTTTTTTTTTGAGGAGCTGCATGTGGTTTTACAGTGTGATGTAACAAAGGCCACCAAGGCGCCACGTACGAGTAGTGGAGTTAAACTGTGAGTTAGACCACATTAGTCTAATTAAAGGGGACAGTGCTGGCTCACAGGACCTCTGCCCGGTATTTTTCGTGCAGACAGCGTTCAGAAAGGATTACCAAAGGCTTCAGGAATGGATGAATGTTCATGCATGGTTTGCTGCAACTGTCCCCTAAACACTGGCAGTAAAGTTTGCACAGTAGTAGGCTGGTGTTCCCCCCTCCTTTCTGTTCCCCAAACTGAGACTTATACCCTGATCCAGCTCTGGTCCACAGCGCTCCATACTGCCCCCTACAGTCTCAGGCTGTGATGCGCACCTCACTTCAGAGGTTTAAGAAGAATGCATGATGGTCCGATGTTACCACAAATACTGTTTCTGACCAGATATTTAGCTCTTCTCTCTGAAAACCCCCCCTCAGAAATGAAGATTGGGTTGTTTGCGGTCTCATTGTGAGCAGTCATGAAGGGGTATGACTGAAGACAGAATATACATAGTAAACAAGTGGACAGCAGTGGAAACTTAGACAGAAATATTGAAGATAGAAGGCATGCAGCGCTCAATATCTGGTCAGTCAATACAATATCTGCGCTATTGCTTGAAACTGGGTAGATTTCGCGTTTGGGGAAACAGAACCTTTCTTGCGGCATTACATTTTCTTCCAAAGGCCTAAGAGTAGAAATGTAAAAGCGTTCTTGTGATTGTCTTATTGTAACAGTCTCCTCCAGCATTTTCACTTATTCACGACCACAGCAGCACAGTATCTGTGACTTGTACTGTGAACACAGACTTGTTCATAGTGTATGTTTCAGATTGCATATGCCAAATTATTGCTGTCTGATAAAGTCAGAAAAAACAAATAGAGGCATGGGGCCACAAGTCAAGTGCGCTGTTGTGAGGTCCAGTGTTCACAATGAAGGCACAGATCATTATAGGTCACTATTTGCATTCTTACATTTATAAAGGAAAATATTTGGAGATCTGTGGTCTTCCGTCTCTGAACTCAGAGCGATCATGCGCATACACACACACACACACACACACGCAGATGTATAAATACTCGCAGGAGCCAGAGAAAACAGCAGGCCCGCAGTCTGCCTCAGCAGAAATGAAACGTCTCTTTGACTTTCGGAACGCCAGACTGAATCGCTAACTAAGGCCGCGCAGCTGCAGCTCGGAAACCCGCTGCAGCCCGGGACTCCGTGTCCTCATTCATCTTTTTAAACTGCAAACGTCCAGGTTCCCTCTCTCCACGCCGAGGGCGCGTATCTTGTTAATACTGTGCGAGCGATACCTGCTGTCGTCATGTAGAATTAAGTGTTGCAAAGAGAATTTAGCTTTGGCTGTAGAGCTTTCCCCCCGTGTCCGTCCTTTTAGAGTTCCCTCTCATGGACGAAACTTTGCATTCATAATGCATTTGTCGCTATGCTATTCCCTGCCCCACGCTGCCTGTCTCAGTGACGCATTGGTGCTACTCTTCTTTATACGGCACCGGTGTTACTTGCTTCATAAGAGAAAAAAAAGAAACATTTTCTAAACTTTGGCCAGTTCCTTTTTATCATGACCACATCTTAAAGCTGCCGTGTATCATACTTCTGTCTCAATCAACCAGATCACTACATACGATTGAAGTATTACAGTTGTACAGTTCCATAAATTGTACAGATATTAATGTGCTGGTCCTATTGTTGCTCTGCTGTATCTTTTGATGACATTATTTTTTACTCATTTAGACAATATATTGTGACCATGTCCTATGCAAATACAAAAATTAACAGAATTGTAAAATATTGTATGTTGTCTTAACCTGTATGCATGAATTAGTGAAGTTTACATTTGGAAATAAATTCATAAATAAGCAGTTAATTTTTTCCTCTGGAATGGTGTTTTGTGTGTTTTCCTCGACTGCTTTGACTGTTTGACTTCCTGTATTTCCATCACCGTTTATTTTAAGGAGAGATAATGCCATGTACTTCATTGCCTCCATAGTGATTATGTACCGTATATCCTCCATAGTAATTACACACAATACATACAGGAGTTACTACAGTTTTAGTTCAGGGGAGTTTCCACAGGCTATATGAATCAGATGGCAGCCAGCAGAAAAAGACTTGCCTCCATATCCAACCTTATGTTTTTACTGCCTGTGCCTCTCCATAGTAAATTTAGAAATTACTATCACTGCTGCGAATCCAGCAGCTTTGAAGTATGATTTTATCTTAGGTAGCTCTTGTGCTCTGCTAGGTGATGCAGTTTGTGTAAGGATTCCTTGCTTAATTTGCCACTACAATCCAAAGTAGACCATACCAGGTGAACTGCATTGTTGGTCAGTGGTGAGATACAATAAGTCTCAACTTATATACAATATAAATTACCATTGCATCTTAAACAGGGATGCGTATTTACTCAGTAATTACAGCTAGCATTAATACATCTCCAGAATGAAAATTCAAGAAGAAAACAGCAGGGCAGATTGCCACATGTGAACACCACAATAGTGTGTAAAAGTGTAAAATTCATGCAGTGGGACTAGTGCAGTTTCACTGGGGGATGCAAGTTACCTATTGGCTACACTTTTTTTACACCCAGATGAGACAGAAGACATGATTTAAGGCAAATGTTTGAGATTGTGTGATTTCCTCCTCTCTAATAATTCGTTTCTTTGTCTCACTTGTTGCCGTGGAAACCCGTTGGCTAGCATTGGGGTTGGTTTTCGAGAAGAACAGCAGTGTGGAGACATGTTTTCTCTGAACGGAAATGGCAAGCGGGCAGGAAGGGCCTGAAACAGACGCCACAACACGATATTCAACAGGCCGACATGTTCTGGGAATGGGCCGCGAGGAAAGCGCATACCTCAGGGTGTCTGAAAGGACAGTGCGTGTCTGGGCTGCCCCGCAGTCCTCTCCGGGTACCGTTACACTACATCATTTACTTGCCTGACACCCATATCCAGGGCAAATTACATTCCTTACATTCTAGAGTTCACCCTGCTGGATATTTACTGAAGCAGTTCAGGTCAAGTGCATTGCTCAAGGGTACGACAGCAGGGCCCTGCCTGAGAATCCGAATCTCTGGTTACAAGCCAAGCTCTGAGCAAGGATATGGATACTCAGAGATTCCTCTTGGACACATCCTCTGTTCCAGATGAGCCAGCGCCTACCCTGGCTGCAGTCCGTCCATCAGAGCAGGAATCCTCAGTATCTCCTGCTGGCTCCAGATGTGGAAACCTCCCCTGTCTTTGCTCTGCCCTTTACAACAAACGCACAGTGAGTTTCCCTATTGGCCTACCTCCCACTTCCAGCATCACCAACAGCCTCCGATGAAGTGAATCACAACAGTGACATGACAGATGGCGTCATAACAACAGAGACACCTGTCTACTAGCAGTTCGGCAGCATGTGTGCATGATGATGCTCAGCTGCTTTCTCTGACAGTGAAGGTTTGGGAATGACAGAATGTGGGCCTTAAACACTGAATGCTCATGAAGGCTTTCCTTCATTACGTGTCCCCTTGTCTGCGTATTCTATTCAGTGCTATGTATAGACTCAGCGTTGTAACAACAGATGATATGGTTTGCATTTTGTCAGTGTGACATTTGGAGGTTTAAATTTAGTCAGACCTAAGGCGGCACTGAGATAAAGCTCCCTTATATTAATGTACTTCTTCGATTTAACTTGTGTATGAAGGAAGTAGAAAATCCTTCTACCTCTAATATTTGAATAGGTTCGGCCGTGTCAGGAAGGACACGGGTGGATAACCAGCTGAGTTCTTGTTTCTGTCATGGCATTTTGGGCTGGTAACTTCTCTGAATTTCCTTCTTTTTGCAAGCCTGTTTTGGAATTGCCAATTGTATATTAGGTTCATCTCACCATGACAACCCTTCCACTCGCTCAGCAGTGCTGACACAAGATGAAAACAATCCTCTGATACACTCGCACGCAGCCAATGGCTATTTTTCAGACTTGAAGTCACACAGCGCGCAACAGTGGAGTCGGAAGTCGTCGGAGGATGGGTGCTACTCCACTGACGTCATCCGATTAACTCGCAGGCGCCTGACAAATTGCAGGGTGTGTCAAGGGGGACGCTGGACACCCTACCCACCCCTATCCCTGGAGGAACGAAACCAATTTGTTCCGCCACTGTGGGCTCCACAGTCATTGAACCTGGGCTGGAATGGTAACTCTAAACACATTTACAATAAGAGGTACTCCCTCGCTGGGTGTGGCATCATGCAGGATTAGTAGACACACAAAAGTGCTGTCTGTAACCGACCTGGTTCTGTCATTACATGATACAATAAGAAAAGGGATTTAAAATAAATACTGAGACCCTAACATTGCAGCAAGAAATCCAGTTGAGGTAAATCCATAGTATATATCAGAGACAGAATTTCTTGAGCTGGAATTAAAAGCTCAAAGTAAATCCATTTCCCTACACAGAGGTAAACGACAACAAAACGTTCAATACTATGTAACACTCCATGTGTTTACAGTATACTGAACTTATCCATTCTCTCATGACCTTGTGATGTTTCTGGGAATCATATGCTGAGGAGGTGTGTGCATAAAAATAAAAAAGGCTTGTCTCGAAAGGAAGGATCAAAATATATTTGAGGTACCTGCTTTTTGAAAAAACACATCCCTTTCCCCTATAATTAGCAATAAATGGTCCTCTCTGTTCACTCACTATATACAGGTTTGTCCTCCTTGAATTTGAATCATTCACTCCTGAGTGAACAGGAAGGAACAAAGTACTAAAAATAATCGCAGAGAAGCACGACTCTGTACTCTGCCCACCAGCTCTCTCCCTGTCTCTGTGCCAGGCCAAGCCTCCCACGCACTGGACAACCGTGTCAGCCAGCCGCCCAGGACGGGTTCTGCCAAGGGCACGTGGCACCACTGGTGCACTCACTGCGACCCCCCTGGTCCTGCATCACCTCCACGATTGGCTCACTGTAACCTCCTAGCCCTGCATCTTCTTCATGATTGGCTCACTGTGACCTCCTGGTCCTGTATCTCCTCCTCAACTGGCTCACTGTGACCACTTGGTCCTGCATCTCCTCCACGATTGGCTCACTGAGACTCCCTGTTCCCGTGTCTGCTCCAGGATTGGGACTGTTCAGGGGAAAGCCTGCATATTAACCAAACCTCAGGGTTATTCCTATTTGCCTAATCATAAACAGGGATGGAATCAGCACTTCCAATGTATGTACATATACCCCAAAATGGAGGTTTTCCATGGGAACTTTGTAAAAATGTGGCTACATAATTTTCTTTACCATATCCCTCTCCCCCTGCTGTTGTGTAAGCCCCTGTGGTTTGCTCTATTGAGCCACACCCTTTAAACTTGTGTACTACACTGGCCTCTTGTTACCATAAAAGGGACAATAAAACAGCAATAAAGAGACCAAAGAAAAAAGTGGAAAAAGGACAAATAAACATTCCATAGATAGAAAGACAATGAAATGACAGAGAGAAATGGCTGAACAGATGAAATGTAGATTTGAGTTTAGTTGCAAACAGTGGTAAAATAGCTTTGAGCTGTATGTATCATAGTTTCTTCCTACATTAGACTAGCTTTAACCTGTAGGACTCTGTGTGTCAGCAGGAGCTGTTCCACAGCCTTTTTCACCTTTGTAAATCTCTGTATTTTGTAAAAACATGTTATTTTTGATTCAGTACAGCTGGCCTTTGATGTATAATTTGTCCACTGGTAACAATGCCAGCTGGTACTAGTGCCTGTTTCCTCTTAGTTCCTTTCAACTCTGGGCCTTCTAGTTAGGGTGAGTGAGTGTGTGTGGGTGTGTGTCTGAGTATGGAATGTTTTTGTATGTGTGTATGAATGTGTATGTGTGAGATGGACAAAAACAGCGTGGGTGTTTGAGCTAGAGAGTATTACAAGTGTTTGTGAGTATGTTAGAGACAGAGAGAGATAGACTGTGTATGAGTGTATTAATTTGTATTGGTTAAAGTGAGAGAGTGTGTGCCTCTATTAATCTATGTGTCAGAGTGTGTAACTGCAATGGACAGTGACATGTTGCTTTTTATGCCAACTGTGTGCAATATTGTTTTTCTTTCTTTCTAGGCATCTAAGGTGTGAAGATTGTGAGATGAACTAGAAGGATTTCTCACATACCTAATGCATTCTGGGTAGTCAAAGTGCAGTTCAGTGAAATGGTCCTCCTTCATCCTACATTAGAATTTATAATAGTTCATCTTGTTTTGACTGGAATGTTTTAATGAGCTGGTTTTTTCTCCAACACTGAACATCAATATTTATCAAAGGCATTAACATTTTGCTTCCACTCCAAATAAAGGTCGACCACGCGGGAGCAGTGACAGCTGTTGCTTAAAATGACATGAAAGTGAGGGTTTTAATTAGTGTTTCTGATAAGGCCTCGTGTTTGGGGAAACCACTCACATGCGTGTACAAACATGGACGCCAGAGGACACCTCATTCGGGGCAACGCAAACACTGAACATGTGCCACAAACACCACTGTGTGTTAGTGTATCCGTTTGTGTGCACGCTTGGCTGTTTGTGTTTCTGTATGTGTCTGTATGCGATTGTCTGTGAATGTGTCTCTGTATGTGTGTATATGCTTGTCCATGTGTTATCTGTATATACTTATCTGTGTGCATGACTCTGTATCTATGTGTATATGCTTGTCTACGAGTGTATCTCTGTAACTATTTTTGTGCATGACTGATGGGGTGGGATGGAGTCCTTCCTGTCTCACTCAGTGAATGCTGTTGCAGTCCAGAAGTGCTAGTATAGTGTTCCCTTGTGTTTGTCTGCACTGTGAGAGAAATTTACAAATTTCACAGGACTGTACAACAATTATATCATTATTTCAAAGGCTAGTAAATATGTTCTATATTCCTCCATATGAAGGTCTGAAGGACGACGTATTGGCCAAATGCCTCTGTTTGGCCACCCCTGGCCTATAGCCTTGTAAATCCTATTGTATACAGGCCTCTACGTGGAAGGTGCAGAAGCTCAGGAAACACAAAATATCTTAATTACTGTACTTCCTCAAGCTTAGACCACATCTTCTGTGCTATGTACCACAAACCACATCAAGGGAGAGTCAAGAACTTGCCATTGCATTGTTTGATAGGCAGTTCTATTGTGTGTTGCCATCTGAATATAAGCAGTAATTATCATTGTGGTTGACAGCTTTGCAGAATGCCTTCAATTAAATGTCTTAAATCAACTTTCGTTGAAGCGCCCACTAAGAGCCGCTTCAGCGGAGTCGATTTTGGTGCATTCCTTCTCTTTTCATTTTCTACAAAAGATGCACGGACCATAATATCTGCTGTAGTTTATTTAAGCGAACAAATGACAGAGAATTTCCAATTGACCGGTCATCAACAGCTATTGGCCAATTAACCGTCATAGGCAAAGACTCTTTTAACAATATTTTAACACATTTTCGGCTGCATACACATTTTCCTTTGTCTCCATGCGATCACAAGAGCCACGTGACTATCTTCAGCACAATAAGTGTGTGTCCTTAAATGAACCGCGGAAGGCAAACCGCCGAAACGTTTTCTCATTCTTCCCGTCAATAAACTGTTACGAAGAGATAAAGAGAGTTTCGAGCCAAATCTCTCAATCTCAAAGCGGACCCAACCACCCAGCCGCGGGTTTATTCTTCAGACCTGAGGTAATCTTAGGACAGAGACGCTTTCTTCCTGTACTTTGGAAAACGTCCAAGCTCCTGTGGAGCCGTGCGCTCAGACCAGCTCTCATTCGGTCCCCGGGGAACTGCGGGGCGGAAGGAGCGGCGGGGGGATCCAAGGGATTCTGGGTCGGTACCTCAAATAGAAACTCATCTATGAGACACAGCAAACCTGCTCATTCACAACATTTCATTTATATTTGATAAAATGTTTTCATTTTACATTTTATATACGCTTACCTTTGCTGTCCTCGAGACTCCATTTGGTAATTGTAATTGTTGCACGGGCATAGGTGGACACTCAGTTCTTGGCCAATTAAAAATATATTATTATTACTATTATTTTACCAGGAACAAAAAAATACTCGGTACAATTAGGGAAAGATTGCTTTCACTCTTTTAAAAACAATAAAACTACATACCCCTCGCTATCTCAGAACAGCTACGTAAGTCTTAATTTGGGTAAATAAAGTGAAATTTTTATGTAGAAATGTGAAAACATAGCACAGCTTTAATAACTGGGCCTCTTCCTCACTCACTGTTGAGATATGCAGGATGAATCGTAAATAGCATTTAGCAATCGTGAGCAAGCAAACCCTTGATGATTTGTATATCCGAGTAATGTCCTAGTTATTGCAATGACTATGTAATCATTGTGCCAGAATCATGTTAGATCACTGTGCTTGTACACACAAAGAGAACGGAAAAGCCCTTCTTATCATCACGCACAGTTTTCTGCTCAATCTATTTTTCTCGTTACAAAGGAGAAAGGGTGCATGATAGTCTTTGTGTAAATGTTCTTCAAGAGATGAGCACAAAAACTCCTGCCTTCTGTACGGATACACGCTGTACCATGCACCACCTCCCACAAGCGAAGAGGGAAATTCGCTCATTCAGGTCACGCGCTCGCCGACTGGCTCCGCAGCGGTGGTGTCGAGACTGTCTGCACAACGGTTATTTCTGGGACTGAAACCTGAAATATTCAAGCGTTTCTTAAGGAACTGCGCCGCGGAACAGCCTAGGACATGTAAAAAAGCTTCATGCGCCTTCTTTGAAGGAACAACCCTTGAGCCCCCCCCCCAGGCTAGAGTTATCAGACGGTATATGGTATTATCAGACGATGTATGGTAGTCCGCAGCCACACACATCACACAGGAATTCTTTTTACTGCAAATTAAAGACCTAAAGGTTAATGTAAACCCTGGAAGATGGCTTTGTTTCTTATTAAACCCAGGGGTTCACATCAGGATCATCTCTCTGCTGACTGGGCCTGTTTCGAACAGACAGGTTTAACTGTGTCACTGCATACACAGCAGGGTAGGAAAGACCTGTTACCGGATGTGAATGTGTCATGTGTAACATGGTACTGGAATTCCCTCCCCCTTCCAGTCTGTCACTCTACTGATGCGTTCAAGTCTTATCTGAAAACTCACCTCCTCCAGTTATCCTTTGAATAATCACCATATTTCATGCTGAAGCCTCCTGTTCTGCATTGCCTGTTTCTTCCTGTCTCATGTTGTCCTGATAGTCTGTACTATACTTGTCTATGCTATACTCCTTTTCCTTGGTTGTTCGGCACAGCGTTATGAAAAGCACTTTAGGAGTGTAATGTATGCACAATGCACAATATGTGCTGTACTCTTGTCTGAAGATTTTTTATGGATCAATTCCGGACAGCTGAAATCTCTCTCTCTCTCTCTCTCTCTCTATGTTTTTTTAAAGGACAGACTATTTAGTGGTGCATTGTAAACACTTATTGTCATAGAACTGTATGCAGTACAAGGAATGGGGGAAATTGAAGTAAATATATAAATAAATCCTCTTCTTGAAACACCTCCATGTATGTGGCAGAAGATCTGGCAGCACTTTATGTGAACTAGGCAATTTCAGTGAAGTATTGCACCTTGCTACAACTCTGTATGCTTAGACAAGTTATGTAATAATGTGTTCCTCCACAGCAGTCATAGTGCTGTTTGTATTTAAACAGTACTTGATGAACTACAGCATAATAACATAGGTACATGGCCTGTTCCTTGTAACATGTAACCATGCGTATTCACCTGAAATTCATAAGGGTCATAATATTGTTCCATGGAACTTTGTGAAAAAATAATGTAAAAATACTTTACTGTTCTGTTTTACAGTTTTAACCTATGCTTGAAAACTCTCCTAGATTCCTCAAATAATCAGATTCTCTACTCCACAAACAAAAACCACACAAACACCTCTTTTTTAAACAATAGACTATTCTTTTTTTGTTCTTATTTTTGGATATTTACATCTGTACCTATGTGCAAATCAATAATTTAAAGAAGTGTAAAACTTTCAAATGAATACAAAATAATATTTTACATTTCTAAAGGTGAGAGTCCATGAACTTGGTACCGAAGATAGAAAGAAGGAAGCAGAGTAGACACCTGAGAGTCGACTGAAATAACAGCAGACACCTTTGGCCAGGAGACAGTACGGCATGAAGGAATATTATAGTAACATCACAACATCTCAAAAACGAAGACTGTCACACCACAGTACATTAAGTCTGATGGATAAAATGCACTTTGAAAAAGGCCCAACTTCAGGCATGGTTTTTAGTGATTGGTTGCTCCATGGATCCTTGTGTACTTACTTCTCCATTCACTATATTTATGAATTTGGAAAACTGAAAGTAGAGTAGTGGTGTTTTTTAATCACTGGCTTTACTGTATGAGGTTGTCTCTGCCTGGTGATGTTTTCTGAGTTGAGTCTTTAGAGTGGATGCACACACTGGTGAAAAAGCAAGTGACCTGGCACCATTCAGAGGTTTGGCAACCACTGACCAATGGGGGAACGTCTGTGTCTCTGAGTATGTGAATGCTTCCACACCCTTGAGGCACTCTTCAAACAACAGGGAAAAGGAGGGGAACCCCTCTAACATCACTGGACATCGAATTGTTTGTTCTACCTGTCCCTGTTTCCTGACTGTCTTCACCCAATGCAGAGTAAACTAAGCTTTTGAATTTTGATCTTTTTTATTCTGGATGCTCCTGCTTCGTTAATGTGGAATGGGCCGAGCTGATATTTTCTATGGTACCTTTTTTTTCTCTGATTTGGACATTTTTGTGTCCCAGCCTCCAAGCCTGCTGGCCATACTGGACAACTGAATTGGTGAAATGAAAGGTATGAACGATACGCCTTTGCTGGGACAAGCAGGCAGGGGATGTGATAGAGAACTGCAGTGCTAGCAATAAACACATTAGCACAAAGCCATAGTCTGCTACTGAGACAGAGTTTAAAAACACAGATGAAGTTGGCTTGGCTTGCAGTGTGACTTGATTTTCACTATATGTCTGTGTACACCATCCTGTGATACTTGGATGTATAGCTTGGTTATTGAGTATTGGTGGTTTTAATCCCTTTTTCATTAACAGAAACACTGTTGTTGGTGTCATGGATGCATAGAGTTAAGAAAGGTTCCATATAAAAGTTGTTGACATTGGAAACTTATTGCTTTTCAAAAGTCAATATTTAACCAGTGCATTGCCCCACTATGTAATATTTTTCAAAAATAAAATAAATTATATTACAAATATAAATGTGAATACATTGTAAAATGATGGTAGAGGATCCTGTACTGTGCTATGGAATATTGCATTTGTTAAATTCATTGTATGCTAAATAAAACTTCACTTGCACTTCCCTTTGAACCATGAGGAGCTGTGTGTACGCTTTAGGCATGGCAGCTATCAGTGCATCTTTGATCTTCTCATTGAATTAAAATAGACACAAAACAATGGCAAAGTCTCCGGCCAAAGCTGTGAACTGATTTCAGTTGGACCTCCTTTATTGTCAAGCAACTGTGTCCCTTGATATCGAGAGAGAGAGGTAACAGGGATGAAAGGAAAACAGTACTTTGATGATGTAGGAAGTTTTCCTCTTCTCTCTGGTGTGATCTTGTATAAATCTTAAAGCACAAAGGGATACTTCTGCTCCCAGCATTCTCGTAGAAGTGACTACGGTCGTTGCTTGGGCCACCTGTTCACCCTGTAATTGGAGGGCATGTCTGCGCTGTGATTGGATTGTGGGCTATCCAGGTCTGTGCACCTTGCCCTCCCTCTCTCTGCGTTTCAGCTCCTCCTTATAGCAGTAGGAGCAGTAGTTCTCCGTTTCTGGCCTACCGTAAAAAGAGCAGTTCTCCTTCTTGCACTTTTCCTGTGGGGGGCAGTAGAGAGCACACCCAGTGCTGCGGCCTTTGGTTTTGTCGTGGCCTGGCCAGGCCCGCGGAGGGTCCTCGTCAGCAAACTCCAGGCAGTCCCGCACATCGGTGGCGCCGAAGCCGTTGGTGTAGGTGTGCGACTTGTAGCCGCCGGGGGTGCCGTAGGCGTCCACGGCAATGCCCCGGACCCCCACCATGCGGGCGGGGCTGTAGCTGTGGGAGGAGAGCGTGCGGTTCTGCTGCGGGTAGGTGGCGCAGGTCTTTAGGGTGCCCACCAGGGGGCGGTACGGCTCCTCCCGCAAGCTGGAGGGCTGCGGGTTCACGTCTCGCAGGTGGATGACGCTGTGCCTCTGCACAGGCGGGGTATGGCTGTAGTGGGCAGAAACAGGGATGGGTCTGGATTTCTTAGCACCATTACTGGGGGAAGAGAAGGGGGCAGGTGTCGGGCTGTGTCTCTCCTGCATCTTCAAGACCATCTGGGAGCTACGGCTCTGGTGGAGTACTGGGGATGAGCCTTCATTGGGGGAGCTGTCCGACCGCTCCTTCTGGAAGGCGCTCTCCTGCTCCGGCTTCTTCAGGGCCGTCCCGTTAGCCGGCGGCTTCTTCTCCGCCTCTTTCCTCTTCTGCTCCTGCTCGGCGCTGAAGCGCTCCTGGGCGCTGGTCAGGTAGAAGCTGATCATCTCCTCGTGGAACTGGTGCCGGTGGCTGGTGAGGAGGAGGCCGGCGAAGATGAACTTCCTCTCGCCCTGCATGGCCGCCCGCAGGATGTTCACGCTCAGCTTGACGTCCGTGCTGTACTTCCACTGGTCCCTGTCGCCCGGGAGCTTCCCCAGGATGCCCGGCTTCTCCACGGGAGAGGATCCCGACACCCTCTCAGTGGGAGAGGGGCTGGTGGCCTTCTCCGAGGACGACGTGCTGGCAGACTGTCCCGACTCCTCCTTGCTCTCTTTGCGGGTCTTGGAGTCCTTCTTCTTGGCCTTGTCGCCGCCGTCGCCGTTGCGGCCGTTGCCGGAGTTGGACTTGATTTTGCCGTGGACCAGCCCCCCCAGGCCCCCCATGTTCTTCTTCAGCTTGATCCCCAGCGTCTTGCTGAAGCTGCCCAGCTTGTTGGCCACCGTGTCCGCGCGGATCCTGTCCTTGTCCTTGTCCTTGCGCTGCTTATCCTTGTCCTTCTCCTTGCCGGGCTTGCCCACGTTCACGTTGGAGTTGCTGCAGACGGACTCGCGGTCTGAGTCCATGGAGTCGGCCAGAGACTGAACGTCCTCGCCTGCGGACGCGGTGGGGGACTCAGGCTGAGCCAGAGGGGCCTGAGGGAGGGAGAGAGGAAAAGAAAGGGAGGGAGACAGAAAGACAGAGGGACAGAGCAAAGAAAAGAGGAGATAAAGACAAAGAGAGGCAGACAGACAAAGAAAGAGAGAGAAAAGAGAGAAGGAGACAAAGAGAGGAAGAGCAGAAAACAGACAAAAAGAAAGGCAGAGAGCAAGTGAGAGTGGAGACACAGAGAGAGGGGGAAGAGAAGGACAAACAGTGAGCTCTCTGAATGGAAGAATCTCATCCCTCAACAGTTCAGTTCACCAGAGCTGTAGTCTTTACTTTTACGCTGCAGTTTTATGTATGTTCTTATTCTTTATGTATATCATGTATGTGAATGTTTGCTTTGCTTTGACACAACTGACATATATTTTTCATGTCAATAAAGCTCATTGAATTGAATTGAATAGAACTGAGACAGAGAGGAAGAGAAAGGCTGGATGATGTTGACTGTTCTTACAGGAGAGGGACGCACAGCAACACTGACTGCACAGTTTGTGTCAGCATCCTACAGCAGCTCAGGTTGACCACACCAATCTCCATACTAAATATCATGGGCACTGTATTTTTATGTTGTTTTTTGTATGTTTGTCTGTTGGATTTTTCTTTTTATCTCATTCATTATTGATGTGTTTACACATATTGTATGCCTCATTGTAAGACTGCTATGGAAGACTATTACTTTGGCAATATTGTAATTATTGGAAAAGTCATGCTAAAAAAGATTTTGAATTTGAAAGTTAGAGTGAGTGAAAAGGAGGAAGACAAAATGTGACGGAGTGAAAGAGAGAGAGAAAGAGTGTGTGTGTGTGTGTGTGTGTGTGTGTGTGTACAGGGGGACTGTGAGAACGACCCTCACTCGCAGGGCCAACGCCACAAGTGAGACACAAATCAGATCTCCTACGCTTACTGCATGGCTGCATTATAACCAAACAGTTATAGGTCTCTCTGAGATGTACTGTAAGTGAGAGTGTGTGTTCCGAAGACCTTTTGCGACTGTTTTCTCTCCAAACCCAGCTTCAGCTGTTTGTCTTTGGATGATCCTTCCCCCCGCTGCAGCTCAGCTTTCCCTGCAGAGAAGCCCTTGGCGAAGGATCGTAAAAGATGACTGAGTGCCTCTACAGCTCTGCCATTAGAGTGAGGATGTGCCTACTCATTACTAAACACCAAAGGCTGAAAACTGTTTTTTTATTTCTGAGGGTTTTTTGAGATTACTGTAGTGCCAGCTAAAACAAAACAAAATTAAAACGCCAATGTGGACCAACACCATATAAATAATGACTATAACCAACAAACTACAAACACAGTGTAAAGGGCCATATTGATTACTTAAATTAAGGCAAAACCACAGTAAAGCAGTATTTTCCAGTAGGACAGAGGACGGTGGTACCCTGGATTCTGATGAGATTCGTATCCAGGTTACATTCATGTAGCTGTGCAGGATGTTCAGCTTGGCTTCCAAGGACAGGATCAGACTGGAAGGAATGAAACAATTTACTCATTAAAACACTTTGGAGGTTACTGTATGACATGATTATGACATGGGTTATTTAGCTGTGCTGCATACTTCAGTGACACTGCGCCTCCGTGGAGCAAACAGTTTGACTCTAACCAGTGCAAATTATAGATCGCAATTTTTGCATGCAGCCCAACACAAAAGAAGGCTGTTCCCACAAAGCAATTCATCTTCATCTCGTGCCCCTTATTTTCAGGTCCTCTTTTCTTAGTTCTTTTAAAAAAAGACTTTGAAGGGTACAACAGACTTGCTTATTATGCTTTTTGCATGTATCATGTGCGAAGCCCACAGAATATGTCATCACCAAAACTAGCACTAAATAGGATCATTACAGTGGAGATTAAGGCAGACACAAGCTCAAAGTCTGGATTTAAAAGATGGGATTTAGGAGAACGCACTTCGCACGCCAGTTTTAGCTCAACTCCTTCAGGCTAAACGGCGCGCCCTTCTTGTACAGTGTACCTAAAAGTATGTGTCCCTCGTGTTGAAAAGTGAGCTAATCTTTAAATTCCCTTAAGTCAGAATTTTAAACATTTTTTCTTTGGCCCAAGAATGCAAATTAGCAAAGATCTAGCACGCAAACTGTCTATCTTCTTTGCGAGGCGAATATTTAGTTTTGTCAATTTGTTGAGTTAGTTTAAGCTACCCAGAAGCCTCCAAAATTACACCTTGAGTTTACCTTTCAATCACCTTTTAAGACCACAAAATTAATGTGAAGTTCTCTAGAAAGAGCCAAGAATGACAGTATGTAAACCCCTGGGAAATGAGTGTACCAAGCAAACACAATGTTAGATGTTCTCACAAGGCAGGGAAAGTTATATGCCTATCCAACCAAATACTATCCCTGAGTTTCATTAACTTATAGATCCCCCTCAGTTGCCTCTTAGGATCACATCTTCCTTGTCTGTCTGCTGGCCACTGAAGAGCCAAAGTGTGGAACTCAGATATAATTCCACCTCCCTTCCCCCTCTCCCCCATCAGTGTCAGGGTGTGTCCCGGGAGCGGGGCTTACTTGGCCAGCTTGCCATTGTCGTTGTCATCCTGCCCCCAGTCCCAGTCTCGCCCAGGATCCACGGCGAAATGGAGAGACAGCAGCCGGTGCTCTGAGTCCGTGAGTGGGATGATGGCTGGAACGGAGAAGAGGGACGGGCAGGCATTCAGCATGAGGGGTCACCAGTGTCCATCACTGGGAGTGGCACACCTCCCACACACTCAAACACACACACACACAGACACACACACTCAAAGAGTCAGGCCAGATAGGGTTGTTCATGTTGAGAGTGATCTTTAATGTATTTTCCAGTCAGTGGAAAAAAAGTTACAGAAAAAGAAATATTTTGTTCTACTGTGTGGCAGTAATGCTGGGACAAGACAAAAGTGTGTGTGTGTGTGTGTGTGTGTGTGTGTGTGTGTGTGTGTGTGTGTTTGTATGTTTGTCAAGCATCATCAGATAAATGACTGTTTTATCCCCTTGCGTTTCACTCCCTGAAAAACTCAACATTGCCATTTTCTTGGCCACAGTTGGCTCAAACTCTCTATTAAAGCTTGTTGATGTGTGACTGAAGTGATGTTCTGCTATGCCATTTGACACGCAGTAGGGCTCAGGTATCAGAACAATAATCGTAAACAACATCACGCCCTAGGTGGGATTTTTATTCCCTGGCTTATTATGCTGTCTGCACTCCTCTGGAAAGAGATGGAAGAGAATTTCTTTGTTAATAACCAAAACACACCCCAGACACGGGCGCTTGTTTCCTCTGCACTTTGGCTGTCTCTGTGTTTCCAAAACATGAGTGAACCAGTAAGGGCGTATTTTTTTCGTCTGCGTTCACCTGCCGTCTCTTTGATGCTGCGCAGAGAAACGGCACAGATTTCCCCTGCTCAGCCAGGACTCGATGCCTGTTCAGACTGAAGACATTCCAGCTTCTCCTAGCAGCTTAGGCTCACATTTCACTCACTACACGAGATGTGAACACATTTCACCCTGAGTCACCATAATAGTACAGCAGGGGTAAACCACTGCTCTATGTGTGTGTGTGTGTGTGTGTGTGTGTGTGTGTGTGTGCAGCTGTACGTGCAAGGCTGCATGCATGTGGGGACATGCGTGCATGCATGTATGTATGTGCATGTGTCTGTAGGTGTATGTCTATTTGTGTGTGTGTATGTGTGTGTGTGTATACGCGCATGTTTCCTTGTGTGTGTACATGTAATTGATAGTGTGTGAGTCAGCACACACTGTGTTTGGGGCAGACACCTCCCACAGCTGAGAAAAGGAACAGACACACGCAGACACCCGGCGTCAATGCTGCCGATTACACACATGCACACTGTTCAATTAGCAGGAGACTTGACGTCTTACCCAGCCTCTGTAATTGAGATCTAAGATCTAAATGAAACGCAGGCACTCCTACACCGCTCGAGGACCAGAGATGTCAGCTCCTGATTCACTCCCCAATCATTTGGAACTGCCTGTCACATAAATAAACCAGCCTCCACACTTCTCTGCCTGTTTCTCCCACTGGACAGCCTTTAGACCTCCAAAGCACGTATCGCCATGGAAAGCAAATATCCAGTGAAAAGGGAAGGTATGGGCACTGGCTGTTGGCAGCTCCCTGCAGAACTCTGTCTGGGGCTGGGGAAGGACAGGTGAGCCCATCTCTGCTCCCTCACTCACTCAAGCAATGTCAGAAAGTGAGGGAGAAGCAAAAAAATTGCATTAGGGACCCCCTGCCATGTTGTTCTGCAGTTCATCATTGCAGACGAGGAGGTATACAGCAGCCACCGAGGGGCGCAGTTACACGCTACCTGACAGTTTTGTCCCCTGCTGTGTTTGATTACTCCAGTTCTCCACACTCTATCACTGATGGGGTGTGTATGTGTGTGTGTGTGTGTGTGTGTGTGTGCGCGCATGTGCATGTGTGTGATGGTTATCCCCTGCCCTAAGATACACCATTGAGACACTATTCAGACATGTGACCTGTCTGCCACAGGTGTACCCTGAGTGTCTAATAAGTAAAAGTGATCTGGCATTTACGACAGTTTCCAGACTGAAATGCATTTTTTCATAACATCGAATTTACCGGCTCGCTGATGCTGGGAGTGAACATGTCAAAACTCGCAGTGAGCCACGGGCTGAGGGTTACGGTTTCGCTGCGCCGTGCCTCACTCCCCCCCCCCCAAACTAACACGCTGTGCACCTGTGCACTTGGTAAATAATGTGATTACAATGAGGCTGAGCCAAGGATCCAGAGAAAAGGGGGCTAAAGCCGTAGCAATTAGAGGCCTGACTCACGTCTGCGTTCGGTAAGCTCAGCGTGAGGGGCGGAGCCAGAATGCAAGCCCAAACAAAGGTGTGGAGCGGGTGTCGCACAGCGTGGGAGAACAAAAGGCTTCAGAGAGGAGGGGGGAGAGCGAGAGCCGCCCCTGATCCTTCAGCTCAGAAGAGACCGCTGAAAAGGCTTGGTTCTGCCAGGGCGCAGCCAGACCCCCCGTGTGAGATTTTGGGGCCAGATCAGGGGCTCCCGCTCTGCACCTGTGCCATGTTTTTTGCCCGCTGCTCCGCTCCCCGAGCTCGCGTTGCACGCCGCTCCCTCTCTGTTCCGCCGCCCGCGCCAGACTCCGGCCGCCCATTCAGCCGCACGCTCTCTGTTTACTATTCTTGCTCCCTGGCAACCGCCGGGGCTTGTCCCCGTGCGACCTTCCCTGGGCCGCATTTGCATAGATGACATCACGGCCCGCCCAGAATGGCGAACAGCGTGCCAGTTGTTGCTTTCTGGAAGCGGGGAGTGGGGAGTGGGCCGGGGGAGTGGGTCGCGGGGCGAGACCGCGGGATTGGAGGGATAAAGGAGTGAATGAGACAGGTCTCGCTGCAGCAGGGCTTCTCACATTTATCAGGCTCTTAAATAAGAAGAGCCCTGGCAGCTGCACGGCGCAGTGGTTTCAGATCTCGGCCTGTGCCCCTGGGGTTGCATGTTTGATACCCAGGAAGGGCACCACTTTTGAACTGATAAAAAACAAGCAGGATTTAACCTGAATTGCTTCAGGAAATAGCAGCTGGATACATGGATAATGTGTAAAAATCCAGCTATCTAAGTCACACTGGAGAAAGGAGCAAAGCTAATTAACATTAACAACATGCCAGAGTATGACCATCAGAACACATTCTCTTCCCCCACTGAAAGCAAGAATGTCTCACAGAGCATGGGGTTGGCAAAAGCGTTGTCACCAGAATGTGATTTTTGGATGAAACTCCAAAGGAGACTGACTCCGCAGAGCGAGAGCTACGGAGAGAGGATGCACACACACACACACACACACACGCACACACACACACACACACACACACACACACACACACACACACACACATATAAATCAGTCCCTGTGCACCAGACATACTTTCTGACTCATTGGTTTAAAGTACACTCTATACACCCATATGAAAAAATATATGTAAATTATGTAAATTGTCAATCCAGAATATATGGAATAGGCTGTATATTATCATATTATATAATTATAATTTATGGCATATATTATATAAAATATATGCCATAAATTACAAAAGATGCATTCAGGGATACAGATTTATGCATATACAATATATTAATATCAATGTACTTATCTTAAAATCTTGTATGTGCAGTATGAGTGGTAACTCTACAACATTAGGTCTGACATGGCAGTTTTGCTACTGGTTGCTACCCTGATGTATATTTCTGATTAGTTAACACAGGGCCGCCCTCTAGTGGACTAAACCAAATATTTCCTGAATGTTAAAAAGTCTTAAATGTTGCTTGTCATGTTTCCCAACTGAAGGTAAAATGGTAGCATGGTAGCATTCACAACTGAAGTGTAAAATGGTAGCATATATAAGGCATCCTGTCATGAAAAGTAAGTTTGAAATGTTCCATGAAAAGAAAAGGACATCCTTGACAGGAAAAATGGTTGGCTTGTTTTCTTAACCTAGTCCCTCCTGTCAAAATAAATATGGCCATATGTCATAATTTTTGGAATAGAAAATGACTAAGAAATTTTACATGGATCAGTTCTGAAACATTTTTTCTGGCTTGCACACTGCATGTCTATACTTGACTGATGGGCAAAAGCATGATTCAATTTTTTGAAATGATACAGCATGTACGAAGGCCACTATTTCCACTGAGAAAAAAATAAGGTCACTATCACTTTTCTGTGCAAGAGACTGTCTGGCAGCTTGCTTCAGTCACATAAGACTTTGCTCAGTAACAGTTTTAAGCTATTACACATGTGTTATGTCACCCAGTGTTTTTCACTACCATATTACACGTGGCAAATTGTTCTGCTTTTATGACAGTGATGGTTAGAAATTGTGTGTGTTGAGGATATGGCCATTAAAAGATAAGATCAGAGCCTGGCAGTAGGATGCCTAAAGTCAACAATAAACAACAAACACATAAACGGCCTCTCAGATGATGTTCGCTCTAATCCTCCCTCGAACCCGACGCGTTGGAAATCAAGTCCTCACTCCACATGGACACCACATTCTCATTAAACGCAGGATATAGAAAACATTCCTGCAAACAGAACGCTTTCTGTACAATTATTTTGATTGCGCTCAGAGTAGCTGGATTTAATAGGTGTTACGGTGTAGCTTTGGAATGAGCTGGGGCTGAACGGGGTGGTGTAGAGACGGTGGTCTTGGTGTAAAAAAAGCCCATTTTATGGGAGGAATAGTTGGAGCGAGGATTACGCCAAGGAAAACCTGGAGTTCTCTTTTATGCTGGAGGTAAATCTTAAAATAAACCGAGAGGGTTTGCTTGGGCAAACTCCACATGTATCAGCGAAACCACAGCAACAAAAACAAGCGCATAAAAACCTACACTGCTGGCGTGCCTGCAAAAATCCAGGTCATTCAGGTGCTGTGCGTGTGTGTGTGTGTGTGTGTGTGTGTGTGTGTGTGTGTGTGTGTGTGTGTGTGTGTGTAAGAGAGAGCGAATGTAAAATTCTTAAAAAGAAAACTAACAACTACAAAGCACGACCACAGACAACCAAACAAATAAAGGCAAACCTGCAATTCCTACCAGATGGTCTCTTTGATTTTATCTGATTCATTTTCATGAAGAGTTTCATGTACTGAAAACCTGTCAGCATCAAAAATGTACAATCGGATCAGAGCGCATGCAATCATTTTTCTCATAAAATCATTTGAAACCCCCTTTTTTTAAACAGATTTTTTTTTCTGCGCTCAGCAAGAGCTTTTTCAGCCCCAAGGCCCAAATCCTCCCTGGGACCCCTCCTCCACAGCCACGAGACGGAGCTCAGCTCCCACTCACACAGCGCGGAGGGAAGGGCGTTTCTCTCCCGCAGAATAATGCTGGACGACTCACAGTGTATTTACCGCCCATCCCTTTCAGGTTCCTGCTGCCGTTTTACCTCACGGCTTCCTCTGTCTGTCGCTCTGTCACCCTGCGTGTGTCCTCTCTGTTTTACATCACTGTACCGACGTCCGCATGACAGCATACATTATACAGTGTCGACACTATCTACTAGCTTCTTGTATGTATTCATCAGTAATTGAATTAGAACGGCGTCTGATGTAACGAAATCCCTCCTCTGCTGTTCTGCTTTGAAAAATGCTGTGATAATGCTACTTAGAAAGCTGCTACACAAATTAAGATGTTATTTATTGACTGGTTTTAAAAAAACCTGTTTACATGTTAAATACAAAGACATCCACTGCAGTCATCTGTCTTTCATTAATGTAACCCACCTATCTCTTTATGCAACTTTGTCTAATTAAATGGCAGATAACGCTACAAACCTGTGCAGCTCATTATGTAAATAAAATTGAATTAGGATTGATAACGCAGTGCTGACATTAGTGTTTGGAAACTGTCCAACAGTAAAGTGCTGTTAAGGTAGAAGTCCTTGTTAATGTTGAGTGGAGCTGCATAAGCAAATGTGCTCTCTGATCTGTGAGCACTTATACTGCCTTAAGACCACAGCAGCACAGGAGACTGCTTTATCTGTGAGCATCTAGAGTGGAGAGATCGCCCCCCTATGGCCAGAGAAGACATTTCACATGCAGCTCGACATCAAGTGCAAGTCCTCCATATGCAATGTGCCTGGCCACACGTTGGCTTTACTGCCGGCCCATGCCGTGTGCGTGGATTCTATCACGTGTCCTGAAGGAAGCCATTTGCAAGACTGTTTCCCTCTCGCTTTCTTCATGTTGTCCAGAACAATACAATTTGTGTAAAATTTTATCAAAATTAATTTTGCCAGGATATATTTAACTCTTTATTTACATAACTTCTACATTTAACTCTTTATTTTCCCCTAAAATCAGCATGTATTTATTTTAAGTGCTTTGGTAGTAAATGAGACTGCATTAACTATTTTACTTTAACAACATAAGCACTCCTTTAAAATAAATTATGTTGGTACCTTACCCCAGTGGCTGGTCTGTTCATATTGGCTCTGGGCTACTGTATGATTAGTGAGTCACCTTGATCTCTGCTGTCACTTCAGGCTACACCTCACTCTTTATTGTACTTGTTCATTGTATCCCTTATTCTGTTCTGTATTTGGTCAGACTGTACCATGGTTTGTACTGTCATTGGGCAATCTATATCTTGCTCTGTGCTGTAGCTGGACGGCTGTGATGAATCGGCGTGTCTCGTACTCTGTCCTGTGATTGGCCAGTGTTCATCTTGATCTGTCCTATGATTGGTGAGGATGTACCTTACTTTGTCGTGTGATTGGTCAGTGTGTACCTTGCTCTCGTTGCTGGTCCTTCTGCTCCATGGACACCAGGGCAGAGAAGTGGGCCTGGTCGTAGGCCAGGACCAGCGGGGAGCAGTGGCAGCGGTTTGGAGGAACCTCCAGAGGCAGGTAGAGTCCTCCAAACGGGATAGGAGCAAACGCTGAAACAGAAAGAATAAAATGTGCTACTGTCTGTAAACGACAAAGAACCACATTCATTCTCCTTAAATTTATTTGAGATTAGCACCTCGAAGTAAAATTCAATGTACTTAATTTAGAAAACGTGGTGCAAAGAGTATCCAAAGATTCTGTATCAAATCACTACCAGCCACCAAGGAAATTTATGTATAAATGTATTTCTGTTAGCATATTAAATTAGTTGTATATACTGTGTATGCATTTTTTCCTCTAGTGGGCAGAAGACTGATTAATCCATTAAGATGAGTAACATCTCAAAGGACATCTATATGACATATAGTAGCGAGCCATAATGCACCTTACTGCACTCCAATTTGGCACACGCATAACTTAAACTTGATTAGAGTCATGTTAACAACAGATCATGAACAGGAAACATTTTGCGCTTCCAAGTATAATTACATTGATTATAACCTGTGACCTCTTCTTGCAGTAAAATGCAAACCTAGCTTATTCTGCGCTTGGATTATGGTTTTAAAGGAATACTAAGTGGACATTCCTTGTGTGTCCTTGGGCCGGATGAGTACATTGCAGACTAGGCATTTATGTATGCCCGTGTATGGTGTTCATGTCCTCTGTGGTCCAACTCTAAATATGTTATACACGTTATCATTTTGGTAACTCTTCTTATAAGGGTTTGTTGTCTATGCAGACATAATATGTTTCTAAATGCTACTTACTGCATGACAGCATTCAGTACACTTACAATTAATAGCTGCTTCACACAACTGATACATATTTTTGAATTTGTAGTTGAAGTTGTTCATTTGTCATTACTTATGAAGTCTTTCTGCTCTCCCCTAAACAGTGCGCTTCATGACATCGCCAGTTCTTGTGACTTTCGTTCGCACCTTCGCCGCCCGAGTCCCGGAGCACGGTGTCTGCCACCACCACGATGGGCCTGCGCAGGACGTGGGCCAGCACAAACACATGGAACTCCTCCAGGCTCTCGTACACGGGGTCCTCCGCGTTATCCACCCTGCGGGACACAGCAGACACCACCGGACGTCCCATCTGCATCCAAACGGTCTGTGTGCGCCGCCCTCCCCTTTCAAATGTACTTGTTCAGCACAATCCCCCCGGTCTGTCCTCCATGATTTCCTTTTGACTACTTCCTTACATTAAGTAATGCAGGGGGATAAATTGCTAAAGGGATTATTTAAAAAGAAAATGAAACACAAAATATATAAAATGTTTACTTTAATAAATGTATTTCCTTAAAGATAGATAAAGAATATTTTTGGTACTGTATTTAATTTATCTTATCTCTTTCTGCAGTTTGCCCACGGGGCAGTATGGAGTAATGGTCAGAGGTGACATGTTGAAATTGCATGTGTGTTTCTCTGGTGCACTCTTGCACAAGGTACTTATTCACCCATACTACAGCATAGGAACGGCTACTCACTTACATTTTATGCTTAGTCATCTGGCAACTGTATTATCCAGAGTGTCTTAGCCAAAATGTTACACAGTGCTACAATAAACGATGACATCACTCGCATAACATGTGCATTAAAGTGCTTCTAGTTTTACACATTTCAAACTGCTTTATACAACTGGGAATACACTGGAAGAATTGATGCTAATTACCTCCTCAGGGGTGCAAAAGCTGTGTTTACCTCAGGGGCACTGAGAATTACATTTACCCCAGAAGAGTCAGCCTATTTGCCACTATGTGACACATCATGACCGCGGCTGCTGACGTAACCTGGGGCTCAAGAAAGCCAGTTCTGACGTACTGTGGTCCAGTTTGTGGCAGGAAGGCAATATCTCAGACGGGCCTGAAAGCCACAGTGATTGGGAAAGGTTTCGCCCAGATATCAAGCTGTGACCAATGAGCTTCTTTCCTGTTCGTATTATTCATTGTGGCAGGAACAGGTGGTTAGCACACATAACACTACGACCATGACAGCACTCAACATTTTCATAACGGTAATGTTTCATAATAACGGTTAGTGTCTGGGCCTTTCCTTGACTGAAACATGGTGCTGACGGCAAAGAGAAATCTGTATGTTTTTTCTTGCCGATCATTAAATGGTGTGTCCAGTGAACGCATTCTTGAGCACAAGAATGTGCATCCCTGGAATTAGCGTAAAGATCAGCTCCTCTCCACTGATGGTATGGTTCTTTGTGTACTGCTCAAACGAAACCCAACCTGCTATTTCACACCTCCACCCTGCTGCTGTGCTGAGTCATTTGCCACCCCTGCTTTTCAAAGCTGTAACAGGGCTGTTCAGGGTATACGCCTGACTGCATTTTTAAACAAAGAACAGAAAAATATCTAGCGTATCTAGGCGGACTCAATAAGAATTTGAAATTGAATGTGGTTTTACCTTTATTGTGGTGGGTACCTGTATGGACAGGCTCTGTTTGTTTTAATAACTAAGAATACCAGTTAATTTAAAAACCTTCTTTGGTTTCTTAACCAGTTTCATACCATCTAGCCCTCATAAAATGCCCAGAGTTGCTCCACTTCCCTCCCTCAGTGCAAATTACATCTGCAGAGCCTGCTGTTATTCGTTCTGTGAAAACCATTCTTGATCATATAAACGCATTAACGCAGACTACAAATGCTTTGATAAGCTGTAGATGTGGTATGCTCTTTATGCCGTGCGCTAAGCTGGCTGGTGTCTGTGTGGAATCTGAATTTATATCCATTTTAGCGGATTGCTAGCTGCGCGCTAAGAGCTGTTAATCCTCATTGTGTGTTATTGTGTGGTAATAGATCCACTTGAGGGAGAGGGAAGCAGGTCAGTGATGGTGGAGACAGAGCGCAGTCTTGCTCTGTCACGATAATCTGGCTTAGAGGCCGGTGATCATGGTCGCAGTGTAAAAGAGCCACTGCCTCTGAATACATACTCAGCAGGGCTACAGGACAGAAAATGGAGCAGTTTTTAGGCATTACAAATCACCCCACTGTCCTTTAGTGACATTCATCTGACTACATTAGCCAGAATCATATGACTACATTTCCCAAAATCCCCTTGCTACATTACTCAGAATCACATGAGTCCATTTCTCTGAAAGACCTAATTCTATTGTATTGCGTTCAGGTAGAATGTGTTTGTGAGGTTTCAAGATGTGTCTGGGCAGAATGCATGAGTGCAGTTTTAGGATATGTTCGTGTAAAAGGTGATGGGGTATGCTGGGTCACTCACCCCCCACTGGTGTTTGTGTTCTTGCTGAAGTGAGTCCGCGGCTCACTGGAGGCCAGCTTCAGCAGCTCATTCCACTCCCTCTCCCACTCCTCCTCTGTGTAGACCAGGCCCGACTGCGCAGACAGAGAGAGTCATTATACGCTCACACCAGGCCCGACTGCGCAGACAGAGAGAGTCATTATATGCTGACACCAGGCCCGACTGCGCAGACAGAGAGAGTCATTGTATGCTCACACCAGGCCCGACTGCGCAGACAGAGAGAGTCATTGTATGCTGACACCAGGCCCGACTGCGCAGAGAGAAAGAGTCATTATGCGCAGACACACACGTGAACAGACAGAAATACACATGACCACCCCCCTCCCCTCCCAGTTTCCACAGGACACACAGTGATGGTCATAACATGTCTGCGACTCTGGCTTCGGGCAACTGTCACCTTGACCTCTGCCATGTCTGTCATTAATGGCTTACTGTTCAGTTTATGGCTCAGATTCAGAATAGTTAATCCTGCTGGGATCAGGTGCTATGCGCGTGAGCGCCCCCTGGTGAGAGAGCTGCCACGGGGACACTGGCGAGGACGCGCCGCCGTGAACAGGGTGGGTTTGAGGACACCGGTGCCGCCGCTGACGTTAGAGACGGAGTCTCTCCCCCCCGGCTCGTTTCCTGGCAGCAGCAGCAGCGCCGTAGACGGGGCCGCTCAATTTAATTTGGCCTCTGCGAGGGTGCGTGTCCTAGAGGAGCTGCTGCCCTTCCGGATAAATCTGCCAGACAGCGCGCCGGGGCCCTCGTTGCAGGGCGGGGAGACGGGGCACCTAAGAGAGAGGAATCGGCACTACCCCTCCGTGCGATCGGTCCCAGGGAGTCCCAGTTACACGCTGCCGTGTCTCCTCTTCATCGCCGCGTACAGTCTCTCACGCACATGTAACGTCAGTGTTATCACCCAGTAACAACACTCTCTGACTCACAGGAGGCAGATAACGCAGTGCTGTGGAGATAACAGCACCCAATACGGGTCTCACTGTATTATTAAATGTGTATTGCAAAGGAATGGAATGCGTGTGCATTACTTTACTCATGGGCCTATGTGTGTGTGTGTGTGTGTGTGTGTGTGTGTTGGGGAAGGGTCATTGTTGGTTTGGGTAGAAGGTAGGGTTTGTGGTGGTGGAGGGACAAGTTGAAGGCACTTAATAGTTTGGGTATTGTTGAGGGACATTGTTGCTGGTGGGGGGAGGGACTGGGGGGTTTGTTGACGGTGGAGGTACTGATGAAGGGGTACTGTTGCTGGTGAGAGGGGTGATACTGACCTCCTTGTTCTGCTGCGTCTGCTGCCATCTCCACCTTCTCTTCAGAGCCTCTCTCTCTGCACCGCTCTTCATCATTGCATACAGAGACTTCCTCAGCACCAGGTCCCTGTCATGGAAACCCCACATCCCTGGCGCACGAATACACACACACACACACACACACACACACACACACACACACACACACACATCAATTTTCAATTCATTTCATTGTGTTGTGTTGTGACGCTCATATTATGATATGCATGATATCATGACAACAGCACACACACCGCCCTGAGCGTTGTGTACTCTTCAGTACTCTGCACATACAGTAGACCCTGACCCTGACTTCAAAACTTGGGCTGATGCTCACAACAGCTACTTTACCTGTAGTACCACTAGGTTTAGACAGGGGGCACCCAAGATCTACTACCCAGCATCTCCTGAGAAAACCAATCAGCTTTGCTGTGGGAGACAGTTCCAGCTATGACATCTGATGTCCCCCTCCAAACCCTGCTACAATCTACAGCACAGCAACTCTGCTCCAGTCCTGGAGGATCACAATCCTCCAGGTTTTCATTCTTACTTTAAAACAATGGATAGTGAAGTCAGGCTAAATTGGTTCAAGTCAAGGCCGTGACTGGTGGATTAAGACCATGATCAAGTGATTAAGTCCCAGGCTGAAGCGAAAACCTGAAGGTACAGTGACCTTCCAGGACCAGGGTTGAGTATCAAAGGTCTACAGTCAGAGGGTGTTATCCAAGTCAATTATTGTGTGTGCAGAAATTCCTTTTCATATTTCCGTTGAATAAGTTATCAAAAGAACATGACAATAACTTGTGAGGATTGCAACCAAGTTTCCTCCAAAGTTTCCTCATTACAAACAGTATTTTCAGGTTCTCCTGGGACGAAATTAAAAGGCTTAATACAAAAACTTGTCTTGACTTGACTTGCAGTTTATTTGATTTTGTCTCCCTGCAGAGCTTTAGTCATTGTCTACCCTTAAGGCTTTGCTCTGGAAACTTCTTTACTTCCGACTGAACTTACGAAACTGGAAACAGCCAGTGACAATCAGTTTGAGAAGAAGAGGAGGTTACTCTTCCTCCTCTTCCTCCTCATGTTCATCCACTAACCCTATAGAATCTCTCAGTGTTCTTCCACTGCAGACTTCCAATCAATGTCAGCAAATGACATGGCTCAAACCTGGGTCTGAGCTGTAGGACTCAGCCTGCATGTCACAAACACTTGAACTGGCTGAGCCATTCAGGAACCCCCAGAGGGTTCTCTTTTTCAATGATCTAAGGTGGTTTGAAAAACTGGAACCCAGAGAAAATACATGGTTGGACGTGCCAGACATTTATAAATGAACCTATCAAGGGCTGTTTACCTGCTGTGTGCTCAGTGCCTCCAACCACTCAGTTTCCCAGGGGTTCATTTCTGGAGTGGCCATTTTCTTTTCCCCAGTAAATGTAGCATGACAGATGATAACTATGAAGTCATCCTCCAGACAACAGTTGTAGGTGCCCCTTAAAGACCTCTTTAGAAACACTGGGAGATTCTGATCTGCTCCCTGTGTTCAAATCTGACTCACCAAGAGAGGCCGCGTGTAAGAGACAGTTGCCGTCCCCTGTGGTGGCCAGAGGGAGGAGCCGTTTGCAGCTAGTGCACATGGTGGACCACCAGTTCAGACGACCTGTGGACAGACATGAACCCACAGACGCATTCAGCAGCTAAGCAGTAACAAAAACCCGCATCTGAGAACCACTTAGGGCATGACTAGCCAATCAGAGGGCATCAAATGTGAACACTGGTCTATATTAAATTAATATAACATTTGAACAGGTTTCACTTTGGACCTGTTAACATTCTGAGGATACCATTAGATGAGGAACTGCAGTTAGTCTGAATTACTACAGTAAATACCTATTCATGGAAATTCCATGCATAATGTGTTAAATGTGAGTAAAATGTAAGCTATGGATGTCCCCCTGGGTAAAGACGCGTGCCCTTGCAAATGAACAGTGTAACATTGTAAGTAATCAGTGTGAATGGGGCAGTAAGAACGATTGCATATGACCATGTCTGTTAGAGGTGCTGATGCTTCCAAACATGTGACAGGCCCCAGAGAGCATACAGCATGAGGAGGACTTCACTGTGATCCTGGGCATGTCGGAGAACAGCTCAAACATGAACGTTATGGTTTTCTCTCCCTAAGTCCCTCACTAATTTGCAGAATGTACAGCCTCTTTTAAACTGTAACCAGTTAATTCTTTGGAACCGTACTTACAGGTATATCAGAATATGAAATGTATAAAAAGTTCTCTTTTTATTTTAATAGTAATGTGTCGTACAATGGCATCTCTTTATTTACAAATTATTATTGCGGCTCAGATGTGCTTTCTACGTCACTGTTTTAAACACTGCCACTCCAGGCAATCTGTTTGCCATTTTCACATTGCCTCTCCTCTTCAATGCCATTTCTTGTCATATCTGCTATCATTCTGCATGGCTTCTCTCGTAATGCACTCTGTGATCATTTCTTTGTTGGGAGCGCTTTATTAAGTCTAACTTGATTAAATTTGATATTCTAATATGTGGACGCGAGCGTCCGGGGAAAACCCTGAAGAGTGTGTGAAATTAGGTTAGGATGTACCTGCCTGACGGAGGCGGCTGCACTCCCTGTCTCATTACAGTAAAAAGCGATTCTGTGAATGGCTGGCCGCGTGGAGGAAGAAGCACTATCTTTTATTAAGGCTGATGTGGGATCTGCTTCCCGGCGGAATCGGTGAGGCCATTCATCATTCAGAGGTGTCCTTGGGGAAAAGCGTGTACGAAGACCGGACTGAAAACAGTGCTGCGTTGCAGGAGCTTGTTACAGCCCATTGTGTCATCTGAGTGTCTGCAGTGAGAGGGCTGTTCTGGGGCCACCGGGTGCCCGAACTGGCCCATGTCCCACGTGTAACCCAGCACTGAAAAAGGGCCGCAGTTGGCCCGCACTCAGCTCCTGCTATGGGGCTGCTACGATTGGCCTGATGCTTGCTCATCCTCCCACTCGAGCCCGAGGGCCCGTTAAGGAGCTGGCACCGGCCCGCCCTCAGGCTCTGCCCTGGGGGCCCAATGACCAGCCCACCCTCCCACTCAGATCACAGGGCCACCGGAGGTCCACACTGACAGCTCCACCCCAAGGCTGCCATGCTGCTGAGTCCAAGGAGAGCATCCCAACTACAGCTAAAGGCAGCCAGAGACAGCAGCTCTCTGCACTGAGTGAGATTCAACCGTATCATCCCTGCCCCTCTCTTTCTCTGTCTCTCCCTCTCTTTCTCACACACACACACACACACACACACACACACAAACACACTCACCGGCCTGCTCCAGGGCCGTCATGGTGGACTGCTCGATGAGGTCCCTCTCGATGAAGCTGCGGAAGTCCTCGCTGTAGACGCTGAGGTCGGGCAGCTGGAAGGTGTAGATGGGCATCTCCAGGGGCAGCTGCTCGCTGCTGCACTCGCTGGCCACGTGCGAGCGCGCCAGGGACACGATGGCGGAGCTGGCGTGGGAGATGCCCCGAGAGAGGCGTTTCTCTGGGGAGGGGGGTGGCCGCAGGTCAGATACACGGATAACAAAGAACGGGAAACAAGCAGGCTGTGTTTAATAAACCCGAGTCAAGGAAAAAACACACCTCTTCCTGCCAAAGAAAAATATTTATGAGGGAAGATTTTCTTCTGAGATTGACAGTTGTCTTTTTAAAACATGCAGCCACAATTCAGCTAAGTGTGCCCTCATAACACCTTCACAACACTTATCACCTTCACCTTCTCGCTGATATAGAGTGATAAAATAAATCATATTGTCAAATAAAACCATGTGTCTCCATATGTAAGCAGGGTAAGAAACTTTAGCAAGGAGGTTTGTAATAGTCTGTACCATGTAGAGCTGCACACTTGGGAAGTATTTATGACCTTATCGCCTTATTCCAAAACAACAGTGAAGTCAAGCTGGCTCCAAGTGGCACAATTACAGGTATGTAGAGAGTCCCCCAGGGTCTCCTTAAGGATCTGCAAAAACATACACTGAATCTCCCTACGAGGGACTTGGGTGAGCTGTAATATCACCTTACAGTGCTGCACTACGACTGGCAGAACAGCCCCCACACACACACACACAGGCACACCTTGACCGTTGTCCTCCTGCCTCTGTTGGCATGGCCGTTCGATCTTCCTCAGGTGTTGGGGCGTTGTGTCCCTCTCCGGCTGCCTGAAGTAGCGGCCCTCGTTGAAGACCCGCGGCAGGTTGGCCGTGTGCACCTGCCGCAGCTGCTCGAAGTCGCTCAGAGCGGCGCTCAGGTCCCAGTTCTTACCTGCGCGCACAATGCAGACACAGCACTGTCCCCTTTCTGAAAGATGGACTTGTACTCGCTCACATGTAAAACCCTGCCCTCCCCTCTTTTTCCCCTGCAGATCCAGTTACCAACATGGCCGTTACCTGCCCTTGTATAATTACTACAGAGGAAGTGGAAAGGCTTTTTACAGGACAATGTAAGCTGTCCTCTCAATAAAATGGGATGGGGCAGTAAAACTGAGATTCAGTGCACATCCAGGGAGGGAGGAAGCTTTGCTGCCTCACATAGGACCTGAGCTTCATACATTAAAAATAAAATGTGCTAATAAATGAAATATTGAACTGGTGTCACAAGTATGACAGAACCTGTCTCAGGCAATGTGCCGACTAACAGAGAATTAATGGAGGAGAGCACCTGATCTTGATCTAGAGTGTGGAAGAGGAAGTAAAAGAGGAGGAAGATGAGGAAGATGAGGAGGAAGAAGACAATGAGGAAGAAGAGGAGGTGGAGGGGGAGGAGGGAGAGGAGCAGACGCAGGGGGACTGAGCGTCAGCTGCAGAGACAGGATGCGACGGCTGGGTCTGCTCCAGCTGTTTTCTCCCTGACAGATTCACAGTCCCCCAGGCTGCAGAGACACGGCCAGACTCTCTCCTCTTCCTCGCTCTCGCCCCCTCGCGCTTCAACACTGTCCTTAAAACACCCTCCACTCTCAATCCCGCAGTCTATCAGCTCTGTCCTCAAAACAGTCCTCACCTCCTCACGGCCCAGTCCCTGTCCCCTCTAAGTCTCACCTGTCAAACTAAACTCAGCCGCCTCCCCTCCTCCTGCAGTCTCTCTTAAAATATCCCTCCCCCCTACCCAAACCCCTCAAACCCCTCCACCCAAGCCTGCAGATACACTGCTGAGAATTCAAGCTTATCTACAACAATCATTCCGGCAAATTCACTGATTCCAATAGGTGTTGACGCTGCCCTAGAAACTGCACAGCAGTCACTGGCATCTGGAGAAATGAAATTTCTGCAGTGATGCATCCCGCGCCTGTTTCATAACGTTTCATCACAGGGTGCCAACGGCTCCTTGCAGGCTGAGTGAAGCTGTGGGCCTGTTGTGTGCTGTGTGTGCCCCAGCCGCACTGTATCTGGGAGGGTTACCACACTTCCTCTCCGGCCACTGACAGACTGTACACACAGCAACAGTTTCCTGTGTGCTTCTGGGATTTACTCAAACGCCTAAAACCTCGAGATTCATCCAAGACCCTACAGCTGTAATAGATGTACAGTGCAAGGGAAAATTGCTTCCAAAATACTGCAGATGAAGATTTTTTTTTGGAAAATCTGGTTTCTCAATGGTTGTATTGGCACTCTGAACACAGAACCTTTCAACACAAATAATCCAAACTCAAATACTTTGAATGCAAATCGTCTTACTGTTTGGATTTCTGTCATTCAATCAGCACATTTCAAGTTTAACACAAATTAAGATTTAATCAGAAGACACCCCACTATGTGATGGATGCCATATTCTAAATATGTTGGAAGCTGAGCTTGAGTTTTAGTTCTGTTTTTATTAAAAAATAAACATAAACATGCATTAAAAATAAACATACTGTAAGCAATGATTAAAACTGATGATGACAGTAGAAAATTGCTTTTCAAATGGTACTTGGAGCAAAATTACATAGAAATTAAAGAAAAGACTGTGTAATAAAAATGAAAGCCTCGTTGTCTCAGCGTGTGGTTGTGTCATTTTTATTACAACAGGCTTTCAGTGTGTTCACTGAGGTGCTCATCCTGAGAGTCTGAGCGCACTCTCCAAGGACACTTTGAGTCGTGCTTGGCTAGTCGGGCTTGAAACTCATTAAATGATTTAATCTAAATTAAATTATTTTGTTTAATTTACAAAATAAACTAAATTAAAGATTAGGAAAAAGAAAGTGATGCTTCGTGTTTAATTCCGCTCCCTGGTCCTGATGTTAGCATGGGAGCAGTTGCCATGGGCACCATGGAACAAGTCCTTGACTATGGTAAGTATCCTAACCCCCCATGCCCCCAACCCCCTGATGGTAGGGCCTATGGTTTTTGGGCCAAATCCAAATCCCACCTGGATGCAGTGCTACAGTGCTAACATTTTTAGTGCAAATGCCAGTTCATTACCTCTTTTTGATGTATCAGCCTCTGCCTTTGATCTGAAAGCTGTAGCAGGACTGCTAAAATGCTTTCCTAGAGCTGTTCTAAAGAGCCTCCAGGTGCATCCTGATCCAAACAACCAACCCAGGATCAGTTTACACATTGCTGATCCCTAAACCCACCATCTTCCAAGGAAAAGATAGTACTGACTGAGGATCATTGCTTGGAGGTAGGATCTATTTGCAGGCACCTCACGGCTCCTAAGCACTGTCAGAATCCCTCCTTTAAGTTAGTGCTTGTCATGGCTTGCTTGTCTATTGTGGTTCCACTACCATTGACCAGGCCATATGAACACCCATGCCAGCTAGTCAAGGATCAAAAGTGGCAGTCCCCTTTGAACAGGAACATCAGACTTGACTTCTGAGCACTACGCTCAGAGGTGAAGACTCAACTCAGTCAGTCTGGCCCGGGGACAGTACAGTGAAAGGGGACTAGAGGATGGATTGAACCCAGGAATGTTCTAATGAATTTCTAATGAATTCTGCTGATGCTAAGATGCTCTGACACATCCTCACAACCCCACGCAATCAATCAAGGAATCCCTGCCAGCAGCTTTCCTCAGAAACAACCAAGAAACAACCCAAATCATCAACACCCCCCCCCCCCGCCACCGCCCCCGCCTCACGTCTTCTCTCCACCCCACCAAGGCAGCTGCCTGTCCAAGGGCCAAGTGTTCTTGAGACTCCCTGTGACATTTCATCCCGGAACACCAAGCTCCGGGACAGGAGGGGACAAATAAGCTGGAAGGTGGCACAGGAGTCATGCACTGGAGTCGGGCCAGCGTGTTGTTGGCCTGCATTCAGTGCAGGGAATCACAGTGGTGAACCTTCAGTCCTACAAACAGTGCTGTATGCATGAATGGCAAGGGTTTTGAAATGCATAGCAGGCCCAAATACCAACAGGACAATAAAAGCAGAGAAAGGCCTATCTCACCCCATTACACTGTAACATTTCTGAGGCCTGCAGACACTAGCAGGTGGCAGAGTGGTTGGATGAAAACACTTCTATGGGGCCGTCTTGAATTTCTTATTATAGCAGCATTGGAAGACCTAGACACCAAGACCATGAAGTATCATGTATGTCAGTCTATTCATGGGAAAATGTTCAATTTCCTAATTTTCTCACGTATATACTTATGGTTTCACGATACAATTGAATCCTTGTTCATTTGGACTGAAATCATGGGAAAGACTGTGTTTTTTACATCTAGGTCTGTTAACACCTGACCAACCCTTTGTTGCTGATGCTACCAGATATGTTTGGCTGGAGGGTGGAGCTTGAGCTCTCATCATAGGCATCTCAGACTACACAATTTCTTAAGGTCCTCACTGCATTCAGGCCAGAGCCATTTCAGTTTCGGGGTGAAGACTTAGGGGTCTTTATCTGGTCTAAACACTATAACGATGTTTAGTTGATAACATAAACTCACTCAGTGGCCTGTGGCTTGAGGTATACAGTTCAATCTCAAGCTCCACTTTGCAGTCAGACCGTCACAGACTGTCAACCTCGAATTTCCGTAAGTTTCTTCTGTTCCTGTGTGCGTCCATGATGACTGAGCAATGTACAAAATGTCATACAGTTACATGACCTGGACCAAAGGCTACCATATTTTAATTTGAACCCACCTCCCACAGAGTGTGAGAGACATGTGTTTAATTATGAACATGATCACTGTTCTGTTGCCCGACTGAGGCCCGGAGAAAGCTTGCTTTTACCGCTTACATCCTCATCGGCCCTGCTCGCTCCTGCTTATTACATAACCCTGCTGCTGAAATACTGTTTGTTACGTAACTGTACAGCCAAAAAAAAGGCTCAGAACTTCAAATGGATTTTAAATCGCTATTCCTAGACCATGTGCTGCATGCATGTGTTTTTGTATTATTTCAGAGAGGGGCTTTGCTGCACATGTACTGACAGCGCTGCTTCTTTCCTGAATGAGCTCCAGAGGATGGGCACAGAGCTCCGTAAGGGCAGTGCATCCGTAATGCAGTCACGCAGGCCTCCGAATTGCCAGCCAAGACTGGGCACAGCGGAGCCGCTGCGAGGCCCTCCCACCGATGCTCAGCTAACAGAGGACAGCTCTGGGAAACCAGACAGAAAGAGCTGACCCGCCCATCACCCTCTCTGACAACCACGCTCATCTCCTCTGTCCATCTTCCTCAAATTCTGCAGAAAACTGACTACAACAGCACTTATTTAAACTCTTTGAAAAACATGCTCTTTATATAAAAGGCACAATACTGATTATTTTTTTAAATGCAATTTAAAATTTTTGCAATTACATTTTGATGAGCTTGGTGACAGTAGTAATGAGAAAGTAAACACATAATTTATTTAGTGCATTTTTTTTTTTTAAAGGCTAAAACGTACGAATGGGTTTACTGTGAATCAAAGAGAAATCTTTTTACTGTGGAAGCTGGATGCTTGTTTTTGACAGATTTATCTATTTTCTCATAAAATTGGACTCTAGAGTCTGCTCAATGGGCTAATGCTCTGAAATTAGAGTCTGCCTGTGCTCTGATACGTTTGTCTGCTATATTCCTCCATCATATACACTCTCTAATGGACAGTATAGACACTGTATGATGTAAATATGAAGACCACTGAAGAGCTCAAATTCAACCTTTCAAAAAGGTTGCGAGGTCACGAATGGCGGTCAGACTGTGCTTGCCTAACAGTAATCAATATCCTTTCTGGTCTGCTTCCCTAGCCAATCACCTCATCAGATGCAAATCAAGAGATCACCTGACCTAAAGTAGCATGAGCCACAGGAGTAAGGCAAAATAACAGACAAACAGAAAATAAGGTGGATTACATCTGAGGTGGTAAGAATTCGACTACAAAACCCCTACACGCACTCGTGCCCAAAACTGAGGAGGAGGCACCTTGAGAGTCACACCGATGGTGGAGACTGGTCTGTCAGAGTCTAACCACGATCCCTTGATCCCTTGATCCCTTGCACCATGCCGCGCAGTCATCAGGGCGGTGCCGTCCCACGGTGGCTCTTACCTTCCAGCAGGTCTCGTGCCAGACCCGGCTCGGCCCCCGTGGACCGAACAAAGTCGGACAGGACCGCGTCCATGTCCAGAGTCATGGGGTCGCGTGGGTGCGCTGCCCAGCCTGCAGCGTAGGGCTCCGTGGTCGCCAGCCTTCACGCTGCCATCTGCAGGAAGGGCAGACAGACAGGAAGTCAGCGCCGCCACTTCCTCCAGCGTAAACAGACTAATTAAACACACCATCGTCCAACTGCTCAATTCTTCTTATGTCTTACATCATGGATGCAGCAGTCAGGCACATAGTACAACTCAACCAAAAATAGAAAAATAGAACTGGTACACACTGTGCCATTTCAATCCATAAGTCTGGAAGCTATTGTAATGAATGTTACTGATCCTTGCCATTACTCTAATGAAAGAATTGAACTTTATTTTATCTACATATGGAGTGATAATGTGGGGTTGACCATGCTTAACCCATTTTTCATATCTGACTTTTTGTAAATGTCTTGGTATGTCTTTCTTTATGAACAATGGCAAAATGTACATCACAAACTTTTGCGGGCAACAAAGAAGAAGACTTGTCTTACACTAAGCAGCGGCTTCTGACCACAGCATAACTGTGACTTCACAAGATCAGGGCTAGCAGATGCATGTGATATGTATATGTGCTATATGTAGTCATAAAATAAAAATTTGTGTATTTCCTGTATCTATGCATCCTTTCTATGTATGATATAATGCATCATCAGTCTTCTGTGATGTTGCAGGTGAGTGAGGCTTTTTGACCACTAGCATATACTACTGCAGGCCGATAAACAGACTCCTTGTTATCCTCACTCTGAAAGCTCTAATTCCTGCCTTATTTGCATGCCTCCTGGGGCACTTAGTGGTTTAGCACAGTGGACATCAGTGCTTTATGAAGCTGAGGGATGCTTTGCTCTAAAAGCCAATGCCTGCTCAGCCACAGTCCAGTGGCAGTGTCCCAGCCTTTCTGTATGCCTGTTCTCTGATTACAGACCACATTCCCACCGCTTATTAACCTCGACCGGAGCATTAGAGAGAGTGCTCTTTCCTGCCCGAGTCACTTAGATATTTTAACGATTCCGTGCAAAGCTCGGTTTTTAATGATTATGGTGTGTTAGAGTCATTCTTGCTGTTAAAGCGTGGGCTGCTTTCATGCCAGCAGCACAAAAGGCCATGCACTGGATTGAGCTGAGGCAGTATTGCACCATATATATACTATACATTAGGCTTTCATAGTAGAAATTTAATTATTAATCTATCTGTTTCAAAGCTGTCTGACAAACTAATTTCTAATTAATCCCCCTTGATGATTAATAATGTTTCTGTTGTATTCTGACCTGTTGAAATGTTTTGAACAGTCTAGGTTGCCATGGGAGACATGCCAATGAAAATCTACACGAATTGTTCATGAACAATTCTTTTCATTTCATAAGTACACTTATGAAACCAAATCTACAGGATTATTACTAGAAAGGAGGTAAAATATGCATCTCCTGACCCCCATTTTTGAATGTAAACATGAGTATCTGTCATTTTTACCCCTGGAGAAGAGGACCATGTGCACTGTGGCGTCATGCCAACAGTACAGGGCTTGTTTTATCTCTTTCAAGAGGAAAACATGCAGTGCAGAGCCAGGCAACATTCTGAACCAATCAGACGTCCCGGTGGAATATTACAACTGACAGAACCCTCTTCTGGGCAGATCTTCTGTCCTGAAACGCCTCCTCCAGATGGAAGTCGCACCCACAGAGGTCAGCTAGGGGGAACGCGGTGGCGAACTCGATCCTTCATCTCATTGCCTGCCCTGAATCCACCCAACATGGACAGAGAAAGTGCTACTTTATGTTGACAGGAGGCAGCTCTGTCCCAAGGACCGCTGACTGTGGGCGAAACCTCGAGTACGAAAATTCATGGGTGCATTAGTCTGAATCACGGCTGATGGCAGCCCATACGCAGGCGGAAGGGCTTCACACACAGGCTCCATTCTCAGCAGTGCATGCAGTGGAATGTTGCATCCGTAGGTGTCAGGCCCTAGATGAAAAACTCACCCATCTACAGGCTAACATCAGTTCTGTACAAACTCTGTGTTGGTCCAGAAGAAATGTTTTGCTTTATAGACAAAAAGTTCTTTATTGTATGCATAATTTATTACAAGTTCTGCAATTGTAAATATCAGCCCAATTTTGTTGACCTACATACTGCAAATCTTTTGCATATCTGACGATTAAAAAATGGATGCACTCTGGCCATTATTGGCAGGGCCTACCCTATATTTTACTTAAAGCCCTTTGGTGACTGTAGGATTACAATGGGCTTGAAGCTTCTTAAACTTTCAGGCCAGATTCAGTATAATCTATGAGATTACGAGATTAGTCATTTCTTGTAAAATCATTTCCATCTTTTTCTTGAAAATTGAGAATTCCTGAACTTTTCAAATCCAGATAAATGAAAAACTTCTATTGTGTAATTTTGTCTTACCAAGACTTTGCGAAGACTTTGTATCCATTGCTCCCCCCATGATGTAAACACAATCTCAGTATCATATTAAAACTCATTATATGCAACAGCATGTCTAAGGCCTTTGAGCTTTGTTTGAATCTGAAATACCTGTGTGGTACAGTGGGAGGGAGTAGGGCCTACCATCCCCCTGTTTACCAGTTCAATTCCCAGGTAGGCTAGTGCGGTTAAACCCTTGGGCAAGAAACTTAACCAAGACTGCCTCAGTAAATATCCAGCTGTATAAATGGATGATGTGTGAAACTTGGAAACTAAGTTGCTCTGGATAAGAGCTTATGCTAGGCAAACATAATGTAGTCAGACAGCACCCTGATATCTGCTATGTAGATCACTCTGGCTTAATGTTTTTCAGCATGAAACCTCCATCGCTTTAGAACACCACAGAGAGGGAAAATCTAATCCCATGATGGCTGTTTACGTAAACAAGCCCTTTAAGGACACAAGAATTACAAAAAGACTTCACACTCCAAAAGAGCAGGCACTTGTAAGACCTAGAAAAAAGGGTCAGGTTTCTAAAAACAGGCTTGTAATCCTCATTGTAATTTCAGAGGTATGGTCCACAGCGTTTTACTATGGACATTAACTGTGTTTTAGTCATCCAAATGAGAAACTTCATTCCAGGTGGTCTTTCTCAGGCAGTAGGAACACACTTCTGAGAGAAAGTAATAACACTACGCCAAGTCTGACTAGTATGCCACTTGTATGCGCTGTTTGGGTGTCTGGTTTAACAAGCTGAGGGGAGAATCAGAGAGGTAGAGGGAGCGTATCCTATCTGTATTTCCTCAGCATCTACATATAGGATTCAAAGATGCAAAGCAACTCTGTCATTCTGTGAAGCCACTGAACACAGTGATGAGAGAGAACTGAAAAAGTGGTGGAACCATCATGTAACCAGTGACTCACCAATTTGAATAAATCATAGTGGTTTTCTACAAAGAGCAAAGTCTTGATTGGTTCATGCAAGTCAGTGCATGGCATCTCCACAAATTATTTGGTTCTTAAAGCCTTTGGTTCTTACTCTCCCATCACTAATAAAAACTGCAGAGGTAGGTGATTTGAGAGGGGAAGAAATTGACCCTCAAGAATAATGAGTCAACAGCTGACCTACTGAACGTGGTCATGCCGCAATATCACTTCACTGTAAAGTTGTATTTCCAGCATGTGTGCTGATGTAACACAGTAAAACGGAGAACTGACACAAAACAGAAGAGCAAGCAATCACTGAAAATACTAAGGAGTGGGAAATTAAAAACTGAGAATTATTACTCTTTTTGCTAGGCAACTGGAATCATCAAGAGCTACTTGCCCATCTTAAATTTGACATATTTTGAATTTATACAGCTGGATATTTACTGAAATATCTCAGGTTAAGTATATTCTCAAAGATTCTCAATGATTCATAAACAATCCCACACCTAGGTATGGAATCTGCAACCCTCTGGTTACTCCTCCTGCATTGTGCTGCATGAAAAAAGTTGGTAGGCTGTTCGTTTTTATTCAGTCTAGTGGCCAAAAGGGAGGCATTATGTAAAGTGTTATAACAGTGCACAGAGAATCACCGCAGTGTAGAAATGATCAATAATTACACATCCTGCTCTCCTCACTCACCACACAAAGCCAGCTGAGCTAGTGTTACTGATGTTAATGTGGCCTTCATCACAGCTTCTAACACATACTGACCGGTCAGGTCCCCCTTAAAATGCACACACACACACACACACACACACACACACACACACACACACACACACACACACACACACACACACACACACACACACACACACACACACACAGGCATGGGGAATGAGGAGAGATGCCTCATTTTCCCAGCCCCTTCTACAGACTGTACCTGTCCCAGAGAACCTCTGCAATCATTGGCTAAGGACTTTTTCAAATGGTTCCAAAATTTTAAAAAAGACCATTTGTCAATTTTAAAAGAGATTAAGGGGCTTTAATTGTTTTAGTTATGGCACTGGAGACTTCCAAACTCCTAAGGAACAACATTAAGCATTTTATCACAGAATGAGGCCTTTATGGTTGAATATAAAATAAATAGCACTATTAAATTTCTCATTACTGTTCAGGGACTCTGCTGAACGTGTTCTGAAATACAGATCTGACTCCGAGGGCTTATTACTTCCTGCAACATAAAGATGGTGCCACAGGTTAGACGGATTAACCATACAAATTAAATATCCTTCATCTCAGCCATCACACAACATGCATCAGCCATTATAGGCATCAAAGACATAGCTTACAAGAACAAAATGCAAGCACATGTCTTTCTCCCTGATCATCCTTCCTCCTCTCCCATGAAAGGAGAAGCTTGTGGAGCAGTGGTAAAGGAGCTGAGCTTATAGCTCAGAGACTGCAGGCTCAATTCCCCTGTTGTACCCTTGAGCAAGCCACTTCAAAAAAAGTTCAGTAAATAACCAGATGGACACTCTCCACTGCATTCAACAATTGCCCATAACTCACAATTCAACTACATGGGTTACTTTTTTCTTCATTAATATATATTTGCAAGTTCATATACATATCAATGTATATGACAATTATATTACACTTGTATGTACGTCTTAGGGAAAGATCTAAGACAGACAATTTGCCCTGGTGGCTGGTGTGTGTAGAAATGCAGCACAGAAATGATGTGCTATGATAAAATCAGGGCCAATGAGTGAGAGGATGATATTCTTACTGTCCGTATTCTTCACTGTGGGTTCTGCGCCAGCCTTCGTGTGTGCATTCTGCGGTGAGATGTTGCGCTGGTCACTTTAGTCCATAGCCTCGCAGGAGAGAGAGGGACGATCAGGAAGACAGTGGCTAAGAGGCCTGGAAAATCAAGAACAAGAAAAGAGCCTAGACCATATACCTCTTTCACAATATACGTCTTCCACAGCTAAGACACGCAGAAATCTCCTGCAGTTGTTGTTGGAGACGACCTACTGGAGAACCCCTCCCTTACAAATTGAGTCTGAGAACTGCAGGGAGACCTTGCGACCTTTACTTACATGAAGAACTGCAGAATATCAAACGAACATCATGTAAAAATGAGGATGCAAAAGCAGCACTGACGTTCAAGCTTCTTTTACTGCTGGATACCTGACCATGCACTCACACAAAAATGCACACACACACACACACACACACACACACACACACACACACAAACACACACATACACGGAAAGATGGAGGAAGCTCCTGAGCATCTGAACCACACTGACCAGCCTTACAAGGCCTGGCTCATGCGTTCTCACTACTGTTCTGTAGATCCAGCCTCTCCCATCTTCCCCATGCGTCATGTTTCTCATATAACTGCCCTTGCTGCCTTTTAACATTTTAAGAGAGCCACCTCCTGTAATGATAGCACTTAAAGGGTATTTAACAGAGGAGATGTGCCCATTACTGCAGCTACAGTCCAGGCAAAAATAAACAGAGAGAAAAGTGTGTCATGGCAACCTAGGCCTATTATAGCCATGCGGACAGAATATTTTGTGTGGACGGCCTCCACAATATGCTGGTGATGTGTAGGTGCTGTGGGAGAGTGCTGTGTCTCCAGGCTGTCGTTTTGAGGTTAGAGGTTACAGAGCAATTTGCTCTCCGATGATCTCTCTCCAAAACAGGGCACAAAGCCACACACACAGGCACACACACACATGTGCACACACACGCACACACACGTGCGCATACAGTACAACCCACACATACAAACACAAAGGCAAACACACAGACACAGTCATGCTCCACATGGACGCGCACATAGGTAGACACAGACCTATACATGCACACTCTCACACAAAACAACACACACTCACGCACAGCGTTGTTTACTGCCCACGCTCCATTGACCTCTGCTCTCTCTCCTTGCAGTTCTACAGTATTTATGAGCTCACATTCACCGGCAGTAAAAGACAGGCAGACACAAGCACTGCCACTTCATTGCCAGCTCCTTCACAAAAAATAAGCAGCACTGTAACACTTCACTGTGAAATATAGCATGTATTTCTGTGCAGATATACCCCATCTTCTGTAATTTTTCTCATACAATACAGTTTAATCAAATCATTTGCATGGAATGCCAATGCTACATACAGCACGCACGTAAAGTGAATAAGCTATACATGTTAGCAGAACATCACGCGGTTATCTAACTGGATATGTTCTTGACAATGGTGCCACAGTTGGCCGCGTCAGTTCAGTGCTCTCTCATACTTTGTTTTTGTTTGTCTGTCCCATGCTGAGTGGAAATTGGAATTTTGGAAATGGAAATTTGTTGGAATTTTTTGTTGTCACTTTGATTCTGATGTGTTCACTAGTATCTTCTCTTAGTAGCTGCTGACAAAATTAAGCACAATTTTTTTAAATACTGAAATTTTGTCCATATTCATATACAATAAGAAAAAAATTGAATGCAATACAAGACATTTGCTTTTGTATTTCCTGCCCCATGAGAGGATGCTGAGTTTTATTTTTACTTGAGAGCCAATGCAAAAAGGCCAGACTGCAAGTTTTACCACTCTGAAGAAAAGGGCTCCAGATGACTGGGAAAGACAGCGGCAATTACAGCAAACATTCACAACAGCGCACTCGCTCTAGCTGGACAAGGACTGTCTGTGGAGAGGAATACAGGGCACAATTCTGTTTTTCTTGACACTGACACACTCTAAAGGAAACAATGCTTTAACAAAAGCTGAAAAGGCTTTACTTTAATGAGGGCTTTTTGTATTCAGAGCAACTCAGATCAACTCTACAGCTTGTCACAGTTTACGGACTCAAAGGAGCCAGTGACGATCAGAAGGATTTCAGTGATGAAATGGACTTCTGTAAACTGATGGATAGAAAATAAAAATGAAAGATTTTGTGCATTAAATAAGTTTCATCTTTCACAAAAACTTACAATAATCCACCATCCTTGCTGAAGAATGCGGATCTGTCATTTGAAAACATTTTCTGTTAAATTTCTTTTTCATCCATCCAAGTAAAAAAATAAGATTCAGTCTAACAATCCTGCTTTCATCCCCGAGGACACACAACCAACTTTGAGTTGAAACTTCTGTACGTTTTTTTGTCAAAGTTGTTTTCCAGGTTTTCCAGCTGGCTGACTCCCATCTCAGCATTCAGAGAGCATAGCTACACCACAAACAAGGCCCGGGGCAAACAGCACCCTCTCTTAATTGAAGTCCAGGGGCTTCTGGGGTGCTGCTGTGCTGCTCTCTTAAATAAGGACACACTTTCTGACACTCTTCTGGTTGAGCGCCTCATTGAGGTGAGTGGGCCGAGCTGGAGCCTGACGGTGGCTGAATGTTATTGACCACAGCCCATTAGTGCATCTTCCCATTCGTGTTGCGGTGTGCAAAGTGAGATGTATCTGAACCGCAGCTCTATTTACAGGTATTTGGGTCCATGTGCTTCGTGGTCACTGGGAGTGTCCAATAGTGGTGAAAAATCAACAGGCACTTTCAAGTACTGGCAACAGGAAATAACAAACAGTGACAAAAGGCTATGGAATAAGACACAGTTAAGTCTCACAGTGATTTTTGGCACTCAATCAGTGCATTCTGTGTTTCAAGACCTAACAAGTCTGGGAGCCAGACAGGAAACCCCAAAGTTCAGAGTGCAAAAATGACTTAATTCTGGTGTTCTCAGGCCTAAGGTTTTGGCTAAAGCACCTATTGTGCAAGCATGTAGCAAATTCAGGGTGTTTTAAAACCACATTATTTCCAATAGACAGCTCAATGAGGAGAAGCATTGATACACCTTGAGATGATTCTGGAACATCTCTTCTTACATCCAGGTAATTATCAGACCATATCCAGGGTCAGGTACGCACATTACATCTTTCAGATGTTAGCCATATACTGAAGCATACTGAATTTACTGAAGCAAATTAGTGTTGGAGCAGTGTCCCACCTGGGTATTGAGTCTGCAACACTTGGTTAAAATGCCAGCTTCTGAACCACCAAATCAGGTTGCTGCCCCACTGAGGGTTTATTTGTTCAAACCGTAAGTAACCAGTGGTTACATAGCTGTCAAACATTGTTCCTCAGACACTCAGATCAAAGACAAAAACAACATAGGTGACAAAAAAGACTCAAGTGACCTATTATTGTGGACTTCAAGGAGCTCACCTGCAAAGGGACATTCAGTCCTTTTTCACTTCGTATTCAAAATATATACGTAAACACACAGCTTGGCCAGGTGAGACACTTTTCCCAGTGTCAAAGGAGTCTCCTCTTGCTGACTCAGTGTGAATCTGTCCAATTCAGCAGAATCCACCTCACTGCACTGGTTAAACCACCATCTGCCCTCCTACCTCTGCTGTCTCTAGAGAGATAGAGACTGCAGACAACAGGGCAAATAGCACCTGGTGCCTAGGATCCAGTCTCAGGCCATCAATGCTCTTTGTGAGTGGTACACCTTGAATTTAGTGAAAAGGATTTTACCTAGTCCTCTAACCCCATGCAGACAGCTTCTTTGGAAGGTACAGTCAACAGCCCTCCAGTCGATGGTACCCATTAAGTGTGAAAAGTAGCACAGAGACCCCCCAAAAAGCCAGCTTAATCTAGGACACATTTGGCGAGCAAAACTTTGGTGAAAAAACTGAACACTCAGGGAGAAAAGAAGCGTGATGATCCTGACATGGCCAGAGTTGCACATTCAATTTCTCTGTGGGAGAGGGCAGTGAAACGCACCCACCGGAGGGGAGCTTCAGGACATTGAGTTCCCTCTAGACAGATTCCTCAAGCGTCATCAAGCTCCCTCTAGAAAGATTCTTCAAGTGTTAGAGAAGAGGTGATGTTGGGAACCGAGGCATGACTGAGTGGTGCTTTAAACTTTAATTTGAGACCATGCTGTGCAAAATTTTTCATGTGAAGCGTGTCATAGCCCTTCTGATGATAAGACTACCTGAGAACACAGGTTTTTATCCTCAAGGTTGTCATGCTGGTCATTTATTTCCTCTACTGCCTTGATGATATTTTCTGTTTTATATGTGGAAAAAAATTTGGTAATACAGCATGTGTAAATAAAGAGAGCTTGTTTGGAAACCATGAGGCCACATGACTGTAACTCGATGAAGCACATAAACAATGCCAGCTTTCCAGTGTTTGCTGTAGCTTCCCAGATAATTAGGATGAGTGTCTTCCAAAATACTCTCTGCCAAAGGTCCAGCCAAAAGCCTCCTCTGTAGCAACGAAACAAAACCCTGACCAGATCCCTGCTAAACCCTCTACAGCAGGCCCTGCTTCAACCACTATCAAAATGGCAACTTTTGAAAAACAATCCTGAAACCAACAGCAGGGATTAAAGGAGAACTTTCAGGCACCCGGTTTCCCAGCAAAAAACACACCGTAATCGTCTGTGCTAATGACGCTGCTGGTTATCTTAATGCAATAATAATTAGTACTTTCTGCATTTGTGGATGTTGTTTTCACCTCTAATTAGCATGGCGGTTTTCTCACCAATCCCTTTTTAATCTGCACCTCAGAACACGCTCCATTAACCATCCCAAAGCTTGTTTAATTCCAGCACCCCTGTTCCATTTTTAGCAGTAACACAACTTGGGCTTTATACTTGTTACTGATTTCTCTCTTTTCAGTGTGGAAGAGTTGTCTGTTAACTCACTGTAGATGGCCAGAATAAATGTGTTGGGTTCTCTTCAAAACTGGAATAATAGCTGATATTCTGCAGTGGCTGACAAAATATCTGCCCTTTTCTCTAACGATTGTTGCCATGCTCGCTGTTATCAATAACTGTGGTTTTGGATTTGGCGGAACTCCTCATTCACTAGCGCTATTTTTCATTTTAAGCAGTGTCTGAGGTCAAACAGGGTTTTTTGGCAAAAATAATGGAGCCATTTTAACTAAAACTCCTGCTTCCCATCAATGAGGGTGCCTTCATCTCCAGATAAGCAAGGCCCTCTTCTTCATGATAACACTTTCATTTTGAACAGCTGAGGATGTTTTTTTTTTTTTCCTGAGTTCTTTCCTTTCCTATATATTTATTTCCCTGCTTGTACCCTTTGTTCAGAGCCACTTGTGTTTTTTTTTTTTTTTTTTTTTGCTTTTTCAGCTCTCTGGAAGCACCTGTGCTGTTCTTTCTTCAGCAGACTCTCTCCCCTGCATCCACAGCAGGGCATGAGGGGAACAGGAAGTGGAAACTGAGTGCCCACTCAATGAAGTCATTCATAAGGAGTGAGCCAGAATGGCCACTGTTTGCACGCAGGAGCCAGGGGATCTGCAGGCCAATAATAAGCCCCCTGCTTGGGATAAGCATCAGTGTGAGAGCTCTCACATTTAACACTTGCCTAGACTGGCAAGGTTCACTTAGCTCACTGAGGCATGCGTACACTATGAGTTTTTAACAACATGGCATGAAAAAGTAACATTGGAATAAAGCTACTACAAAAGTTACTTGCATTAGATGCACTTTTTACTCGCTCTTTGTGAGTTGCTCAAAATGAGAGCATCTGCTAAATGAATAACTGTTAACGGTACTTGCAAATGAGATGTGGGCAGAGTTAGCAAACTGCCTCAAAATGTTACCTTGGTATCACTGTGTTTGAAAGGAAGTGCATGTGGCCTTCATAACACACTCTGCATTATAGCTGATATAGGCATTCATTTGGCATTCGTGAACATTCTTGCACTAGGCATCATCACAGAGGTCAGTATGTTACTCCCCATGTCAAAGTGACATAATTTCACATTAAGTATCGTATTGTCATACAGTTTCCTGTCAAACTGACAAACCCTTTTGGTTATTCTGTTCAGGTTCATCATTTGCCACATCAAATAGTGATAGCGCTGGGCGATATAGCCATCGCGATATACCGAATAGCTATTTTTAGTGCAATAACAGCTATCCCCGGCATGTGGCGTTAGGTTTCTTCCCGTATTCTTTTCCCTGTAGTCATATCTGATGCAGGAGCACACCTCCAGTTTTCCGAGGCCATGTGAAATGCTTCCGGGGGAAAAAACGCCACTCGTATTTAATCAATGTTGATATCGCAGCAACAGCACTATGCTGCTTCCATGTGGTAGATAGAAACACATGGCTACAAAGATAAAGAGTGAAAACATATGCTATGTGTTTTTCAAAGCTAATAGGTAAGTTAACCAACATATAGATTCACGTGATATTTTTCTGCCCCGGAAGCATTTCACTGAACTTTGGAGGTGTGCTCCCACATCAGGTATGACTAACGGGAAAAAAATACGGGAAGAAACCTAACGCCACATGCCGGGATAGCTGTTATTGCGCTAAAAATAGCTATTCGGTATATCGCGACGGCTATATCGGCCAGCCCTAGTGTTTTTAGTGATTTCTGGCATTGAAGAACACAGGATACCTCCATGGAAGGAAGAGAGGACCACAGCTTCACTAATCGCAGCAAAGCACCAAATGTACTTAGACAGAAGTACACAGAAATAATATGGAGCTGAGTTTTTAGGGGGAAACCTCGGCCTTGGGAAACAGATGAGGCCAGGACAGTCATCTCAATCTGGGCAGACAGTATAGCACAGGACTGGTTAAGGGTAATGTAATCAAAAAGGCAGTGGTGCTACACCCAGCATCAGGCAGCTTTGGGTCCAACTCTTGAGTGGAAAAGAGGGGTAAGCCTTGCTGGAAGGGCTGGGTGTCCACAGAGACAACTCCCACGATTCACTGGGGCACTGAGGATCCAAGATAGTCGCCTTGGCAACCAGTGAGAGAAATCCCTCCCCTTTGCAGAGGAGTTGATGATTTGCAGCCTGAAAAGGCATGGGAGAAAAAGCACAGCGCCTATGTACTGCCACAAATGTGCGAACAAGACCACATCTGCGCCAGATCACCCTTCTGACATTTATGAAAGAGACCATCTTTAAAACCACTGTGGGGTCATTGCAAGTCCAGCTACTTGGCCCCAAATCCACACTACAACACAAACAGGATAGCAATGTCTCAAACTGTGTGTATTTATCAAGTCTGTCTGTCTAGGTAAATCAAGTGTATACAATTTTAGAATACATATCACCATTAATGCAAAATATTGTTTTTTTTTTCAGAAACACTCAACTTATCTCCAATTTAGCCTGAGAGGATGTGTTCTTGCAAAGCACTCAGATTAAAAAGAACTGCTGTGTCCTTGGGAAAAATAAAAAGGTTTCTCTCTTGGCATCAGATATAGACTTGGAAACACAGGCCTCTGTCAGGTTACAATGATGTTGACTTTATAGCCAGCAGTGAGGGGCCAGTTGTCTGTGACCTGCAAAATCTGTTCATCTCTGAGAGCAAGGGAGTCAGAGACAGGGAGAGAGAGTAAAAAAATAGACAACAAAGATAGAGACAGACAGTGGGAATCAGAGCCAGAGAGAGTCAGAGAGAGTACAGAGTCAGAAAGAGCAGAGGGGTAAGTCACATGGATCCCAAACCAAAGCTTGTCTGCAACAATTAATTTATGATCAGGCCTAATGCAACCTGTCCACCAAACAGTGAAAGGGGAAGAAATTCAAGTAGTGGAGGAGTATACATTTGCAGTGGGTCATGCTGGACAATACGCTAAAATGGGGAAAATGCACAGAGCTATAAGAAAGGACATCTTTTTTCATCTGATTTTAAACATATTCCTGATGCTTTAGACTTTAGCGGGCACAGGTGGTCCTAGGACCACAGCTCATAGCAATGTTTCTTATATATTGTCAGCTATGTGTTGTGTGTTGTATATGGTGCTTAATGTTGAATAGTAGCCTACAACAGTGTTATGGTGTCACTGATGACAAGTACAGACAGCCCTTTGTTTCCTCATCTGAAACAAACAACACATAATCCAGCACATAGACTAATTGATCTTGTAAGACCTTGGAAACAGAGTGAATCATCAAGATTTCAATAAAAATGTGTTAAATGCAAAAGGTTAAAGAGTTTCAGATACTAGTTTGTTGAATTTTTGGTGCTTTATGCAGAATTCTTTCTTTTTTTCTATCAAGCTTTTCTCAACAAAGGGGTGAATGACCATATATTCACTTATTACTTCATGAAACAGACGGACCTTTCCAACAATTACTTATTGAGGTAAAAGACACGTAATTGCTTGAGTTTCGATGTGATGTCTTTTTCAGTCAGTTCTCCCCTTTGTATTTTAGATAATCTATACTGCCTGTTGGATCACATTTAATATTTAACTTCCATTCATATTGACCTAAGTATTAAAAACCTGGAAACAAGCATAATCTTACTGTCATGTATGGGCACATCATTGTATGCCTTTCCTATGTCTCAAAAAACGCCGAGCTGTGAGAGGCACAGCATACCGCACGCGACCCGTGAAAGCGGTGTTATCGCTCCGTCATTACCGTGAAATCAATTCCCGTTTTAGCCCGCCGCAGCGCGAGAGTCTGTCTGTGGCACGCGCCTGCTTTTTAAAGATCTCGCACCGTGGGGAGGTGCTGCGAGACCTGCCATTGACAAACCATCTGCTGCTTCCTTTTCTACCCGACGGCTTCGAGAGGCCCAATCTTGTGATCTGCCCTGCGTCACTCTCCAAAAAAGTCTGCAATAACAATCACTGGACCATGCCAACACCCTAGCGTGATGACATTGTTATTTTTTTTTCTTCTCTGAAGCACTTCGTTTCACAGTTTTAAATGAACCCCGACAGTGATTAAGCATAAAGTGTTTTCGAGAACAGTGGCTACAGTGCTAACACCTAATTCAAAAATTTGGTATGAGATTCTAAAATGCAACATAACAGCAAATTTAAAATTTTATATGGTTTCACTTATTTTATGATAATAGGTTTCCTTATAACTGTTTCTAATGTTTAAATAGCCCTTTGTGCGATCTGCGTTCTTCAGGTTAACTACGCCAGATGAGCACTAGTTTGTTACCTATAAGCTTTAAATAGGTTGAAATGTTGAAATTTGTGTGACTTGTGTGGTTTCTGTATAATTAGTCAGCTATAGGTGTGTTTCAAAGATGTAGTCCATATTATATTTAGTCTGTTGTGACTAATATAGTTTATCATTACATTACATTATTGCCATTTAGCAGGCACTCATCTTACACAGGTTATCATTTCTATCTGTTTATACAGCTGGATGTTTACTGTGGTAATTGCGGGTTAAATACCTTGCCAAAGGCTACAACGGCAGTCCTCCAGTAGGGAATCAAACCAGCAAATATTCAGTTATAAAATCTGGTCCATACCGCTACACCACACTGCTGCCCACACACCACACTGTAGATCTGTACATCTATATATTTTTGATATACTTGATCAGTACACTATTACTAAAAAAAACTGGCAAACCCAGTTGTGGCTGAATGTCTGTTGTCATCTTTTCAAAAGCAAGCTGCAGCATACTGTGCATAATCATTTCAGTGTTCCATTGCTGAAGTTTTAAGGTGTCAATTAAGCAGAGTTGAGCTACCACGGCAATTCTTCATCTAATACATGCTAAAGATTCCAAATCAAGTTCATAGTAAAGATTCTAAATCAGTGCATGGTGAAAAATCTAAATCAAGTGAAATTGCACATGACAGAGCTCTTTTCTGTGGTCTAAAAGGCCACACAATCCCTAAATAATGCATTACTCTTCAAAAAGTACATTTGACTTTCTAGTTGATTTTGTACAAAGAAACTGTGGGAACTGTTAATAAGAACAACTGGTATTACTCAATATATTAAATATGTGGTTCAGCATATTGATAATTTTTCTCAACAATACAACTGGGTGCCTGACAATACCAGTTTAATTATGCCCCTGGGGGCTGTGTTGAAGGTCTCTGAGTGAACGGTCATGGTCATGAAACAGTGATCTACCTGCAGCCAAAAACACCGGAGCGCTGCTCTAAAACAGAAGTAAAAAAGAGATTCTTTTCCTTTCACACTACGCTTGATGATGATGGTAAATCACATCACATCTACTTTCACTGCCTGGTTGCCTGTGAATGCTTCATCATCACTGTCAAGTGTGGTCACTGACAGTGCTGAATGTAACAACACCTATTAAAATAGCCTCAAAAATCACCTCAAAAGAAAAAGGACATGATTTGTGAAAACATATTGCCCTGGTCAATTAAAAAGACTGATACAAGTTCATTTTGTATTTCTCTCTGATGGGGTGGGTGAATCAATGAATGAAAACAACACTTTGTGCTCTCGAGAACTAAAATCTCACTCTATTGATTGCTGTAAACATTTTCTATTAAAGCTGTTTTTAGGAGCTACAACAGTGACAGCCCACACATCACTCCACAGCTAAGGTGGTCACCTCGCGTTTCAATGTGCCCTGACTGAGCAGGCTGATTGAGTGGCAATTTACAGATTGAGGACATGGCTGCATATCGTACCATCTGTTTGTTTGTTTTTTTTTTTCCAAGAAATACAAAACAATTTGCGAGAGATTAAGCTTTCATGGCAACCAGTTTTCCATATTCAGTATTTCCTTGACATAAGGGATGAAACAATTCACAGCCAATATAGAACAGGTGAAATATTTGGTGAGGCAATCAACTGAGCAACTGTGACTCTCTGTAAAAAAAGATTGTTAATAATGTATACAAAACCTTAAGCACATAAAATGCAGAAATAAAGGACAATGTAACATAAAATAAATATCATGTCCAACAGTAAATAACTATTAAAAGCACATACGTATGTCCTTATAATTTATTATCAAAGTGTAAGTGCTCTTACCATGAGTTGTTAGTCTTGGGGACAGATTCTTTTACTTCAGAAAAACATCACACTGTTCATTGGAGTCCACATGATCTTATCCCCAGCTTCAGACAGGAAAGACTTCTGAATCCCTGCCTACAAGGATGAGGAAACAGAGACAAACTAAGGACAGAGGCACAAACTGGGACAAACCCTTTGACTGTGTGAGACACACAAGCAGAGTGTCATTTCAAGCGTTTGCACTGTGCAAACTCATGCTGTGATCTGCACTGCATCGATTTCACTCCTTATATGCAGAGATGGAAATGCAAGGCAGCAGACTGCAACAAGACTTCAATATGACTCACTCTGTATACTCTGTTTATATGAACTCGGTTCAGCCTTCCTTTTTAAAAAATAAAACATACTTACCTTTCAAAATATGGATTGCATTTCCCATTTCCAAAACATCAACGATGTTAACATGCATGCTGGATATCAGCTCATGGTGAATCTGACAAGTGATTGAATCTGCTAAACCAGCTGGTTACACTGTAATTACTTATTAGCAGAACAGAATTATATAAACAGCATGTTGACTACACTCCTACTTAGCGTCTTTTAACATTATGGTGTTGTTTGTTACACAATAAGTGTGTGTGTGTTTGTGTGTGTGTGTACTGCCAGACTGGTCTTCAGTCCACAATACACTGAGAAATATATTGCCACAACAACACAGCTATGTGCAGGCGAGACGTAAACTGGTGCTACCAGTAAGTATCAGGGCGTGAAGGTCAGGCCCAAACTGAGTTATGAGCGAGGTGAAGAGGATTTTCACCATGAAAATCTGAATGTGCCAGGAGGGCGAGGAATTCACTTGCTGTTGCTCCCAGGGCGTCCTGGGAATATGATTCAGAGTGCTAGGCTGAGCCAGCAGTCTCCGCGTGCTCGTGGGCTTCCATAACACAGCGTGAATCACCACCACTGGCTGAGAACGTCTCCATCTCACAAACCCGTGACTGAAACATGCCACCCATCTCCGTCCATCACGGCACTCAAGTGAAGGCCAGGTGCAGATCTTTCATCACACCGTAATAACTTGGCAACCCAGTTTACGGGAGGTGGACAGCAGAGCCCCTTTTAGACCAACATGTGGTGTTGTGGATGGCCTCTGTACTACAGAAGAGCCACCAAACACAATCCTCAGTTTTTGTTGACACTTTACCCACCAATACTTCTCATAGCTCTGATGATGAGGTCTTATTTACTACACTAAAACACTGTTCATCATATTATGAATTATTATATTGATACATTTCGTACATGCTCTTATCCCAAATGACTGAAAAAGCCATCATGATAAGACAATGCATAACACACAGGCGCTAAGAACATGAACATAAACACAGTGCTGGGGATAAGATCTTGTGGACAGTCACTGTGCCTCTAGGTGAAAAACTGTGCTTAAATATTGTGGTACTAGTGTCAAAAAATTACATCTTATTAGCGTGCACATAGAGCCTAATAAAAGTCTAAAAAGTAAATATTTGAATTATCCTTTGATTGTCCCTTACAAAATAATGAATGACTTCTTATATCATGTACAGTAAAACAAGAAAAAGTACTGCAGTCCTGCTGGATTCGGATTTGCTCTTCAGATGATGTAAACAACACACAGCAAAAATCTGGTTCCACTCAAAGAAGGGTTGAAAACAGCATGTAATCAGAAGTGACAGAGCAGGCCCGCTGTGGACTTGCTCTTGTGCCTGTTGTTTGCTCACTATTTGCATTTTTGTACCTCGCTTTGGATAAAAGCATCTGCCAAATGAATAAATGTAAATGTATAAATTCCCATCTAACGGTCGCTCTGGGTTATCCTTGGTCAGCCCACTCTGAACGTGGACCCCGTGCGGCAGCGGGAAGCGATAACAGCAGAGCGGTGAAATAAATGGCTGTGCTTCCGATGCGGCTAACACACCCCAGCCTCAGACCGGGGGAATGTCGCACGAGGAGCAGACGCCTCTGGTCGGAACGGCTTGTTTTGGAAAGAGTGCGGTGACACACAGGCGTGACACGGTGCTGACGCGCCTGCGCCCCATCTGAGCGTCCCGCCACGGCCTCTGCTGAGGACTTCTGGAGCAGAAGCAACGCTGAGATTTTAGTCTGTAATCAAGAGGTTGCAGGTTTGGTTCCTAGGTAGGGCCCAGCCATACGATACGCAAGCTGAATGCCTTCAGAAAATATCTGCTTGCATAAATGGATTCCTCTTTCATCCTTGATAAAGGTATCTGTAAGCAGCTTCTTGAAAATGTTCCAGATTCCAATCATGGTACCAATTTCCTCACTACATGATTGCAATTTAAAAAAAATTCCCCCTTATTTAGCCTAACGTATGGAATTGGCAATTTGAGCACCTGCTCATCTGACACACTAAAATCTACTAAATAAGAAATGGCAGTCATTTCTCTGTAGATCCTGGCTATGCCCGTAGACCAGGCTCCATGGCTCTGAGACAATGTTCACACTGACACGTTTGATGGTGATAGATTGTGAAGAACAGCGTGTCAAAACTCAAGCAGCAATGTGGAGTGGCAGCTTGCGTGTCCGCACTGAAACCTATACCATGAGGAGGCAGAGACAGAGAGGGGAAATGTCCTCTTTGTCCTTTATGTCCATAAATGGAAAACTGTCTAAATTCCCATTTATAGGTAACCTTTTTTCACAAAATATTTTCTGGAAAAGACCTGTATGAAAAACTGAAAAAGATGACTCACGTCAAGATGACTTATAATTGCTCTGAAACAAATGTCAAAGATTGTCAAATATAATTTATACAGTCAAGACACACACAAAAAACTATGCAATTAGCATAACAGTGTTACAAATTAATAGGTTTTCAGAGGATACAATTACAAAGTAAAGTGCACATTTCAAAAACAGACTAAAACTCTAAAGAGGTAGAGGTATGCCTTCAGGAGAACACAAAACTTAAGAGGAGAATATGCATTCCTAACTTTGGAAGCCAGTTCACTTCGACAGAGAGGAGAAAGAACAAAATTTAGCAACGGAAGAATGAGGAGACAGAAGAGAGTCTAAAACAATGTGTTGGCCTGTCTAATCCATCCATTGCACAAATCAGCGTTAAACCACAGATAAAGAGGAGCAGAACGGTGCACACAGCAGTAAGCAGGAACAAAGGGTTTTTAAGTGAAGTCAAGCAGCAGGACTTGTGCAGTCCTGGGCAGGATATGAGAGGTGATCAGCATGTTACAGCAACAAGAGAGGAGTTAATGGGAGCTCATGCGAATAAACAGACGCAATCACGGATCACAAAGCTGCGGTGGTGTTTGAAGGCAAGCCTTGCTCATCTGCCATTTAAAGCAATTGGAGTGCTCATGACTCAATGTCTGAGTTACTATTCAGAGTGAAGATCCACGCCTGTGTTCAGCCTTGAGATCAATGGCTTGGAATCAATTTCAGGCTCTCTGTGTTATTCCCAAACCTGTGATGCAACAATTCAAGTGTTTGTTGCAACTTATATGTTTAATATTTATTGCGTTGATAACATCTATTGCTACAACTAGCAAATAATACCTGATTGTATGCAATCAACATTTGTCATCAACGTTCACTTGTATTTCAGTACATGACTTTCCATACCATAAAACCATTAAGGTTTGCGTCTGATATGGCTATAGTGGTGCTTTTTGGCTTGAAGTCTGATGAAAGGATCATTACCTGGCCATGGGCCAAGGTTGTTGACCTCCTGTGTGGTCATCGTAAACAAGGAAAAAGACTCAAGAAAATGGGGTGAAGGAAGCATGCTGTGAGCAGCTGGTGTGGAAAGGAAATGCTAAGTGTGATTTTTCCAGTCGCAGTCAGGACTGGTATCTAGGTTTACTGTCTGTAAATTCTCCTCCCAAATCTTCATTTTAAATTTCAGCTAAACACAAGTACTATGCATTGCAATTAGCACATTTTATTATGAAAATTTTTATTGAATCCTGGGGTGAGAGAGGGTCAGTCAGAGAGGACACAAACAATAAAATCTCTGAGCATCTAGCAAAGAAATGACCTTGGAACACAGAGAAGGCTTTGGAACAATTTCCCCAATTTAACATATTATTCCGACTCATTTTTGAAGATTGTTCAAAATGCATCCATATATTTTTATGCTCAACACTAACCTTGGCCCACCAAAAATATATTAGGGAAAAATATTAGAAATAGAAAGCCTTTCTAGTTTTGAAAATAAGACTTTGTTAACGCTGTAGAAACCCTCACAGCTCTCAGAGGAGGAATCCCAAGGCCTGTCAGGTGAAATATCAGGTGTTTGCAACACTTGGAGAGAAAGGTTTCGGGGCTTTTTTTTTTGCTTCCCAGCTGACAACAGCTCCAGCACATGGACTCAATCCTATTTCCATCACATCTCCATCACGTCTTCATCATGGCATAGTCAGAGATGAGCCCCCCCTAGGCACCCTCTGCTTGGAGACAGACCGAGCCCTGCCCAGACTCATGACATCATCGCTCAAACACAGTCCTCTCCAGGGCTGGACCTGTTTCTGTTTCAGATTGCTCCCGGTCCTGGCAGCTGGATTTCCTCTGTTATGAGCTCTCTGCACCACCTTTCATTTAGCAGCTCCGCTGCTTTGAGCAACACATTTAAGCACGTTGCATTTTTTCAACATCTTTCTTTCAATTCAGTGACCGTGAACTGGGGATGTAATGAAAAGATACATTTTGGAAAAAAAATATTATTGCTGCTTAAATTTGTCAGTGTTAGTGAAGGACAAAACGTCATTGTGATTAGACTGAACAGAGGTCAAAATACTACACCAGTCGCAGGGACTACACTAGATGACATCACTGCCTAATGACATTCAGAACAAGTGCTTAAGTGTGCCAGTGGCATACGTAAAAAGTCCAGCATAAAAAAAAGAAAGAAAGAAAAAAACAAAACACAAGGCTAACGCATGGAAACAAGCAGAAACTGATGCATTATTAAGTTCTCAGTCGCCATGACACCAATCACTCCTGACACTGTAATTCCTGTAACGATTCTGAACCAAAGGGGCTTTCCCAGGGCTGGCAGAGGAACAAACGATCCAGAATTTCCTCCGCTTCAAAGACAGTGGTAGGGCAGGCAGACCGTGCAGGCACACGGCCTCGCGGTTCTGTCCTATTTTTCAGCAACAAGCATCCTGGGAGATGCACGCACGCACACACACACACACACACACACACACACACACACACACACACACAGCCTTCACTGGGTAATAAGAGAGAGGCCTCAACTGGAAGAACAGGCAAAATGTATTGAATGTTCCATGCTGCCTAAATTATAGAACTACGATACACACTATAACAGTATGCAAAATACGATTTAAAAAGGTTAAAAACGCTGCGCGATCAGCACCCCATTGTGCAATGTGTTGTTTAATTCTTTTGTATTTGAGAAATGCTGCTGTCACGCTGCAGTCTTTCACAGCAGGGAAAATTTGCGAGGCGAAAAGCACAGTTCCGACAGCGTTGACGATCAGCATATCTAATGGACATTTTTCATGTGATTAATCATTCTTATTTTGTTCAGCACAAAGGCGACTAAAAAGTTGAAGCATAAAACAGATACCTGACCCCACCCAACCGTCACTGTAACAAATCAGCATATACAACAATAAATGACATCGAAACAGTAACACATAGAAAGGATGTGACATGTATTAATTAGGCTTTCCTATGATCATCTCAGATACTTTTGCATGGGCCTCCTTCCATATCTTGAGCACAGTAGCAGATGCATGATTCACTCCCTAAAATGCCATTTTTAAACACATAGATTTTCATATGCAGGGTTTCATTTTTACATAATGTGTTATACCAGTCAGCAGTCATAAGTGCTGGGCTTTATATGAATGTTTTACATAGCAGAAATGTGTTGCTCAAAGGGGTGCTATGTATACTTTATAAAAGCTCATAAATATAAACATTTTAATTATCTTTTCTGAGTACAGTATAATGCACTGGATAAATATGAAAGACTGTCTAGCTTGGCATGGTACTGAATGGCAGTTTGAAAACTAATTGGATTTTAAAGACAGAATTAATAGGGGTGTCGTTTGAGTGCTAAAATGCCCATCTGTCAAATGACTTCCTCTCCTGCTCACTCCTGAATGGGAAGCATTCTTAATTTCCTGCTGTTCGTCATTTCGCCGGGGACTGGCCACGCCTGAATGCACGTTCCATTTTTGTTTAGTTCTGCCATGCTGGATGCTGTTTTCCACAAGCAGAAACAGTCTGTACAGAAACTACCCATCATTCAACTGTTACAGTTATCTGGTGTGTGTTTGGTCACACCAACCCAAGCAAACATAAGCCTTAATTAGATAAAAACAGTCTATCACTTAGAACCTGCCCAACAGGCAGACCAGTTTACAATAAGATCTTATACATTAATGAGCACACCCTCTAGAGTATTTTAAAGGGAGTGACACAGAAAAAAATATTAATATGACGATCATGATTGTATAACTGGTGGAGAAAATGTTTTAAATTTTTCATCAGTGCGAAATCAATGGTATTACACAAAAAAATGGAAAAATAATACCCTTTAAATTTCTCTGCAGACCTACTTGCTAACAAGACAAATGAGCTCTAATTGTTCAGAAAATGTTTTAGATCCCTGCAGCTGCTGTTACATTATGCGATCAATTAAGTGAGAGCACTGCATTCAGGGTGCATGTTACAGTGAGCCACCTGCTGAAACGCATTGAAAAGCTGGAGAACGCTGGTGAGTCAGCTCTTATTCTTCTGGGGGAAAAGACAGACTGGATTCGCCACAGTAGAAAGTATCAATTAAAAAAGACATAACAAAGGGACAAACCAATGCATGGTATAAATATGCTTCGAAGGAGTCAGCTTTAGGCCCCATACTTTTCTTTTTTCATGGACTCATTGCACAGACTCATGGAGCTGAGCTTTGGGAATGGAGTTGGGCATTTGGAACAATGCTGCTTCTCAGGACACAAACTTTCATAGCTATTCAAATGACTTATCATTTGGGAGGGTTTGACTGACACCCATTTACACCATTCAGAATTCACAGTTCATTTACTAGTAACCTGCACGGTTAACACATATGACGCATGTTAGCACATGTGAATAAAGGGGTAAAAAATAACTTGATGGGGGTAAGAGAGAAAAGAAAAAAAAATGCTACACAGAGCTGAGGAAAAAAATGAAAACAATGGCAATTTAGAAAAATGGAACCTGTCTTTTTTAAAAAAATGGAAACGCAGTGGCCTATATTTGATGCCATACCCTACCGGAGCATACTGTTCCAGTGTGTAACCTTCCAGTGTGTATTCTTCCAGTGTGTATTCTTCTGGCACATACTCTTCTAGAGCGTACTTTTTCAGCCTGTACCCAGTGTGAGCTCTTCCCTGTGGTGATCACTGTTCCTCCTGGCACATCCCAGAGTTGCAGTCAGACGGGGAAAACACACAGCTGCTGCCGGGGGCGGCTCTGTGCTCCCAGCTGTTCTGCTCTTTATTTGGGACTTTGGTGATGAATGGAGACATTACGGCTCATTTCTAGTGAAGGTAAATTAGCCAGCCGCCGTCCTTGGGGAAACAGAGACAAGCCACATCTGTATCACAGACAGCATATTCCAGTGTACTTCAGATACAACAAAAAAAAAAAAAAAACACACAGATCACCCGGTCAGAAATTGGATGAGAGAGGAAGCAGAGGCCGATGAGATACCGGGACTGTGTTCACAGCCTCCAGTCCAGTAAAATGAAAGTGTTCACTGAGGAGACAGTGGTAGATCATTAATACACTGTTCAAGCCTCACAGAATCTCCTTCCAGTGCAGAGGGGTGTGAACACGCTGTCCACTGCGTTTCCTCCTGATCTGATTAATAGGGTTTGTCTTGGTATGTTAAGAGAAGTCCTAACACTTTGAAAAGAGCCTGCACTAGCAACACAGGCACACAAACGCTGGTGCTGAGAGAGCCCAGTCAGGACAGTAGATGCTCTGCTAAACAGAGCTTTTCTGGGGAAACGGTGACCCTGCATGACCCTGCAGTATCAGTGTTAAGCATCACAACTGTCACTCCCAGGAAGACTCCCAGACACTGACCTAATAGGGCTTTTACATGAAGGTACACAGAGGCCCTTCTGAGACAGGAACACAAACAGAGGCCAAGAGAGAATCTGAAAGAAATCAGAATGCAACTGCGGGAAGCCTAAAAGTTTAAGAATGCTTCACAGGCCTCTGTAAGATCTGTTAGAGACATCAGAGACACTCTCTCCCCACAAGGAAGGGGCGCCCCGAGCCACTAAACCATACAGTTAAAGTTTACAAAAATGACTGTAATTTAAAGCAAATTTAAAAAGAGAGAAAAACAACAGCAACACGGAAAGAGAACAGGGCTGGGTAATTTCACAAGCGAGGAAAAAACATGGCTATGCACACGTTCTCTCTTCTGTCAAAAGCTTTACTTACAAGTGACATACTCTTGCGCTCAGGTTTGACCTAAATCTATTATGTATAAAGGGATACTTGGTGAGGCTTCTGTGACATGCTTCTGCCTCCAGTTAATCTCTCACCACAGTGCTAGGCCAGGTTGGAAAAATACGCAGTAGTGTTGTATTCGGTCCACTGGTAAATACAGCCCAAATGTCTGACCTAGTATTTCACTGTACAATCTGTGCTGGTAGGCACAGAGGTGAGGTTATTACCTCAAGAGTGGCAGCCGTATGCCTGACAGATCTCACTGTAAAAACAGACAGAGGGAGGGAAAACACTGCTGACCTTTCCTTCTCCTCAGCCAGGGATCCCGCTTTACAAATCCGGACCAATAAGAACCCCCGGGGATATCGAGGTACCCATTGCTCGCGTATCCCCCATACACTGGCACAGTGAAACCTTCGGTGCTGCACGCTGCATTTTATGTACCTTGGATGCTGTAACCCGTGGGGCTTTGTGCCTGTGCAGAGTGTGTGTGCATGTATATGTGTGTGTGTGTGTGTGCGTGCGTGCGTGTGTGTGCATATGTGTGTTTGAGACTTTGATGAATGGGAGTTTCCGGATTCTCCCCTCCCCAGAGAGGGACTCCTCCAATAAATCAGACCACGCTAACAATCTCCCATCTCCGCCGTGCTGTGCAGTGCTCCCCAGGCCTGTTATGCATGACTGTGTGTTACTAGGATTCAGCAGAAAGTTTTACTTAGGCACATATGCACAAGGCCGGTCCACGGGTAACGGAGCACATCTTCTGCCCTGTCTTAATAGGCCCGGAACTGACTCACCCTGTCTCATGCCCTGCCCTGTGTCTCAAAAAAAGATGTGTAGAGAATGAAGGCTAACAACACTGTTGGCAAAGAAGCCGTTGTGGGTCACCTTCTCTTTTGTCCTGGCAGTACAGAATCCAAATAGTCTTCAGCTCCTCAGTGCTGTGTTTATATGTAAGATGCAGAGCCAGACGCAGAGCAGGGACACTGAGGCCATGCTGTCACACTCAGCGAAAGAAGGATGATTTTGTGTGGTGAGGGTGAGAGGGAGCAGTCTTTCCCGTTCTGTGGTACTAAACCTCAGACCAGACCCAATCCCACACACCCCACCCAGCTCACAGCCGCATCAGCCAGAGCGAGCCGTCCCAGACCCCATGTTTGGCGCTCCGCCTGTGTCTCTGCAGCCAAGAGCGTCTGTGTCACGTTGAACTTGCACCAAAGCAATCCTCTTTAAGGAGACATGACATACTTCTGTCCATCTCGAGTAACAATTAAATTGGGTTTAGAGAACTTTTTCAGTTAATCTGTATGGTTAACCTGCTAACTCAACACACACCTCTCCCCACCCCTCGGCACTCCTTCTCACTGCTTGATCATGGGCCTAATGTCCCCCCCGCACTCATTTCTCCTGTTTGCAGAAAAAAATATTTGTGAGAATAAAATCGAAAGGCGATTATATTTGCAGATTTATGAAAAGGGCTCGAGTGTTCCTCGGCCGCAGTAATCCCATGCACAGAGACGGCTCACAGATTCTTTGGACGGAAGTCAAACAGCACTTTTCTCTGCTCAAAACATTCCTTTTTATTTTGCAAAACCCCAACCTTTTTACTGTATTTGAAAAAGGTTTACAGGCTGGTGAATGGGAGGGTTTCTGTAAAAGATTGCTCTATCTGAGGCTAGACTGCAGTGGTGAGGGTGAGGGACTCCACTCTTGAGAACATGTGAGGGTCATGACCTTCAGAAGTAACATTCTGAAGTCAGAGTAAGGATTTTAAGTAACACTTAACCTAGTTTTCCCAATGATATTGCTCCAAAATATTGCTCCCTCATTACAGAGTTTGAAAGCTCAAACAATACTTTCTTCAAGACAGAATTGCTCCTTGGCAAAAACTCCTGCTTTTTTGTAGACATTTTTATCACCACTCTGAACAAAGTCATGTGATACGAGATTTTTCTGTGTCCTGTCTCATTTGCCATGTTGGGTTGAGTCGAGCCTTGAAAAGCCATGAGAAATGTGCTGAAATTTTTAGAGCGGTGCTTGACCTCGACAGTGAAGCATGAAAAGGTTTAATGTAACACCTGGGCTTTGGTAGACAGTATGACAGAGAGGAACAACGACAATCTACCTCCCTTCAAGAAGAAATGACAAATGGGAGGTAAAACACATTAAATTTGCAATATTTTTCTCCTGTGTGTTGTTTCAGGTATTCAGAATTCAATGATCAAATTAGCACATCAGTGACAACAATACAAATCGAAAATATCATTCAATACTATTATGTAAATGCTACATTATAATGAATGTGTCATGTATTTTTTTGTTGGGTGTTTTTTACAAAGCTCTCATGATGTACTATGTGCAGTATTGATGAATCACCTTTTCACATGGTTCGTTTCATTACTTACCCACAGAAACACATTTTTGGTGCTTTTCGAGCTCTTTTCATGCAGACCCCTTACGCAGCGCACTGGGTGTGTGAAACCGCGGGGTGTGAATGCAGAGCCGATGTCACGGCTGGCACTGTCGGGAAGCCAGCAGCAATGTCAGACATCACCAGCGGGTGGTCTGTTCCTAGATTCAGCAGGGCGATGCGTGATGTGGGGGTGCGGACATGATTGGGGGAAGGCGACACGTCTCTCAGAAAGGGCAGAACCTGACGTGCAAGGCCTGCCACTCCGGGCCAAACGACCACCTCACGTAACCTTACACAGATACTGTGGAGGGATTGGGGGGCAAAGCAGAGGAATCCCACTTTTGAACTCATAACCTGCTAGCACCCCCAAACTAAGGCGTGGCATAGGGAGGCTGTAACTCCAACCTAAAGTCCCCAAGAGAAATTTTATCAGGACTGGGGTCATAAGAAATACTGAACACATTAGCCACTGCATGGGCTCTCTGTCAGACTGGTGTCTGACTGCAGAAGGTTTACTAGCAGCTATGCTACAGTATTTATATCTTAAAAAGAGATCATCTTTTAAAAATAAATTCTTAATAAAGGAAAAGAAAGATTCACACCAATGCAAACACAAACGTCTACATATTTATGAAATATAATACCCCACACAATAGAAAATAGCAGACTATGGACTTCTGTACTTTTAGATAAGGTGGCAAAAATTCAAACCACAGAGGGACATTGTTCTAGATAGACTGACTGTGACACTCGGGGACAAGTCTAGTATCTTATGATTTTAAGATGGGGGGTTTTTCAGCAACACAAATGAGTCAGGCTCTCATGTGTATCCGCAGTGACAGTTTGAAATCACAGATCCAACAACAAACGTCAAGTCCGTGATAGGAGACCATCACTTCACTTGTTTGTTGTGCCAGTTCTGTCTCCAGCAGCAGCATTCCGGAGCCAATCCTAGAATCCTGATCTCTCTCTCCTCGCAAACACTCAGTCACAGTTCCCTAGCACACATTCTGGGTCAACCTTCACACCTCTGTCATGGAGATTTTGAGTACCTTCATCCTTTCTCTCCTGCTGGCAATCAGAGACTTGCGACCCCGCCTACTATTCTGAAATTGGCCAATAACATTCATCTTATTGTGGCGACAGCTGACATATCCATGAATGCTGATGGTTTTCAACTTCTGTTTTTTAAAAGATACTGTGGTGCTGTAATAACTTTTTTCTACAGAAAAAGCACTTTCCATGACATGTGTGAAAAACCCATTGCAAAAAGTTGAGGACGAACTTTCAAACAAATCAGAGACAGAAACAGTAGGCGCTGATCAACATCTGTAAATCAGTGCAATGCAAACATGTTTGCATGTGCCAGTTGACACAAACATATTATCAAGGCTAAAATTTAGCAAAAAGCACATGAGTTATTATTTTTGGAGCATGTCCCATTTTTCACTTCCCATGATATGCGACAAGCATCAGTCCATTCCCCAGTGATTTGGCAACAAAGCAGCGACACTGACAGCTAAGATCAGTCCAGTCAGGATAGTGCAATTAGTCACTTTCTTCTTTCTTCTTAACAGGGACCACTTTTGGAAAACACAGACCTGCCTATTGCCTCTAGTTGCCAGCAAGAAATTCTAACTTAGGAATGGGATTTGTGGAAAAGGAATAAGCACTGAATTATATGTGGTTGTTATTACTGGAAATTTGATTAAAATGGTCATATAAGCCTGTGAAAACAAACACACAAAAATCTATGCTACATATTTAATCATACATAGTACCCCTTTTTAACACCATTACAATGAACTAGCACACATAATTACATTAGGTTTTATTTATCTGAACACAGCCAGACATTACTGTGACCGATTTCAAATGAACTGTCCCTCCGGAAACTTAAATAATGTGACCCACTTAAGCATAAGCAGTTGTGTAAAGGGATTTTAAAAATGGCTTATGTGGATTTCACTAAGGGGAAAATCTAACAGCACAAGCTATCTGACTGTCAGATGGAGTGGAAGAGAATATATAACTCCAGAATTCAATCAAGCAGGAAGCATCATCTGAAGCACGCTCAGGGAAAGAACCATCTTTCAGGTGCCACAGGTAACACAGTGGATATGAACGAGGGGTTCATGGAGCCCCAGGAGGTACAGGAAACCTCATTAGGGAGCACATGAGACCCATAAGAAGTTTTTGGAATGTACTTTCTTTGGGTTCTCCATAAAGGTTTTGGTGTTGTTGTATGCTGATGTTGCAATGAGCACTGATCACAGCACTGCTGACCTTTCACCTCCTTCCACTTCCACCTGGTCACTTCCTGCGAGGGAAAAGCACAATCTAAAAGCCATTAGTTCCCACTGACAGATGAAATATGATCACTTTGCAGTGACAGCCACCTGATTCAGCACATTCTGAGCCTGTTTTTTTTTTCCCAAAGCCATCACCTTTAAGTGCTCTGAGTTCAGCAGGAGACATCCTGCATGGTCCTCTCATCTCACTCATCTTGTTTATCTCATCAGCTTTTAGATGTTTTTTTTTTTTTCTCGTCATCATGCAGATTCTTTTCAGCAGTTTGTCTGCTACCAGCGGTGACCAATGCTTTCATGGAACCATGCTGAAAGCAGGCTTTGGCAATCATAGCTTTTATCCGCTTGCTCTCTGCGCCTCAGTATTAAGGGTTGTTCAACTGCTGATATATATTACGTCAATGAAGATGTGAAAGTTTTGCAAGCCATTTCAAACTGCTAATTCTGTACCCGCGGTGGCAGTTATGGCAGGTCCCCTGGGCTCCTGACTAGACTTTGGCGGGAAATGTGTTTTCCAGTGTTTCTCTCGACCACCTTTTCCTGAGGTCAGGAAATCATTTACCAGACGTTTCCCAATTTGCTTTCTGGTTTTTCAATTCCCACTAGACAATATACTATGTCCATTGCTTTGCCACAGTGCAGTATGTGTGTTTGTGTGTGTGTGTGTGTGTGTTTGTACATATACATATATGTGCTATAACAGCTACATATTTATTGATTAAATAACTGGGCTCATACTGAATCTGTTCTTGCAGCATTTCCCAGAAGGATGAATGTGGGATTATAGTCACTGAAGAAGCCTTTAGCCAACTCCCTCTCAGCATACTTCACACAAATCCACCTGCAATCCCAGACAGACGAGATTAATCCAAAACATCTTCATTGCTTCCTGTTTTGTGATGGACCTCAGACAGTACTGTCAGCCCTCCCATTGTGCTGATGGCGCCAGGCTCATCAACATTATTCCATTATTTATTTGGTTTGTATCCCTTGGAACTTATATAGCTTACACAACAATTTATACTGATATTTACAGGAGCAATTTAGGTTAAGCACCTCCATTAAGAGGTATCAGGGCAGCACCCCAGCCCAGGATTTGAACCAGCAATCTTCCCATTATAAGTCCATTTCCTTACACTGCTGTGCCACTCTGCTGCATTCCAGCTGCACTTTGTACTCACTCACTTGACACACCCTCCCATTTGCTCTTAGTCTCATCTGAGCTCTGACAGCTGTGTGTTCAGAAGAAAGGTGCTTTTGGACTTGCTGTGAAAATATACTTGTTGCAAAGTACAGCACAGCACTTTCATTGCCTCCTTCCTCCTTATTTGTTTTTGTTGTGCTCATATTCTACTGTGGTGTAAAACATTACTAAATCTAGTAACGTTAATGCTTTTCTTGTCCAACCTTGGCTCTGAAGTTTGTAGTCATTAGTATGTCTGCTTGGTGCCTCCTATGACCTTGCCATTGACACGCCTCTTACAGAATAACAATGTGGATGCTGACTATGACAGCTCTTCTTTATAAACTATTTTAATGTGAGATTTCAACATGCCATAAATCCCCCAAATCTATAGAGGGCGTATTCCTGAATTTGAAATGTTTTGTGTTGTCTTCATCTTCCAAGACTGTTGCACACAGTGGGGAACTGCAAGTATAAGGCAACAGGTGTGAAAACTCCAGTCTGACCACTGAGTTCCAAAGTTCCAAACTCAGCCTGTACTTTTTTGGGAGAGCATCTGAGGATAGAAAACCTTCCAGAGGGGAAAAATGAAAACAAGCAACGCCATGGCTCCACTTACTTTGAGGCACACAGGAAGCTTCATCTTCTGGATATGAACATCACCAAAGAATAAAGCTGAACATTGTACTTCCATTTGCAGGAAATTTTACTAAGTAATAAAGGTGCATTTCTTATTCAGCAATGCTGGAGTTTAGTTTGACAGATAGGAATTGTGATGAAAAGGAATCCTGACGGTCTATGCACACATCTGCTCTACATCTAATGTGAATGCATCAATAACTCAGATCGTCTTAAATCAGACCACAAGTTCTTTGTCCCACATAATTTCATGAGTACTGATTTAAGATTAAACTGGCCATGCTTTTTTAAAAAAAAAAAGAAATTTAAGCAAGCATACATTTTTGCAGCTGACATAATTTTGGTGCTTTTTCCAAAATACGTACGGTAAGAACTGAATGAAAAGTATACCGCCATGAACATGTTTGTTTTTGTCTACATGAAAAGCTGAAAAGCTTTATAGTAGATTGAATCTCCTCTTTCTCACCTGCAGTTGTTTACTGTGTGTAACATCAATCACCGTGGAATCCCTTTCATGCTTGACTTCTGTCATTTCTCAGCTCAGGAGGAGAAACACTATCTCCTTGAGAAAATGGGGATAGCCAAGAGTTTCTCCATGAAATAGGATGACAAATCAAATGAATATGTCTCAATCTCCACATGTGAAATTGTTCACACCCACCCATAAAAGAAAAACATCCATCAAGTGTCAACTCATTTACAAAAATCACTGTTTAAAAAAAAGTTCTTGGTGGGTCAGCATAAAAACATCAATTTAAATGTTTGCCTAAGGTATTTTGCACAACAAGAGAAGCATATCGTTCAAATCGTTCATATCGAGTGTAGCGTAGTGGGTAAGGAGCAGGACTCGTAACCGAAAGGTTGCTGGTTCAGTTCCTCACTAGGGCACTGCTATTGTACCCTTGGGCAAGGTACTTAACTCATAATTACCTCAGTAATTATCCAGCTGTATAAATGGATAACATTGTGAAAAATGGTAACCAATGTAAGTTGCTCTGGATAAGAGCGTCTGCTAAATGCCAATAATGTAATGTAAATGGAAAGATACTTCATGGAACACAAGCCACTGTACCCTATTGGAAAAAAACCTGTCACACTATGAACATTAATAATTTAAAAACATTATATTGATAAAAATGTGTAAACCAGTTGAATGTGAATGATTGGAACTGGTTAAACCAAACCTATAACCATAGAAACGTCCCTGAAAAATATGATTGAAAGATGGTGACAGGAGTACTTGAAAGGAAGTGACTGACACGTCAGCTGAAGGAAAATGTCTTCTCTTGTATGATTGTTCTTAAACAATAGATCATTATAATTATGGTTTATAATTACTGTTTTCAGTATGACCAGACCATTCAATTTCTTCAATTTCTCTGTGAACCAAAATACAATGTTGTACCTGTAACACTGGCCAAGAGTTGCCCTGTTGGTGTAACTGTTCAATAATGCGAAAGAGCACATGAACCTCCACTGCAGCAGCTGGCATTCCCGCCCTAAGCCAGTACAAGAGCACAATTGGATGCTATTGCTGAGGACCTTGGTGTTTAGCCTGGTGAGCTGATAACATCTGTTGTTGTGCCGTGTGGTCAGCGAGGCCTGCGGTTCCAAGCCTCCCGCAGACCAACCCCTGTTACACAGGCCACATAAACACCGCAGTCTCCAATCACACAAGAATAAGCAACAAGGGCAATCTTCCCCTGGGTTTCAAGTAAAGCTAGCAGCGCTGCGGACAGAATTTGCCATCATCATTGATCGGAGGCTACACTCGGCCCCTGGTGCCCCGGCAGCCGCCGTCGGTCAGCTCAGATTTAGATTCGGACCTCAGCGCCGGTCCCTGACAGCACAGCTCCCAGGCCCTCCCTCTTCCAACCGTCTCCCAACTGGCTCGCCGTCCCCAGCGCCTGACACCAGACAAAAAAGCCAGCTGCTGAATACAGACGGGGACAGGGATCGACGCTGACGGCCCCGGGAGCACGGCGCTGCACGGGTCAGCTCGGGGTCAAACAGCTTTTTCAAAGGAACTAGTGTGCCACAATGGGAGCATTCAAAGAACAAAAAAGAGATTGCTTTTCATTTTTCATTAGAAGAGGCTGTGCAACAGGATTTTCTAACAGTTAATTTTCATTTTATAATCTCATGATGGCATCATTTTATATTTCATTTCAGATTGCAGTGAGTCTTCCTCCTGTCCTAGAACATACACACAGTCAACTGAATAGACTGGATGCACAATGAACTGAAATAAACACAGCGATTGGTTTAAGCACCAACAACATTAAATCCCTCCCTAAAAACGGAGGTATTGGAAACTGAAAGGATATGAAGTGAGGGACAGGAACATAAAGAAACATTTAAATACTGATTTTTGAAATGATTGTTCAATGCACTTCTCAATTCAAATTCCTTAGTATGGCACTGTGGTTTTGTCTTGACCTGTTTTAATCAAACACATTAGCAACTATAGTATTTATTCACTGTAAAATATATTTTGAATAATGATGCAGTGAGGGTGACAGGGATAACTAATAGGCAGCATGTTTAAATATGGCAATAATGAGACAAACATGGAAATAATTGCATATAGACTGTTTCCAAAGACATTGTAAAAAAAATTATGCAAATATTACAGCTCTCATGTTACCTTGGAAAAGAAATATAATGATGACAAACCATTACGGGAGGCGAAACGATTAGAAAGCAATGGGAAATTCAAAATTGCCCACGCAGTCAGGCATAAACCTACGCTTGCATTCTGTTCTGAGAAGCTCACGAAGCTATCATTTACATACATTATTGTGTAAAATGAGTATGTTGTGAAAGTTCCTTGAACACCGTAATACAGACACAGCATAAGAGTTCTCTGCAGCAGCCATCATAGGAGAGACTACAAGACCTCTCTGGAATCTGCCATAGTGAGGCAGGCTGTGTTTACAGATTACAGTCTATCACTCAGGGGCCATTTTCTTAAAATAACTGCAACTTTATTTAAAAAAGAATGATACCCATCTGAGGTCTTCTCATTGCCTTCTCTAGCCCAGACAATTCTGTCACAAATTATTGGCAAGACAGTGAATTTTCTGGAGTCCAGAAGGTTAGGGGTTAAACAGGTCCACCGTAGCTTTCTTTATGATCCATGGGAATATGCACACTCTTGAACAGCCTGTGCTCATCGCGTATAAAAGTGCTTGCTGTCTTTTTCGTGCCAAGCTAATGCACACTTGTACAAGCTGCCTTACTGACATGACGTGTCAAGCCACCTCTGTCTGGAAAGGGTCATGCTGTTACATTTCAGTCTTTCACCCTCTGCGCATGTATTCAACCTGATGTGTCTGATTGGGTACTGTCTAGCCAGTCACATACCCTTCTAGGCAAGGGCAGAGAAAGACACAAGCAGAAGGAAATTTCAGCATTGTGATTGGACAATGGCTGAGAAAGGTCATCCCATCACAAGTATGGAATGCTCCAAGGCTGAACCATTATGACATAGCATCCAGAACTGAGAGGTGATTATCTTATACTACATGCCTGTTTGCTGGGCAAGCTGCAATTATACCGCCTAAACTGGGAACATTATGTTTAAAGACGTCTCAGGACAGGATATTGAAGTGTGCTTTCAAAGGACCACTCTGAGTGCAGAAGAGCAAGAAGGGACCAGAACAGCATTTGGTCATGGTCACATGGAGGGACATGACATTATTATAGTACTGGCCTCTCTTGTGACCACGTATCATAGCTTGCATAAACACGACTCATTCAAGGCCAGGATTGTGACCAACCGTGGAGAAAACACTACTGCTTGCTCAAGTAAACTAAGGCTGAGCCAACAAAACCAATTGCCACAATGAGGACAAAATGTACAGAGAAGAGGAAAAAAAACATCTCATTGATTTTCTTAGATTTAACTACCAATTCACTCTCCATCATATCACACTGCTCCACGATGGTGATGTTTTGAATGATGGGAGGACCCTGAGGTCAAATTATTGTCATGTTCAAATAGAAGCCAAATAAACTTGTCTGGCATTCATATAATGTGGTCCCGACTCACACTTTCCGCAATTTATTGTTTTTCATGTAGTCATATTTAAGACATGGGTAGCAGTGTGGATCTGTATACAACTACTCAGACCGGGGGAAAATAACAGGTTGTAAGTCTGTTGAAATAAATTATTCTCATTTCACTGAATGATCTCTTTCATTTTTTGAATCATTTTCTTGTGGGCCTTTAATTAACTGCATGAAATTACTTTCATTAATATTAATAATATTCATTAAAATGGCCCCATTCAGTTCAGATATTTTCTCTTATTATATCTGGCAAGAAACAGATAATCATATACACAAACATTACTTATTTACTTTATTTACTAATTTACTTATCTTATTTTTAGCTGTGGTATCCTGAAGGAGAAATAAAAGGACATTGGCATCCAATAGAGTGATTTTAATATTATTAATACTGAAAGGAAAAACAAAGCCAAAAATTCACACAGAACTATCTGTCCAATATTGAAGTACCAAATCTACCAATATACCAGTTACACTAATCTGGCCACCCTATAAAGGTTGATTCCAAAGAACCATTTGCATAAATAAAATGCCAAACATTTTAATGTAAATTTTCAGACTGGAGATATAAAATGTGGTAATATCAAGCCCTAATAGCCTAAGTTCAGCAAAAAGATGTTACCAATTTCATCAAAACACTCATTTAATTGCAAATGACACCTTCACGGCTGTGTAAAGAAATCACACACACATCCTACCCCCAAATCTAAATAAAAGGTTGAAATTGTGTTCCAAATAGCTGTGTGGACCATAAATTACACCTACCGGGGTATTTCGACAAGGGACTAAACTTTACTCACACAATTGACGTCATGTATGAATCCTGATATTTTGGTTTGACATTCAATGCAGTTCGCAGACAAATCAAAACTGAACAATTGCTTTCTTCCAAGCAGGACTGATGCTTGTGTCATCAAGGGATGTAGCTAGCTGAGGCACATGAGGTTTTAATCCGTCGACCGGCACGACCGGTACGACGACTAACGGGAAACAATGAAACAGAACGCTCAGATGCGGATCAAACATAAAACGATTTACCGAATCATATTTGTCCGTGTATTATAATACGAGATTATATTAACCGAACCAAATAATAATTGTGATTATAAGATTACTTATAATGCAACCAGATCTTAACATTGTAAAATAACGGCAAATAATGAGGAAACAACGCCAGACAGACACATACTGTAGCTGTCGCCTATGAATGCACGTCTTAGGGCATGATGTATGTCCATCCCAAAGCCAAATTCTACACCAAATTCTGCGCCAGGAAAAAACAATATTGTAATGTCAAAACGTTTGTTATGCCTACATAGTACGTTTAAGAGCATGGTCAATTACCTGTAGAAGAACAACAGCACTGCAATACACTGCTGTAGCATCTATCGTTATTGCGGCTACACATATAGGCTATTCATTTATTTCAATCCACCACCTTGCTATTCGCTGTTCGGGTAAATGTCTCTCTGTTTCTAGATGTCAATACACATACTCAAAACACTGTTAACTCCAAATACACCACCCCCACATTCGCGTGCTCGCCGATGTTCGCATACTTTTACAAAGACGTACCCCTAACCTGCAAGATGCTAGCAGACACAGGCACGTAGGCTGCTGCCTAGGATGCACCTGCTCCAAGTCTGCCGTCATTTAAACAGTGAACTACATTAAATAATTACTGTCCGCAGGACTCCCTTGGTTTAAATGAAACAAAGCGTGTTCTTACCGTCGTTAATGCTGTCATGGCTCCCCATCTTTATTTTGTTAAACTCCCACGTCCTTAAACGAATGCCGTATTTATTCCCTAATAACGGCCAAGCCTCTCTGTCTGGCTGTCTGTATCTCTCGCATCCTCTTGTCATTCTCCGTTGCAGCAGAAGCGTAGAGTCACTCCCCCTACCGCTTCCACGGGCTGACGTCAGGCTCTCGCAGCATCCGCCCTCCTCCGCCTTGCCATTGGCGCTTTCCTCACCTGGCTTCCCGGTTCAGGAAAGCAGCGTGTTCGGCGGTTCGTCTGGTTTAGCGTCAATTAAATGTACTAGGTGGATTTCTTTTTTTCCGAAATAGGAAGGAGGGAGCTACGAAAATGGCGTAGGGATGCGATGTACTCGAATTTGCTTTCAGAAACGCGGGGCACGCCAGCGGCGGCCGAATGATGCTTTTCTGGAGAGTCACGCATTAGCCGGAGGAATTGATTGGCATGGGTCACATTGGTGTTTCAACAAATCATTCTCATTGTGTGTGCGCAGACATGCGCGGTGGTACCTGTCTGCCATCTGTGGGAAGTTCAGGTGGCGTTAAAATGTCACCGTGACAGGAAAATTAATTAGATGAAATCTACAGTTTTGGTCTGTGATTCTGACATACTCGTCATGGATTGTAGTATTCCGACAGCTTAGGTGGTAAAACTGTAGGCTCCATTGACAAGGTAGCCTACATTTCATTTAGAGATAGCCCACAGGGCATTGGAAGTCTAAAGACAGTCTATTAAAAATAAGAGAATTGAGTAGTTATATCTTATTTTAATGATTCACATTATTGCTACTAAAGCAGGTATGAACATAATGAGGAAGAGATGAATTGCATGTATGTTCATGACAACATGTGTTTGTCTTTATCAAATAGGGGTAATCTGCAAACAACCAATACATCCAGTCCAATCCAAAGTCTTAACACCAGAGCAATCATCAGTGTTTTCTCAACAGTAATACATTGTTAATGAAAACAATGTTAATAACACAATACTAAATTAACAAATAGTCTGAGAGAAGAATCCAGGCTGTTCCAGGCTGTGGAAATGAAACACAACATTTCAGTATGAAAGAATGATTAAAGGAAAAAGTAATAACTGTTTCAAAATTAACCATCAGTAGGCAGAGGTAGAAAACCCCAGCTTCAGAAAGTAAAAGTCCTGCCACGTATTTGTTCCACCCATGCACTACACCAGCTGAATTTAATTAGCACAACTCTTCAGCCAGGTAGAGGAGCTAATTAGTGAAATCACCTTGTCTAGTGAATGGCTAGAACAAATACATGGTAGGACTTTTACTTTCTGATGCCAGGGTTTTCCACCTCTGTCAGTAGGCCTACCCCTATTTCACATAGCTACATTTAATTTAATTCACTGTCGGTCAACAGGAGAACAAAATTGCTTTTCTGTTGCTAATAAAATCCCACTACAGTGTATTTGTTTACATTTTGCAAGTTACTGGTCCACATAAACTAATGACACTACCTGATGCTGCATTTCCTCAGATTAGAAAAGTTTGACTTGCTTTGTGATCCCGGTTTTGACTGAGCGTGCAGGAAGGCCTGTTTCACTAAAATGGGACATTCAACTGTAGAACGGAGGCCTGTGCTCATGCTTCAGCTATCTCCAGCAGTCAGTGTTTCAGCAATTTCAATGATGTGATTTCACAGCTGTGATTGTGATTTAAGGAGGTTTATTTAGATGTAAGTTGCAGTACATGTAAAAGCGAAAGACCGATTGGCTTTGGAGCTCTCACTGGGTCGTGGAGCTGTGTGCATGCCTGCGTCTGAGGGTGGATTGCTGACCAGTCAGGTTATTGGGCGCCCAACCCTAGACACGCCAACCAACCCTAGATGCGCGCACACACACACACACACACACACACACTTGACTGTAGGAAGGCATCCAATTGAACAGGAAGGACAGGACGTGAAGGACACCATGGAAGGTAGACAGAGGTTGGAGGAATGGAAGACCAGTAGAAAAGGAGAGATGGGTGGAGGTGTGGGGGTGCAAAAGAGCACCATGTGCAGGTGCACTACAGGTCATGTGACCTGAAATACTGGTGGCGTGGCATAAGAGATCAGTGAAAGCCAGCGTGCTGAAATGCTCAGATGTCACCTTCCCGAACCTCAGTTATTTTCCACTCAAGTGACAACAATTTAAAGGGTGGGGATTCTTATGGCATGGCTCCCACACAGTGCTTTAAGGATGGAGGTTTGTGATGCACGTATTCACGCATCACCTCCCTCAGAGGCACGGCAGAGACAGGACGAGCAGATATTAAAAGAGAACGGTTGTTCCTGACCCTTAGGGGGACAGCAGTATCGTTTCACCACTGACGCATTCAACAGAATCCCTCAGGAAGAGATGTGACAACCCAGTCAGGGACAGTCTTTATATTTTTTTCACTTCAGTTCTTGGTTGTAGGCCAAAGGCTTTCTCAAACGGTTTTATCATATCTTGCAGTAGATGCATCCTATGATAAATCTTTGGCCAACATTTTCATCTGGACATAACCAACTGTATGCGGTAAATTCATAATTCCAAATGCTCTACATATGGCAGTGTGGGCCCAAATAATAATAAATAGGTCAATATATAATGAATACAATGAATTAAGTAACTTGCAGTTACCTGAAGTATTAATAGTAAAGCATGCATACTATTGATATTGATATTTATATAGATACATATTGATAAATAGATGGAATGAATCTGTATTAAATGGCATAGGTCTCACTAAAGGCTGATGCAGGATTTTCTGAGAGGTATTAATACTCATAAAATTATTGAACTGTTAAATTATTGAAGAATATTGAATTATTCTGTTAGCACAGTGTATGTGAAATAAAGATGCAGTTCACTTTCAGGGCAGTGATAACTGGGACTTGACATCAGTTATTCATCAGTGTGGTATTTATTATTTTAGACACAATGGGCTTTTATATTTTCATATAAACAATCAGTAAATTGGGAAGTAATGTGGGTAGGGTCTCTTTGCCAGGGGTGTACAGTGGTGTGTTGACAAGGTCATCTAGATTCTGAGGGTAGTGGAGATTACTGTAGCTCCTTTGAATTTTATGGCATATGTGAACATTAAACCCATGTTTATGGTGGAGAGAAATGGATCTACTCAAAAGGTGGTTTAAAGTTTGAATGCAGTACTCCACCTCCAGGGCTAGATGTGCCCACGACTCTCCTCCTATCATCATAAGCAGTGTTTGGTACTTATGACGTATATAAGGAAACAGAGTCCTGCATCACACTGGCTGCATTTGGAGTGGAATGCCACATGTATTTGTACTCATGAACAGCAGTTTTCGAATTGTAACAAATGCAGCAATGTCTGGGAAGACGCGGAACGGTTCAAAGGAGCTGCCAAAAGGGTGTTTCCTCCAGAATTAGCACAGGCTCATCTGGGAAAACACAGTACATTTCTACTGCAATAAACAATGTTGGACACTTGGGCCTGCAGTTATAATTGGATGCTCATTGTTAGACGGTGCTGGCTTTAGCCAATAAGGAGATGCACCCATTATGTGTGGCAGAACCATTAGTTTCAGAGGGGTGTGGAGGACAGTAAAATCCACACTGTCCCATTGTGTGTCCCACATTAATAGAAACTCCCAAATAAAATCTGGGTCGAAGGGAACACAAGTTCAAAGCCCTGTTCACTACAAAGCTAGCAAAACCCACAACCCTTCCTTGTATTATGAAGACATGTTCTTTCAATAGCACATCCTAAAGCAAAAAAAATCAGCTACCCTTTGTCTTATCCTGGAAAAGGGAAAACATACACATTTGTACTGGATGTATTGTTAGATAAGCTGTCACGACACGTTTAAGGATGCCCTTAAAGGACATACTATGCGCTGTCTCCCTGTCCCTTTGTCCCTACAGCAAATACTATATCTCACAATCGTCCATTTTTATCATTTTATTACATTATTTTCATTTCACAGGTCTTCTTATCCAGAGTGTCTTGCATAGGATAGAATTGTTACAGGTTATCCCTTTATACAGCTGATATTTACAGATATTTACTCAGGCAATTCTGGGTTAAGTACCTTGCCCAAGGGTACAGCAGCAGTGCCCCAGCAAGGAATCAAACCAACAACCTTTCAGTTACAAGCCCTGCTCCTTACCACTATGCTACACTGCCATGTCAAAGCCATTCATGACCTTTCATTAGAATAAATACATTCCTAGTCAATTCAATAGAACAATGGAAAACATAATAACGCCCACCTATAACAGAACAGTTTACTTCTGCAAACGTCTGAGTGAAATGTTTTCCTTTGCTATTTTGGTGTGGACTGACTCCAAAATGTCAGTATAATATAGATTTATATCAACAATTGTCTTATTTAACAATTGTATTAATATAGATAGTATATTTACTTTTGTGCAGTAAATGTTTTAGTAAAATTCATCACTTGTGTAAATATATAAGAAAAATGTAGGAAATACGGTTTTTATACCAGCCCCAATTAATTTGGTTTAAAAAGAATTAACTGGAAAATGTGCCATCTTCCTATCAAGAGTTTGTTCAGGTAAATCATATGCCTTTTGTAATCAGTTGAGGAAATCTGGTATCACTAATTACCAGAGATAACACAAACATGCCTGGTAGTGTATTTGTATTTGTAGCCCACTAGGGGGCAGTCTTTCCTCTGGTCTGAGCAGAAAAAACCCGTGGCCTAGTACAGTGAGGTGGCGCCATGCTGTAGGAGACACCGTCTGTGCGCGATCTGCGAGCTGGAGTCAGGAGCAGAGTGGCATCACCACCACGATGGCTCTAAGCTCCTGTCATCTGTTGCCCCAAATGACGAGCCTCTTCCATCAGCAGCTGACTGGAAGTGACAGCAGAGTCACAGAACAGCCCGCAGTTTCTCTCCACTCCGCCAGCGGCAGGTGGCTGTGTCGTCAATCAGCGCCTGGGCGCTGTGGCACTTCCCCAAAGGTCTGATTTTTCAGTTTTTTTGTTTTGTTTTTGCTCTTGTTTGACCTTGTTTACATCTCTGTGAACCACTGTGAGATCTGCCAGACAGCGTCCTTCGTCTGTGTTTAGTTGATATTTATGGAATATTGCATGAAAGGCACATAGACGCAGTGAATTTATCCTAAGGTAGCGGAATCGCTCGTAATAATTTTGACCAACCCACCATTATGACTGTCCTTATTCCTGAACACTAGAAGAGTGATGTATGTACAGACCCACAGGCGCACACACACAGACACACACATACATACACACATTATACCACCAATGTCAAGAGCTCAGAGCAACAGAGCATCCTCACAGAGGAATTCCCGTATAAATTGTTTTCCAATACAACGACTTCCTGTCCCTGAAAGCAAATTAGAAACATAGAAAGAATTTATTTGAAACTAATTGACGGGAATGTGCACTGCGGCTCCACATGTACAGATCCGTGTGTAATTAGCGTTAATCAAAAGGACATCTTAAGAGCGTGCTTTTGTTCTGGGCAGTGAGTAAGCTGGGGTAAAGGGCTGCATGCCTGGGCTTCCTGTGCAGTCTGGTGGAAGCTGCTGCTGCACTCAGACTTGTTATTGATGAATGGTGTGTGTGTGTGGGGGGTATATGTTGCCATTCCCAAAGGGACCACAATTGGAAAAGACATTTCCTGTCCAGCACAAAGCCCCCCACTAATGGATTCTGCATCAGCAGAAAGGAAGAGCTGCTGTCACATGTCTTTGGCTCATGGTTATCAAGGAGACTCCTGAGCCACAGTTTCAGCTTTTAGTTGGTTGAAATTTTATTGGGGAACCCTCCAACACATACACACACACACACACACACTCACACTCACATGTCCACCGTGGTGGTGGTGAATGTGGCTGGTCCCTGGCAACTCATACCAATTAAAATCAAGTTAAGTCGATTTAAATGGAGTTACTTATTGTTAGCTGTAGTAATACTAGTGGAAATAGTGAAATTGGGGGTACAGTGGTAAGGAGCAGGGCTTGTAACCAAAAGGTTGTAGGTTTGATTCCCTGCTAGGTACTGCTGTTGTACCCTTGGGAAATGTACTTAACCCAGAACTGCCTCAGTAAAGGCAGCTGTATAAAATAGATAACGTGTAAAAATTGTAACCTATGTAAGTCACTCTGGATAAGTGCATCTGCTAAATGACATCAATTTAATTGCAGACCTGACCTATTTCAGAAAAATGATCTCACAATCTCACATGACCTTTTCATATGAAGACCCCTGGGAGGTGAAGACAAGTGGGAAAATCGTTCAGACTGATCCAGGGTCAGTGTTGGGAATCGGATTTGTGGAGCCCCAGCTGCAGCGGAGGGACAGAGCGTGATGCGTACGTGCCGAGGATGAGTGGCGGCTGGGTTTCCCAGCTCCGTGAGTCAACAGGGAGGGAGGGAGAAAGGAAGCGCTCTGCTTTCTGCACAGACGAAAGGCCCGCGGGTTTTGCTATTCTTGCGCTGATGGACAGGGACATTGTGTCCTTATCCTCGACTCCCTCCATTCTCCTGCATTGCACCTTGGTGAGTGAGGACACTCATTCGGTTATAAAGAACCTTCGTACTATGGAGACACTACTATACAGAGAGGAGTTTAAGATCACAGAATCACAATGAGAAGGCCTTTCTTTTTGAAAAACTGACAGGGCTCTCAGAATAGCATGACTTCACCTCCAAGGGGTGATTTTCTCTGGCTTTGTAAAAAGCATAGTTCCTTTATGTTGTAGTCAATAGTGGTCTTCCACACCACTTCCCCCGTGCAACATTCTTCTGTGTGATTGCCCAGATTGATTTGATTTCCATTGCATTGCTTTGCAGTTTCTACCCCATCACTGTAGGAATCCATCAGTAGATTCACAGACCCTCCCCAGAATCACCTGCATCATTCATTCTGGTATGGATACACCACATGATGCATCACAGCTATCTCTAAAAAATTGTTACTTTTGTTTGGGAGATGTACTAGGGTACCCTGATGAACTCGCTACACTTGGCCAAAGTGGTTATTATAATAGAAATGTCTGTCTGAGGTTCCCGGTTACAGTGGGGTGATAAGAGGCTGAATAGATGGTTTATTGACTGAGCAAAAGACATCTGCCCACAGGCTGCTGCTACAACAGTGCGGGTTAATTTGTCCATTGTGGGAAATCAGGAGTTATAAACACTGCAGTAAATAAAATTACCCACAGAAATTAATTGAGCAGGCATGCAAAAAAGCGGGGGGTTGATTTATGCTAACCAGGCTCTGCCTCTCTAATCGAGTCAACCTTCGGATGAGGGGGTAATGCAGACAACACAAAAACAGCAGAGTTGGGGTAAGTTTCATTACAATTCAGTCAGTTCAAGGAAAGAATTGACTTTCAGCTCATTCATGGAAAAATCTTCATATAAAATGACAGGCAGTTTTCAGTTCTTTAAATGAATTTCAGTTCATTCCCTGAATTGACTGAATTAAAATGGAATTTTGACCCCAACTCTGAACATTAGGGGTCCAGCAGGAGGCCTCTGGAGATCCCAGAGAGCACCAGGCTCTGCTCTCTCCCCTTGCATTCTGCGGTGGCACAGAGCATGCTGGGAGTGTTTGTTGTCAGCAGTTCTCTCGCTACCCCTCCCCAAACCCCCCTTTGTAACTGGGAGTTGGAGGATAAGCATCTACAGCTGCTAGGGCTCTCTTTACCCCGTAAAACTCAGAAAGACTGTGAATCATAGAATCACAATTCCTATGAACACATATTTCATCATAACAAACATATCCTAACAAATGTATCCCACGTATCTGTCCGTGCATAGCTGTTTGCGGCTTCTACATTTTTTCCTCCTTACTGGCTTTAGGCTTTTTGTTTTTCGCTTCCCTCTGGAAAATGGTCTCTGTCTACCATCTGCTTTTGATTTGAATACAAACATGTAAACTCTTAACTGCTGACTCCAATGTAATTTCTTAACTAGCATCTCTCAACTGCCTGCTCATAGACTTCTGCCTGAGACCATGAATGACCTCAGCTCTTTACAGTGACTCCATGTCCAGGAGCATGGCAGTGTCACTTCTCTCACTGCTAATCTATGTTGCTAGCTAGCTATAGCTTAGCCAACTCTGCCAAGGCAGGGAACAGAATTGCCAGTCAAGTGAGTTGCAAAGTGTTCTGGGTATAGACAATGCAGTCTAATTCTTCTGGGGAAGGAGAGGAGACGGCTTTAAGTGACTGGTTCTGCATCAAGACAAGATGACATCACAGGACCCGGGCTGGTCAGCAGGAGCTGCCACAGACTAGATAACCTGGTGGCTTTTTCACTCATTCTTTAAATTCAGAGAGGGTATTTCGTTTTTGATTTCATCGGTTGAAATGACTGTGGAGATCTGTCACTGTGCAGCCACCACCATCAATGGAAAGCTTTGGCTGGGAATTGATGAAATGGATGGTGACCAAGCAGGAATGCTTAGCATTAACACACAAAGATATTTATGGGACTGGAAAAAAAGCAAATCCTCTTGTTTTTCACTGCAGCAGACACTTCTCAATAGCAGATTTTAACAGCTGTTTAAAGAGCACTTTAACATGAGGTCCCCTACATTTTAAACTCCCAGTGTGCATTCTTTCATGTCCCACATCCATGTCCCAAACTGAACTGCATCATGACCAAGTCTCTACAGTGCTCTGTGATTAGAGGAATAGAGCTACGGCCCATTCTGATGCGAGGATGATGAGAAAGCCTTGCAGATGCTGTAACGCTTAAACAATCTAGGCTATAACCTTTTATAGCAATTTATCCTTAATATAAACAGGGACAGTCTGCCCACCATAATATTTTCAGTGTTACATTATTTTTGTTTGTTTAAGGGCGTTAAAGTTTTCCTTTCTTCTGGTCTTCCGTGAGAATGGAGCTGATCGTGATTGTGAAGTGTGTAAAAAAATGTAGCGATGGGCCATTTAAATGTCACATTTCTGAATCATTTGCTCTGCAACTTAACTGCCGCAGAGCACGCCACAGAAAAAGAGCTGCGAAGCATTAGGGAGTGAAAGGAAGCATGTTAGTGCCGGGGAGGTGCCATGTCTGATTCTCAGAGCACGCTCACTGTGGGTGTTTCAGACGGCTGAGTCTGGCTCTGTCTCTCTTTCTCTTTCAATATATTTTCTTCTTTCTCTCTCCATCTGAGCGCATACCTTTTCCTCACTCTCCCCTCTCTTACTGAATCTTACTTTCTGTTTATCTTCTGCTCACTCTTATCTTTTTGCTCACTGTCTCCATTTTCCACCCTCTCCACTCCATCTCTCTCTTGCTTTCTCTCTTTCTCCCTCCCTTTCCCTCTCCATCTGTATCTTTCCCCTTCCCTCTGTTTTTCTCTGTGTCTATATCTTTTCCTGTGTATCTTGCTCTCCCTGTTCTATGAAGCTTGGTCTTTGATTTGCTGCTGTGTTGGATTTGGGTCACAGTTACGTGGCTGTGCTGTCAGGGGAAAAGCTGGCACAGAGGCAGTGTAGGTGCTCTGCCTGGGACCCAGAGGTCAGAACAGAGGCACAGAACCTGCAGAGCCAAGCCCCAACCAGGCCCCAGATAGGCTCCATCGCCTGTCCTCCCCATCCCAGCCAGTCCCTCCTCAAACCACGTGATCAAAGAATCCAATCACACTGCAGCATGTTTCACAAAGCACAACAGCACTGTCACTCATATATAAGCACACTTGTATTTTACTCTTATCAGGGAGAAGATTATTTTTGATCTTTTTTTCCACCTTCTCCAGGACTGATGACAGTGGTTAAATCAATGACATTGAGGTCATTCCAAATTTTTAAAACAGCATTTGTGGTCAATAACACTGACAAGTTGACATTATGTTGCTGGTAAGAAATACAAGTGTGGTTAATGGATGATTGCCAGCTATCTTTGAAACTCATTCTCAGTTGAGCTGATAAATGCTTATAACCCCTGATGCAGCTGACTGGCAAAAGCCTTAAAAATGCCCTCTAAAGTTAGAAAATTGTTCCACATATCATCGTAACTAGACAAACAACCTAACAATCTCTTTCAGTAAAAACATAAAGTTCGGAGAGCACAGTGGTCTGGCATACCTGATGTTTTCTTGTTGCAAAAAATAGCAACGAAAAGAACAATGAGCCAGTGGGTTTATTCCCAGTGCATCCATCACAGTGTCTCATCAAATTAGTTCGTGGTGTTGTGCGCCCCCTGCTGGCCTGATGTTGTGATACTGGAGTGCTCATTCAGAGGTGTTTTTCTGTTTTTGTTTTTTTCCCTTGGTGTGACAGAAGGTGCTTCTGGCAGCCCTAGATTGGTTTCCTCTCCAGATGGAATCAGTATGAAACCGTGCCCTGGCAGCAGTTATGAGCTCAGTGGCTGCCACTGCCAGTTGTATCTCATCTCCCGCCAGTCCCACCATGGAACAATATGCGCTGTTGGGATACCCCCCTTCTATTGAATTCTGCTTAAATGCAGAGCAGCAAATCTTAATTTAGTCCAATGCCTAATATCAACAGAAATAAATGTAACATAGGTGTTTTGATAGCATAGTGCATTAAGAGAAGGTTAACAAATATGTGTTTTTTATTTTAGTAGTTTGTTACTCAATGGAAATTATCATCTACAATGCACGCTTTTACCATCTTCTGTAGGCACTCTTGGTGGGTAATGATTATATCATTTGATTGACAGTACAGGTGAACTGCTTTCTACCCAACAGATTTTCACTGACATCAATTGCTGAGAAATTTAGATTATCAGAGCCCATAATTTGTGTGAGCCTGCCCTCTGCTGGATATGTGTGAATACTACTACTGGATATGAGTGAAAAATCAAACGCTACCACAGACTGGAGGTAGACAAGGTGGAGGACAAATACTGCATCACCTCCTGGTTAAGCTGAGGAGTGCCAACTCATTGAGGAGTTCGGGAGGCTGGTGGCAGAATGTTGGAATGAAGTTGACAGCCTTTTGAACTTGGACCATGGCACATATGGTTGATTGGTATATCTTTACTGTACTGTAGACTGTAGTGTAGAGCAGGGGCAACCTGGCACAAAATGGCAGCCAGAAACTACCAGTGTCATATACAAAGTGTGACAGAGAAATGTTGTCAGGATTGTGACATTCAATTTGTTTACTTGACTGGGACCTCTTAAATGTTTTTCTTACACATCCATGTATTCATTTTGGTGAAATCTGTTAAGATTTTACACTTGACATGAGGGGGAGTTGAGAAAGTACTCATCTTGCCAAACACACTTTGCAGTTCAGCTGGTTTTATGGTTCTGGTGAGAAGACAGGGATAACACTTCCTCAAGATCCTTCTCTCACGTTTGTCTCTAATAGAAATAGCTGTAATACAAGTTTACATATCTACAAGGGCAAAACAATAATGGCCCCAGAGCTGTAATTTGGCCACCCAGGTACACAACATTTTTGGTATTACTATTTTTTCCTCTATAACATGCCTGTGACATGAATTCGACATGGAAGGGAACAAGATGGTTGCTAACTTCCCACTATGAAAAGGTCACATGCCCTGTAAACCCACACAGCATCATCCATCCATCACTTGAGGTGACGAGATTAAAGATGCATGAAAGCACGGCTGCCCAGCCACTCAATGCCCCTGCATATTGGGATGCGTCAGCAAATCATGTATTCTGCGCATTGCTTAAGTTACTTAGCATTTCATCAATGACAGGTGTTCCGCAAATTATTGATGAACGTTTTTCGTCAACTCTGCAGCAGCGCTCTGGAGCGGCAGGGTCAGTGAATCCATGCCTCGGACAGAAGGGCAAAACACCAATCGTTTGGACAGCTAAGGCCACATGCTGGAGATGAGCACTTGGCACAAAGAAGAACCGTTTTTTTGGAGAACCGTTATTATGAATCACTGCCTGTGGTCAACTCACAAGGATGAAACTCGTATCTTAACGCAAGCACACCGCTGTGCTTTCAGCTGGAAAAAATTAGGTGTAGAGAAGGTTGTTCATTTGATTTGTTGGCCCAATAAAAATTTTAATATAAGAATAAAAAGCATGTACTCAGAAGAAATGTGCTTTCCCTTTTATGTTATTTATAGCTTATTTTCTTGCTTAAGTAAAGCACCTATGACAGAGTATGAGAGAACACACATATCCTACCCACTTGCCTTGATAATAAAGTGAATAAATACAGCTAAACATTTTATTTCCAATCATGTCGTCCAAGCGTAAGCTCATTATTCTTATCTGGGCAAAGGTGAGTGGGAAAATGAGGTATGAATTTTATTCATTGTGGTTTCAAGTGAAAGGAAAATAATCTGGCTCCACTGTGAAACTCATTACTGTCGTTCTGCTTCATTACCAGAACAAATCAAACGCCACAATCACCAAGTTTTACGCAGCATAATCCAAAAATTGCATCATTTTAAAGAAAATGTCCTAATAATGATCTTCTTGTTGGTCATAATTAAAGTCACATATTATAGTTTGACTTTACATCACAAAACTGCATGACAAATGTAGTTTTTTAAATAAAAGTTTATTAAAGAATTCTCAAGCTGAGTAACAGAAATGAACTGGAAAAAAGCTGGGCAATGAAACTTATTAAAAAAAAGACATGATCCACTCATCTGTCTGTTGCTACCACCAATTCACTTATTTACAGGCTCGAACAATCAGGTCTTTACAGAAATCACTGTAATAAATTATAAATATATACAGTCCTGTCTGTGTGGCTTCTCTAACACACTTGGGCCTCTCCTTCTTCATCATCAGTAACAGTTCAGCTTCTCTTTTCCTCCCGGCTCACTCGGTCGCATTGGAACCAGTGTCTGAAAGAGACGCAACAGCCATGTTCAGCACACACACGATACCCTGCTGTTTCCTTCATTTAATTTAAGACAGCTTTTAATACATTTAATACAAATTAGCTCATTACATTCCAATTGTGAGACTCCTAAATGATTCATGGTTTTATTTACTGTGTTCATTTGACACTGCTTGAACTTGTTTTTATTACTGTTTTCTGTTTTATTCATTTATTTTTTGAATGCTATAGTTGAGACTGCCCTATGAATCACTTTGGGCTGGAATATCATTGTATTAAATGTGCTATATGAATAAAGATTATTATTACTATGATACACAAAAGGTCTTATTAATCATTAAGGAATTCTCAATGTCATTACTGAATTGCTGAATTCTCCTGTCTCACATTACATGTGTTATGTAACACATAAATCAAACAGTCAAGGGTCTACTTTGTATAACTAATAAACTACTACCATTTCCAGCTGGAACTGAGCAATATGCAGCCACAGTCATCTCCTGTGATATTTTTAGAAGAAATAAGGACACCTGCTCTTTGACTGATTGAAATCTTGTTTAGGTCTTGTTATGGTCAGAGACGCTGGCCATCTTCCTTTGCAGACTGAGGACCCAACTCTTCAGGCTACACTTCAGACCCCCTACCCAAGTGTGATCTTTTGTTCCTCTTATGTGTAATTATATATGTGGAAGTGTACTTTAGCATCATCTTTTATTTATGTGGGGGTTTGCTTCAGGGTATATGCATCAAATTTGTAATGCTACAGTCTGTCTGTGCAACTTTTCATGCCACTTTATGAGATGCAATATATAAGTTGGTAAGAGCATCTGCTAAATGACAATAATGTAATGATCCTAACACTCTTTCAGTTTCATCAGTTGTAAAGTATTTCACCTTTATGCACATGATACTGTTCAGATGTTTTCTACCTTTGTCATGGCTATTTTACAATAAATATCTTTTGAAAATAATACTTATGGACTTTTAATTAGTACACAGTTATAATCTGAACTTTCTAACCACATAAATGACATACTTCAGAATGAACAATGTTATGTCAATGGGAGCATTATAAAACTGATCCCTGATTCCTCATTTCCTGCTTCCTGTTTCTGGTGTTAGCAAGCTGGCAAAAGATCTGTCTCACAAGATATTCCATAATTTCCATCACAAACCATGCACCACTGCAAGCAATCACAAGATCTCAACGCAACAGCAGATACTATCACAGCTGTGAAATACCAATTGTGACATTAATTTGAAAAGAAAAATGAAGTAAATGGCTGTAAAGCCTCAGAAATGCCTTACTTTTGCCATCACAGGCCACAATCTTCACTTTGTCCACCTTCACCAAGTCAGTGACCTCTCGGAACTCAACATCGTTCAGAACGAATGTCCAGACGTTGTCACAGAACCTGTATGTGTTAAGCGACCCCTAAAATTGAGAGGAAACAAAAATAACTCTTGAACACATAAAAAATATTACTGAGATTTGGTTTCTCTTAGTTTTGGGAATGCACACAGTATGTTTTATTAGCCTCCTCCTTGAGATTAAGTTAGGGAGGCTAAATGGTTCTCAGTGTGATAATAGCCTACAAATTTATTTTAACAAAATATAACATCCACTCACAAAAATGGTTTGAGAAAATGTATTCTGGTCTGTATGTCACCTTGTGAACAAGTTTACACAAGGGGCCAAAACATATTATTCACAGACAGTGAAGGTAACTGAAGCAACATCTCTTATGACATCATACACAGAGCATGACAGCTGGCTTGTAATGCACAAAGCTAGCACTGCCAGGTAGCCTGTAAGAATTCTTTGGTAATATTAAATCAAATGTGCACATTTAGCCTCATTTCATCATGTCTTTGGACTACAGTAGCCAATTAATGCAACAACACTTTGCTAGTAACCACTAGTGTAATCCCTAATTGGAGAGTCTGTTTTAAACTACAACTGACAGCTGTGGAGGAAGGACTAAGGAGACAATAAGGTTCAAACTAAGGATAACACTATGTGAGCTAGCAGTGACAGCTGAATATGTACAGTATATCAGCACAAGGCTTCCATGCTCCAGTACTGAACTAGCTATGATAGCCTCACTACCACAACAAGCATGCTACCATGGCTGATTTTGTATAACAGTAAATTCATGGTGACTGCCCTCAGAAAGTCATTCATGTTCACCAGCACTCAGATTCTGGTCATCAGCATGGCTGTGACTTGGACGTGCGTAATGCCACACGCTGGTTTGGACTTCACTCGGCAAGTGATGTCACCCCTGGCTGTCCCTAATTAACTTGGTGTACTTGCCAGGGCTGACGACAAATCGAGTATCAGCTTTCTCACCCCAAGTCTTTCCAGACTACGTACTATAAAATTCTGATTCTGAACCCCGATTGGTTCCGTATATCAAAACAATTACATCTTCAATTTTGGAATCCAACAGCAGGTACACTACTTACCCGGAAGTTGACCCTGTTGCGCACCCGATTGGCCAACGCGGTGTTGATGGCTTTATCAAACTGGAGCAGAACTTGGAGCGCAAGCTGAGGAGTGATCTGTTGGCTCTGTAAGTGGAGAAAACAGATCCTTAGCAAACATTCACTGTATTATCTCCCTACCTACTGCCTGCATACCACTCTTGCACTTGTGCAATGCAGTGATTTCCGCTCCGTTAAATGAAAATCAATCAGTGAAATCCATAGTCCACTCTGCACTTGAACTAAGGACTTTACTGCTACAAAAGTTCTGCTTTAATGCTGACAACTGGCTAATTGGCAAGCTAGATATTACAGAAACAACCAACAACCAGTAGGCCAGCTAACTAGCTATAATGGATAAGGAGGGAAAATTACTAAACAGCAAGAGACCTGGCTAGCCAATGAGATGAGAACACGGTATGTCAGTATGCAAAACAAAACAAAAAACTGTATTTGAGCACGATATATCAAGGTTTACTAACTACGGAAATGACAACGGCACAACAAGATAAAACAAAACTACACAATTAGCATATACAAATGAATCATTGTATTAGCAAAGCGCTAGTCCAATAAAAGTTTGCTAGCTGGCTATCTAGATTACTATTTCGAACGGTAAAGTTGCCTTCTCCCAACCGTTGCTTACAGCGAACCCCTAACTTCCTAAACTTAGCAAGCTAACTACAACTAGCTAGGTAGCTACATCAATAACGTGTAGCAAACTAACGTTATGTAGTTAACGACCGACTAGTATCACCAATAAGTTACCCAGCGAACAGGCTAATAATACTAAATGACGCTAACTCAGTATACTAGTTAGCTTGCTAACAGGTTAATATTATCAAATATTAACTAGGTAATTGGCTGCCAATGAGCTGTGACAGCTCAATATATGCTATCCAGCCAGTTACGACATTAGCTCGCAAACTAATGTTCATTTGCTAAACAGTTAGCCGTGCTATCTACGAAAAACGCCACACAATAGTCTAGCTAGCTAGCTAGCTAGGTATAGCCAAACCTGAATGAGCTCGTCCAGACTTTCTTGCAGACTGTTTCCCAGCGTCGTGTTTCTGTACAGTTGGTAAGCCATTGCGGTCACCTCAAAAATGGAATTTAAATTCTGTTAAAAGCCGTTCTCTTCTTCTCCTTAGTAGCGGGGTAACAATCTTCAGTCCCTCTGTTCACTAGTCTCATTCACAGGAAACGCAAAGGAGGCTACGGAACATCACGAAGGACAAACAATACAAAGCAGAAATAAATTGTGTTCGCCTTGTGCTGTAAAGGGTCATTACTGCCGGATTTCAAACTTTGAACGAAATCATTTGAACACCTATTGTATGTGAAAATTGTTGGTATATAGCCTACGTTTTTAGATTCATATGGAAACTCTGCTAATAATATAATTTTGACAATACACACTTTCAGCTCTACACGTACATGCAGATTGAGGTATTTACATTGGTTGATGCAACGACCGAGGCAACCATCTGTTCTCAACAGGATTTCTAACAGTGTAGTTGGTTACTGTTAAAATGTTATCATGTAATATAAAAAATTGCCAGTTGAGTAACAGTGGATAGATGACCAGAGGCAATACAAATTTCTAGCCTGATTTTGCCTGGCAGGAGGCAACTTTTCTCATGTTTATATTAGATCCCATTTAATTTAGATGAAAAGGTCTGTTTACACTTCTTGCTATTGTGTTTATATTTTGTGAATGGCAAACTCAGTAGATGTGAGAACACACAAATTATTGCAATTGGAAATTTACCTGTAAATACATGTACAAGACCAGTGTTGCCGACTGAGTGAATTTCTGAAGTTCTAAGTTAACAGAAGCTTTGGCTCAAGGCTGTTTTTTACTGAAGATAAACTGCAGATGAATCAACATGAACTGTGTTGCCAATGGAGTGAATCTGTCACCAGATCAAATAGCATGTTACAGATCTTGAGGTTGATCTGAACATTATTTTTATGAATATGAAATTTTGCAGAGTATTAACTTACTGCTTATTAACCAGAAACTTTATAGTTGCACAAAATGCATTTAATAGAAGCAACATTTCCATGAAATATAAAACCAGGCTTTGTGACTTTTGTTGAAAACATTTTAGCATTCAGTAACATACTACGTCATCCAGTCCTATATATATATATATATATATATATATATATATATATATATATATATATATATATATATATATATATATATACACACACACACATATATATATATATATATAAACATTCCAACCAAGCCGAACTTTATTCTGGACTTAAAATCTCCTTGCTCCGTTTCTTTTTCCACAGACAGTAGAGAGTAGAAAATACACAATGTGAAGTTCCTCATGCAAGGCCACTGGTTTACATCAGCCATTAACAGTCACATGAAGTGATCTGATAAGGAGATAAGCAACTACCACACGTTTGGTGGGTCTGCAGACCTAAAACAAGGCTCAAAATCGTTGAACATAAAAATATATTAATCTCTGTCCTTTATCACTTTTTTTGAATATAAATATACATTTAAATGCAATAACAATCATGCATCACCCATTTGAAACAGAGTGGAGTGCCTTAAATATATGCACAGTACATCAGTAACTATGACAATAACAAAAACAAAAAAAAAAATCTATGTTTGGCTTGGTAAAGACTTAAAATGCTTGACACGCAGAACTGTGATACCGACCATACATCAAGTGTTTGGCATACTAGGACAGCAGTGAAGGGTTTCCACCATGTAACACATTACCATAACATATCATGAAAGGCACTTTTCTTGTTTTTTTTTCAGCATTAGGAGCTAAAGGCCACAGGCTGTGAGACAAACGCGCTGTAACATTAATGAAAACTGCAGTGGTTCTACACATTCTTCAGTCTTCCTCTTTCTCGGGGGGAGTGGAGTGGGGACCTTCCTCTTAGGTCGGTGTGGCTGAAGAGGCCTGCTCCCCTTTTCCATGCATGTCCTGGTCAATCCTGCAAGGGACAAACCATCATCACTCTGTAGGCAGGAGAATGTCAGCACTCAGAAAGACCAGGTCATTTCCCAGCAGGATGATTTTTTTTTTGGTCAGCAGAAATGGCTTTGAAAATAAGAACAGAACAGCCATTTTTCACAGGCAGTGACTAACAAATCCCACCTTTAGTACCTTTTCATGCTGTGGAGGTGCCAAGGTACTATTGTTACCTTGTGGGCAATGATCACTCGGTGAATGAGTGAATGAGGGACACCAGGGCTGCTTAACTGTGGTGACAATCAAGAGCCAATGTTTAGTGTCTTTTTTTTTTTTTTTTTACTACCTAGTAATAACGCAAATGTACTGTCCTTACCTTGGCGAAGCAGCGTATTCAATTGTTCAGTCAGTGAATGAGAACAACTGCAACTTTATACGAATAGATAGGTAGGTATATGAATAGGTGATAAAGGTTCTTGCCTCTGTATTCCTGATTACTGGTATCAATTGAGAAAATAAAGGGACAACATGATATTTTCTTCTTTGGGTTAAGCTCATGTAAGCTCTTGCTTGATTGGTTTATTTGCAGGTTAGTGTGATTCAAATGGTAAAAGCGTCCTTTGATTACTTCTTGCAGCAGTAAAATGTTAAGTGCGTCATGGAGACTTTAATGGAATTGCTTCTGTAAATGTCAACAGCTGTATAAATGCATAAAAAGCATACATGTAAGCCATGTAACTCATTCTCGACAAAGGCTTATTGCTAAGCAAATAAATCAATAAAAGTTTGGGCTTCTGAATCAGTGTTATGGTAAAATAAACCATTGATAATACCAGTCAGTTGACATTCTTCCTGCTTCATTTCACAGTTACATAAATGACATTTGTTTAAACCCTGGCAAACCGGCAGCTGTGCACAACATTGGCCACGCTCTTAATTCCTCTTCACGATGCTGAAATTGTTGTCTCTTCTGCACCTCAACAGGCACAAATAACATTTTCAAAATCTGTTAAAGATCGATCCCAAAATCACCACAGTTCGTTGCACTTCCAGGCTGAAACAAGTGGACTTTTCACTGCAAAAGTCCATGCACAGACTAGGAAGTACACAGAGGCTGCTGGTGATTTTCCATCTGCCCTTAACCATGTCGCTGAAAGTCCTTTCACGCTAAGCTCACTGTGGTAAAGCAGACCCCTTTTAGTCGGCCATGGTGAGGAGTGTCATGCAGGCATGCAGTGATGAAGATAAGCAGAAGCCAGATGTGCACTAAAGATTCAAATCCAACAACCAAAAATCAGGTAACAAGTTAAAAAAATACATAAAGTTACCAAGTACCAGTGTGCAAAATCTCCTTGATTCATAATGACAGCAGAACAAACACAGACAGAATATTCAATACCAACCAACAGAGGCTGGACTTCAGTCTGTCAACCTTCCACCACCCCTTACAAACACAGAACATATTTTTAAGGGCTGTAATTGACTACACTGCTTGTGACAATATTTCTCTGAGGTCATCTACACCATAGGATTTTCATTCACTGACAAAACATGTTTCAATCACTTGACTTAGTATCTACCACTTGGAAAAGCCAGGAAGTCAACGTGCCAGCTGTGTGAGACACAGAAACAATACTCCACCCACTTTCTAATTACATTACATGCATTTAGCAGACACTCTTATCTACAGCGACTTCCAGCACAATAGAACATAATTGTATCCATTCAAGTCAAATAAGCAACAGCCAATGTAAACTCTGATGTAAATATATGATTTAGACAGGTCCAGAACATTCTGGATCCATTTAGGTTTAAGAAGGAGTTGTGAAGGAACACATCTGGCAAAGTGCATTTCATTGACAAAGTACTTATCAAGGCCACTGTCAAAGTACAGCTCAACCTAGTTCACCCAGACTAACCATCCATTTCCAAACATACAGAATTCATCTTCCTTAACCTCTAAGTTCAGTTGGACATGGCTGCAATGTATTTGTCTATTATATTAGATCAACCAAACACACTGCAAAAAGTATAGTATAGAAAGTAAAATGAAACTGTGATTCTTGGACAAACAGAAAGCATGTTTTGACTTCAGTGACAGCAGTAGAATTTGCAGTAGCACAATTTGCTGCAGAGATTTGGCAAGCACGAGGTGATGCACACAACCTTTAATATCCTTTTCACTCAATCTTACACTATCTTATACAATCTGCTTGGTGTGGTAATCATCCCATTGGTCAGCTCTGAGTCAGATGCACCACTGTTGAACCAGGAGCTCTCTTATGGCTAATGTCTGTACTGGAATGGTATGTCGTATGAGTGTTCAATCATCCTCTCTCTTCACTCTCCGTCAGCTTCAGTGAGGGACATTTCTCTCAAAGGGCTATTTTTAAACAGTTACATCAAAGCCATGAAAAGCATCATGTGGTCTGTCATGGGAGAGTGCTGGATATCTGTCATTTACTCACATGCAAATGGACTGTATGTTAACTCTTAAAAGAACATGCTAACACGATAAAAAATAATAAGCAACACAGCAGCTATTATGTGCTTTTTTCCTCTTTTACAACTGATTTGAACAGTGCTGCTCTGCCCTTACTGAAGCCCAGCAGTTTAGCACTTCCATGTGGCAAATTGACAGTTCATTAATTGCCAAAGGGTGTCCACGTTTAATGCATGTTCACTTAACATAGCTTTGTTCAATGCAAAATATGTCACTACGACCAACTATTTATTCAGCACAAGCATATTTGTTTAATGCATTAATAATATGCCAACATCAAAAAAGAAAAACACTGCATGCGAGCAGTACCTGAGGCAGCCATCTGCTTCTCAGAGCATGAATATGGTTAGTGGGAGGGGCTGGGATGTGTCATTCACCAGCTGCCAATGTCTGCTGTCACAGCCAATGTTAGTGCAGACTTTATATAAAATCATTAGCTGATTTTTAAAAAATGATCTGATATTTAATGGCTTTACAATAACACTAAATGGTCTAATGTTCTGTAATAATACTAAATGTTCTGTAATGTTCTGGAATGTTTGGCAGTGTGTGAATACAGGCATGTTTGATAGCTCAAATCAAACAGAAAAGTATACTCAACCCAAAATGCAAGAGTTTCTATCAGAATATATATTTTCAAATTTTCATTCATCGTATAGTTTTGCTGGAACACAACCCTTGTGCTGAGTGAGGACTACCTGCAGCCTCCCTCAGTCTGTGGGATACAAGAGGGAAAGATTCAAAGATTCAGCCCTTCTGTGAACACGTGCACATGGTGATCTGCATAGACATGACGGTTCAGATCTGACGGTCCTGTGGTGCTCCTCAAAGCCAACCAACTGATTAATCGTTAGTTTCGTGCAATGCAAAAAAAAAAAAAAAAAAAATCCACAGGCTCAGTCCCTGAGATACAAGTGCAAATACCTTTTACGCTTTTTCCTATTTTTTTCTTCGTCATACCTTTGAAGGCAAGGAGAAGAGGTTAGGGAGTCAAAGAAAACCTGTCATTTTGACAGCCAACAGCTGAGGAGGACACTGGTGAGAAATGTACTGAAAAAAAGAAACCATCTGCTACAGTTGAGAGAAGGGCCTACCCTCTTGCTATGTCAGGACACCTTAAATAGCAAAAAACAGTCTCAGCCAAGATAGCTTAAAACTACCTCAGGAGAACCAGTGTGCAATGGTTACATTTGAAATGTTGGTCTTTACAGATATTTGAATGGTGCTGCCAATAGCAATAAATATGTGCATTGTAACTGAATAAATTATAACACTTAGAAACTGAAGCAAATGGTTGAAATGGGCCTGTGTGTTAAAGTAGAGAGCACTGGCCCTGGCAGACAGAGGCACACTCACTGTTTAATGCACTCCGGTATGGACACATACTCCATCGGGATCAGCTCAGCCAAGTCCGACAGGCTGAACACATACTTGATTTTTTGGCTAAACTTTGAGCTGGAAAAAAAAGAAAAAAAGCCGGGATCAGACTTCTCTTGTACAGCTCACGCTGATCCTAGCATTAAAAACTCACCGAAAACAAATAAAACCGTAATAACAGTCATTATGGGCTGTAACTAATCAGCGCAAGTAAACACATGATAAGTGTTACTCAGTGGAAGGACGTTTTAGCAATAAAGTGCTGCTGTGTAGCAAATTAAACTGGATGCATATATCATAATTTGTGGAAACATTCATCAACAAGTGGTAACAGACTGCGGGTACTATAAATGAATAAGTTCACAGTAATTACATGCAATCCCCACACATGATCATCAGCTCTTACTGATTGGTTTGTGCATACTGTATGGTGATGCCCTTACCTTATGAAAGGCTTTGTAATGGCAAGAACTGTGCGGATGAACCAGGAGGGGTGGACAATAATCAGGGACTTGAGATTTTTCCTTAACCTATCAGAGAGATTAATAAGGAAGACCGAGAGTGTACTTTTCAGTTACACATTTTATCCATACAAATTTAAAAAAACCTGTACATATTTATGTTTTTTTTTAAACTACAATTCTACCCATGTTTTGTCATGATCAGATCCATCAGATTTTAACGTATGTATTCTTTTCAGGTTATTCTATGCAATGCATTACATGCTAGTGGAATAAAGTGGACAGAGACTGTGCTTGCAAGAGAATGCAAGAGAAAAAAACAATACAATTCTTTTCTGTTCTGTTCTATTCTATTTCCATTCTACTGTCCAGCTGCTGGTAAGTGAAGTGAAGTTGACCTGCTGTGAATATGACCCACAATCAAGTTATATTCTATTCCAATCCATACTCCAGCTGTTAGTGAAGTGAAGCTAACCTCGTGTGAACCCAGCTCAGCAGTGTAAAGCCACTTGTGCTCACCTCCTGTCGATCTGCTGGTAGCACTTCCTGAGCCAGCCCACGCTGGGCATCCTCCGACGCGAAGTTGCCCCGTTCAGGTACACAATCATGTAGTTCTCTGCAACCAGGAGCTCCAGCGTGCCAATGACATACCTGCAAGGGGGAAGGGACAACGCTAACATTCCAACAATCTGCCTGGTCTGCGTGCAAGGCCAAGAAAGGAATAGCAATCTGCCCTGGTTGGGGGCTGCGACTACTTTTGTGGATTAACTTTTCAATGCTTTACAGTACTGCCATTACTCTGTGGTCCCCTCTGTGAGTCAGTGAGGGACAGTACTTCTATAGGTTTGAGACTATGCAGCTAAAAATGCTCAGCGCCCTCTTACTTGAAGAGATTGTCCATGATGTATCGGTAGTTTGGTTGATTGCTTTCAGGCATGAAGCAGACAGCAAACACAATGAGGGCATTCAATCCATCTCCATAGTAACCTTAGAAAACAACAACAAAAGAAAAAAAACACAATAGTTTATATTGCATACTGTACAACTTGTATCCTGAGGGAAAGCTTAGGTGTGCGACAAAAAAAAACAAAGATAGCACAATATAATCATGAAACATTTTATACGGATCATTATCTCTGTTGAAAAGGCAACAAAACAAACAGCTGTCCGTATGTGACGTGCCACACAGTGGAAGTGACTGTCTCCACCCAGGTCAATTAGACGTAAAAGCACACATTTTGCTAGCAGCCAATTGCGTCCGGAGTCAGCGTGGCTGGTAATCGTATGCAGGGTGCCAAGCGGGGCTCGGAAAGCAGCTGTCAGACAGAGTGAACTCCCCTCTCTGAGTGAGAGAAACAGATGGCAGGTCCAGTCGCGCTGAAGAATGCCCGGGGCAGCCATTAACCATCCTCTCCATTAATCAAGCCGTGTCTCCTGCGCGTCGCGGTGCACGGCAGACCGCGGCGCTCCAAAGCAGCACAGCCGCGCATCCCCCCAACACAACCCCCTCATGACACCTCACGGAACATGCGCTCGGCACTCTCGCTTGCTACGGGAATCATGGGAGTTTTGGAGTGCTGCAAGCGCGATTCCGGAATGGAGTGGCCTGTGATAAAAGCCGCTCGTCTGTTCGCTGCTGGATGCGATACGGCATTCCACAGCTAGGCTTCACACTGCGTCTTACACGGCCTCCTCAAAAAGAAGCTTCTCTGTGACAATTTGTTTGTGATGGCCGCCATTGTTGTGTTGTGTATCCCTGCACCATCACCAGGAAGCACAAACTGGTCCACCAGACCACTGATAAATTTAGACACAGGTAAGGTAGAAATCACCACACCGTGCAAAAGAAAGCATCAGTCTTAACAGTGTAACACGGAGAAAGTCAAACAGTGATTTACAGTGGAAGTTGTGTGGAAGATACCATGGAACACATTATTTCTTGATGTGGAGAGCATATTAGATCATAAATGAGAGACCTTTTAACAAAGATGTCTATGATAAGCAAGACTTTCTCCTGAACACTACCCGATCACATGGCATACATTAGTGGAGACACAGCCCCTTCCCTCTCACACACGGAATATTCAGGCCAAAGTGGTCACCCTTCTCAGGCGGTTATAATTCAGTTACCACGGGCATCCAGTCCATAAAAGCTCCCATGAATGACTAAACGATCATCCCAGCAGCTGCAGCAGAACACATTCAGGGGTGGGATCTGTGTGTTTTTCTGAACGGGCCAACGAGCAGACGCGGCGAAGGCTAACCTCCGTGGCTGATGACCCTCTTGTAGGGCTCGATGGCCTTCATGTCCACCCTGTGCTCCTGATCTCCAACTCGGAACACTCTCCAACGCCGGCCCTCCTCCCTCTCCTCCGCAGCAGAGTACTCCTGAACAGACTCCACCCCCTTCTGCAGCAGCTCTGTGGCTTTGGGCTTGGGGAGGTCGTCTGAGGGGGCAAAGACAGGTACATTTACTGCACGGCTCTGCGCAGGTAGCGATACCTGCTTATTTTACCTGTGGCACAACATAATGCAGTCAGCCTGAAAATTCAATCAGTGGCCTCTTTGAATTCTGTCAGAATTCTGGTCACAGTTTGAGGATTCTAAGAGCTCATGGTAAACTGGAGGGCAGAGTTTATTCAAAACCTGGAATTACTCTGAAGAATTTGAACAATTTTTCTCCTGGGGGAGTGACAGAGGCCCTCGGAGAAAGCAGTGATGGGACAGTGAGGCTTCATGAAAACAAAAATGGGTGGAGCTACAGTGTGATACACCGTCAATGACTTACTCATACGAACCAACCGAACAGACTTTTCCTCCCAAAGGAAAACACTTTGATTACATTCAAATCAGTCACTGATAACACAATGTAGGTCCACCCATTTTCACATTCACAAAGCCTGAATTTCCCAGCACAGCTCTAAAGGACCCAGTCGGGGGAAACACCAAAGGCAAAACATTCTAAGGGCTAAAAACTGGAACTAACTCACACTAATGTCCACGCCACTCAAAAATTTCTTGTCCACCGAGTCACCACTGCAATGAACTGGGCCTCATTATAAAACAAATAAATTTGTTGCTCCTCTACATGTACACAGCAAGGGCAGGCCACTCTTTTTAATATCACAGCCACCCTGATTAAATTGTCCAATCAACCACCCGCACCTGTAATCACATGGATGATTTTTTGTGGCACACCAAGCATGCAAGTCATTTCATTAAATCATGCTGAAGAAATTCAAACAGAGACTGGCACAGACCAGCTCCATACTTTTCCTAAGGTGTGTGATACATGTGATACTTACCTGAGTTTACCTGGTTTATACTCAGCATTCCCCTGTATTTAAAGCATCATCAACAGTTTCCTAGGCCCTGGTCATCATCTTTTATCTCATTACGACTGTACATGATGTCGTATCTGTTACAAATGTTTCTACAGGGAAAAGGGGAAGGGCCTTATGATAAAAGATGGCAGGTTGGATCTTGTTTATTCAAAAATATCTGTATGTCTAATGTAACTCCTTGTCACAGTAGACATAATGTTCTTCATTACAGTTATGCATGGCCACATTAAAATAATATCCCCTATATTATCACCTAACATACTGTACAGCCATAACATTTGTAAAAATGATGAACACAGAATTTAAATACAATAGTTGTAAAAAGGCATCAAAGGAAGCTGAACAGCAGAACCTCAATTAAAAAAATGAGAAGAGGGAACATGCAAAAACAATCAGCTTAAAAAAACAGGGAACAAAAGATGAAATGACCAAATAATACACGCAACAAGATTAATTTTGGATCACTGATGTATGTAGGGGAATAAGGAAAAACAACATAAAAATAAATCAACTTTCTAAATTTGATTGTCTTTGGTTGCAAGAATAAGAATTCTCTCTTGGAGACCTTACCACAGAGAGGAGGGAAATATGTCGCCAAATAGGGACTGTTTCCAAGCAATGCAAAGAAACAATCCTTCCAGGAGAGAGTGGATAGCAGCAATGGAAATACAAAAACAAGAAACCTTTTAAACATGCTGCCATTGCACTGAATTTACAACCCATATGCCCAGGTCTAATGCGCACAGCTCCTAGCTGAATTTACAATCCGGCTCCCTCACTCTGAATTCTAATCTAAATCTAGTGCAACTGGCCAAAAATAAATCCCTGTCTCCCACCATCAACTGAGGTGTTGTGAGAGTTTCAAAACAAAATGGCCACCATGTATCACCCTGGTAGTTACTGAGGCAAATTAACCTACCCATTTTTCTGAAGCGCTTTGAGATCCTTAACAGACATGATATGTGCTATATAAACGCAATTCATCACAACTCAGCAGCGAGTTAGCAGCAAGACCAGAAAGGAGGAAGTGCGCTGAGAACAGGAAACTCTAGACAGGAAACAGCTTTGGCTGTACGCTGCATGGCACTGAAGCATTTTCTTTACTGCTGTCAACATTTTAGGGGAAGTCTGCCACAGAACCTAACCCTGAGAGTTATGCAACTTAACGTGTACAAGAGAATCAAAACCAAGCAGCCAGATGCAGTTAAAAACAGAACCACGTGCGGGGCTTTGTCCGTACCTTCCCAATCAAACTCGTTGCTGTTGTCAGACGGGGTGTCCACATCATCCAAGTCCAGCTCCGTGCTCTCTTCTAGCTCGTTGGACAGAACCGAGCTTCCAGTACGGTCCAAAGTCAGACTAATGTCTGGGGCCTCCAGCTTCTTCCTAGCTTTCTTGTCACTTTTTAATCCATAAGCCAGTGGGTCTGAAAGGGAACAAAAATGTCTCTAATCACAAAATAACCACCCTTGACACTTGATCTCTAACCACATTACTAAGGTGTTTTAGAATTCAGATAAAATGCACTTTAGTCGCAATGTTGACATTCAAGTGCTTTTATACCTAATGTCGTGTGGTCAATGAGTGTGAATCCCATAAACATGAATGCTCAATCTGTACAATATAAAAGCTAGGATATACTTCTGCTACAGGCATTCATAAATATGTAGTAAGGATAACCACACAGAAAATGAATTCTCAAGCTCACTGACTGATACACCATGCATTTCAAAGATGTTTACGGTTTAGCAAAAGCAGCCACCGTTATTCCCCTGGCTGAGATTATTGTAATTACAGGTTTCCCGTTCCAATATTCTAATCAGATTTATATTTTCCATGACTTTTCACTGACATTTTAAGCATAAATGTAAGCTTATCAAGGATTACCTTCATTGCTGCATTAGTCAAATTCCCATCAATTTGGGCTACCCTGAAGACAGAATTGTGGGGAGACTACTATTTTTGTAAAACCCAGCAGGCTAGACAATTTGTTAATATGAGCACACTAATGTTTCTAGACTTGATAAAAAAAATCACACCAAGCTAGTGACTTAGAAAGACAGATTAGTGTTTTCACTCGCTGTAAAAAAGGCAGTAATGAATTTTAACTTTTTTAGATTAGGACAATTTAACATCAGTTTTCGAGGATTTGACTGCTGTCCGTGACTTTTCCATGAAATTCCAGAATGAAAATATTTAGCATTTTAAGGATAGCAGACACCCCGCATTATAATGCAGTTGTGACACATCTGGGTCTTTGTCCACATCCATGCCTGTATTTGAAGCTTTGTGATGATTTACCTGGCTCCCCCTCAGCAGGGGTACTGCTGAAGAGTTCCTGTTCCAGCTGCAGGTCCTCCTCCTCTTCCTCTGGAAGTGGTCTACAAACAAGCAAGACAATGAGACCTGCATAGTTGCAAGTTCAAATCCTGCACGGAGCAGTGCACTTGTATCCTTGGGCACAATCCTTGACCTGACTTGCTAAAGGAAAAAGGTAGCTGCATGTCTAAACGTGTGAGCTCTGTATGTTACTCTGAATAAGGGCAACTATTACCATATTTGTTTTTGAATAGTAGATAGAATCTATCTCGTAATGGGTTGCTGCAGTTGTACATTTGGGCAAGGTATGTGTGTTATTTCAGTTTCAGCTAGATGAACAGACAGCATGCCAAACGCATAATGTGTGAGTTGTCCCTTATAAATATCTGTTCAGTCACAGAATGTCTATCTAACTGGGCTGACAGCATCATATTGTCACAGTGATTTGAGAATTTGTGATCTTCTGTTATCTGTTCCTACAATATGGTATCAACACACTGCTGCTTATTGTTACGACAAAGTACTCCTCCCCTACAAGGGGTAGATCTCTGTCACAGATAGGCAGTGTGTTAACGCTAGTTACAAAGAGCATGTTCACACTTGAGTTTTCTGCTCAGCTTTATTCCATACACACACACACACACCAATATAAAAAGTAGATCTTATATTACGATACCTGGGGAAGTCCTCATCTTGCCACTCCTCCTTAAGCTCCACCCCCTCCATTCTCAGTCGCGCCTCAGTAGTGGCCACAGACTCCTGTCGCTCCAAACTGCAAAAAAGCAAAAGACCGTGGATCGTTTAATCTCTCCTGAGCCTAAAGCAGACACTGTATGGCCCCTCAGTGGCTGGGGTTCTCTGCTCAGGGGTAAGCAGAGTGGATCTGGAGAGGAGAAACGCCACCAGGCTGCAGCTTTCTCTAACTGTGCGCTTCACTTGCTTCCACCCATTGAAGTTTACTTCTTTTGTGAAGTGTTTGTTTTTTCTTCTTAAATAAAGAAAAGGGCCAGCCCCCCTCCCCGCCCGACCCTCAGCCGAGACTGCACTCAAAACGGTTATCAATACCCAACCCTTCATTAGCAATCTGCTGCCGGAGCTCCGCTTGCAGCCTGCCACAGAAGTGGCCCTTTGCCTTTAAATGAAAGACTCGCAGGCTAAAAGAAGCAGGGTGTTGGGGCTTAAGTTGTGGTTCATTACTACAACGGATAAAGAATGGAGGGTAAAATCCATTTCTCATATACACACTGCCACAGCCTGGCCCTTTAATCTCTATAGTACACAGCGTGCTCTTAAGCACTAATCTGAAAAATGCAGGTACAAGCGCTCTCAGACATACAGTACATAGTTTCAAGACTACACACTACAGCTATATACAGTACAGCAATAATGAATTTCAGCTTTCATTTGCTTCTGTTTTTAAGAAACGATTTGGTTTAAAACAATTCTCAATGTTATGACAGCAGTGTCATATCTTGGACTCGAACCTGTAACCTAGCGATTAGATTTGTGGGGGTTTAACCTCTATACCACTACTTCCCCTGCGCTTTGTAAGAGCACAGACCATAGTGCATTTCTTAACTGAATGGCTACTGTATTTTAGTGTACAAAGATTTTTTTTTCTTTCTTGTGGAAAAAGCAGTCTAGCAGTGCTTATCTCTGTGCAGTTCTCCACCCAGAATTCTCTATGAACAGACTCCACTGGGCAGTAGGTGATTTGGATATGTAACGAGGTGTGGATGAGGGTGCTCCACCCAAGAGTAAATCGGCAGGGAAATCCCCTCCAAGCCAAGCTAAAACCACACGTGCTAAAAGCGGTAACGCTTTACACTGTCCCTCGTAAAAAAAAAGCCTCATCGGCATAGGCGACACTAGCCTATTTCACCTTTGATTACTTCCCCTAGAGCCCCAGAAAGAAGACAATAGCTGAGAAAGCCATGTAGTTCTGATGACATTCTCTCCTCATAAGGAGGAGGAAGATTCCACATTACTGTCATTGTCCATGTCCTTGTACTTTTGTCAGCAGCATGCTGAAAGACCAAGTTTGAACTGTGCCACCTGCTTAGAAAGTGTGACAACAAACACTGCACATGTGGCAATTCAATCAATACCACGGGGAGTCCAGCCACAAAAAATGACAGCCTATTATGTCACAGTCCTCTGCTAGAGGAAGGGTATGGCGAGACTGGATTGCTGTGAGGATTGCAGAGATTTCTGTGCTGCCTTAATGTTCTTTCAGCAGCAGATATGACTATGCATTGTAATACAGAAAAGAAATATGAAAGGCAGCCCGAGGAGAAAGTTGAGTTCCAAGGCCCTGGCTAAAAACTGTTGGGTGGAATCGATATAAAACTAGTCGCTCAACTACAGTCTCTCTTCAAATTTGAGGGGATGGGGGCCAATCCGTGCAAGACGTTTAAGTTGAAACAGTATTACTCCCCATCAGAAGCTTACATGTAAAAGACCAGGCTCAGGTGAGCACGCAGCTAAAGGACTATCAGTCCATGATACAGAGTCCCACCCCCCTACGCCACAGACGAAATACCCGCAGCCAACAGGCTCCGAGGCTTGCCAAGGCCTAAACAAACTCATCTGTGAGGAAAATAGGCAGTCTCACAGCCACTCTGAAAGGACAGAACAGCAGGTGGGTGAAACAGACTGGACACTAATTTGTTTTACACGTTAGTGACTTGAGGGGGGAAAATAAAAATTGAGTCTTTTCATGGGATATGAATCACCGACCATCTACTCTGTTGTAAAGAAAAAGAACCAAGAACGTTTATATAAAAAGTCATTTTTAAGGGAGATACAGTGCTGATTTCCCAAAATATAACCAAGTTAAGAAGGACAGCAACGGCCGTGAAGGGCAACTACCGGGAATTTAGTGTCAAAAAACAAGGCTGCACAACAAAAACCAAATATAAATCACTGAAAATATTTCCAAAACAAGAACAGGATGGTGTCTTTAATTTGACATACTCAGACACAAAAGGGTACGAGTGTAGCCAGCTAACTAGCGAACCACTTATACTCCATTAAAACAACTAAACTCTCCTTCAAGCATCAGCTCTAACAGCCTATTTTCCTGCCGGCTCTTAAACTTTGTTTCCTAAAATGCAGCTTGTTTGAACTAGGACAGGGCTGCTGTTTGCGTTCATTTTGGAAGCCATGTGATGTAAAGTGTGTAAGAACAGAGATGCCACGCTCACCTCCCATTGTGTTCAGGCGGTGGGGACGGCAGGGAAAGACCGACTGGACTCGAGGTTTGCACCCCAGCCGGCGCTTGTTTTTCTCCTTTGTCTGGAGTCGCGGTTTCCTGAGGCGGATCTCCTGTTTTGGCTGGACTCTGTAATGTTAATGTATCCTCGGCACTCTCCGACAAAGGCTCCGTCCTGTTTTGCAAGGTGTCAGATTCCCCTTCCTCCGAAGTCAAAGTTTCAGTGGGCCCGTTTTCCAGATTCTCAGATATCCTGGGTGTGTCTGGTTCGGGATCGCTTTTGTTTAAGTCCATATCATCCGTAATTTTCAACTCCTCTTCGCCTTCAATCACTTCTGTTGCCATGGCTGAGGGCGTCTTTTAAATTCGATTAGCTAGAGTAGCTAGTTATAATGGCGAGCCAGACAAACTAGCTAGCCAGCCAGTGAAAAAAAGTTTCAGAGTATTGCTTCCACACCAGAAATGAACAAATTTGATGGATTACCTTCTGCTTTCGCAACCAGCTAGCTAGTTAGCAAACTAGCAAGCTACCTTACAATACCTCCTTACATAACACGGAGTGATCCTCTATTTAAAAGACGTTTTTAAGTTCCCGTTAGCACGCAAACAAGCCAATCTGACGACAGACAGCTAGTTAGTAAGAAACAATGTATTTGCTATTTACTTAGTTAACTCTATAGCTGAATGTGTCCCTTTTCAGTTGTTTGACATAAACCAATTGTATGCACGAAGAATATTTGAATCTATTTCTGTTGGCTTGTTCGTTACCTTTACATCTAAAGTTAGCTAGCCTGGTATAAGGTTTGCTTCATGGCTGAGCAGTACTGAGTAAGCGAAGTGAGCAATCCGGTCTGCGTGCCCCTTCCTTCCTGTACACAGAGCTAGCTACTACTTCAAAGCTAATCTAATGTTAACTATTGTTAGCAAACTCCAGGTTCTTGCCAATACAAGCCATGAACGTTTCATAAAACCAGCTAATTCCACGTGCTACAGAACGACCTCAGCCAGCTATGTTGGTTTTAAAATCTGCCCGTCCATGGTGATTTTAGCTCGCTGCTGGATGTGGCCTGCCGTCCCCCCCGTTCTTTTGGAGAGCTCCGGTCAAATGGTCTGCTCTGTCAATGCAGCCCCGTTATTCGGATAGCACGTCACCTCTCTCCCCTCTCCTCCTGTAAACGTCCACAGCAATTAGTATCGCCATCTACTGTTTAAGCGAAAAGAGGAAAAGTATTTAACGTTTCCAAAAAAACCCTCTAGAAATCTGTCGCTATTTTGCAGCACAGACAAGATAAAGACCTGTACAGAAGTATAGGCTAGGATACCAGATTCTCATCTAGTTTGGCTGAAATCGTCCTGTCTTTATGACGACTGTGCACTGGTTAACTTCTTAGCGACTTTTGTTTGTCATTCATATTATTCCGCCCCACCTCAGTTCTCAATTCATGCTATCACCTGTAGCCTAGATGTTTCATATAGCCCAATAAAGTTTATTAAGTAATATGAGTACCTAAATAGGTAGGATATATGACACTTCATCTCCTGTAGATGTCACACAGCCGGTTAATAGACCTGTTGCAGCTGAGCCAAGCATAGTAAAATGGCAAATTGTGATGTCAGAACATGCAGCAAAAATGTCTAAGTTTTTAAAAAAGCATCCTGCAGGAACGTAGCTCTGTGGTTTTTGCAGATCGTATTTTCTACATTATGGCATATTAATGCACCTAGATCATTTTAGACAAATGAAATAAATGTGTAGCGTGTGCAGCGCAACATACTCGGCACCTTAAGAATAACAGCATGACTTAAGTATAAAAATCAGTTGTGTGTGGGTTTTTTTTTTTTTTTTTTTTTTTTTTTAACTTATCGCTAGATGCCCTGCATTTAGTGATTTGTAAAGGTTGAGCTCTGTTGAGCTCCAACGGATGGTACTGGAAATTTAAGGCCAAAAAATGCACTTCATTTACACCAGACTACTTACCGGTCTTACGGTGTTCGCCCCGATGAATCTAAGACAATGTAAAATAATGTCCTTTAGGTGGCAGCAGATGACAGCAAGTGGTCTATTTCAGTGTTCGGCAGAGCCGGAGCTATGACTATGATTTGCATATGCTCATGTATTGTGTAATATGATGTTGTAATACATAGCCTATATTCCAAACGTGTTAAACCAAAATGTAAAAATTTGTTAGAGTGAGTAAGGTTTGTAATTTACTCTGGTATTTACTTTGGTAATTGTGTAGGAAATTACGCCACAGCAATGATGAATGTGTTGTCTTGAAACCTTTCACATCTTTATTGCAATTTATTCACTCCAAAATCGGTGGTGTAATGATAATCCCTTGTATCAGTGTGTGAATTTCTCCATCATATTTTCATCATATAAATGAATGAATTAATGAATGCACGCGTAAAAAAATTCCCCTGCATTATTTCCGAAGACAAGGCTGAGCGTACAGTACAAAGTTACTTCTGTATGTTGAAAAATGCCGATGTCAAGTTGCTTGAAAAAAAGCATTTTCTTTAGAAAAAAGGTTTATAAATCATAGTTTAACGGGAATTTTGTAAACCAAGAAAAACTTCTGTGTAATGTATTTTTGTTTGATAATGAATGAAACTGTTAGGAAATAGTTGTGAGGTGACAAGTTTTAGTATCTTTTTATATTTAAACGAGAGTGCACATAGCACAGTAAAATAAATTAAACTGTGCAGTAAAATAAACAGTGCAATATTAAAATTGATCTATGGATTAAAATTCCTTCCGTAAAAAGTAATTGCATTCGTTTTAATGTATTTATCTCTCTTTACCGTTTTATGCTTTAATGGTAAAGGATCCTGAGAAGTAAATTATGATTAATCGAGGAACCGGAAGGAAATGGAGGCTGCTTCCTTCATTTAGTTGCAGTGTCAAACTGAATTACTTTAGATATTGCCTATAAATAATAATAGAAACCTGCACCGACCTGCGAAGGTGCTTTATGTTGGAAAGTGTTGTTTAACATCACAGGTAGAGACATGACTTTTTCACTTTAATTCCTCCTGTGCTTTCACGTGTCGGAGTAATTCTGGAATAATTTGTTGGGTTAAATCGTGTCAGTTTCACAGACGGGAAGAAATGTCGTATTCAAGACTCCACAAATACTCTCTGCGTCTAACCTGCGTCGGGTTTAAACATTCCATTCAAATCGCTGAAGTGAATTTATAGACACATGAAACCGAAGGTTCATTTACAGTTTTATTAATCATCTAATTAATTAATATCAAAATATCTGGAAGTCAAAAACAGGACGAATTCAGTTCGAGATTCTATAGTCAAGTGTGCTGCCTTTAAGCGTGCTGTTTATTACGACGTAATAAACATTCTACTATAGGATGCATTCTACTATACTTATTCTGTATAGGCCTACTAGCAGCTGACAGATAATCGTTTTTAATACAGAAATGCCAAAGAAATCAAAGAAAACATTTACCCATTATTTCTGTATTCTGCATTCTGAATACATTTTTCCAAGTAAACCATTAGAATGTGTGGGGAAATGACAAAGTTTAAGTATCTAGACCTTTCCCTAAAATATGCAATGTTGGCCTTATGTTCATAGGTAACGCCTGACTTGACTCAACTTAGACACTTGATGTACTGCAAAAGCATTTCAACCATAAGCACCGGTGTCGAGCAGAAGTGTCATAATTAGTCAGGGGGAGGAGAACTCCAGAGGCAGAGAAATAGCTAATGGTTAAAATAATAGGATAGCTTTACATACCAAGAAGCAAATAGTATGATCTCGCTAGTACATAGACCACACTCAGGGGTTTAAAGTTCTTAATTGAGCTCTGTTGAGCTGCTCTTGCATCATCTTTGGCAATGGAGAAAATACTGATGGCTAATTTACATTTTGTTCCAAGTCTTGCCCTAGGTAGCAATGATTAAAGGGTGTTGTAGGAAATGACTTTTTAACCTCAGTCGACTAATGGCCATGCACTGGTTTGTAATGAAGGAAGGAAAATGTATAAATCATCTAAGTATGTATTTATGCCACAGCATAATTAGGCTATTTAAAACAGCGTAGTTACACTTTTAAGTCCCTTAAAAACTTTTAAGTGGCCAGATAAAACAGCATTTCTGTCTGTTGCAAGCTCTTTGTCAGTCAACCCTACCTTGGATACCATTTTGAGAGTTTTGCTCACATGGAAACTAGACATTGAGAGAGCGACCTCTGCAGGCATGCCATGTAATTGCGTAGTAGAAGGAAATTCAAACTGTTACAGTACTTACATTAATCACATATCAATGGTAGAGTATTGCCAATGCAGCACAATCAGTTATTTGGAAAGTAAAACATATATTGAGGACCGCCAGCTCTAGTGACACTCCACTGTTCAGCATTAATTTGAGAAGAGAAATTATTCAAGGATTATCAGTATGCACCCAACTTTCAGCATCCTGCAGGGCATTAAAAATAACAAATCAAGAAACTCACGTGGTCCCATTGCTAAAAGATACAGATGATCTGGCCATGCCCTGCTGTGTCTGAGCAATTGAACTTGTAAATGCTGTAATTCTTTTTTTGTCTTATTCAGTAAAAATAACAGGGCCACATACTGGATAATGAGCACTAGCAATTAATATATGCAAATGAAAGAGGACTGAAATGAGTGTTCTGGAATTTTTGACAGGTATACACCAACTACAACATGGAAAGAGTGTTCTACAGTGACCATTTTGGATGTAAAGTTGTTTGGAATATAATACCACATGAGACATGATTAAATGCACAGAACATTATGCCTTATTTAGCATGCATCTGTAGCACAGTGTCCCTGAGACTATCACAGGCAATGATGTCACTCCCTGCTGCGAAGATAAAAGCTTGCCTTGTTCCCCGTTTTAGGGACCTGAGGCTTTGCACAGTCAGCCAGTTGCATCTCTTGTTCAGAGTTTTAGTTGTTATAAATGTCATGGGTTCAATCCCCACTCAGGTCTCATCAGTTATACTTTACACATAAATAAATACTCCTAATTATATGGATTTTAATAAGATGACCAGGGCTCCTCAGGGTAATATTAAGCAGGTTTCTCTGTGATATTAAACATGGTTTTGAGTAATGGTATTATCCTGGTATATCTATATGGTATATCTATATAATTATTTTTCTTAATGAGACAATACTAAAAGAGCAATCTGCATGCTTCTGGTTTCTGAAATCACAGAAATAATCATTAATGATCATTTATCTCAAAAGTGGCAAGACAGTGATAATATACTGTTTAAAAATTTAAAAGGCAAGTTAAATGAATATTTAAGAGGAGATTAAACATTTATGGAAAACTATGGGAAATATTAAGAACAATAGGATAAATAATACTGAGTGTCACAGAGAGGTGCATATAATGGGAAACTGAATGCTTGAAAGTGCTGCTACAAGACCTGCCCAGTTCCAACCTCACAGCTGCATTCGAACCTCACCTAAGCAGTTTGCCTTCAGCATGGCAGCCGTTTGAAGGAGGACACAAGGTCTGTCGTTCAGATTGCACAGCCTGGTTATTCATTTTTATCTGAAGGATATGTATTTTTCTGGTTCTACATAGTTTGGATTGAAACCGCAGTGCAATAATGAGTAATATTACTGCTGGAATAAGACAAATTTGGGGTGGCGAGCTGGCATTGGTTTGACCAAAATATCAGGTGTTGGGCTAGAAGAAAGAATAAAATAGCACCAGGTCATCCATCTCATCCACTGAGACAATACACTCGGACTCTACAACCTGGCTGAAGAACACATCAGTGATGTCTCATATTATATATATATATATATATATATATATATATATATATATATAGGCCTATGTTAAATAAAGTATAATAATATTAAATAAAATGATTATTTTTAGTGTAACCTTAGTTATATAAATATATACTGAGTTAAATCTATTAACTATCACATTAATCTTAATTTGGTACATATTTGTATAACTGACACAAATATTATTTGTGACCAATACTGTATACTTTACCTGAAAAAAAAGTGTTTACAATTATAGCAGATTTTACAGTCTGCACACTGTTTACACAAAGGTGTGATTAACAAGATTGATCCATTTGAGCGTAAGTTACACACCAGTGCCCCAGTATTGGCCCATAACAAAGTGCTCCTCGGGGACTCGAGTTCGAATTCCTCACTATTAAAATTCAGTATTCCCGCAGAAGGATGTGAAATTAATATCACTAGTCTATAAGCTCCATAGATCAGATCTGGTCCCTCTGATAACAATGAGTCAAGGGTGGATGTCTTTGGCAGAGACTGCCTGAGAGAGGAATATTTGCTGACATGTAACCCAGCCCAAGTCAAAGATCATTACCCCAGTGAGTGATGGGAAGGCCACCGCTACTGAACAGTTTTATTTCCGTCCCACAGCTGAGCTCCTTGCCTCACGCCAGCTCAGTGCATGCAACCTCTCAGGTCCTGTCACCAGCTCAATGGCTCTAATGTAAAAATGGGGCCCTTCGTTGCGCCCCTCCATCTTGATCATTGCTGATGGGCTATCAATAATTTCAGGCTGGTTGAGCAGCTGGCTGAAGGTTAAATAAATTCTGTGTGCATTGTTTGCATGATCATATCCAAGCGGAAGAATTCCAATTTGCCACATTTTTTTTTCTGCCAGTAAGCTGAGGATAAAATCCTGCTTGTGGGACTGACCTGAGAACAGAGGACATGTCTGTGAGCTGTGCTGGTTAATGCCATAGCAATGAACTGCCACCAGACAAGCACTACAGACAAACGGCCAGTGGCTTAGAGGAAAGGTCTAAGAGGACATCCTTTTAAGGAAAACATGAAACATTTTTATAGTGTGGAGAAGTATCCAGAAAAGAATACAGGCCAAAGTTTTTCAGTTGTAACTTTGGATATTTAGTGTCATATGTTTTAGAACTGTGTTAATGGCAAATTTGGTCATTGTCTGTGATTTTATAGTAAAAGGCTAACAAGAAAATATTTGGCCTCCTGAATTAACCTGTCCACTTACACATGTCTGATGTATTTGTCAGTCTAACGACCATTTTTCAGCTGTTTACGGTAACACTGTTTACACTAATTAACACAAACAGGAGAAATTATGTGTGTTCACAGAACCTCTCTAAACTTGTTGCCATAATGCTTGTGCTCAGCTTGAATACATGAGTTACATTTAGTACAGACACAAGTAATTCATTTGAAAGGTTTCAACAGCAATAGTTGTAGACAATATAATTCCAACTTGTGAGATGGACACAGTACTTTCAGGTAGTAAAATTTAACAATAAACCTAATGTTTCTCACCCTGCTTTCTGTTCATTAGACAATTTTTCGCTCAGTTGTATTTTTTGTCTATTTCACTATATCCTCAAACAAACCTATGCTGAAAATATGCTTTTCCTTCTCAAATCCAAGGCTGTATGAGACTACCTCATACACCAGATACACAGCTCATGAAGCTGTAATAGGCAGTAAAACTGAGCCCTCCCTACCCCTGAGGCATATTATATTAGTGTTAATTGTTACCATACCTTTACATGCATTTTACCCTGTAAAAAATCATGTAATGGTCCTCATTAGTGGCGTCATGTAACTTTGTTTCTCTGGGATTGACTGGAATTGAAACACACGGTACAAAAATAATTATTTCACCTTAAGTATGATTTTTTTTGATAGCACAGTAATAGACAGACTACATTCTTATATCTTTACTAAACAGGCCTATATATGAACCTTATCTTGCATAATCTTAAAATGGCAAATTATAGGATATTTAATGGCAAATACTTCATTAAACATTACAAGCTTTCAAAGTGCTAGATGGTAGACTAAATATGGTCTGGAAAATCACATTTGCTCAGCAACCGAAAGCCGTTACGCAGTAAAGAGCAAATGCCAAGAACCCGTTAACGACAACCTCTGAAGCTAATTAGCAATGCCCAGCTCCACCGTGGACTGGTCCAGTGGGCTACGATGGTCTCTCTGGTCCATTGCGCAAAGCGCCCTCGTTCGTCTGCCTCGTTTTGACAACTTAAGTAAGTAAGGGGTGAATGTTATTTCAATTTACAGGTCAGAGCGGGTGTAAACCTCAAATCATATTATACAGCAAAGGAGAACAGCAGGTAGGCAGGCATATACTATACATTAAAAATGAGAGCGTATTGTGTTTTTAAAAGCGCTCATAAACAAGAATAACGATGCTGTTTACAGCTAAAAGACAGCTGTCAGCTACAGTGGGTCTGATGGATGTCTGGAGAGAGGGAAAAGGAAAACGAAAAGCCTCCTCCGGGAGCACTGTCCAAAAATATTAATTATGCCGATTCAGCTTTTCTAAATGTGTCACTTAATATACCGCCACCGTAATTAAATTTCTAGCCTCGTGACCTTGAGACCATTTACCGGGATAATAAATGAGATCACTAGATAATCAACGTAGACACAACTCCGAGCTTCTACGGAAGCCACTACATAGTCTTGTCAAGGTCATGACTATAGAGAATGCCGTTATTCAGAGAATGTAGCTAAAGCGATAAAATGTTTCTGTCCTGTAAATCCTAAAGTTTGATGTCATGGAAGTGGGCAAAATGCCTTTATAAACAGCTTTGTGCTTAAAAAAGTAAATGAAACCTTTCGCTGCATTGCCATAGAAATAAATTATGATTATCGATGCCTTTTGAATTGCCACAAATAATAAGCATCCAACTCCATCAAATAAGTATATCATGTATCATGATCCATTGACTGTACGGCTGGGAAATTACTAAAAATGGTCAATAAATCACTGATAAAGCATTGATAGAAAATAGCACATGGAGTTATCAGGTAAGATTAAACTGTATTGTACCATCCATGGAATGTTTATGATGCCATCACTTTTGGTATGTCATCATTTGATGTACTGAGAGCTACACATGAAACAGTACATTTAGTATGACAGCATTTGAAAAAGAAATTTTGCTGTTTGTATTATTTTTCCATTTGAATCTTTATAAATACACCAAGGGCAGCTTGTAGTGGTTTGACAAAAGAGCTGTTTCATGCCACGTTTTACAGTTTCTGTGCAATGAACTGCAAAGCACATAAACACACATCTAATGTCTGTAAATTAGTTAAAAAACATTGATCTTAACTAAAGGAAGGAAAATGAGGAAGGAAGGTAGGAGATTTAGCAGCAGAATGTATGTAGCAGAACTCGAAATCTTTCTTACTGCTTTTTTATTATGAATGTTTAGCCTATCATCCGTAAAAACCTTCACCTAAGCAAAATTTGCTATATCTATACATGTCCATGGTTTAGCCAGTACCTTAAGGATTTCAACTCTTGCCGCACAAACTGTGTTAATTCATTAAAAATTATTCTGATATAAAAATATGAAGATAAGAAACAAATATGGCTCTGGTTTCTGACATGCCTTTCTTAACTGTAACTGATATCAACATAAAAGGTTGATCAAAGCATCCTAGGTCCTTGGAGCCTGCAGCAAGCTCTCAATGGGACCAGTTCATGGTTTACTCTGACAAGCTCACGCCTTCTTGTTAACAACTCAATTAGCAGGAGACAAATGGCAACTGTTTTATATGAAGTTACATGTGTTTTTCAGTGTTTCTTTATTTACATCCACCCCATCAGCCAGTTGGATGTGTACTACATGTGTGTGTATGTGTGTGTGTGTGTGTGTGTGTGTGTGTGTGTGTGTGTGTGTGTGTGTGTGTGTGTGTGCGTGTGTGTGTGTGTGTGTGAGAGAGAGAGAAAGAGAGAGAGAAAGAATAAGCACATGTGACACAGATCTTGGAGAGACTGCACTATGTGTTGTAATCCTTAAAGGTTATTCTTCAGAGTTGAAATGGCTTGTAGCTTTTTTTTTTCGTTTACAGTGTGTCTTAGTAAAAGAAAGAGAAATGTTTTCCAGACATTGTGCTTGGTCTTTGCAAAAGGTTAGTCACTATGCCGAAAAAATGTGTGTAGGACATGGCCTTCAATCAGGCTGAAATCAAATGTATTTCTTATTAAATTAAACATCATAATCTTTTTTTGATACATGAGATAGCCAACCTCCATAGGACACATTCTATTAAGGTAATTTGTCATATCAATCATGTTAACCCAACAGTTTCTGCTTTAATACTTTTCTTCCCCAGGAATGCAGTTAAGTAGCACAAAGATGAATAGAGTTCCCTGTTAATACTGGTTTTTACTCACTGTCTGATTTTGAACCATGGCCAAATCAGAGAAGCCAACAAGCATTTAGATCAAAGAACTAATCAGTGGTTCAAGAGCAGTATTCTAATTATTTCTCTTGACACATTTCCTGTCGAGGAACATGTCACGGGAGTGTGAATTTCTTTTGAGAGGACCACTGCTGCAGAATCTTACACTGAACCCTGAACTCTAAACGCTAAGAGCACTGTCCAAACAACTAAAATTGAGTACAATGCTGAAGAATGTGATTCAGTATGGGGGAAATATTTCATTTGTTGCCATTCCATTTGTATGAATTAATGCAGGACTTTGTGTAAGCATTTTACAGATACAGTGCCAAAGCATTTCTTTAATTCTCTCTCTAATTGTGTATTTACAGCAGACAATGAGTATCGGAAGCTCTGTCATAAAACACTATATATAGAAAATAATTTTGACAATCAGGTAACAAAATTTATCTGCGCAACACCTTCCTTCAAAAATGAAAAAAAAAAACTGGTCCAGAATTGCATGAGAGGTTTTATTTATAAGTTTATTCTTGTGCATCTTAAGTGGAATATGAAAGAATAGTGAGCAAATATCACGGCCAGTCCAGAAATAATGATGTGCCCCAACTTCAATAATAGATGTCATGTTGAAAGAATGCTTTCATTGAACTTTAGCTCCGGAAAAAAAAAAAAATCATCAGCATTGACATGTCAGCTTCTTTGTCTTTATTTAACATATCTGAATCGGGTCCTGTCATTTTTCACGCCCTGCCGATAGCGCGGGCGAAATAACGGATCAGGACCATCATTAATATAACCTCAACCCCAGCGTCTGTGGAAGACCGTGAAAGATTAACCTTTGGGAGGCAGGTCTGCTCACGCAAGGACCCAGACAGTTAACTGCAAGCAATTCTCGTGGTTTTCAAGCGTCATTGACCACACAGGCAAATGACGGGACTTTGGGTTTAGACAAAACCGGCTCTTGATATCACAGACGTGACAATTTACTTACGGCACTATTCGAAATCGTTGAGTCTGAAGTTACACAGTATTTGTGAATGAACTGATGTTGTTTTTGCTTTGTAATAAAATGTTACGTTACCTATGTGCTTAGCGCTCCTCCTCGTCCAGGTGAAATTGCATTTCTGCACATTGGTACAACCGCGGGGATGCACCCGAGAATGAAGTCTGCAATATTCTGATCATAAATCAAGCTCCTTAACTTCCACGCCACATCACAGGCTAGAAGTAAACACCACCTAGATGAAAAGCGCTTATGAAGTGGATATTGTGTGACGTAAGATGAAATGATTCATTATTGTGAGGTAGATACTCATTTATTTTAGAACGCGCAATGCTTATTGACTAAAAATTTGATGTCCTAAAGCTATAATTTCTTTAATCTGATAGCCCAAGCATTTGTGCAGTGCTTTATTTAGACTATTTTTTACAGCTCTGTTTCCTGTTAATGTAAGCATCTGGCATCACCAAGGCGGTCCACAATAAAGAAGAGAATATTTGTCTTAAGACATAGGCTAAACCTTATTTAAATGGAATATAGAAGCAGCTGCTGCTATCCGCTCAGTCTATCAATGTTATTGCTACTTTTCTCATTTGTATTAGCTATCTGTAAGTGGTAAACGCATAATAAAAATATACAGATGTGCAGCTTTAACTATTGGAATGACTTCAGTATGGTGTGCTTTTATTGAGTTCATTACATGTAATTAGGTATTCGTAGATATTGAAATAACAGGAACAGTTAAAGCATTTGACACATGACCACGTTGTTTTCATCGTCCTTCGGGTGTTTGTTTCAATTCTACCACTGCTAAAATGCTTGACAGATTACTTTTTGAGTTATGGAATGAAGCTAGCGTACAGCAAGCAGCATTACCCCAAGATTAAACCGCGAGTACGGTGGAAGGTCTTTTGAGGGAGATTACAGTAGACAGCCCTGGGTCCGTGTTTGTACTGTTAACTGATTGATGACGGACAGCATAACAAACAATCCATTTACTAACCGGCAGCAACACAGTAATCTGCTCGTTTCTCAGCCTAACCGGAATGCCAATAGTATATCGACCAAATGTCAGAGATTTGACATGGCCCTACAGGCTTCATTACTGACCTATTGCTCTTTCAGTTGGAGTCTGCAGTAAGGCAGCCGGACAAGTACCTTCAGTGAGTGGCCATACTTTAAGGGCCCATTTATACTAATAGAAAGCATGTAATAAATGTATTACCACTTATTGACACTTCATGACTTGTTTAAAACTATTTAGATAATATGAGCACAAAGTGAACAAGTAATAGCATTTCCTTTTATTGCTGGTATACAGTATCACTTTGGTCAGACTACTCTTTAACTATCAATTTAATGATATAATATTATTAATAATAAAACTTAACAGTAAAAATCTGAAAATACAAGAATTGCATTTTAATGACATGTTATCCCATGCTCTCAAATGGAAAGTTTATTCTTTATTTATTATGTGCTATTTTAAATGATAAGACATATTTAATTAAACAATGGTTTAAAAAACAAAGAATTCTGGATGAAAAATACAGTTATTGTTGATAGACTGTGAAAAGGGTTCTTAAACCAAATATTCCAAAATAGAAATTGAAAATGAATCTGCCACTGAAATTATGTTCACAATGTAAATCATACATTAAAATTTCTACTGCAATCATTCATAATGATTCTTATTCATTTTTAATGAATGAAGTTGTTTTATGGCTTGTAAATGCAGAAGTACAGTACATGAACATATGCTCTGCCCATTTATGTGAAATATGCACATTAGTGGGTCCATGGAACAGCAGACCTTAAAGTTCTTGTCAGCCGCCCTGACAAAAGACTCTCCATAATTCAATGACTATTCAAAGATGTAGGCCTACTGAACTATATATGATATGTATGTTTGTGTATGTCATTTAAAAATGAGGTGCATGATTTATTCAATTCATCTTTATCTGGGTTTAGGTTTATGGAAAACTGTGTTGAGAATGTATTTATTACATGATCAGGGACTTTTTTAATGCAGCTTTTCTGAAAACGGATCATTCTGTGATTTGTTGCTCAGATTTCTCATCAATACACAAGGACAGTCTGAAAAAATATGGATAACATCAATGTAACTTTGTCCCGGGACAAATGTGAAAAAGCTGCAGAGAAAGACAAACATATCACACCTCTTTATTAGTACCTTGACTCAGAAGAGGTTTAAATTTTACCTCAAGTCAAACTGTTCTCTAGCTATACAGAAAAAATGGCTGCCTTCACAAGGAGTTGTCAAGCAGCCTGAATTATTAACCTTGTCACACTATGTGACTCCATCCATTCATCATCTGTTAGTGATCAAGATCGAACACGGTTGGAAATATTTACCAAGAAACCGGCTCCATTCTTTCTAAAGATAAACATATAAATCACATGCCTGCAAAACAGCTTATTTAGTATTTTTAGGGGGCTAAGCACAAAAGGTGCTAGGCACCCTGTTACTGTTAACTTTATTTTGGTTGCTGTTCCTCTGCATGTTTTGTCACACAGTTTGGTCATCTTGTTTTCAGACAAATGTAATGACAAAGTCAACATGTCGACTTCTGACATCGCACCCAATTGGATTTTCACCATGTCTCAGCAATATCAATGAAATTGTCATTTTTTTTACACAATTTTGGCATCACACAAGTTGTGAAAAAATCTTCCCTTTGTGAACTGATGGGTTTTTTTGGCTCAAGTATTCATAGTTTTCATTTGGTAGTACTTGACAGGCTCCATTTGTCCAGTTCCAAGAAGAGCAAAGGCCAGGGTTTCAAAATAATTTATACCTGTCTATACATAGTTTATTCCGTGACCTCTCATGTAAAACTGCTGCAGCTGTCATGGCAGAGCGAATTCAAGGTCAAACAGATCTGTCCTGATCTGCACCAGCACGCAGGTGAACATACAACAGATGTTGGACTTGTTTTTTTAAGGTAGTGCTATCCATTGTGTATCTTTTATCAAGACATGAACATTGTTGCACTGCCAATATTAGTTATATCTCACATTATGACAAGAATCTGAGTTCAGCTGTTCAACATGAATTTAAAGAATGTGAACAGAAATCCCAAAAGCTTTTGCTACTTTTTTGAACATACTGAGCATGTGTTTTGCTCATATGGTTCCCAAACCAAAGACAGATTAACCACACAGACAACATATGGCACTTATTTATCAGTGGATAATTATTTCCATCTTCTCTAAACAGGTGCTTCCTCTTGCTTATGGCACATGGTCTTTTTTAATGCGTGACAGAGTCGTTCTGGTGTGGTCAGAAAACCAGTGAGCTAATGTTTCATCTGCCCAAACTATTGCGCCCTGGTGGAGAAATGCTAAAGGAAATCACACTTTGAGAAAAGTACACAAGTTAAATGAATGCATGTTGAGTATTTTTCTGAAGGTGTACTAGAGATGGATAATGTGCATTTTGTATTCTTGATCCTTCAAACAACTAAAATTTAGAGAACAGAGGAAAATCAAATCTGTCCTTAAGTTTTTGCTGAAAGATTGAGTAGACAACCACAGTAGAGGGAAGTGCATCCAACAAATGGATGTAGAGGGTGTGTCACCAGCTTTTAGCTTCTCTGTTTGACCAAATAGAGCTTATATTTTAGTGACAAAGATGTCAGAGCTATCACTGCGCCTCACAGTACTGAACTGAAGAGCTATGCTGAAATGCGTCTGACTGGGGGTCTTTCCCAGAATGCACTGCGAGCAGCAGCCTGCCAAAGATGGATGATGGCAGTGTGCATGGGTTGCTGCCCAACAGTCTGAGAGAGCAGAGTGCAGCTGCCCCCATAGCCCCCCACTCCTTGACCAGCCTAACCCCTTGCCCCTGAATGTTATTTAACTTCCAGGGGACTGTTCCCTAAAATTGGTCTTGGCTGAACTGCAGGAGGTCCCTCCTTCCCCAAAGAAATTAGAGGTGGTAATCTTTCAGGGGGTCCCTCCGCGACCTTCCGAGGTCATTTAAATGGCATCGGAACACACACGGGGCACCCCCTCAACCCTGCTTGTGCATATCATCTCTGAGCGCTCGCAACACAGAGCCATGCATGGAGGTGTCCAATCTCGTCCACAGCCCTGGTGTGTGACAGTTAAAAAAAGTGACAAATGGCCATTATTATTAAAAGAAGGTTACTTTTAAACACAGTGGCAGGCAATGAGGTAGAGTACTGACTGCTAAATCACTGTCAGGGAAACTAATGATAAGATATCATAAGACACGGGACAAGATGCAAGATGGAGTGCAGTCTCTCGTGCCTTAATCAGCCGCCCGTTCCGCCCGCTACGCCCGTTCCGCATCCATCTTCATTTTACATAGACTCCTTCTTACCCTGCTTTACACTGAGAGGGATTTATCCACACATCTCTGGAAATGCCTAACTGTTTATTTAAATTGGAAGTGGGGGGATTTTTAAAATTTTTGTAGCGAGTTCAATGGGAAAATTGTCATGAATGAAGGCTTCTCCTTTGTGCCTTCTGTGTACTTTTCTGCCCAGATAGCATTATGGACAACACTGATTGAAGTGTATGTTTTAACCATTTAAAATGTAGAGTAGTCAAGCACATCATAGTGAGGCTTCATGAACCCTATAATTGGTGGAGATGCCATGTACTGTCAATCATTGACTTACATGAGCCAATCAGAACACTTTGGTCACAGCAAAATACAACGACTGGCTCAAATCAGTGAATAACTTACAGCATTTAATAAGAGCTGAGTTGAAGAAGAAGACTCTCCCATCATTGGAAGAGTATTTTGTTCTTTATTTTATGTTTGCTATAAACAAACAAAACAATAAACAAAATACAGGAAGCTGGTTTGACACACGTTTGGGTCAGGAACATGTAGTTCAAAGTTTGAAATGTCAGATGAATTGAAAAACGGACATTTATTTCATTTTTAAAAAATATAATTTTCTTTCATGTAAACAACATTTGAAAGAGTTGAATAACAGATCTTTTACACCTGTTGTTGTAATTGTAAAAACACACAATAGTGTGAAGATCAAACACAGACAGGGAAAGCATTTGTATGTGTGTGTCTTTGGCATCTTGGCAAATCTTAAAGAAACTCAGAGATGAGCAAACACCCCCAGGCTCCTTGGCTGTACATCTAAGTTGGTTATATGCTAATATCACAGCTGATGTTGAGAACAGCCTATTTACAGCCCCCAAAATGAGGAATTTAAAAGGCAGGGAAAAAAGAATGGAGTGGAATGTAGTTTAGCGATGCATGTGACTTGCTTATAACTTATCATGCAGATATAGCTGCATTCATATGCTGTGGCCATCATGGTAATAAAGGTTTTCCCTGTGTTGATTTGCTTCATACACTGACATTTAATTTTTTAATTTCATTCCAAAAGGAAAGTCTGGAAGACAGTGCTATCGATGTATGCTGAGGAAGCATACTGGCCATCAAATCTGCAACACTGTTACACTCCCTGCTCCTTATCTGTTATGCCACTCTGAATTTTTTTTTACTTTAAGAAAACGTTAACAAGAAAGAACAAGTCTTCATGCTTCTCTTGTCCACGCCCATGTGTGCATGCACACATGCCTCTCCTCCATTCTTTATGCTTCGCCTCTTTAGCAGCCATTTTGTTTTGACAAAATGTCCCCCTTGCTGGTTCCAGGGAAACAGTTGGAATGCCAGAGTAGCTAGATAGTTGCCTAAATAATTACCCTGGCACAGAGACACTATCTAACAACACTGTAACTGAAGGGCTAGTTCTGCTGGCACAGAGACGTGCTCTCTGTGGCGCAGTGCCGACCACAGCTCCTCTCCATCTCGCTGCAGCTCAGCAGCAAGCTTGTTGTTTTGGGGAGGGTTATTTGTTTATTTGCAGATTGCATGCACATCAGCCTTACAGCAATCTCAAAGATGGGTCATTCTTTCAGATTACGCAATACTCACTCTCCGTCAACAGCTTGACCTGGCCACTCACAGTGGGGTAACTGTGCAGCATCTGTGCAATACAACACCACAGAAGACAACTTTCCTTGGCAGATTTTCATTTTGTGCTGACTGTAATTGGGACATGAGGAGAAAAATGGTGAAACAATGCTGAAATGTGCAATTTGGGGTCATCTGTTGACTCTCTAGTTACACAGTTTGTCACCTGGAGAAAAAAGAACGTCTTCAATGAAAATAAAAAAGGAGCTTCTGTTTCCTGAATTTAATGACTATATAGTCTTACTTTTATGCCAGTAAACACATAAAGTACCTCTACAAGTGATTTTGAAGGCCCACTCCTGTTATTTCTTCATCATGTTAATATTTAATGAACCGAATGATTTTTTTGTTTGTTTGAAAATGACTGCATTATTAATTATAGCTGGAGGGAACAGAAAGTATGCAATTCAGTGTTAATCATGCTCAGATGTCATTATAATTAACAGATAATTTTCAGATACCGGACAATAACTGACCGGTTTTTCTTTTGGGAAAGGAAGTCACTTGAAGCTTTTGTTTTAACCATCACCTGCAGCTGTTCAGGCAGAAAATTGCTTCCTTTTCATATTGTTAATGTCACCCCCTCGTCACTGTATGAGATTGACTCATAAATATGAATGACCTTGCAGATGGACTCCCTCTTGGCTCCCATGGGATTATCACACCCGTGTCCTACAGCACACGATGAAGCTTTCAGGAGGCTGTAATGTAAGTAACGGTGGCAGTTCAAAGCTCAGCAGCACACCGAGACCGCAGGGCCTGGCTTATTAGATGTGGGAATCTTCACTGTTAGTCCCAGTGGGGGCCAGATCAGCATGACTTGTATGCAGCGATGGGGGGTGGAACAGAAGGCGGAGCCATATAAATGATGCTCCAGATAGGACTTCAGCCTGATGTGGTACTGATTTACATTAAAATATGACCCCCTTGTTTTGCTGGGAAAAATCATTATTTGTCAACAATATAACTTTGCTCTAGGCAGTGCAATTAAGATTAAGTTATAACATTTTTAAAATGATGCAGTACACAGGAAATCATCAGATGTGCATGTTGTTCTTTTTTAAGGAGGGGTATCAATAAATGCCTAGGGTACTTTTTGAGCAGCACCCCCCCGACCACCACCTCATTAAACAGACCCAGAGCCTCAGCAGGGGGTACACCTTGATGAGAGGAGAGCAGGTGTAATTCTGACCTGAGCCCTAATTACTCTTGTGTCTCTTTTGATGAAAGAAAAAAAAAACTAAACTGCACTGTAACGATCCAGTGTCTTTTTCCTGTGAGAATGTGGATGACAACACTGCGATTGACAGATATGTGTTTGAGCCAAAATTGAGGCTGGAGTGAGGCCTTGTTTGCAGGAGTTGCCTTCCTTTATGCACATCACTGAGAGTTTCCTGTGCTTTCATATCATGCTGGAGATCTGTGTTAGAAGTGTGCCCTTAAATAGAACACGCATGTCTTTTTTTCCAGCCAATCAGCAAAGTGCACGGTTAAGCTCTGGCCTTCATTTCCTGAAAAATGAACATGTTTGTTGTTTGTAAATACACTGTATTGCATGAATATCTACCTTGGGGGTAAACACATTATGTAGCAAATATGCAAATTCCTTGTTTATCTTACTAAGGAGTGGAATTTAAATACTGTATTGAATTAAGGTGGCTGTTGTAGAGGATCAGGGCCATTTAAGATAAATATTCTGCTTTTCACAGGAACCAAACTAACAGCTAATGAAGAAAAAGTATTAGTTGTTAGTTCAGAATTGCCACAGGTCATTAGCTTCGGTGTGATGCGAGGCACTATGTTGTTGCAAATATTTACGTAGCTGACAATGGCATAGTTCATCCTTTTGAGATGGACTCACTTTTGAAATTTTGCTTTTATATTAATGAGGCTATACATTACCTTCACTTACACTTTGATGGAGGAGAAGCCACAAATTACAGCATATTCCAGGAGGGCTACTTTGTTAAATGAATTAGCAAATACTTGAAGATCCCTGCAAACCAGAATTTAGATGGAGCAGATTTTCAGCATTGGCAAAAATAAGACCAAATAGCACTTAGAAAACACTGGACAACTGCCTGCTCCCCAAGGCCATGTGGATCTTGTTAAAACCAGCGTGAGTCTAATGATCCAAGTTATAAATTACATTAATATGCTGATCAGCATGGATTATGCATACCGTGTTTATGTTGTGATTTTAATAGCACTCTTCGTTTGTTTGTGCATCTCTTAAACTGTAACAAATATTTACAGAGACAAGGACAATGTGCTTCCTCGTGGCAGGTACTCATAACTATGTGTAAACTTTGCGTCTCTTACACTTTTACATGTTTGCACCTGTTCACTCTGGTACAGTTCAGCGGAGAGGTTTGTGCACATCATTGATGATGTGCAAACTGTGCTAAACATGGACCAAATTGAAAATCGAGCTCAATATTCTCGATCTGATTATTTTTATTAAAAAATGTATTATTACTATGTTATTGTGAATCTATCATTAAGGCAGATCAGTGGAAAGCTGGTTTTAGGTTGTGAAATGAACAATCAGGAATAAGACTTTTTATAGTTATTTTGTATTTTCTGTTAATAACCTAAAGGCCTCTCGGTGGTTTTGCTTAGATGGTTCCATCTTTAGATATCTCTCCATCAAAGTACTGTAATACAGATTTACACAGGTTAAAACCTCAGTCATCTCCAGCCACCATTCAAGGAGACAGAATAATTAAATGGGTACTTTTTACAAGTCGTACTCAATAAATCTGAATAAATTAACAAGGCATTACTAAGACTGCTACATTAAATTTGCATAGTGTGTTTAATGAATATGCAGCTGCAAGTGAAAAGGTCTGCCACAGTGAACCCTCGGAATTAGCATAACCACTTCCAGCATGTTTCTTAAACAATGCACTCATCTGCACATCACTGAGTTGGCTCATTCTAAAGCTTCAGATGGAGCCATCCTAGTAATTAAGACTCCTTCTTTAATTATTAATGAAGTTTATGTGACATCAATCCTGACACTAATGAGGGGGACACGGAAACAAAAGGGCTGCTAATAATTAAATTTGTGAACCAGTTTCGAGGGATGATAATTCCTGGGGAGGAATTACATGACTAATTATGAATTAAATATTCAGACTATTGCGGAGGTTGGCGCGCTTAACCGCTCACCTTGTTGCCCGTTATTCTGAGGCGCAAAACGTCTCCCTCGCAGCCGCACTGGCTCCGGCGCTCTGGATCGGTTTTAGTGTGCTATTAATCACAATGACACCCCAAATAAAAGCTGCCTTTAATTAGTCTCATTTCACTCAGCCAGGCTACCACCTGAGTTGGTTTAATTCCTTTGCAATGAATTGACAAAGTTTAAATACATTAAACTCGCGATGATGAAGAGGCTTGACTTTTTAATTGGAGCATGGAGAGTGGGGGGGCTCAACCGTCCCGCAAAGCGGTTCGGCCTTACCTTACCGCCTATTAAATATGTCATTGAAAGTTATGCCTCAGCTGCCATCCGTTTTTATTGAATCGCCACCTAACTGCACTGTTTAGAGGTAATTACACTGATTCCTTTTCAGGTTATTTTACAGCTTTGCTAAGCATCTGTCATGCTGCGCACAGCTAAAACAGACACTAAACCGTTTTAAAGGGATCATGATCTGTCGTTGAGTGTGAATGTGTTATGTTGGACAAAAGCATGTAGTGCGTGTTCACATCGGTGACAGCCGAGAAAGACAGCAATGTCAAGTAAGATTAAACAAATCTTTAACCCTGTCCCTTATGACAAACTGCAGTTTGCTGGTCCAATAAATCGGTCAGTGCATATATGTACAGAACTTGAGCCACGGGTATAACCAACAGTTCACTGACAGAGAAACCTGTTAATTGCACATATATGATTTATTATTGGTGGGTTTGTTTTGATCTTTAAGCCAGCCTAGGTCTAGCTCTTTTCTGTATTATGTCCATTTCAAGCTAATCCAAAACTTCACTATGTCTTTCAAAGTTGGATCTTGAAAGTGACGACATCTTTGTGGCAGTCATGCCTTTGTGCTAAATTCTGTCTGATGTTCCATCCACCAAATGTGTGACACAAATCAGAGCTAGATGAGTGATCCCACAGGGAGAAAGTCAAATGGAGGTGCGGAAAACACCATTAACCACAATGTAAGGTGCTTTTTTTCTTTTAAACCCACTGGAAATTTCCCCTTCCTTTGGAAGCCTTGTAAAATGCAGCACATTCTGCCTTACAGATGATAATGTGGGAATATGAGGTTAGCTGGTCAGTATTCAATGCTGTCATGTTCTTTCTGGTGGGCAGAGCGGTTTTCTCAAACCCTCTGTTTTTCTGATGACTGCTTATTTTTATCAGTTTTTATTTTCAACATATAGTGGTGTCCCTCTGTATATTGGCCCTGGGCTGCAAAATGAATTTCTATTAAGGCCATTACCATAAAACAGAGTTGAAAGGTCACCACTGGCTATATCTTGTTCATAGCTGTTGAACAGGCCTTTAACACATTATTGTCAGACCTGAATAACATTTTCTTTGGATTAATAAAAAATAAAATTCTGTGATTTGATCTTATGAAAGTAAATGTCTAAGAGGTAATTTTGGAAGCCAACTTGCATCTAACTGTTCACTTACATGGTAATGACTATAGTGTACTCGCCAATTCACAAGATTTAAAAACACAGTATGCAGAGCAGGATAAAAGGGAAAATGTTTCATTTCTCATTCTAAACATTCTAACCACTGACATATTTACCTGAGCTGTGGAAATACGGTATGAGTAAGACTTGAGGGTAAAGAGAACTCCCATTGATCTCACTGAGAATCAATTGGCATTTCATTCATTCATTCAGTCAGTGAGAACAAAGCTAAGTGAGCTCTCATCCTGGATCACCCCAGCATCTATAAGACAGTAGAGTCCAGCAGTGCAATACTTAAAGCTGAGATAGCGGGACTTTAGTGGTACCCCAAATGGCAACACACAGGCATTCACCCTCTTGACTACTATGAGGTGAGGAAAACTGAAAGTAAGTATTTTCCAAACAGAAGGAGTTAATGAATTTAAAGTGTTTCCTAGACACAAATGATTTATTTTTCTCAAAGAAGAAATCAAAATGTTGTTACTTGAAGCAAATAGTCACAGGCTCTTTGTAGTCTTTCAACACTGCAACATAGGTTAGGTACTGTTTGGTCAATAAAAAACATTACACTGATACAGTCTTGCATCAGCTTCATCCACTTCAATTCAAAATACAACTAAAGTATGTGGTTGGCTATTCATGACAGTTCAGAGTAATTGTTAATTATTTATCTGAAATGGACTAAATTTGAATAGCATTCCCAACAATGTTCAATTATTTTCAGTTATGATCCTCTGATACCTTTCAATGATGATCCTCCAGAACCTTTAGTTTAATGAAAAAAAAGATGTGAGAGATAGTAGGGTAGCATCATGATATCAGCAATGTTTTTGAATAGTTCATATATTTACATGCAGTTTTTAAAATTTAAAGCGTATTGTAGCAAAAATATGGGTTTTCACAATAACTAGATATGGTTCTGGCATCAAATTTATGTGGGTATATCTGTGAATACAAATAGAATTGTATCCCATAATGCATCACACCCTGCTCAATAGGAACAAGCCTTTTAAAGCTGGTATGAATCCCACCCTCTGGCACAGAATAATGATTCAATTTAAACCTCATTTAGGGCACTTCACATTCAAAGAACCACTTCAGTAATTAGCTCTGTTCAGCACCTCCTAAAGCAACCCACTAATTTTCGCAATCAGCCTTCATGTGGTTAATCACCGGTTTAATTGATTTAATTAGATCAATCTGCCAAAATGATTCAAGTGTAAATGTTGTTTTGTAAACGGGTGTTGCCGGTGCCAAGAATGGAACACATGGAATTCTGCAGTTGTTTTTGAAGCAATGAAAACAGGTGAGGGTTGATCTTAAAAAGACTCCAGAGGTCAGGATGCCTCTCTGGCTGCTATTGCCATGCTGGAAAGGAATCATTGTTGAATAACCACAAACTTTAATTGTAATATTATTTATTTATGGCTTAAGTTTTTTATTCAGAACAACTTACAGGGGCCATTGTGGCAAGACCCTTTTGATGCATTAGATACATACAAAGGAACAGCAAGAGCAACAGGAGCTTTTGTTAAGGACAGTCGGTTACACAGTGATTGAGTGTCCAAATGAATAGCCACAATGCAATAGTAACTGATTTTGCATATACAAAATGCCTAACCATTATTCTTAAAAACAATCCACCTACATCATGCCAACACTCATGCAGAACTTGGCAGTGATCTATGACAGAAACATTAGTTTGTGCCGTAGTGCTCAAATGGTGCCAAACAGTGATCCACACAAGCAAAATAAACATCTGACTTGTGCAGATGATGCCTATAATGGTCAAAAAGCAGCATTACAGTCCATAACATTGTGATTAGAATTTAGATTAATCACACACCAGGCTCTAAGCATACTGTATGTCCAGGTTCCCTATGTAACTCTGAGTTAAAGTTAAAGACAGCTGCAGGTAGCTCATTCTGTCACTAGGGGGCTGATGAGGACAAGAGACACATTTGGCGTACGCCCTCAAGGACGGGAGGAACTGCCCAATAACCAGAGGCTGCTGAATAGAAAGTCTAAGGGTTGTAAGTGCAATGATGTTCTAAATGTAGGTTGGAGCTGTGTTCTTGACTGCCCACTAGGGTAGCACCGTGGTCTCACATTTAATGAGAGCTGAGATCAGAAGAAGTGGAAAGAAAACAAGGAGAAGAGAGACATGGGTTAATCCAAGAGTCAGCAGCATTCTGAGTTAGCTGAAGTGATCTGGTGGCATAGGCAGGGAGGGCAGCCAACAGCAAATGGAGGAGGGAGGAAGGACAGGTAGCACACTCATTGGCACACTCTACCTGTACACCCAAAGTCCACTCACAGAGACTGCTGCGCCAATACAGGTGTATAAACTAAAGACACACATATGACACAGAGGAGAAAACACCTTACCTGACATGACATGCTTAAATACTGTACATTTTACTGTGGATGACTTTGATGGTTAGCATGTAACTTTAAGGTACTCCTATGTGGCCACATTGTGTTTTTATATTTAGCATGTTTATTCATTAAAATATTTCTGCTGCTGAAGAACATTAGTTGGGTGACATTATTTTGTGCACCAGAGAGTGCTCAAGGCCCTTAATTTACAAATTCTTTAATGCCTCTGAGCACTGCTTCGAAAAGAGCCCGTTTGCCGTGACTCGGATTCGAACCGAGGTTGCTGCGGCCACAACGCAGAGTACTAACCACTATACGATCACGGCGAACTACTACAGGCTTGTGAAAGTGTGATGTGACAGTGCTGGAGCTAGATTTAGATTTAGCAGTCAGCTGTTTTTATGAATTCGTCCCCAGTAAATTAGCCCATTATTTAATTCATAAAAGCAGCTGATCGCTGATTTTTTGTCATTAATATTGGTAGCTGTACCAATAGCAATAGTGGCGTTAATGTTATGAAGTATTTAATTTGGCAGATGTATTTTTCTGGAGTGTTACATCTTCCTGGTAGTTACTCTTTAGAAAGAACCCAAATGCATAGCTCTGAGGAGCTTCAGAGGAGTTGGTGCCTTTGACCAGAATTTTTCCTCCTCAGAATAAATCAGTCATTTAATGTGTTTGAGCACTGTTTCAAAATGAGCCCGTTTGCCGTGACATTGTTCCACAATGCCGTGACTCGGATTCGAACCGAGGTTGCTGCGGCCACAACGCAGAGTACTAACCACTATACGATCACGGCGAGCTACATGGGCTTACGAGAGCACGCAGTTCTGTGTTGGAAGTGTTCCTAAATTTATATTCATCTGCTGTCCTGTAAATGCCTAAAACTACTTCGTTTTCTCCTGCGTGTCAGCAGAAAGCTCGTGTCCATTTTAAGTTCATGTTAAAGTGTAGCCTATGTTTATGTGTGTGTGTGTGTGTGTGTGTTTCAACATATTTAAAAATGATTGAAAGTACTCTCTAACATTACGCTTCAGTTATTTGTGAAGTGTTTTGGAAAGTTTCCAGCACCTTCCTCTCGGCGTCCTGGACTTCTGGATCTGTTTCAGAACAACAGAGGACCTGGTTAATTATTCATTGCATGCGCACCACGCAGCGCATTTGACAGCTTAATCAGGCCTCTTCCAGATTGTTATTAAACTCTGACAATCATATTAAAAAACTGCAAGCACGTGCCAAAAATGATACAAACAACTATTGCAAAACATACCAACGGTTGCGGAATGTGACGAAGTCCCACTTTGTGTTGCATTGTTGTGCTCAAGAGAACTTCTTTCAAACATGAATTGAACTGAATACGAGGGCGCAAAAATACACGAACCCATGTCTCTCCCATAAGCCTGTCTTTGGGCGAGAATCTGGTATATTAATTGCATAATTAAATTCTTCATTCAGCTGTGTTTAGTGTTAGCGTCGTTTTATGTAAAACAAACTATTGCGCTCTGCTACACCGGGGATGCCAAATACCACGGCAAGTCGGCCTCTCCTGTCCTTTGATTAGTTCTTGATTAATACGACCTTTCTGCTTCTCTCGCAGTGGACCGTTTCCCGCCCAGGTTTGCGTGGGTCTCGTAATAAACTAAATGGCGTCTGGAAATATGTCATGCGTATTACTTGACGGCAGGAGGCAGAACGCGGCTCTCAGCTCCCCGAGAGCACAGTAAATCCTTGCGCTTTTCGTAACCTGCGTGCGCGGCCCTATTAAAGGCGCTTTGATTTATTGTGAGGACGTATTTGTGCTCAACAATGGAAATCAACTTAATTCAAAACAGCTAAATCACGTCCCAATTACAGTGTTTGAATGTCTGTGGCAGGCGCAAGAATCAGGGCTCCATCAAGTCATACGAACCGCAGACTATCTCAGCGAGCAGGTTTTCACAAGCTGTGGGAGGAATCATACCTCTGCTGGAGACCTTCTTCACAAACGCGATTCAGGCGTTCCAGCCCTATATTGGTATCTCTGTGCCTCTGTGTCTCTGTGACTGTATCTCTAATAGCTCTGTGTTGGGGCTGAAAATGTTAAAATAATGAAACAAGAAAAAAGAAGTTTCCCTAACAAAGAGCTGTCTGTCATCAATGTTGGAAAGATGTAAAACCTTTCCCCGTGTATAGTATTTCCATTCAATATCCTAGTCAAATGTTGTAGTCAAATGATGTATAATCAGTTTTTGAGTGGTCAGTTTTATGATTGTATTTGCCAGTTATTTATGATCATGTAGTTTCTTTTCTTAAGTGTCTTTTTGAATGAGGTATTTTCCTCTCAGCCCTTTATAGCACAATGGTTTTGTGTATAAATTGTGGATATGCTGTGTGTATGCTGTGAATGACACATCAATGTGTATATACTTACTTACCATTACAAGGCATTGAGAAGATATCCTCATGGTGAAAGAACCTGCACAGTCCAGAGAGACAAGCAAGCACCCATGTAAAGTACTCAAAATGCTCCTCTCCGCTTTGCATCTGGTTGAGCATCTTCTGGTCAGTGTTGGTCGAGTTATACTAGACTGCTTTTGCCCTTTTAAGGCCAGATACATAATATATGCATATGTATATATACACATACAGTATATGTACATATGTATATATCATGTGTATCACATCTCTATCATATGTATATTTGTTAGGCAAATATACCATTGGGACATGACATAAAAACCCATAGGAACTACATAACTTACATAAATAAATCTGAAATCAAAATGGTCAACATTACAAATTACTGTGGGCACTGATTTAAATTTTTTTCTAAGTTTTTCCATTCCATATGCCTGTAAAACTTACCTATTAATAAACATTCAAATCAATATTGTAGCATAGATGTTGCTGATAAAATTTTTATGTTTCAAAATATAAGCACTACATTCCAGTGTATAATGTTTTGGACAGGCCCCTTTATGTACTTAATTACCTTTTGCTTGCTTGAAAAGCTTCATACTTCAGTGCGTTCTCTTGCAAGGAGAACTCAGGTCTTATTTTTTATGAATGAAATGAATGGTAGGCAAAAAGTTACGTGTTATACTTACCCAGTGCTCTGTTGAATATCCACCAGTGCTCTGCAGGAGACATGGTTAAACCTCCGTCAGTAAAGATACTAACCTAAGAAATCTAACCAGAAAATGGCGAGGATGGGCAAAGGTTATAAACACGTTTGACCCCCAGGTCAGAGGATTTCAGTTCAGTCTAATTCACTCCTGCTGAGAGGCCCTATCAATCCCTTGTGTTACTGGTGGCTTGAACATCAGGCCACCCTGATGAGAGTTTACTTTTTGAGAGGTCTGGTCTTTCTGATTACATCCCTCTCACTCGGGGTCCCTCAGACTACAGCCTGCCTTGTGTTATTGCAGTATGAAATCAGTGTGCATGAATCTGAATTTTACAATCTATGACAGCCCTGCACATGTCTGATAGTCTATATTAATGATAACATTACTAAGGAAGTTTTGCTTTTTCTTCTGCACTGTTATATTTGATTATTATAATCTTTTTACCTGTTATTTCAGAATATGCTCCTGAAAATACTACCTCTTATAAATCGGATCCTATAGTGATAAAATTACGTGTATTGGACAAGAACATATTAAGATTGGCCTTATTCATAATGTTTTTCACTGAGGAGCAGGATCCAGGCTGGCTCATTGTATCCCTTTTCCACAGCAGAGCTGGAACCTGGCCCACTCATTATACCCCTTTCCCATTTCAGAGTCGGAACCTGCCTGGCTCATAATATCCCTTTCCCACTGAAGAGCTTGAACCAGGCTGACTCATAATACCCCTTTCCCAATGAAGAGGCGGACTAGCACACCAGCGTAGCTCTGTTCGTTTGTGTCAGGTGGTTTGTTATTGTTGGTTTTTTCATAGCGCTGCTGTGGATCACAGCTGACAGTCATAGATACAGTAAAGCAATATTGTTCATATTTTTTGCAAGGAAACATCAGCCTTGGGCTTCAGACAGAGTCCTGGTAGTCATCTTTATCAGGTCAGAAGCAATCATTCAGAGGGACATCAATGTGCTACAATTCTTCTGTCTGCCGGTAATGCATAGTAGCCATGTTGTTCAAGGTCAGCCAACTTTGGCCGGAACTCATCCCAGCCTTCTTCCAAGTGTAAATATAATATTGAATATATTTCACACTATAATATAATAATCATGAGTACAATATCCATCTCTATATGCATGACCTGACTCAAGCAATAGGCAATGAAGTTAGTCTCAATATCTTTATTGAAATGATCCATTTTGTACACAAACTTATACAGAAAGCCAAACCACATTGACTGCAGGTGTCGTCAAGGATGATTAAACACAAGCTTTACTCCGGTGTGTCACTGATTAGTCTGATCCGCAGAGTCCTCCAGAAGAATGCCGCAGCACTTAACTGGCCTCTAATCTGTCAGGCATCTGGAGAGTCACTGTCATTTTACAAGACAATTGGTTTTTAAAGTGATGCCATCCATCACCGAACGCAGTGGGGAACAAGATACATTTTATCATCTGCAATGAACTTTACAGGGGTCAGCATCACAAACATTGGCCCCAGCTCATGACTCAAGCTTTTCCACCATATGGACTTCTATGAACTGCTGAGAGTGAGGTGACCCCCGTTCTCATTGGCCGCTCTCTGCGCCCCGCCTCTCAGCCTCCCCAGCATCCATTGCATGCGTTGTTACCATGCCATCTGCAATGATAGATGCTGCTCTCACATTCTGATCACCTGGCAAGAATGCTGAGAGTCATTCTGTGTCTAAATCACCAGATGGCAGTGCTGAGCGCAGGTGTGTTTATACTTATGTTCATATTTCCTTAATGGCGAAATTAACGATGAGGACTCAACTTCGTTCTTGCGAGAGTTTTGGTGTAGCCGGAAAACGCACATTTGCCTGGCTGATGGTCTGGTGTGTTCCATTTTGTCTTTACCTGGTCTTGTGGGTTAAGAGTAGATGATCCACAGTGTTTTAAAGCATTGGTTGGAGGTGTGGGGACTCCAGAGGACATCACGCTGACATTGGTCCTCGCTGACGTCGAGGTGGCATTTACGGTCGAGTCCCGCTGAGAGCTGTCCAAGGTTCTGAAGTTTCTCCACCTGTTTCGCAACAGAAATCAACGCAAAGCGGACGACTGGGCGGCGATATGGAAGACGCAATAGACTATCATGGAATGGAATTGTATTGACTTGCTTTTCGCCTGTTTGTGTTTTATATTCATACTGCAATCTTTGCAATGCACACGTTAATTTACTCATTTTATGCATGATCTACGCTCTACGATTCTTATCATGCTTAAGGGTTCTTATGGAAAAAGATGCTGGCACAGAATTAGAGGTTTTACAAGCTTACGTTTTGTACGATTATTCATCATTTCTCATATATATCAATTAACTGTTTTTTATTACTATTTTTATTCTTAAACAGACCACATCAGATGCTTTAGCACCGATGGACGAACTTATGCACTTCTTTCTCGGGCACACATTTTGCGCTCAGTAGATTCACTAACATTGCCTTCTTATATGTGGCTCTCATTTATCAGAGTTGCTGAATTTTGACAAAATGCGGCTGAAACCTCTCATTCATCGAGCTTTTCATTGTCTTTTGCTCAAAAAAATCAAATACATTATCTTGCTAAAAAAACCAACGCAACACGTGCATAAAACGGCCTTCTTGATTGGAACAGCGCCACAACAGATTCGGTTCACTGAGGTAAAGATCAAGGCCCCTATCTGAAAGATTCTTTGAAACGCTCGTCCTGACATTAGGGCATGACGTAACTTTCTATATTGCACACCTGCGCTTTTCTCTGTTCAGTTATACCCATGCATTTGAATTTACTGCCCTGACGGTGCAAAGATATATTCTGCTATTTTGTGATTTATATTAGGCTTTTAGATAATATTGGATGGATTTAGATCATGTTGTAAGCTGAGGTGATTCGTTCGTCTCAGGACCAGACTCTTATTGTTTTTAGCTCCTGGGATAGGAATGTCTAAAAGAAATTTGTTCCACTTTAGTATACCCAACATTTGAATGTTCTGTTTGGGATGTTAATTAGCAAAGGGCAATGGTCTAATTCTACCCTGCATACATGGCTTGGTGTTTCTATGGACGTGAAGCATAATTTTTTAACACTGGAGTTTAGCCTGAGCACGCATAGCCTACAGAGAGGCAACTGGTCAAGTTCGGCAGCACCTGTACCTGTGATAAATAGGATTGTCAGAGAAATTAATTCAACTATTCAAAGGGGTGGCTTAGGCCATTAACATCAAAATGACATTTGGATAATAGCTCTCTCTCGCTCGCTCTCTCTTCCTGTGACTCTGTCTCACACATAAATGATTTACTTTGTTATATTGATAGGAAGGAAACATTGAGCTAACTTCAAAAATTCTTCAAGCCAAGAATGACTGAAACATAAAGTGTAAAGCTGTAATATTTTTAATGTACAGGTTTTTTCTTATTATTTTAATACTCGTTATTTATAACATACTCAGGCAGTTTCTTAAGTGCAACATTTTTCCACTATAACATATAACTTCTATCATTCTATTCTTTGTTTGTCTGTCTGATGTTTCACGCTTTTCGATATGTTTAATTTCACTGAAGTAACACAAAGCTATTGAAAAGGAATCTCGTTGAAGAACCATAAGCGAATGCTTCAGAGTAGAAGATTCCATTTGTGTTTGTGTAGAGCTTAGTCGTTTGTGATCTTGGCGGAAAGCAACCCATTCAGGGACAAAAGATGAGCAACCGAGTATTCTGTAATTTAATTAACTATTAATCCTCCGTAATGATCGCCTTGGGTCGTTGAACAACACTTGGCACTCTTTCTGTCTTATGTAGTTGCTAGCTGGCACTCAATAGCACATTTTATAACAAGAACAGTGTCGGTCAATACAAATTAGATCTGACTGGTATTTTAGGGTAACCCACCCTCTTGTCAACCTCCTAATTTATGTCCAAGTTACTGATATATTTTACACTTGAAACGTTACGAAATGATTGCCTCATTTATGTAATTATTAATTTAATTAGAATTCCAGCATATGTTAAAAATGCCCAGTGGGCGTACTCCTCGCTTGTACGTATTTTGATGTCTCAGAGACTCAGCTAATTAATTTCATATGCATGCAAATTAGGGATCTATTTCCCCTCTCCCGTTTGTGAAAGCAGACATAAAAGAAAACCTCCAAATCTTTTATCATCGGTCTATATTTAATATGTTTGTTAGAGGTAGTTTTACTATATCCGATGTTATTTATATATTTTTTAAAATTATGGGGCATTGATATCATTAGGGCCAGCATCTGTGCAAGATATATTATCCAGGGCATGGTGATAACAGCCTACAAAACCTAAATCCATTAGTCAAAACATTTTAGATTACCATTATCAAATCATAATTTTTTACATTTATTAGCCAACTCTATTTTAAACATGCAGTTTACAAGTGATAAAACCAAAGCCTTTTAAAGGGATCACTTATAATATGAGCGCAAATGACCATTAATGGAGACGGTAAAAGTTGGAGGACATACTAAAGTGTCCGCTTTAGGAGCAAATTAACGAGAATGTTTTAATTATCGAAGATCCGAGGGCACCGTGCCTGCTATAATAATGAACGTAATGTAAAGTTTTCGCTAATTCTAGGCCATTCATAAACCTGCTCCCGCATTCTAGAGTAGCAGTAACACGGTTTTGAGTGTAGTAATGAGATCTCTCTGTCTACTAATTAATTGCCACTCTCCTGAATATTCATGCGTTATCGCCAATATGTTCCTAATTGCGCTTTGGGACCGGGACAGGAGAGGGAAATCGACACAGACTTCATTAAAGTTATCAGCGCTGGCTCCAGCACGTGCCACGGGCAGTCAGAGAGAGAACACAGACATGAGCGTCAAGAACGAAAATCGCTCCCCGCGTGAGACCAGCATCCGTGTCCAACAACATACACGGATTAACAGATTGATTCATTAAGATGATTTTAATGGGGTGTGATTATGCAATCGGGGGTGTTAAAGGGCCAGCTGCATAAAACAATGGCTTCCTTATCAGTTTCAGTTAAAAGTTATTGATGGTAGTTCCTTCCTGCAGAATACTTAGTCAGAAGTTACTAATGACGTTCATGAAGACACTCGTGGGAACGTCAACATATCAATATATCACCACAACCGCTACATTGATTGCGGTTCTGGCTGCATCTGGTACTCTACTACCACTACAATGCCAGGGTAGTCAAATAAATAGCATAGGCATTGTTTTACATTAGTGATCAAAAAGCGCTGAAGACGCTGAAGCCGCATTACCATTACCCTAAAGTATTGTGACCTCTATACTATTAGTGCTACTTAGCCTGCTAAAAAGTGTTTATCACATCTTTATCACATCTTGAGGAGCATGAATGAGACCTTTAGGTGAATTTATATTTGTTTTTTAAATTAATCTCTATTTTCCAATTGTTAAAAGTTTCATGTCAACGGTCAAAAAAATGTTTTAATTAGGCCCAATGTACCTGATAATCGTAAGATATTTGTCATAGGTACAGTGTTGACGAACTTGACCGGTTGCCACTTTGTAGTTAAGGCCTATATGAAATAGTTTCGGGAGTGAGACGGGTATATATATATATATATATATATATATATATATATATATATATATATATATATATATATATATATATATATGCTAAACATATGTTATAGTAATTTTTGTTTTATTTATTTAATTTTATGCATTGCTTTCAGTGTTATGTGCGTCATACCTGTCTTTTGACAATTAAATCTCAACTGAAGCTCCGTGAAAATCTCTTCTGTAATTCTGGAGATATTAATTACTTGCATTATTTATATTTCCCATGCCAATATATGCACGTTCTTTTCCAAAACAAGTTGGTTACAAACACGTTTTGATTTTGGATTGTCAGTTTGTCTTTCTCATGAAAAAGTCCAACGTATAGATTACATGAAAGTTTTGATTGACTTGTATCTTTAAAATATATAGTATCTCATTTTTACCGGGATTTGTTTCGATACATACCAGTTAATGTCACAAATTGTGGAACGTATCTTGAGGAGCGACATATCGACTATGGACCACTGAAGCACTTAAGTATGTGTGTTTTCACACAATTCAAACTTTTTTCCCTTGACCGCACTTCCCATAGTGATTCTGCAAAAAACAATTGTATACGAATTCGCCTCCGCTTTATTTTCGTGGATCTAAGCGGCACTGTATCTTTACTTTATTCAGTTTTGACAATGTTGTTTACCTATCATGTGCAACTTTAGAATGAATGGTATCGATCCATCTTGGAACAACATTTGTTTCTTATTGTTTAGCTGTGGCGCATTTCTAGGCAGACGTGTGAAAGTGCCTGTTTGATTCTCGCTTTCATCGCCATGACCCCGGCTTTTGTGACTCGCCACCCTGGGAATGTCACGCCTCACTACTTTACTTTGAGACGCTTCGGAGAGCGCTTTTGTTTCCCCCTTTTTTAAGACACACACAAAATTGTTCTCAGTCCCCCCGCTGTAAAAGATACTTCAAATTGGATCTCGGTTCACAAGTGCAATGCAATTTGGCTTAGGCTAACCTTTGTTCCGCTTGTACAAATGACCAAACAGTGCAGACATTATACCGCTGATCTACTGCTGCCAGAACACAAGACTTTAGGCGCTGGGAGAAGGGCGAGTTAATCTATTCAGAATCGGGGTGGCAACAGAACAATAGCACCGGCGCAGCGTGGAGGCGCAGAAAAACCAGGAAAAACTTCAACGAGTGAACATACTTCGATCGTCCTCCCCTTCACTGGTTCACCGTTAATAGCATACATCATTGTACTGCTGCACGAACACCCTTTTGCAGAAATGAAAACAATGAAATTAGCTGCATGGTCGCTTATCTCAGTTTACATCGTGCATATTACATCGCATAGCCTGTAACTAATTCTTTTCACCTCGGTTGATAAACCTGGCGGCTGGTGATTATTTTTTTCTACAAGACACGTTACTTTGACAGGTGTAGGTAAAATTAAACTCATTGCTAACCTAAAAGTTTTGTTCTTGGCGCAGGTGCCCGAGAGATTACATTTTAGTGGGTAACTGAGACAAAATAAATCAGACAGGATAAAACAACGACGTTATCCTTTTACATTGTAATCCAACTTCGAAATAATTCATCCCAACTCCACATTAGGGTATGGAAAATATCTATCCTTTGCTTGTAACTGTAATTAATGTATTGAAAGTATAACCTTACAATTTATACATCGCCTTAAATGGAACTCTTATAAAGTCACGTTTTAATGTATTTATTAATTTTACCTAAAAACACTGGGGGAAAGCATCATTGGGGATCTTACTACACAGGCCTCATAACTTAGACTGCACTAATGGAAAGCAGTGAAATTTGAGCGGTTTCATTCCACCGAAGTGACAGATTTGGTGAAGAATACTTGCACTGTCACAAAAGACCCAGCGTGCTTGACGTTGGTTCCCAGAGGTTGCCGAATCACTTTGGTAAACTTCATGTGAAAAGCCTTGAAAACTGAAATCCTTTTGCGCCCTTGTCTGCCAATACACAAACAGAAGAAAGAAAAGCAAAAAAAGCTCTTCATGAAGCAGGAGAAAAAATCCGCAGGATAAAAGATCGAGACACTGCGCGGAATTGACTTCCTAGACGGGAAAGTCGGTTTTTGAATCCGGTATTGTATGGCAACCTAGGAAACGGTAAGACGCTGGTTAGTACTTTTTTGCTGTGTTTTGTAAATATTAACAGCCTTGTGAGACTTTTTCCTTGTCTTCCTCTTGATTGCACCCCCCACCAAGCACCCCCTACCAATAGTAAGCAGGAACAACCACATCGTACCCCAAATTTGTGCACGTGAAACTTTGGTTGACATATTTGCGCATTTGAATCAATTTTGTTTGTCACTTGCATTCAGTGTTTTTTTCTGAACCCGTCAGTCTTGGGACGCAGATCATTGTGGATTTATGGAAGAAAATTAGCATAAATTATGAGCAAATCCGTGAGCGTGTGTGGTCTCTCTTATTGTGAGCTCGCCAAGCAGAATGGGGGCTTTGGTGCGCTGAGGGAAAAAAAGACTGAATGCCCATTGCTCAAAGATAGGCTTCCATTTGGTTCTCTCATTCATATAATTGACTTATGGTTATTTTATACAGTTTTCACTTCGCTATCCCAAATACGTTATTTGCATTACTGAAGTAGGCTAGCCTACTTCTCAGTTTGCTTTACATAAACATAAAAGACTTGTGGGCCTTATGAAGTTTCTCCCGAAGTCAAGCTTTCGATAAGAGGGAAGTTTTGCGAGTTTTGTTTTGTTGAGATGTTTGCCTCATAGCATATCCCCAAAAAATAAGAAGGATTGACTTCTACAATAAATTTTCTATATCGATATGCGGGGGTCATATTAACCAAAAGTTTTAGCCAAGCATTCCTGTATTTTTCTATAGTTGTCTTAATATTTTCACAATTAGATTTTCAATAAGAGGATGTTCAGCAGTATACTGTTGAAAAATAATATAATTAGTAATTTAATCATGGTTTAATAGAATCCATTGAAAGAGAATATTTACAATAAGTAGTCCACTGAAAATATTCGCACTGAATTATTTTATTTACCGTCCGAACGGCCATTATTGTAAAATGTTTAAAGGAAAGAGTCACAACATGTTATAAATTTGTACAAACTGTCAATAATTATGAAAAGGTTTTATGATGTTTAATATTGCAAACGTGTCCATACTTTTTAAAGTGGGGTAACCTCATTCACGTCATTTTAATGTTAATGACCTGACTAGAAACCTCAAAAGTGTCGCTTTGAACGCGTCCACTTAAAAAAATACTGGCCATGTTATAGAGTTATATAATGTTCTTCATGGACTCATAAGAATAAGAGGAAGCGAGAGAAAGTGAGGAAGATTTGGGACATGTGAATGAATTTTTGTTGCCATTACTTCACACAGTTGTTCAAAAAATAATTTATCCCTGTATTATAATATCCAACACAAAATGGGCATTTAAACGTGATTTGGTATTACAAGCAATCATCTATTATTCGAATACACTAATGAACAGCAATACAAATATATGCATCTACGGAAAAATATGTTCACACATTTAAGAGTGTGAATTATAGTGCAAACAATGCTATTGTTCATCGTACCAAAATAACATTTTATTCTGTAAGGTCCACGCCAATGTTACGTCGTACATTGATCCTTGTGAATAACGGAATTCACTTTTTCAAACGTAGTACCAGACAACAAAATACAAATCGTGGTTTTCAAAAAGCAATAACATGACCGCTAATGACAAAACATACAGTGGCAATAAAGACCAAAGGCAACGCCGGTGCTGAGCAATTTCCATGCCAAACATCCCACTGCCTGGTAGCTTCATTTGTCAGACTAAGCACCCTGCGACGTCCACAGAAATGTTAGCATACCTTCACACACTGCTACCGGGTGCCACCGCGCTTCAATTCCGGTTACTGGGCCTTTTCACCCTTCCCTCTGTCTTCAAATGGAAATGATTTCTATTGGTCCAAGGTGTCCATGTAAATAGGTGTAAATGAAACCAGATTATGCCTTTCTCTCTGCCCCCTCCTCCCTGGGCGATTGTCATGTGATAGCAAAGAAGTGGCACATTAATGAAGCTCCTCTACAGGGGGGCTTTTCCGCTCATGTCATCACGTAAAACTATCAGATGGTTAGAGGAAGGACATGGAGGCAGATACGTAGGTCGTCTTGTCCGGAATGGGAGAAGAGAACATCTCCGCTCAGCCTGTGGGAAAAAGAATCCTTCTGCCGCGCGCTTAAGCGAAGATCACAGCTCATCTAAGAGAAAGCAGAATGCTTTCTTAGGAACTGTTACCAGCCCCGCAGCTTCGGAGCGCTGAAGTCCCATGCCTGTGGAAAGTGATTTGTTTGCTTACATTACATAACTTCCAACAACTTTGTGGTTGGAATAATAAGGACATTTTGACGCTTATTTAAATACAGGTTATGCGTGCGCATGCTGTGTACCAAACTTACTGTGTGAAGAGACAAAAATTGTCATCACTGAAGATCCAGAGTATTTATTTTAATGCGCTTTCGGAAAGGTAAGAAGCTTTGATTTCCGATCCGAGGAGGACTAACCCTGCTTGGAATCAAGACGTTTTACTAGTTCTGTGTATTCGGGAGAAGGTCTTCAAAATGCCTCGGCCGGGGAGAAACACTTACAGCGACCAGAAACCACCTTATTCTTACATCTCCCTCACTGCCATGGCAATCCAGAGCTGTCCGGAAAAGATGCTTCCCCTCAGCGAGATATACAAGTTCATCATGGACAGATTTCCCTATTACAGAGAGAACACTCAGCGGTGGCAGAATTCTCTCCGGCACAACCTCTCTTTCAACGACTGTTTCATCAAAATCCCGCGTCGACCGGACCAGCCAGGGAAGGGGAGTTTTTGGGCGCTCCATCCCAGCTGCGGGGACATGTTCGAGAACGGCAGTTTCTTACGGCGCCGTAAACGCTTCAAAGTGATGATGACATCAGATCACCACTTGGCGTCTAGCAAACCGCCGGACGCCGCGCATTACCTCCAGCAGCAAGCGAAACTCAGGCTAAGCGCCTTGGCGGCCACGGGCACTCACCTTCCGCCGATGTCCAGCTACAACTTAGGAGTGTCGCAGCCGTCAACTTTCAAACACCCTTTTGCCATCGAGAACATCATTGCTAGAGAATATAAGATGCCCGGAGGTCTGGCTTTCTCCACCATGCAGTCCATGTCAGCTGGCTACCCTTTGCACAACCAGCTTACCACAGCGTGGCCCCACATGTACAGCTCCAGCGTGGTAGACACAGCAGCGCCCATTTCGATGGTTGGCAATGATTATAGCGCCTACGGCGTGCCCATCAAATCCTTTGGCCACGGCGGGCAGACTTTACCAGCCATTCCGGTCCCGATAAAACCCACTCCGGCCTCGGTGCCAGGTCTGTCTGGACTGCCTTCGCACATTCCGGCGTTCTTGTCGAGTTCGCCTCCGTCTCTAAGCCCCACTTCTCCTCAGACAGCTACCAGCCAAAGCAGCCCTGCTACCCCGAGCGAGACGATGACAAACCCTGCCTCCGCGCTACAGTCTGTGGCAGTGCACTGACGAGGACAACTTTTCGGGACTTGACTAGACTTTCAGGTTTTTCCCTCTTCCAAAGCTGTATTTTTTATTCTCGCCCATGACAACTAAAATCGAACAGTAACTTCGTCAAGGAAAGAGATTTGTGGTTTGCAGTAATGTTTATTTATGCGTACATATTTAAAACGTTGATGTACTACAGTGAACTTTAATAGTATCTGTCATGCACAGTTGCTATTAAGTAAATTTCATTGTGACATTCTATCAAAGTACAAGGCGCAAACAATGTGTTCCTTCTATTTGGCAGACGTATTACGAATTATTTTTAGGGTATTTTTAAATGTAGCAAGAATTTTCTTCTGTCTCATTAATCTACCATGTACAAGTAAAAAAAAAATATTGTACTGTGGTTGGAATGGTCGGAGACTGATTTAATTTCAAGCCGCAAGAAGTCATCTCAATAGAAAGTCATGTACAACCCTCTGAGAGAATGTATTCCCGTTTGTCATTGTCGTTGAGAATTATTTCAAATGAACAATTTAAATGTGAATGAGATGTGTTTATTCATTAGGCTAATGACGACCTACAAATGTATTCCCTTGCTGTGGCATTAATCTAACATGCGCATCAGTCATATTACGGGGAAAAGACGCGCGTGCATGAACAACAATTTTCTAGAGCATTCTCTTAGGTTGACTACGTAAATGAACATTTGTGCAAACTTAGACTTCTATACAGTTAACAGTTATCAGTTAAACACAATTTTAAATTCCTCGGAATGGTCGTTTGCATTTGGCATACCAAATACATAGTTGTTAGATTTGTAGTTGTATGAGAAAGAACAATCACAAATATATAACTTTGTCAGAGCACTCAGACTTGAAATATATTGATTTAAAGGTGGGTGCTCGGAAGATTCAAAATAAAGAAGTGAATTGTTGCAAATAAGTGATATTATAATGTGTAAATGCACTTTTTATTTAGATGTTTTAATGTTGTTTGCAGAAAAAAACACATCTGTGAACCATTTAATTTAATGCGGTGTGGTGGCCACATGTTATAAATGCTGTAATTGTTTTGCATTTCCTGCATAGATGAAGCATGCTATTCACAAACGTTCTGTTTTTGCTGTAAGCATGCGTGCTTTAGTAAATTATAAACCTGGTCATCAAAATATTTTCTCATTAAAAAGTTGCCGAAACTTCAGTATATGTTTTGTGTATTGTATACGGATTACTATTAATTTATAGCGCGATTTATAGCATGCTGTGAAATACACGCACGTTTATTATTATTATTATTATTATTATTATTATTATTATTATTATTACTACTACTACTACTACAAGTAATACACGTTTGGAGGGTATCTTCTGAATAGATCAGTAAAATGGAAGAGAAATGTTTATTTTTCTACATTCTGTGCCCCTCTTACCCCCATTATACCAGTTTTTATTAGTTACTCAATGTGGGATAATAACGAAAACTTAAGATTGTACAGAAAACTGGAGAGAGGCACAACTGTATCTAAAGGGGAAATATTTCTGAGAACATGCTTATCATTTGATGAATTTTCAATTATTTTACACCTATCAACGGGATTTTCTAGCCATGTTTACTACATGTTACTGTCGTTTAAACAAAACAAAAACATAAAAAAATTATTGAATCAAAACTGCTGTGGACGATTTTCCTGGCATTAGAAAATATCTCACCCGACGCAGCATGAATTTATTCTTCTTAAAGTGTACTTGCTCGGGGTTAACACTCCTGCAGCGAGGCGCTGAGAGAGGTAGGACACCGAATCCCACATGACCATTCGAAGGGATTGAAATAAACGACTCGCTCTGTTGATTAAAATGCACGGTCTTACTACGCCACAGTCGCAGCGTAGGCGAATGGGCTAATTCATCAGATTTTATGTGTACAACCTACCCAACAGAACCAACGAACTTCACTGAATAACTACGTTTTAAAAACGGTTTACATATTATATTGCAAATATACAAGAATTATATACATGTATTACCTGGAGATGTATGCAATAAAAATTAAGAAAACTTCATATTTTTACATGGCGCAATTATCTTAACTGCTGTCAAAGTATAATGAAAAAACCTATAATGCAAAATACAGCTGAAACCATGATACGTATTATGTTCGGATTTATTTATACGTGTCTTCGAAGTTTTCACAAATATATATGAATTATTATTCTCAACTTTGCGCTGCGTCTGTGGAGATACAAAAAGTTCCTCACGTTTTAAGGCTCCTTATTACCCAGAAATTCCCAGTTTCAGTACGAGAAATTTCTTAACCAAAAAGCAGACGGAATACTGAAATGTTTCTGTCTCTTAAACCAACAACCAATCATTTGACGCATTTCGATTGCAGCACGATGGAAAGGTGTTGATGTGTGAAATATGCCTCTCCGGGGAAAATGCCCCTCAGACCTGCAAGTACCGCGTGCGCTGTTTTCATGGCAATGAATTCCTTCACTTCGTGCAATTGAGCAGATCATATGAAAGGCCTCTGGAATTTCATTCACACTCTTTCACTTGCATACAAAATGCAAAGAATTGCTAACATAGATTGGGCCACCGATGTAGGTGTAGCATTTTTTTCTCGAAGAGACAAAAAGTGTGATTTTCAGGAACACATTTCTGACTGGGGCACTAGGAAACGAGCTCTGGGGTCCCTTTAGAATCCATGTCCCCCTCCTCCCTCCTTTGGGTTTGTTTGTACAACAGTGCAGGATTTTCTTGTATTGTCAATGGCACGAATCTTTACAGCGAGGGATGAAAAAATGTAATGTTCCAGTTCTCGATTACGCTGTATAAAAATATAAACCAACACGCTGAAAATTATTTGCAATTTACCTGCTTAGTTTTCAGTGGTAAACTGGTAAGCTATTTGTGTCCTTGTTTCAGTCTGTGTTTTGTATCTTCACTGGTAGATGTCGTTCAGCTTTTCTGTGTTTATGTACGCACTTATCGTAATTTTGAATGGGTTGACAAATTGGAATTCTTCACAGAACGTTTCGGTTTTTTTCTGTTTTGATATTCAAAATCCGTCAGAAGTCGAAAAATAAATAAATAAACAAAACAGTGGAACTTAAAAGCGGCTGCCATCGCATAAACTGGGGGACAGTTGTCCCAGTCAATCTGACCAATTTTGCATGCTGCTCATGTCAGGAATAATTTCAGCATACAATGGTCATGTTTTGTCATTTATGCTCCTGACTTTCTAAGGAAACTCGTCTCGGTTAATAATAGCATTTCCTTAGGGACATTATAAACCAGATTAAATGTACATCTAGAGCTATGTGCGTTACAGACAGATGGCCCTTGCTCTTACACGTCACTCAAGCCACGTGTTATCGGAGTGTTACAGGACAGTCGGGTTTAATGTCTTTAAAGTTATCTTCAAAGGCAATAGGTCCAAGCCGAGATAAATACACTTTACAGGTGAATTCCTCTTCTTCACACGGCTGATGAAATCAAATATATAAACTGAAACTGCAACATCACTTTAACATTATTTTACGTGTTTTCAAACTAATGAATGGATGAATGTTTGTCATGATCCAATGTTTGTGAATACTGATCATGTTTGTGACCGAATGTGATTGAATGGAATATGTATTTGAATTGGAAAAGGTAAAACTTGTATTTAGTTGTAAGACGACGTAAAGTGCAATTGCTTAATAAACCTGGGTTCAGTGCTCTACGTGTAGAGGGTGCAGAGTATTATTACACTTTGGTAGCTTTACTCGTAACCAGAATGTTGCAAGCTCGGATCCCAGGTCAAGCATTAGGTTCTGAAACGTAATAATATTCTCACACGAGCCGTAATCCTCGTGAAAGAACGTGACCCGTGGAGAAGAGTAGGCTACAGTACATTTTCAGCATGGAGTTTACGAACCAACATCTATCAACAGCCACTCCTTTCTGTCAGGAACATTGTGAAGTCGGCCACAATGCTTGTTTGTGATACATTTGAGATGCTCCTATATCACAATGCTAGTTTGTTTTTTATGCGATCGGTAACAAGTTGCATATCACAGATTTTTTGTCTTCCATTTCGCTTGAGCAATGTATTCAGATTTGAACTGGAAACCAAATTTTTATTTGAAAACTCACAAAAAAGGTGTATTCCTAGGGTTGGGCTGTACTATCCTATACACTTCACTTTGCGTTAAATTTAGACAGGGATGTGGACCTATCAGCATAAAGCATCTGCCCTCGTCCACATTTTTCTTCCACGAGATGACATGATCATTCTTGCTTCACATACCAATTAATGCGCTTATGCGCGTTAACACAGGGCTGGGCACCCGCTGAAACGTGCCCTGTGCTGTAAGGCTCTCATACCAATATATCTAGTAAGACTACAAACGATGTTATAAACAGACTCAATATATAGTAGAAGTAGCGGCAGGCAAGACTGCGTTCGAATTGTATATGTCATACACATCAACAGACTGCGCTCACACTTGCTTGTCTCACTTGAAGGTGCCTCTCAGTTCATGAGTTCATAAACACACGCGTGCAGTCTTTAAACCCCAAGCTGTCATTTAAAAATATTGTTATTATTATTCGGTCTTTTTTCATAAAACCAAGAAAATAATTACAAACGCAATACCAAATATTTTAATTTCAAAAGGTACACAATACCAGGAAAAGTCCATTAATGGTCATTATTTCACAGCGTTTTCTCTCCTTCCACCTGCCACTGGGAAGTCTCATGATATATTACACTGCTCGTGACGTCGTTTTATTGACGACGCCTTCATTTACTTTTGCCCAATCAAAATGATAATTTAGACGGAGAGCGGACGGTGGCGTGCACTATACAGCATTATCTCATTATCATGTAAAATAATTAGATATCCGCCGCAACTGTCGTATCAAGGCTATTTATTGTATGGTTACTCATCCAGAAATTTTAATACTTTCTTGGGGGGCAGGGACTGGTGATAATGCAGAGGCATATACATCAGCCCTTTAACTCGTGGCCACCATAGTGTGCCGTAACACAGATAGAGTGGACTTCACTTCCGTTTAAGGTGTCAGTTTATTAACTTAAGCTCTGCTGTAGATGTCAAGATGGAGCGTGAATGAGTGAGGCATGAGACAACAATCTTCAGTTAGACTGCGGTCACGCATTTTGAATCAGTGGGAAACATCATAACATCATTTCACCCTGTTGACGTCAAGCCCAGACAGAGTTTTTCTTTCATTGGTCACAATTAAATCACATATTTTAGGATGTTTTCTTGGTGATATAAACAGTTCTACCTGCTAGATTGATAACAATGGGAGTGAAAACAAAAGTGAAAATAAAAGTGCATTGTGGGAAGTTGGTGTCTAAATGAGTTTTCGAGGACTTTTGATCCTCTGGCCAAGGCTTGTCCAGATGCCACAGCAGCATTGTCCTCTCCATCTTTCAGTTAGGCTGATCTGTGCTGGAAACCTCTTGGACAGCCATTGTCTTGTTTAAGTTACTGTTCTAGCATACAAACATTCATTGTTAAATATATTAAAAGAGACAAAATTATACTTGAAACTGTTACTAGCAGCAAGCAGGTGAAACATCAAATTGCAGCTTTAGTTGTAAGAATCTTGCAGAAAGGCTGAGACGCAGGCATGCTCGGGTGCATGTGGGAGGCTGTTTTGCCCCACTGAAAGATGCTTTCTGCCTGAAACCATGCCATCAGCACTGCTGGGAGCTGCACTGTGTTTGTACATTTTGCGTGGTGTCCTGGCTGTGCTTCCAGCTACATGATCCATTCAGCCAAAGATGAAGGTTAACAGAGGCAGGCAATGAAATATAGACCATCCTGTGCAAAACCACAATGTTGCAGTTTTAATTAAAAAGAATTCATTAGAGTGGTAGCCCATCCAAGATAATTAGTATGTGTAATTTATGTTTTGCTTAATGCATGAGGGCAGTGGCCTGAATAATAAACTCAACTTAACCTTAAGTGGGGAGGGAGGGACAGGACAGGAACTTGTTATTTAGAATGTGTTTACAGAGGAACTAATGTCAAAAGGGCTGGAATCATTCCAGAGAGCTCTAGATGAGTTTTAGCTTTTGCTGAACTAACACACACTTTGTTTATTTATCTGGTTGTGTGATCTGTCTGTCCATCCACTGATCTGGGTGCAATCTGTAAACCTCTTTATAGATAAATATGACAAGCTTTCATTGGCCAGAAATAGAGGTGTAAGATATTACACAGATGGAATATAAAGTTAGAAATTTTGAAAAAACGAAAGATGACAAATGGCTCAGAGCTGGAAGGCAATTCTTTGTTTTATTTTACAGTGATCTGTATGTCCCGATGCCTTGAGTATGATTTGGCACAAAAACCCTGGGGTTTGTCACTTTGGGGTTGATTGAGCAATCCTTTCTGTCCTTTTTCACAAAATCCTCTCAGTGTCAGGGTCATTAGCATTCCGGAAAGGTGAGTCTAAGCGGAATTGCAGGTAGACCTACACAAGACTCTCAATATTCCTGTCCAAATATAGTGTAGCAATCTGACTGAAGGTTGTTGCAATTGGCACCTCATGTTATTTTAAAAATATGTATTATAATGTGTTGTTGACATTGTGTCTACAAAGCAGGCAAAATTCTAGGGTCAGCAAAAAGTGCATTAACACTGCAGTGTGTAAATAGGCTATAGGTCCCTTGATGTGACAGACTGTGATGAGTATCTGTTCTTTGAAGCCTGTTGTTACTTGCAGCTGTATTTTTTTCTTGACAGCTTGTCAATCTTTTATTTTAGTAAAACAACAACAAAAACAAATATTTTTTTATGGGTTTGCAGATTGCGGTAAGTAAAGTTGCGTGACTGGTTCTGTTTTGCGCTCATTGCAATGAGGAAGAGGACAGCCCTACGGAGACCATTCTCTCACCGCAGTGCCCTCTGTCCTTAACGTTAAGTCGTAAATTTTAACAAGTGTTACAACTTTTTCCTGTTCCTTACGTAACAGTTTTTGCTTAATTTCATTGAACACCAAGCTTAAGATGTTGCTTAGACTTAAACTTAAAACCCTTTATTCAAATCCCAGAACAAAACACATTGTTGTTAGATTGCACCTGTCAATCAGAAAGTCTGTTTCCAAACTTTTTGTGAAAATCATTGCGCCGGTGTTTATCACCGTCACGACCCCCTTACGATTTATGCTCACGGCGAGCTGCTTGGAAGCCAAACATTTGATTATTTATGTCTTTATAGATGTTTTATATCTCACGGAAGCATGAGCCAAAATGTCAGATCCTTACATCACCGAATTGATTGTAATGTTTATTGTTGAATATGTTTTTTCAACCTAAATAATATATTTACATTGGACGGCAGCCGGTTCCCTCCAAAATAAATAAAGTCCATAATTCTTCTTTAAAATCAACATCCTCGCGCGGGCTCTCATCAATTTCCCGCAGCTTTAATGAGGAAGTGTGCTGAGCGAGACTCTTCCGTGAGCTTTATTGCCATCCTCAACCACCGGACAAATCAGCACCGAGGACGAAGCAATGACACTTCACCTCGAACTTCGGGTGCTTGTTGTGTTCAGTCTAGAAAAAACGGTGCCTCATCTGCACGTCTGGTGCGGCATTGCGCACGTTTCCTTGCTTTTAAAACAGCCTCGAGACCAATTAGCTTTGCTTTAGGCAGAATACAGAACAGAACTTAATTTCAGACAAGGAAAGCAGGCATACATGGATTCATACTTATCCAACTACCTCTTCCATTTACAGTCACTCCTGGGCTCTATCAAACAAGGTTAACTGGAAGTTTTTTTTTGATTAATTGAATCTAGATTGCCTTCATGATACTGTATGAGAGATTATGGTATCAGGCCACCAAAACAGAGACTGGAAGGTTGTCTTCTCATGATATGTGATTCAAGACTGATACTGTGTTTTAGCTCTCATCTGAAGATATCACAGGGACTTCCAAGTAGGCCTATACCTAGGCCTTGTGCCCGGTGTGTCCACTGTACTTTCCCTTGAGTTCAGTGAGAAGTAGAACACACAATGTTGTGTCAAACTGATATACTTTGTTGCGTTAAAAATGTCTGTTCATGCAGAACAAGTAACACATTACACTCAGACACAACAGCCATCATGCAGTGGAGCTGAACCTAAAATAGTATATAGTAGCATGCTAAAATATAACAATTCCAAATATTTGACAAAAAAATATTTAAAAACCTGCCTAAAGTTAGTTTCATCATCACGGCAATTGTTGAAGGAAGAATGCAAGAGTTGGTTAAGCTCATTTCTCAGCTTGAAGGACAGAGCATGTTGCGATTAGAGTGAGTCTGGCCCTTGGCTGGGAAGGACAAGGTTAGGGACGTGAGCTGAGGAAATGGCAGTGCTATACAAGTCAAGATCAGTCAAACACCCATGTGTGAGGGTGACATTAGAATGTATGAGCATTAGAATGGCAGCATTTCATTTACTGTGAATCTAAGGAAGCGAATGCTAATTCAGGTGGAAGAGCTCACCTCGTTGCTTGGCAATGACAATCATCATCACTTTCCATTGGTTGACTCCTCCTTCAATCAAGTGATCATCTTAACACCCCTTTCAGCTGGATGTCAAAACACTGACTTTCAAAGTAGAAGAGCCTGTAAGAAAGTGTGAAAATGTATGTATTTGTTTAAATCTATGTGTTTTTGTCAAATAAATGTTTAGCAAAGGAAAGATAAAAAATGTCTTTCAACAATTTAGCTCAACTCTCTCAAATCCTCTTGTAATATCTCTATCCTAACAGTATAGCAGACCCAGTAGATAAAAGAGACATAAGAAAACAAGATTATGAGAATAGTTTTACACATTCATGCACATTCTGTGCATGTGCTTTTTGTTTTACCCTGTTAACTCAAATTCTAGGGGTTTTGCTTGTAATTTCAATGGAGAGCACTGTACGTATAGTACATGCACACACAAACACCTCACTCAACAAAATATCTGCTTTTTCTGCATTTATTCACATCACCGTCTGCTCAGAATTTCCTGAGTCAGGCTTGTCCTCAAGTTGATGTAATGACGGGATTGTTAAATTCAGCACAATTTTGAGATGTATTATTTAAATGCTCTCCGCATATAATATGCAACCCTGGTCTTACTGTTAAAGATCAGTTTTGTTTGATTCTCATACAGTAAGATGTTTAATACACAACATTTAATTTGTTAGTTTTGTTTACACCTTAACATATAACAATATACAAAACATTTTAGACAAAATTCTGGAAACAATACTTAATTTCAAGCACAGCCAGACAGCAAATATGCACACTTTTTTGATGTTGTTGACACAACACAATTGATGTGCATTTAAAACCCCCCTTTTTAATACTCCTCTTAGTAAATGAATTACTGTTTGAGTAGTTTTATGTGCTTCGGCCATGAGAAATGGAGTCTCAGTAAACAGGCTTTAGTTTGTGGAGAGCTGCAGCAGCTGAGACCGGCTGGTCAGCCCTGGGGGATTAGCCAGTTAACACTTCCACCAGCCATTCAGCCGGTTGCCGAGTTACGCGTCCTGTCAGCATAAAAATGCCAGCCTCTGACCACATCTCCCACATAAACATAAGGAAACTAACGCAAGACTGATAACTGATACCAGACAGTCTTAAAAATGCAAGTACAGGGAATTTGTTAAATTTGACTTTTTTTTACACATATCCCCTCAAGTGTGTGTTGCCTGTACCTTTTTGTCTTTTTTCAGATGGAAAAAGACCATTTTTATGTTGACAGACAACAAAGCATTCAGTAAATAGACAGCAACAGCAGTGGGTTGAGTGACTGACATAGAATCCGTTAGCCTGGTCTTCATACTTTAAAAATGCAGTTTCAGTCCACAGTGCTCGCCATCCAGAAGTGTGTATAGCTGTTGTGATTTTCGACAATCGCTAACAAGGGAGCTGCAATAGTAACTGACACACATTAGAAGATCACAGAACCAGACAAGTCAGGGCTGACACACCAGACAAGTTTTAAAATTGGGTAATCATGTTAATATTTGCTAAATTAGGACTCTGCAAGGATTTCATGTAGTGGATGCTGTGTGTCACTGATGCTGCACTGTGAGGTTTTAAGGCACCTTCAGAACTCTACAACATACAAACTGATCAATGTACACTTGAGTGGATGAATCCTTAACACTGAAAATTGCATGTCTTTGACTTTAGAATTTATTGTCCTTGAAGAAGAGATTCATTTCCACAACTTGTAGATAACACATTCACAGTACAAAGACATAAGGGGATAAAGAGTTACAGATAGAAGAGAGGACAAAATTAACACTCACACAAAAGGAAGAGCACAAAGTGACACATGGTTATGAACTGAATCCACAGTCATTACTAGCTTTCTGGGCATAAGGGAAAAAGCCTTGAAGGAAATATTGAAGCAAGTTTTTTTTGCTCTGTAGACACCAGAACCTCCTACCAAACGGTAGGATATTAAAGTTGTAGAGGGTTATAAAGTTGCAGAGGGTGATCCAAGTCGGAAATGGTAGGACGGGTTTGTGGTTGATGGCATGGGTACTGAGGTCAAAGGCCATTGTTACCAGTAAAACTGTTCTGAAATCTAGCCCCTTGACCTCTGATATTTTGCTTGGGTATGCAAAAAGTTGTGGGAAATGTGTTTGTTTTTACATTTCCACATGCCCTGAAGAGTTTTGTACTGTACTGAATCATCCAATATGCAAATATTGAGTGGCAGCCAGATTATGATTTGTGTATGCTTATTTGCTTTATCTTTGTGCAGACATGATGCTGATATATCATGTTCTTACCCTCGCACTGACAATCTCAGGAATTGTACCCTAGTTCAACAGTGTGCAATAACAAATGTACTTGCACCTTTGACAGCACAGTGGAAAAAGCATATCTATGGTATATTAACAAAGATACTGCAATGACCTGTTTTTTTCTGACACACACCTTGAGATTTTAACAGTAACACATTGGAACTGGGGCATCACATGAGTGTATTCCACCACTATTCACTTTTTACAGGTAGATTTATTAGAGGACATGAAATGTCTCTCTCTGCCCACCATCAGGCGTATAGGCTACAGTACTTTCCAGATTGCAGTTGTTACAAAATTTGCAAATGCAAATCCGCCTCTAGAGGACAGAATTGAAACCCCTCAGATTCTCTCAGGTTCACATCAGTTTGGAGGACTGTCTGAATTCTGATGGTATATATTTAAAGGCCTCTTAAAGCTTTTGTTACAGCTCAGCTGGGTATTGGACCCCCAGCCTCTGTCAGGGCAGACAGTTGTGACCACAAGGCCATTGAATGGGTGTCAGAAGCCATTTTTAACCCTAAATGTCTGTTTAAGTGTCCAGGAGCAGGTTTTTAACAGATTAAAAGGGTCAAATCTCTTCACCCCACTCAGTGCGTTGACATTAGAGGAAGACTTTTTCTATCAATCTCTGTGCTGCTAGGTCTACTGACTCAGCCGTATGAAGGCTGCTGTGTCTGCAGCTCCTGGATAGGACATCTCTGTGTTGTGCTTTAGGAGGTATTGTGCTCCAGATGATAATGCATTTACTCTATTTGCTGTTGTACTCTGCTGTGATAACTTATTCTTTGTAAACTACCCTACGGAATGAACAAATTATACTATTGACTACAGACATTTTAGGGGGGCGTTTTCTTTACATAATAGTGATAAAATTATATCTGAATAATCCAACAAAACCAGCCTTTTCTCTTCCACACCCTACTTTTTTGTATATTGCATATACCATGACTGGGGGGGATTTTGCAGTTGTGTGCTTTGAAAATAAAATATGGTCCATTAGAAAGACGTTCTCAGCATCACAGACCTCTGGGAATGCAAAAAAAGTTGATTTTGCTAGTTTACATATACAGATGTATAATGTCACAGCATGGCGATAATGGAATCTTTACATGAAAATGGTCAGCTGTTTTTTGGTGAAATACTTTGAGAAATTGCAATGTTGTTTTATACTGATTTTTAAAGTGAATTTCCATTGTATTTTATTTCTGTGTCATCAAATTCATTGTTATTGAGAATGACAAAATAATAATAATGAATAATAATAGTGAATAATATCGCTCCCTATTGGCATTTTGTAATTTGCAGTTATCTCTTAATGCTGTTTTGTTTTATTGTGAAGGGTGAGGGAGGGGTTGATCTCTTACTGTGAGCTCCTGTCCTGAAATGCTGTGGCAGCACTGGATCAATCATGTCATGATGTTAACACTAGTTTGATTTGTTTGAATCCTTTGAATCCTTAGAATCCAGTAGTGATGAAGCATCTGCCTGAATAGTGATATACACTTTAAGAACAGATATATTTTCCCCTAAATTAGCACAACGGCCTTTATGCATACTGCTGATAAAGCTGACTGTGATAACTATATAGAAGGGGACTCCTGTTGTTAATAAGCTGCTTATATTCATTTTGCTTTGTCAAAGTTTTTGTGGAAGTAGCATTTAGCACTTTCTTCTGTACAGCAGAGGGCAAATGCAGGTCTTCACTGGGATGAACTTCAGTTTTTTGCCATGGAGGGCAGATTTCCCCTGATGCCCCTGGCTTTGCAAGCACTGACAGGGCCTAAAGTATCTAGCAGTACCTCATATTGATCACTCCACAGGCTCTAGTTGTGTCGATTGCTGGTCTGTCTGAAAATTGCACTCCTCCAGTCAGCTACAGACTGTCTGTCTTTTTCTTTATTTCTCCATCGCTCCTCCACAATTGAGACACAGGTCGCTTTGTTTGTACTTGTAGAGCTTTGGTGAAGATCAGAAGATGAATGGGAATTTTATGTAATGGTCACTGTGCATTTTTTGGATGGAGGTCACAGGGTTTCCTCTATAGCTATTCACTGATGTAACCACCCCAGCACTTTTGTGTAGGATAGGCCACTAAATAAGACTGCCTGAGAAGTTGGATGGTTGTGTATACCTGTCAGTCTAAGAGTTTATGAAGCTCACATGTGCATTAATGTATTTTTCTGAATACGAACACAAAATGGTTTCTTAACTCTGATTATTATTGTGCATTTGCAATGATTAGTTCACTTTTCTACTGTCAGAGCCAGAACCAGGTGGAACTTCTAGGTCTGTGTTGTCTTCTGACGTTGTTGACTGTGCAACATTAAACCCTGCTTACACTGCAATGATGCTGGCTCTAGCTTAGAGGAATGAAGGCTGTGAGCAGAGCTTTTGGACTTACATTTCCACATTGCTCCTCTAGTGCTACATATTAACATATAACCACACTCAGCATTTCCTCAAGCACAGCAAGGTTGAAGTACAGAAGATTTGAATCGAACTTCAATTATCTTTCCCTCATGATGCACAATGTTGTATTGCCCTCATCTTTGTCACAGTCCTCAAACGTTTCCCTGCGCATGGCTTCTACATTCTGTTCCTGGAGTCAGCATGGTGTTGACACTGTGTTCCTTGTACCTTGCATCCGTTGTGGTTGTACCCTCTTCACACTCCACCAGCAGTAAAAAACAATAAATGCAACTACTGAAAGCTACACTATTGACACCAGTAATTCTCCAGAATCAATAGGACAATGTATTATCAAACATGCATAGGGTTGAAGGAACTGGGTTTGTCGTGTCCAAGCTGGTGCAATGCCTTTCCACAAAACTGCAATGTTCCTAACCTGAATTGCTCAGCTGCTGAATGGTTCAAGTGTAATGACATCTAGGTGCATTGTTCTGTTTTTTTGAACATGTTTCTTCTCCCACAAGGAGTTATGTTTTCACTGAAAACAGCTTTTTCCATCAACTCTAAGTTATTGCTGAGTAAATCCAGACAAACAACATGAAACCAAAACACAGTTTTTTCCATAATATTTACCTGAGTACTTATGTTCTCTGATACTATTGATACTATAAATTAAATCTAATCATGTACTTAAGCTGAAAGTATAGTATGTTTCTTAAAACCTGGTAAATGTAAAAGGCTACTCTTCCTTAAAATGGGATGTGTTAGTTTTGATTTCAGGTATTTCTGGTCTCCTGTACTGTTCAGATTTGCATTTGAGACATGTTCAAGCATGTCAGCTGCTTTCACCCCAACTGGAACTTCATTTAATTACACACATAAACAGCTCACTCTATTGAAGGCATTTAAGTTGGCTGACACCAAGGTGTTTGGCCGTTAAATGTCTTCATCTCCTATTTGCCGTGAATAAAATGTGTTAGGGTAATGGCCACCTTCGTGAGCTTTAGTGCCCTGACATTTCCCCTGCGGCCACGGAGCGGCAGGTTAAAATTTATCACCTGTTCAGGAATCCCCTCTCTCCGCATACAGCCATAAACTAACACTTGTGCTGCAACTTCAAAGGTGGTTTGGGAACCAGAGGTGGCGCGGGGCGGTGCTTATCTGCATGCAGGATCAGGACAGCGGGGAGGGGCGGGCGATTAGGCGCTATATTGGACAGGACGATGCCCACGGGGCCTGCAGCTGGAGTCGTCCTCACGACCCCGGGAACGGGCGTGAGGTTTGACAGCGAAAGCCTCTCCCCTCTGAACAGCGCCAGTCTAGTCTAGTCCAGCAATATCATGGCTGGCGGTGCTGTCAGTGTTATATTTGTCTTCCAGAAGATCAGAAAGGCCTAATAACACCTTCAATTTGAGATTTTGTGACAAGCTGGAACAAACAGCATACACTATACAAGTATGTCATTTCAGGGAGGTCGCTGGGTCATTGCTTGCTCATTTTTTCTCTCATAAGTGAGTTTCCAGACATCAGAATCCTGGTCCACTCCCCATTATGGGTCATCAGATGATCATTTCTCATGAGATGTCTGTGTGTAACATTTTTTGTGCTGCAAAACCATTGTTTATTGGCCCAGCGGTGTTAAGACCAACAGGATCAGGGTGCGCCCATTCTTTTGCAGTCTAACTCTGGCAGAGTCAGCCACTGCAATATACTGGATGTTACATTTCATTCTGCACTTCTTATGAATTGTTGCACATCCTCTTTTTGAAGGATGACAGCAATCAACACAATAGACAGAAACCAAAACCAAATTAGACAACCTAACATATGGAGTAAATCTCATGACAATGGCAGCAGCATAGTGTGGAAGCATCATTTACAATACAGGAATGGGATCTTATTTTTATTGAAAGCCAGTGAAAATTGCTTGTTGGTGTGCAAGACATCTTAACCCCAGATGCTGGAGCTGACATTGATATGCCTCTCACATTCACTGAAATATCCAGACTTTTCCACTGTTACAAGTAGGTGACAGCCTGCATTGAAGAACCTGGACAGGAAGTAGGCAGCAGAGATTCTCATTGACTAGAAAATGGGAAGTTCACAACGAGCAGGAACTTCCTTGTTCCTCACCTTCTCAGCTCATTTGAGATAGGATGTCATCCCCAAACCTTTTTGGGACAACAAAGAGCAATGCCTATATCCTCTCAGTAAAAGTGTGTATGGATGTGTGGATATCAGCAACTTTATTGGTTCTGGAGCAAGCAAACCTTTTAATGTTGTTGGCATATATGGGCTTTTTGAGTTCCGATCATTGTCAGAGAGCTTCACTGTTCTGTGATTGTCTGATGTAATCTTGTGTTGTTGTGATTAGTGTAAAAATCCTTTCCAGCAGCAGGATTGAGTGAGCAGCCTTTTGTTATTGCGGTAATCTCCCCTCTTTAAGTTCCACTTTGTTCTTTTGTCTCTTTGTGGGCTGACTCAATGTGAAGTTAATTAGCAGTCACTGGTCTTCCCCGGTAGGGAATTCAGTAGTCCTGAATTGCAGTTTGGCCAAAACTTTATCAAATTTAAAGAAACTTTTCTTCTTTAAGCCTCTCTCCAGATCTAAGAACAATGCACTTTGTCCTAAGCTTTGAGTAAAAAAAAAAGACAGGTGTTGTGTTTTAAATAACATTAGACCTACACAACATGACTCAGAGCACATTAATCTCAGCAATTGCGTATTGCTCACTGTGGTGTCAGAAACAAAAAAGCAATTGCTTACATCTGAGACTGAATTACAAGGACAAAGTACATTGTAAATACACTGAATAAAGTCCTGACCCTACATTGTTTTTTGCTTCCTGAAATTCTTAAAGCAAAGCATCGAAAGTGTGAACTTCAGATATTGCACGGGAAGTTCAGATGATGTAGCAATCACACACCCTATCTTTAAAGTCTGTGGCATATGTGAACATCAAACCAGAGTTTGGTTCAGATTAATGTGTTATTTCACAAAAACCCCACTTCACATTTTGCCTAATAACACCCCCAGGCTGTGTCAGTATCCATGATATACCACAGATTTTAGTGCCATAACTCTGACAAAACGCATCCACAGTTGGCTGAACTTAAGGTTAGCTAATTAACTAGGTAAAGTGGGAGGAGATACATAATTTAACAAATTCTATGGATTACATGAAATGTCATTTCACTGATGAAAGTAGTTAGGCTTGTTAGGATGTTACTCTTGCTATAGTAACATTCCTAACATTTAACAATGCTGCTAGATTTGCTAGCTAGCTAGACAGAGAACAAGCTAGCAAACAAGTGGGCTTTAGAACATTTTTATTTTATTTTGTGTCTTTCAGTACAAATTTCTTCCCTTTTCAATTTCTCCAAGAAGAAATCATTTTCAATGTAAAAACCATATCAGCATAAGCAATATGATTGCTCTGAAGGTAATTTTTTGAGGGTACTTTTCATTAAAATGAAAATCGGAGAAATCAGACTTCAGGATGAAATGAATGCATTTGAAAACGTTAGTGTTATTCGATCAGCCCGCATGTTTTCAAGGCCGGGGGATCAGGACACAGATGTCACTGCAGGATCCCTCTCTTTGAATTCTGCTATTCTCAAACACTTCCAGCATAATCTGTCTCCCAATACTTCTAGCATTGTGTATTGATACCAGATTCCCCAGCATCCTAATTTATGTTAATTCATCTCCTCCTGCTCCCCCGTGGCTGTTAAGAAATTTATAGAATTGAGACTTGCAGACCGGGGTCCATGTTTTTGGCAGGGCACAAGTCCCCCCGTGCAGACTCTCTCTGTGGAGAGCATGTCCTGCTGAAACCATCTGGGGGTACACAGGCCAGTTCCCGAACAGGGAAAGGGGGATGGAGGGGATTCTGGCACAATCCAATTTCTCCCGTGCTTTAACTGAAAAGTAGTTAACTGAAATGTAAGGAAGCTGATTGCTCTTTTGCACAATGCCATGCGGAGATCAGCTGCCGTTTCCCAGAGGGCATTGTTCATCTGTCTTATGCTCCGGAGAGTTGTTTGTTCAAAATCTTTTTTTTTCCCAAACACTAACTCATTGAACAAACAACAACAAAAGCAACAACAACCACAGCCCATACATTACCAAACACAGTTACAGTTGATCAGAGATTCCAGGGTGAAGTGACCTTATGAGTTTACGCAACGCATCAATCAAGGAAAAACAGAATACAAATCTGGTGAAAATAGATTACAAAGTGCTCTTTAGTCAGATAACTCAGATCATTATCAGAAACAGTAGCCTGTGACTGTGTGAGCATTACTTGTTTCTCTTGGCAGAGTATGACCAGCACAACATGACATTGCATGTGGCACCATCCCCTCCACCCCATGGCTGCAGAGCTAACCTCACAGGTTGACTGCTTGGCTGCAGAGAGGGGAGGTGGGGATGGAGGAGGGGCATCCTACTGATAGCTGTTAAAGGGGAGGAGTGGGCGTGTGAAAAGAAAACGGTGCTAATTCATTGGCAGTAAAAAAAAAAAACCCTTGTTACCCAGACTCCTCTGTTCCCAGAGCCTCCCTTGTGCCACCGCTCCCTGCAGATAACTGCCTCACAGCTGAGGGATGAGGTGACTGCTGGGCCTACAGCCACAGCCTCTGATGAGCTCATCCTGTAAGTAACGGGAAGGTGAACGTAGAGCTCTGTATGTCAAACAAGAATCAAGCAGCGTGCAGCTCTGTGCCACAACAGTCACCCGAAAACCTCGCAGCGTACAGACAGCGACTGTGGCCCTGCAATGACATGCCAGTGGGGGGTCGAGAGAAGCACAATGGGCTGCTAATGACCTTCTTTAGCTTTATCAGACGACTGTGCAGCTCACAGCTGAACCACTGAACCACGGCCTGAGAAAGGCAGTGACTGCTTTCTCACCACACAGGCCAAACTAAAACAAATTCACCTATAGCCAAATGAGAGGATTAATCCACAATTACTGGTGGCAAATTCAGAAAAACAGCTGATTGCTAAATCTAAATGAGCCCATTTGCTGGGGCATTGTCCTACGATGCCGTGACTCGGATTCGAACCGAGGTTGCTGCGGCCACAACGCAGAGTACTAACCACTATACGATCACGGCAAGCTACATGGGCTACTACGATAGAAGTGCTCCTAGATTTACATTTAGCTGCTGCCCTGGGAACGCCTCAAAGAATGTAGAATCTTTAATTTACTCATTCTTTAATGCCTCCGAGCACTGCTTCAAAAGGAGCCCATATGCTGTGACATTGTCCCACAATGCCATGACTCGGATTCGAACAGAGGTTGCTGCAGCCACAACGCAGAGTACTAACCACTATACGATCACAGCAAGCTACTACAGGCTCATGAAAGTGAGAGTGTGACATGACAGTGCTGGAGCTAGATTTAGATTTAGCAGTCAGCTGTTTTTACAAATTCGTCCCCAGTAAATTAGCCCATTATTTAATTCATAAAAGCAGCTGATTGCTCATTTTTTGTTATTAATATTGGTAGCTGTATCAGTAGCAGTAGTGGTGTTATTGTTATGAAGTATTTAATTTGGCAGATGGATTTTTCTAGAGTGTTACATCTTGCTGGTAGATCATTATGCTCTAGTAAAAACCCAAATGCATAGCTCTGAGGAGCTTCAGGGCAGTTGGTGCCTTTGACCAGAATTCTTCCTCCTCAGAATCACTCATTCACATGTGTAATTAATATGATTGCTAAATCTAAATCTAGCTCCAGCACTGTCACGTCACCCTTTCATTTGCACAAGCCTGTAGTAGCTTGCCGTGATCGTATAGTGGTTAGTACTCTGCGTTGTGGCCGCAGCAACCTCGGTTCAACTCCGAGTCACGGCATCGTGGGACGATGGCACAGCAAATAGGCATTCTTTTGGAATGAGTGCAGCATTTCTGGGAATTTTATCTGATCTCTTCATTAATTAAGATTGCTCAAGATGATAATTAAATAATGGGCTAACAGACATATGTTACTTCCTCTGATGCATTGAAAGAATAAATGCATCCCTGATTGTTGCTGATACATACAAAATATTTTTAAATATATTTTTTGTTAATATCTTTTTTGATGTGACTTACATGAACAAATTAGGAAAATAAATTCATATTGAATGTAAACATGTTTTCCTTCATTTAATGAGAGACTACCTACAGGAAGTAATTGATTGAAGTAATCATAAGTTGAAGTCAATCATATTGAAGAAATACCTTTACATTCATGCTTTTAGTAGCACAAGCACAATATTATCTTTTAAATCTACATTATCTATATAATTATGCCATCTTATTTTAATCTTTTCTTTACCTTAATCTTACTTTAATCATTCTTCAATGCCTCTGAGCACTGCTTCAAAAAGAGCCCCTTTGCTGTTACTCGGATTCAAACTGAGGTTGCTGCAGCCACAATGCAGAGTACTAACCACTATATGATCAAGGCGAGCTACATGGATTTATATAAAGGAGGATTTGAGTGCTGGAAGTGCTCCTAAATTTACATTTAGCTGCTGCCCTGGGAATGCCTCAAAGAATCTTAATTTACTCATTCTTTAATGCCTCCGAGCACTGCTTCAAAAGGAGCCCATTTGCTGTGACATTGTCCCACAATGCCGTGACTCGGATTCGAACCGAGGTTGCTGCGGCCACAACGCAGAGTACTAACCACTATACGATCACGGCGAGCTACTACAGGCTTGTAAAAGTAAGAGTGTGACATGACTTTCTTTTTCAGCTTTCAGTTTTCTGAGCTGATTGTTCAGTCTGTGTGCAATTTACGTGGTGTCTCTAGTAAGCATGCATGACTTGGCTGTACACCTTTAATCCTGAATGCTTCACTGAATGCTCTCCATGTTAAAATGGCGTTCCTTGCAGTTTTGTGTTGGGCTAGTGTTCCTGTCAGGTGACCTGGTGCACAGCAAACATTCTGGTGGGCACTGCAACACTTCGCCACGCCCAAATTTTGTGTTAAAGGCGAATGTGAAAGTACAAGGAAGGCCCAGATGTGTGGTACACGCCCTTCAAGAGGGAAACAAGGTCTGCTGGTTTTCGCTGCACCTCGCCACAAGACTTCAGCTGTTAATTTAGGGAGAGAGTCGCCACACCTTCTGTTCCACGTTTAAATCAAATGCTGACTGAATTACCATCTAGTCGTCCAATCAGTGATTTGAGTAAATCTGTTCAGAGCTGCTGGGCACAACGAACAGCAGTGGGCCTCTGGGAGTGCAGCCTCCCCGACCCTGCTCCGGGTGGAACAGAGACAAGGCGCTGTGATTTATGTGGCTGCAGAGGACGCATTCTTTGATGTTTATAAATGTGCGGCACGGAGGGGGGTGGCGTGGGTCCCGCGTGCAGGTGAAGCAGCAGACAGGGTCAAAAGTTTCAGGTTCACAGGTGAACCATCGTGGAGATTGCATGGGAGGGGTGGCCCCCCGTGACAACTTAATGAGTGAGCTGGAGGGGAGGGGGGCGGGGGTGCAGCGCAGTGGTGTCTCTTTTTGTGAGCTCTGTGTAATATTCTTGACATTTCTTACAGTGCATGTTGTTTTCACACTCATGAGAATATGTGCCTTGCTTGTCTTGGATCGATATTTATAGTACAAACACACTTTGTTATTTAAATTGTTTTTTGAGCTTGCTTGACAGGGTATGCATTTACAGTGCTAGAAGTTCTCCACAGCATATTGGGTTACATTGAAGCAATGTCAACAGCCATGCCCCACTGGGGAATTGAACCCATGAACTCTGTGTTATAAGTCCAGCTCCCTTTCCTTTTCACCACTGTACTCCCACATTGATGGGTCTACTCAAAGCATAGCAGCTGCCAAATCTAAATCTAGCTCCAGAACTGTCACGTCACACTCTCACCTCCACAAGTCCATGTAGCTCGCCGTGATCGTATAGTGGTTAGTACTCTGCGTTGTGGCCGCAGCAACCTCGGCTCGAATCCGAGTCACGGCATTGCGGGACAATGTCACAGCAAATGGGCCTTCATTTTTAAGCAGTGCTCAGAGGCATTAAAGAATGTGGAAATTAAGAATCATATGAATTACACATGTGAATGAGTGATTCTGAGGAGGAAGAATTCTGGTCAAAGACACCAACTGCTCTGAAGCTCCTCAGAGCTATGCATTTGGGTTTTTACTAAAGAGCATAATGATCTACCAGCAAGATGTAACACTCCAGAAAAATGCATCTGCTAGATTAAATACTTCACAACAATAACACCACTACTGCTACTGGTACAGCTACCAATATTAATAACAAAGTAATGGATAATCAGCTGCTTTTATGAATTAAATAATGGGCTAATTTACTGGGGACAAATTCATAAAATCAGCTAACTGCTGAATATAAATCTAGCTCCAGCACTGTCACGTTACACTCTCCCTTTCATAAGCCCATAGTAGCTTGCCGTGATCGTATAGTGGTTAGTACTCTGCATTGTGGCCGCAGCAACCTCGGTTTGAATCCGAGTCATGGCATTGTGGGACAATTGCATGGCAAATAGGCATTCTTGAGTGCAGTGTTTCTGGGAATTTTATCTGATCTCTTCATTAATTAAGATTGCTCAAGATGATAATTAAATAATGGGCTAACTTAGATATATGTTTCTTGCTTTGATGCATTGAAGGAATAAATGCATTCCTGATAGCTGCTAATACATACAAAAATATTTTTAAATATACTTTTTGCCAATATGTTTTTTGGTCTGACATTCATGAACAAATTAGGAATATAAATTCATATTGAACTTAATCGTGTTTTCTTTAATTTAATGAGGGACTACCTACAGGAAGTAATTGATTGAAGTAATCATAAGTTAAAGTCAAACATATTGAAGAAATACCTTTACATTCACGCTTTTAGTAGCACAAGCACAATATTATCTTTTAAATCTATATTAACTATATAATTATGCCATGTTATTCTTTTCTTTACCTTAATCTTACTTTAATCATTCTTCAAAGCTTCTGAGTACTGCTTCAAAAAGAGCCCATTTGCCATGACATTGCACCCCAATGCCGTGACTCGGATTCGAACCGAGGTTGCTGCGGCCACAACGCAGAGTACTAACCACTATACGATCACGGCAAGCTACATGGGCTTATAAGAAAGAGGATTTGAGCACTGGAAGTGCTCCTAGATTTATATTTAGCAGCTGCCCTGGGAATCCCTCAAAGAAAAAAAAACTACTTTGTTTTCGTCTACTTGTCAGCAGAAAACTCCTGTCCATTTTAAGTTCACATTTACATTACAATGTAAGTTCATATTAAAGTGTGTGTTTATATATGTGCAGTTGTGTGTGAGTAGATGTGTGTGTATGTTCGCAAGTGGGGTATATGTGTGCATGTCTGTGTGTGTGCGTGTGTCTGTGTGGTGTGTGTGCGTGCGTGTATGTGTGTGTGTGTATGTGTGTGTCTGTGTGTGAGATTCAGGCTTCTTCCACACCACAGCACTTCACTGCTTCTCACACCTTGTCTTGTAGCTCGCTGTCTGGGGGTGGGGGGATTTGGTGGTGGCAGTGGTAAGGGGGGTTGTAAACGTTTGCCCGAGTGACCACAAATCACAACTGAAAACAGGCATGCATCTTCAAAGAGCCCCCACCCCCCGCCCCTTTTCAGTGATTTACAGCCCCCGTCGTGGAGAACGTCGACATGGCCACTGTCCTTGCACCTGGACTATTATGAGGCGGCCTGGATCATCTCCCTCAAGAGGCAAAAGACATTCAAATGTACAAGCGGAAGATTAGGCCGATTCAATCTGCTTCCCTTTGGAGTAGGGGAACCCCCCTCAAGACTTCAAAAAGGCCTGTCTTTCTCTCTCTCCCTTCCTCCCTCCCTCTCTCTCTGTCTGCTTAATGAGAGAAAAGGAATGCCGATACATTAAAAAAAATGAGGTTCTGCGTATTCCGAGTGTTAATTCACAGCTTACTCCTCTAATGCACTTGTGGAGCACTTTTAAATGTCCGGAGTTTGCATTCGAATGGCATGTTGGAGGCTTTTAATTGCAGGCTGCTTTGAACAAATAATTGAAATGCGTGACTCGAAGGTCTGCTTAAACAACCTGAATGTGCTTTCCTGGTAGGCCATCGGCCATTTTTTAAACTGGAGTCTGACCGATAGCCTGTGTGGGATTTTTTTTTTTTTTTTTTTTTATAACTTTGTGTCCTGAAATATACCTTACGGCCAGCTTGGGAGGTTAGGTTTTTTAAATGAGATTTAAATTCATGATTTAAAGTATGTCTTTGGCAAGAATATTTTTATTTTGGGCCTGATAAAACACTTTGATAGCTGCTAAAGTTGGCTCTTTGCTAACAGGTCACGTATGCTCCCACAGTGTCTTGCATTTATAGAATAAGCAGTCACATTCATAAATATTACATTTAAAGATGAAGCAAAACTATTCTTTCTTCCTGAATCTACCCCCCTTGCTAGTTAAAGTCTCAGTGTTTAAATGTCCGCAGGTAATAATGCTTGTGAATCTGGAGAATGGAGCTTGGCTGACAACGTCACAAAGCAGCCAGCTATCGCCGGGAGCGTGAGGGTGCTTTTGTGCTGGTTCTCTATAGGCAGCTGTTTCCCATGTCTGAGCGCGATGGGTTAATGAGGGCTCCTGCACAGTGAAAGTTCGGGCACGGAGGACCCTCACAAAATCGGGCCGTAGACCACATCCCTTTTCCAGCCAACCTGGAAATTTGTTACAATAGTGGTCGTTTGTTGTTTACTAAGGAAGAAATCAATCCATTTGACTTTATTTTTTTCCACACTATTTCATATACAAACGCACACATACCACTCTCTTCTCCAGATTTTTTTGATGAATATTTTATTTTTTGAGGTAAGTATTCAGGTTGAAATTTACATTCAATTCATCTGTCACGACTTGCGCGCTCGCCTAAAAGAAAGGCAGTGTAGCGTGAACGTGGTTCGCTGGGTGTTTGGCGCGGTATGGTGAATGCGCTGTCAGGACAGCGCAGCGTCAGTGTGAACTAGCCCCAATGCCCAGTGACTGCACGGTTACCCCGCTGTGACGGGACCACCCAGCAAGGGAGGGAGAGGGGATTAAGCTCCTGTTCCTGTTTAATTCCGTTACCTCTTTTTTTCCAGACTGTTTGCAGTTGTACCCAATCGTGCCAACTATAGCATTAGTCCTCTCCCATGTGAAGTGCCCGTTCCGCCACTGTTTTTTAAAGCACGGAAAATAACGAAACTCCACCACGAACTAAGTGTAAGTTGCTAGTAAACAGGCAAGAATTCTATGTGTCTGTTTATTTAAAATGATCTAATTACACCATGGAGGTTACACCTATTTAGTAATGTTGCTGATATAATATTACTGAGTTCATCATTCGTTGAGCTGTTGAATGAGTTTGACCTTTTCCGGTATAAAGCAGGGAGAAGGTGAAGGTTTGGTTATTCATATAGGCCTATTTTTTTAATTTAAGTAAATTATTGTACTATCATATTGCAAATAAATAAGCATAAAGGCATTACTGATTTTTATTGATATTGCAAATTTCATCCTCTGTTCTGACTCAGAGAAAGAGCACCAGTTTCCAAGTGAGAATAGATGTGCAGTTTTCTACTTTGTAATTACTTTGGAGAAAAATATTGCGATTGTATAGTATGTGTGCTAACGTAGGTGACAATGGTAAAATAATTTACAAATGTATTGTACATTTGTATTTTATGACATAGTTTTCACACACATTTTGGGATGGATGTATATTTTTCTGTTGCACGCCTCCAAAAATAAAATTGTAACTCGCGTCCATAACTGAATCGTGAAATCGCCTAGCGACATAACCGACGGGGAGGAAGTCGCGTGCTGCCAGCAGGGGCGGTATGGGAGGCACCATTCACCAAAACTGAAGGAAAGTTTTTTTTTTTTAACACATGGAAAATCTCCCGTTTGTGTAGAGCCTGTGGGGTCTCCTCTTTAAAGATTCCCACCCATATTCTCACTATTCATTTTAAAGCCTGTTTTCTTTTTTTATATCTCACTATTCTCACAAGTCACCCACACCACATCCGTGACCCAGACAGCATTTTCCCCACAAACCCTTCCAGTTCAGTATCTAAACAATCACTTCCACCGGCACATAGGAGGGTCAAGCCTTAGACACAAAGAGGAATTCTTTTGCAGGGAGGAAATATTGTCCATCGATGACACAGAAGTAATTTGGGTCATGCTGAGTGATTCCAGCAGCTCGTTTGTTGCCTCAGCATGTTTGACCCCAAGGTCCCAGTTACCCTTGGCATAAACAGAAGCAAGATCAACCCAGAAAGTTAAACATTTCACAGCTAACAGCTGCCCTCAATAGGTTTATATAGAAATAATTGCCACCCCCTCCCAACTGGCCAACTGCCCCCTTCCAAAAACTAGAAGGTCCTTTTTATACATAATGGAATTAGGAACGCAAATGTCCATCAGTGCATTAACATATTGCTTGTTGTTGCTGTGCTTATTTTTACTTCTGACAGCTGTGTGAGACATTTGTGAGTTGCTAAGATAGCCAAACATGAAGGTAGAGATGATGCCCCATACATCCATTCTATCTCCATTTGGGATGTGTGTAAGGACTGAACATTTCTGCACCACCATCAAGTCTGCAATGTCTCATTGCAATTGGCAACCAGCCTTCAGTGTCCTTTGGTTATCAATATCAATTTGAATTTGATGGAACTGACAGCAGCAAAGGCAGTACAATCTTAAAACAACCAGAAGGTTCCATGTTTGCATCCCAGGTGGGGCACAGAAATTGTACTCTTGAGCAAGGTATTTACTCACTCAATTATGAAGATTTACAGTTAGCTTGCACCACTCAGGTACAAAAAGATAGAATATCTGTGATGTTGGGAGACATAATACTTTCTTGAGTACCAAATGCAAATAAAGCACAATTCCTCGCTCAGTGTAGTTTTTACGAGGTTGTAAGTGAATCAACACCTCTCTCTCTGTCTCCTACCCATCTGTGTTTATTTCGGTTCTTTTCAGTCTGTGGCTCAAAGGAACGAAACTCCCCCTAGTGGTTGTGAGAATTAATTGCTCTCTGGTCGCAGGTGCATTGGACAGTAATGGCCATAGTCCGATAATTCGTGCTTGCATTGATCATACTTTCAAGCATTTAGTAGCACACCGATGTTTAGTGGATAAGATGCAAGTATATACGTCTGACAAGTAAGTGATTAATCAACACTGTTGTATATGTTACAGGCTTGCACAATCAAGACATTGTTGAAATAATGTGATCACTAAAGCTGTGACTGTAGTTATGAATATGTTTGTGAAAACTGAAAATACATCTTTATCACTGCATAAACTGGAATGCAGAAAGAAAAGATTAGAAAGATCTGGGCTAAAAAGGTAGAAACCTTAAAACTCAAACATTAGAAATGTTTATACTACAGCTGAAAGTAAGCGCAGATGTTGTAAGCAATTACTCCAAATTATGTTGACTGTGTTAATTGCACAGATTAAAGATGAATGTTAACTGGTATGGTAACTGGTAATGGTTCCTATGAGCCGGTAACTAGCAAACGTCCTCCCTGGAATCACACAGTTGTCACCAGACACATGGCTGGCTGAGTGAGACAGGTCTGGCACAGCCAGTAATTGAGGTTTGTGGCCGTTGTGGTGTAATCTGTAATGCACGCTTTCATCATGGGCCAGTCCTGAAGAGCGTATTAGGAAACAGAGTTGTGGGGTGCATGTGAGCAGTTGCTCCCACGCTGCTCCAGGAGGGCTCTCTCCTGCTGTAAAATGAGCGTGTCTCAGCCTTGTGACTCTGCAGCTATCTCGGGCAGAAAGCCGATAGCGTCACAGAAATAGATCCCCAGCTTGCCGTCATCAGCAGGAAATCTGCCACACTCAGCAAAACACAAATTAACAAACCAAGAAAAAAAAATGTCACCTTACCATTTCATTGGGTTGGCTCCTCTGTTTGTTTGTGTCTCCTGTGAAAGATATTTACTTTAGGCCTTTTACCGGCTGCAAACTTATTTCAAAGTTACTGGCTAGTAGAATTGCTCCCTGTGTTAGAAAATAGCTGGGTGAATTTAAAGCAAGTTTTTTTGTGGTTGTCTCAAGGAAATCGTATTTGGTTATCTTAAAATATTGGTTACCTTATGATTAATACTACTTATGTTGTAAAAATATTATCAAAAAATTATCATTCACATCTGAAAGTCACTAGTGTAATATAACTTTACATTTTGAATTTACTGTACTACCACCAATCTGACATGGTTGTATGAACTATTTTACTGCATGAAATACTGTATTTAGGTGGAATTATTTAACAAGCTGTAATGATCCAGGGATGCCAGGGACTGGATTGGATGAGCCATTAATTTTAAGGATTTCAAAAAGCTGTTTATAAAGGCAATTTTCCAATCAATTTCAAAACCATATCAGCTCTATAACTGAATGCAACCACCGAACTTAATAACATCACAATAAGCGACGACATAGTTACACAAGTTACACAACTCATGTTCTCTAAATACATGAATATGAAGTACAGTACATGAACAAACATCTTTATATAAAGAAAATGTTGTGTAAATCAGAGTAATCAAAACAAAAGCGTAAAATGTGGCATAGTAAATACTATAGCCTATAGTATTTACTATGCCACATTTTACGCTTTTGTTTTGATTACTCTGATTTACACAACATTTTCTTTATATAGTCTATATATAGTCTATAGGTATCAGTCGTAGGATTTTCTAGTCTACGGGGCTGAACACAGCTCTTCAATTCATCATTTTTAACAGCCATACCGTGCGTCTCCTGAAGTAAGACTGGACAACAGCTGACCAAGTGAATGCTTTTGGGGACGTGGTTCACAACGTGTCCGACTCCAAGCTCAAAGCGCTCTCTGGGAGCCATGTGACGCGTTTCTGGAAGAAAATAAATCGCACCACTTCTTTACGTGCGATAATTCTTAAAAGTTAAACAGCCATAAAAGGCTAAAGAACTCTGACCTTCAGGATCTAACTGAGCAAGAGAAGCCAATGATGTGTACAAGGCCCGCTCGCCCCAAACAGATTATGATAAAATATGTCTCAGCATCGCAAAAAATAACTGTACGTCTTCCGTGACATATATGGGGCTAATATTTCAGTAGGACCCCAATTTATTTTGCACTAAAATATTTTACTGTTAGCCATAAAGCATGCAGCGAACGAGGAATAGTTCGGCAGAACAGGTCTCTCTCAGACACGACGGGGTCTTTACAGTTTACTAAAGGCATGAGGTTCCAGCTCACATTTTAATAATGTCCTACTGTTTCTCCAATGAAGAGCCATAAAAATCACCACATCAAAACGTATAAATCGTACCGCCATTTTGACTTGACCTCTGCAATTCCAGCCTTGGAGCAAGGATGCTGGAATAAAAAATGTTAGGGATTTTATATAAAAGGTGACTTTCCCCTCATTCGTCCTTTTCTTAAAATATATATAATTGTATTTGTAAACAAATGCATACATAAGTGATCTTACTAATCCAATGTTGCTAATCAAGCTAATGCATGATGACATGATACAGATAAGATTATGTTTTTCTTTTAAAAATTAACTCCAGGGAAAGTCTGGATATACGAAGCATTTATAAACCAACCTTATTTGGTTTACAGAAGGCGTTAACATTAATTTTGTGCTCTGGCTAGGTATGTTAAATGACCAATCAAAGATAAACAACAGATCGTTTTCCAGAGGGCAGCCCTGGGTTCCTTTAAGAGTTTGACAGGTGCATTGTGGGAAAACCAAACGGATGTGAGACGCTCCATCCGTTTTAATTTGTGAAGATGTTACATCTTTGTTGAACAAACACAATGTTTCTTCCACTACGTTTTGCCTTTAAGTCCTTGAAATGTAAAAGCTGTAGACATTCCCAGACCGTCCTCTACACTAGCTGTGGTTTTCAGTGAAGTGCATGACATTAAAGACAAAGTAAATAAACTGGGACGATCAAGCCCAAATACACCCCGATTAAGTCACACAGAGAGTTTTATCTGAACCTTATCACAACAGGCAAGATCCTCTTTATCATCCGGGGTCATTTACAATCCCATAACGCATTCAGACATCGGGGGAATCACGCTGTGATAAATTCTTCGCCATGCCCTTCACAGTTGCCATAGCAGGATCATAAACAGCATTTATAACAATCTAGCACGGGGGAGGGCTTCGAACGCTCTGTTTAGCATGCAGAAAATATTCAGATTGGATGGGTCTGGTTAGGGGCCGGCTTCTGCTATGACATGGCCAGGTTAAATGTACCATTGCAATCCCAGAGTTAAAACACAGAAATTTAACCAGCACCAAAATGGAGCCCCAGAGAGAGGAAAGTGAACTGCAGGTGAAAGGAATGAGGGAAGAGCCTGTAACTGTTTTGAATTCTTTTGAATATTGTTCAGATTATCACTGCTGTTTTTGCATTTCTGCTGCTCTTGTTTGTAGGCGCATTCTCCTGAATTATTTACTGGGATTATGGCATGGCTGCCTATGCAGTATTATTTAGTGAGGTCCTTCCTGTGCAGAAGATGGTGATGTTTGGGGAATGTACCACAGGGAAACCGCAGTGTTAGGGTTACCTTTGACTTGAGTGTGGTTGAAACACTTTTTTAATGTACAGAGTTGCCCAGGAGTCAAACAGCTACTCCTGTGCACACATATGGTAAACCTTGGATTTCACTGATATTGTCCACCTTGGCGGCACTAGGAGTTTCGAAAAACCAAAGGTGGTTATTATATCTCGGCAGATGTCATAGTGATAATGTTTTGTGTGGGTGTTTCTCAGCATGCTCCATGGAAGTGACTGGCACAGGTACCAGATGAATTAAAAAATGCCATGAGTTACATGAGCACACAGGTAGAAATGGCAAAAGCCTCCTCCCATTCCACTTTTTCACCTGTCAATAATAATAAGAAAACATCTAGCAGAACACCACCTTGGTTCTCTTGCTAAGAGATTCTGCTGTTATTCATTCATATCCCCCTCATTCTTACAGAGTTTCACCAGGAATATAGTAATATGTAAATATGTAATAATCAGCATTTTATGAGATATGATCAAGGGCTCTGACCATTGTTGTTAGGATCAAGCCACCGCAGGGACAATTTACTGCTTTCTTCAGACACATCTGCAGTTGGGCCTAGTGTAGCGTGTCTGGCAAGGCCAAGTACCAATTAATTTAGTCACCAACCAAAATGAATCTTCCTTCCTTCCTGTTCTGAATAAATGTCTCTGCTCTGTGAGCACTTTGTGACCATGGACAAGATGTCTGCTTTGTCATGAGACTGAGGCCGTAACATCAGTAATGTCAGGTTTACTGTAGAGTGCATGATCACTGGTTAATTGTGTGAATTACAGCTTTACAATTATTGTACACATTGTTGCCATGTAATGGGAAATGACCATCACAGAATTTATCATTTTCAGACTCCCTTTGAACACAAGGCTTTTTTTCTTCATTTTTATGGAAATAATACTCAAATACTGTACTCCCTCCTCAGAATTAATTTCTTAGTAACGGTTCTGGGTAATGTATGCTGACTGCTTTGTAAAGAAAACAAAGGGCGAAAAAGCAATTAAGTTGAGCAATAAAAGCCTAAGTACCATAACATGCAACATTAAATACTTATTGTGCTTCATAAATTATGCCAAGCACCTACTAAAGCAGTTTGCCTCATTTAAATGTTTACTGAGGGAAACTTTGAAACTCGGTTCCCTTTGGTGCAGCGCACACACTTCTGCTTGCTGCTCTGTCTCGGTGGGTCTGCATGGCTTGTTTTCAAATCCGTGAATCTTCCGTCCAAGAAATGATCACTGGTGCTAAAATGCACTGCTGATTCAAGCCTATTTGTGGATCCAGTTGAATGTGTTATTCATTCAAACAGATTGGTTAGTTTTGATAGATTTTTTTGCATGGACATATGACATTGTTCTACAGTAGGTAATTATATTTTACCATGTATATCTAATTGGATAAAAATCTTAATTTTTAGTTTACGGGGGGGAAATGCGTAATTTTGAAAATTAACTCTAGGTTAAGCGATTAGCTGGACTATTCAGAGCTCACACCAGGTTACAAGGCTTATATATAAATTTGTACCTATGTATATATAAAGTTGTCCAACTAAATATGTTTCCTGGGTTTTACTTTGCCAGGAAAAAACCCTAGTTGCCCTTTAAGAGTCTTTTTGGCTTATAGATTTTATTAGCAATTTTGGGTCAAGCTAGGTCATTTGACTTCACTACAGCAGGGATATGAACAGGTAGAGGTTAATTTCTGGGCTGGAGTAACTACAATGCCAAAAATAGTTCTCCATCACAGTGACCACAGACTTCCACTGGTGGTCACCTCAAGAGCGATATGCTTCTATGCTCCTTCCTGGTTCAGCTTTGGAGTTCCTGTTTGGTTCCATGGCTGATCCTAAGGAGTGCCATGGACTGAACCTTTCATTCAACAATGCAGAGACAGAGCTCCCAGTGGGAAGTGCAGAGAGCCCACCATCTTGAATGTACATATTATCTTTGGAGATGGGGCAGCCTGCCAGTTTTAGGAGCTGCTGTCAGTGGATTGTACTGACTGATGCTGCACTAACATGCAGGCATTGAAGGTCCCTGAGCCAGTAGGGTTTATTAAATATGAGATGATTTATGATTGCCTCAGAGCACTCAGGGAGCAGAACAGATGAACTGTGGGAGGAAGAATGTTCTTACATTCTTTGAACCATCACCCTTCTCTTTTGACAATGCTGTGAGTTACCCTTGTCTCACTGTGAGTAAGGACTAGTGTTAATTGTCTTTTTTCAGCTAAAGTGTCAGAAGATCGGTTGAAAGTTTGAACACACCAGCTGGAGCAGTCAGTCACTGAAGGCTAAGCCTGGAGGATCCGCATTCTGCAATGACAGCCTTGTTTTTCTTTCTGTCTAAAGGAATTATTTATACTATGTATAACACACTGCAAGATCAATAATCTGGCCTAACCCCAATTTCACTATTTAATAACTGCATACTAGTGCTGGGTAAGTGATACAAATTTTTTGTCATACCGCCCAGCACTACTGCATACCATCATGTAGCCTACCACCAACTCCATCATGATTGTATAGCTCAGAAAATAGCTGGATTATGTTTGATTTCATAAATAATTTTAGTCGTGTACATTGCATGTTGCTTTAGGCCTACATATGCTATTAAATTAAGTGGAACATTATGCCTTTTTATTTATGTGTGAGTATGTATTTCACATCTGCATGTAAGTGTGTGTACTTATGTGTCTGTGCTCATGAGTGTTTGGGTACTAGGGATGTGCATCTCCATCACTGAGGCCGATGCGATACACATCTCGATGCATTGCCAACGATCTGATACATTAAAGATATATATGAAGCAACTACTAATGCCATACGATATGATTCACCCCTATTGCGATGCAGTAAGATTCGACACGATTTGATTCAACACGATGCGATTCAACGGGAGACGATGCGATGCAAAGAAATATTATGCTATGCAATTCAATATGGTACAGATAGTTTGATTTTATTTCTTTGGTTCTTCTTAAGCTGACAGCAAATCATGAATTAACTAAAAAGTGCCATTTTTACTTCACATATTTGTTTCTCTAGTACTTCAATTCAGTAAGCGGTGTTTTTCAAAGTCAAAGAAGGATCCTTAACAGGCTGCATTTCAAGGATACTACGTCATCGCATCCCGCCGAAGGACTGGTCCGATGTCGAGGATCCTCCCAAGGACCGAGTCCTTCGTTCAGAGAATTTTCAAGGATGCATAGCGTGTATCCTCAGCGTTCTTAAAGCACCCACAATCCTACGCGCACGTACGCATGATACGCCTCCGTGTAAAACACCAGCACCTTCTCACTGGCGGGGGAGACACTGCCGCTAATGGATATCGGTGAGAAGGAAATGCTAGTGAGATTGTTTAGGTAGTATAAATATTGTTCAAGAAGTAGCTTAATAGCTTTATAATCTGCTTTGCTTTTAGTAGTGAAATAGTGGAGACTAGCTGCATCGGTAAACTTTTCTCCGCACCGGTAGACAACTACAAACATGAACTCTCACGAGCTAATTATGGATGCTTAACTTCATTTATTGACCTGGGAGAATAAAGACTCTTTGCTTGCTAAATCGTGCGGGAAGCAGGAAATGGCGGGAATAGAAAATAGAAGATATTTAACTGGCCTATTAGCGTACCTACTTCGCCCTCCATTTCAACAAAGTACTGGAAGAGCACAAACAGCAATACCGCGTCCATTATTGTTTTTGAAAATGTGGCGCGGAATTGAAGGTGGGACCTTTTCAATGACGCACACCGGCACATGCAGAGCAACATCATGCTCACACTCAAACCAGCAAAATGGTGTTATTGCCGACCAGCTTGGTACCAATTAGCACGTTTCAAGCAAACAGATGACCTTCCTGTAATTTGTAATTAAACTGTTTGTTTGATGGTGTAAATCACCTCACAGATTGTTGGGCATGTATGTGTAAATGTTTAATTAGGCTGTGTTTAAATCACAGTGCCACTCTGCAACTGAGGTATAATCCACTGATATCACCAATAACCTGGGTCTCTAACCCAAAAGCAGGGCTCTTTCTGACTGCTTGATCTAGGAGGCTGCAGCCGTTCACTACCCCTATTAGAATAGCAGATGATGCAGCACTTTATGGCTTGTTCCGTCTGTTTGTGAGCGTATTTCCAGAGAGCTGACTGGAGGACTGGGATTTCTGTGTGTCCAGGAAAAGCTTGGGTTGGGGAAAACCAGGTGCAAAAAAAAAAAAAACAAAACAAAAAACTGCATAATTCACTTTGGGTTTCACTTTCCAGATTTTGTATTCTAATTCTTTTTTGGCAAGGCCTATTCTAAGTGGGTGGTATCCACCGTGATGTTACACGAGTTCTTGTTTCAGAAAGAGTGCAAAAACAGTACATGTTGACAAATCTGTTTTTTCTAATTCGTTGAGTGAATTCAACACCTTCATCTTGTGATTTTATTTACTTACTTTACTTTTTTGCCTGCTTACTTGTTTTCTAGCTCATTATATATGCCTACCCCCTCCAGAGTTTGAACACGTTGTTTTTAGTTGTTTCGCTTTTCTTAAACTTACGAGATTGTCTTTTTAGCGTATTGAACTGTTTTACTTTATTTTCTTTCGTTTGAAATCGCTTGGTGTTCACATCAATGCCACTCACATCATGAATGTTTCATTTCTGCTTTATTGTGGGTGTGAGGGGTAAGGTTCAGGTCTTATTTTTAATATCATTACCATTGCTGTGAGTGTTATTGTCAGGGTAAACTACAGTTGAGTTGTAATACAGTATGTTTTTCCCTTCATAGCAGAGAGAAAACATACTTAGAATGGAAAACATAAAGGAAATGCTCAGTTTGCTAGATAAGCCCTTACGTGTGACTGTATATTGGAATGATCCTAGAACCCGCCTCTCAAAGTTGCCAAACACATCATTATTATTTTCTTAAAGCACATCAATAAAAACACATCAGTTGTGTTACCTTAAGTATTTGTAATCTTATTGTTAGTAGGCCAGCAGCCTACTGACACTTTAGAAGTGGTTTAACTGCGCATGGATAATATGATAACATGAATATTTAAGAGTCTGTTAAGATGGAGGCTCTGAGAAGTTGAGTATGCACCAGTGCTTTTGTTTGTTCCCAGTGGAGACGGTACCAGCATTAAAGCCTGCCTACCTCAGAGAAATTAGAGCTGCTGTTTTTTATCCCACTGTCAGAGCTTTCAGTGCAATGACAATGCAAATAAACACTTTTGCATCAACATTTTCCTTGAAAAACAAACAATAAAGAATATTGAATTATGGGTAAATTAGTGCTGGTGCATTTACAATGTGGAAAACCTTTATTTTATTGACTAGTAGTGGACAAACACACCGTGTCGACCTTACTTTGCTTGAAATCTCTGATGATTCAGCTGCAGATTATCTGGTTTCCTGATTATCCGTGCTGGTTGTCAAAAATGTATGCATGCTCAGTTTGCAACCTATTTTTACTTTTTATCAAAGTATAGAGCTCCTTATATAGGATTCTGTAGGCGTGTCACCGTGGGGAAAGTGACAGCCTGTCTAATTGGGACTAATCAACCCGCACCTCAAACTGAGTGGCAGCAGAGCGATCTGAGGAGAAGCGGCGCTGACCCGCGGAGATCGGTCCCGCCCGGTGCTGCGATGGCATCGCTACATCTTCCTCACCGAAATGCACAGCTGCATGCGCGGCATGTTCAGAGTGTTCAGGATACAAATACAGACTTTTTAACGGATTCTCTAGGATTTAAATTAAACTCTTACAGGGGCTTATTCAGAACTCAAACTATTGCAGCAGTCTCTTTGGGATTCTGATTCTGCCATGGCAGCAGTTTCTTTGGGACTCTTCGGCTCAAGGATGAAAAAGAAATAACAAGGAAAAGGGCACTGCTGGATAATTTTACACTATTAGCTATGGACTTTTCTGGAAGGGCTCACTGTAATAATCCTTATGCTATGTCACACAGATATGAATGTGATGTTTTCTTCCAACAGACCATTATGTGTGACTCTTTAGTTTTTTTATTATTATTATTTTGTTAGAAAACTTGATATGAGGTAGAAAAAACATGTTAGGGTAAAATAGGACATTATTTTTTTTACAGGGACATAAAACCAAACCAAATATGGACTTCAGATGAATCTGAGGATGTTGTGTACGTAAAATGGCTGTATTTTTAATGTTGATGGGAATATAACTTAACAGCAGATCAAACCTGTGAAGATAGACACGTGTAACACCCCAGATCTATGCCTGCAATGTCTCATTGGCAGGGATTTTTTAGCCGATGCCCACACAGATTTGGCAAGAGACCCTATCATTTCAGTTGATGGGTTACATAGAATACAATACACCTTGGCACTAAATTCGGTGTCTGTATAAAAAGCTGTTCTCCTCATATGGAACTATGACATCAATAATCAGATTATCAGTGACTCGTGAGTAAACAAAAACCGCTGGTCTTAGCATATTTGAAAAGAGCGTTTTTAGCGTGCGGCCATTAAGCTATCTCTGGGTTATTTATTTCCTCTGATTGTTATTAACACCGGGAGGGAATATTATTCTAATTATATCAACCCCATCAGCAGTATTGCTTGTCCAGGCTTATCCCCATTAGCGGAAGCTTTGTCTTTCACACTGTGATACTAATTCAATGAGACATCAAACATTTAAGCGGACCCAAGACGCGGAGGTCAGGCGGTTTTTGCCCTTCCACTCTATTAGCACTCTGGCGTAATTGCGTTTGTCGCTCCTCGAATGACGAATAGCGCCGGGGGTGCCAGTTCCAGCGCAAACGAACGATGCGGCAGTACGTCCGCTAGCTCTGCAATATCAATATGTGTTTAGTTGTGGGCAGATGTGTCGGCCAAGTGTACCATCCACCGTTCAGGGCGCATGCTGGCCCATGATGTCTTCATTTTCAACAATGAAGGCTAACAGGGGCAACATTTTAGCATAGGCACGATGCTTAGCGACGACGACATGGACCAACCTCGATTGTTGTAGGTCCCTGAGCTCAGATGCGCCGTGAAAGAGGCAATTAGCCAACAGGAAGGCTGTTATTGCTGCATGAAGAGTGCAAGGCAGATAAGAGAATTATTCAAATGGACAAACGCTCTGTCACGGAATCAGTTTCAGTGCTCCACCTTTAATGCTGTAGTTCAACCTTAAATAATGTCTTCATCACAGTGGTAATGGTTTTCACATGCTTTTCTAGTACCATAAGTCAAGATGTATATTTTGTGGCAGCGTGAACCATGTGCAATAGGAGATGCAGTGATAAAGCTCTATAATGTAACCCTGTATGTGGATGTTAACTGCAGTTTTGGTGTTGTCCAAAAAGTAACATGAGATGTCACAAATGAGAAAATGGTTATTGGTATAAAGCAGCTAAAACAAAGCAGTGTTACCCAGTTTGGCCTCTTTAACATGTGAAGCAAAGAGAGCCATTTGCTTTCAGCAGCTTACTCAGAGACACCATGCAGCAGCTCATACCTGAGACTAATGCTGTGTTCTGCTTCCTCATCACCTTATGATTTTCTACCACATAATTTAAAGATCCTCATACTCACACATATACTGGAAACTAAAGTGTGTGTTTGAGTTAATTCTTTTTTCCAAGTCCAAACATGATAAAATGATAAGCTGTGATAACCCACAGACTTTGATTGCCTTTTTGTATAGACAAGTGCAGGGAGAGAGTGAAAGAAAGGGAGATAGAGGGGATGGAGAGAAGTACACAGAAAGATCCACAAAGACAAAAAGAAAGACATTGACTGCCAACAAATAACTTACAGAGCAGACAGATATAATAATCAATAATTGTATACATTTTGTTTTCTTCTTATTATTATTATGATTATGTGTGTTTGTGCCAGTCAAGTTTTCGTGATATCAGAAAAATGCATACTGAAATGTAAGGGAAGGAGAGAGAGGGTGAGAAAGAGAGCTAGGTTCTGATGATGGTGTTGAATTCATCACTCACTCCTGACTGTGACCTCTGAGTGTCCCGGCCCCTCCCACCTCCTTTCCAGCTGCCGCAGTTAATTGGTGGATCCAGAAGTAAATGAAAATCAACTGGGCTAATAATGAATGGAGCGCATTATTCCCAGCGACGCCTTGCTTACCGAGCTTCATCAGGAAATATTACCCCCCACCCCACTTTCTTCCCCTCCCCCCACTACTACACAGCCTTCCTACACCACACAGCACATATTGAGGGCGCAACTTGAAATGTAACTGTCAGCTAAAGCGCCCCCAAATACAGTAGGTAGCATAGCATGCTCTAGGTTGAGTGTGTATTCAGATAGTGTGTGTTTATATGTACATAAACTATTATATGTATATAAACTATGTAACCTTGCTGTGTAACTGTCCTGTATGTAGTTCCATGTTGTTGCATAGCTTGAGTAATGACAGCAAGGGTTAGGTTTCCCTTGCTGTTAGGGCTAATTTGTGTTTGGATTTATGGCAGGGGTAAGGTTAAGATTTTGACATGGGGTGAGGGGTGCTGATGTTGGAGTTAAAGTCAGGTTTTGAGTTAAAGCAGGGGTTATTCTGATAATGTGTGTAATTACATCAACTGCAAAACCCTGTTCCACAGTAGCAGTTCCACAGTAGTAACTTTATAATTTGTAATGTAGTACTGCTTTGTTACCAGCTTGTACAGCTTTGTGAATAGTTAGATAAATGTTTAAAATATTCCATTAGGTATTATTGAGCTTTGAACACTGACCTGGATTTGATATCATTTAACAAGATCAAACATTTCCTTCCTTGTTACAAATATGGGCTACTACAACTAAGGGATACCAGTGCTGTACATTTTTTCTGTTCATATAAATAAATGAATAACACAGTCAGGTATTCAGCTTTATTGATTAAGAGTAATTTGGGCAGATATGAAAACATGCTGAATTCACCAATTTATTTATATTTTTAATTAACACAGAAACACCAAGAACAGCACGTACTAAAGCAAAACTGACAATGGGATCCAAAACCTGAAATTTATGATTGACATGTGTCAGTAACTAGCCTTTATCTAAACCTTCTTCAAACATCCATCAGCTCACCTGTCATTCTCACCCCCAACAACAAAACCCAAACAACAGCAAATATATATTCAGCATCTTCTGCTCTCATTTAGAGTCAATTACAAAGACTCCCTCCCTCTCTTGGAAACAGATCCACTGAAGATTTGAAGCTCTTGAAGCTTTGTAACTGAGCAGCTTCCTCCGAGCTATTATTCTGCGACAAAACATCCTAAAATATCTTTACCTTGTTTTGATTTGCTGTAAACAGCATAAATGAAAACAAACAGACGCTGACAGGATTGATCCCATGCTGTGGAATTCTGGATCACTACAGGATGAAAGCTTCAGCTTCATTTTTTTTGTCACTTTATAAAAATTCCACCAGCAGTTGCGTTCAGCCATTTGTTTTTCAGTGTTTGTGATAGGTTTAGGGTTATTTATTATTTTTTCTACACCGCACACACAGCCATGCTAAGAGGTCTTGTGGTTGACAATAGATTCGCAGATAAAGTAAAAACATGGAATGGTAACAAATGAATGGGACTGAAAGCATGATGAGAACTTGGGTGGAGGAAACTGGGGTGAGGTATAATAGTGAAACTGTGTGGTGTTAGACCTTGACAGAGGTGTGAGTGTGTGGACAAAGGATAGTCCATTATGCCCAGGTGAACAGGCTCCTCCTCTGTGGTTTACAGAGATAGAGAGGCAAAGCCTTGTGAACCCAGTGGTGGGTAAGGCTGAAGTATGCTCTTGGTCACTAGCTTGTATGAGCCAATCAAAAGGCCTTGCTCTAGGTAGCAAAGTTAAGTGAATGGTTTATATCATGAAGTCACTGATGATACATGATAGACCCCTCCTCCACCCCTCCAGCCAGGTGACACAGTGATGTCTGTGCTCCTTAAAGATAACATCTTTCTTAAATTTTGAAGCATTGAGACATATATAATATGTAAATGATATATGGGAAATAAATGCTTGTTTTATTTTTAAAAGTATATGGTAATCTGTATATTCAGTTTATTGATATCTATTTCCGGTATAAAGGTCATCCTCCGACAATGGTCTTAAGAGACAGGCAGATAAAAGATTACATGCCTTGTGTCTGAAGTGATATCAATGGAATATCCATGTCTATTGTCCCCTCAAGACAGTATCAAAGTCAGGTTCCCAAGTGATAAATATTTCAGGTAGAATTTTTTTGGTAACCTGAAAGGAGTAAAATCACATTGTTCTCAGCTATAGAGGAAAAGAAAGCGGTTTTGTTGCTAGTTCAAAGTGATCCTCACAGCGTTGGCCAGAGTCCTCTCCATATCCCTCCCCCACCCCCAGCTATACACGCGCTCGGATGGAAATATGAAATATTTATACTAAACAAAAAAAGACAATGAAATGAAAGAGGGGCTGCCAACAATTCTGTCATTACAAGAAGCTTCGCTGTTGAGGAGCCGATATCAAAGCCTGCTTTTTAATGTCCTATATGGCTCACCGATGACTGCTCTTTTTAAAAATATTTATAATGAACGCCTGGCATCGAGAGACTGTCAGCCTGGATTACCAACGCGGCCATCTCTCTCTCGGTTTCCCCGCCTCGGGCTCCCTCGCTATCGTACCTGATTCTCGGCTCCGCTAAAGGAAGCCGAGCCGAGCTTAAAAGTGCGGGGCGGATTCTAACATCGATTCTAACATATTCGCCTCCTGAGAACGTGAGCACGCAACGCAGAGGGAGAGGGAAGAGAGGGGAGGATTTAAACACAGGAACCCAGCAGGCGGGCGTGCATTAAATTTAAAAGAAAACGACAGGTCCTGACTTCCTGGTCTAATTTGCATTTCTTTTACAGGCACATGAAGAGAGAGAGAGAAAGAGATGGGGAGGGAGAGATATGACAAACGAGTGATGCTGTATCAGATTCCAAAAGGAGAATAATGCAGTGATTTAAATTTTCTGTCACCTTTTTCATGATTTATACATGTGTTACGTTAATAACTGCTTTCAAGTTTCCAGTAAGGTGTTCTATCCCAGACACCCTCAGTAGTGTTACATATTAAGCAATAAATCCCATGTCATATGTATGAAAACCCCAAGGTTTTATACAGAACCATATTTGAGGCACATTTCCTGTTGAATGTGATTGTGTGTCCCAGACCAGGTATTTGTCTGAATGTCCAGGCTTCAACACAGAGGAGAGAATTTAAAACTGCAATAAAACTATTGATTCACATTTACTAGAAAACCCTCTATATCTGTTTAATTCATATTTATTGTAAAGTTCATTTATCCTGAGGTAGAGAGGGAGGGAAATATTTAACCAATTAAACTATGGGATGATTGGATGGGCAGACTGGGAATTTGGGCAGGACACCTGGGAGCCCCCACATTCTTTGAGGGGTTTTTAATGAGCCAAGACTTTAGTTTATTGTCTCTTCTCATGGCACAGTGTCCCCAGTCTTTTCAGTGGGGCTCTGGGTTTTTACTTAGTCCAGAAGGAAGACTGCCCCCTACTGGCCTAACAATCCCACTTCCAGTCACAGCCTGGTTTCCCCAGGAGGTCTCCCATTCAAGCATTCAGCAAGCCCTGCCTTACCTATATTCAGCCGTCAGGCGCGAGAGTTACAGGGTGGCATGGCTGCTGGCCAGGGAGATTTCTTATGTAAGAGCTTTGGGTTTTTCCCACTTTAAAGCGGTCATTCTTGACGATGGGTTTTAGGAGGAGAATGTTGCGCTGCGTGACGCTCTCAGATGCGACCTTTGTTCTGGTGGAGGTGGTTTCCTCTCGGCTGCTCCGTGCCAGCGCCCAGCAGAGAGCGGACAGGAGCGGTGAACTGAGCACCATTCCTGCTCGCTGCCGGCGGCGCCGTTCGAATTTGCATTGTGTTCGTCAAGTGGGAGCAGAAAAGACCGGTTTCCCCCAGCGGTGAAATGTTTAAAAGAAAAACTGACCGATCTTCCCTCTTAAGTGTCTGAGCTGCAGGCCATGAGTTTCGTTTCATTTTTTCTATTCCTGTCCTCATTACCACATCTAAGACCTTCTGAAGGGTAGCCAGACAGATCTGTTCAGGGTTGGCCAGGGAGACAGCCAGCCCGCTCATTCAGTACCTGTCCCAGACCATGGAAACCCTTAGTTGCAGATGTAATGGTAGGACACAAAGAGCAGTATTCTTTTCCATTCATCTCTTTGGTTCTGCGACAGTATAAGTAAGGTTTATTCTGTTGCACACGTCTTTGGTTTAGGTATGGCCCTAGATGGTCAGATACAAAGCTCTCAAAATAAGATACAAACCTATAAAATATTAGCTTGCAGCACTGACTGTTTAATCTTTTCATTTTTTGTTGCTTCCTGATTCTTACTCAGGCCTGAACACTTTTCAGTGCCCCCAAGGGGTTAATTAGCTCAACAACAGCCAGTCGATCTGAGAGAATGGAGAACCGCCAAAGGTCAAGTGTTGGCGTGTTAACGTGCCGCAGATACATGTTTCTCTGTCTCCACAATGCGCTGAAAGAGTTCCCACCTCTGAGGAGGGGAATACTGAAATAGGAGACACCTTACCAAAACAGGAAATGTTTATGTAGTTTTATTTTAACCTTCATATTTTGTTTAGGGGACATTTTTTATAAATCAGACCAAAATGAATTCCAATTCCAAGTGTGGAAAGCTCTCTTAATATAATGGATGTACTGTACACATTAAACTGGGAAGAATATAATGTTTGTACATTGAACTGGGGAGTTGACAATGAGGCTAACACTACACAAACTACAAAATATATATAAATGACAAAGTTTGTACCAATATGGCACATTTTTAAAAAAATTTTGAGTCCCCTCCAGTTTGTGCATAAAGTACCAGCTCTTGCAGAAACTCTAACTCCACCTAAAGGATCTGACGCTCGATTCAGTTGCAAAGTTAAGCATATGCAATTGCATCTCAAAGCATTAATTAAGAGCAGATGTCTCATATAATAGGCTTTTAAACATTGCTCTCAAATAACCTGATCAGCTGATCATGGACTCTTCATTTACATTGATCCCCATTGGATATTAACAAAGGGGATCTGATAAGGGAATGTGTGGGATGTAAGGTGTTGGAAGACAAAGTGGGATGAAGGTTGAGGTGCTCCAATTAACACGCTGTCCACTTATTTACGCCCCCGTTCACCCCGGTTTGTGGCTGACATTTAGATCATGCTCGAGTGTCTGCCTGCATGATTTCCCTCTCCCCCATGACGGTGAGAGTGTTAACGGTGTGACGGACGAGGGAGGGCGTCCAGTGCACTGCCTGAGGACAGACGCTCAAGGGCCAGTCTTGTGAAGATAGGATTAAGGTACTGTAATAACTCTGGATTATGGGCTCTTTAAATCAGTAAGGCCGCTCTCATGGAACAGAAGTTTAATGCAGTTAAATCCTAAGAACTGGCACAGATAGGTTTTAAGTCAAAATGTTCAAAGAACAGTTGGAATGAATATGCTGAACTTGCCTTTCTGTCTGTTTCTCTGTCTGTCTCAGCCTCAGATACAGTAGAAGGATGAAGAAAGAGGAAAAGATTTCTTGTTTTTTTGTTAATTTCTATCCTGTCTGTGAAGGAGAGAGAACCCAGGCAGTATTTTTTTGTAACACAAAACTTCACCAACCTGACAACAGAAACAAAGACAGGAGATTGTCTCTCCCACATGAAAAGCTGCATAAGAATAATTGGTTAGCACGGAGTTCTCCTTCAGAGTGATGCCAGCATGCCTCAGGGCTGGGAACAATGACAGCATGGATGGGCGGGTTGGATTATTATGTTCAGAATATAATATCAATAATTATGATAAGGTGATGTTTATGCAGCCTTAGAGAGGCTAAGTTCCAACAAAGGGAGGAAAATCAGACCAAAAAAAAAGAAATAAAAATATCCTGCTTTCAAAGGCTTTCTGTTCTTAGCTGTTGAGAAGGAGCATGTCTCCCGGCTTAGCCTGTAGAATCTCTCATTTACAGCATTGTAGTTAGTGTGGGCTCTTCCTCTCTCTCTCTCACTCTCACACACACAGGCATACGCACACACAAGCACCCGTCCCATCTGATTATAAAGGGTGGTATGCCAACTGAAAGTTAGTTGATTGATGGACAAAAGACTTGGTGAATCTTACATGCTCAAACATGGAATAACTCAGACTGGATCCTCTTTTTTGGGGGGTCGTAAACCATAGCTGGACCTTTAATGATTTCAGGGTACCCTTTCAATTTAAATTTGAAGATCATTTTGAATGTTCCATTTTTGAATAATTTCTTCTGGTTCATGAACTGCGTAGTGCTGTGGGTGGAAGCTGAACTGAAACCCAGAGCACTTGCATTCACACCAGTACATTACCTCATTTCATTTGAGAAGGAAGCTGCACCAGATCTGATTGACATCCCATGGGGTGGGGCCTTTTCTGGAACAGCAGGCTGTACATCCACATAAAATCAAAAATATGAGTGGTCCTCTTATCTTTATGATTCAGAGATTAATCTGTCAGCTAATATAATCATAAATCAACCACACCTCTTTACAAAATACTATTTTACCTTCCTTCACACTATATTTTATTTTTTATTGGCAATAAACATAAAACATCACAGAGGGCTAATATTCCCATCAAAATTATTATTATATGATAGTAAATTCAAATGCTTAGAGAGTTCTTTGTATTGTGTGCAACCAATACCTACGCTGTGCTGTGTTTCAGGAACTTCGCACTCACCTCTTCCTGGGGGGTCAGTGAATATTTTTCTAGGATTTCCATGTGTTCTGTCCGGAGCTTTGTTACAATTCAGTTGTGAAAATGCACAATAACAAATAGGTTGTGTCTGATTTTTCAAAACTCAAGAAGGGGAAACATTTTGTCTAAGAGTCAAAAAAGTCTGAAGCACTTGTCTCTATGCATTGTTTTTATGCACAACTGTACCTGTCTGTGCTTCACTCAGGTCTGAGTTAGTCAGATACTGCAGTGTTCCTCTCCGCCATCACCCGTGATCAGAGAGGTTACTGTATTAATACAATCTACTTTTACTGTGGAGAGGAGCACGCTGACTTGGGTTGAGCATCCGACACACAGAAATGCCCAGATCAAAACAGTCATCTATATAAATGATTAAAACAATGAGAAGTTAACGCTGTCTATCCCCTGCGGTGCAGTTGTTCATTTCTCCTCTCCCCTCCCCTCTTTTCCTGGGTCTGTCTCCTCTTCATCTCTCATCTGTGTTACAATAAAGACCCTGCTCTGTTTAGCTGTCAGTCCTGTCTCCCGTGCAGAGTGTGTTTGTAGGGTTGTGCTCGCTCTCATGTAGAAATGGCTTGTCTTCACTTTGAGCCCCTGTCCTGAGAGACCTTAAGCCGAACAGAGCAAACTTCTTTGGTGGCATGCAAATCGTTGTGGCCAGAGGTTAAATAACATTTTAAATTTTACAATGAGAGCCAAACAAAGGAAAATCGTATTTAACAGGGAGGATAGAAAAAATATCGTTATACATTAAAAACGTTAACATGTTTTATACATAAAACATGTTTTACATTTTAAAATTAAGATTATAGAAGATGTAACTACTGTGTCTATTTGTGCTAAAAAGGAGGTTGTGATTCAACAAATGTATATGTAGTACTTATTTGGTATTTGGATTTTTTATCAATTACATTCTGAAGGTAACATGTTAATACATTTGTATATAATTATGATTATATTAAAGTATTTTTTCATGTGAGTGTGTTGTAAAAGCTGTGATAAATTGGCTTATACCTTGATCAACCTGAAGGCTCAGAATCAAGTCCTTATAGGAACAACATTCATTTAGATTATGTTGCAACTGATTTAAAGAAAAATATCTTGCATAAGCAAAATAATTCTTTCCTCCTTTTTTAAAATAACTTCTACTAAAAATAATGTCCCGAGGACAGAACATGAAAGCCTTTCATAGCTTCGCATATGAGATGGTCTTTGAAATGAAAGAGCGCTTCTGGCCATGACCTGGATTGTGCTGCTAGAGCGCCCTCTGGTGACAACTACTTTGCCATGAATTTTGTATTTCAATGTACATGATATGTCTGGTGCACAGAAAAAAAATTGCTCAAATAACTTGTATTTTTAAAACGTAAAAACAAGTGATGTGTAACGAAAACTACGAAGAACAATCAGAGGTGTCATTTCAAATGGAAAATTTATTATCAGACAACAAAATAAACAGGTTACAAAAACATACTGGGTAAAATTCTTCAGCTTCGGCCACCTTGGGATTATTGCATCCTTGCACCAAAAGATGAGAACATCTGTTTTAGAATAAAAACAGACAGACTAACAAAATAACCCTAATTCTGTTCTGTGTGGGATGTGTACAGACAGGGCAGGAGACCAGGGTGCAGGTGGGAGAGGGGCTTTGCACCTGATCACCTGCTCTGCGTGACTGGGTGGGTGACAGTCTCTTCATAGTAATGGGGGATCGAGGGGGTTTGGGAGTCTCTCCTTCCTCCTCAGTCATCTCCTCCCTCCTCAGTCATCTCCTCCACACAGACTAAGCAGGGCCCTCTGGTAGTCACCCTTGGTGTGCTCCTGGGGAAGAGAGCAAAACACAGCGTCAAGTCAGGGTAGCCTTTTCAGCACTTCAAACATGTACCTGCCAAACAGTGCAGATGACAGTGCTATTACACACAGCTCCCAAACCGCTGTCAGTGCCTGTTAGCGACTGCAGCAGAAGCTCTGTAGGGCCACAGCATGTGACTTTTTGACATCAGCAAATTCCTGTATTGCGCATCAATGTAAAGGATAACATAAGGCAAGGGATACTGGGGGTGAGTGGGTCCATGAGACCACTAGAGCATTTCTAACATATGCCTTTGGTCCTAATGGAATGCAGCAGCTTCTTTTTTTAGGATCTTTTTTAGGATTGCCCACTGGTGTGGAAGTCCTCTTACACTCTGCAGTGGAATGTCACATGGTGGTGAGCTTCTGGGGTGCGTGTGTGTGTGTGTGTGTGTGTGTGTGTGTGTGTGTGTGTGTGTGTGTGTGTGTGTAAGAGAGATACTCACAGCAATGGTCTGGTACAGGGATTTGCCGTACTGTTTCTTGTACTCGGAGCGGATCTTCATGAGGTCCACCTCACAGCGAGACACCATGATCCGGGTCACCACCTTCTCCTTTGCGCCTTTACTCTGAGAGGGCCAGCGAGGGGGGAGGGAAAAGGGAGCTCTTTAGAATCACAAACACAGGCTTTCATGCTCAGAAAAGAAGTTTATTTATGCACAACAAAGGACAGCACTACAGTTTACAGATGTTCATTCTGCACTAAGAAGCGTTCTGCTGCTTCTCCCTCTGCCCTGGACCTGACAGATTCTGCACGACTGTCTGTGTTTCTTTGGAATAAAATAAGAGCCAAGCTATGAGGTTTAAACTTACCTTCATGGCACTGTTGAGTCTGTTAGCAAAGTATAGCTGTTTGTTTTCGAAACACTCGACTGGAAAGAGGGGCAGAGAGAGAGTGAGAGAGAAAGAGAGAGGAAGAAAAAGGAGACGTAAATAACCTGTGATTTCCATGCCTTTTCTTCAGCAGTTTATCTTGTACTGTGCAGAGTGTTTAGCTGGGGGGGATTTCTCAGACTTGATTCACATCACTTTTGAAGTGCCCATTTAAATCAAATGTTGTTTACCCCCAAACAACTTTCAAATATGCTTAATAAAAAATAAATGAACTGCTGGCAGAGTAGAAGTGGGAACAGGTGCTAGCCTAACAACCCCAGGCTTCCCTGCAGAACAGTCAGTAACACAAAACAATGAGGCGTACCGGTGTGAGTGTGGCCTCAGACAGCCGCTAAGAAGCTGGCATGGTAATATAAAGCGAAAGCAATAAGCATAGTTCAGTACCCAGAGTGAGGAAGGATTTCTCCAGGTCTCCCTTCACCTCTTTGCGGATACTCTCCTGCATGTCGTAGGGGCTGTAGCTCTTGTACCTGTCGAACACTAGAAAAGAGAGACACGTCTGATTACCTGATAATAATCACTATATTTACAAAGATGTGGCTTTTTATCTATGTATCCATCGGGACTTGTTTAAATCAAATGTCTTGCTCAAAGGTATGGCAGGCATGACTCATCAGTGATTTGAATCTGTAACTGTTTGCCACAATGCAGGTGTATGAAGCCTACTGGCAGGCAGAGAGCAGCCTGAGGCTTTACTGACAGCACAGTAATCTCAGACCGAGCCCTGTCTCTGGCCGTAACATGCGCAGTCTGCCCCCAGAGCACAGTGGTGTCTCTGTGATGGCTACAGCAGCAGTACGGTCAGCGCCGTACACTCTGTACCACCTGTGTTCCCGGGGAACCCGTACCTTTCTGCAGGTGAGGCACGCTCCTCTCGGACATGATGGAGATCCAGGTGGCCACGTCTGTCCGTTTGTTCTTCACGCCGGCCTCGTACAGGGCCTGTGCGAGTTTGAGACACGTGCAGGACAGGGTAAGCCTTCACAGGAGCTTAAGGCGCCCAGCTGACACACTGACTACAGACATAAAAACTAAAACCGCACAATCTATTGAAAACCAATGATTGTATTACTCTCTGCTAAGGGTAGTATGTTTAGCTTTGTGTATCTGTCTGTCAAAAAATGAAGTAGCAACATGCTACTACTAGGTTATCAAATGGTCTGAAATCTCTGACTCTTCTTGTTTTCAAGTGTATTTCCAGAACAACTGTGATTGTGCAGGGTGACTTCCATGTCTTACTTTTCACCATACAATATTAAGTATTTATTGGGCTAAATAATTACTGAAGTAATATGTTTTAAATAACATTGTCTGAATAACCCAGCCAAAGTGGTCTGTAACCTGTAACTAGCGTTACAGGATAGGAAATCTTTACATTATGTTGCATTACATGAGACTCACCCTGGCATCTTGGTCAATCATCTCGTAGTCCACAACGTTGCTGGGCTCATCCCTCTTTGTCTGTGATGATAGAGCAATACGTTGATGTTAGGCTGGAGAGTGAAGCTTCATGAACTCCATCATGGGTGGAGCTGTCAAATGCTATCAATCACACTGAAAAACCAATCGAATGACTTTGCTCTCCATAGCAAAACACCATGATTGGTTCAAGGTAGGGAGATGCATATCATTGCTCTACCCATTTAGCACCAATCCAGGAGGATGTGTCTCTCTGTGCCTCTCGGGTCACTAGCGAGCTGAACCCTTGGGTCTCACCTGTACGAGGGCCAGCAGCAGCTTAGCAAAGTTGCCAGAGGTGTCTCCAGCCACGTCTTTCTCCAGGTCTTTTTTGAACACTGCAGAGGGGAGGGGAAGGTGAGTCAGGTACAGACAATGCCTCAGTGACACATGTATCTCTGACAGGACCTGCCAGATGCCTTCTTCTACTTACATTCCTTGTAGACCTGTTTAATCTCCACCAGCTCAGCATTGCTGCGAGAGCAGACAATTTCAATGAGGGTTTCCTCATCGGTCCCCAAACCCTGTCAGGAGACACAACTTGAAGTTACAAAAAACATTTGTACATTTTTTTTTCCAAGACCGGTAAGTGCAATGTAACCTACCACAGATGAAATAAAGGTGGGATCGAGAAAGTTTGGAAACTGCTTTATTCACACACTTTTCAACTCAGGACCCTTTGAGATCTTTGCCAATCCACCAGCAGAGGGCAGCAGCAGTGTTTGTGTGGTGTTCTCTTTGCACTATGCACACCCGCTAAAGTTCATATTCATGTGTCATTCTTTTCTATTTACATTCCATCTCACTGATAAATGTTTAATGTTGTACTGATAGCAGACTGTGGCCTGATGAACTTCATATTGGGTGGAGCTACCCTGTGATCAAATGACTTTGCTCTCAACATGTGTGACTGGTCCAAGTCAATACATCACTGACAACAGATGGTGGTTGCACACATTTTGACACTCATGATCCCTAACTCCTCCATCTTTACAATCCTCATCACTACTTGAATTTTTGTGGAACTAGAACTTCAACTGAAGTGCAGGTTCTTGCACATTGCTATACAGTGACCCACTTCCATAAGGCCATGGGTTCGCGACCCGCCACGCTCCTCACCTTCATGGAGGCCTTGAGCTCGGAGGCGTCGTACTGGGCGGTGCTCTTCATCAGACCCAGGATCACCGTCTCCAGGGAACCAGACAGCGCCCCCTTCAGGGCCGTGATCATATCCTGAGGAAACACAAACCCTGGATCTAAACCCTCCACGCAGAAATGCAGACAATTTTTCAGACCGGCTTTGTTCCATCTCTCACTCACTTGCCAGCCCCTTTCCTCTATGCAGTCCGAGTCATAGAAAAGTTAGCCCACATCAAGAAAATATTTAATAATTATTGGATGTTAAATTAGCCCATGTACAGAATTAAGATTTTATACAGTACAATAATGTAAAAAGATTTTAAGACCTTGCCTCTGGCCAAAGGAATCACAGCATCATACATTTTGAAGTGTGTGGACTTAAGATGTCTAACGCTCTGCAGATTAAGAAGTGCTCTGGAGTGACTGTGTTATCACTGACCTTCTTTGCTCTTCTCTCGTAGGAGAAGGCAATCTCTCGCCTCTGGGAGTAAGTGCGCTTGGTCAGGATGTCGATGATGGTCTGCTCATCCACACCTGGAATAACAAGATAAAAAACAATATAATAATGGCAATACCAGGGGGATTTACAAATCACACATGACCTAAAGTTTTTAAGAATTCAAGTTTTTAAAGGCCTGAGAAATGCCCTTGTACAAATGGGTGATTTTCACTGGATACAAAAAAAAAACTTTCTCCCAACTGATTTGTAATGCACCACATGACAGTTCTTATGCTACAACAGAAAATCATACTAGGGGATGCTTTTGACAAGATTAATAAATACGTAAAGACTACCAAGTGTTTTTGATGATCCTTTCAGTACTCATCAACAAACACTCAAATGACCCTTCCACACAGTTAGGTCGCAAAATGTGACAGTCACGTCTCTCATTACTGAATTGTGGCAAGTAGCCTTTGCTCTGGCTTGCAGTGGTGTGAGCACAGGAAGGTGACTCATTACTCCCAGTGCCATTCTCATCCACACTGCATTACCTCCCACACAGCCTTCAAGACCAGGAACAAGAACAGCTGAACGAGAAAATACCCACTCCTCTCTGCCGTCACTCCTCTATCAAGCACAGAACTAACAGCAGGCCTGAAGATTCCCTTCTTTATTTCCCTGCTTCTAGTGTGGCAAGAACCTACCTTAACTTTAATTAAAATGATCTTATGTGAACTACAAAGAGACTGGATTGCACTGTGAAATTCTGATAGGAACAGAAAGCCTGGGGATGACTAAAAATCCATCGTTCATAGGTAAAGTTTGCATGTGAGGTGCCCAAAAGTGACAGATGTGGATTTAATCAGGTAAAACAGGAATGAGCTGCTGATTGGTGGTGCTTATTTAAACTGGCACTTATGTTAGTTCCACACAACCCTGCCAGACAGGTTTAGCATACAGAAGGTGTGTCTTTTTCCTCCCTTATCTGAAGCTCACAAGCCTCTGTCCCCATCTCCGGTCGGCAGCAGGCACAGAGGGAGGGAGTGCAAAAGGACTGCGGTCAGAATGCTGGCTTTCCGCTCTGAAAGCCGGAGACGGGTCAGTGAGTCTGTGAGTCACATGCAGATGTTCATTCTCACCCTTTGTTTTGATGGCTGTCTCGATCCGGGCCGCGTCTTTCTCAGGGTCGAAGTCAGCGATGGGCAGCACGGTGGGGTATTTGGGCTCACATTCCTGAGGATTCAAATTAAATGGGGTTAGCGCCATCTTTACATCCAAAATTGGGCAGAGTGAAGCTTTACACTCTAAGTAATGACGTTACCATATACAGCCTCACCTGCGAGGTCACCATTCACCTGACAGCACAGGTGGAAATGTGTTGTTTCACCACGCAATAAGGGCCTTTGTGTGGGCTAAAACAGTTTGCACGTGCTTGTCCTTCATCACGTGTGAGCTGTACATACATCCTCAAACACAAGGACCTATGGAAACCAGTCCTTTTGAACATCTCACTTCTAGCTCTAACGTCTGACTCACACAGTGCTTCAGCTCCTATGGGACTAACTTTGTTTGAATTTGACTACAGCAGTGCGTCATGATTAATATGAGGGTTGCAAAAGGTTTGGTGTGGCCTGAATTGACCCAGCTGGAGCGGGGATGGTTAACTCTAACAGGGGAGGCTGACAAACAGCTCCACAGTAGGGCTAAGTGATCAGTGCACGTGGGTTTAAACATTCAGGAATGTAGCGGCCGTAGCAGTACTTACCCCGCCGAAATTCAGGGTGAGCTGACCCAGGAACTCAGATACCAGCGCCATTATTTCCCTCCTGAAAAACAGCGATTCAGACACGGAGGTACCATCAGCTCTTAAGTCTTGTGAACATTCCTTTGTAATGTTTTAGCAAAGTTTTAAAAGAGTCCTTAAGTCTCTGGGAATCCTGTTTGATTTGTTAGTTTCCATGACAACCAAGTGTGATAAATTGTGCAATCAGACTTAATGGTGCAAAGGTTACATTCTTCATACTGATAGGGCTGCATTCTAAACCTCTCCTACATTGAAACAGGCTGTCTTTATCAAGACTGTAAGCTGGGTATGAATGAGTGAATCAATCAATCAATCAATCAATCAATCAATTACTACTGGTTGATCATAACAAGCAGTTGTTATTTAGCCTTACTATGGTCACTGTATAGAGAGTGGTATGTCCAAATAATTGCTTTCCCTGGGTGTGATCCACTGCTAACAATAACTTTCCAATAGTTCTTGCTATTTTCTCCAAGGACACAATATTCTATTCAAGCATCACTTTCATATATATATATTGAATGATAGCTGTAAGGTAAAATTTTTACTTGCTTACCATTTAAGTAGCTCTGGAAAACTCAACTTCCTGTCCTAGCCAGAGCTCTTTACAAATGTTCAGCTAAAATTCAGTATTATTTTAATCACAGCATAACTCAAAGTGTTTGCCGTCACCTAGCAACCATCTAACAAGATAACATCCTGAGAAGAGATAAATGACCCCTGCCTTCTCCACCCACCAAATATAATAGCAGGCATGATGCCTGCCATATGAATCACATATCCTGTGCTGTCTGGGGGGTGTAAGGGAACAGCCTATGGTGCTTTCAGTTGTTTCATACACTTCTGTGCACCTCATTCCAAAAAGCCACTGGTTATAAAGGAATTCTGGACACACAGCATTCAGATTCAAATATCCATGCAAGACCAAAGAGGGATCAAAGCTGTCCAATTATGCAGAAATCCACAAAGTCACTGATGAACACTAATTACAGTGGCTGGAACAGTGTGGTCCCCTCCCCCCAGCAGAATCCCTTTGCTCAGACACACCCAGTTACACCCAGGAGAAAAAAATCTGGGGAACTCAGTCAAGCATATCTAACTGTCACCTTTTCTAAGACAATAAATGTGATCACACTAGTTTTCACAGCATTTTCCCAACAAAATACTAACTAGAAGAAATTCATGAATAATTAACAACAGAGAGCGCACTTTCAGGGGAGTCTGCAGTGAATCTGTACACTTTTCCACTAACTCCTGCCATTTAATAGTGATCTAGTGTTGCAGCCAGAAAAGGAGACCGTCCAAAAAAAGGATTTGATGTGGACAGAATAGGCAACTCAGTGGAAAATGTCTGATCACTACACCTCAGCTGTAATCTCAGAGCAGAATGAAACAACAGAACTACATTCTTTGTAGCATGCCAAGATAGCCACCATGCCCCAGAGGCACCTCCTTAGTTTTCAGCTTTAAACTGGCATGGGAAAAAGAAAAAAAAAAGATTTTGAACAGAGAGAAAGCAGAAGTGAGCAGAGTCTTACCTTGGTTAACAGGACAGATGCTGCACAGGATAACTCTCAGTGCTGTGAGACTGTGAGATGGGTGTGGTGTTTAAATACCAGAGGCAGTCTGTCAGTGTGGGCCTGCAGTGCCGTCCAACCCTGCCCCCTGCTCAGAGAGGCTCCTCCCATTCATTCACACTTTCCAACCACAGCCGAGGCAAGTCCGTGTCCTTATTTATCCCAAACTGGCCGTTTCTGACTGCAGACAGAAGGGACTGCATTGGAGGACACAGCCTGGGGAATTACACACTGTTCAATGGCATGGGACAGATCTCAGCGCAATCCTGGACTTACCGTGTGAAAGGAGTAAATGAATGCGTTTCCCTTTACGGACGGAATGACTTACAAGACTTCCATTCAGCTGGACACTTCTGTGGAGCAGAGGTCTCCTAAGGGGCAAGTGTTGAACTGAGCGATAACCAGCTGCAACACTCGTGACCGGGCAAAAATAACCGAATACAAAAAACTCATGCAGGCAGCCCTCTGGTCCATTAAGGGTTTTTTTTTTTTAGAGAGGGAAGGAAAAGTCTTCCCTGAGTTGCACAAGTTCCCCAGCATTGCAAACTCTATGGATGTCAACATCTTAGGATTGCTAGGTTCCATGCAGCCTGAGATGTCAGGTTTCTGACAAAACTGTACTAAAGGCTTCATCAGCAGCAGCCACAAAGTGTGACCTCAGAACCCCAGGGATGCAGCAGTCATCTGACTACACCACTACTCCGGCGAATGCTGCTGCAGCCACATGGGCCAGAACTTAGGTTTGGACATCTTCATTCTGCAACACTTAAAATGGGGACACTTACGGTGGACCTACGCATTTGAAAATGACAGGCCTGCCAGTTCTGTTTGGGAGTTAACATTTACTCCTACCAAAATGGGATGCAAGATGTGTGTCCATACTTTCTTATTATACAAACTGTCTATTTCAGGAGATGACACACAGGAATCTGCACACACACAGAAAGGAGGAAGAGGGAGTATTCTCAGCAAAACATGGGAGGTTCAAATGAATGCTGAATATTCTCAGAATAAATACTGTCTCCACTGGTGTTCATTCAGAAAACACACCCACCCTGGAGAGAAACAGGACAGCAGCGGGAGGTGTTCGGTGCTGATTTGGGGTGGGCAATAGAGTACCCAGCTCTGATGGAAACCCCCTCTTCCCCATGTGGCTAGAGTTCTGCCCTTCAGATGGTCAAATGACCTCCACACACTGCCACCTCTCAAACTACAGCAGCCAAGGACACCCTGCTCCTGCAAGACTTCTGCTCCAACAGGCCTGACTGTTACTCTCTACTGACCGTTTCCACTCCTACAGCTCTTACTGTAACTCTACCCAACTCTCTGCTCCATCAGGCCTCACTGTTACTCTATCAATTGCTTCTGCTCAGACAGCAGAGTCACTTTCCAACCGCTTTTTGCTCCAACAGCCCTTGCACTGTTGTTCTCTACCCCTCCCCTCTGACACAAACCTGTCCCACCTGAAATGTCTAATTGTAATGCTCCAACAGTTTTTACTGTTCCTCTACCAACGCTCTCCCACTCAACAGGCCAAAAACATCTACCAGCATTTTCAAAGAATGCATCAGCAAAGTTGTAATTTCCAGAATGTGAAAGAAAAATTGTCCAGAGGCCATTTTCAAAATACAAAAATAAACTTTTATACATAATGTAACCAAATTGAAATTTCACAACATACATCTTCACATCTGGAGGGAACATTCCACATAATGTGACCTCACTGTTCACAATATTCTGACTTAGTAATAGATCCTCCTCTTTAAGCACAGAACTGATCCCTACATTTACAAATGAGCATTTCGGAAACAATTAAACAATAAATAAATATATTTTACAGTGAGACACTTCCCACCTGATATTATCACTAATTTAGAATTTAATTTTGCAGCAGTTGCCAATAATTCAAATGCAGATGATACACCATTCAGCCACATTCTGAGTCCTCAGTTTCCCTGTTGCATTTGTCTTGTGTTTCACTGTGCTGGTGTATTCTGGACATGGCTCCCGGGCTGTTCTGGCTTGGCATTGGGTCTTGCTGTCTTTCCTTTTTTCTTCTTTTTGGCTGACGTTCGGGCGGTGCCTGGCTGACCCCGGACAGCTGTGGCCACGCCCTTTGCTGTGTGGATGCCCGGCCCTCTAACCCTGATTGCCTGTAAGATGAGGGATGCGGAGGACAAAACACAAATCGATCAAACTACAAGAGACACTTCACCTTCTGAGTACTGACAAGGTTATATTACCGCTGATTCAGGCAAGCACAACAACAGCACTACCTATCTGGTTAACCTTAGCTAAATGGTAATGATTCAGAGAATGCAACATCTGAACACTAGGTTTGACCTTTTCTACCCTAAGCAGACATCAACACATTATACAGGTTATTCCAGTTTACATAGAGTTATGCAAAGGCTATTCTACATGCAATCTACTCATCACTCTATTAGCACTTTGTCATTTTTACAAAGGAAATCAACACAAAGAACATGAAAGAGGGGATGTGCATGGTGTGATGTTACAGTAGTATAGCGTGCCACTGTGTATCTGACGTAATCTGAGGGAATTCTGTGATCACAGAGGGGTTGACAGCCACTTACTTTTTGTTTACTGACTGGAAAATTATGTGTAACAACATTGGCAGATATGTTAGAGCCAGCTCAGCAGCCTCACACAGATGGCCTATAACAAAGCAAGTTTGCCTATAACTTTATAAAAAGTTTCTTTTGGCTACTTACATAACACCATGAATGAGGTAGTTACTGAAATTAAAACATTTTGTCAAGCTAGAATAGGCCCAATTCATCCAATTCTTTGATCATTCTTTGGCCAGTGTTTGATGGTGAAAATAGGAGAAATGGCAGTGCCTGTGCTCTCTGAAGCCTGTCGAAGCAGGAGTCCTGGTGCAGGGGAAATGCCTCTCGGAGCAGATTGGGGAATGTCTCACAGTTTCCATAGTGACTCATTAACGTTACCCTGGGCTGTGGTTACTGACTAAGCCTGGACACACCCACAGATCGACTGACCTCAGATCAGCTTATATTTAACACAGAGGCCCACAATCATGAGGCTACAAGGGCCACTGAAGCAGCCAACAGCATGTACAGAATGTTGATGACTCACAAGAGCTGACATGCACTTCAACTTAAACAACTTAACTTGCTGTTAACTCGCTCCCTTTCACACATAAACTGAACCCACCAGATCTGACCATAACATCAGTTCAGCTGTATAAATGCATACAATCACTGTATACACAGCATTGTGAAATGCTATCTTGGTAACTTTACACATATGCGGGTTCTGTGCAAAATCCAAGGGAAAGTGTAATTTCAAAAACACTTGCTGGGACATTTTAACGTTCTGTGTCATGGAACACAATGTTTTTGAAACACATTATATTTAAAGAGCCCATGGTATGTGCACCTTCCATCCAGTGGCTAGTTACCCATAAAATGAACCTTAGGGTAAGTGCCAGTGATGCTGATTGATAATGTGTCCCCCGACTGTGTCTCATGTGGCCTGGTGTTGCTTATTCTTCTCCCTGTGTGTATACACACAGATGGGGAGTCCCTGTTTATTATGGAATTACTGTGTAATGCAGAGACCAGGGCCAGGCCCAGAGCCTCAGAGCTCACTCCTCTCTGCTGGACTGCACTCAGCCCTTGGACCATGGCTCTGAGCTCACCACACACTCCTCCACAGCAGGCAGAGGAGACTTGCAGATCCTCCCCCGGTGCTGACCGCAGAAGGAATGGACATTCTGTAAACGTGCCAGGTTTTTGCCTGACTTAACTCTTCACAGGACTTAGAACAGACTACAGAACGCTGAGAGATTTTCACAAATCCACAAATATCGAGGCAGCACATTGCTTCCTAGCAGAGTTTTTCGCATTTCAGAGCCAGGCAACCTTTGAGCAACGCTGATTAAATCATGAATGCGACAGAGCTCTAGGTACCAGTACTAGTTTTCTCCTTGGCCACATAAAACATAAAAGAAACAAAACACATTCAAACATAAAAGGCTTTCCTTTCAAGACACAGATACAGCATTTAACTCTTACTCTTAACTGCTTTCTGGCAAACAGCTCATACAGCACATCTGAAAAGACTAATAAGAGAGTTAATGGGTTGGGATCTTACAGAGAGGGAAATTGTAGGTAACAACCCCTGAGAATACGTGCAGAGCATTCATGCAGCCAACACAGGCGGGTGTGTCCTGTGTAAGTTTAACAGCATGTTGGAAGGGTAGGGAAATCTCAGTTCATACTGATCCACATCTTACTTTATTACACCATTTTATATTTTGAGCTATTTTATTACTGTTAGGTGACTGCAGGGTAAAACCCGTTCAACTCAGATAAGCTCAACTCAAACTAATGTTCAGTGAGACTCCAAGCCATCCTACTCTCCCAGAATGTAACAGCTCCATCACTCCTACAGTCTCTATTTCTAGAACATTCTGGAAACAGGAACTCGTTGTAGGACCTCTTTGTTGTCATGTCTACGAAATGATATTGCTGTCAGCCTGGATTGTTTGTTCAAGGATGAAGTAATTAACGTTAGATTTGCTGACTTCACAGCATGAGCAACAGGTCACTCATTGACATCCTACACACGGACACCAAGATATCATTACAGTGCACTGGGGAGTATATCCAAATTACACTCTATATTACACCTCTTTATTTGCTTAGCAGATACCTTCACTGTGTATCATTTTATAGGGCTGGATATTTGCTGATGCAGTTCAGGTTAAGTGGGTCAGTGATGCCACGGCTGGTAATAAAACTGGAAACCCTCGGGCTACAAGCCCTGCTCTTTCACATTACACAATACCATTTGCGTATCTGAGTTAATACACATACACATCATCCCTGAATGATTCAGTGATGAAACCTGTGTGCTGTGATCAGACTCACCAAGGTCTCCCTTCATGGATAAAAATGGGTGTATATAATGAAATCCTCTATATGTGTGTATAATTACACACACACACACACACACACAAAATATTCTATGGCTCCCAGATGCAAATATGTGAAAAATCAAACCCTGTTCATAAGGTCACTCAGGCCTTGTCTAAAGGCCACTCTCTGCAAAGAGATGTGCATTCATTCAGTCTCTGAGACAGGCAAGTAAAAACTATCACTGCATTATTGCTTTCATTCAGTGTTCTTCTCCTTCATGAATACTGAGCAGTTTTTCACCCCTTCCATCAAGCTTTTCATTAATTAACAAGCATTTGAAAGTTGACAGAAGTCAAGGATTAGCAATATCATAGTGTAATGTTCCAATACTTGCTTACTGAGTGTCATTCCTACTGCAGTTTACCCAAACACACCCCCCTTCAGGTTAGTCACTCCCTTACTGGGTTGCCGTGGATCTGAGGCGGAAAGGTGCAGGGGACACGTCTGTGTTTGATGTGGAAGGGGAGCAGGTGGGTGGGGTCTACAGGAACCCAAGGGGAGGGGCCGTTGGGCGGGGCCTGAGGCAGCTCGCTGTGGGCCTGGTGCAGGTCATAAGTTGTCCGAGAGATGTTCTCCCCATCGCTTGCTTTCAGAATGGTCACAAGAGGTTCCCCTGCTTTATGGCACAACAGGTACCTTCCCTCCTGTAAACTACAGATAGACAGCAGGCAATTCATTCAACAGACACCTCCACTCCCATAAACTACATCCTAAATGGTGGAGACAGTAACATGGCTAGTGCTGCTGACGGGATAGGGAGGCTTCATGAACCCCATAATGGGTGACCATTACTGACCAATCAAAAGACTTTCCCTTCTACAATAAAAACACTATGATTTGTCTGAATCAGTGAGCCAGCAACAGCACCTCCCACTCTCCCATGACCAGTGCAAGCATGTCCAAAAGGCACGGTCCGAACACTGTTAACAGACCAAATTAGAGAACGCCACCCTTCATTAATCAAGGAAATATCTCTACGCAAAAATTCAGACCAACACTCAATCAGTAAAACCAAATGTCTGTGACTCAGCCCTGACTATAACCAAAGGAACCTGGTACTCACCCAGCAACCTTCTTCAGCAAATGATGGAGTATGTTGAGAGATCTGGCAGGCCTGAACACAGGATTACAGAGAGAGGAAAGCTAAACAAACATGTGAAAACTGATGCACCAGTGGAGCTGGGTTGGAGGCCCCAGCCCTGTCATTATCCTGGAAACATATATTCAGGCTTTAAAAGGCAGGACTGTATCATTTAAAGTACTGCAGCTGCCTACGTGAATGTTTGTAGACTGCTGGCTTAGAGGCGTTGAAAAGGACCCACCAGTCCTGCCCCAGTTCCTGCTGAAGATTAATCCTGTGAGGATCTAAGGTTTTTTTCTTTGAGACATACATAGAAAGACTTCTAGGGCGTGCCTGGAATTCTGCAGTTTACTTAAAACTTTAAACCACATAATCATCAGATTACCTCATCCTATTCACTTTGTCAAATTCAGCTGCACTCTATGACAATCAGTGAGTCAGCACAGAATTCCACTACAAGATGCCCCAAAACATAGGTTCTGTCATCTTGCTGTGTGACAGGACAGAGAAACACTTATTTCCAAAGCCACAGCGTGAGCCAGCTGACCGCACCTACGCCGGTACTCACGTGAAGCCGCAGGGAGCGCTTACTATCCTCTCTGGCGATATCTCCTCCATCTTGTAGAGCTTCGAGGACAGCGCATCAACGTGCCCTACAGAGGGGGAGGAAACGGGCACACCAGAGAAATCATAGGTTAATGATGGGTCAGAGGTTAACGAGCTGTCTCCCTAAAGGCGGAGCTAACAGGAGCCTCAGGGCTCCATGCAGGACACCTGGAACGACATCACTTCCTTTCATCTGTTACTGTGGAAATGACTTTGATTAGTTGTTACTTATTTGCATAACACACATTTTACTATAACATGTATATTTACTTTACAGTTTAAATAGATATTTTAACAGGGATTCACAACTGCACAGTGGATTTATTATCTGACTGACGGGGTAAACCAACAATGTCACACTACCTCCTGCAGCCCTATATTCTAAGAAGGAGGGGAAACTCCTTGATGGGACGGAAAGCTCCCCTAGAGGGAGACTCAGCTTTACTAAACAGACATGCTGAGACCTGTTCAGACAGTAAGCTCACCCGGGATATCTGTGTACCCCTGAGACAGACAAGCATGGGAAAATGTGTGTCATCAGTGTGTGAACCCCAGGGTATTGACACACAGCACGTCCCTTTTAAAACTATCAGTGCATCCTCACCACAGGCTCAGACACATCAGCAATGATTTCACCACTGCGCATACACTGCGCCCTGGCTACAAGCTCAGACACATAAGCAATGACGTCACTGTGCATACACTACGTCCTGGTCACAAGCTAGAACACATTTCACATGGGGCCAGAGGAACAATCACTGCATTGTTACATTCTATTCAATTGCATGATTCCTGAGGATGTTCCACTGTGAAATACCCAGTGACACCTGATATGTTCATAGCTAAGACTTGATACACAGGGAGGGTGTTTGGTACCTTCAACAACCACTCTCTACATTAAACACAAAGAAATGATGATTTAAGAAGTCTGTAAGAAAAAATACTGACAATTGTGCACACCCAAAAGCTGCCCTAGGAGACTGACAGTGCTTCTGTAGTGTTGACATGCTGGGTTCTGGGAGTGGAGCATTGGGAAATCTCTTTCTGTCTGTGGAGAAAGACCCTTGTGTAGGGCTGGGCCCAGACACCCCCTGTTCCTGGAAAGGGAGGGGGTAAAAAAAAAAAAAAAAAAAAAGACTGGCTGAAGTGGGTGGGGGTTGAGTGTGCAGGCCAGGGGTAACCTTTCTCCTGTGACACACCCACATCTGCCAGATTACAGTAGACCTGAAGAGCCAATCATGACACGCCCGGTTGCTAAGTATAAAGAAAACTCTGCTGCACATTTGACTTTGTAAACTGTGACACTTTCCCATGACTGTGTCCTTCTGTCACACAACAAAAGATTGTTAATAGGCAATCTATGAAAGATTTAGACATTAATACAAACACAAAAGTAAACAAAAACAAAAATGACACATATGCAAAAACCACAAATTTCTCAGTGCTGTTCATGGCAAACTGCACATCCAGAGCCAAAGCTTATCTGCCAGCAAAACAGCTAAACGCTTTCCAACAAAGGTGTGGAATGACCCCACCCCAACCAGCAGGGGTCACTGTGATCTGATTATCTGTAAGGAAGTTGATATTGCTGACATGTTTAATCTGCTGCTCAAAAGGACTCGGCCCTGTGGAAAGCGAGCCTGCATTCCTAGACGCCCGCAGGGATAACCCAGACAAAGGCACGGCTTTCCCGCTATTCACTCTATTCCCCTGACTAAACACACAGACCGGTCAAAAACAATACGGGAAGTGCCAAAGATATGCTGGCACACCAGTCTTCAGACAGATGGCACAGTACCTCACATCAACTGGTCTTGGAGTTCCCAAGTTCTCATGGGGGGAAAAAAAAAATAGTTTGACTCCAACATGGTGTTGCCTGAAATAAATGGTAAACGGTCATAGTTGCTCCGGTCCCGTTCCTTCGTTTCCCCTCATTAAATAGTTCATCTTTTTTCTTTTGTGTCAGCAACTCCAGAAAAGGTTAGATTCTACAATCTGAAAGCACTGCAAGAGTGCTTTGTATGTGGTAGTAAGATTGTCATAGTTACAGCGGTACTCAGAATTTAGAAATGAATATGTTTGTGGAAGCAGAAAGAAAAAAGACTCACACTATGAGTTCCGTAAAAATAACTGTACCTAAGTGTCAATGTATGCCATCTGGTGGAGACAGTGCTAGCAGGAGAGTCAAATATAACTTTCATGTGCTTCATCGAACAACCATGACTTCAACACAGCAGAGCGATAACAAGCATATAAGCACACAGGCACACACAGACACACGCACCAAATGATTGGTTTCTGCCCACCTAGAACAACCTGAGCAAACAGGAAACAGTTAGGGTGGGGGAAACCAAGGATATAGTACTCTTTAAGGTAACTGGGTGGGACATACAGAGCAGCACACTGGGGAAAAAGGCAAGTGTGTTTGCACAATATAAATTCCATGTAACACCTACAATTCTGTTCCATGGGGTACTACTCTATTCACAGTAAACACAGGGTTAAAAACTAGGCCATATTAAAAAAGATCTTTGCTAGCTCTAAGCAGGAGGAACATTACCTGGGTCTTCTGTGGCTGAGGTACAGTTCAGTAAAAAGTGTAAAAAAGGTACAGATCCAAAATGGATCCCGTTTAAAAATAAGTGCAGAGCTAGACATATTTACAAATGCAGGTAATATCTGACTGATATCTGTGGTAAAACTCTCTTAGTGTGTCTGCACAGTGAATCAGTTTGGATGTGTCTAAGACCAGGCCTTCCACAGACAATGGAGTGTTACAGCTGGCATAGCAACACACTGCAAACAAACTCCAAACATCCATTTGTCATGGTGAGTCATTGCAGAAACAGTTAACGGCTAAATGTGTGTGCATAAAGGGGGGGTCTGGGCCTGATAGTTCGCTCTGCTACGGCATAATTTCTGATTGCAAAAGTTTTGGATTTCTTCACCTTTACAGAACAAAGAGGGGTGATCAGGCTTTATTTGAGATCACAATCCAGCCGCTACCAGAGGTCTTCCCCGATGTGGTCTGGCCACACTTTTCAGCACAGCCTTTGGGAGGAAGTGAATAACGGTTCCAGTGAGCAGAGAATGAAGCATGACCCAGCCACAGCCTTGTGGGGAAATGCGGGAGTGTCACTGTGCTGGGTGTGTGATGGTGTTGGGAGTGAGCTGGCGCTGTTGGAATACAGGACGCACCCCTTCTCAGGAGCCATGGAAAGGGAGGACTCCAACACCACCCAGCCCTCACCACTGGAGGGCGTTTCCACTGAACCTCCTATCCTCCAAAACATTTCTTGGCGTCATTCACAGTAATAAAACCTGCCAAGAGCTCCTTCTGTACGAACAGAGGTACGAACACACAAATGCTTCAGGAGTACAGAGCATGATTTCCTGCTTTGGTTCCGGCAGTGTAGCGCAGTGGTAAGGAGCAGGACTTGTAACAGAAAGCTTGCCAGTTCCATTTCCCACTGGGGCACTGCTGTTGTACCCTTGGGCAAGGTACATAACTCAGAATTGCCTCAGTAAGTATTCAGCTGTACAAATGGGTAACGTGTAAAAAAATTGCAACCTATGTAAGTCGCTCTGGATAACAGCATCTGCTAAATGCCAATAATGTAATGCCATGTAATATGAAAAAACCTACAGTTATATCTGGGTCAATGTGTCGTGTTCAGACTCCTTACCCACATAGGAGACAGTGCTGGAGTGGAGCAGCCGCTCGGCCCACAGCTGGCAGGCTTCACTCTTGGTGAGACACTCAATGCCATAGCACAGCTGGTACTCCAGTTTGGGCAAGATGTGGACAGGAACTGTCTGAGGAGACAAAAGACACATGTTACACCCCCCAAAAAAACCATATGTTTATTTCTAAAAGCATGACCCCAAAAGCCCCCTGAGGTAGAAAATAACATTTCCACTGGGATGTATCAGCTTGAAGCTTTGGACAGTGTAGAGTGCGTGCAGTAGAGAGAGGGACACCTTGGGTCCGGCCGCAATCATCTTAGAGCGGGCGAGGGGCACACTGCTGCGCACCATCAGGAGGATGTCCTGCAGACTGTAGAGCCGGTACAGCAGGTTCCCCTCCTCCGGACACTCATAGTCCTGCTCGTCCTCAGCACTAACCAGCAGATCCTCGGACAGCAGCCCTGCACAACACAGCACAGCATCACACAACGCTGACCAGGAGATCCTCCCACAGCTGCCCTGTACAACACGTCAGAGCTACAGTACGCAACTACAAAACATGCACCAGTTACTGCGCTCTAACATGCATCACAGAAGATTTTTTTCTTATTGCTTCAAAAGAACTGAGGACTTACTCTTGTTCTGCACAGGTGTCTGGCTGTCAGCTGATGCAGTCACAGCTGACCCGAGAGAAGTCCCCTGCACTGGGCCCTGACTGGCCTCTAGGTAAGAGGACACACAGGGCTTCACCAGGGACTGCGGGTGGCTCTGGGCTTGGGGGGCAGGGCTAGACAGACTGACCCCACCCCTGGGCGGGGAAATTGTGTCATGGGTGGAGTCAGGGCAGGGCTTCAGCAAGGCAGTCTGCATGCGCAGGATCTGCCCAAGCTGGTCACAGTCACGTGACACTCTGGGCGTGGATTTCTTAGCAGCTTTTCTGGCTTTCTCTCTGACATTTGGTGAGGGGGGTTCAGGGCAGGGCTGTTTGTCAGGCTCAGGGGAGGGGGACATAGGGGTGTCGGGGATGACAATAGGGGACGGTGAGCGGGGGGTGTCAGCGATGGGGTCTGCAGGTGCTGTGGCCTCTTTGGCACTTGATACATTCTGGGCCTCAGTCTCGTCCTTTGTCTCTGGGGTGCTGCTGGGAGAGCACAGGATGTCAATCACCAGCCGCTCTTCATCCGATTCGCCCCCAGAGGAGAGCTCATCCAGCCCTGCAGCGGGGTCTGGCTTCAGCCTCTTGGCCGGGGGGGAGGACAGAGGATTCTGGCCCACTCCCTGTGCGGGGCTGCAAGCACTCAGGCCCTCTGTGTCTGACTGAAAGCTCAAATCTGTCTCCTCAGACCTGTCCGTCGACAATGAGGCCTCCAAGTGCGTCTGCGAGGAGTCGGCCTCTTTCGTAGCAGGAGCTTGCTCCAATTTGCTGGAACCTTCCACAGCGGTCTCTGAGGAGCCGCTAAGTTTTTTGGGAGCAGCTGCAGGCTGAGAGAACACTGGTTTCACTCCACCTGTAGGTGGGTGCGGTTCGGTTTGGATCTGGGTCTTCTTCAATGCAGATGACGATTCTCCGAACGTTTCCAGGTCTGTGAGATCTGTCTCAAAGTCAACCCCAGTGTCATCAAAAGCAACTAAACTTCTTGTGCAGGTCTCCTGTTTAAATAGAGAAAAACACATCAGAAAACAACAGCCCTGAAGAGAGAAACTACTTCTTCAAGGGCACAGAAGAAAGCAGCTCACACAGCTCTTAAGCCAGAAAACAATCCCTGGGGAAAGTCAGCTGGATGTGCCAAACTTTTTTCCTGGGTTTCATTTCATTTTCAAGCACCTATAATTTTTTCCAGACAAAGTAGAAGTGCCTACAAACTTCAAACTGATCTGCTTGTGAAATGAAATTGACCACTGACCACGGGTTATTCAGAACATAATGCATGGTGGCCTTTGATAGACAATGGGCACAGAGCCTTTTGGGTGGTCCAGGGCACTCACAGGTAGGAGAGCCATCTGCTCTGACTCTGGGTGGTCCAGCAGGAGCTCGAACACCTTCTTGGAGCCGGTCCTCTTCAGCACCAGTTTCATACTCTCTTCGTGGAAAAGCAGGCTCTTCTCCCTCACAGTCATCTCTGTCTTCACCAGTGGTGAATCGATGTAGACCACCTTCCTTGAATCTTTGGGAAGAGACAAACACAACGCAGCAATGGCCTCAAACAACTCTTCACCACAGAACCAGTACATCAGTCTGAATAGGACCTCACTCTAGATGATCCCTCCTTCATTAGTAAGACAGACAAAGATTTTCTGGGATATTGGTAAAGATTTAAATGAATTAGGCCCATGCAGGAAAACACCCTGCTGTCCAGATACTGAAATGACATTAAACTAAAAAATAAGCACGCTAAATAAATCGGTCATGTGCTCTGAAATTTTGAAATCCAGGTGATGCTGTACCATTCCCAGAGGTCTCCTTCACACAGACGGGTATCTCCCATTGGTCACAGTAGTCTGGTCCATGGTTGTTAAGGAGTCTGACAAACGCCTGATTGGTCAGACACACATGAGGGTCGTATCTTGCACAGAGTTTCTCTGCATTCTGATCACTGCTGATGTCCTGCAAAGAAATGAGACAAAAAAACAATATATAACAACAGCCAACGGACCAGAACATATTCTATTGATGAATCTTAACACCGGTATTCTTAAATCGCAGAAATCACCCGCTACTTCAAGATCACCAAGGTCTATTACCTGTCAACAGATTATTTTAGGACCATCGATTTGTTCATTTGCAGCCTAAAATAAATGTTAAATTTAATTCACTTTATCTTTATACGTTAATAAGCTTTCCTAGAGATGCCAGAAGGGTTACTTTTTTGAAATACAAAGCAAAGTGTTTTTATTTTTGGTTGTACAAGACAAACAGCAAGTCAACTGAGCAAAAAAAATATGATTTCAAATCAGCTAGTGCTTTTTCTGGGTTTCCACACCCTTGACCCCACCACCAGAAACAAAAGCTACCATGTAGTTTTAACATGGTATTCTTGTGCCCTCTAGTGGATGAATAAAATATCAACTGTTATTCATTACCCTGGCCAGAAGTATGCTGTATTTGGTTCATTATGTCTGCCTGTATCAAAGAGGCACAATAACAATATTTCACCACTAGAGGTGAAGTCAAAGGGGCAAGAGTCTGTTTGTCTGTGTTATGAGGGTCTCTCTTCCTCTGTTTCACCAAAGCCACACAGAAACAAATGGGTTGAGTACTGTAAATGAAAATAAAAGCAGTCATGTGCGTACTCTACATGCAAGACTTGCTTTCTTCTCTGGAGGAGTCTCTGCAAACATGGTCTCATAGTCCACTGCTAACTGGACATCTTTGGGAAGCATCTTGTAGAAATCCCCTGTAGTCACCTTGCCCTGCAGAAGGACAATCAAACACATTCAAAATAACACACACAATCAATAAAGTGATGACCAAGTAAGCTGATGCTTTCACAAACAATTACATCACTGTTCTCCTCCTCTTTCTTTATACTAGGTGAGCAACTTTGTGAAGTAAAAGCGCTCAAACTGTAGGAAAGGCCTACCAACGCCAGCAGCTGTTTCTCAAAGTTCAGGGATAGCTCCGGGTTGAATTTTCCCCCTGTGATGCTGGTCATTTCTTGAAGGAGATAAACCGGTGGGTAGTTCTTCACCTTGTCCAGGCTGGCTCTGAGACACTCCTGACAGAAACAGACACAAGTGGGCAAAATTCCAGGTAACATATCAGCAGGCAGGTCAACAGACAAAACATAATACTTGCATACCATTTGCCTGTTGTGCTTAGCTCAGTGTGAAGACACAGACACACATAGCTTCCTGAATTAGAGTCCCGCTGTGGCGCCATACCTCTGCATAACGAGCTGCTCCAGGGGACAGGTAGTTGTAATCATCTGCACAGATCCTCGCCACGTCTTGTAGGTACTTCATGAACTCTGTTGTTTCAAACATCACTCTGTCGTGCAGCAGCTGGAATGTAAGCAGTAATAACTGTCAAATATCATGACATGGCCGACAGTATATGAGTGGGGAAATATGCACTACGTGCTCCTTCCTGTTTTGGTGAAAGATTTCCAGTTGCTATTGAACTAAGGTATCCCAGTGATGGATCTTTCACTTCAGCTGGCTTAAGGTCACAGACTGAATTGTCTTTACAGGGTTTTTAAAGCCCTGTATCTTGTTGGTACAAGGGAATTGTGTACAGGTCTATAAACCCCCTTGTTACTTCTGACAATCTTTATTATTTTTGCACTTTGCTCAAACACCCATTTCACGATTATTTCATTTGGGGGGGAGCACGACTCGGATTCACACAGTGCATATGAAAGCAAGCTTTGCTGTGTTGCATGTTTTAGGATAAAAATAAGTAAACGAATAATTCGATCAAACAAGGTAACTATTCCGCGCTATACAGAGGGCTTGTAACGGAGCTGGCAAAGGCGCGTACCTGGAAGGATTCGTTTTGTGTCTTGTTCATCAACAGGCGCACGTATGTCCGCTGCTCTCGGCTCGTCAGCATGGAGAAACGGGGGAATGGCAGTCGGGGTTCAGGGAAGGCGTCGCTGGCAGGGGAACCGAACTCGGGATTCTGGGCTGCGCTCACGTTACCCTTCTCTGGTATTGTCGAGGTCGGGCAGTCGGCATTTTTGTTACTGGCGTCTAACGCTGACTCCGTCTTTACTTCAGCTGTTGCTGCATCACTTTAGGGGCGAAGACAAAAAATGAGTCAGATATTCGGCAGCGTGTTCATCAACCGAAGCGTTAAATAACCATAATCTTAAAATGGACACACTTCTGTTCTCTTGTGCTGGAAGTTGCTGGAAGAGCTTCTACTAAATTTATGTAATGTAATGTAGTGCAAGACACAAAACACTACACTACACCACCAACACTATAAAAAGAAGTTGATTACTGAACACATTTTAAGGACGGGCGCTGACAGCCACTGACGTGGGTGTATGAACATTCAGAACTACGGAGTTCTCAGACTACCTAGTCATCAAAATAGTTTTCACCTATTGGGTCGGTAAATGAAGACGTGCACCCATTTGGAAATACACATACCTGCTTTGTGCTATAGCCAACAGCTCCTTCACGGTGGGCGCCAAGGAGTGCTTATCATACAGGTCTCGGGAGAAGAAAATGGTGCCATCACAGGGAACAGTATCCCTGTTAATGAATAGGGACACTTTTAAGTAGCAAGCTAGCTAGCTAACCAAGTTTGCGCCATAAAAACAGGCTAGTTAGACCGAACATCTACAAAACAGGTAGGCTGGTCAAATTTCCCTTAAACGCACGTTTAATTAAAAATTGCCACTTTCAAAGTTGTAAGTTACCATCGATTATTTAGGTAGCGAAGAAAACTCAAGAAGGCTGCTGGCTAGTCTTACTACCTGTGAGCCAACGCTAGAGTTAGTATACAGCTGGCCAGCAGATATATTATTACATTATTATTAGATACAATGAAATGGGAAATGCAAGAGAACAGTCAATTAGCCAATCTACTGTGGCAATACTCCATCTCTACCCTACCAGCTATCAACCTACCAGGTCAACTCCATGTGCGCCACGGTAGCCACAAATTAATTTGTGTACGATCTCAACTGAAGTTATGCGTCTATCGTGTTGTCAAATTAAAACCCGTGCGTTACGTTTTTCATCTTCCCCCCGGAAACAAGGGATTTGTCGTCAGAGAAGTTCCTATTCGTGAGCGCGTGCTATACATTTGACTATTATATTATATTATATTATATTATATTATATTATATTATATTATATTATATTATATTATATTATATACTCGACTGTACCATCAGATAGCCAAAACCATTTACAACGAAAGTAACTTTCAAATATAGGGACAAATGTAAGAATTCTGTTCACTGTAACGGTCATAATAACATATCTCTTCACTTGTACACTTTAAGACAACAAGATAATAACGTAAATACATGTTTGTCACAACCAACGACAAGTTGGATGATCTAACGCGCAAGTGTCATAAACGTGATTGGTCATACGTACCACGTTTCATTGAGCGCATCTGTTTAATGTGTTAGGTGCAGGTGACTAAGTAATAAATTGAAAATAACGGGTGAAATTCACATAGCTTGGTCTTGCTGTGATGTAAATATTCTTAAATTGTTTGAATTCTTCCATTTTTTCTTCCATTTTTTTCTTATTTGTCTTACGCTTCTTATCATGTTTTTATGTACACAATGTCTCTTCATACCTGTTTTACATTTTATACAAATGTATTAACTGTTGCGATTGCTTGGCCCTTAGTGTAAATTGGTAGACTTTATGTGCGTTTCTGTCTTCTTCTATTAAGTAAATAAAATCACTTTAATGTTCTGTCAGCTTACTTTTGTGTGCTGAATGAGTGAGGGAGGCCTGGTTTGCCTTTTTTCTCAGTCAAACTGTCCAAATTGTCACCAATTTCACTCAGTTTTCTCCCGCACAACAAGAAAATGAATTTTTAGTTACAATAGTTACAATACAAACTTGTTCCTGAGTGACATATTCATACCTTCTTTCATTACCAGTTTGATAATACAGTTGGCATATTGATCTTTTCATTTGTATTTTTCCAAAGTAAAGGCAGTTTGGCTTTCATTTTGGCTGTGTTATGTCATGGGTTTGTTTTTGGGGCTGACACATAATGTTGGCTTGATGTGTTGAAATCAGGATGGTTGCCCTTGTCTTGACACATGACTAGTGAGCACAGTTAGAACAGAACTGGCATAGCACGACAAGAATGTATTGGACAGTTTCTCCAGCACCGCCCAGCCCAGGCAATCAGCACTGCTAGCATGTGTGTGCTTTTACATGGTGCCTATCGAACTCCATGGTCTCTTATGAAACAGATTATGCATATACCACAGAGCTTGTGGCACTTGGTTTGCCTGAAAACAAATAGAACACTACAGCACAAGAAAAGAAAAGATATTGTGACTGAGTCAGTTTCTATGAAAGTAGCCTAATTCACAAATGAGGTTTGAATATGTGTCTGTGTCCAAACTGCAAACAGTACCCGACAGCTCTACTTTACATAGTAGTACCACATTATGACACATTACAAACTGTTAAAATAAATCAGGCACATCAATCAAGTAGACAAATAACAAGAGGCCAATACAAGCGGTCCTTTTTATTATGGGATAGGAGCACATGAAGCACATCTCAAATCGATGTGTCCAATGCACTTTTAATAAAGGTAATATTAAAGGTACAGTTTCTAAGTACAATATAACAACATTCATATTAGAATGAAAAGTATTTAAAAGACAACATTAAATTTTCTTATTTTCTTTACAGCTGTATTTACAAAATGAATCAAAATACTTTTTGTATATATTTAAGAATCAGACAAGGAGGAGCAAAACTACTATTGTGAAGAGACAACTCCTAAAGAGGATTCAAAAGGGCTGGGTAAAAAGTTAACATGATAATCTGTCCTCATTTTCAAATCAGTAGCAAACATGTGACATAAAAAAATCGCAACAACCACAATCCTGGTTTTACATTTCCCACGGACTACACTGTTTTCGAATGGAACAAACCCCTTCCAATTTACATGAAACAAAACATCTCCAAAGAGGATCCAAATGTGTTGTACTCTACGAATTGTCTACAGACACATTTGCATACTTAAAATACAATGCATTAGTCAACTTTTGTGTATTAAAGGAAATACTTCAATTTCATTCAACTCAAAAGAAAAAAAGACACCAAGAAGGATTGTCCATTCTTTTCTGGGCATGAACTGAACTGAGCATTGCTCTTTACCACCTGATGTCAGCCAGAATTGCAACATAATTTGATGTCTTCGTATTATTCTGGTCTTCGGTGTGCTGTCTTCACCTGCCCCGTTCATGCTCACTGGCGTATGACATGGGGAAAAAAACCCTGTACATTGTACATTGCAATTCCATTATCCTATACAGATGGAAATATACAACACACTGAATGAAAGGAAAACTGGTTTCAACGGTCTTAACAGTTATACAAACATGGAAAACACGAACATGGAAAATATAAACTCCCAATGAAGACGGAATACGAAAACAGAATGAAACACAATATTGATAGGACTCACCTACATGTGCATACACATTGTCGTTCAATATACATGTAAAAATAAAAAAAAACCAAACGACAAAAAAATTGTTTAAAATAATTTATGCTTCCTTCAACACTGTGACCATTATTTGTCATGTATTACTGCAAGCATATTCTGGCTGATTCTAGTTACAAAAAAGTATGAAAGTTTTAGAAAAAAGCAACGGGATTCCTTTGAAGGTGACTTTTCTGATACTTGGTTGCACAATAACACCTAGAGACATCTATGAGTAAGTCCATTTTGAACATGATGGACTTACACACTACCTACCTTTATTAAAAAAAGCTTTTCTCTGAAAACACGGGTCCAAGAAGCCAAGCTCATCTGGCAAACTGGTCTCTTTTTGGGTTCATTTTGAAGAAGAAAGGCCATATGCTAGCAGATTATTACTATTATTATTATAATTTCAATGATGAACATTTTGATGAAATCTGGCTCCCTGGATTGAGGTAAGGACAGCAGTAATGTCTGTCTTCAGACACAACAGCAGGTACATTCTGAGCTCTTCCACTGGTCCATTGCTTCAGCTTCAACCAGTGGCTATCGGGACCATTACCCAGAGAAAACAAAACAAAACAAAAACACTGCTTTTTCAGCCAAAATCAAATCAAAACCATTATTAATTTAATTTTTTTTTCTGAAACCACAAATAGATGTATTACGACTCTACCTTGAATAAAAACTGATACTGCCTTTGCTAATAATTTTAAAGTGAGAAGGAAAACAGAAGCCTTGCCCCAAGACCAGCACACTGATACAGGTACTTTGCCGGGTATTATAATAATTTCACTATTGTCATTATTCATTATTATTTCTTTATTCCTAATATTATCAATACATCAATACTCAGTGAAATGAAGAGGACAAATAGGGTGGCCTAGAGTAGGAATCAAAGTTTTGTTCACGAAAGTAACTGACCTAGCACCTCACATCAGAGTAACACAAAAGAAATTTAAGCACACCCTACCTCTATCAACCTAAGTCTAAAAGAGTGTAGTATACTAAAACAGAGATATTGTACAGCATGATGTCTTGAATAAACAGATAAATATTTGCACTGAGTAGGCGTTTATAGCAGTATTTTTCCCCTTACCTATACAGACAGAAGTTATAAAGTTACCTCTATACATGTGATCAATAATAACATTAAATATTGCGTATTAAAAAGCAGAAAGAGAGAGAGAGGAAAAAATGTTTACAGGCCATCTGAAGCTCTGAGTCCCCCTCACAGGAACAGAACGAGTCAAACATTTGCATGAAAAAATGATCAAAAAAATCACATGGGATAAATAAGAGGTTGTATTTACATGCAGATGTCTAAAACCTATGCACAAAATTAATAACAATAATAATACAACATTTATATTATTGCTTGACATTCGGTTATGGCTAGAAGTTTTTTTCTTTTATTAATTTCAAAAACGTATGCTTTTTTTTGTCATTACTACGCCTGTGCTTTGGAGACTGAGATAATCGTTAAAAAATATGCCGTGAAACGTACAGATACAAACCTTTCAAAAGGAAGGGAAGGTAAAGTAAAGACTACAAATTTACCAACTGATCCTGTCTCTCTCAACCCACTGTAAAAGCCTTGTCTGGGATTCATCCTACATCTACAGTATGTATAAACATTAAGACACACTCATGTGGACACACACACACAAAAACGCATACACTCACATACACACACAAAGCTAGTAAGCAGTGGTTGGTTAGCCCACAGTTTGTTGTGTAAAATATTGCTTTTACATACATCACCCGACAAACAGCTAGAGGTCACTCTGCTTACACAATACAGATAGAAAGATACTTCAGATCAGAGGAATGGCCAAGTCTGGCACCAAAACGTACTTCGGCCTCATTGGTAATTGATCCCTTCTCTCTCCACCGGTCAGAAAATTATTGAGGAGGGATGGATGGGCACATCTAAAAAAACCAGCCATACTTTCATCCAAACACTGACGTCCCTTCTATTGCAATAAATAACATACCTATAGCTTTGCAGTACACAAAGAAAGATTCTTTGCAAAACACACATACAAGTTTCACCACAATGTAGAAGTTAAGTTGCTGTATAGCAGGGTCCGTGAATAAAGCGTGGTCCCAGGTTTGGCCACCCTGGGGCAGGGCAGGGTGGAGGGTACTATTCTTTCACCTAAGCGACGGACAATTTTCCACAATCATAGAGACGGTTATATCAGTGCTGAGAGAAGTAGGTGGAGCTCCCATATGCTGTCAATCACCGACTTGTATGAACCAATCAAAAGATTTTGCTCACCAGAGCAAAATGCTAAGACTGGTCAAATCAGTGTCTAGCCACTAACTAATAGCATGATGAACTGTCACGAACCCTGAGTCTCCAATCACTGTTACCTGTCTACCTACTCATTCTGTCATTCTGTACCCTGCTCACTTTCTGATTGGCATTGCTCGCGATCCATCCAAAGCCAAGACACCATCAGCTGAACTGAAACGGACAGCACCCGACAGAGGGAATGCGGTTTGAAAATGACGGCTTCATTCTCTGGGATTGCCGTGCTGAGGTGTGCTCGTCACACATTCATTCACGCGAAAGCAGGCGTTGTTTAGCACCAGTCGACTGAGATGACAATGAAAAGGTGGTTCGCCACAGTTTGTTCGAAGAGCTCCGGTTGCCGTGGCCACCCTTTTTAAACCCGTATTAGAAGTGGGCGACACTCACACAAAGGGGCAAAGTCTTGCACTGTGCTAAGCAGAGAGGGGAAATTCATTTGGCACGAAGCTGAGTAAGAGCCCACACCACGCTCAGGGCGGCTTTGTGACGACTCACGCAGAGAAAAGACTTAAAAAACACTTTCTTCCCAGCTCAGATCAAGTCAAAATCATAATGCTTTTTGCCTCAGTATTAGGTGCATTAGGTTTTCAGATTAATAAAATGTCAGTTTGTGTAGAAACACACGAAAAAACCTGGCAGCTATGATCCAGCAGAGGAGAGTCCTACCGGCTGATGCTGGCACAGGAGAGCTTGACTGATTTTCCGGCTGTTGCCACTAACTGGGATGTAACAGGATTCCGCCCCGACTGCTAAAGCCATCCTATCCAAATGCACTCTGATACACGGGCCCAAGTTTCTACATACAAACGGCTTGGAGATAAGAAACAGCAGGCCAACGCCATCTTAGCATGTGCCCACTGCTGCTGGGTGAATACTGTGCTACAAACCTGCCTGAGCTACAGGACTGCTGTCACATGAACCTTGCTATTAATGTTGTCCGGTGACTTTCAGGATTGATCAAAGTAGTTAAAAGTAAGAAGAACTAAAAATTTCATTACAATATACTATACATATAATTTCTGCTATTTTATTGCATGAAATAAAAAAAACTGGAATAAAACTATTTGAACACCTGAAAGTACACCTGCCAGACACCTGTTTGCACCTCGCATTAAAAAGAGAACGTTTGTCAGTTTGTTCCAGAATGAGATCTTCCTCCTGACTTAATGAGACCATATGCTTTATTTCCTGGCGTAGCTAAGCATACGTGGTGGACACACGGACATGTGGAGAGAAACATCCATCGCACAAAATGACCTCGACACTGTAATACTCATTTTCCCTGAGCAATTAATTTTCAGATTAAACAACCCTAATCTACCATTGGAGGTTCATATATACATGGATTGTCATTCACAGTTTCAGAGTGAGTTTCTGACTTGGATTCTGCTGATACCGGTGCTGACACACACCTGTCTGAATGGCACTGTGGACGTAAAATGTTACATGGGGGCTCTGGACGTGGGGTGTGGGCACCTCGCAGGGTATAGTATTGCTTCCATTTCACAGCCCAGAACAAAAGATGTATAAATATTGAACTATCTGGTTTTAGCCAACAAAGAAAGACCAATTCATAATTAAAATTTAGACACACAAATTTAGATACTGACCACGACAACATACTTTGAATCCACTTGAGTCTGCATGGTTTTAACTTACATACATCAGAACTATCTGGATGGAACATTAATAATGAATTCCACATATACATGTACATTTCAGCAGGGAGAGAAAGAGAACACTCTGGAAAAAAAACAGTCCAATAAACTCCATCCTAATTAATGTCTGCAACAATACATTTATATGGCGATCTAGAGTCTTTAGCCCAGGAACACAGTCAGTCATGTTCAATAGGTTTCAGTTCTGGTGTCTTATGCCTATGACCACTGTCAGTGGTTCTCACTATGTGATTCACTCACAGGCTCAGGTATGGTCTTCTTTCTGGCTGCAGTTAAAGGGAACCTTCTTAGACCTTAGACCTCTACACAAGAGCAACAACAACAAATACAAAACAGAAAACCGGAACTGAACAGAACTGTTTCGTAAAGAAAGTATAAAATACTGTTTTTTTTTTTTTCTTTTCACTCTTCCCTGAGGGTTAACATACACCACAGGCGTGTCGTGTACGAACAGTATTGCACTGCAGAGGACTGAGGACAATGTGCAAAAAAAAACAAACAAAACAAAAAACAATAAAATAAAATTATATCATAAAAAGTGTGACAAGCCGCTGAAACTCAAAAGTTTAACTGGTGCTACAACTCCCTAAACCAACAAAACACAACATCTCCACACCTCTCGCGACAGGAAAACTAATGCAAGCAGCGCCTATGGCACGTTCAGGCATGAATGATCAGACCTGCCCACAAAGGACAAATGAAAAGAACACCAACAAAACAACAACAACAGCAAAGCATTATGACAAAGCGCTCGTTGTACAACTTACTCTTACACCATTTTACACAAACGACACCTACGCTTAATTATTGCAAATATACCATTAGGGCTGTTTTTCAGCTCTCGCTGTCTTTCCCTCTTGATCATCTATTTTTATTATGGGATACAAAAATAGACGCTTTACAACCAGACAAGGCTTTGAAATCTGTTTCTCTCTATCTCCTTTTTAATGACAAATGTCACTGTTAGCCAAGACCTTACTGTAGAGAAGCAGTCACCGATGTATTTGCACACACCCTCCCATCCACACACACCACACACACACTCAAATGTATGGAAATTTAAACTGAAAAGAACCTTTATGGATCAGCTGGAAAGAGACAAAATTGTTCATCAGAACAGGCACGCTGCGCTCACGCTCCCTCCACCTCCCCTGTGATTGCTGTCTCTGATTCAGCCACTAGGTGGTAATGCTGGACAACAAATTTATCATTTCAATATCAAACACACAGCTCCAATATGTGGAGCTCATAAGCCAGTATCAGATGGGATGCTGCTGGGAAATTCAATTGCCTCAATGAAGTTTAAAAACTCAGTGTCTACAAGAGAGGGGCCACAGTTCAGAAGCTAATGTTTCATTGCTGGTTTATGTCTGATAGAGGTCCAAAGCCTGGTTGGTGGCTGTGTCTGGGGGCAGCTGTCAGGACAGACAACTTTAAAAAGCTGTTTCGGTTTCAGGATAACACCGAGCAGAGGGACACAGAGCAGTGAGATCACAGCTGGAGAGGGCCAAATGGTTTGACCAGGATGGTAGGATTGATTGATCAGGATTTTGCATACTTGTAGCCCTGTATTTAAAGAGCTATGGTGAACCACAGAGGTGTGGTAGACAGTGTGCAATGGGGTTGCCAGCCAAAGAGAGGAGGGCATCCAAACCAAATCAGCGATGTTACACGGCCAAAATAAAAGCTTTCATTGATGTCTGCTCCTTCATTAGCAAATTTATGCTAATGTTAAAGATAATGGTAATGAAGGAGTCCATTTCAGAATGCATGTTTTTTAAAGATGATTAAAAAAAGGAAAAATAATCACAAATGACAAATCGCCTGTGCGCTCTCTCTCTCTCTCTCTCTCTCTCTCTCACCCACTCCTTCATCCAATCACTCACTCACTTGTTGGCTTCCTCACCATACTCTCGTTTCACACCTTGCTGTCGGTTCTATTTTTACCTCAGCAAGCTGACATGGGACGCCTCTCTAAACTGTGGTGGGAGATGGGTGGGTGGGCCGTCTGTGGTCTAAGACGAGACCCAAAAATAATATATAGTTATGCAGCAACCTATAGAAAATAAAGGAGTTTTTAATCCAGGTGAGTTTCTGAAACAGCTTCAGGTGAGCTGAGACGGTCTTCTGACAAATAGCACAGTACCTTACAGTGATCTGTCTCTGAGTTTGTCTGAAGGAGAAGTAGTTTAGCCTCAATATGGTGACAGTAAATAGCTACTGTTGTTGTGGTCACTGCGCTTCCCCTAAACATTTTAAATAGCAAATTCTTGCTTCTTTTGTGTCAGCAACTCCTAAAACAGTGACATCCTATAACCTAAAACTACTGCAAGCTTGCTTTACATGTGGTAGTATGACTGCCGGTTTTCACACTGTGTGCAGTAATACTCAGAGTTAAGAAGCAATTGATTTACATTAACTGAGACAGACAGGTGTACACAACTGTCAATGTACACTATCTGTCAGGAGACAACAGTAAGCTACAGGATTGCCTCGTTCAGCCAGCCTAAGGACAAGCTAGAGGACTGCCTCATTTAGCTACCCTCAGGTCAAGCTAGAGGACTGCCTCCATTAGCCAGCTTCAGTTTGAGCTAATTGACTGCCTCACTTAGCTAGCCTCAGTTTGAGATAATGGACTGCCTTGTTTACAAAAAGCCACTTCCTGCTGTCAGTTAAACTGCAACCCTTGGGAACGGTTTGTGGAGAACAGTGATGAGCCTTTCTTTCAGAGTGAGGGTGAGTGAGGGTTAAAAGTGACTTTCTTGAATCTCCTAGAGTTTCCCTGCCCTCGAAAAAAAAACTCCACACAGAAAAACTCCCAGGAACCAGCAGCTTCCCCCAGGCCAGGCCTCTGCCACTGTGGTAAAACTGGTATCTCTTCTGCACATGCAACACGTCACAAGGTAACACACGAGTCTTAAAAAAACAGAGTGGTGCACTTAAAAGTGCCTTATCAATTCAACAATAAAGAATAGTCTAACTACTGATATCATACACATTATTTAAAATAGAATCTAAAAACATTACTTTTTCTGTATAGTAAGTACTTATGACCATATACCCTGTAGTACATTAAAAAAACAGGCGGAATGGACCCTTAAATTCTGTGGGTACCCCCAATTTAATGGGGACGACTCTCCAGTGAAGGATTAATAGCAGATGGCCTTACGTGATTTAACTACGCAACCGTGAAGGATGGAGCTCGTGACAGCTAAAGTCATCATGTTTAAACTAGAATTACCAGAATTCTACATTTAATTTAGACGATTGTCTGTAGAAAGGTGCATTCTCTTAACACCGCGGCAGACCAATCCAGCGCCCCCTGTGCTCTCCCTCTCTCTCCCCTCCCCCCCGCGTTCTGAGCACAGCACTCCAAAGGAAAAGTCAGCACAACACAAAAATCGGACAGAAAGGGGCTGAACTCGACCAGTGCATGCATATAGCTTCGCATTCAGTTTATAAGTGCTATACAGTTATGTGCAATACATTATAATTCAACCCATGATTTTTTTTTGCCTTTTCTCTGTGGTAAAGGAATAACCCTGGACAGCTCAGGTTGAGCTGTATGAAATATCTAACTGAATTTATTTTTCACGCTGAGGTAAATTGAGAAATTTGAATTAACTAAAGCATTGGGTATGATTATACAGATATTACATTGCTCTCAATGTGGTATTATTCTGTTCTCTGTATCCTGTGGAGTAAAATGACTCAAAACAATTACTGCCTCTTTGATAGTGGTTAGTACCAAGTGTGGGCCATGAGGACACCTTGAAAATATATGCATGGGAAGGCCAAGTTCAACTCTGAATAAAGAAAAGTCATAAAAAAAGCATTGTGTCTTTGATCTTCTCTCCTTTCCCTGTGGGCTACCGATCCCACCCATACTAAAACAAAGAAAAAAGAAACAGAACACATTTTCAGAAATGAACAGAAGAATAAAATACCCCCTTCCCCCCACCCACCACCCACCCCCGGTTTGTGCAGCGTGTTGGCTGTCCTGGTCTGGGCAGGGCACCAGTAAAGTGTCTCAGATTGATTCTGCTCTGCTTTCTCCGCACCGTCGCCAGCCCGTTACCCTTCCACAGGCATCGCCTGCTCAAAGTCCGAGCCGAAAAGCTCCTTGTAGAGGGGCGGGAAGTGGGCGCGCACAATGTCCGGGTATATTGCTTTGAAGGCCGTCAGCTTCTCTGTGTGCCTGCTGCACAAGGCCCGCAGTGTGGACACTTTGCATATCAACTGCGGAGAAAGGAAAAGATGGCGTGTCACGCATTCACTCCCACACACACGACGATACGACAAAGACACACGTTCCACGTCCTATTCTTCATGTTCCATTTCTGCATTGTTGAAGAAGGCTTTTTGAAATGCACAAAAATTCCACAAGAGTGCATGCTCTTAATTGCAGGCATACATGTTAAAAAAACAACATATGCATTATATTCAGTGATCCAACATAAAGAGTTTCCTGGGCATCAACCATATGCCTTGGCCTGAGGAGATGAATGTGGCAGATACCATCAAATGTGGTAATGTGGCAGCCCGCCTCGAAAAAGAGGGGGCCTGTCACACCCCACACAGGGAGAATGGGGGATCTGCGATACCTTCGTCAGGATCCCGTCCTCCCTGTGGTTCTTCTGGAGGACGTGCTGAAGGGCCAGCTGGATCTTCTGCTGCAGCTTCTCCACCTTCACCTTCTCCTGGAGCCAGGAACGATCTGCAGGAGGGGGGTGGAGGTTAAGGTTGGTCACTTTACAGCTATTACCAATGCTGCTGGACAGAATGCAATTAGGACTCCAGGCTTGTGTCTAGGGGACTGTAGGCTGTAAACCCTAGAGATGGGCCTGGAGGGTGGAGACCTTGTACCTTTGAGCCAGGTACACAATTGGATAATATGCAAAGTGTAACCTACGTACTAGGCAGCTAAGTAAACAATATTTAATACCAGCACTATTGTGTATATAGGGGAAAAATATGGCGATGAACAGTATAATCTTACAGCAGAGGGATGTTCAGGCGGTTTTCATATGTACATAGGCTAATTTGACAATGCAACAGTTGGTGCGTATTTGTGTGCGCAGAAATGTCCATCATGGAAAGAGTGGGGTGGGACACCGCCAGCGACACACCAGCTCAAGTGACCCCTGAATGGTGGAACGCTGGGGTAGAAGTTGCGTACCTGCGGACATCAGCACGAACGCGGAGAACAGGGCAATCTCATCCTCTGACAGGTGCATAGAACACAGGTTCTTTCCAAACTCAAAGACGGAGCTGATTAAGTCATCACAGCCTGCCACAGTAAACAAAGAGAAAGAGACAGATAGATGTGTGATTTTGGAAAAAAACTCTTTATTTAACAGCTGTCAGAAAAGAGCATGAATAAAACAGGAAAAAGTGCCGTTTCACTTTGAGTCATAGAGAGGTAGAGAGGCAGACAGACACACACGCACACACACACTGCCAGGCATATGCACACATGCACTTACACACAGACATGCACACGTACATGCACATAAGCATGCAGACAAAATCACATACACAAAGACACACACATACAAATTCAGAGTTAGACACACAGACATCCATAGGTGTGCACACACTTCACTCCACCAGTGACAAAGACTCACCTAAGGACTTGAAGACATCAGGCCCTGCGTACTTCCCATCGAAGTAGACTGTGTTGTTCTGAGAGTCGTAGGCACGACACATTCTCACAAACACAACCTCCAGAGAGCCTGGGGAACACACACACAGAGTACATTTATTTACCCACAATGCACTGCTGTTAATCACCTGGTTGAAGGGACCACTTTCTCTGAATTCATCTTCACCCCATACAATCCATCACTGTCAGCTGAAATTTACTAAGAATACTGATGTCATAGATCCAACAATTACCTTATCCCAAAGTATATTCCATAAATGTTAATAATATTAGAGTTTATGCCCTTTGTATAAAGTATGATGATTTATGACTGGATTCAATCAACAGTTAACCTTAACTTTGACTCACGATTAAATGTTCAAGTCTTCAAGTGAACTGAACTTTATTCACAAGCGGTTTAGTGAATTGAGCAATCTGAAACTGAATGGGGAAAAAACTGTGTTTGTATTTAAAAATAGTAACAGTTGCATTTAATTGTGAATCAAGATTAAGGACAGATCCTGACTGAATCCAGGCCACATTGTCCTTATTGGTGTTTATTCACTCATCTAACTGGTTTACAGTTACAGCTTCAGGGGCGAAAACATTGATTGTTTTATACACTTGATGTCGACAATCAAAGACCCACATCAGATTGATCTACATATGTTCAGAGAACATCACCTTAAGTTAAAATGTATAAAAAGTGCAGCTGATTAGAAAGTGGCATACATCAATTTATTGTGTAGAGAAACAGTGATGCTATATATCTCTACACTGGTTAAAGCATTCAGACAAGCCCTGCCACAGTCTGTGGCTTTATGAAGCAGTAAAACTGGATTACAAGATAAAAGGGATGTGATCAAAGCCATTACAGTGCTTCATGGGATGGCTACGGCATAAATTGCATGATCCCGAGTGCGCCTGTATCAGTAATTCATCATCACCACATGTGCTTCTGTGAATGGGATCCAAAGAGAAGCATGGCATAAATGCCCCTGTGAGCTGAGCTTCTGTTCAGTGCATGCAGGGTGTGTGTGTGTGTGTGTGTGTGTGTGTGTGTGTGTGTGTGTGTGTGTGTGTGGGTGTGTGTGTGTGTGTGTGTGTGTGTGTGTGTGTGTGTGTGTGTGTGTGTGCGTGTGTGGTTCAGTGGTTTGCCCCCTCCTCCAATGAGAGCAGCGACTGCAAAGCACTGTTCTGGACGGCGTGGGAAACCAACACTAACGGCAAGAGCTGGCGGCTCGACCACCGGCGTTTCCTTTGTTACGCGTCTCACGCGGCGCCACACACCTGCTGTTTACAGCAACACAAAACACCAAGGCAGGCCCGCAGCAGAGACACCCCAAACCTCGCTGTGCCCTGCGTGAGAGGCGTCGCTTCCTTAGAAGCGATGTCTTTCTGACAACGACCTCAGTGCACTCTCATTAGCAGCTCCGACACGCCTTGCTGTGCAACACCCCGATCTGAGGGCATTCGTACAGACATGCTAACTGGCTAACACGCTAAACCTCATTACCCTCCATGAGGACCTTGGGGGGGCAGAGTGGTGCAGAGCAAAGCACCGGGGCATGAGGGTGCAGAGAGGTGATGCTTGCACCCGTGGCTCAGCACAGCCAATCAGGTGAGAGCAATAGGTATCACAAATTAATTCAAAACTGTGGCGGGCAGCCTGAAAATGAAAATGATGAAGGAAAATATCTATTTTTGGAAAAAAAAAAACACAGTTCAAGATTTGATTATAAATATTGATTCGATTTTAAAACAGTATTGACTACTTTTGTCCTTGGTTTATTCCCTGACCAGCCAGGCTCATCTCCCACTGGAATGGTAAAGCAGTGGTTTGCGTGAAAGTTTGCTGTTGCAGTTGATTGCTGCAGATGCTATTAAAGACTGCCCACTGTCTCCCCCACTCTGCCAGTGTTTAAATAGCCTCCTTACATCCTGTGCCATCCTGCTCGCCCGCCCACCCTCTCGCCCTCTGGCCCCCTCACCCTGGGTCACGGTGGCTGGACTGGCATACCTGCTTTGAGGAGCACGATCTGGTCGTTCTGACACAGCTCCATGAAGCCGTCGATGCGCTTGGCGAACTCCACGACGTACTGAATGGCCTCGGTTATTTTGATGGCGCAAAGCTGCCACATGACCTCTCGGGGCTGCAGGAACAGAAGAATGAAACAAACTTCATCTTTGTGGAGGTTAGGGTAAGGGGGAGTGTGGTGTAGTGGTAATGAGAAGGGCCCGTATCTGAAAGGTTACTGGTTCAATGTTGCTGGGGCACTGCTCTTGTACCCTTGGGCAAGGTAACCCACAACTCCCTCAGTAAATATCCAGCTCTATAAAGGGATAAAATTGAAATCTACATGTGTGTTATTTGCTCTGGATGAGAGCATCTGCTTATTGACAAAAAATGGAGGTGCTGTGTTGTGTTGGCAGAACTGGCAGAATGGCGACCCATAGTGGTGAAGCCTGGGAGTGCGGTACCTTGTTCTGGTAGTTCTCCACCTCCTCCTGCAGGAAGGCCTGCCAGGTCATCTGTTGCAGTTCCTCTCTAAGGTACTGACATGTCTCCACATGGGACTTGGAGATGTTCTGGGCCAGGTGTTCTGCAACAAAAATGAACAGTGACATTATGACACAGTTAGAACTACCCTCCTCACAAAGAGAATCAGAATGGGTTCACAGCTGAACTGCTCAACAACAACATAGTATTTATATACAGAGCCTTCAGGAGACAAGACTGTGTGTGTGTGTGTATGCATGCAGGAAGCTGGGTGTTAATGTTTCCTTATGCTTCCTTCAGGAGGCACATAGCTACAAAGACAAATAGAGTGATGTCACAAATGAAGAGGGGGTTGGGGCACACATGCAACATAACTCATAATAGAATGTACAGTTAAAAAAATCCCTGTTTTTTTAATCTATTGGTTAAAAGGGAGAGGGTTCCCAAGCGCCAGGGGAGCCTATGAAAAATGATTTCCCTCGGTGCGTGCCCTGCTGGATCCTGATTGGCCCTAATTAACGGAAACTAATTATGAAGACAGGCGCTCGTTAATGAGTCTGGGAGATGAGTTTTCCAACCTCCTGCTATTTTAAGCTGCCTTTTGTCTTAACCCCTCCCCCCTCCCAGTTGTGCTTTTCCTCCCCACGACCCTATCCCTCTACTCATCCCCCCTACCCCCCATCCCTCCAACCAGCCACCCTTACCCCCTAACCCCCCAGCCCCACCCCCCCACACACATCAAACAGTGCTTTTCCTCCCCATTACCCTTCCTCTGTTCAACCTCCCCACTCCTCATCTCTCCAACTTGCCACCCGTACCCCCTCATTCACTCTCCCCCTCTCACCTAGCTCAGCCATGGACACGGTGGGGGAGGTGTCCCCGTTGCTGAAGGAGCAGTAGGGGTAGAAGCCGGACCCCGGGGGGAAGTCGCAGATGGGCTCCGGCTTGATGCCGTTGATGTCCAGGCCGGACTGGTCCGGGGAAGGCTGGATGTCCAGGTAGAAGCTGCTGACGGCGGAGTCGGCCTTGCTGCCGTCGGGCGTGTGGCCCTCCATGTAGCCGCTGAGGTCCTCGTGCAGCTCGGTCAGGCCGTTGGCGGCCAGGCCGTAGGTGGGCGTGAGCGGCTCGGCCTCGCCCGGCTGCTGCTGGTGGTCGCGCTGCTGCTGCTGCAGGCGGTGCTTCTGCACCTCCGCGTACAGGCTGTCCCGCTGCTTCTTAGACATGCGCCCGAACTTCACCGCTGCGCAGGGCGGAGAAACGGATGAATGAGTGCCAACTGCTGCACACGACATGCACCTGCTTCTGCACAATACAACAGGGTCTCCCAGTCTTACCGTATAAACCATGCAACACTCCCCGAAGTAGTACAGCATCTAAGTATCGCTGTAACACTCCCTGTGTTAAAACAGGGTCTCCAACTCTGTCTTGTACCACCTCAATCCCCATCCCCTAACATCTTCTTGTACTTGCTGTTTATCTTATGTGTAGTATTGCAATGTGTTTTGGATTCTGTGATCCAAGTGACTGCGATGTATGATGGAATACTTCCCTTGTCTAGTCAGGTTGGACAAGTTACCTTGAATAGTTGAACGCTCACACTCACTGGTCTGGGAGTGTTGTTAGCCTGGTCTGACACTGTTGCTCATTCAACTTGAATGGATACATTTCTGTTCTTTTGCACTGGAAGACACCCTGGATAGGAGTGTCTGCTAAACGAATGTAATGTAATGTAATATAATGGATAAATCCTTACTGTATGAGCTGGAACAGCCAGTAAAAACTAAAGCGTAAAAACTAAACGGCCAACTGCCTAAGAGATTGATCTATGTACACTGACTGAAGACAGTGAGAGACGTATGTCACCTGACTGGGCATGAAACCACTCCATTACGTCTGATGTGAATCAGGCTAACTCCTGTACTCCCAGCTGCCATTTATAGCTGCTGTTTTTCTTCCGCGGTGGCGGTGAGGACATGTGGCACGCTCCGCTGCCGGTCTCGGAGGAGGCAGAGCGGGCAGTGCCCTATCAGCGGGGCGCTGCGCGTGGCACGGAGGCAGGACTAACCTTGCCCGACTGTGCCCGTGAGCAGCCGAGAGACTCAGAAGGACTGGCCTGCTTGGAGCTCGGAGTTCTGCACACAACTGTCCTTGAACTGAACTGTTGAGACTGCGATTTTTTTCGGCTTTCTAACATGCTAGTACCGAGCATATTTTAATAACTTAGGGTAACTCAGAAAAACATACCTACAAGCATTGCTATATGAATGCAGACATTCAGAGCCATTAAACCAAAAGTAATGACTCGTTACTGGAGCTAGACACATTTAAATCTGCATTAGGCATTTACCAGATTCTCTTATCCAATGCAGGTTAGCACACACAAAAAGCAGATGAACCCCCAACCCCCTATAGTACCTACTGTCCTGCAACATGCCTCCCAGTCTCTACATGCTGTTCCAGGACCTACGCCCCAACCCTAGGGCATGCCCCCGTTCACTGTACCTACCCTTTGCATACCCCCACTGCCCCAAACCCCTTGCCCCCGCTGTACGTACCGTCCCGGGACATGCCCACGGCCAGGCACTTCTGCAGCCGGCAGTGTTGGCAGCGGTTGCGGCTGGTGCGGTCGATCAGGCAGTTCTTCTGCCGGGGACAGGAGTACGCCGCATTGCTCTGCTGGCTCCTCCTGAAGAAGCCCTGCCGTGGAGGGAGAGCGGGAGAGCGGACGCACGTGAAGACTGGGACACATGTCTCTCTTCACTCAACACAGTGGAGAGAATGTACCATACACCCCTAACACCGCACAGTAAAGGGAATACACTACACACCCCTCACAGAACATAGAAGAGAGAACACACTATGCACCCTTCACAAAGCACAGTGGGGAGAACATAACATATACCACCCACACAGCACAGAAGAGAGAATATACCACACACCCCAAATGCAGAACAGTACCATACACCCCTCACACAGCTTAGTGGAGAGCATACACCATACGCCCCTGACATAGCAAGAGTAAAGCAAATATACCATGCATCCCTAACACCCCACAATAGAGGGTATACAAATGTAACCCTTACATACGGTGATGCACAGAATGCCTCTCACACAACACAGTGAAAAGAATGCAACATGTCCCCCTCAAACACCACACTGCAGAATATTCACCACACGCCACAAACACACTTCAGCAGTGGGAATACTGTACATAAAGAACACACCCATCATACACTACAGAGGAGGGAATGCACTTCTCAATAAACACGGAATCCATACAGCAGAATCATGTGCCACGGCCCCTAGAGCTCAGGGTCAGAGCTGTGTAAAAACTTAGGCAGTGTGTTGAATGAAAGGCGATGAGTGGTTTGAGCAAAGTAGCCTACAGTATGAGGAAGGGGCGTGGCGATGAGGTCAGCGGCACCATTAACGCGGCTCGGTCACGGATTCACGTGAGGTCGGCCCACCCATCTGACGCCTCATCTCCATCTGACAACTTCCCACTTAATGAATTGATTCCCGCGCATCATTTACATACCCCATTCCTCCGCTCGATACACATATGTCTTAATTAGTTGCTCGTTGGCTGTTTAATTACAAGAAAACAGCTGACAGCTGCCAAGTCGCTATCTAATGGCAGCCATTATGGTAGCGGGGTATAACCGTCTGCGACAAGCAGGCCTTTTCATAATGCTGTGATTTATGGTCCAAACTCATGTACTTGCGCATATCATTAAATGCCTCTGCGCCGGACGTAATGAGCAATCATTAAAGCGACATTTCAGCAGTTTATTCTGCGGCTCCCGTTTCACTCAAACGGCTCACTCTGCGAGAGGGAGCTCGGTGTCGCCGCTGGTGAGAGACCCTGTCTCTCACACCAGACGAACAATGAAAGATACGGCGGCCGCCTCCCGAATACTAATTACATGCCTGGCGAAGAGAAGGGGAGAAAAAACACACAACAAAAACTCCCCTTTCCTGAACAGGTGCAGCCTTGGAAACCCTACAAACAACGCTTTTTTTCTGGAGAAGACAACATGCCTCATTATAGGAAACAGTTAACAATCTAGTGTGATTCAGAACAGCTTGTTTTCCTCATTTGGGAGCAGACACCCCCCACTCCATCAAAAAAAACAAGTATGAGAAAATTTCAAAGAGGGTAAAACCGCAAACCAGTCTGTGAAAAGCCGAGTAAGTCGTTACCCCCAGCGAATAGCTGAGGGCTGTGTTGCTGTCACAGCAGCGAGTGGGCCTACTCGACCGGCTTGATAATGATATTTCCTACTGCACCTCTCCGTTCTTTTCTGAAGCTCCTTCAGCGTTTCTCAGAACTCGAGCCGAAATCTCCGCGCGCGCTCAAAGCGCTGAGTCACAAAGGCGAGCCGGTGATGCAAGCGAGAACAGGAGAGTGCGGGCGAAAGAGTGTCAGATGGAGTGGGCGGGGCCAGGCCGGGGCGGATCTTACCTTGCATCCTTCGCACGTAATGACACCGTAGTGGATTCCTGATGATTTATCGCCACAGATCTTGCAAGGAATTATTTCGATTTGAGCTGTAGAGAGAGAGAGAGAAAAGGGAAAGGCAAAACTGTCAGAGTCTGTCAGCTGCCACATCAAAAGACCTCCAACGCAGCTGAGCACAGACACTTGAAAACAATAGTTAAAACCGAAAAAAACAAATATGTGGGAACTTGCTCATTTTCTTGGAACCCACTGCAAAATAAATATCAAAAGAAATCTAATGCATCAAATAAAAGAACGGAATGGAATTAGGAGAGTTTGTGCTGTTTAGCATTCACTGACATCGGCTGACTCTATTTTCTATTTTTCATGTCAGGCATGTCAAACAATCACATTTAAGCACTACCTCTCTTCTTAATTTCTGTCCAAACTCCAGATTCAATTCACACACTTCATTCTTTACATATATTTGTATGAATTTGTCTGTTTAAATATTTATATTTTCTTTCCTCCTACATCACCTGTAAGTTTCATCTGCAACTGCAAAACTTATGTTTAAAGAAAATGTTAAAAGTTGCTTATTCATCCATGTCTCTCAGCAGGGAGAACAGAGGGCACCACAGGTGAATTGAATTGGAGTCCTTCTCTGCTCATTTATGAAGTGGCCACTTTGTACTCTAAGAAGTGAATCTGGTTAACCGTTCTATGTGCACAGCGTCTTTCACATTGCGGTTACACAAATAATGAAACCCACAACCACCTGCTATTCCTATTATGCAGTAGCAGACTGGATCGACACACAAGTTCCGGGGCTTTCAGCGCGGCAGTTCAGTCAAGCGGTGTGAAAAGGGCCGCCTCAATGAGGGGGGAAGAGCTTTAGTAAATGTCAAACCTTCAACATCAAAGCCCTGAAACATTCCCCCCTACCCTTATGAAATGCCCCCGCTCGGAGTCCAGAAATCAGACTTCTGACCACATGAAGCAGAAAAAAAATTCCCCACTGCAACCCCCTCACACTCTCCCTCCCACTGAGGAAGGGTTTGTCCCATGCAGATGTTTGGCGTTGTGAGAGCTGGTACTTTCAAGTGAAGATGCTCTCAAAGTCCTGCCATCGTAGAGCGCCTTGCTCTGGAAGCCTGGCATGCCCCACAGAACAGCGCACTGGGGGGAACATGTCGCCCTTGCCCCAGGCCGTGCACAGAAGCCTGTTCTTACCCGGTTCCACCACTCTACAGAGCACACAGGCTCTTTTCACTTGATGAAGGCTACTCTCCTGTACTGTGTGGGTTCATCATGAGGGCTTTCAACAGGCTTAAATGTTTATGTGTTTATACTGTGCGCACACCAATAAGGGCAGACATTTAAGGAAAATGACCCGACACCTCTGTCCCTCCATGCATGGAGGAAACACGCAGATCAATCACAGGGCATCATCTCGTCTCCGCCCCCTCTGACGCAGGGAGAGCGTTAGAGTGCCGCCATTTCAGATGCACACAGGACAAGACAAGCCACGGCCCGAGACTGACTGAAGGAAACACCCATAATGCCGTGGCTCACTGTGGCCCACACACCAGTGCAGAATCCCGCAGAAACACTGTGCCTTGGACGTCTCTCGCCACTCTCAACCCCTGCTGCAAGCATACAGATGCCATCTGCAGAACACGGGGGAACACAGTTACCCGCAGTATACAGTCCAAACCACATGTACCCATAAACAGTTCATGTGTATTGTACATATATTACTCTTATTAAGTCATTTGGCTGATGCTTTCATCCAATACAAATACAATACAAAGTGAACCTAAAAACTTAATACATACAGAGCTCAGCGCTGAACACATCAACATATAATAGCCCCATTCACAGCACTGGAATAAAAATGACATAAATGCTCCGTATATATAGTGAGTGCAGTACCAGATACCACACAATGAGAGGACACAAATAAAAGGAAGGAGTGTTATGCTTGGGCAGGAGAGCCGAGGTGCAGTCTGAAGAGGTGGGCCAGCAACTCTGCTGTTCTACCTGCTACGGGAATCTTCTTCTGCCTCATTAGAGCCAGAACAGAGGATGCAATTCCCACTCCGTGTGAAGGGGAGGGGTGGCCAGGAAACCTGAAGTTGAGAAAGGGTGTGCATGGTCTGAAATGTACCTATATTATTCTTTAATTAGGAACAGCACACACACTCAACCTGATGTTGATGGTTGTATATGGGACACAAGCCTTTGATGCAGCAGTAAAGACATTTAGGCTTTAAGACGGCCTTCAGGAATCACCTTCTGCCCCTTGCCATGAAAGTGCACTAGACTTCCATAGAGGAAAACAGAACTGTATTCCTTCAACGCACCTCGAAATCCAACTTGGCGGATATTGATTTCCTCAAATAACTCCCCCCCCCCCCGCACTTGCTGGGCCTTCGACCAAAACCGCAAGGACCCATTTCATTCGGCTGCCTGTAATCTGCTGGAAAATGCCTTAGGGGATGCGCTTTTTCAAACAGCTGAGCTGCTGCCTCTTCACCAGTGACTGCGCCATTCAAAACTGTTATCCCTCAGAAGTGCTACCTGCCGTCAACGGCGTCCCTGCAATTCTGGACTCCCAGCTAGCGTGGCTCACTAGTCACCAGTATCTGCCCTGTAAACACTGCATTAGCGTACGCTTCGTTTGGAGAGTCGGCTGAGACGGACGTATGCTGCCATACTGCCAATTACACACCGCACTGTCTCCCACTACGCTCTCAAACCATTCAAGAGCGTTGTGAGAAACAGAACCAAACCACTGCTTACAAGAGAAACCCTACACAGTTTGTTGAATTCTCTGGTGTAATATTAGGTTTGTGCATCTTGTAAGAAGGGGTTTGAGCCAATGATAAAATGGGCAGGAAAAAAACACCCCCTCAACCCCCCTGCACAGAAACACATACATGCGTGCACACACACACACACACACACACACACAGTCACACACACACACACACACACACACGCATGCACATACACACACACACACACACATACACACGCGTGCACATACACACACACACACACACACACACGCGTGCACATACACACACACACACAGTCACACACACACACACACATGCACACACAGATGATCTCTGAGATTAACGCTTCATTTTGGGCCTTTGTGCTGCCGCCGCAGCATGTGCATGCCTGCTGCGCGCCCCTGTGTTTGCATTTTCCTGCGCTCCTCTGAGTGAATATTAACGGCGCCATTGTATTCGCACTCCCTTAGCATTTTCAGCTTCATTACTTACATAATTTGCTCTGACATGCACTCACAACAGCTTGAGCGTGCTGTAATTACGGCTGGCCTCAGCCTGGCAGCGGGGCTGCACTCGCAGGGACCGGCCAGCAGGGAGCACTACAGCGCAGGTGCTGCCTCCTCTGAGCACTGGGCCTGCTTTACTGGCCATTTTTTAAATCCCTTTTTCCTTTTTTTGGGTTCTGAGCGAAGGTGCCACACTGAGATACCTCTATTTCCTCTGAAGAGCCAGGATTGGCTGCCCACTGGTGGACACATGATAGGCTAAGCCTCATCAGACACAGGAGAGAGGAGGACACGGTGTTAGGGCAAATACAAATGGTGGGCGGAAAATTCTGTCAATGTCAAAATTAAAAGGGAATCTCTCACACTGGCTAATGACATCAAACTGTGGGCAACAAGTATGACTATGCTAGCCTCACACTCACTGAACTCCCTTCTGTAGCAACTTTAGAAGAGCAAATTGTCTGTCAATCAAAGGACACCAGGAAGAGGGTCCAGACATTACAGACAACACAGTGAACACCACATTAAATAAAGGTTCAATCTCATTCTGAGTCAAAGAAATGACCTGTACTCATGTGCACTTTAAAAACATCTCAAATTTGGATCCGCACCTATCTCAGTTTTATTCACAAAGCTCTCCCTTACAGTCAGCATTAGACCGTGCTTTCCCCTGTAAATACGGTTTGCTGCTCGTCCTCTTGAACAGGGATGCGGTGAGGCTCGTGAGGCAACACTTCAAATGCAGAGTGGGGGTTTTTGTGTAAACGGCCACAGGGGACCTTCCCTGACAGAAAGCTGTGGGAGCCGCCTGGGAGCTGAGGATCAGTGAGTCAATACCTATCGACACAGACAGTCGCGCGCTGTGACTCCCCTGTGAAACGACGCCTCGCCTCGCGCCCGACCTTGCCGCCGGCGCTGGCCCGGCTTCGCCCCAGCCGGGCTCGGTGGAAAGACTGCGCCTGCTGTTCTCCACATCAAAGAGGCCTGCAGAGTGTCTCGCCGTGGTCCTGCTTCTGCTACGGACGGGGCGCACGACACTCTTTGCCATCCAGGTTGCCTTGCACAGCCTACATATCGGCCATTTTACACAGCTGTGTGTCTCTGGGTTAGGTACCTTGCCCAGGGGGACACCAGCAATGCCTCATTGGGGAATCAAATCGGCAACGTTTGGGTCACATGCTCCTTGACTAAAATCAGCTCCATTAAGTGATTTTGTCTCTGGCTGTGTTCCTGTCACCACCAACTGTCTGAGTGGTTGGGGCGTGGTCCCCCTCGAGGTGCTGGCATGCCCTCTCGTCCTCATTCAGAATTGCAAACGAAGAGATCTGACAGCAGGAGACCCAACTCCTTCCTCCCTAAAGATTGCATGTGAGGGGACAAGCATCTCTCCTGCACTGCAACCAAGAGAAGGCTGGGACTCTGTCAAGACTTCGAGAGAGAGGCGCTCGCTTCCTCCACTCGTTCGCGCTGACATCAGCATCACACAGAGAGGCGTCTTAGCGCGCGCGTTTATCCTGTCACCACTTAAAAGCGCCAGCCGTTAATTTGCACCCAGACAGCATCATTTGGAGAGGATTCAAAGTGCAATGTTGACACAATACAAGAACGTATAAAGTCAATTTGCTAAGACTGTAAAATTCAGCCGTGACTTCTCCGAGCTAATCAGCTCCTCGTGGAAAGATAGCTGATTAATATTTTTTTTCCCCAGTTTTACCGGAGGTACCCCCTCCGTTTTGCACACAATGCACTCTGAATCCTGCCATGTTAGTGTTTTACTAAGTAGCTGAACTATTTTGCTTTGTGCAAACTGAAACATCTGTGCATTCAAACTGTGGGTGTAAAGTAATTTCCGTTAGAAGAGGACAAACACACACACACACACACACACACACACACACACACACACACACACACACACACACAGACCATTGGTTGTTTCACTGTTGATTTTTTGTGGTGAGATATTAGCCCACGGCAAAAGCCCGCCCTGGTAATTCCCACGGCAGACTTGAAAACTTGACCTATTGAACTGACCTTTGAGGCTGGAGATTATCTCTAACACAAGAATATCCCTGGCCATAACAGCATGGCTCTGCTGAAAGCCTAGCTGATCACAGGCCTGAATATGTGGCCTTTGAGTTGTTGAACAGGTAGGCCTGCAGGTGCAGAAAGGCATTGTACTTCTGACATGGCAACTTAATTCACCAGTGGCTTTGCCCTTTTGTCTTCATAAGACAACATAAATGTACCCACAGCCTGTACCCAGTTAGGGCCTTTTGTTGCATATAATTGTGTGTGTGTGTGTGTGTGTGTGTGTGTGTGTGTGTGTGTGTGTGTGTGTGTGTGCATATGCATGTGTATGTATGAGAGTGACTGTGTGCGTGTGTGTGTGTATGTGTGTGTGTTCGACTGCGCAAGTGTATGTGCCAGAGTGTCTATGTGTGTGTGTGCGCGCGCGTATGCGTGTGCTTGCTGACATCTGTCAGTGACCAGATGACATACAGCAAAGGCCTGTTGTTAGGCTGTTATGTAAGAGATTGGATGAAGACACAGAGACCAAACAGAAGACAGCATTATGTGTGTAGATTAACAGTGCCTCTTGAATCCAGCACACAGGGTGTCTGCAATATAAAAAATTCACAACCGGATGCATGCTAAGAAATAATGTAGGACTGAATGGTGTTCAGTATATTCCCACATTAATACATTTCACCATTTCAGGCACGTATGTTTACCTGAAATGACAGGGCAATCATTTCTCCCACTCTCATCCATAAAAAAATAGGTTCTTATGCAAGTATAAAAAAGAGCAAGGTTTCAACCAATCCTTTCCTTGCAAAGTGAACAGTGACTCATGTTATTACATATACGCAAAACATAATATTGCCTTTAGGCTGTGGAGATCAACACTACTTTCATCAACAGGGAGAATAAATTCTAAATCAATACCCATGAAATTTGGAATAGGGACCTAAGTCGGGATCACCGCCATCTGAATCCAAAACGCTGTTTGGGCACCGCTGTCGTGCCATGTAAGCGAGCATGTAATATTTCACATTCCCAGCAGAGCTGAAAAGAAAGGTTATTTGAATGTCAGAGGAAAAGGACACCAGCGAAGAGTACAGACAGAATCGCATAAATCTGTAATTTGTTTGGGGATTGTCATGTGTTGGCATAACATCGCGTGGCGCGTCTGACAAGCGGCCGCTTCGCTCGAGGTCTGCGAAAGAGCGCTTTTAAAAAACACAGGCTTATCTTTTCAATCGCTGCGCTGGTTTTCTCTCTCTCTTTTTTTCTCAGACTCGAGCTTTCACCTGGGGAATTCCGCGAATCGTTACTGGAATCAGGCAACGGTCTCTTTCTGAGATGAAAAAAAGAGAGGGGAAAGAAGCACAACCTCGAGATCAGAGAGTGAAAACGCAGACAGAACGCAGAGAGAGAGAGAGAGAGAGGGGCGCGGAGAAAACGACTCCAAACCGCCGGTGCACCAGCTCATGGGCTCCCTGTGAATCAACACGGGCCCAAAACGCATGCCGCTACAGCCACCACGGGACGCCTCCCCTGCCAAAGCCAGGTTTGGGGAAATTTCTTAAATTTGGTTCCGCACCGCACCGTGGTTCCTTTCATGCTGTCAGAAGGACTCAGTTGGCACACAGGTCTCTGTGCTTGGCCCAGGGCTGTTTTGGGTTTAATTCATGCGTGTGTTTGCGTGTGTATGTGTGTGAGACCATTAATATTTCAGCACCCGGCGATTCAAGATGCCATTAAAGCCGGTGCCGTCTACTCATTTCTCTATTTACTCCTCTCATATGCAGAGACGCGTTCTGATACCCTCTGAACACTGGAGAGACAGACAGAGAGAGAGAGAGAGAGAGAGAGAGAGAGAGAGAGAGAGAGGGAGAGAGGGAGAGAGAGAAGGGGAAATTATTCACAAACCTCCAGAGAACCTCATCACCATATCTCTCCCTCCCTATCTATTTCTCTCTCTCTGTCTCTCTCTCCCTCCCTGTCTTCATTCCTACCTCTCTGTCTCTCCCTCCCTGTCTCCCCCTCTCCCTTGCTTTCTGTGTCTCTCCATCTCTCTTTGCATCTCTGTTTCCCTCTCTCCCTCTTGCTGCTGGTGGAACAGTAATTGGGCCTCTAATTTATGTGTTGTCGTGTTGCAGATGGACGAGATTCCTGACTGAGAGACCGTGCGTTCGCACTCCAGGGGATACAACAGAAGCCGGGGGTTTACAAAGCATACGAGCTCCTCAATTCGGAGCAGGAGTGCCGTGTCTCTCAGCCCCCTGCCCCCCACCCCCGGCCCCCAGCCCCCAACCCCCCAACCGCTATTCTGCGTGAGTGCTGGCAGGCGAAGCTCCTCGTTTTGAGTAGGGGGGACTCCCGCGCCCTCCTGCTCTGCACAGAGTAGTGACAAAGAGCACAACTCTGCCCCAGGAAACACAGGCTCATGGTCACCTTGCTGGACAGGCAGAGAGGTGCAGTAGATATTACCCTCTATCCTCCGCCCAACAACCCCTGTTCCCTCCTCCCCTTGATCAGAGATTATGCATTTGCTTACACAGGTGTGCTCTGGCCAGCTACAGAGCAGCCAGATCTGCCCTATGAAACCTTAGAACTCCACAGTCAACAGTCTACCATTGCAATCAGACATCATTCTCCATTTACGAAACTAACCTTACTAGTTTCAGTGTTAAAATTAAGATAGATACATAAATACTGACAGAGGAATAGAATACAAAGTATGAATGAACATACGTTTAACATCAAATAAACATGCATTAATAATATTATCTGGGCAGGCAACATATAACCACAGAGTGACAGCTAGGATAGAATTAAAGTGAGAGTGTCAAAAAACATTTAAGATCAAATAAACATACGTTACTGAGTTGATTATTACATACAGCTGCTGCTATGTTATGTATGATTTCTGCCACGGTGCACTGCAGTTTAGGAGAGTGTAGTGAACTCTCCAGGGTTCAGCAAGCCATGGCTAAGGCCCTGAACTGGGATGGCCTGTTGGCAGTGTGCATTAAAAGAGCACCGCACAACCCCTACTGCATCCCCACCCACCCCCATCTGCCCATAATCCAGCAGCCTGGCTTTCAAAATAAAACATGAGAATAAATGAATAACGAATCCTTCAAAACATCGGCTGCAATTACCCAAGGGAACCTTTACGTAAAGGCAATGATGCACGGGGGAGTACGTACCACTGAGTGCGAGTCACCACGCTATGCCAATAATTGAAGCATTATAGTGCAGTGCTGCATGAGATTTGATTGTTGCTGTGGTTTCACACCATCTACTAGGGGTCGACCGATATGGTTTTTTTCAGGGCCGATACGATAATGATTGTCTGTGACAAAAAGAGGACAATAACCGATATTTCAGGCCGATATTTGAATGCTTTTAACATGTTTTTTTTGTGTGTGTGTGTGAAAAGAAATAGGCTGTGACAACATGGACTGCATTGTAATATTGACGTTGCGGGTAAATTTCTCTACGGTTATCTTATTTTGGCTATGCAGCAGATGCCTATTCCTATTTCAAAAGCATTCAATTATCAGACGAACGATGGCAAGCATTGCGTATGAAATAAAGCCAATTGATACATTTAGGCTAGGTTTTCATCATAAAGTATGAAATATCAAACCTTAAAACTAGCCTGTGCGTCCATGCTTTTTCTGAAGCTGCGGGGAGATTCTAGGTGCCCATTTGCTCATAAGTCATTTATGTGAAAAATGGACACCTCATACAAAAGTAGGGTACCGTCTGGAAGGACTGTGATAAAGTTAGCAAAAATACTGTCAAGTGCAAACTGTGCTGCAAATTTTTATTTTAATAACTCGACTTCCATGATGATGATGAGGCCAAATGAAGAAACATCAAAGCGGCAAACGGGTATTTTCAGCTTTGCCGTGAGGTTCTGTCATACAGCGCAACCGCAAGCGAGCTGAAGTTTAATTTCGTGAACGGTTACTTAAATGATGACTGTAATTCAGAAGGGCTGTGCTTTCAAATGAAACATTCTTTGAATGTTTCATTTGAAAGAATAAATATACATTATTATTTGTTAAATGTGCAGTGTCAAACTGTTGCAACTTATAGCATAAGTGCACCAATTAGTCCTTATTTCTTTTATATTCCAAGCTTGTTTTTTAGCTTAAGCGTAGACTACTTATACTGATTCAAAAAGGTCCAATTAGCCTTGTACAATTTGGTTAATGGCATGGTTTGAGCACAACGATTTTACTGGATACTTAGGCTACCCTCCATCCTTGTTTCCAATAGCTGAAAACGTTTGATTTTCAAGGTCTGATAACGTTGTCTGTCTCCGCCAATGAGGGAATTTTGTGGAAACAATATTAGCCAATAGCATTTTTCTCTGACAGAGGAGATGTGCTGGGATAGTACACGCATTGCTTTTAAAAGTTTTTTTTATTATTATTTTTTATTGGGAATTTAGATAAAAATAAACAGATGACCGATAATCAAAAATTTGCAAATATCGACCCCGATTATCTCACGACCCGATAATCGGTCGACCCCTACCATCTACACAGAGCAGGATGGATTTGAGTGGAGCGACACAAGTGTGTTTGTGTCTGTACACAGTATGCCTCCATTATAGAGAGGGAGTCCCGGGAAAGGTTCCCCCAAATAGAGCTCTGAGTCAAGAACAGTTCATATTCACATGAGGAATATGGAGGCCAGTTTATATGATGCTGAGTGTCCCAACAGAAAGGTGCCGCCACCCTGCAGCTTGATTGTGACATCACAACGGAGGCGGAATCTCCACTGAGCCTTTTGATTCTGCCGGAACGGGTCACCCTCATGCTGACAGCAGCAGAGTGCTGATGAGGGCTGCCACACTGAGGGAAGTGTGGAAGACAGGTGCTTCACAGCTCCGCTGGTGGCACCCAATCAAAGCAGGACATTTATGGGAGAGACTCCACACCAAGACATGCTGGAAAGATGACAGTGACAAGCAATCCAATGACAGGGCCACAGGGAAACTGGTGACCTTCCACAGAAAATTCAAACACACCACTGTAGTAAGAATACGAATTCATTATCCTCTAAAAAATATCTGTTTTCATATAGTTTTTAAAAGCGACTGATTAATCTGTGGCATATTTAGCCTGTAATCGTACTGTGTAGCTCCAGAAAACCTTGTCTATCAAATAAAGCAGAGGCTGAAGCTGATATTGTTGGTGCAGAACCTTACATGAGCCCAAAGCCGATTCCTCCCTGCTCTGTGTCAGAGATGCGGTTCCTTCTCTCCAGGGAAGAGATTTGCCCTGTGACCCAGTGAACACAGGCCTGCGTGCTGTAGACCACATCAGACCAGGATTAGCCTCCTAACTCGGACTCAGCCTGGCTTCAGCCCTGCGGCACGCCGTTTCCACAACACTGTCACTCAGTCACAATAACACTGCTTTCCCACTGCAGATCTGGAATCAGGCTGGCCCACTAATTTCACCCCCATTTCCACCCTAGAGCTGGAACCAATCTGGCTCAATATACCCCTTTCCCATTACAGAGATGTAACCAGACAGGCTCACTATACCCCTTTCCACTGTAGAGTTGGAACCAGGCTGGCTCATTATACCCCTTTCCCACTGTAGAGCTGGAACCAGGAGGGCTCACTCAGCTCAGGTTCCTGGTCTCTGGCTATTTTTTTTGGAAAAAAGGTGAAATAACTGAGCCAACCTGGTACCAGCCCTACAGTTGAAAAGGAGTGTAACAGCAGCACTCAATATGAATCATAGTGCTGAGCAAGAAACTGGTTTGCAAAATGACTTCTACTCTTGTCAAGGTCAGCTCTGAAGAGGCTGGCAAGATGTTCTCATAAGGGAAAGAGTAGGAAAGAATAAGTGGTTGAAATGTGAGTCAGTGAGGCCTAGAATGCATTTTGCCCGGGAGAAAAAGTAACAGCTCATGAATGGAAAAAGGCTTCTGAAGTAAAAGTCACAGGTCACAGTCACGTGACCTCCTGCGTTAACCACACGGGAACAAAGGGACCGAGCTTTTCTAAAGAAGCCTTGTGTGACAGTCAAGAGGACACCACCGCTGAGTGTTTCAACGGTGACGAAAAACAATTATGCTGCCTCCGCTACCTCCCCCCCCACTCCCCTACCCCATGAGACTTGCACTTGTAATGCCCTTGCCGAAAGAGGCAACATGAACAGCATCAACGAGCAGGCCGATAATGCAACAGATGTGTGACTGGGACAAATGGCTTTGTTACATTAGCAGGGCTACCCAATCTGCCTTCTCACAGATTTGCAGAGATAGACCAGAAACCCGACCCAGCCCCCCGGCCTTAAACTGTCTTTCTGCAGATCAGCTGTCTTGGGGTCATTAGAGTGAGAGCCTTCCCAAGAATCTAAGATGGAGACAAGGCCTCCGTCTCACCTTTTCTGGTTTATTCTTTTGTTTTCCCTTGCAGGGCTTGTTTAAATCCGGCACCCTGATTGTCTGCTAAGGTTTCTGTAGACTTAATTTTCTTGGATGAGATGTGTACAACTGCAGTGAAATTGAACACCTCAGTTCACAGATAATCCTCCACACCAACACAGCCATTGCCACGGCGTCATCCAACCTTCATCCTAAAGCACAACCAGTGACAGAGCAGAGCCATTGGCATCTAACCTTCAACTACAGACACCAGCCCAACACCATAATGCACATAATCACAGACTTCACCTATCCATAACTCTGGAGAGGGTGTTGTCAGGCCAGCATGAGTGCAGTTGAAGTTCTTTAAACTAGCACAGGCCCTGGGTATTCATTCCGCTTCAACTCCAACCCATCAATGAGGGGTTACTCGCCAAAAACATCCTTTGATCTTTGGTCACTATTTTTGTCTCAAAGGAAGGCTAATCAATTGACGGGTGAGATTCGTCTGGTCTGAAGAGTAAATCGAACTGCTCACATCTACTCACAAAAGTGATAGCAGGCTCCAAAGTGATATTTTCTTCTTATAAAAGCTCTCTAATGGATTATTTATTATCTAAATTTCACCAATGAGAACTTACTATTAACCTATTTGTATTGCAGAGCACATGTTTACATTTTTTCAGTTTGTGGAGTCAAAATGAATGCTACTATTTCAGCTCAAAACTCCTTCAAACTGAAGTGGAACTGACACAGCAGTTAAAAGTTTTACATCTTGGCTCAACATTAAGTCAAATGTCAACAGTGTAATGCCTACTTATTATCTAGGCATGAAATAGATGAACATGAGGGGTTACTGGTGTGTGTGTGTGTGTGTGTGTGTGTGTGTGTGTGTGTGTGTGTGTGTGTGTGTGTGTGTGTGTGTTGGAGGGATGAGGTAGGAGCAGGTTTGGGGTGCCAAACAGAGTTTAGGCCCCACTCACCACACCTGGAATGGAATCCTTCTAGTTTTCATGAACTTGCAAACGTGTGCACAGCTCTGTGGGAGGTAGTGGGAACATGCCCCCGTGCAGAAAGCCTGGGTCACTCCAAGTGAATGCGGGGGAAAAGGAAGAGGAGGTGTTCTCCACTTACAGTCACCCTTCGGTGAACCCGCTTAGCAGCGGATTGTGAATGAGCTACCAAGCTCTAATCCCTGGTAAATAAAGACATACCAAGGTTAATGACTACATAAACAAACCACAAAGCTCGAGAGGGGATAATAAGCGTCCTGTTCTGCCTCCGGGTGAAAGCTTGTTTGAATCAGCTGACTGTGTTTCTGTCCTAACCCCAACCTCTGGACTAAAACTCCACCCCGCCCCATCCCAGGTCACATCCACGCTCGAGTGGCCTCATTAGCACCAGGGGCTTGGTCAATACTTTCCATTCAGGGACAAAACTGTCAGCAGAGCCGCGGTGAGGGGCTGATGGGCCCTGCTTGGCACTGTTGGCCCCCCTCCGCCATCCCACCAGGTACCCCAGCCCCCAAGAAACAGGGGCATGGATGCTGGAATGATGCAAAGGCACTGCCAGGGCATAGTCCTAATCACAACTCCCCCGCCCTGTTTCAGGAATGACTTTACATTAATGCCATCAGAAAGATTGTTCAGACCTCAGAAAAAGCTTTAGCTTACTAGTTTTCTCTTGTATTTTCCCAAAGTGTTCTATCCCCTTCTTTGTTCGAATGCATGGCATTTAAGCAGAGAACAGAATGCAAAAAGACAGATGAACTTTAAAGGTGTCAGAAAAGACAAATGTATACATCCTCTTACTGCACATTGTATGGGCAATACACCAAGCACACATCAGTTCCTCAACAAAATTATTTGAAAAATCATAATAATGAAAATAATAAAGAAATAATAAACTCATAACCTGTTCCCACCATTTAGTGCCAGGGTAAACCAGCAGTGTGGACACAACCCTCTCCACGGTATGGAGCACTTCCACATTTGGCATTTGACATCTACCCTAATACATTCTGATACTTCACCTGGGGGCACAACAAGGGGTGAGGAACGTTTGATAGCTTTTTAAAAATGGAATCATCTCATATTCAGTTCTGAATTCAAACTACATTTCCCAGCATGCAAATGCACTGGCTATAATCCCATCTCTTCCACATGATGTAACTTGACTTCCTGACAGAAGCTATCAGCTCACTCGAGTATGCCATTAAAGCTCTCACAGGCTGCAAGGGCAGAGGGGTGGGACAAAGAGCCAGGAGCTGATTGGGTGTTTGCTTGACTGAGAGGGTGAGCACCAGATCCGGGCGGGCGAGGAACGTGAAAATGAGCGGGACTGGCCTCTGCTCCCCGGGATGCCCGCCCTTCAGAAACGAAACGCGCAAATAAAACCCGTTTAATGAAGGGTGAAGGAGAGAACCTCCGGGACCCCCTGAGGCAAATTCATTAGGAGATGAAAAGGCGTTTAACCCCCACACCCCCCACCCCCCATCCACAGCAAATCGCTGCCTGCCCGATCCTGGACGTATTTCATTTAGGACCCATCTGAAGGCAGGCCAGATTGGCCTCGGCTCCAATCTTGCTCACCAGCGAGAGCTGATAACAGACGGTAGCCATGAGGATGAAGATAAGAAAGCCTGTATGAACACATCTCTCAGCGGCTCTCTGGCGATGTGTGTGCTCCCTCTTTCTTTCCCCTCTCTCTCTCGTGGCGAGTGGCCATCGCCTGCGCTTGGACACAAGGCCACATAGAAGGTCAATGCCATGTTGCCTGCTATTTATATCCATATGATAGGAGAGGCACCGCAAGACACACACAGTCACTCCCACGCATACTAAAACAAGGGTCTTGTGAATCCAGAACCAGTCCAAAGAGTGACACATTTTGTATTCACATGCACCACTGAGGAAAGCATTGTTTCTGATACATATCCTACCTCCAGCAGAAGAGATCAGACCTCAGAAAGGCTCTTCTTTTAGTTAATATTTCCTGACTGTTTACCTCCCCTTCATTTGTGTTTAACTAACAAGGGCAGTGTGGACTTTTGGCTAATGGGCTCAGTAGGCTGCAGGTTTGATTCCTGAATGCATGTTTGCTAAAGTACCTTTGAGCACAGAATTTAAGATGATTTGCAGCAATGCAAATGAAATGGGGTGGAACAAACTTTCATTATTTTGCTACTCAACCAGCACCTGTATCCAGGACTACTTATAGTTTACATCTGACATACACACCTGGGTATTTGTTGAAACAAAGCAGGTTCAGTGCATTGCTCTGGGATTTCATCCTATGTAGTTCTAGTAACAAGCCAATTGGTCTAACTACTATCATAGCGCCTTTCAGCCAAAGCACAAATTGACAAAAAATATGTGATTTTTCAGCACCATTTCATTTAGCAGCTCTCATAATCCAAGCGACGTTTGCCCAAATATGACTCATCATAATATTTGGACCTTATCTTACATCAGCCAAACTATACAGAGATGACATGGAATGTCAAAAATCACTTACAATCTGTATTTCTAATTTATGCCCTTACCATTATTTGCACATCAGGGATTCAGGATAATAAATTTTGCATTTCCCATGTTTCTGATGTGCTTAAAGAAGAAGACTCTGTCAACTTGTGCTAAACCACTTAGATTAAGGAGGGTATCAGATGAAGCCAAAAGCACAATGAGAAGAGGGAATTACATAGGGAAATTCAGCTAAAAATGTATTTTTCCCACAACTGCTTATTCTCTGTCCTTATGAATTTTCAATTTATGAGGACTGTCTGTTTTCCTTGTTAGATATGTATAACCAATCTCACATAATTAGCAACTCTTAACCTTGTGGGTATTAAGCCTGCCAGAGTTTATGGATTTGTACATCAAAGCGCACATTCCAATACTCCGTAGCTGGCGCTTGAAATTACAGTTAATTTGAAACCTGCAATTATTTGTACACTCTGCTCGAAAACAGCCTCGTCTTTTATGTCTCTCGGAACCCCCCGGGTTTACAGTAAAGAATCGTTAATCCAGTCTGAAGAGCGCCAAATATAGCCCCAATACACAGGCGTATCGCCCAATTCTTGCTGCGTACGTAAAGCAGAAAAAAGTATTCCTTATTTTGTTGCATAGATTACATTCACACATATATGTGATGTAGATATGTACGTATATTGGGAATCAATGAGTTGTCATAAGCATCCCTGCTTGTTATAATCCCTCCTTGATATAAATCAATACAATGAGCACAAATAACTAGTTTGTGCAACATTCAACCACCGTGGCAAGATATCAGTCTGGTCGCTGTATGACGTGTTAACTTTACTCAACCATCCAAATCAAATGCGAGTACTTTTAACATATGTCCAAATGTCGGAGTTTCAGCGTTAATACAGTATGTGTGAAAGACTGTCTCTGTAGGGACAGCTGGAGTTGAGGCTTTGGGAGAAGGGCGGGCGGGCTTCCCCGTAATCATACAAACCAGCCAGCCTCTGCGTCCTGCGGCTGGCACTGAAGCATGACGTCGAACCCAACCGTAACTCACATTCCACACTCACACGTCACATTCTCATTAGGGAGCTCTGATAGTAATTTCAGACGGTTGCTGACCATGGAAAATATGCGTATTCACATTCAATCACATTAAAATGAGACGACCCCTTCTAAAGTTCACAGGCTGCGCAACAGACCCATTCGCATCTTGTTAAACAAAGTGCAGCACAAACCCACATACAGTGTGCCCCCCTTGTTCTCTCGTTCGTTGATAATTACGTTGTTAATAAATAAAAAATGGAACTGGGAGTATTTAAACGTAAACCTACACTGTGATGGAAACACGAACTGTGAGTGAAAATCCCTTTGCTTAACATGCGGCAACCGACCTGCAAGAAACACCGACATCGATACAGCGCTAAATGGTAACGTCAGACTCCGTACAGTCCTTAAGATAGATATAACGCAGGCTATACCTATCTGGGTTTCTGCTCCATGCAATTTCATGCAATACCTGGTCGCGTTTCAACGCGAATCAAGATTCATACACCTCTTAGGACCTGTCAAGAACAGATCAGCTTCATCGCTTAACACCCTCTTCAGATTTGTGCGATCATGTCAAATTTATCGTCTGATAAAACGCAGCGTCTGAAACGCAGCACAAATTGGCTTTGACTGATGGCGGTAACCTTGTGTGGCGCTAAATGATGATAAATTGATTCCGGCACTGGAGTCTGGGGTATAACTTTCAGTTTATATCTGGATACTGTAAACACAAGTCTAGCAAAAACAGTACACACTTAGAGGGGGAAAAACTGCTTTAAACGATTCCTCTGTTTAATATCCTGGTCTCTTTTTTGTTTCACCATGGTTATTCAGCCTGATTTGTCTCACCTTAGACGTCAAATGATTAATCTAATTTGCTGTGCGCGAAGTTATTTTCTTTACTGTCAGATAGAAAAAAAAATCTCTCAGAAGTGCTTTGCGTGTTAAAGGGTCGTAAGCTCTTTCAGTTTATGACTCTGTTCAGAAATTACAAACTGCCTTTTTATTTGCCTATCTATTTGTCTCACTTCTCACTGAGGTTTCCTTTTCCTTACTCAATCTGAAGGAGGATTTAAAAATGAATAAAGTGCGCGTGAATGTGGTTTATGCGCACACTATTTTTACAAAATTCTTCCTCACAGTCACAGTACTGTGGCGTTAAATGTTTTAAAATATAAAACACTAAACATCACTTAAGTTACTAACTGGACTGAGTAACATCTAACAAATATACCATTTTGAACAATCTAATATCTAATATCCAATGCCAATATCCATTTTACAGTATTTTAGCTTTTTACACAATAGAGACGTAGTGTGCCTGCGTTGACACAAATATCTGAATGACAAAAAAGACCAGTCTGTTCAGACAAATAATGAAATGTCGTCTATGCTTTGCAGTTATTGTAGGACAACGAGCCTATACTGTAAATCTCGTCCTGCTTGTTTTGAAAGAGCGCAGTATGTGGTACAGTGGCCTAAGGGTGCGCTGTGTATTTTGATATTGAGTCAATGTGTGCAGTCAACGACTTACCATGTTTTGGTCCGACAGTAAGTTAGCTCTTGCGGTTCTAATTTATTTTGCAGAGCACACATGAATCCGATAAACTCTGAACCAAACTGAAACTCAGTGCAAACTGAGTTGCATGTTCCTGTTAAGAAATACAGTATATCATCAAGCCAGCCGCTGTTTATCCAAATCATAACAATTTTAGTGCAATAAAATATGCTGATAAACTATAACCATTGTAGAATTTAAAAGATAGCAATTGGCATGTATATTATGTAACTTATATACAACTTAAATATGGCCACATATTGTTTAATCCAATTCAATACAAATAGAAAGGGATAATATTTCGCCTGGTGCCTCGTGCACATTACCAGAATTTTTTTTTTTCTCAGCAGCATCACATAGGCCTATGTACGGCAAAACAATCAGAACTCAATTTGAAGCCTAGTGGTCTATATGCACAGCTGTTCAAGGTTACCATGATTTATATGTTCAAAAACAACCCTTTTGCCCAACACACACGCAAGCACACACACACAAGGCCCAGTAGATTTTAGGGTTATGCCTGGAATTAGAGGTTTCTGAACAGTAATTCACTGAAAACACAGTTACATAACACATGGCACACACTGTCGTTAAATAATCCCAGTGACATTCTTGGATCGGGGCCACGGAATAAATCTGAATTTCACTGATGCAATCTTGACGTCTGCTAATGGCTCTCACCTCAGTGAGGACAGCAGTGTCACAGTAAATTGCCGGCCTTTGTGGGAAGTCACGATAACGGACAGCGCAAACACGCGGCGCCGAAAAGCCCGCCTCGTAGCGACTCGGAGGGGGACGTCGCGTCCGCCAGCCCGCGGGCTCTGCGCTCGCGAGGCTGTAAATTGATTCGCAGGCAGGGGAAACACACGGAAATGGTTCTCATTACCTCGACAAAAATGTATCACAAACGACAAATCATAAAAAAACACGGGGAAGGCGGCGACGAGGAATGCATGCCAGGTGCTCTGGTGCCAGGGCGGCAGTGACCCAAGGCACCGGTGCTGAGCGCGCTTTGAGGACATGCCGCAGCCCTGTAGGCAGCCAAAGCTGGTGGTCTTCTCTTGCCCTCCATACGGGCATCATTTTAAATTAAATTATGCTATTTAAAAATGTATTCAAGGTGCTCATGGACAGAAATAAAAGGTACCTCTTGAATTTAATTGTGAGTGAACGCTGCTGATTGAAGTAATCACCATATCACCTCATATTTCAAGTAAACTATCACCTGTACAGGTATCATTCTTTCTCCTCACCCCAAAATTGACTTTGTGGAACACAGGCCAAGTCATGTCTCTATAAGGTGGAGCTTGGCAGAGTTCCAGTGGTTGCTGAGCATGGTGCTGTAATGGAAACATGTTAGCGCAAGGCCCCTGTGAATACAAACTAAAGATAGCTGCAGGTTACACAACTTGGACTGAGGGCCACATCCAAGGACTGAGCGGTGTCAGAGGTAGATTTCAGCTGCCAGTCAGCTGCTTGGTTGCTGCAAATAGGAATGGCATACACTGGGCCTGAAATACCAGGATGGGGATTAGGCTTAAACCAACCCTTTGGGTAACCAGAGATCTGTATCAGTCTCAGGACCTGGCCCCTGACCCCAGGCTCAGGTGACCACAGATAAGCCTGACACATCCGGGGCTGTGGCAATCAGCTGATCCGAGATCAGTGTCCTTCTCAATGGCCACCTTACACCACAGTCATTGAGCTAGAGACTGACATACTGTACCCGGATCAGGCATTTTCTGTGAAGAGCTGGTGCAAGCCCTAACAGTGATGTACCTTTTACATCCTCGACAGACTTTCATGGAAACTACAGCTCAAAGAGTAAGTTGTGCGCTCATCTGAGTCGCCCCACACTGCTTTGAACCCCCTCCTCCAATCACCATCATGAACCCCCCCACCTCCTCAGGCCAGGTGCAAGGCCAGCTAGGGACTGCTCGTCTCAATAGTCACAAAAGACCTCAGATGCAAAGATGTAGTCTTGTGTGATGCTGAAATTCTACAGAGCTACAATGAACTCTCACTTTCTATCACCCCTGATTTTAACCATCAGCCTCACCGAAGGTGCCTGAACAGAGACATCATACTGTGCAGAGACAGCGCGTAACTCCACGCCTTCACTCACTAAACCCAGGTTATCTCACATGAAAGGAATACTTTTAACTGGCGGTGTTTTCCATTTCTGTTCGCAGACACATCAAACGAGACCCACACGCGCTCCTTAATTTTGAGGGCGTTGGTAAAGTTTAGCTGAGACCGCTTGCCAGATAGATTAGTAAATTTTTGAACAATGAGGCATTTTTTTCTTTTTTCATTCTACAATTTCTGAGAGGAAAATGCTTCTTTGATGCTAATTATCTTATCATCTTTTGATATCAATTAGCTGACATGAAAAGGCTTTTCTGCCAAAGCACTCTCTGCGCACTTCGCCCCAGATACCAAACTCAAGGTTCTTCGCTCCTGTTTCCTCCATTTAGAGGTTCATTTAAAATCCTGTGAAAGTTTATCTCGGTCTGCCTTATAATAGACTTCCTCATTACTTTGTGCACCACAGTTCAGCTGTATTGTTTATGAGCCAGTGCATTGGCATCTTCTTTCACACCCGTCCTAGTACAGAGCAATGTCAATACATTCCAGTGCCAAGGCCTTGCGTTAATGTTACGGGTAACACGAGTAAAATGTATCGCTGGAGCAGCTTTAAAAGGAATCCAACTGTAAAAATGAAATTCTATCTAAGCACAACATTTTGGTCCAAAGTCATGATATAGTACACTCAAGAAAAAAAGATGGGCCAAGCTGCCACAGTTCTTTCCTGTCCCTAACACACACACAGACAGACACAGACACAGACACACACACACACACACACACACACACACACACACACACACACACACACACACACACACACACACACACACGCACACACACACACACACACTACTATATTAATCACAGGTTTTACAAACGTAGCAGTGGAAAAAAATGTCAATCAAATGGAAAGGAACAAATTCATGAAATTCTCCTCTCTGCTGGTTTCACAGCTTCCAAACCAATAGCGCTTCTCCTGGTGTATGTGTCAGCAACACTGTCTTCAGGTCCCGGCTGCACGATCAGGTCAGGGTAATGAACCCCCAGCTTTTGTGGCAAGCAATGGCCGTCTCATTGAGAAGGAGCGTGTTGGTTTCAGGAGACGCTCCCGGAGCCTCGCGCTGGACCACTGGCTGAGGGACAGGTGGAGCTGATAAAGCGGCTGTTTCTTATCTCTGCCATGCATACAAAAGGCTTATTCCATCTACATGACAGAGTCTACGCCTTGTCACCATGGGATTTACTGTGGTTCGGGAGAAGAGAAAAAAAAACAACACAACAACATATCAAAAACACAGCCCCCCTCTTAGCACTGTCAATCAGTGCACTGACATGTAGGGCAGAGAGAGAGAGAAGGATGAAGAGGCAGAGCGAGAGAAGATAAAAAAGACAGAAAAAGAAAGGAGGATGTATGTGAGAAAGAAAGAGAGAGACAGATATGGGAGAAACAGAGAGAGGGAAGGAAACAGACAGAGACAATGAGGTGTAAGGCATACACAGAGGGAGGGAGAAAGGGGAGGGCTGGGAGAGGGAGAGCATCGTATGGTAAAACGGCAGTGGGGTCAGAACAGCTCATTAGCTACCTGGTACCATACGCTGTGCCGTAACCCTGCTAATGCTATTGTCGACTGTTTCATTTATTTATCATTTATCTTATTCTCACGTGCATATGCTCAGGCTCAGGCTGCTTCATCAGAGTGGGCCGTGTCCTGCTAATGGCGCGCGCCTTCCCCGGTCGTTTCTTGTCCTCGTCTCCACTCTAATGCCTTTAATGTGTGGCGCCGGCACCTCCGTCATTACTCTCAATCAACACCGCGGGCCCGTTTGTCTTCCCGTGACCGGCAGCGGAGGAAGTCATTAGGAGCCACACCACTCTGCACCGGGTTCATTTCAAAGGTATTAAGCAAGTTACCCCGCCAACTCCTGCCTTTGTTTCCAGCTACAGTGTCGGAAGGATATGTGTTAAAGGTTTATTTCGCTTTCGCCATGTCAGAAATATAAGAAAAGCTTGGCACAAATCAAGCTGGATGTGGTCTACACGTGAGAGAATAGTCATTTACTTTGATAGAAATAAAGTCTGTTAATGATGGGTATTTTATTGCCTGGCTTACCTTGCCTTGCTGCCATTACACTTACACTGAATTATATTCTGATTAGGGTCTATGGGCAGACTGATGCATCTTGGGATACCAAGCGAGTGCTTTTGTGAGGCAGCCAATGTGGCAGGGTTGACATGTTGGTATGCAGCTTTGTCTCCCAGCTTGGGTGCTGCTGCACAGTCTTTTGTGCGTGTGTGTGTGTATGTGTGTGTGTGTGTGTGTATGTGGGATGGAGTAGGGGGGAGTATCTCAGCTTGAACTTCCAGAGGTGGAATCCAGCTGTATAAACTGTTAATGTCAAACATATAAACTAATGTAAGCTACTCTGGAAAAAAGGTGTCTGCTAAGAGCATCAGTAAATCAGCTAAAGATATCCAGTCTAAGTGGGTAGAAAGGCATGCCAGGCCAGGAGTCCAGTGCCAGGCTGGATGCCAGCTGGCCACATTTCATGGGGGGCTGGATCCTGTTCTGACCAATAAGGACTGAGGCAGATTGTAAAAAACAGTAATAAGGCAGTGTGTGATTTAAAAAGGCACCCATACCTAAATGTGCCCTGCAGTATTTTACCCTGCAGTTATCTCCACATGTCTATCTATCTGAAGTTTGCAGTTAATTGTAGATTCTCTTTAAAATGTCAGTAAGTATTTGAAGGGAAAGTCACTCAACAAATGCAGTGGATGCACCACTCACCAAGTAAACAACCCTCGCAAAGGAGATTCATGATTACTTTGCCAGCAGAACCAAACACTTTTTATTGCCTTTTACAATGAGAATTAATTGATGTCCATCATATGAATGGCAGATATCCAACAGAGCCAAGCTCCTCTCTAGCACGTGGGATTGAACCAGAATAACAGCGAATGCAGGGTGACTCAGTCACCTGAACATGTGAGGCGACCTCACTCACACCTCTTATGGCCATACGTCCTCTTGGCGCGACCACGGGTTCGAATTCTTGCATGCGCACGACGGGATCGCGTGTCCCGCAAGATCAAACAGGCTGTCACCTGATCACTGTGCAGCCTGCAGCGTCTGCACATTCGGACACTAACATCTCTGTCTCCCCTGCAGTGACTGCGCAAGGACGGGCAGGACGGTGGGATCACGTCGGGTGTCACGGACGGACTGGGCCAGGCACCCTCAGCGGAGTCAGACGCCAGCCTCCCCTCTGTAATAAACAGGCCGGCTACCCGTGTTCAATCTTCATCAGAAAATCGCCATTAAGAATAATTTTCTGCCAGCGGAGCGCTTCGATCGGTCGCATTTCTTCACAGAGGAGAGGCACTGTCTCACTGAGCTCAATTAGGGCGTCTAGCCGCTAACTCTCACTGCTCTAATGGAAACTAAAGACTGAAAAAAGGCCTCTTTCCAGCTCCTGCTGACGGAAAACGATAGTGATCTGAACCCCCGTCAATCTTTTTCCAAAAACCTGAACGTACTTTTTTACGTCTCACAGAGCTAGTCGCATCTGTCAGCCTTTAAAGTTTCTTGACAAATTCATGCCATGCGTGACATTACCTTCGAGGAGCCTACGTTTCCAATAAAGCCCCGGTTCCCTCTGCCCAGCCAGGCAGTTGCAATCTGCTTCCAATAGACGCTGCCAGGAAATGAGGTTCCCTTTTTTGAAAATCTAGATCAGATAAGACTCAGATGTTTAAGCATTTCATATGTCTGCTGCTCAGTCCTATGGAAACAGTGCCATTACCATCCTGGCGGAGCTGCGGGCGTTTTCCAGCAAAGCCCCTGGTTTAGCGGTGGAGGGAGGCGGATTAGGCCTCCAAGGGCCACAGGTGCAGCGCATGAATGTCTTGGCTTTAATGAGCGAGTATTTGCCTGAGTGGGTGGGGAGGTTGGGGAGAGTAGGCTGCCATGTTTGTGTGAAGTGGGCACTTCCACCTGGAACCAGCAGGGCGGCGCAGCAACAAGGCTGTGCTTCCCTAATGGCCAGCTCAAAGAGCACACAAGCACAGGTAAGCTGATTCAGAGCATTGCTACTCAATAATAGTGCAATGTCATTTCATTTATATTCCAGTCAGAAATATCTTTACACATACAGCATGTCTTTTATGTGCATTTTCAGTAGTAAACTGATACCCTTGAGACACTTTCCAACTTTGCAGTTCAGAAAAACATTCGGGAGACATTCAGACACATTCCTTTATAACACACTCCTGTATACAATCATTTTATCAAAAAATCAAACATGCAGATTACATGTTAATTAAATGCAGAAATGCTGGATGGAAAATGTGCCTGAATTCAGTTTCCCCCTCCGTCTGGGAAACCCCCGATATGGTGGCTCTCTGCAGTGAAGTACCGTCAGTGTTGGTAATGGCTGGGGGGACAGTGCAGTGTGTACAGTCAGATTTGCCCTCTTGTGTAACTAGGCATTCGTCTGTCTCTCTTTGTGCTTTAGCCAGTGCTGCCCCCCGTTCGCCACTGTGCGCACAGCTAATAGGACAGCCCTTAGATGGAACAGTGAACGTCCAGCAGCCACAGCAATGCATGAAAGTGAATGCTTGCACTGTGATCATTCTGCCTGCCTTTGTTTTCAGTGCTGAGCTGCGTCCCTTCAACTCAATGCACCACACACACACACACACGACATGCACACAGACACTGACACACACCCCCTCCCTCCGCACACACATCAATAAGACTTTCAGCCTATCTGTAATTAAGGCTTCTTCTGAACTATAAGGAACTCAGCTTTGATTCTTGAAGCAGGGACATGTATTACCAAACCATCCACACAAAAGATGGTATATGAACATTTTTCTATGTTACTGTATTAATTTGAAACAAAAGTTGATCTTGGCTTGGGGGACTGTCAGTATAGCAACATGTTCTGTGCTCTTTGAGGTAAAGAGTGACAAATCGTTAGCGAAGTTCGACTAACTTCACTCACAAACTTCTAATCAAAGATTTCCCTTCAACACGAATCAAAGCTTTTCTCCAGTTGGGTTGGTGAAAGAGACAACTTTGTACACAAAGTGCCTCCAATGACCTGGATAAAAAAATCTTTAAAAAATATTATTTAGGATTAACAGACGTTTGCCTCACAGACTCGCTCACTAGCGTCTGACTCACTGCTTTGAGGTTTGCTGGAGACAGGCGCATGGCTCTTTACGGCTCTGCCCCGGACTGATGGAAAACCAGTTTGACGTACTCGTATGACCTGGTTCAGTTGTAAAACATACCTCCAGATGCTCAGCACAGAAAGTCTGGCTCCCTGTAGATGGGTTCATGAGCCAGCTGGATTTTTCCACATCTCCCTCTCTAGCTTCTAATCTGATCCTACACCCAGTACATGCTGTCTTTAACATTACCTTCCAAACATCATGTACCACAGCTAGCTGTGAAACATTAACGTCACATACCCATGCAAAAATGAGCTAATGTCAAGACAATAATGAGGGAGACAGCATAAGTTTGGAGATTATACATGTAAAAGTCTTTCATGGTTTTCAGATCCCTGACCCAAATCCTAACCCTAACCTTAAATGGACTTGTTTTGTCGTCCTTTCACGATGCGGTTTGAACACCATCATGACGTTCAGAAAAGCGACACGCCCAAAAGCCAGTGGCTTGAGGCAACTGCGGTAAGACCTCCACCTCCAGCCTGCAGGCAGGTGTTCTCATGCTCAAGTGAGCCGACTTCCTGCTATTACCGAAAAGCGATGGCAGATTTGCCAGCAGGTGACAGAGACGATCACTGAGCTGCCCTCTCAAGAGTTTCAGGGGAAGCACGTGCTGGTGTCAGAGCACACTCCTCCATCTTTCTCTCGGCCTGCCCCGCTCCACCCTGCCACGCCTCACCCCACCCTGCCCTCCCCTCCCCTCCCCTTCTCTCCTCTCCTCTCCAGCAGACCCACAGGTCCAGTGGTCCAATCCCTGAGGAGCTGAGGTGCAGCATGCATGGAGAGCAGGTGCAGAATCCAGCCATTGTTTGAGAATACCTCTGCTGATCGCCGTGGGAAAGGCGGAAGGCCCGGGATCTCCACATTCACCCATCTAAAAGGACCATCAAAGACTAACTCAAAAAAGCAAGGCCAGATGTTGGGAGGGCAAACAAGTGTATCCTGTGCCTAACCAGAGCCGGACACCGGGCTGCGTCCACCGCGCCTTACAGTTTTGAGAGCAAACACGCGATTCATCAGTTGAATACCCTCTGAAAGCAGCAGGCACTCACACACTGTGTGTGTCAGGGTATTAGTTACACCGGTGTAAAACAGGTCCAGGTGCTATGTCACTGCTGAAAACTGCACATTTCTGTGCTGGGCTGCACTGGAATATCACTCAGCAGACCTAAGCACATGATAGCATGGCTATAATTAAATAAGTCTGATAAATATAGGCCGGGCAGATGACCACAAGAGTTGTAAGCAAACCCCACTAAGCTGTTATCACAAAGATATGCAACCCCTCAACAATGCTGCCCACACACGTATGCAGATGCACGCATGCACGCACACGCACAGACAAACACACAGACACACAAGCACAGCCATGCGCTTCGCTTCATTTAAAATCAGGCTTTGATGATTTCCGTGGCAACACCTTGTCAGGCACCTCCGGCGGGCTTCTAGGAATGTGCTAATTGCCTCCTGGCAGTATCGGCGTTTCGCCGCTGAAGACGCCAGCGACGACCTGGGAATAACCGGGCCGGGCCTGGGATTTCCCCCTCCCCCGGAAACGCACGCGCGACACCGCGGGAGGGAGATACCGAGAGACACCGCGAGAGCAGTCCCTCCGATGCCCGCGGAAGATGGCTCTGTGAAGCCCCCCTTCCCCCCTCCTGCCCCACTCTCCTCACCCCTCAGTAACAGAGAGCGCAGCTTCCAGCGTTTCTGCCCCACAGAGATGCTTGGCTTGAACCTGAGGACCGGCCGCTTTGTTCCTCGAACGCCAGAAGCGCAGTTAGATGGTGATGATGGCGGCTGTCAGGATTTATTAATAGCGCGCTATCATCCCAAATGACCTTCAGCAAATAGTTTCCCACAACAACAGTAAACAGTGTGTGTTTTGTATTGTGTTTGCATTTGTACAACAAATGTGGGGGTCACTGGAGGAACGTGGAGCTGGAAAAAAAAACTCTTCCCGCTAATGCTAATCCAATCTGAGATGCTGAGAATGAATTGCTCTCTAAAGACCCACTGCTTCCATTCACTGAAAATGCAGGGGAACACAGGAGTTAAATCGCATTATACAAAACTGTATTTTCCAGGAAAAAATGTGAAATTCCTGCTACAAGCAAGCTAATTCCCAACAGTTATTTTCCCCAATATTGGAGGAACGTGCTGAAATTAATCTGTAAGATGGCATTTCTTTTTGTTGTTCTTACATGCAAGGCATTTGTATCTTTGAGGGCCGCTCTTACACAGCCGAACATTCCTCCAGCTATGCTCCATCAGAGTCTGGTAAGCTCTGTTAACCATGGATGAACCTTCAGGGTAAGGACAAGGCTAAATATAATGTGCAGCTACATGTAGTCTATATCTGATCTGGAGGTGGTTAAATATAACCTTGCAAGACCTGCAACATGTCTACAGAATGCAGAAGCTAAATACACATTTTCCAATTTGTAATGTAATTACAGCACGCTACACAAATAAAAAAGCAATATGTTCTTGGTCATATTAAATATTATCAAATGAAATCTTTGAAAGCCTGATTTTAGTCTAAGGTACAGTAGTAATTTTGTTCACACTGAACAGGCAGCGAGGTCTAGCGCAGTGCGTGCTTATTTTGCCAGGAGGGCCTCTCCAGCTGAATATTACTTTGATGATTAAATCACATGGCCTGTGAAGAGTGTGTGGGCTGTGGGAGGCAGCTCGTTCTTTCCATACCCTGTCCCGAACCATTTTCGTAAACGCCTAATAAAGAGCCATATTAAAAATGTTGCCCTCTCCTCACTGCGGCCCAGACAGTTATGACACGCTTGAGGAAGCGCAGAAAGCATTTGAATGCTCCAGGAATGGCAACCGTGAAGTTTCATTTCATAATGCTGTGGGGGGTGGGGGTGAAACGTATCCAAAACAGTCTCCTTTTAGGGTGAAACCCTTCGAAAAAGTGGGGGGCTGGTGAGTGGGTGTCAAAAGTCTCTATCATGGTTTAGCCCTTTCAGAAAGCTGGCCTCCCATCCGAATAACACTTCACCGTCGAAAACATTGTCATAGACTACAAAGGAGGAACAGCTCCTGTTCCTGCACACCTTCAGCCAAGCTATCCAAGTGAATCAATTACTTGTATTTTGTACATGCACCGCCATGCATACATAATGCATAATTACTGCAACGTATGTTAATGAGGTAAAATATTTTTTAAAAAAAGCATAAATACAATGGCTGAGTATGGTGTGTTTACTTCCGATTGCCCGAGCTGGGGAGAAAAACGAATCCCGAATGTATAAATTAAAATAATCCCCCAACCCAGGGAAGAAGAAACAAACTTTTTTTTCCACACAGATCAAAGACCGAGGCACAGTCTAATCAATGCCTTTAGAACACGCCAGAGTTTGAAGCCCTCGTCACTGTATAGCTCACAGACGACTCGCACAGAGCAGCCCTGTCATGTCCACAGCACCACGCTCTCTGTATCCCCATGTGAGATTCAAGCAGGCTTCTGTGGCCAGCTGAGGTGTCCCTGGCGTGGTTTCCCTTGGGGGTTAGCGTAAAGCAACAGCAGTATAACACATGCACCTCACTCATGTTGCACCTATGTTTTCCTTTGTTCGTTGAGATTTTTCTGTTGTAACGATCATAAACTGGGTGATGTTTTTCTGGTGACATTTTGCAGGACAGGATTGGTTTGGTCAGATCTGTGCCATTCCCGTCTTGTTTCATACCTTTGTTTTGAGACTTGTTCTTTGATGAACCCCCAGGAGGACAATTTCAGCTCCAGCACCCAGGGATGCAGGAATGTAAGGAATTCACCTTCAGTGAGGATGGCGAAACATCCAAGCCATGGAAAACATGCAGTAATGACAGAGACCAGGCAGAGGGGGCGCTGGAGGAATGACTGCTTGACAGAGAGGGGCAGAGCTGCCAAGCTCAGACAACAATGACTTCCTCCCACACTCTCAAAGGCTTTTACAGCCAATATGGACATCAGTGAGATGCCTATAACAGAGGACTGCAGCACTGTTTGCAGCATATCCGAGGGGGAGGGAGACGAAAACAACCATGCAAACAAACAACTCCTACTCTCTGACACCACAGGCACGCACACACACACACACACACACACACACACACACACACACACACACACACACACACAGGAACACGCACACAGGAATACACACACACACACACTCGCATGCTCACACACATATACATGCGCACGCACACACATGCATGCTTGCACACACACAAACACACACACACATACTCGCATGCTCACACACATATAAACGCGCACACACACACACACACACACACATACTCGCATGCTTGTACACACACAAACACACACACACACACATACACGCATGCTCGCACACAATCACACACACACACACAAACACACACTCACATACTCGCATGCTGGCACACATATAAACGCGTGCACACACACGCACACACACACAAACACACACACATACTCGCATGCTTGCACACACACAAACACACACACACACAAACACACACACACATACATGCTCGCACACATATGCACACACACACACACACACACACACACACACACATACACACACACACAGGACATACACACACATACTCGCATGCTTGCACACACGCACACACACACACACACACACACACACAGAGTTTTGGTTTTCTTCTTCTCTCTGAAGCTTGCAGTAGCCCGTCTTCATGTCTGAAATGTGGCGGTTACACTCTCACACGCAACACAGCTTGTGTCTGTCTCTGCACTACACTGAATCTTGTTTTGAATTTGATCTGTTACATGGAGACAGAGCACAGATGATAGCCATTTGCTTTGTGAGCACTGATCGTGTCACATCTGTTGCTTGACTGCACTGGGTATTCACAAACACAGTGAAATATAGCTGCCTATTATTGTGACACAAAGGCTCATTTCTCCCCCATTAAGAATCACATATATCTTTATAGTATGGTTTATGTGTGTGAGACAGACAGGTGCATTTGTGAGTGAGTGTGTATATCTATGCAAATCTATATCTGAGTATATATGCAACTATGTATGGCTGTGGGCAACAGCATACATAACATATGCTGAATATTTAAAATGTTTTTCAGAAATACTGACAGAAATGATCATTCATATTGCAAAACTGAAGCCAATTTGCTTGGCGGTGGGTATACAGGAGAAACGCTGGGCAGCGAGTCTTTGATATAAATTTTGAACATTCTGTTTTCCTCAGCTCTCCCCTTGTCACACTGACTCATCAATAACAGCTATTACTGGAGCCATCACGCGGTCTACGAAACCACGGGCGAAAAACAACCCCCTACGGTCCCCTCTGTCTATTTACACACAACAGCGATTCAGACAGTGAGGAGCACACAGGAGCGGCCCTGCAGACTGGAAGGTACTTCCCTTCCTGCAACTGGGCTCGTGGTGACTTAACTTCACCCTTTTCACACCAGTGCCCGATCTCTCGTGGACGTCTGGAACACGGCCTTAAAAGGCGGCATTATGTGACAAAAAAAAGATTTTTGCTGCTTTGTATCTTTGAAAAGGTGATAACTGTAATCTCATAAACAGCCTTTATGACTGTCTGTTCAATTCATCCTGCGGAAGGACTGTGTGGTTAGCCTGACCACATCCCTTAGGTAGACACGTAACAATATGAGATAAACTAAAATTTAACTCAAATTATATTTAGGGTTTGGTGTGTATCAGTTCCTGCATGCTTGATGCTGGATAGAGGAAGTTAAAGCAGTCACAGAAATACAATCATATATGATAAAAATAGCAATTATTATAATACCCAAGGCACAAGCCAACACCTACAGGAAAAGACCCAATTATACAAAACAGAACAGACGCACATGAGCATACTCACAAGCATGTGCCCATTATTCAACCACATGCACACAATATTCATATTATTATCTTTGTCTCATGAGTTTCTGCTAAGACCTTTTTCATAAAAAGGTACACTGTAATTAGTCTGTTTGTCAGCTATAAAGAAGTGTGTAGACTAATGCACCTAAAAGTGAATTACTGGCTAAGAATCCACCATTCTGTCAGCTATGTTACTGTTATCTATCTTGAGTTTAAGCTCAAGCGGAAGGTGGGTACTCAGTGGAACCCAACTGAGACCAGGCCTTGGTTACATTACCCTCAAAGGAAACAGTACACTGTTGCAACTTCAAGCTTGCATTCATTTCACCAAAGCGTAGATCAGTTAAACAGCCTAATGTGCCTAAATCTAAATTTAAATCTTAAACCACAACCGTTCTTTACGCGACAGACGAGCTTTCAATCCGTGCTAATAAAGCAAAGGATTTCCTTCTTTGTGGATGTGTTTTTGTGTATCGAGTGCAGATAAATATTTAACATAAAAGAGAGCGAGCGCAGGCAAGCCCTCAGTGGAAAAATTAAGAGATTGATGAACACGAGCTGGTTCATTTGTGGTTGCCGCTGATGTTGTCTGTGATGGGAACAAGCACTGTGCTCAGCCAAAACACTCTCGACATCAGCATGGGTGCACAAAAAGCACAGCAATTTCACCCAGCATTAATTGCATATCTACCCAGCTGTGGTTTAGATGGCACGCCAGCAGCAGTCTGGATCTGGTTACCATGTAGCGTGACACTTCCACAATCTTTGTTTGTAATCTGCGGTTTGTAAGGATAAGAATGGAAGACACGGAGCAGCAACCATCGATAAGCTGACACTCCCTGCCAAATGCCGAAACTCAGCTGATAGAGAGCAGGAAGCGTTCGCTCTAAAAGGTCAAGAAGCTGCGCCGGTGCGGTGCGTGTTCTCTCCGCTGAACATAGCGCGCCCACACATCACTTGATGCAGGTTGCCTTTTTTTTTGTTCCGAATCGTCCTGGTCTTTCTTAACTCACAGCATCTGCAATAAATGTCATTTAAAGAGTTGTCTGTGGGACATCATGCCCAACAAGCATTTTCACATATCCAATTTCCATCTAATGTGCAAGAGAGGTGAATTGTAATAATCAAAATTATTTCAAGTTATAGAAATGTACAACGGGTTATTTGGAAATAACAAAGGTTTTGTTGTCCGGTGCTGTCTATACTCCTTTTAGTTAACACATCCCTAGTGATTTCCCCGCATGGTTAATTCTTGGTGAGTCTTTTTTTTGCTGCAAATAATACATGAATGACATTTAATTTCCGATGAATATATAAAGCAATTTTTCAGCAGACTGCACAGTGATTGTTTATTTTATAATTTATGAGGGAAATAAAAATTAATTCCATGCAATCTAAATATTTTAATAAAGTGTGCTTCATCAGAATAACCCTGTTGTGTGTGCCCTATTGATTTTATATTTTATCTATGATTTTACATGAAACCTGTATGTAGGACTACTGCCCTTTCAGAGCCTTGCTAAGAAAGTCAGTCATTTGTTGCAGTACTTGCTGCGTTGTAGGGACACAAAAGAAACCGTCGCTGGAACTACGGTGCTGAGAGGACAGAGAGCAGAAGCAGATTACTGTTGTTGAATAAGAGAGATCTCTGTGTGTCCCTCTTTCTGTCTGTCTGTATGCATTTCCTCCATCACCCCCTCTCCCCCTCAGTGATTCTCAGTAGTAAAAGGCAGAAATGCATTTTACTCTGTTGCACAGCCCTTTTGTTTGGGTCCTGCCAGAGAGAGCCAGTGCCAAAGCTCTCAAAATTAGACGCAAAAAAAAGAGAGAAAAAGATTATGGCATGGCACTAACTTGAGATTATTTGATTTATTTCTCCAATCGTGCTCAGCAAAGCTCCAGAGGTGCAAAGCTTTCGGTCTCATTCCGCCTTCCTCGGGCTTCAGCGTCGGCGCAGTGTCAGTGGTTTGTGGAGGTGCTTGGCCAGCAAAGATTTTTAATTATGAAATTACCCAAATACCAATCAGTCCAGCCAGTCCTCCCCCCCCTCCCTTCTCTGTCTGGCCCAGCAGGAGATGCCATTAAAATACTCCATGCAGCCCCCTCCTCCCTTTCCAATCAAACCTCGGATGTGACTTGTCCTCACTTTCCGTCCTCATTAAAATTCCACAACACACTTTCATCATTATTATTATTTATTTCATTATTATTTTTTTTATATCGCGCTCCCGCTCCGTGCAGCGAGGGACCGGTCTCCATGGAGGGAGGGGAAGGCATTCGCCCCTCCGCCAGACCCCCGCCGCTGGCCCGACCCCAGACGAGAACTTACACTCCCTCCCCACCATACCTCGCGCCGGGACGGTCTGTCTGGGTCAGAGGGGCCACCGGCGAGCCCCTCTGTGCAATCTGTCTGTACCCCCGGTCTCCTCAGGGTGTGAGACAGCCCGTACGGACCCGTAGCTGAATGCCTCGGCCCGTGCTGTGCTTAGGGGGTGACCCTGTGACACAACATTGCCTTTTCATTAAATGAGCAACGCAGGGGTTGCCAGGACTGCATCTCGGCTGTCGCGGCATGCCGTTATTCCCCCAGTAAATGAGTTTTAACACCACAGTGTTTCACTGAGGCCGTGAGCACACATGAAACTAAACGCCAGTCGTTCAGGGTGGGCGTGTGTCTCAGGTCCTACAGATGAAGCCGTCTGCAAGTCACTGGCAGGTCACTGTCATCGAGAGAGAGCAGCGTTCCACTCTGATTTCACCTTGTCACAACCCCCCGAACCCCCCACCCCAACCCTCCTGCCGACCGGGGAGGTGGGGGTGGGGGGAACACAAGCGATGCTCCACTTCATGGTTTCCACTTCACGCTCGAGCAGTGGCGAGATTCGATTACCGTCGAGAGCTGAACAGCTTTGTCTCTCTGAGAGAAGCAGATTAACTTCAGAGCCCGGGCGGCAAAAAAAAGAAATCAAATAAAATAAATAGGTCTCATTGGGCATGGGGGCAGGGGATTGGGCATCTTCAGAGAAATAGAGGTTTGCCCTTCCAGGGATTACAGTTTCTCTGAATCAGCTGTTTTTTTTTTTTTTTTTTTACAGAGGAGTTACTGGTGCAAAGGAAACATTTAGAGAAAGTGCACTCATTGCACAAGAGACAGAAGTGAGTAGTTACCTATTGCACCTCCTCCAACTCAGACAGGTGAGGAAACACAGCAGACGTACTGCAGCTTAGAGTATTTTTTTTTTTTTTTTTTTTTGTCTGAGCGCTTTGAATCAGACAAAACGCAGAATCAATAATGCTTTTTCTTTTCCATCTACTCTTTGATGCCACTTCAAAAGGCCAACGGATAGCCCTCTGGAGGGATCCACAGTGCAGGGAATGTTCTATAAGAGCTGGGCTTGTTTTTGGATAAAAGCACAACAACAACAGAAACACAAAACCCTTTCTCTTTTAAAGCCACTTGTTCTTGGCTTCTTGGTCCCGGCCTTTGGATGCGCCGAGGCTCCCGGGGCCGACCCTGAGCAGGGGCCCATCCAATAGCCAGCCCGCTCGGAGAGGGGCTCAGTACCCCAGAGCACGCCTCCTCAGTACCCCAGAGCATGAGGCCTCGGTGTCCCAGACCACGCCTCCTCAGTACCCCAGACCACGCCTCCTCTGTACCCCAGACCACGCCTCCTCTGTACCCCAGACCACGCCTCCTCTGTACCCCAGACCACCCTGCTGCAGCCCTGCCCGCTGCACGGTCAGACGCACTGCAGAGGAGCCACTTCTGCAGCCGCAACCAAAGGAAAAACAACTTCCTTCTCTGAAACTGAAGATCAGAGTTAGCTGTATAGAGCTGCTGGCGAAGGCCCCTCAGTATGCATTATATTTAGAGGGCTTAGAGCCGTGCTAATGTTGGGGATCCGCGTCCCGGATACTGTGACCAGGCCCTCTGCACCGGCGTTCCCAACAACCTCTGAACACCAACTATGGCACAGCATCTTCTAAACTATGACTGTGAATATTTCCTCATCTGGCTGCTGCTCATATCCATAGAGATTTACAATACCTAGACAAGTCTGGTCAAAATACATTCAATACAAGAACAACAACAGCTTGTACATAGCAGCCAGTATCACAGAAAATACTGTAAGCATTTATCTGAGCAACAGTGGAAACCCACAAGAATAACAAAGAAATTATCAAGACTATATCAAAGCCACAACAAGAATATAACAACAATATTTCAAAGCCACATTGTCTTTTTAGTGTGTTTACCTGGTGCCAAACAGTGACCCATAAGATCAAACCACCACAGTCACAGCGACAAACCTGCAAGAGCTACGTTCCACTGTGTTGTATTAGGGGGCTGGAGGGATTAGATGGTAAGTGACAGATATAATGAAACATCCCAGAGCTGGGAACCAGGCTTAAGTCTGCGCAGTGGCTGGTGGAAAAACAGGTGTGGGCTGCGTGGCCACAGGAACTAACAGACAACCAGAGAGATACACTTACATTTATCAGTAAAGAAATATCCATGTATAAAACAACTTTTTAAAACAAATGTCCATGTCAACTGTAACATTTAACATATGTATTTATAAACATGGATAATTTTACAGAAGCACATTTAGTAAATGTGACTTTCGTAACAGTACAACAGCAATGCCCAACTTGGTGTTCAAATATGCAACCTCCTGGTAACGTGTCCTGAGACAGGAGCACAGAATCTAAAGAGACAGAGCCACCCTAGAGACGCTACAGGTCACATGTAGCCTTTTTAGCAGCAGTATCAAATATGACTGGGAATGACTTCAAATAAACAAGAACACGACCCATATGGAAAATACGTCACATTCCATACAGCTATGCCCATAAAGATGAAACCATATACAGGACAACGTGGCTGCCAATGCAGGGAGAAATTTAGGACCAAACACTGAGAGAATATCTTAGGAAAGAAATATAATCCCTGAATATAACTGAACTAAAATAACTCAACAGGCATCATGGTAATTAATCATTTCAGGTATAGTTAAGGATGGATGCTGTTCTCCAGATCTGGTTTTAAGTTTGATTGATCAGGCAAACCTATGTTGGTAATGACCACAGTAAATCAACACAAAAACCGTCCAGACGGAACAAAAAGCAAGAGGACGCTCTTTTTTTGTTGTGTCTGAGTCTTTTTTTTGTCCGTGTTCCAAACTGTAATTTGGAAGTAGATTGACCACCCCATTGAGACGTTATACAAAAAAAAAGCTGAGGACTTTCTGAAGACACATAGTGAAAATCAGAGCATGAGGCCAGGAGAGAAACCTATTCCAAACCGCGACTCTAAACTACAGAGACGATTCTGGGCCAGACTGTGCTCTCTGCAGAGGTGCACTGTGAATGGAAAATCCATATTTTCAATGGGCAGTCAATACCTCGTTAAGCAGCCCTTCCACACTCGGGAAGGCAATGGCTTTTTCAGAAGGAGGTAGGGTGACAGGGACAAATTTCAGGCGCTTTTATAAAGGGGCAGAAATGGCGCCTTTTTTTAGAGCGGTGCGATACCTGCCTGGAGAAAGTTCTCGACAAACAACAGTGGAAAACAGATTGCGTCTGCCCTCGGGCTGCAGTTGTAGGCTTTTCATTCTTAATTTCCACCTTTTAACACCGTAGCACTGGAAGGACCGCAGGACCTGAGCGGTTCCAGTAATCATTCATAGTCTCTCAATAACCGAGCATTGAAATGATTAAAATGACCAACAAAAAGGGCTGTATGCCTTCAAAGATTAAGGATATTAATAACATGAATATCACAGCATGCAATACATCTAGTGTTAACTGTTCAAAAGGAATGTAATTAAATAAAAAAAAAACACATTACATTTTTTTAAACAACTGCTTGACAAAAGCAACAATTAATCATGTTAAATATTTGGCCGTGACTTCATTTTTCAGGTCATCTAAATCATATCCCACTGCCTATCTGGGATAATTAATAAGGACCTCCTGATATAATCACTGGGTTTATTTCTTCCCCCCGGTGACCTGCGATTTATGTTCACCTTAATCTGCGGTGATTTTTCTCTGTGCCCTGTGTTCCGCGCTGCTAACAGGATAATCTCGTTAACCTCCGCCGTAACGGGTGTGAACCCTGCACTTCAAGCGAGAGGGTCGTGATCCACCCCTTCACTGATGCAAGGGGACAGGATTTGCAAAATATGATGGAGACGTAAGAAAAAATTGCCGAAATTGAGAAATAATAATTATTATAATACTAACAGACTCTACTGTGCTGTGCGTGCCCGTGCCTCATTTGTATTGGCTTTGTTCTGAAGCCACTGAGAGGTGATTATTGCAGTCTGGCAGCCACTGCCCTGCTTGCACACAGTGTCCTGTAAACACAACAGCTACAGATAAATGCATTTTTTGCCGTCAGCCATTTCCAGCAGCCTTAAAACACGCAAGGTTTTTCCTTGCGAGCGTCCTGTGAGTTTTTGTGGGCGAGTGTCCGGAATGCACCTTTGTTTCCTGCCTTTGATCACATCCTGTGTCTTTCGTTTAATGATCAAATTAATATTGGGAATATTCATCTTTAATTTTGCTGAGCGGGGCAGCCAATTTGCATGCCGTAATGAGAGGGATGTTTCCGTTAATGGTGATTAGGAGCTTGTGAAGGCTCACTGTACATGGCTCTGAGACTTGGAGGTGGGGGAGGGGGGGATCTCGGTCTTTGTGAATAGTGTAGTGACACAGACATGAAGGAATGGAGCCCGGGCGCAGTGTCCAAAGTCGCGTATGTGTTATAATCAAGAGCCTGTCATGACAAAGAAACGCTGCTCGCAGGAGATGCTGCGGCTCGTGGACACACAAAGAGACTGGAAATGACCAAAAATGACAGTGCTGGAAAGAAAAAAAAAAAACAGCCGGCATGCTGAATTAGGGGGTGTTTTTTTCCTCTGTACTCCAGCAGAGAGGAGGGTTGTGTCGAAAAGGACACTCATTTGAGGGAGGCGTTGTCGTGTGGAGGGAAAAGACAGAGGATAAATTTGAGCTCTATGTTATGTGCTGAATGACTGCATCTTGAGAATGTACTGTATGCAGCATGCTGTACATGCTATAGCAAGAGAGAAGGCTGCTTTGCAAAACCTATGGAGTTCAACCCTTTAGGTTGCTGTCTTAAGGGCCTCCGTGAACTGATGTCTGACATATAATTTTCTTCCACCAAAAGAAGCAAATGAAAAGTACATAAGTGAATAAATAATTACCAGAAAATAAATATATTCTGCTAGGCCTCCTGTATCAACGGGATCTGGCCATATCCTCTTTCTGCCATTTTAGTGTTTTCGATCTGCGCATTCACTTCACTCTACCAGTTTTAGTCACTTTGATCTGGGGTTTTATTTCCTTTAACAGTTTTCATTTTTTTTGATTGGGGTGTTTTCCTCCTCAGCGATCCCCTGTATTTGTCCCCGGAGACGAGCAGCTGTCAGAGGACTTGGTGTCAGATGGTCTGCTCCAGATCGAGGCATTATCCCTTTCATAGCGTTCTCACTGACGGGCCGATCGAGGGGATTACGACCGAGCCACGCTCAATCGCTGCGTTTAACCAGGACCGTGTCCCAAAAGCCTTTCTCCGTTCTGCATTTAATCATTTTTAATAATAACTAGGTAACCATGAGAATAAATAATAATTTCCCATTATTCCATCTCTAAATTTCCAAGTCAATGCAAAAGTAAAAACATATCTAAAAATGCAACACTGATGAATGCACGCATGCACACACACACACGCACACGCACACGCACACGCACACGCACACGCACACACGCACACATACACACACACACACATCTCTCTGTGCGTAACACGGAGGCCTTCGGCTGTGTGACGGGAGGACGACGCTCAGGGTTTGTGGGTGTCGTGAAGCTGGGAGGCGGTGGGGAAGTTGAATGGTGGAATCCACGGTGCTTTTTTCCATTTCCAGCACAGTGCGGATAATACGTGCTGACAGCTGGCCTGGCTCACTCTGGGAGAGGGATGGTGCAGGTGGAGCCAGCGCTGCGGGGGGGATGATGTTGTGGCTATAGTGACTGTGTGTGTGTGTGGAAGGGAGGGGGTGGTGGGTGCTGGGGGATTAAGCATGCTCTATCCAGCGCGCTGGATCTTCATCGCCGGGATGTGATAAACAAGCCTCGTTTCCATGGTGGACCGTGCGCACCCCGGGGCCCGAAAAGTGGGTCAGTGGAGCACAGCGCCGCGATATCTGCCCCGGAAAAACCGGAGAGCCCGGCGTTAGCGTCCCGGTACCGAGACCGAGCGAACCACACAGTGACTCTGCCGTGCGTCTTCTCTGACGGCACAAAAGTCATCTGGAACAACGGGATTTCGCGCACGCATGTGTGTGTGCGCGCGCGTGTGTGTGTGTGTGCGTGTGCACGCGCGTGTGAGAGAAAAAGAGGGAGACTGACCCTCCTCCCTCTCCACAAACACCAACAGCTACAGCAACTTGCAGCAGACTCAAGAGCTGATTGTGCCATTTACGCCTTCATCATAAAATACACACTTTCAGTAATACTGTGATATAATCCGAAAACACACTGTCCAAGCAGGGGCTTATTTAATCAATGCCACACATCACCCAGCACATAAAGAACACAGCTCAATAAAAGCTGTGTGCACAGCAAAATCCCCTTAATGCCATGATTTTACACGGCTGACAGAAGCGCGAGAGAGCACTCTTGTCATCCATTCAAAATTTACTAACTTCATTACCTTCTGGTGTAAACAACGCTTGCAACTCAGGCAGAAAAACAGAAAGATTGTCACAGCTTAATTCCAAGGTAATGAACACATTTAAAGGCAGCCTCCTCTCTCTCTTCCCCCGCTCCTCTCTCTCTCTCTCTCTCTCTCTCTCTCTCTCTCTCTCTCTCTCTCTTCTCCTTTCTCGGAGAGTTGGCAGATTATGAACACCAAAGACAAGCGCACCCCCTCCACCCCCCCAACCCCTGCCCCACCGCAAGCACACACGGCACACTGAACTAACTTCAACAGTCTACAGCACTGTGTAACAGCATGCAATCTCCTCTTACCTTTCATAGCTGAAATCACAAAATACATCATTGAGTTCCAAGTCCATAGGAGAGGAGTATCGGCAGTGCACAGCCCTGACTGCTGTCTAAGCAGCCGCTGGCCAGCACGGCTCCTTCTCTGCCTCAGTGCATGACCACATGAGAATCCATGTGACTGTGACATCATCAGAGGGGCCCGCCCCTAACAGCCCGACCCCCCCCCCAGCCCTGAGTGGCGTGGCAAGCAGCCACTCAGGTGCCTGTGGGGCGGGGCCTGGCTGGATAGCTGGAGGACTTCCCACTGATTGCAGTACTGAGCCTTGTGTGTCTGGTGCCAGCAGACGCAGCGCAGGCGGCTGTATCACTGCTTATCTCTTTCAGGAGAGTAAAGTCATAACAGTAGCTGGAGCAGACGTTTCCCCTCTCTCTCTCTCTCTTTCTCTCTCTTGCTATTTCTCTATTTCCTCTGAGAAGGAGACAAATGTTGGAATGCAAAGAAAAAAAAAGAGGAAGTCTTTGTTTTATCCATGTTTCTCTGGTACCAAAGGCTCTCCTCTCCTGCACCTGATAAATATATACATGCATTCATTTAAATAATCAGAGAGACAAGATCTAGAGAAACTCTCCAGATGTTGGAGTGCTGTGTTTTTTCCTCTCAAGGGGGCTGGTGTCTGTGAGACAGGCAGCTCTGAGTTTTTGCCCTCACAGCTAATTACCCAGAACTCATTTCCCCTCACCCTTCCAGCAATCACAATAGCGTGGCTGGCCAATCCCTGACAGCAAGCATGGTGCATCATGGGAAGGTGACAGAGAATACAGACAGTTTGCCTCTGCGTAGACTGACAACTCTGTGCAAACACAAACACACACACACACACATGTGTACACACAGATGCACACAATCACATGCACATGAATACACATGCAGACACATATGCGGCCATACTCTCTCTTGTTCTCTCTCTCCCTTCCTCCCTCTCACTCATACGGTAAGCTGATCAGATCCCCTCCACAGCTGGGTCCCTCTGATACAGTATTCTGGCTCTGCCAGCAGCATGGCTCCTTTTTGAATTCCCATTAATAAACTGCACACACACATACACACAAACGTGCATGCACACACACACACACACACACACACACACACACACACACACACACACACACACACACACACACCGCCACATAGCATTCTCTCTGCCCTGAGATAAACATGTCCATGCTCCTGTCCTCTTTGTTTTCAGCCACTGATCGACAATAATCCTCTGTCTCCTCTCACTTTCACATTCACTTTATTTCTATCTTTAATTTCTTTTCATAAGGCGATTTTTTTGTTGAGTCAATTGTCAGTGACTCACTGGTGCATCCACATCTATAAAGAGCTGATCTTGTTGATTCCCGTTCCTCCTAAAAAAAGCACATCATCATCATAATTATTATACATAAGGGGGGGATAAAAAAAATCATCAACAGACATGACTTTCATCTGAGCTTGCAGCAGGCTGATAGCACGCTACCACACACGGAACCGTACGCTGCATAAAAGACACAAGGCTGTGTTCTCACAGAGCTCTGCCCCCCCTCTGCTGAGGCCACTGACGTACATAAACACATCACTCGTCTTCAGCTCCCAAAGAGCAGCTCTTTGAAAACTGACTACCTTATTATATATAGTAAAAAAGCAGCTCTTTGAAAAGTGACTACCATATTATGCGCGCTACAAAAGCAGCTCTTCGAAAAAAAAGGTGACTACCGCGTTATGCTTGCTGCTGCAGTGCCAGCGCAAGCCTACCACTGTGTAAATCGCAATCTAGAAACTCCCTTTGGCCAAGGTTGTCCCTCTTATCCACACAAATGACTTGTGTAATTAGAGTGATGGCGGCGTGCTTCGGTCAGATTAGACAGCACGCCGCTTCGCGATATGCCTTCTTTTAAACCGCAGGCCTCAAGCGCGCTCGTGAAACTGCCCGCCGCCCCCGACGGAGTTACTGCTGCTATCCGTTTCAGACAACGGTGGGGATATGCCTCTGTGTGCAGGAGTGTGGAGCGACAGTAGAAACTCAGACTTCATCACTGACTGTCTAATACCTGCAAGGGCTCCTTCTCCTCCTGCTACCATCTGTATAGCTGCTCCTAACTCTACCATACTATTGGCTCTATTGGCTATTGCTGTTGGAGAGAGTGTATGGCTGCTCCTAAAACTGGAGTTATGTTGGTGCAGAGAGAGTGTGTCTGCTCCTAAAAGTAGTGTTCTATCAGCTCTAAAAGAGCTTGTGGCAGCTCCTAAAACGAGCAATCTATTTGCTCTGAGAGAACTTATGGCTGTACCTAAAACTAGCATCCTGCTGGCCCCGAGACTGTTTACGGCTGCTCCTAAGACTCACGTACACAGCAGCTTCTCAAATCGACCCAGAGATGGCCTCGAGATAGAGAGAGCTTAGAGCTCACTGCTGGTTATCAACCAGAGGAAAGGATTTGTGTGTGTGTGTGTGTGTGTGTGAGAGAGAGAGAGAGAGAGAGAGAGAGAGAGAGAGAGAGAGAGAGAGAGAGAAAGACATTGTATGAATTCAGCCAAATGCCCAAGTGTTATGTTCCCTCGCACATTTCTATGCAGTATTGTAATTATTGACAACATTGCCTGTGGAATTGAACTGAAAATTGGCAGAGAAAGAGAGCGAGTGAATGAGAGAGACACAGAGAGCAAAAGAGACACGGAAAGACAGAGAGACATAATGCATGAGAGAGAGATATACAGAGATACAAGGAGGGAGAGGGAGAGAGAGAGAGAGCATGGGTGGATGTTGCATAAGTCGCTTTTGTTTTGGGTCCAGAAACAGGACCCAAACTGTTCTGTGTTTATAGACACACAGGCAGGCACACAAAACTGATTCGCCTGCGTGACTCCATACATGACAAATGTAAACATTGAGCATTTGTGGAGTCACTCTGTCTCCGCACAGTAACAATGCTACTGCCTAAGAGACTACGTGGGGCCTGTGTCTGGGCGGCCAAAGCTGTCTTTGTCCAGTGCAATGGGCCGGTACAAATTGTACAGTTCAAGTTGTACAAACTGTAAAGGAGAGATTGAGTGTATATCAATGCATAGATAAGGAAAATCAAAAATATCAATCTGTTTGTGGCAGGCACATCTGTGACTATAAGTACTATAGGAACTGTAAAGGTTCCAGCTCAAAATTGTTGGGAAAAATGTAACCCAGCTCAGATTTGTTTCCTTCTACAAGCCCAGTTCCTTCACAGCTACAGCATGCTGTCGTCTCAGTGTTACAACAGACATGATAGGCACTGAGACATGGAACAAATGGCACAGGTATTTTGGGTTGCTAAAAAGGACCACTGTATAGCTAACCATGGTGTAACACCTGATAGAAACTGAAACACTCAGATCAAATTGATACTAATGCCAAGAGCGCAGCTCCAACCAACGCAATACAATCATAACCACGTTTAGACCCATTTTAAGCCATTTCCACATGAGTCTTCAGTAAATCAAGCAGACTGCACCAGGGCTGTATTTTGAAAAATAAGATAATGGTCTTCTTTCCAGAAGAAGAAGAAGACTGCAATGATGATGTGCTCATTAGAGGAAGATATGTGTGTGATAAATGGGTGAGGCCAGGGCTAAGCATCTCCCTCATCTCTTCACTGCTTGTCAGTGGCATCTCGCTTAGCACTACAGAGGACTGCCCTGTGATGACACCCATCGAGAGGCCAGTGACAACTGTAGAGAAAACAGACCAAGAGAAGGAACTCAACCAGACCCTTGTGAAACATGAAAAATGGCTGTGGTTCAAACAGGTTTCTTATGCAGGTTTAAATTTCCCGTGTCATAATCCACTCAACTTGGGCAATGTCATATTTGGAATGAGGCAATAATAATATTACGACCACAATAACAACAACCAAGTTTGCTATGCTATTGCTAAAAAGATGATAAGACACACTTACAACTTTAAATGCAAAAACTATTGTGCCAGCTATTATTGTTAGCTACATTCTATAACAATTTAATTAGGAGCAGTAGGAGGTTTAGGATACGTAGGCAATTTTATTAGAGGGATCGCTATTAATACCATACCACAGCACTTCTACTACTTATAATAATAAAAATGACATCATTGTTGCAGCCATAATGATCATCATAATCATCACCTTCACCATCTTCATCATCATCATTCTTTCTAAACAATTATGGTAACACTGATAATCATATGAATAATGGCCACAATATTAGACGTCGTATGAGTGCTAATCGTAATGGTGCTGGTTGTGATTGATGCGAGCTGAGAGCTCTCGCGGCTCAGAGTCTGGCAGCGACACACAGAGAGAGGCGTTCCGCTTCATTACTGACAGTGCAGCTGTTTCCATATGTATCACCCCCGGGCTGCTCGGCGCTGCCCATAAAAGGACACACGCTGTACTTACAGAGCAATCAGGGGGAAAGCCAGGGAGAAAAGCTCCAGACCGTTCCACCTCCAAACTCCAAACACAAGCTGCTCCGACAACATCCTTTTTCTGGGCTCATATTTAAGCAGGGGGGGAAAAAATTACACTGCGATTTCAGTACTAACGCCACCAATAACACTGTCTGACACTGATTTCGACCTGTGCAGCTATTTAATAACTCCTCACACCACAAGTATGTGTGTCTGTCTGTCTGTGTGTTTCTGGATGCCCTGAATGAATGGATCATTTCACCAGCTGACACTTTTAGAATGTTACAATTCAACTAAAGCTCCCAGTGTCACAAACTGACATTTTTTGAAAGTTACTACTTATAATAATGCTTAAGTACCATGCTAACATTACATGGATATTTACACATGCTAATACAGCACAATACATGTGGAATCCAACACATGGTGTCCACATCATGTAAGAAGACAGAGGAGAAAGTTTAAAAAAAGGGTCCGAATTCATGAGTCTGGAAGTTTTCACAGTGTTGGACACACACAGTGCGTAGGTCTGGGTCAGACCGAAGCCTTGCTCTCACGGGCAGTGGAACCTGAACCACCCTGCTCTGTATAAAACACGTGCCCTTCTAGGTGCACGCCGGAGACGTTTGGCAGTAAACAAATTTGATAAGTCGTAAACTCCTCTTGTACTTCCTCTAATTGAAAACATCAGATGTCCCCCCGGGCTATTGTGCTGCTCTTGCTGTTGTTGTCGCGGCTGTCATCGCCTGGTTGGTTTTAATAGAGCTGGAATGTCAGTGAGAACGCTTTGTCTTTGGGCACTTGCTTCCCAGATGAAAGGGGAGAGACAAATGAGAGAACGTCGGAGATGAGTCACTGGAACCGAGGCCCCTGTCTGAGGGAGGCGCGGGAGGTTTAGCTGGGTGAAATGATAAATTCTTACACGGCCAGGAAGGACCAAAATGGTTTGGCATGCTGATCATACAGCCTCAGGACAGAGACAGAGAGATGACTATGATCAGACCTCCACAGGAGAGAGTGTGAGGGATGACTGTGATCACAGACAGGGTTTCCATCTTTGGTCAGCTGGCTGGAATAAGATTTGAGACCCTCTCACACATACATGCATGCATTTCTTTGTGGATATGTCCTGGAACCGGTCATCCCATGTCTACTAATGTCACTCCAGAAACGATAGGTAGCCATCCCCGGTTTAATGAAGGGCCATTTTTTTCACCCACTCACAGTTGAACTTGCAACTGCACCTGTTTTGCCTCTTCTGTTCTCCCTGACTTCTTCTCCCTCCTCCCTTTCTTCCACTCTGTCCTCAGTTCCCTCACTTTAAAAAATACAGTTCTAAAATGTAAAAGCTTAATAAGACAATAACTGCACATATAGCATCACTTTCTTCATAAAATATTTCTAGATTTTTCTGTGTGTATGTTTGCACTGCAGTCAGACAATTGCCTAGAATTGAGTAGAGTAGCTGGGATATCCTGAATAGCTGAATACCTCTGTATACTCATCTATGAACAAAAGTAACTTGATAGCAACGGACCATTTCGCTTGCATAGTTAGCTAACAATCTGTCCTGAAGTAGGTCGAATGTTGATCTTAGCCAGCTAGCTAACAAGCTCGAAGAGAGCAGCTCTGTTGAAGTTATTCAAAGTCAAACAATGTTATCAATCAGCTAAAAATATCTACTTAGATGGCGTCTTGCATTTTATGCATATAATATTTGAGAGTACTGTTGCTCACCCCGTGACCTGGCTCGATCTTCTCTGTGGAAGCAGGGAAGTCGAACAAGGCAGTCACAGCTCTGTCACTTACTACTGCTTGCCTAGCTGGAGAGCTGTTCAGTTCTACCTTTCATAAAAGATCTGTGAACAGATCTGGCGTGAGATTTCGCAAGGGAGCGTGAGAGTGTGTGTTTGAGGTCGAAAGCGTGAGACTCATGCCAGATACGTGAGAGCTGGCAACCCTGCCACAGGAGAGAGGGTGAGATAACCATGATCAGACCTCCATGAGACAGGAGGAGATATAACCATGATCAGACCTCCACAGAAGACAGAGAGAGAGAGAGAGAGAGAGAGAGAGAGAGAGAGGAGATAACCATGATCAGACCTCCACAGAAGAGAGAGGGAGTCATGACCATTATTAGACCTGAATAGGACAAAGGGAGAGAGATGACCATGACCAGCCCTCCATAGGACAGAAGGACAGAGATGCCAATGATCAGACCTCCATGGGACAAAGGGAGAGATGATCATGGTCAAACCTCCACAGGAGAGAGGGAGAGATGACCATGATTAGACTGTAGAGTTCTACACTTCAGAGAACTACTCAAGGCTCACACACAATAAACAAGTTCAGATTAATCACCAAACTGAACTTAAAAGCAACACTGGCCCTTTCAAAGGTCCAATCACAGACTTCCAAGGCAGACTGGATATACAGCAATGATGCGCTCGTACCGCGTTATGCGATTACAGTGGGTACCTACGGCTTTAGGCGCATTCATAGCAATCTGTGGAGAAGAGCGAGAGCCTGGTATGGAGGGGATAGACGGCTTTTCAGAGACTATGCACACAGCACAAGAGGCTTAGCCAGCCTCACAGGGGAACTTGCCTCCATGAGGTAGAACCATCTGAATTCTAATGAACTGGCAACACTCCACCTCACTCCAAACCCGATCCATCTCCCACAGGAAGAAAAAAAAAAAAACTCTATGAAGTGATTAGGGGAGCCCTGCGACTGGCTACCGCGAATGAAATAGGGCAGGTCATTTTCTGTGCAATAATTACGGTCATAACCGGGTATGAGGGATTGATAATGCGCCTGCTTATTCTTCACGGGAGGCGTTTGCGCTTGCCGGGGCCGGCGCTGACACGGTCGCAAATTTTTTTGTTTTTGCAGCGTGACTCCGGTAAGAGTCGTGTCGGATGCTGGAAAGGGCAGCGGGAGAACGTGGCCTTTCGGAGGAAGTTAACAAATGAACTTCATTAAGGAAGACCATACAAGGCAGACCCCCTATCGCGCGTGATGCATGGGCCCAGCACGCAGTCTCTGCTCTCTCCTCCAACTCCGCCACTCCTGAGTTATGTCAGCTGAGCCGGGAAGGAGGTCTGAGAACTAAAATAGTTAACCTTCCGGCTATCGTAAAAAGCTGCGGTGCACGCATGCTGAAAGTGCTTGTGGCGATAAATTTCAGCCACACAGCAAAACAACAACAAAATCATGCACTGTTTGCAGCCATGTCTGTACCATAGGCAAGTGAACACTAATATCACTCACATACCACTTAACTTAAAACTCCTTTTGTTTTGGGGTAACAATTCACAAATTCTGCGGGAAGATGAGGTAACTACAAGGTAACATTGCAATGTTTCCACAATTTTACTAGCATAGTACTTCTTTCTCCTAATCTGTAATGTACAACCAAAATACAATATGTTTGTTCAGTGTCTCTGGTTTACAATAAAAATGAGAGAGAACCATTTTTTAATGATATGGGACAGTGTTTTCCTTACAGGTCTGAGGTAAGCCCCTGTAGATAACATCCCTTATTGTGACATTCACACATATTCACTTTCCTCTGAGGGCACAACAGTTTATAAGTGAGCATGTGATTCTGTCCGCTGCTTACTGTCTCTCTGTCACCCTCTTAGACTGAGCACTTAACAATTTCATTCACAAGTCTTTTACTCTGCCTTTGTTAAGATTAAGTTGGAGCTGCTCTCCAGTGCTGCGTGCCGTCATCCTTCAGTATATTACCGCCATTTACTAACTTCATGTCTGTCAGGGAAAGAAACAATTTTCAGGGGATAGCTGAACTATAGAGAAAAAAAAAAAGACGGCTCACCGCGGGGAGCTCCGTCTGCGCAAGACTGAGGGGGATCTTCAGGCTATCTAACATACAAACATGCACACATACACATACACAGGCGCACACATACACACACACACACACACACACACACACACACACACACACACACACACACACACACAGGCACACCCATACATATATACACACAAACATGTGCATGCGCACACACCCATACAGTACACACATACACATTAACACACGTGCATACATACACACACATACAGTACACACATACACGCACACACACATGCATACATACACACACAAAAACACACACAAACACACATACTGGCACCTTTTCATTTTCTGTCTCTTAGCTTGATGCTGCCACAAATATGTGCCTCGCGTTGGACTGAACCCTTTTAGCACAACAGCATGCTCCTTGCAGTGTTATTCTCAACTTACAAAGAAGGCTTTATTTGCATGGGGTTAGCTCGTACCATACACCTCTCTATCACACACGATCGATCAAGGAAGCGCCCTGTTAGAACTTCCAGAACCTTCTGACCCCACCCACCTTAAGTGTGTCTGCACCCCAACTTTGCAGAGCCTGGCAGATTGGGTCAGTTTGTATAGAGCATGCACAAGTCAAATCCTTTTCTTTTTCTTCAAAATTTAAAGTAATGCAAATCAAAATTTAAAGTAATTTCCACCCCACTAAAGGCTCATTAGAATGTTTTTCTGTTAAAAAATTAATTAAATGAAAGTTTTCGCTTTTGTTTTTGTCCAGTCAGAATTGTATACAATAATCGAGCGCTCACAGCCCCTTCTCTCTGACAGTCATATGGAATTTGGTTATTCTCTCTGGCCATGTGGGCACCCATGCTGACGGGGAGGCCATTGGAATGGTCCAGACCCCCCAGGCTCCCCCCACCCCCTGCCTGGGACCCTGCCCAAGACCCTCTCTCCTCCCCTGGAGCTCCCCCCATCTGTGTTGAATTTTTGATTATGTTACCACTTGGCCTTTATTCCGTTTGGCACCGGGTATCACAACACCGTGTGAGGGACTGACGCATGTTCTGGTACAATATATGCTCTTATGTACCTCAGCTTCGCGAATCGCTCTGGATACGAGTACGGGCCGAGTGATTAAGCGTGAATGTAAACATGTCACCCCTCTACCCCTCTCTCCCAAGTCTCTGAGTAGTGATTCAATGCTGTGACGTGTCTAACACCGAGCGAAGTTCACCCCGGCTTCTCACCTCCACGCAGAGTACAGTACAGTGTAGTGCTCCCCCGCTTCATAATGCTGTGGGTGGGGTCTGGGATTAAGAGACTCTTAGAGGGGTCCTGATAAATGGAGAATGGCTCAGAATTGCCTGTCAGTATGGGCAGACTACAGCCACAAGCTCAGTGAGTTTTGGACATTCTGCTGCGGTGACCTTTGACAGGGGGAAGAAGGGAACTCCGCAATGAACCAATAACCGTCCCCAGCCTATTTTTGAATTTTCAGGATTAACAGCTAATTCTTCAATGGAATAATATTCCGGTGTCCTTGTGTACTTCATGTTAAATAATTTTACTAATAACGACCAGTGTGGACACACTAAATTATGATTATAACAAAGGAATTGAAGATTGGGTTTTAAAACAAAGAAATTGAAGATTGGGTTTAAACTAGTAAAACTAGCTGCTTTTTAATAACTAAAATGATTTCATGTGAGGTGCACAAAGATAACACTATCACAATAATTGACGAAATAAAATGTAAACAGCTGCCAATGGATCATCCCCAATTAAACTGACCTTTTCACGTCATTAAAAAACAATCAAAAAACCAAGTCCGGTGCGTTTATCAACTAAGGGGTTAGTTCTCTGCCTCCTGTATCTGAAGCTTGCCAGCTGCCACTGGCATTCTGTAATGAATAACTTCTGCATTCTGAAATGCTGACGATTTCCGTACATGCAGTACGTAACCTCACTGACAGATACATATAGTTCATTTTCACAAAAGGTTAGCACGTTGCACACTGTTGCACTGGCACAGGGCCCTCAAAGAACAATTCCCTGCAGATTGATCAGCGTCAAACAAAATATATGGGGATGATCCCCTGTTCAAAACAAGGGTTTTGGTGACTCCATTCTATTCAGGAAAACATCTTTGCTTGGTTACTCAAAAAAACACCTTTCACTACCGATGTCTTCACAGAAACCAGAGGAAAAAAAACTGATATCGGCAGAAATAAAACCACTGCTCACCAGCGCCAAAGCATGAATGCTGTTTTAAATAATGTCTCTAAGTCAGATTTTCCACAATATTTCGCCAGATTTGTAATTCTGAGTCAATTCAAGAGAAAGTGAATTTAAAAGCCACTCTCTGAAAAATGCAATTTCACATGTCTTTTGAACAGGCCTGTCTGCAGCTGGCCAATGTTTTGCTAGTGGTGGAGGTGACAGACAGAGAATCAGTGAACCAGAATCAAAGCGGAGTCCCAATGCCGAACACGGTGCATTTAAGCACCTGTTTTCCTTGTTCACATTTGTCATTTTGTGTCCGTGGATTAGGTGGAAAAATAGTTAATTTGAAACCAAATGACAGGATTAGGGGATAACGCTGTTAAGGGTCTCCTCTGTGGCTGACCTTGATCCAGTAATCCACTGCGACATTACACCACACTCATTCTCTGAAACTGCAGAACACAGAGTACTCGCTTGTGAAACTGTGCAACTCTGACTGCTCCACAAGAACTCGCATTAGAAGAGAGTGCGTTGGTGAAGTCTGAAAAGGCTGAAAAGGGAAAAACATGTAGGAATTAAAGTATTGTGTGATTTTTACATTATATTACTGTCATTCACCAGAGCGAATTACACAGCGCATCTAATCAAGTGGCATTAAAACACAAACAAGACACCACTAAACACACATGAACAAGTGTCAGGGCCAAACATAGCGTTGAGATCACAAATTTGTGCCTAGATTGACAAGTACAAAGCGATACATACAATTTACAGTTTATACCTTTCCAAATGTAATGTTAACACATACCACAGCCATGCAAGTAAAATGTTGTGTTTTTAAAGTACATAGGGCTCTTGTTGAAGCAAAAGTGTGAAAACCACTGCCAGGTCAGGTGGCAGAATTTTGCAGGTCTGCATTTCTGGGTTGTGGTTATGATTATATTTTTGTATGATCTACATGTGAAGGCAAGAGAATGTGTGATCTTTGAGATTTTATCTTATCTCAGCCTTTCTGTGAATATTCTGAGAACGCAGCGTTTCAGCCATGAAGGTTCTACATTGGACAGCATAGCACCACAGCATAGCACCACAGTATTTCAAGAAAACAGCACCACTGTAAGCAGATGGTTCTGAATTTGTTAAATCTTATGTAATGTGGTTCTATGTCTCTACACACAGGGAAAGATGCTACAGGAAGGGAAATCATTACAATTTCATAACTGAAAGGACATTTTCATAACCACAATAAAAACAAATAAAATAATAACATCAGATTATACGTTTGAGAAAAATTCAATGGAAGCATATGATGGACACTGCATGGACAACAGAATAATTTTAGACCCCCATCATGGCATGCAAACAAAACTACAAAGAAATTGAACTGAATAGTAACCTTGATCACCAATCACAACACAATGGCAAAGCTACAGCATATTCAGTGCACTTAATACAATGGAATCATTGTGTCAAAGATAACAATGGAGAACCAAATTTAGGCGGGCGCAGGTCTTCCGTCTTTTTGACGGCCGCGATATAAACACAACCAGGCCGTTTGGAAGTATTCAGGCTGCGGCTCTAATGACTTACATCAGGTAAGAAATGAGCTTGATCTTTCAGACTGAACCGGCCTCCAGATCGACTCTGCATCATTAGGGAGGCTGCCCATTAATCACATTGGACTCCAATTTAGCAGGATGTTAATTATACCAGAGGAGCTTTCAGCAAGAACAACACATCTATAAAAACAGTGCGTGTGTGTGTGTGTGTGTGTGGCGGGGTGGAGATGCACACAGAGGAACTCTCTCGCTGTCTCTCGGAGACTCCGCACCGCAGTGAAAACTTTGATGTCTCCGGCTCTCTGCTCATGCTGAGGTGTGTGAACGCACATCTCCCATTATCTGTGCGATCTGAAAAGGGCCGTCTGAGCAGAGGGTTATCTGGCCGTGCGTCTCTCTCACACACTCTGGGAAGGTTTATGAGCCTCTTCCTGCCATCACCTCCAGTGGAGGGGAGGAAATCACGTATGCCCTGCCTGAAGAGGAAGGTCAAAAAGGGCATAAAGCTGCCCACCCTCATTCATCACCGATTATGAGTCCGCAGGTCCTCAGACACCCGCCCACACACGCACACTCGTATGGACAGCCACACACGCACACTCGTATGGACAGCCACACACGCACACTCACCCACAAACACACACGCATGCACAGTCACACATACACACATGCACACTCAAACGCATACACGCACACACTTACATGCATACATTTGCACACACGCTCACACACATACACACGTACGCACAATCACACACACACACACACACAAGTGCACAGACACACGTACACAGTCACATGTGCACACACAAACACACACACATATGCGCACATATAGACACACACACAATCAGATGAATTCCTAACGGCGGCATAACCGGTTTGAGTGTGGCAAAGAATTATTTGCAGTGTTTGAGATAAAGGCAGATAGAAAAAGCAGAGGACACATAAGAGAGGGGGGGAGGGAGAAGAGAGGGGGAGAGAAGGAGGGACAGGACAGGGTCTTTGACATCAGTAATTAAGTTTTCTCTGTCTCTGTGCCCTTACAGGAGTGACTCGTGCTCTCTGCAAGTTTAAACATCATCTCCCGGCCTGCCCTCTGCTCAGGAGTAATTGATTTGTGGAGAGAGTAATCAGCCGGCGAGCGCCACAGACACTGCTCTTCTCCCAAATGTCACCCGGGTTAACAAAGCACACAATCTATTTCATGGGCTCGGCTTTTCGGTAATGGCCCCCTGTCACACAGTCATCTGTCTCTGGCGCTGCGACTCCGCTTGGCTAGCCTTCAGTAATCTGCTCTCGGATGCACTGACCATGCAGCAGCAATCACCACTGTAAAATTATTCTGAACGCGCCGAGTATCTGCTTGGGCTCATTTGCCTGTAGTTTCATGCACATTTTTTAATGCTTACGGGAGCTTTTTTTTTTTTTTAAAAAAACCTTTACCCTGGCCTTACCTGGAATGGCCTGCAAACAGGGGCACCGCAGGGATTTGCCCAGCTGCAGCAACCTCATCAGCACAGTGTCCCTGTCGTTTGTCACTCACACCTATTTCCTGCCATTACAACGGTGTGCAGCTACGGAGCTTTCACTGACGCAGAGACAAAAGGGACAAAAGGAAGAGAGGAGCTGAGGGGGACGCGCGCCCACAAAACATCCCCACCAATGAGGCAGCACCATTTAAGCACCTTACCAAGCGCGACCCACGCGCTTAATCCCGCCAACTGCATGGACCTCCGCGGCGGCAAACACAAGTCTCCGCAAACATCATCCGGGCGTCATGCAGCGCAAAACTGTTTCCTTCTTTCCCGAAGAGTAAAGAAAAAAAAATGCCGGGCATAACAATGTTGCTGCAGATTGAGCAGCTGCCATATTGCCCAAAAAACTGTTTGGGACAAAAAAAAAGGCATGCAGGCGCTGTTTATCCAAAATAACATTTCTTTACAATCCTTTTACCTTTTTCCATTCCGTTCGCATTCTTTCTAATTTCTTACCTTTGTGATTATTATGGCCTGTTCCACAAAATCTGCCAGTTTTATTGTGGCATGAACCAACAGGAGAGAAATGAAATATTCTTTTTCGCACATACGAAAAAGAAGCTATTGTTCAAATGTGAATGTGGCAATTTTAACCGAGAGATTGCGCAGAGTGTTGTTTGTAGCTCAGTTCCAGAACATGCTGAGAAACAAACATTGGAAGACAATGCTGACTGAGCTGTGCTTTAGCTGTCTTCTTTTCAGACACTTTCTGAAGTTTTTCCCAAAATGAATTTTCTTGTGAACATTTTTCTTTTCAAATCTCTTATAGGAGGACATAAACCATTTATAAATGATTAATTAGTCCATAAAGCATGTAAGCATTCACGATTCCAAACAATGCAGTGGAATGATGGCAATGCTCCATTAGATAATATTCAAAGCTTTCTCAAGAATCTGTCACATCATCTGTGTTACATATTTATTGTGTATAGACAACAGTAGTAATAACAAAAAAGCTGGCAAGTGATATTTTGCTTAGTCTGCACTGCCGTGTGAGGTTCAAGGACTTCCTGCCTGCTTTCGCAATCTCACAATAATATGTTGTTTGCTGTAGGGATCCCAGCTCAAAAGGTGCTTGACTAGCCTCTGGAGTTACAGCTGCAAATAATGTAGTCTTCTACGGCACAGCACAGCCCATTCAACTCCTCGAGCCCTTTGTGTTCAGATCTTAAAGCAGAGCCTCAATTCTCTGATCCTCATTTTCAGCTGAAACCTAACAGTGTAATTAACGTGTTCCGCTCACAAACGCGGTTAACAACTCCCCATTGTGCTGCATTAAGACAACAACATCGTTCACACCTTCAAAGCGGCGGCGAGCAAATAACCACGGCACAGGAGTTGTTTACTGCCTCCGGCTCGTTCACAGGAGTGCGCTGGCTGCCAGGTGAAATTAAACCACAACAAGCACCGTATTATTCCTCCAGATTAGCGGGATACGGTATGATTTCCATTCATAAACCTTTACAAGGTTAGAGTACCTACAAATGCTTCAGCTCAGTTGATCTATGATGAGTCATATTCAGCCAAAAAAAAAGTGAACATTTTTTAGTGCTGAGAGGAGACCAAATTTGTCCATGGCCTTCTATTTTACTGGGACAGTCTCCGAATTTGGCTTGCTTCAAAGAGGGGACCAAAATCTTTTCAAGGCCTTGTTCAAGCTTGGGCTGGAATCAGGTGACTTAATTAGTCTGGGCTGCTCCTGTGTGTTTCTCCTGGGAGAGTTGGTACCTGGCATTGGGGAAAGAGCTGCCCATATTCATGCGCTCAGCCATTCCTGGCTCAGCTAGACTTTCAAACTAGCATGCTCAGTGGACAGCTACCACAACTGCCACAAAGCATCTCAACTAGTCAGGTCCCCAGCAACTGACCATGCGACATCCATCTAACGGGCTTCTGCAAAAAAGCTGGGACATGCCTCGAAGAGGCAAATTTAGTCTGAACAGGAGGCAAAGTTATCTTTGTATGTCATGACAGGACTTTGGATAACTATCTTTTTCTAGTCCTAGCTAATACTGGAGGATTTAAATCCCCTCAAGTTCAGATCTTTTACACGGTCCCTCACTTTGTGTTGCATCTGAATTTCTCTTTGTACACATACCAGCACAGCTAAAACAAAACTCACTTTTCATAAGGTCTCTCTACGTAACACAAGGTGATGTGTTCTAGATAATGTTATCATTGTGTAATTGTACAGCTTTTCTTTCTCTTATAGCATAAATAATAAAATATTTACTTCACTTATGACAAAACATACTACATATCTGGACATCTATAGTTTATATGCTGATAAGGTACAAAATGATAGCTCTGTGGGTCTTCACTGGTTCAAGGGGCTATATTATTTGTGACAGCCATGTAGGCTAACTAGACGATAAAATGGATATGTGAGGATACACCTGAACCAGTGCGTCTGATCTGATTCTGCCCCCCTGGTAAAGCAATTTGTGCAAGAGCTTCATTTAGCATTTTCATTCTAATGACCAGCAGGAAACCACAGAGTCCAAGGGAGGCTCTCTCCCTCCAGAGGATTTGGATGATCTGAGAGAATGCAGGGGAATTCTTAGTGTGGAGAGATAATCAGCTTAGGGTAAAAATTACACAATGCTTGCTATATACGATTTAACCATTAAGATGCTTGAATTCTGAGTGGAAAAAAATAATAACTTGAGAAAATACATCCCAGAGTGAACAAAAGGTGATGACACCATAATGAGCATGTTTCTTTTAACATGTTAGAAACTGATGATGTCAGAACTTGTAAACGTTAACGCACTTTCCCTTTCGATATATGACAATGACAAAGAGAACTATGGTTTTGATTCAACCCTCTGTACTCAGCCTAGTAAAATGAATTTAATCTATGTTTAAATACACATTACGAATTTGGTCTGAAAAAAAGTTGAGTAGAAAATGGCAAGAAGTAACATTCATTTGTTACTAAAATTGTTACTCACAACAAACTCTATACTGCAACTCTGCAACTCAAGAAAAGGACATGGTGCATGGAGCCAGGGCTAAATATTAGATCGCTTTTATATTGTTGTCTGTAAAAATTTTGCTATGATACAGATATCAGCACTAGGGTTTCAGCCAAAATGAGAGAGATCATTTGTCTTTTTTTGGCTCTCGTTTCGAGAGGAAGCTTAAAAAAAGGCAATGAACTACATGTAATCGCCAAGTCCATCTTTCCTCCCCGAAACGCGCACTGACACTGCCATACGGTCCTTATCACAGTTGCTGCTCTTGGACGCTCCTTAACTATCAAAACCGTGAGAACAAAAGTGCTGTTTGTATCTGCCTATGGGAGATTAGATGCGCTGCAGTGGTAGGTTCATGAGGCGCATTTCCTACCATGACAACTTCAGCCCAAATGTTAAGAAAGCCAACGGAACAGGTATAAACTGTGGTGCAGAATCTATTACGAAAGTGCACTGAAATACCCTCAATGATATAATCACAGTACGATTAGACTCTAAACACAACACCTGTGTTACACTGTGAGGCAGTACAGTCTAATACATATCATTAATATGGTAAGCAGATAAGGACAGCGTTTGCGTGTTACTTTTCAAGCAGGTAACACAGTTGCAAGTGTGCCTGTTTGTCTGCCTGCCCTTTCATTTCATGTTGACTATAGGCAGAGAGAAATCAATCAATTTGAACTTGAATAAATACTAGTTATAGGTGCATCAAAAGTAGAATTCCGTTTATGCTTCAGTCCATTTAACTTAATCCAAAAAGATCATATACAACAGTTAATATAATCAAATAATAGTTATAATCTATCTTCACTGTCCTTATTGGTTCAATACGCATGGTCACAGTGTAGGAATCAATACGCAGGGTGTAAACAGGAAAAAAAAAATCATAAATCTCTCTGTGTCACATTTAACTTGCCCAGATAGCCCCACCTTTTCTTCATAATAAAGGATTCTGTGGCAGGAGTTACTTTCACTCACACACTATAAACAGCTATAAACCGATATAAACAGCACTATTTCTCCTGCCAATGAAATATAACCACCTGTCCAACCAGCTTTGCAGAATCTTTTGTTTTACTGTAAAACCAAATAAACACACTGCCTATAAAGTTGTCAGTGGGGAAAAACATAAAGCAAAGCCATATGTGTGTGTGGGGGGGAGTTGCAGTTTGCGGTACGGGGTAACAAGGCTGTTAGGCCTGTAGCATTCCTTGCCTGATGGAATCATTAAATAGCTGCCGCCAGTAAAACTAGGTCCGTTCTGATGCGGTAGTGGCGGTGAGGAGGAAAGGGTGGATATGGTCACTGGCACAGAGAGTAAAGTGTCCATTACTTTGCAGCATACCTGACCCTGTTCACTTTTTGCCGCTACTCAGTACTCTGCAGCAGGAGCTGAGGCCTTTCTAACAGATGGAAGTCACATGCCTAATGTCTAAGAATGGAGGGTGCTTTGAGGGCAAACACACAGACACACCTTATTGAGTCGAGGAGGGAGAAGAAGAACGCAGCTCTGTCTGATTGGCTGCAGGTGGGGCTGGGAATGGTGAGAGAACTGGGAGGTATTCCCCCACCCCACCCCTAGTGTCTCAGTTTCTCACTGTAATGCCCTGACGAGATCAGTCACTGTGGCTACATGTTCCATTACTAAAGAGTGAGAATGAGGGAGCTTGCTGTTCACAGCAGGGGGTTAACAGTGGCACACAGCGAAAACATTCCACCCAGCAGAGACTCCTCCTTACCGCCCACATTATTCTCAATGACACAGCTACTCCTGTCATGGCTGACTGCTAAAGCCCCCGCTACTCTGTACCTGTTCACTTCTGCTGTCCAAAGAACCAAGGAAGAGTTGTACAGTATACCAGTGTTTCTCAACCCTGCTCCTGGCAGCACCCTGTCTTGCATATCTATCCTTGCTCTACCTACCTGACTGAACTCACCAGTGGCACATTTTATTAGCTGAGCACAACTGATTTAATCAAGCAGCAAAGATAGACAGAAGATATGCAGGACAGGGTGCTGCGAGTAGCAGGGTTGAGAAACACTGCAGTATACGATTGTATTATGGTGCCATGTTGGCGAGCTCATAGCACTGGTCTGAGCTGCAATTACAGACACATTGTGCACAGATGGCTACAGACACTGACGATGTGAAAATGTATGAGTGCAAGTGGTAGACCCATCTTCCAGGGAACTGCTGGACTGAATGCTCACTGTGACCACAAGTGCACAGTCATTCAGAGCCCAGCAGTGCCCTTAGCCGCAGCAGTGCCAACCACTTTGCCCTGCGTTGCTGGGAACGCTGTGCGGTTTCTCTCTTTCTTTTTCCCTTTTACACAGGTGTTGCTTCCTGTGAAACAAGAGGGCCTCTGCTACCGAGGAGGGTAAACAGGCCGCCTGCAGACAGCCTCTCTCTCCGAGGCTCATTAATCCAGCTGTCTTTGTTCCTGAGAGTGAGGCTGTCTGCTGGGAGAGAGGCTGGCGGAGGCCCTTGCAGAGAAACCGTCCTCTCGCCAGACGGGCGCTTTATCGAGCCGCGCGGCCAACGCAGTCCGTTCCGGTTTCTCCTTGGGCTCACGCAGGGACTCACTGTTCCAGTGAGCCAGAGTAAAGATCAAAGTGCCCAAGCAGGCTGCAGGCTGCAACTCGCCCCCGTCTGGGAGGAATGAGGCGTTTTAAAGAAAACCCACCAAATGCATGGAGCCTAGCGGCTTTCAGGAAGGGGGCATTCTGACTATTACTTACACACACATGTGCGCACAGACAAGCAATGTGTTACCGTTCAATGATACAATGTACAGGAGAGATTATTACTATTATTACTAGTGGTGGTAGTAGCAGTATTTAACTCCAGATCAGAGTGCCGGTTGTGAGAGCGTTCATGGTAAATTCACATTCATAGAGCACCTAATGCCCCAGAACGGTTTTGGATCATGCCTGATTCAATCGTTTCTGTGCATTCATTTCAAAGGCCCTAAGCCCTGTCAGAGAAAGTTCAGAGGCAAAGAAGGCCGCTCAAGGTTAAAAACAAACCACATCCTTGTTTTTAGCAAACAAGCAAGCTGCACAGTTGACAATGAGGGTCTTCAGTAAGACTGGCCGGCATTCCACCGCCTGACTCCACAACACTCACATGACACACCGCCAATTATTTACTATTTTTTACTTAATATGACCAGCGTAGCCAATGCTGCCCCAAATAGACCTCCGTGAATCTGAGCCTGAGATGACTCTACAATGTAAGCAAGGTGAGACTTTCTACAGGTTAAAAATGACCTGGTTAACAGGTGTCTTCATTCGCGCATCATGCTGAGAGTGTACATGTAAATCATTATTAATGACGTTTTGTCTGCGCTGCAGGATGCTTTTTGCGTCGGAGTGTCTAACTGTGAAGTCGGGACTCCTCCTCACGACCAGCTGCAGGAAACAGCCTGGTTACCTCAAAACCGAAAGCTAAAAAACAGCCCAGAACAACAGACCTACTGGAAAACATAGCTTTGCAGAAGCAGTTCAGTGACCTCCAGACAAAAAGAAAAGACTGCGCTAGAAGAAGTAGAAACAGTGCAACAATTTACTAATTTACTATGCAGTTTTCTGTCGTCCCACATGTCATTTCCTTATGTTCCTTCAAATAATTTTCAGTAATATCAAAGACTTTTTTCAAGTCATAAATACTACTGGAGCTTTACTGAAACACATGCTTATGATATTTTTCTACTTACAAGTGTGTGTCTTCTTTGTTACTGAAATACCTAGAAAAGAGGGAATAAGGAGAGACAAAATTAGCTACAATTATCTGACATAAAGGCCAACATTTCACACACATTTGGTTGCTGCCATTTATTCTGCTTTGTGGTGGTATTTATATGTGACTTCAAATCTGAGAAAAAATGAAAATAAATAAAAGCATGAGAAAGGGATAATCTCCTGACATCCAGAGGTCTCCAGCATATCGCAGGGCACTGCATCGCACTGGCTACACTGACATGCCACAGCCTGGGCAGCATCACTGGGTCAACAGGCCACAGGGTCAAAGGTCATGGGCAGCCCCCGCCTGCTAAACGCACCCTGGCAGCAAATACAGAGTCACTGTCCTGCTGTGGTGTGAAGGGGGAGGCCGTTATGAAAATTATTGTAAAAGCTACGTTTGGTTTGCAAATGAGACGCCTGCGTCTCACACCTCTGGGCGAATTTGAGCCATGACCTTGTTGCGACCTTCACCACAGCTGACTAACGATACTATTCAACGCTCCTGCTTTGAGCTTTGGCCTTAGCCGTCAACTTCAACTTTAAGCACGAGTGCATTTTTTTTTGTTGGAAATAATGAAGATTCAGACACCATTGGGGGCAGCCTGAAAAGAGGTTGAAATGAGTCAGTTCCTACATGTTGATCCATGAGACACACACACACCACATGCACACACGCACATCCAAGATCAAACCCATTGAGCAGGAAGGAGCAACAGCCAGCGAGGGACCAGCCCCCATGAAGCTGGCATCATTAAAGCACTGTGCTGATGGCAGTTTGTCCGGCTAGGACGTTAAAGAAGGAAGGAGATGAGGCAACAAGTGGCAATCCTGCTGAAATACTAGGACACATGTGGGGTCTGAGAGCCATCAGATAGCAAGGAGGCCACACAGACATCCAGCAAACTGACAACAGCCAACGGGGGCAGTCAGTATCGAGCAACAACCTGTTGTGTTTCCCAGAGAGACACAAAATGCAAACACAAGATGAAAAGTCAGCTTTTCAACTGTAGACACTCTGGCCAGAGCAGACGTACAGTTCAAGCGGTTCCTAATTAAAACATTTGATACATTTGACCATTTTCATCTGTGTTGAGCATGGGGTGGAGATGTGCTTGAATGAAATGTACACGTATACATTTCACTGAACTTAAGGGTGAATTATTGCAGAAGGCTACCTTCCTCAGAGGTTCACTCTAACACCGGAGATTAGAAAGGTTTGAGCAAATAAGCTCCTCTTATCCCACAAACAGAGTAAGGATATGAGGAGAATGATGGCTGCCCGATTCACACTCTGTCTCTTTTCCCCACAGATAAGCGAGCATGAGAGAGAGAGAGAGAGAGAGAGAGAGAGAGAGAGAGAGAGAGGAGAGAGAGACAGCATGTTTATGGGGGAGGAAGTACAGGCGGTGTTAGAGAACTGTGTTCTATAATGACCACAGATCCCACAAGACAATTGATTTTATTCTGACAGCACAGAGATAAACAACCAGGTGGAAACGAAACATGCAGTCCATATATCGTCCCACAGAGTATGCATTAATAGAGGAAAGGGCTTTTGGGGAAGGCTTGAACGATGCTGTACAGCGCCCTGGTCTGCAATATACACAAATCTATATGCAACTGCCTCAGATCTGTATCAGACTACTTTTAAGCCTATCAGGTCTGCACACTACGATGATGAACCAGAGAGAGGGGAAAAGGGGGGTATTATTAGAATTCAAACGCTCACTTTTTCAGCTTCTGACGGCTGATAAAACGTTTATCAGGAGAAGCATTATATTGCAATCGTTCCCTTTGTTTGCCTCTGTCGGTGGTATCGCTCCACTGACATTCAAAAATACATCTCCATTAAGCAGGAAGTTCAGAGCAATGAGGGATTCATTCCTCCAGCTGTATTTAGCAGCACTGTGACATTTCACTGTACATATTGTACATAAACACACACATGCATACACACATATATACATACATACACACATACATACATAAGTTAATCCATAAATAAGCAGCACTTTAAGCAAAAGGCTGTGGAATGTGCTGTTAGTGGAGACTGCATTTAAAAACATCCTGCCCGTGGGAACACTTATCTGACATCCAGGGAAGGCCTTTTTCATTAGTGTGGAAGGTGCTGAATTCTGTCACCAGGCAGGGCTATGACAGAGGGGAGTCTAGTCTAGTCTCTCCACAGCTTACAGAGTCCACTGCCACTACAAGGACCCTTTACCCCACCATATATATATGGTGGGGTAAAGGCTTTCTGGCTGGCCTCCCCCATGCCACACACGTACACACGCACACACACACACACACACACACACACACACACACACACAGGCACACGCGGGCACACACACAAAGACACACACACACAGACACGCACACACATGCACATACGCACACGCACACACACACACACGCACACGTACACACACACAGACACGCACACACATGCACACATACAGAGGCACATGCAGACAGGCCACACACACAGCATCCCTGCTCCCCGCCCTGCCCCTCCTCTCACTTCCATCCTGCCGACCATCTGGCTCCGTTCCCAGGCCCACAAACAGCCGTTCTGTCAATGTCACTCAGAGATATCACAACTAATCTTAACAGAAAAACTGAAAAAAATTAACTCCCAAGGAAATCATTATTGTCAACTGTGATACGGGCCACTCCCAATGAATGGTCTATTGCTTGGGGCAGGAGAGAGAGGGGGTGTGGACTGAAAGAGATGGGAGGGCAGACTCAGGGGAATGTGTGTGTGTGTGTGTGTACGTGCGTGGCATGGGGGAGGCCAGCCAGGAAACCTGTTTCCTCCTCTACATGTCATTCAGAGTTCATCCCTTGGAGGTTATGTCTACACTGCTGCCTAACAGGATGGTGGGGTGTGGGGGTCAAAGGTCAATGTGGAGGAGAATCTACCCTTGATGGATGGGAGATCCAAAAGTGGCCAGTTCATGGTTAGGACAAGGTTGTTTTTTTTTTTCAAGTCGCAATGGTCCCAACGGTCATCTCATTCAATTACCAGTTCTTGCTTCCCTCTTTCTTCAAACAAGCACCAATAAAGAGATTTAATCACTCGGGTTGGCGTAAATCAATAGGCCCATGTGTGCTCTTCTTTAATGCACACGACTTACTGGTAATTAGAGCCCTCCAGGTGACCTGCAGTTAAAACGCTTGTCGCGGTATAAATGAATTCAATGCCACCTTTTTAACGCCTGGGCTGCTCAATGGAGCAATTTGAGTACGATCCAAAATCCCTCATGAACACAGACACTCTATGAATGACAGATTTAAAGCTAACTGTACTGTAGGACAAAGATTTTTTTCCTGATGGAACCCCCCAAAAATCCATGAATCATTCTGTATATTCTGTTTTACATAACTATATAATACATACTTATGTAATGTAATTTCTTTATGGGCAATTTTTCACAGTAGTGAGGCACAGGAAGTTAAACAGCTCGCTATGGGAGTAAGAGGAAGGAGGGAATACAAACTGATCATCATTTATGGTTCCTCTGCTTATAATATCGGAGGCCGTTGGCTGTTAAAAAGAACCTTTTTCAGGGAATACAGTAAGCATTAGCCATCTGATCAATGGCACTAAGCACAGATTAAGCACACACACACACGCTCCTGCCCACAGGTCTTGTCCAAAGCTGCTCTCTGCTTCACAGACAGGGATATATGCTGCTCAATCACATGTCAGACTGCAGAACCAGCTGTAAAGTGGTGCTGATAGAGGTGGTGGGCAGTATAAGCAGGAATCAGGGAGTTGGGGGGGGGTTGATGGGAGAGTTGGGCGATAAAGAGGCGGCGCGCAGCCGCCTTCTAACTGACAGGGCGCGTCTGGGGCCGTGAGTCACGGCGCCGGTTCCTTAACTCATGACGGCGGATGATTATCATAAATGGAACTGTCACCCTCCCTGGGAGACGGCTGCTCTCAGGCTCTGACGAACGAACACACGGTGACATTCAAAGTCACAGCCTCCTTTCCCGTTACAGAGCTGTCCTCGCGTCGCGCTGAGGGCGGCGAATCACAGCGAACCGTCGGAGGGGTGGGGCTCCCGACGCCAGGCTGTTTGGGGGAGGGGAAAGAGGCCCACACCCCTGTCTTGTCCAGCTGGGTGATTGATTGACTGGCAGCTCTCTTCTCCTCAGTCACTGCTCTCTCTGTAGAGGCAGAGGGAGCAGACAAAAAAAAACCAACGCCTGTTCTCCACCCTCCTATCCCTGTGCCTGCTTACTAGCCCCCCAACCCGTTAACCACCCCCCAGACTCCTTCACCTGCTAACCACCCCTCCCAACCCTGCCCCCGACCTGCTCTCCACTGCAACAGCCCTTCTGCCCACTACCCATGGGCTAGGACTGGACTACTTCAGAACTGTATCCAGCACCATTCTGACATAGTTCACCTCACTGATATGGTAGTATTCAGCACTTGTTAATTGTGTTCCTTGTCTTCCTCAGAATACATTTCAAAAATTGGGAAAACATCACTACATTCCCTCTCTGTGATTTCAGCTGTCCGCAGCACTCTTTAAGGATGCCACTGATCATGCACTCGCTGTGAGGCAGCTGATCGCCTCTGATCTGCTCTCACACATCTGGAAACGCAGCAGCAAACAAACGGGGCTCATTAAAAGCAGCCCAATCACAGCATTAATTAGAGTGAATACTTCCCACTGATGGCTGACAATCAGTCAGGCGACGTGAATGGTAATACTAGCGGATGGCTAATCAAACCAAACTTACAGCACAACCAAACACATTTGTAACCCTGGCCACAAAACCTGGATTTGGATATCAAAGAAGCCAAAAGCCATTTATACCACACACACACACACACACACACACATAAATATATATATATACACATACATATACACATACATATACACATATATATATATATATATATATATATATATATATATATATATATATATATATATATATATATATATATATATATATGTATGTATGTGTATATGTATGTGTATATATATGTGTGTGTGTATATATATATGTGTGTGTGTGTATATATATATATAACTATTATTACCTTGCAATTTTGAAAGTATTTATGATTTAAAAATACCATAAAAATTATTTTAAACTTAACTAAATATAAGTATAAATTTAAAATTTATGTAAGTTAGATAGATAAATATAGATATATCACCTGTGTTAATTAACAGTATTGCACTTTCACCTTATCTCAAAGTACTTTACAGTAAACGGGAAGTGACTCATCTCTACCACCACCAATCTGTAGCCCCCATCTGGGTGATGCACGGCAGCCATTTTGCACCACAATGCTCACCACACATCATCTGAGGTGAAGACGGTAGAGAAGAGTGTGAGGGAAATATTTATCCAAATGAACTGAGACTATTTAATGGTCAGACTGAAAGAGCTTGACTGGGAGTCAATTGGTGACCCTAGCACAAAGTAACCCCCTGCTTTTTGTAGTAAGTGCTGGGAGATATACAGTATGTGTGGTAAGAGACAGAGATGATAACAGTGGCCTACACTGCTAATCCTTTTTCACAGAGGCGTCCTTTAACATCCATCTGGGAAGAGATGAAGACGTGTGGGTCCACCGGGTGGAATCTGGCTGCGCAAAAACCTTGACCCCATTTTCGCTGTCACCACTAACAGCCACTTTCTCTCCACTCAAGTAATTCCAGCAACTTTCTCCTTTTCAGTGACACACTTAGGCTAATACTTTTATAAACCAGAAATACAAAAAAAATAAAATAAATAAAATGAAAATAAAAATGCTCTAATCAGCTGCCCCTTAATTTCTGAAACCCCCGAATCCGGAGAGACTCTGTCTCTCCAGGGATGTTTAAGAGAAGAATGACCTGTCAATCCCCCGGCGCTGGTATTTTTGGTCGTTTATAATTGGTTTTACTTGTGTCTACCACACGCACGCTCAACACGTTCCTCATTGTGTCTTTTCGTCTCTGTGGGATTCACGGTGAAATGGAGAATTTACATAGGTTTAACTTTCAGACAGGAGTGAGGGCTTCATATAGCCACCTGACAGCCAGCAGCTGACACACTCAAGTTTCCTGACGTGAACTTTTGCAAATTACACCTTTAAAAACCCAGGTGGCACGCTATATTAAGCGCAAACTTCAGTCTAGTGGTCCATGCACAACCCTTGACAAGAGCCAACCAAACGACGCTCAAACGTAACACTCATTAACAACTTCCCCCCTCTCAACATGCTATAGATTAATCAATGAACTAATTTTCCATTAACTTTACTATTGAAATGAACTCTACTATTAAAATGAACTTTTTTCATGCGCTTTATTAATCTCTCCAGGTGAGTCCGCGCCCTGTTTGGAAGCTGCTGAATTGTGAGTTTTGAATTATGAATGGAGCGGATGAATGGCGGAGGCCCGTGCGGACAGCAGGAGCCGCGGGGATGGCCGCTAGGCAGGGAGAGCACTGCCGAGCGGTAATTGTCCTGCAGGGAAACCGGCCCACAGTGCCTATTGTTATTGATAAGATGCAGCCACAGAGGTTCATTCAGCTGTGTGCTTTAACAAATGGTCCCCCGGCGCAATCACGCCCCCAAATGCTCGTTAGAGTAAATTAGGGAGAGGGACACTAATTGCAATGAGACAGGAATTATATGCGATAAACAAGGGTTTGTGTAATTACGTAAGAGCTCCTCTCAATCGAGGGATAAACGCAGCCGAATGCTCGCAGCAGTGGCGCTGGCTGGGGACAGCGGAGAGGTGACTAATTTCCCATTCATTCAGAAAATTCTTCAGCAACAAAGGATTCTGCAGCGCCTGTGTGGGCGTGAACTCAAGGTGAAGACAAACACAATGGTTCCAGTGGCTGCGTGGATGTCCTGCCTCCTCAGTGACATCCAGTGGCAGCGTGATGTGGTGCTCCCGGGGACCTGCCCGTAACCAGAAGGGTGTTGGTTCCGAATTCTGGCAGGGGCATGCCCATGAGCAGGGCACTTAACGTGAATTTGGTAGGTGATCTGACCTTCATCTTAGATTTTTGACCTGCATGATCCAAAGGGATGAAAGTGATAAGCCCCATAGTGCAAGAAAAGGAATGTGATTTTTATTTTATTCATCTGTTTTTACTGTGCTTTTGATTCTCGGCTGAAGGCTCTTTCAAGGGCTTTCATTCAGAAAATCGATCCAATCAATGAAAGCGTCAGTGAGGTTGCATTACGGGGCTATGCAGTATGCACGGGGGCCCATCTCGGAATCCCCGGACCGCATTTGAGGTGGTGCGATGCGACCCATCCGGGGTACTGCGAGGGCGGGCGGGCGGGCGAGTGAGCGAACAGGGGCGCGAGATTACCAGGCGGCCCCCACATCACGCTGTGAAATGACAGCGCGTGACAGCCCCTCACTCCCCCCGCGCGTGGTGACGGCGAGACATGGACGCACAGGTGTTCCCTTGAGATAAGGGGCCGCGAGGCGCCGGATAAAACGGCTCCCTTACCGGCTGCCACGGACAGCGAGGCTGCAGTAATGCACACCGGTGGCGCCGTCTCCCGCAATTATTCAGCCAGATACATTTTTTTTTTTTACCTTATTTCATACTGAAAATGAACTCGGTGAATGAATGCTTGAATGAGCTGCAGTATACAGCGTTGCAAATCATACTTACAAGGGTACACTGCAACTTTGGCTCTTATACTACACATATTGTTTTTACCTGTCTTAGAAAATAAGTGAAGACAACATGGGGTTAGGTGGTGGTTTACAAAATGGATTTATGCCAAAGGGTGTTGTGCATTTCTTTCTGGCTGTGTCCGTCTTACTGTTTCAAAGGTTTATTGTTTTCTGCGGAGTCCGTCACGGTCATAAGATCAGGTTAATTCTGACCAGGCCTCGTCTCAAAGACCAACACAAACCATAGACCGTAAACTGCCCAAAACACAACAAACTCGATGCTGGCTTTGGTTTACCAATAGCTAACATGTAGAGGGAAAGGGATTATGGGGAATGGGAAGAATAAACAAACAAATTCCACGTCAAAATGAACTAGCGGTGGAGTCTGGCAGCTGACGCTTGCATTCTAGGCATGGCTTCAGTTGCTGGCCGCAGAGAATCTTGGAATGAAATCTGATTGGACAGTTCTCATTTTCACAGTGCTGGTAAACACCACATGATAGCAGACAGGAAATGGCCCTGGTGCCCTTTCAAAGCAATGCAACATGAGGCCTTATTGGAAAGTCTTTGAGAGATAATTGAATTTCCCATCATTTTCTGAATGATTTACTCTCTTTCACAGCACATTTAAAATAAGACACGCTTACAAAACAGCAAGAAATTGAAGTTTATTACAGTATACAGCATTGCATTCAACATTTCTTATGGTAGCTGCCCTGTTGCTTCTCACACACAAACATATGCAAACAAACACACACACATACACACACGCACATGTACACAACTTCTTAATTAGTACGAGGACCTTTCTTTAGTGTGACTTCTCTTAAGTCGTCTCAGACTATAATAGAGTACTCAAAAGTATAACGTGCTGGTTGCACTACGCTGAATTTTCTCAAGAGCGCTCTTTCTGTGAAGTGATGTCAGTATGAAGCAGTAATCTGCTCTTTCAAGCGCTAAAACCCCCCAGCCCCACAAAGGAGAAAGGCATACTGATTTCCAGCTCAGCATCTGAATCACGTCTTTGATGCTCGCCATTATTTACACGCGCAAAAGAAGTTCCAAAGAACAAACAACTGTCTGGTTCAGCCACATTAAAAGAGGTCAAAAGAGGCAGGCTGTGGAAATGTTTCCGCCTGAGTTGTTTTCATCCTCAGCGAAAAAAACGAGTGGGCGTATCTGTTTCTCTGTGGACCCTTTTTAGCCTGGCAATGGGGGCGAGTGACCTTTACCCAGACTTGAGAAAACATCAATTCTATCAATTAACAATGCTGTTATGACACTTTCCCCCAGACCTTATAAGCACCGGGCCCCGAAACCCTTGTTTTGAATACACCCACCGCATATGTGAATGCTCACTCCACAGGCCTCGGCAGCTGCCTGACCGTAGCCAGACCTGTTTACCTGCACTGGGACAGGGGAAAGGCGGGGGGATCAGCGTACCTCTTAAGCTGGGCTTTGTGACAAAACAGCAAATAATCCCCCCCCACTGAAAAGTGCAGGTCTTTTGCACTATGGAGGTAGGGGAGCAGGGAAAAGAGGAGGGAGTGAAACGGAGCTGAGCATTGGAGGTGCTGGGGGGGTGAGGCGGACCTCGAATGACCCGCCTCTGTTGCTCACGCACTCGCACCTCCACGGAGACAGTCACACGTGCGTACCGGGGGAGAGGGAAAATTACGGCTTTTTCAGAAAGCCGATCTCTGATAGAGACCAGAGTGCAGAGGAAGGGGGGCGGTTGTGTACGTGGGGGTTGGCGGGGTTGTTTACAGCGTGTCAAATTTCTGTTTTCCATTGGAGCGCTCTCCCCCCCGGGCTCTGTGTTTAAGCTCCAGCACCGGTCTCAGCACCGCGTTCTGAGACAGAAAGCCCCAGATGCTGAGGACAATGGACAGAACACGGTCAGCCTCTTTCCAGCTGACTGTCCCCAAATGCCTCACACACACATCTTCCTCTGTGACCGATCACATGTCCGTCAATCATCCCATTACTATTTGAAAGACAGGTTCAGACCCGTGCCTCGAAACACAGACAACCAGAAAATTAAAAGAAAAGAAAAATGGCAGGAAGAAAACACAGGCACTGTTTGAGGCGCGCGGCGGCTCCTACATCCTCGGAGACTGCTTTCAAGGCTCGACTTAATGTGTCATCTCTCTCTTATTAAAGCTTTCACAATTAACATGAGGGAAATTCTGTAAGCTCTCCAAATGGCACTGAGATGAAAGGCTCTCTGAGAGGGGGGTTCACTGGAGGTGCACTGCTCTTGGCAGGAGAACCATACTTAATACCCAAATGAACTACGATTACATGCAGGTGTAATAACAGCGCAAAGATAATAAGCGCTTCCTCGGCTGTTGCTCGGATCTTGACCATAATTAAAGTACAGTAGCACGGAGTACGTTTTTTTTTTTTACCTTTTATGGTAATGCAGAAGATGTGAAACAGGTCCCTTTCGCACATGTGTGAGATGGATTCATAGCTAATGAGGACTCTGGTAAGGCGTGAGCGATGCGTGTTGTGTAGCGCTCCCGCGCAGCCCTGGGTGCGATTCCCCTCCCCTTTACAGCACTGCAGCAGCGGCAGCGCCTCGCCGCCCTCAGCCCCCGCGATGAAAAATGAACTCCACTCCGATGCCGCAATCAGCCAAACGAGCTGCGATTATTTATTCATTTGTCCTATTGACTCTTAAGTAACACAAACCCGTGAGGGGGCGCTCTCGGCCCAACGGCCCGTCTCCGAGACGGCCTTTCCATCAACTCGCCGGCGCTGGTGCAGCGGGCAGCTCGGCCCGCCTCTCCTCTTTCCGAAATGAGTGCGCTGGAGGCAGCTCCGCTTTCATGCCATTATTTACATGCGGCCGCGGCTCGCTGCTGGGGAAACGCGCCATTTTACTTATTACACTCATTTCATCGGCAGAGGCCCTTACCCAGGGAGACTTATAAGGCCATTGCGGGTGACACATAAATGAAATGCACATTAAATGCATATTAGGATGCATTAAAAGCAGCAGCAATTAGAGTACTTGTAAAAAAAAACTGCTAGTAACACAATGAATAAGTATCAAGATGAAATAAAGAGCTGAAATCTAAGCATGCAATGGGTACTGTTTCACATCTGTTTGTGAATTCATTGAATGTGATTCACCTGTATTTATTGGGCAGATGCTCTTAACCAGGCTTCTCCAGACAAAGCACAGGTAAGTAAGTGAATACAATAAGGCCACATGAACACCAGGGCATACAGTAAACGTCAGACCACATCTGAAAAAAGCATCAATACGCCACAGTGGTGCTATAAAAAGAGCCCTTACGAAACACAGCCGACAATCATCAAAATGTCAATAACATAATTACAGCATCAGTTTTAGCATACACATAGTGCACAACAATTATCCTTTCAAAGAGAACATTTCTACATCATCTAACGTACACACAGTGCCTGATAATAACCTATCATATGTTTGCTTGACGCCAAATAGTGATCCACATAAGCAAAGCTACCCTGGTTCATGCTAATGAACTCACAGTTCTCAGCAGTGATCTGTAAAAGTAACTTTGCACTAAATCAGATTTCACTCAGGGTTTAGAATGACCAGGTAGCTACTGGGTGCTGGAAGTATGATATTACAGGCGATCTATTAGTAGTTTCTGGCAAGCTTGGCTTAATCAGTGACATGTTATCCCACACAATACACAGGGTGATGGGAAAACCGGTCTGAACGATGCTCCTAAAGCATACCCACAATCCTCTTGTGGTCGCGCCAACAGATGAACAGGAAGGAACAACCACAACTGGGTCAGGGTACCAGAAGTGTAGGAGTTCAGAGGACACCTCTGCTGATGAGATTCTTCATAAATCCCCCATCCGTCAGGGATCTAGCAGCTCATTGGCCAGTGATGATGAGGTAGAGCCCAGCTGGACGAGTGAGACGACAGCTGGAGTCTTTGCCCCCCTGACTTTGGAACTGTGAGAAGACGGCCTTCTGTAAGCTTCGCCCGCGCGCTTCCTTGATTAATAACCCTTTAAGAGGTTAAGGGGGCTGGAAGCTCTACCACATAAGTTTTTTTTTCACTTGGTGTTATCGGCGCTATTTAATCTGCACGCGGCCTCTCTGAAAGCCCGTTTCACTCCAGGACTTAATCGCTGCCCGTGTTTTTGATGTCTTTGGCTGTATTCGAGGGGCCGGGGGGACTGCACATTTTAATTAACATTTATAAGAACACATTGCTACAGACTGGTGCCCGAAACTGCATCTTTGATGCAGCTATAAAAGACCCACATCAGACATTAACAGCTCAGTATGGCTGATTTCCTGCTTTATGTGAAGAGGAAACTGCCCATTTTCCAGGGCATTGTATGCATCAAGATGTACTCTGAGGGAGCGCAAGGCACGTTATGTTCATTATGTGTTAACATGCACCGCGGGGTGAATGAACTCCCATCATATTGATGGGAAATACTGTAAGAATGGCAAGGTGATGGCAAGCCTTCTCTTTTGCTGCTTGCAAACCAGAACACACAAACACACACGCTTCATTTCCTGACTGATATCTGAAGGTTAGTCTACAGCAGGGTGTGATTTCTATTGAGAACCACAGATATCGAGCATCACAAATTCACCCCCCTTCCTACCAACAATGATGGACCATTCAATAGAGCAGCCCAGGTAATCTAAGGACAGGTGGTGGGTAATCTATTGATCGGTGAGGTTGAGTGTCTCCTTAATTTTTAATTCCTCCTATTCTGAAAACGTAGCACAGCTAATTACGGAAGGATACTCTTCCAGGATCTCCTGACAGCATCATTAAAACAGCAATGCCTCCATCTCGTCATTGTTCCTTGTGTATTCATTTCATCTGCTGGTCCGATAACACTCAGTCACTGATCCCCGACAGCTAATAAAATCTATACCACAGTTCAACAACACACACACACACACACACACACACACACACACACACCCACAAAGTTCAGTACAGTACATGCAGGCTGGTGTAAGTGAGAAAGAGTAGGGGAAATCTGAAGTGATGAGTAAAAAAAACACCATACAACTCATGCATCCAAGACATACTACTGCACCTAGACAGTTGTGTGCGTGCAGAAACACATGCACATAGACACATGCACACGTATGCAAGCACGCATGCTCGCACGCATGCGCACACGCACTCACACACTCACACCTACACATGACAGATTCCTGTACCCGCACACCACATATAAACACATACAAACAGCACAGATTCCTGTACTCAGCATACACACAGGCACACGCTGTGCCTATCACACAGACTCTCACACACGCGCCCACACCCACACGCAAGATGGGGTTAAACATGGGCGTGGCGTATAGAATAATGCCATACCTTTGTGGCAATAATAAATAGCAATGCCCGTGCAAAATAGTAATAATTAATGTCAAAGTCTATACGTGTTCCATTAGGAGCAGGCAGCTGTCATAAACATCTTAATTAATTTAAAAAGCAAGTGACGGGGGAATTACGGCGCGGTAAAAATCTGCTTCCTCCTGCCGCTCCACAGCGCTGGAACAGATTGGGCCTTTGAATTTTTAAACACGCCTTTCATGTTCTCCTGAGCACAGAGAAAAAGCCTTTCAACAGTCAGCTTGTTAGCAGAGGCACCTAGCAGCCTCCCTGCCTTGCACTCCCCGGCACATCTTTTCATTGGCTGGAGGAGGAGAGGCCCCTGCACCCTCGCAGCCGTCCTCCACTGTTTCCCGGCTGCTGCTGTTGTTTTAAGGATTTTTATCTGATCGACTCGGAGCTCTTTGTCTCTTTGTGTTTCCCCGGCTTTCTGTTTAAATCTGCTCAGGAGGAACAGAGAACCTTCTCTGGCTCTCTCGTTTCATAGTGTTTCCTTCAAACCTCCAGTCAGACAACAGCGTGTTATGAGGAAGAACAGCCTTACTGTGGGAGAGTGTGTGCATGTGGGCGTGGGTGTATTTGTGTTTGTATGATGTTGTGCAGGCATACATGTATATGTATGTGGTAATGTGTGAGTGTGTGCAAACATGGGTGTGTATGCACATGTATGTGTATGTGAGGTTAAGCATTTGTGTGTGTGTGTGTGTGTGTGTGTGTGTGTGTGTGTGTGTGTGTGTGTGTGTGTACGTGCACGTGTATCTGTGCGTGCATTCATGTGTCAGCAAGGTTTGCACGTTTGCGTGTATTTGTGTGTGCATGAGTTTCAGAAGTAGGTGTATGTTTTTGCTAAACCACAAGAAATGCTAATCACACACTGGCAGCGCTGCATTCCACACCTGCACACACACCTCGCCAAGCGAAGCCGGCGCGTCTGTGCCAGGTAGCGCGCTCTCTGCCACCGCCATACGCCCAGTCTGCGTGCGGAGAGGCTTTAGGCCATACACAAAAAAGCTATTTAATCCCTTCAAAAACAGCAGCTGCTACGCATTGCGTAAGAGGAGTGGGTCTCGGGAGAATATTTAGCGCGGCCGTCCGGGGGTAAAACGCGACGGTGGAGGATTCCTCTGTCACATTCCGCTGAGTTGAAATGAAGGGATCCGCAGTGAGAGGATCAGAGAGAGAGAGAGAGAGAGAGAGAGAGAGAGAGAGAGAGAGAGATGTCTGTCTGTCTTTCTGTCTCTCTCTCTCTTCCCTTCAGATGGATTAACCCCGGTTGCATGGTGGAGGCTAAGACTGCATCCTTTTGCAAAGAGAAAATGAGCCCTTCTAACCTCCACTGAATCTGAAATGGAAAATGAGCCTGAAGCTGAAACCCTAAGGCGGGAGCCGGGTTCGAGGTGGTTACCGTGACAACGCTAAAGAGAGGCCCTCCTTCTCCTTTAGAACTGTCCTAAAACTGGCACCTAGACATCAGACACCGGCTTAAGTTGACTTGAAAAAGCCAATTTACTCATCTACCTGTTTCTGTTTTCTGATTCCATCTGAGGTACTATAAGTAACTCCTCCTCCAGCTTTTCAGCTACACTTATGAAACTTGGCCAATAGCTTCAGCTAGCATATGTGTGCCATTTGTGTCAATGCCTGAAATATGTTTTGAGATATATACGCTTCTACATTCAAAAATTTCCCATTTACTAACATGGATAGAACATTCAGTATCTGAACATTTTAACACATTACAATCCTTTTAACATTACAACCATTTTACATTAAAAATGATTGTAATGTAATGTAACATGTGAAGCTGATCTCACAATGGGCCACAGCAGCTGCAGAACCAGACTGTCTCTCAAGCAAATCTTGCAACTGCGAGCTACTATCGTGCCAGTTTTTTCAAGCCAACTTTAAGTTTGTCCTAAAACTTTCCCTTCTAGTTTACATTTACAAATAGCTGCTTCATAGATGCATGTATCCAGGGGGACACGCAAAGGTTAAAGCGGTAGCTAATCACACCCCAACCCCTCTGTCCCTATGACACAGCTTTGGCCAGGAGGTTACATAACTGTATCAGGGAGGTGGGCCTAAGTGCTGAGTCACTTATGGGGCCTATGTTCCAACTGGCCGTCTGAAGTGTGTGTGTGTGTGTGTGTGTGTGTTTGGTCTGCCTTCCTGAAAATGATCTGATGAAATACAACAATGAGGATTCAGGCCCTTATTTCGGCAGTAAGATCATATTCTTCATGTGACTGCTGTATCACGGCAGAAGCAGTGGGCGGTACAGCACAAAACACACTGATGCACTGCAGGTTTACACTCACAGCCTCTGCACTTGCTGCTTAACCAAGCGGAATGCTATTATGTGTCATCAGGTAGAGATATCTACAAGAAGCTGCACCACAGCACAGTGCCAGCACGGTTCATGTTTTATCATACAATGGAAGCATTTTACTGTTGAAGACTGTTCAAACTGTAGAAGAGGCTTGACTATTTAAATGACATTTAAGGTTTCTGACTCAATACCCCTCCGACCCCCAATAACAAACAAAACAGGAGTTCAGTGTTTGAATATGCCTTATAAGCACCACCATCTTGGTGTTTGATTAGACTATGGCACAGCATGCAGTACAGTGACACATTCTTTTTTATTTATTTAATGTTTTCATTTTATAAGAATAATCTAATTGTTGCAGAGAGTTAAAATAATTGAATTTCATTGTACAAATTATATATTTATAGAACTGAAATTTTAAATTAATAAAATATATATGTAGAGTCTGTGTTTGTTGTGTTTTATGTGCCTGTCACCAAGGAAGATGCCTGGTAGAAAAATTATATAAAATGATTTTTTAAAAAATAATTTCATTTCATTCTAACACATAGCAGGGCCGACCGGTGTTAATTTTTCAGATAAATATTGTTTCTCATGCAAGTGCTCTTATCTGTGGGGAACCAAATCTGCCAAAATAAAGATTAAACATATAAATCAAAGAATTAATAAAAACATTAAAATATTATTTTTCCATATATTTATTTGTCATTTATATTGAGTTATATCCATCTACTCAGCATCTGTATAAGCGCACTAAACTCTCAACAAATTCCTCAGTCTGAAATAAACCAATTCAGAGACACAGTATGATCATCACCTTGACCCACTACATTTATTGCCCTTTATAAACGTAAATAAATTCACTTGTCTGTAGTGAAGCAGCTAAAGAGAGTCGAGTAGCCAGGCAGTAGAGTCAGAAAAATGTCAGCTGAGGTTTTGATTGACAGCAGTCCACAGCATGTGGAAATCATGCATCTGGAAGCAACTGGAAATGAATGAATGTGGTAAAAAGAAAATAAGACAAATAAACAGATTAAAAAAATGAATTAATGAATAACTACATTAATAATAAAATAAATTATTTATAAATGTATGTATTTACACCACCTTATTTATAATCATATTTTATATATATTTACATATCTATTCATGCATAAATAAATATATAAAGAAATGTATTTATTTGGGGGTTAACTTGCTAACTATTAATTTATTTGTTGTTTATTCTTGACTTCCTGTGACATTTATTCACTTATTCATGCATACATGTGCTCATTCATTCATTCATTTTTACTGCTGGCAGGTTTGGTCCCTCGTATGTCTCAGGCTTAGCTGTGTGTCTTTGATCAACTTTAATCATGGCTCCCCTGCTCTGCTCTCCTGGCTGGGAGGAGGGGTTACCCAGAATGATGCCCGCTTTACCGCTCCTCTCAGGCCTACCTCTTCCTGCTCCTCCTCCTCCTCCCCTTCTCTTCCTCCTGCTCCTCTTCTTCCTCTGTTTCAGGAAGTGTTTCGCGAGAGGCCGCCAATGACACGACACAGTGACACACTGACCCAAAACCTTGACTGCCTTGAAGACTGGTTGAAAATTCTGATCGATTTATGTAAGAAGAGCCTTCCTCAAGCAGCATTACTCATCGCCGCAAGCGCGGCCGTCTCCTTAATTACTCCTCCGCAGCAAGTCAAATTCTCCACAGCGTGCAGGGCTAGCATTGATTTCTCTTTAACAAACAGGATGCCACAGAGTTGCCGGACGTCAGAGAATTAAACACCGGAGGAGAAGGCAGTGGCACGGCGGCGCTAACGCAGAGCTGCAGAAGAGGAACAGCAGCCGAGCGAAGGAGACCCCTCCGAAGTGACGTTGTTCCCTGGAACTCATCAATTTGCGCTACCAGCTAAAACTTGCATTATGGCTATGACACAGTTCTACCACATTGTATTCAGGGAAAGGTTACAGTACTAAATTTTTATCAGATTACAGTGAATTACGTGAGATGCCAAAGGTGGCAGATATTGATGAGGCAGCAAAAAAATAACACCGGCCCACGCCAAATGTCAGTGGCTCTGCAGCAAGGGGGTGCAGCAGTGTGGTAGGAAGCCCTGGATAACTGGAGGCGTTGAAACCGCACCTCTCACCTCCCACAGAGGAAGACACAAACAGCTCTCGCTTCCTATAAACACCAGTGATGATGATGCTCTCTGACTCTCAGCTCCCTGCTGCAGAGCAGAAATGGGTTTGACATGTGGTCGGCCCGAGAGCTGGCTGTGGAGCGACCTGCGTAAAGGGCGAGTTTCGCTCTGATTCCAGCCCACGGCACCTGTGGGAGACGGCACCTGCGGTGGTCAGACGCTTTCTTTCGAAAACGCGACGTCTTAATGTCACTGTTATTGATTTCTGACTGTGAAATTTCCAGTGCAAAATCAAAGAACACCACTGTGAAAGGCACACATTAAAGAAATGAGAAAAGCCAGCTAGATCAAAGGGGTGACTTCAATGATGGGGGGAATTCCGCCAAAAAAAAAAAGAACCGAAAAAACTGATCGCCATTATTTTATTCACTGCTGGTAATATAACCAACCAATGCACTTTCTCAAAGTGTCTAAACCACTTGGAGACAAACTTTCACTGATGCTTAAGTTACATGGACAGATTCATCTAATTTTCTGCGGATGATCTTATCCCATCTCGATGAGAGGATCAGTGGATTTGTACAGATTCTGGGCAGGCTTTGTTTCTGGCTAACAAAGACGCATTGAGCACACTTCGCTTCCGGAACACGAGGTTCAATTCAGGACACTAAAGGTAAGGTAAACCCGAGTGCTGTTTCAAAAGTACAGAGTGGGGTATCAAATTATGATTTATTTTGATGGAGTTCCCCTCAAACAGAAATAACAAAAGGCCATGTCTACAAGTCTTAGTTATGAGGTTTTCCATATCCAAAACTATAAACTAAAAACACAAATGAGAAATCCATAAGCATAGTGACCCCGCTACATGTTCATGCGCATCAACAGGAAATTGCAAAGCAAATTGTTTTCTTTGGCGAGCTGTACTGTAGCTAAAGGTTGACCGCTAAGTATGAGAAGGTCTAATTTGTATCTTCTGTTCAAGTCCTTTGTATTAAATTCCTGCCATTGATTCAGAATGTCATTGAACTTTGAGCATGAATAAACTCACTGAAATTGTGAGCTGATGAGCTGATGGTTGCATTCAGGAAATGCAAGTCACAGACACTTCTGCTCACTTGTAAAGGGCACAGTGTTCACACAGTACTGTCAAAGGACAAGGTCAGAAAGTTTGTCTATTTATTCATTTATTGCACTGACATGACAGTGCACGGATGCAGAAACTTTGATGGCTGACAGTAAACTCTCCATTCGCATGCACAGGGCCACACACCATACGCACCCCGGAGACCTCCGCCCACCTCCCCATGCCACGGCATTACAAACGTCTGCTCAGACGTCAGCGGGAACTCCAGGGTTAAAAAACTGGGGGGGGAGGAGTGAGGATGAGGCTCGCGCCGCAGTGGTGCTTACGCACGTCCCCTCACCACGGTGCCTGCAGTGCCAGTCTTCCATAATTCAGGTGAGTTTAGACGAATGGCGGAGGGATGGAAAAGGCCAGCCTGGGCAGGACTGCAGGGGCAAACAGGAGAGCCTGCATAAGCCCGGGCTGCTTTGAAGGCTACATGCTAACTCGGGGGCACTGACAGATGAGGGGAATGAGGAGGCTGTGGAGACTGTGCGAGACATCAGAGAGCACTCCAGGAGCACTAAAGGAGAAATAAAGGAGACTGCCCCAGACTCTAGGAGGCTTATCTTTTATTAATTATCTGAGTGCAGCTAGCCGACTACCAGGGGGTGGGAGGGTGGCGGGGACTATGACCAAACCCGAGTCTGCACAGCACAGTGGCTCCAATGCAACACAACGGTTGCGTTCAATTCAAATGGGCTGTGAAATGGGGATTTGACGGGCTCTGTTCGGATAAAGGCAGAAACAACCGGAGGTTATGCGGGGATAACAGGCATTTGCTAATGAAAGCATTCTGTACAACTAGCGCTTAACGTCAATCAGAGGGGGACCCGCATGTATAAACAAGCCTGTTAAACACCTTTTTTACACAGCAACGGAATGAATTTGGCTTGTGCGGGGTGACATACGAACACTAATCAATTCTTTAATTACATCATTGTGGCAATTCACTCCTTTGACAGCAATGCCTGTTGCAGCCATTGTGGCCCTGCTCATTTAAGGTGTGGAGCACAGCGTAATGAGACAGCCTTTAATTTAAAGGGCTAATTGTAGCTCCTGGTTAATGCAGTCTCATTTGTCTCCCACTGCACTTATGCATACTATAAATACTTATAAACAATAGTGAATGTGTTATCAAAAACACCAGAGATGCCAGACTGAGAAAATTCCAGACAAGGTATGGACTGCTGCCATACTGAAAAGTATGTTTTCAACATCTTCAAATCCTAATTCCACAAGAGTATATGCAGTTGGAAATGTTAAATAAGGTAAAATAACACACTTAAGAATACTGAGAGCACTCTGAAACAATTAGGCCCAACAGTAATTGCACAATGAAGACTGCTCAGATGATTGAGGATTGCTATCCCACAAATCTTTTGTTTTAGTTACACAATCCAAACTACACACCAGAATTGTAATGACAGCCCATATACTTTTTTCACATTATGGAGTTTTGAAGTTTTACGGTGATGGGTGTGGGCAGGGAGCCAGGTTCAGCTGGCAGTGCCCTCAGCCTGGCAGCCATCTTGTTTACAGCCCCACCATACGATACCTGCCCTAGCCTGATGGTTCCTTTGCTGAGAGTGCATATGCATATTACATCGACTTTGACTTATTCGATTTGATTGACCGAGTATACAGAGGGCTCTGATGCAGCTCTCCACAGGAAGTAACTGCAATGAGGAGTTAAGTGGTTCCACCAGAGTGCACTGGGTCAGTGAGAGAACTTGAAAAGCTCTAGTGGGGTAATCTAGTCAGTCCCCCAGAGCTACGCTACAGCCCAAGTGCCAGGGTACACTGACATTTCTGAACTGGAGCTCCAAAAACTCTAAAAAGTCCAGCAGTATTATGAATATTGTGCTCTGTTGCCCATATGCTGATCCACTAAACAAAGCTCTTCACAATTCTGGAAATATTTTATTCTTAAAGGGTAGAATTTCAAGTTCTAGAAGTAACAGGCAATAATCAATGGAAAAAAGTACAACAATAAAATGTCAGGGACTATAAATATTGGAGTGCAAAACATGGTTGTATAATGTTCTCCTGACAGCTGCTTGTAATTGGTAACAGATTCTGGGCAACTGATGCCTGAGCACTTCTAAAATTATCTCATGATTTCTGTTATGAAACAACTTATTTCCTGGGTACTTATCCCAAAATACATGCATGTTAAGATGAACACAAAGGCCGGCTTACTATGAACAAAAAAACCTGAACGGACTCCAATGGATGGACAACGGGAATGATGTTACTATGTAAAACACTGACCACACACAGTAGAATTGGTTGGTAATCAAAAAAATAACTTTTATGTCAAGTTCGCTGTCAATCAAGATCCAGCAAGTGATTTTTTTTCTTTTTTTTTTTAACGCGAATGCCTCAGAGAGGAAATCTGAAAAGCAGATATGACTAAGACTCTCTCCAGTTAGTGCTACATTTAATGTTTTTTTCCTCTATCCTGGGAAGGAGGAAGAATTGAGACAAAAAGAAAGAAGTAGGCAAAAAGCACTTTTATCCTCGCAAACAAAGGAGTCGGGTTTTGATTTACGCCACATCTTAGCCCGAAACAGACAGGGTTTTTTTTACATCAAGGAGAGGGGGAAAAATCTGCCTTTCTGTTTGTTCATCGTCTGTATTTGAACTTAATGTCTTGTGGCAATTTACTTCACAACCTCAAAAGTCATTTAGAAAAAAAAGAGCTTGACAAAATCAAGGGGTAACTTCTGGAAAATTTTAGGAAACTTGCTGAGGGCCGCAGAAGTAGGATGGGGAAGTGGTCGTTAGACAGCGCCTTTCCTGCTTCCAGAGACTACCTCACACATCTGATTATTCTCACTGTCTGCAACATCTCTGTGCTCACACAAGCAAACACACTTGGACAGCTCTTTTGGGATTACGCAATGAAGAAAAGAAAAACGCCTCTTTCTCGACCAAATCAGCTCTGATCCATGTATGTATATGTAAAGCAGTCTCTACCAATGGGGATTTTAAAAGCAGGGAGGCAGAAACATCAGCAAAGACGAAGGATAAAAAAAAACACTAATGTTTATTGCCATATCCTCTCGCTGAAACATCAAGAGACTTTTAAAAGTCTGCACCTATTGCTCTTCCATAATGTGAAAAAAAAACCAAAAAATAAGAATTTAATAATTAACCCCCCAAAAAAGAAAAACAATGAGGAAAGAAATACATTTTTTATAAGCATTTCCATTAGAAACTCTTACCCAGATCATGGCTTAAAATTTTCACATTTTACCCATTTCAGCTGTACAATATTTATTGAGGCAGTGCAGATGAAATGCTTTGCCCAGGATGCAGAAACCTGTGGCTTATAAACCCTGCTCCTTCCCTCAACCTTCCCTCAGCACCACACTGCTGGCCATTTTCACTCTTTGGTCTGTGGAGAGGAGTCACATGTTTGTGCCTTCATCTATAAAATGGACACCATTTATTGCCTCTCCAAGGCTGCTTTTTCACCAGTACGATCTCTGAGCATCAGCCTCCCTTGGAGGAGCCGCAAATATGCGGAGGCCGGCCCAGCGAACCCTCTTAACCTCTGAGAAAGAACCTCTCTTAATCTGAGAAAGAACGGAGGAGAGAGAGGGAGGAGGGAGGCGCATAAAGAGAGGGAAAAGAAATACTGTATTTACTAGCAGAAGCAGCAGCCGGGTCAGCTGGCAGCTGAAGCACGGGGAGGCCGGGAGCATTACATAACCGTTACGCTTCCACACGGCCTTTCAAGAGCTGATCCAGAGCGGCAGACGGAACGAAGGCAGGAGAAAAAAAAAGGACGCGATGAAAGCGACGAGGAAAACAGCGTCGAGGTGGGCGGCCAGAGCTGCGAGGGGTGCAGAGGTGCACAGGGCCGCGTTTGTGACATTTCATATTTACAGTTAAATATAGATTGAGGTGCACTGATGTGTTCAGCAGCGTCGGATAGCCTTTGCCAGCCCTGACATGAATGGCAGGGCTACTCTCGGGCCGGTCCAAACAGTCAGAGCAGAGTTTAACATCCACTCAAACTGCCGTCTGGCTGACAGGAGAGCACCTGGGTCTCACTCCAACACAGCGCTGGAGCACCGTGGCCAGGCAGGGAAGCAGTGCTGCTCGTCATACACCGCTCGTCTGTGGCTAACTGGCTGAATAGATGGCCATTGTTTAATTTGGCCTCAGAAACAGCAGTCTTCCCGTTGAGCCAATGAGTGAATCGACCAGTGGGTTTAAACAGCGAGGAAATAACAGTGGAACTTAATGAAGGAGATGTGTGCACCTACATGTATACATGCAGTCACACCAATGCCCTCCCTCACACATACATAGTGTATACACACAGCCTGTATGCCCACAGACAGACTCACTCAATCACACACACTGTACATGTGTGACCCATGACAACAGACAGGCACACACACACCCACACACACACACACACACACACACACACACACACACACACACACAAGCGCTCATAAACACGCTTGCACAGATATCCACCTATCCACTGCCTTGCTAGTGGTTAAAGCAATATAAATCTCACTGTTTAACAGCTGCTTATTTTCCGCCGTCAGACGCTGTACCCCTGCGTGTACAGTAAACCTACCACTGCGTGAAACACCGTGCGCATGCTGATAACACTTAACTTAGCTTCAGGTGCACTATGCGCTGTGACCTTGCTGCTAAACGCACGCAGAGCAATGAATAACTATCACCCTTCCTCAGCTGACAGCTGACACCTGAAGGCACAGGTGATATACGAGATGTGACAAGCGCTTCAAATTGAACTGGATGTAAAATGGCAGGAAGGGAACAAATCACATCCAGGTAGGGAGCCACGGACCAGCATGCACTGCTGCAAACGACATGAGCTTAGCTGTCAGGGCCGCTCAGCCATCTCAATAAACGTGCTCCTTCCGAACAGGTAGCTCACCTCGCGGAGAGAGTGACAGGTTTCCCCTTGAGGGTAAAATACTCGCAGCGTAACACGGCACAAACCGTAAAAATCGATACATGCACAAATGAAGGAGCGCTGCGAACAGACGGCAATCCAGACGCTTGTATGCTTTGCATAACGCCGCTAAGGTCATGTGTCAACAAAGCAGGGACGCGCAGTACGTTTATTTTTTTGTGAATTTGTATAAAACCTGTCACATACGCAGGTGAGAAGTGTATATAATCAGTGAGACCTGAGAGACAGGTGCAGGAACACTGGACATACAGCCTAACACTCGGGGAGATTCCCAGCACACAGAAAAGGAGAAAAACTACACTATTGGCAGGTGTTTTTCTGTTTTTCCCCTCATTATGAAAGCACACAAAGCAGAATACGTGGAGAATGCTTTGTGTAAAGAAGGGCCAGCTTCTTCAGGCAGCACCACCCTTCCTAAAAGGGGTTCAACTCCACAAACTGGTCTGGAAGGGCCGCATTCACCCGATGGCTGCTCAGCAATCACACGTGACTCCAATACGATACGCTCGAGGTGCCACTTAGCAGGCACTTGGAAACCATGTCCAGTATCTGTCACAACCACATCAGGAACTGGTCACAAAACCTGAATCTGACCAAGCATATTTTTACCTTTAGGATCTTTGCGGTTCTCTACTCTTATTTAATTTTTTTCTTATAATTTTTATTTATTTATTTTTTGATTCAGCGAAGTGTCTGCTAATTTGTTCTAAATGTTCTACCATGGCTCCTTAAGGCCAGTAAAACAATATCTTGTGAACTAAAAGCAAGTATTTCGGGATTATGACGTTTCCGAAGTTCTCACCTGGAGACCACAAAATGAATTCCTAAATAACTGCTGATGTCGGAATCCAAGGGATACGAAACCCCCAAAACATTTTACATTTTCAGTCAAAGCGGCATTCTGATGGGCAAAGCTCCAACTATGGAGCTGGGAGAAACTCAGCAGGGAACAGATACTGTGTGAAAATGCACTAGGCGAGTTGTAAACCAACAGTATTTCAGGAAAAAGCCTTCCCTGAGTCTGATTTTGCCCTGTTCTCAAAGGCAAATTACTGTGAATAATGTCAGGGCACATCTCCTATCACTGTTGCCATGCAGGAAGAGAGCATTTGGTGTGAAAAACGGGCCTCAGCTCAAAAGCGAACAAAGACATGCTTTTTTTTCTTTTCACAGGTCCCCTAAAGAGTACCTCAGAAATGGGTTTAAAGTCAATAACACACAGCTGAGAAAGCAGCTGGATCACTGCTGTAGGATAAATGAGCCCAGCTTTGGCCTTCAGACGTTATCTGAAACTGTAAAGGATCTTGTGAGGTCTTGTTTAATTTTTTGGTGGGAGGGGGTCGGGTGGGGGGTGGAGAGAGGTCAAAGAGCAGGATATTGGTGAGCCGGCTTCCACATATTATCCCCCCAGGCTAAAGGAGTTTCCATCTCAGGGGTCCCTCCCTGCTGTGTGGGATGACTTTCCGTGTACACTCGTCTTTGTGCTGTGATTCAGGGTGAGGAAGACCTCTGGGGGCTGCTCCCTCCACCCTCTTGGCTTGGTTTTTCACCACAGGGTTGCAGGTTTGATTCCCAGTGGGGCTCTACAGGCTCTTCACCTGAGGTGCCACAGCAAATATCCAGATGTATGAATCAATAACATATAATAATGTCAACATAATGAAATGTAATATAAAGTAACCATCTGAGTTATCCTGCCTGAAGCTGTTTTAATAATAATAATAATAATAATAATAATAATGATAATAATAATACTAATACTACTACTAATAATAATAATATTAATAATAATAATAATAATAATAATAATAATAATGCCCTTTCAGAGAGGGTTTGATCCCTCTGTCCCCCCCTCCCTGACTCGCAATCCTGTGGCTTGCTTTCCTCTCTCTGTATTCTTTGAATGTTCCATCCCTCTATTTTTGGTGGCTCATGAAGGCACTGATGTGATTAGAGAGGATGATTATTACAGTTACGCAACGGCATCAAATTCATTTACTGCCAAGCGCCGTGGACAAGAAATCACTCCGGCTCTCAAATCTCTCTCCCTCTCTCTCCGCCCATCAGCTCACACCACCCCACTGCCACCCCCTGTAACCCCACCCACTCACTAACACAAACAGCCCCCCCTCCCCACCTCCCCTTCAGTCTATTACAGCAATGTCAGGGGATTAAGGGCAAGTGGGTTAGTAGAGCACTGCCAGGGAAAAAAAAAAGAATTAAACCCAAAAAAAGCCCTTCAGACATCAGCGGCGACCTTGTGAAGAGGACATGGGCAGGCTTTCATCAGAGGGGCTGGGGTCGTGAGCAGCGCTGCACACCCCACACCGGGGGCCTTGGCCAGACTGCAGCGGTCCCTGGCAGCTTGGGTGGGGGGGAGAGGGGGGTTAGGGGGACAGAAGTGTGCCCATGGAGCGGATCTCTGAGAAGGATTCTGTCACCTCCTCAGTTCCACAGCTGCAGCCTGGAACACTCACACCTGGAGATTCCACGATCTCCTCTGTCCCTCAAACACACAGAAACAGAGAAGGAGAAAGACAGACAGACACATACTGTGAAACTGAGACTGAGACAGAGAGAAACAGAATAAAAATAGACAGAGAAAAACAGAGACAGAGAAAGCAGGAAAGACAGACAGAAACAGTGAGCGAAAGAGTGACAGGGAAAAAGAAAGAGGAGTGAAAATAGACAGAGGAAAAGAGACCGAGACAGAGAAAGCAAGAGAAACAGACAGAAACAGTCAGCAAAAGAGTGACAGGGAGAAATAAACAGAGAGTGTGAATGAGAGAGAGAGGGAGAGAGGGAGAGAGTGAGAGACGCTGCTGGTAGCGTGAGTTTCAGAAGTGGCCCTCAGCGTGTGAACTATAATGCAGGGTGGCAGCGAGAGTGCCAGCCCGGCTGCCGAAACTGATGTCATCATGTCCCCACATCCCCATGTCCCCATGCTGAATCTGAAGGCTGTGTGCACTCCAGCACCCCAAAACACAGGGAGGGAGGGGCGCTGACCCAAACCGTGCCGGGCCAATTAACACCAGGCGCCACATGGGGATGCCCTGGCCATTCGAGTGCCATAGGGGCTTTTAACGTTCAGACTTCCACACAGCTGAAGCACTGTCATCCAGTACGTCCCTGATGAAGCTAGAGGCACATGGCAGATTCAGACTGGAACAAGAAGCTATGAACACAGGCTTTTTAAACACCCTCCTCAGTTTCATAGCTGCTGGTCCCCACTGACTGTTACAGATGTCCCCATATGCCAAGGTGTTTCAGAAAAGACACAACATATTATTCTTGAGAAAATAAACAAGATAAAATTTGGATGGACACACAAGCACTTATAAAATGGAATTTCAAGGGCCATGAATATTTTTTGTGCTCACCTTTCCCATGGGTTTAACCCTAAAAATTATATTTACTTACTGACAAATCAGAATCCATAGTTTCTGAATTTAATCTGTGACAGACTGGGCCCTGGGGCTTAAACTATAGATCCAGTCTCCATCACAGGTGAAAGTGTTTGATAAACAACACATGAGAATTACAGACTAGACTTCACCCTGAATTAAAAAACTGTCTTCGACTGCGTAACGCTAGTACGTTCATGCCCCGATGCACACTGTGCAATGGCGGCAATTCCCACAAGGGGATGCAATGAAGGCGTACGGCCTCAAGAGATCGCTGTGTTGCGCTGTGCTGTCCGCGCCGCTCATCTGCACAGAGAGGCAGCGAGCGAGAGGGACACAATGCAGTGTTCTCTCGGGGCCCGGCACCCCGAGCTCCACCTCCAGCGAGGCAGAACTCAGTCACACTAACGCGCGGCGTCACGTCAACCCCGCGGCGCCCATCAGAGCTCGGCGTGTTGGCTGCAGGTACGAGTCGGAGAGTGGGGTCCAGTTATCGGGGAGCAGGATGGATCCACACCTCCCCTCTACAGCGTCTTTGCTCCTCGCTGAAAAGACTCAGCGGAGGAGATGAACTAACACGTCTGACACCAGATCACCTAAGTGATTCCCAGGCTCGAGCTCATACTTCCAAACGCTTCCACCCGGCGTGGAAACCGCAGTGACAGCCGACGCTAAATTACAGCCCTAAAGTGTCATTATGGCTAACTGAGTTGAGCGCATGGGTGCTGGAATCTGGTAGGATTCATAGCCCGTCTCACGCTCCTCCGACCTTAGACTGTTTGCCCTCAGCTGTTCAACGTTCCCTCAAGCGAGTGCAGCTACGTGTGATGCCAGTTAACGGCCGAGGGAGCTCATGGGGGGGGATGAAGCCTACACGTTTTCGGGACTCGATGAAGTAGAAGCCCAAACAAATAAGCAACACCCAGAAAACAGAAACAAAATTGAAATCCACTTGTGCAATGCTTGAGTAGGTGCTTATATCTGTAAAAGTTTCAACAACTGCTGTGGTACTGTAGAATAATTAATGAAACAAGTGTACACTACCTCTATTCACTAGCTGTATTCATCTGGATGAATTATAAATGATGCAAATCATGAATTCAAAATATGTTTATTATCCTACTGTACATCTGTGGCAATGTTCGAGCATCAGGTAATCATGAATGTTTCCCTGTCTCAGGAACCACCATAAATAATTTTTAACTATTTTTTACTAAAATCTGAAACTGGGAGGATATGATTTGTCTGAAACACGTGCAGCTCTCAAGACGTCCACAGTCCTGGAAAACAGATGTGCATGCTGTCTACAGAGGCCACAGCAGAAAACCATATCTGAAATTATCTCAGTTAAACACTGTCATGATCTAATCGACTGAAAATTAGGACTCGGTTTAATTCACTCGAACTGTTTACAGATTTCCTAGGACATTGTCTACATGCGATGGTAAAGAATTATGTTAGCGCTTTTCATGGGCTGCACACAGTCAGGGAAAGGGTTGCCAGATTTTGATAAAATCAAAATCACATGAGCCAAAAAAAAGACACAAGAATCTGCAGTGAATCAATCATCGCAGCGAGGACTTGGATAAAATGACATGACAAATTCATCACATTTCAGCCTCCTACTGAGGGCCTGGACATTAATCACCCACAGAAACGCGGTCATCGCACAGCCCAAAGTGACGCATGTCTGTTATGGAGGTGACTAACAGGGTGTGACTCACATTTGAAATTTGTTTTCGGCTTAGCGAGCAAGACATCGGCATATGCCAAAAGAGACACAGGGACACATACAACGACATGAAACAGGACAGAAATATGCAGATTAGTGCTTGTGTCAGTTACGTGACTTGGCTGCAGGAACGGCATCAAAAAATCTTCACTGATCTTCACGTGATCTGAAGAACTCTTTGCCTGTTCACTGTGGCTGCTTGCACCAGCCAATCCACCCACTGTAACGATCGGTGGATCGGCACAGAATTTCGTGCAGAATGGCGAATTATGCTCTTGGCTGCTACCACAGTTTTCTCCTCAGGATTACCAACTGAAAACAGATTTGCAGATAACCAAAACGGTCGTGACCCAACCCACAGTGCAATACAGAGAGCCCTTTGTTACACCCATTCAATAAATACATCCTACCCTGTGAGTAAGTCCCATCCTTAAGCTCAGAATGAAGCCAACGAGTTAACAGTCACCCTTTATTTGACAAATTGTGGTACCTGCTTATCGCATACTGTGCTTTTTACCTCTGCCAAATGGTCTGGGATCAGCCTACCCACACCCTGATCCCAGCCTCCAACCATCCTGCACACAAGGCTCTGGAAGCGTCCTATTCTTTCCAGCCTGCAGCGGAAAGGATGAAAACCAAAGAGAATCGGAGGGTCAAATCTGCATCCGAAAAAAGAGGCAACTGATCTAATCTGTGTGCCACGAGGACAAAGAAGCATGAGTCATATTTCTGTCACTAAATGTTTAGTCTGTAGTCTTCCCCCCTCCCTCACCACCACCCCCCAAAATACTCTTTCCTGCTTCACTTCTCAAACATGTCTGCAGGGAAAAAACAGGTTTACAGTTTGGTTCCTTGTTTGAATTCCGGCGGGCCTGACTAATCACGTACATAAATATTATTGTGCTGGCTTGGGCAGACCCAAGAATTACTTCAGACCACATACGCACAGGCCACTCATTCAATAACAGCCAACCCGCCCAGGAGGTTGAAACGTGACCGCGGTCCACTTTCTGAGACCAAGGCGTTTTTTTGTCCAGTTCATTGTCCTGTAGAGAGGCCCTGCTCCATGTCAGAGCAGTGAATGGGCTCTGTGAGACAGCCACCAGGGTTCCAGGACCTGCTGTCAAAAAGCTCTCATGCGGAGCAACGAATTTCTCCTCTAAAATCCCGACCTTGAGCTTTTCCACAGAAAAGAGAAAGTGGTCACTCTGAAAACTGTGCCTTTGCCAGACACGTCTCCTGAAACCCAGAAAGCATTGTAACCATTGAACGGTGCCTCCTCCTAATTATAGAGCATTTAAGGCAAACTCATTTAATCCTGCTCGTTAAGGAGTCCAAATTTGCAAAGTACAAATTCCACTTCTGATGCCTACAGCAAGAAAAAAAAATCATATTTATTTAAGATTAATAAGATAAGAGATTTGAGTATCTCCAAAAGAGATTAAAAATGACACACGGTTGTATCAGAAGCCTCTCTCTGTGTGTAAGTGTGTGAGGGACAGGAGACAGGTTGAAAATGACATAGGCTTCCTCTGTGTGATAGAGTGAACACTGGGGTTAATCATTTCACTGTGTGTAAAGGGAGCATGCCAAGGTTGAGTCATTCATTCTGAGGTCTCAGGCTGAACACTCCATGAGCCAGTCTGGTCCACACATGAACCAATCGCTGCAGCTCGAAAATACCATGTGAAATGCCATGGTAAACCCTGGCTTTTCTGTACGTACACTCCTGATCCTGCTCCTACAACTACAAATACTGTACACCTCCCCAAACACACACACACACACACACACACACACACACACACCTCCACTCCTGAGCAGTTATCGAAATGCCCCAGTTCTTTACGTTCTTCCATTTTCATTCCTGACTGGGAGGCCCAGCCTGGGTTTGTGTTCCTGGATTTCCTCTGGCTCAAACGGTGACTCCGAGGCAGCTGAACACCTGAGGTACCGCAGGTGGATCAGGTTGCACGGGGGTCAGACCGCAGTTTAAATTGACATGTTCCGGCTCTGGCACCGCTCTCGCTCGTGAGCTTCTTGGCTTGCTGGCGCGAATCCCACGCCTTCACCGGGGCGGGACGCACAAGTAACGAGTAACACACCAGTGTGCATACGCTCCGGCAGTGCGCTGTTTCTCTTGGCTCAGAATGCCCGGCCCGTCCCTCACAGAGCTAACACCGGTGAGCCTGTTTAAACCTCGCCCTGGTCGCCTCCCTCCACATGTCTACACTGATGTTGTCACAGGCCATAAAAGTGTATAAATATTTGAGTTGGGGTAACCGCAGAGCCCTTTTTCTCTCTCCGGATTGTGCATAATTAAAACTCTCCAGGACTACCCCTGCTCCCGTCGTTAGCACCGAAAGCTAGCTTTTAACAGGGAAGTCTTCAGCGTGTGCCTGTTTACTAATGCCTGCTGACGGAAGGTCACTGTGTCAGCTATTTCTGACAGAACAGCAGAACAGAGAGAAAGCCCAGGGCTGTAATGACGTTCCATACAGCACTCGCATTGCCACTTCAGAGATAAGAGCCTGGTTTCAATCAAAACAACTGAGCTGATTTAAGGAGAAGTGCCATTCAATCTGAAACAGCCTCCCAGATGAATCAGGTCACATATAACCTGTATAATAACCTGACCCCTGGATTGAATCAACATCACCAGGCCATGTGAAGGAAAAAAGATCACTCTGTCATAATGCACGCAGGGGCCAAGCTGCATAATTTTTTACGTTTTTGTTTGTCATTTTACGTCAGGATGACCTGGCCTGTTTTTGACTGAATGCAGGGGAGAGTGGTGAAATTACAGAATTTCCAAGCCATACTGTACATCAAAACTGTGTGTTAGACTCGCTTATCACTGAAGGGCTAAAGACAAGAGTCACCAATACCAATGTTTGTGCTATGCACAGCCTCAGCTTCTTCCTGTGTGCCAATGACTGCACACGGCCCATACTGATTTCTCCCCTGCTCCATCTGTGGCTTATGCAAAATGTCTGGTATCTGACCAGCACTGCAATACAAAGCAAAGGAGAGTTAAAGATAACCTGGCACTATTTACCTGAAATCCTTGAGAGCAGGAGGCTCTGAGACCTGGATTCAGTTTTTAGGGAAGGCTTCGGAACATGGCCCTCAAGACTTCACATAACGAGGAGTTCTTTTCACATCCAAAAATAACTTATTGAGGATATGTTTTAGAGAATATGTTTTTTGCTCAATCAATATTTCAAAAATATGTAATTTACTGCTGTTCTGGTATATTGAAAAACATTTCTGCTTTACATAATATTTAATATGCTGTAATATTTAAATATATTTTATATGTATTTGCAATACATTCTTGGGTAGAATGACATCTTTCTCAATGTATTATGTTTAATTTTCACATGGGTTCAGTTCTGCTCCCCAAGAAGGGAGGGAAGAGAAATCAATACATACAAGAAGCTCACCAAAACATACTCATCACGTAATCAATGACCCATCTCACACAGTCATCCATCCATCTCGTTTCATCTGAGACAGTGCATCGCATTGGAATGGTCCACCTTTGTATGCTAAATTCATTTTAAATGGCTGTTAAAGGCTCTCTTTTAAGTGGCCTTCTGGAATGCTGCCATAGGATTCCCATCATTCATAATAGTTAAAATCAACGCCTGTGGCAGGTATCACAGGGCCCCTGGCATCAGTGGAGCATTCCTGCACTGTAGCATCCAGTCATCGGTCTCCCACCTCAGAGAGACAGCAGCCTTATTAAAAAGGACTACTCCCTGTGGGCTGAATGCCTGCACCCCTGAGCCATGATTTCACATTATGTATGTGACTAAGTCATGGGGGAGATATAAACAGGCCCCAGAAAGAACAAGCTCTCTCTCTCTCACACACACACACACACACACACACACACACACACACACACACACACACACACACACACACACACACACACACATTCTTCTGGGGTGGTTGAGTTCATTACCCAAAAAACTGTCCTAAAGGTCACTTCATAGAAGAATGATAAAGTGCTTACTGGCTTATGCAGCTGGCTACTACTAGCTACCTGCTGGGCAGATCCCATTATTTATGGTTTACATAGCATGCGTTAACCATATTTACTGGAGCAATTCAGCTTTTACGTGCCTTAATCTGGGGAACAACGGTATTGCCCAGGTTTCAAACCTATAACCCCCTCTGTACAAGCCCAGTTACTACACACACAAGGGTTAGAGTCTAAGTAATGCCTCACCACCCCAATGCATTCAAAGGGATAATGCTCTTATTGTGCGAACTGCGAAGTGCAAACTGCAAACAATCTTTACTCGGCTATGGGGGTCCAGCGCAAATCTTCCATATCTCGTTATCCTGCCATAAAATGTTTTTTTTTTTTTGTCATTGGTTAGAAGCGGGCCGAGAAACAGCAGGTAAAAGCCTGCGTAATCTGCAGGCCTGGCCAATGGGAGAAGCTTTTTATTTGCGAAGATTGCACAGTATGCAGACGGCGCCGAGTTCATTCACAGTCTGGCACAATACACAAAACAAAACTACATTTTACTTTCATTTCCAGCTGGGCAGCAAACCCAATTTTTTAAAGCACAAAGCCGTTAATGCAAAAAGCTGAAATAATGTCAGCGGGCTTGAATAGGACTTGTCCTCACAGGCGAGGGGAGCACAAAGGAGCGTGTAATGACGGCCCATTTGTGTTCGGCGGTGGCTCCTAATGGCGCGTGGCTCACGGCGTGGGCTCCTCGCGGCGTGGGCTCCTCGTGATGCCCTCGGACAGAGTCTGCGAAGGCCCCCACTCCCTCCGGCATCCATTTACCATCCAGAGCCCCCCACATTTACACACACACACACACACACACACACACACACACACACACACACACACACACACTTTATTTCTGGGTTTCAGCTGAGAAACCATAACCACAATCATTCGGGGCATACTGATTGTGAAAAGCAGGATTGGATGAAACTAACAGTGTCCCCCTTTGGGAGGCCCACACTTCATATTCCATCAAGCTAAATAAAGCAGCAGAATAATTGCTTACGCTCATCACACATGAACGGTTTCTCCTTTAAATGCCGTAATGACAGTAACGTCTGTCTTAACCTCTCAAACTGGGGTTCCCACGGATACCCAGGAGCCATCAGGCGCAGCAATGAGGCGTGGCCAAGCCGACTGACCGCGGTGTGTCTGTGAAAAAGGAATTCCAAATCGTTTTTACCCAATTTTTTTTCCACATTCCTAACTGTCAGGAACGTTCTCAATCCATCTAAAAGCTGTGTCAATATTTGAACCAGTCCACACCAGGATGTATTTAACCAAAATTATAGGATATAGTGTACCAGAGTCCTTGCTGAAAAAAAAAATCCCTGAACTAACAGTATGCGTGTCTGATAACATTGTATACACAGGTTATATCACTGTGTGATATAACCTGACATTCAATACTTGGATGATATTTTTTTTTACAAAAAGAGTGACCGTAGAATGTGAGAGTGATTTTGCAACAAGAGGACTCGCCTCTGGTGAATAATTAAACACCAGCATTTGGTATCTCTCACAGATGCATAGATGTGAATCCTCGCAAAAATACGAAGGATGTATGGAGGCATGTGGCTATCAGCTTCAAAGGATCTCCTGTGGTCCATTTCCTTCTCTCCTGTCTGCATCCCTAAGATCAATTTTTAATCACAAGACACGACAAAGGCCCATTAATGATCTGTGCCTATGTGTCCTATAGTGGGAGGACAGAAAGCTTACCCTGAGCTGTGCTTCCTCTTTGCAAAATGCAGAGACAAACATTGGTTCCACTGTTGGCCCTCAACATACAGAAACCCAGGCTACTCGGAATAGATTCATACCTCATGTATACCTCATCACTGTTTTCAATAATGATTTTGCAGCTTTTATGCGACACAAGTGGCAATACCCTTTTGGTGTGGTCAGGTCTCTGTGAAAGTGTGCTAAGGGCAGCCATTTTTCAGTCATTTTTCAGGCTAAACAATGTTTTTTGACAGAAAGTGTTTTTACTGGTAAGCGTTGGCTGTAGGGTGACTGCCGTACGAGGCCGTCATTCTGAAGGTAACCAGCTTGCCAGATTGAAACCGAGATTCAATCTAACTGCATATTTTGTTCATAACAAAAAAAATTGTTAACCATAAGCCACAAATTCACAAAGAATGGCAAGAAATGGGAAAAAAATAAAATACCACATATTTATATTTGCAGCTTTACGTTAAGGGTGACCGGCACTGCAATTAAACTGAACCAGGCCCTGAGTCTGCTCTGCTCCACACACACCTGGCTGTGTGCAATCTCCCTCACCTCCTCGGAGCCTCTCTCCTCAAAGCTCTCCTTCTCCCCGGCACCCTAATTGCCTTCATTACTGTATCTGCAGTCAGATAAAATGCTAATTTCACACCGCATTAATTTCCCCGAGCCGAGTGCTACCCAGCGCGGGAGACGGGGGCCGCCCGGCCGCGCCACGGCTCCGCCGGAGAGGGGTCTGCGCTCGGCTGACGGGAGAGAGATCAGCACCGAGCGCGGGTCAATTACGCTATCGATTCATACGGAAGAAAAACAAAAGGTAGTGGAGTGTGATTTATCAGCGCAGAAGTCCAGCTCGGCAGCCACCGCACAGCGGGGGACGTGCGCTGGATTGTTGAGGGCCTTAGTTATTTTATGGGTATGTGATTTTTGAGATTTCAAGATGTGTATCTCAGGATTTCTACCAGCAGGATTTCAATGTTGCCAAACACTGAACTGGTACTTGTTTGGTCACAACACAGGAACTTTGAAAGTGTTGGCCTTAAGTAGAAGCCAGCGGAGAGAGGCTTTCACTGAGAAATTATGACAGAGCTCTCAATTTGAGTCTGTCCTGCCCTCCTGCTCAGCATAATGGCACTCCCAGAGTGATGCTCCGTCACATTCAGTGCTATCGTCAGTTCCTTGACCCACGCTGGAATTTTAATGACACAAGCGACAGATCATTGAGATGTCAACACGTATTAATCAAACTCTCTTTGATATTACATGCTTGGCCCCCCCCACCCCCCACCCCCGATGCACTTAGAGCGCTCTTGGATTAGCAAGTCTGAGGCTCACTTTGGTAATCAAAACGTTAAATATTAATAGCCTTCCCTTTCTTTTTTAATAACTACACAATGCACTTAATTTATTCATTCCTTCTCGTTAATAAGCAATTATGAAATTCAGCTTAATTTCATCCGGAGGCTTTGCCCCTCAGGTTGAGGATAACTCCACAGACTGCGTGGTTAACCCTTTGTGTTCCTGCGGCCCGCCCGAGGAAGGCTGGAATCCAGACCTGCGGACATGTTTCAAAAAAGGAGCAGATTTCGCCGCGGGACCTGGGCCTGCTCTGCTGCTCTGAGACAGGCTGTTCAGCCAAGATGCACAGGCAGCTTGGTAGGCATCCTTATCCAGGGCAGCCCACATTTATTTGATTATTTTCCCATGCTATCCATGTATACAGCAGGATACAAGATCCAGATCCCTACTCACTGTACCACTGCTCTGCCTATTTAATCTGCGCCTTAATCTGTCTCTGTTTCTCTACACAGTATGCATGGTTCAGTTATCATTACCAGTTCTGTAAGGCAATGATACATAAAAGTCAAATCAAGCAGTGTGGCAAATTCAGAACCTCTGCTGGACCCAGATCAGGTAAAAATGGCAGAGAACAAAACCCAGAAAACATCTACAAAGGTTCTGTTTGTCATCACAGAAGCGGGAGCGTGGCTCGTGGGAGCACTCGCGCCAGGGTGCCAGCCTCCTGTGAAACGCCGCACGCATCCTGTGTCTCAGAGCGGCATCCTGAGGACAGAGGCAGAGAGGGAGCGGAAACGAGCATGGACCCCGATCAAAGACGCGCCGGCGTGAAATCGCGAGCGGGGACGCCAACCCGGGAGCGAGGCCGCGACCGCGCTCCGGCAGAGGACGCCGGGCCCGCTCTGACGCGCGTGCGGAAAGGCTCCGCGGGACAAGGCCCGGTTTTTATGAATCAGCGGCAGGCGGAGCGGAGATACGTCACATGCGGTCCCATGAGCCCCATTCTGCTTGCAGTGAGGGTGCAGACGGACAGAGGGCTGTGTCCAGTGAGGCTCCATGGTAACGAGAAAGGCTGTAAGGGGGGGGAGTTAACTCTGTGAAGGAGACTGGGAGGTCCTTGTTAGTGTTTATCAGGCCCTGTGCGGAACAGATCACAGAACGATTCCTGCACTTCCTCATCACTCAGCGATTTCTTTTGAGACGCGATGGCAGATGGAGCTGTGTGATGTCAGTTTGCCCTCCTCTAATTAAAACATTACTGCGGGGTGCGGAGTACAAGTGTGCGCGCCTGTGTGAGTGTGTGTGCGCGCGCGCCCGTGTGTGTGTGTGTGTGTGTGTGTGTGTGTGTGTGTGTGTGTAGAGAAGGGTTATGTAACAGCTTGTATGCGCTCCAGCTGAGAGAAAGAGAGAGAGGGAGAGAGAGCTCGGGGAAAAGAGAGGGAGGTGGGGAGATAGATGGAGAGAGAGGATATATATATATAGCAGAGGAGAGGAAGAAAAGAGTGAGAAAGAAAGCAACAGAGAGTGGCATATTCATCATGCCAGCAAAACACAGAAATTGAAATATTGATATTGAGTGAGAGAGAGGCAGAAAAAAGGGTTTCTCTGCCCTTCCTCACTACCATTTAGCTCACCAGATCCAGAAGTAAGGACCTGCAGAAGCTTCTGCTCTGCAGCGCCAAACATAGGAGATTTTTTTTTTTGGGTAAACTGTAACGTTTGGCAAGATGAAGTTGTATTCTCCTCTATGTCCTAAAGAAGGATTATTTCCAGGCCTGGATATAGAAGTCTGAGGGGCTGTCAAATGGAAACCCTTTATTTAAAATGTGTTCTGCATTAGAGAAAGCGAGGGCCTTCCCCAGGGTAAACAAAAGCCAAAACACACTAATTATAACACATGTAGCACACATACACCACACTCAGATTAGAACACATGTAGCACACATGTGCAGAATACTGTCACGGGGAAACACGCCACTGAGACACAGGAAACTAAACAAATGGTTAAAATGACAAAAATACCCTCAAGTAGAAAAAGAGCGAGGAAACTGGTGGATGCAGTTATGGAAAAAATCCTTCTAATTTTTTGCAGAACACAGACCTCGTTCCCTGTCAGACACCACTGTTGGTCTGTAATCACAGACACTGTAGCTGAGTCACACCACACAAACACACACACTACGGTTTGAGGGCTGAGCCCCATAATTCAATCACTCGCATTCCTTTAATTTGGTTGGTCATTTGATCAACACGCAGATCACGGATTGGACGGAGCAGAGGGCATGAACCAGGAGAAGTGCAGCACAGCAATTCCTCCTCGACAGGCCGCGGCGGCCTCGGCTTCCTTCCTGACTGAAATATGACATGCATGATTGCATAACACACAGTGTTTTTGGTTTGTATGTTGAACATTGTCTCAATTTTTCCCTGGGTTCCAGTGGAAAGATTCACGACACTGGGAACACGGACCATATAAAGTATTTCAACATCTTTCAACGGCAGGCGCTGATCATGACTGGAAAAGACAGCTTAAAGCTCTGTGACGCTTTGGTTAATTCATTGCTACAAACATTTTGCTGAACGTGTCACTTTAGGAACATGTCAGTATGAATGGAGAAGCATCAGTGTGCAGTCTGATTGTGGGATGTAGAAACACCTTATCCACAGCTCACCAGGGTGCCTGGCCTCTTTACACTTCCGAGGAAGGAAGCCTTTCTCACATCTTTAGTAGTGTTGCACAGCTGAAGAGCAGGCGCTTAATTGCAATTAGTATCATCACTGCAATTGCAAAGACAAGAATGAGAGATTGCTCCACAGTATGTGTGTGTGTGTGTGTGTGTGTGTGTGTGCACATGTGTGGGCATGTGTGTTTATGTCTGTGCAAGCAAGCATATGTGTGTGTATGTGTGTGTGTTGGTGTGTCTGTGCAAGCTTGCATGCCGGTGTGCGCGTGTGTGTGTCTGTTGAGCGTGCACGCGTGTGTGCGCGCGTGCCTGCCTGTGTGTGTATGTGTACGTGTGTGTGTGTGCGTGCATGCGCATGCGTGTGCGCGTGCCTGCCTGTGTGCGAAATCCCAGCTCTTTCCTGCAGTAGTTCTGATGTGCTGACAGAAAGCCTGGCTCTCCAGCCATGCCAGACACCAGATGCTGTCCTTGCCAGCTGTCAGCCGCGCCGAGCGCTGTGGGCTCCGCTCTGTTTCCACAACAACCCCAGCGCGTCAGCCGCCCACAGCTGTTCCCCGCCGTTAAAAAAGGCCATAAATCAATTCAGCAGCCACTTCATACGGCCAGGAAATTGACCAATTAAAGTGGCCCAAGATACTAGTGTTCACTCGGACGATTTTACAAATTGCCATCTATTAATACATCTGGTTGGCGCTCAACAAGAAAATGTACTCCCCAGACTTTGTCCATTAAGCTGTTTTTTTCCTTTTTCTCTGGCAAGAAAGTGACATTCCTTAATATAGCTTTTTAAGCACTTATCAGTAATGCCTCATTCAACAGTACCCAGGCCTGACCGAGCAGCTTGTAAATAACAGTTTGTATATTTTTGAAAACAACATCATCCCTGAACTGCTATTAGCATGCTCTGACTGTCATTTGCATCAGCGTTCATATTCACTGCATGCTTGCAAAGTCATTCTTTGTCACTAATGCACCATCAATGACACTGTTTGGCTGGATATAGATATACAGTCATTTTTCACTGCCTTCTAGGGACATGCAGACCCTCAGTAATGACCCAGCAGAACATAAATAATGTAAGACCATGAAAAAATGGGTGACAAGAGAAAGTGCCACAAGTGTACTAACATCTGCTAGCATCCTGTCTGTGAGCACACTGTAAATTGTTCATCTCTTACCTGCACATTTTACACAGTGAAATAAAACCCATTCACATCACATTTACATGTGTTTATCCACTTCTAAGTAACAGCTGAGTGACACACCAAAGCGCTACTCTGTGTGCCTCTCTCTATTCATGCACAGTGCCTTTGACAAATCCTGGCTTTTCACCACTAGGTTGTAGGTTTGATTCCCATGTGGGACACTGCTGTGTGTTACCTAGCCTGACATCCAGGAGTGCATATGGGTAGTATGTAAAATATGAGCTATGTGGAATATTAAGCAAGCCAGTAAATGAACAAATAACGAAAGCAGAAAAGACAGCTAGCTAATACAGTGATGTTCAGACCTTCTTGAAATTTGAAATAAACAATCTGATTTCATTTGATTGTGTCAGAAATGAGCGGTGTCACTGAGAGTGTAATTAGACTGTTGATCTGTCCACCCACATGCTGATCCCGGGACTGACAAACAAACACTTAGCCCTTTGCTGAAGCTAGTGAATCATAATTAGAGAGGATATCTCATGCATGCTGAATTACTAACTCCATAGCAACTAGGAGCACTCTTCCGAGCAGCGTGATGGCTGGTGATTACTCTACTACAGGTGCAGTCGAGGTCCTAAGTGGCAGTAAATGATTGATTCGCAAAAAGGCACACCTCACCGGGACACGCTGAGGGGGCTCTGTCTTTTCCTTGGTAGCCTTGCACTGGTCTTTTCAGTTGGGGAATATAAATTAAAAAAGGTAATGTGATGTGCATGTGGTGGCCTAGAGCTCCAACCTGAGCTCCAGTCAACTCCAACAGATTTGGTGCTCTCTTTATATTAAATATTCATTCACAAGGCTTTCATGAAGCATGCATAAGACCTTCACGGACGTAGTATTAACACCACGTCCACGATGGCTAATAGAGCACATGTTCGGAGATACAGCAAACCAACAGGTGGTATCATTCTGTCAGCCATTAGTGCATGACGTTTGCTTGTAACTGCTTTATAAATTGGTAACAACACAGTCACAAATATGTTATACATACTATACGAAGGCATTGTGAACCCACATATAATATAAAAAGTGAATGGCTGTTTTATATGTCTGCTGACAGTATTGTCAGTCACCTGGATGGCTGGTGCTTGTTTAGTTCAGTGGCTCACTGGGGGCTGTTTGGTGAGTAGTTTGGTGGTTTCCACTAAGGAACAGTAAAGCTGTGTGAAATCTCTCTGATGGGAGAGGCCCTTTAAACGAAACCAGAAAACCACACAATCCTCACCCCGACGAGCAGACGCGTCTGTGACTGCTCAACCGGAGAAGTACTCTTTCATTAAACAGTAAAAATATAAGGGAGACACTCATTGTTTACAGATACAGCATACATTACTACATAAATCAATCACAGCTCCATTCCCAGGTGGGGCACTGCCGTTGTACCCTTGGGTAAGGTACTTAAGGTCAATTGCCTCTGTAAATATCCACCTGCATAAACGGACAATGCAAAAATTATGTGCTAAATAAGTCACTTTGGATATGAGCATTTGCCAAGCAAATGCAAATTAATGTAAGCACATAATATCACTTGACTCAAACATGAATATTGTGTGATGGAAATTTCAGGTTCCTTTGCCACAGGTGCATCTTATATGATCACACTTGAAACACAGAAGGAGAAACACACTGTACACATAACTGTAGCCCTTTAACCAAAGTCATTTTGACCTGTCCTGTGCTGCTATCATCCAACACCAACAGTCACATTTATCTAGTGATCTGCCTCTCTGTATGTGGTGTGATGTGTGATACGTGCTTTGCACTGCTGTGCTGTGCTGTGGTGGGCTGTCTTGTGGTGTGATGCGCTGTCATGTGATGCAGTGCACTCTGGCGTAATGCGGTGTGCTGTGCCGCGGTGTGCTGTGGTCTGTCAGTGATCACGCTCATGTCCACCTGCTTAGCGCTGTACTGTGATGTGTGCTGTGCTACGATGTGCTGTGCTGTGCTGTGGTGTAATGCTGTGTTGTGCTGTGGTTTAATGTGCTGTGCTGTGCTGTGGTGTAATGCTGTGCTGTGCTGTGCTGTGCTGTGGTGTAACGTTGTGCTGTGGTTTAATGTGCTGTGCTGTGCTGTGGTGTAATGTTGTGTATTTTGTAGTGCTGTGCTGTGCTGTGCTGTGCTGTGCTGTGCTGTGCTGTGGTGTAATGTTGTGTTGTGCTGTGCTGTGGCGTAATGTTGTGGGCTGTGCTGTGGTTTAATGTGCTGTGCTGTGGTGTAATGTTGTGGGCTGTGCTGTGGTTTAATGTGCTGTGCTGTGCTGTGCTGTGCTGTGGCGTAATGTTGTGGGCTGTGCTGTGGTTTAATGTGCTGTGCTGTGGTGTAATGTTGTGTTGTGTTGTGCTGTGGTGTAATGTTGTGTTGTGCTGTGCTGTGGTGTAATGTTGTGGGCTGTGCTGTGGTTTAATGTGCTGTGCTGTGCTGTGTTGTGGCGTAATGTTTTATGTTGTGCTCTGGTTTAATGTGGTGCTCTGTGCTGTGGTATGCTGTGGGGTGTCAGAGATCGTGCTCGTGTCCATCGCAGTGCTGTGCCAGCTGCTTGCACGCCTCACTCTGCCTACCGTTTATCACAGTTACAGAGTGGCTCGTTTGTCTTCACGCGTTCTCCCTCTGGTGCAGTCTGCTCTCCGTCACTCTTTGTTGTTTGTGTTTTGAGTGTGTTTTTCTCCCCTGTCGTTTGCCCTAAAGGCCTGCCACTCTAGCCATTCCTCAGAGAGGGAGAGGCAGTAGGAGAGAGCTGCACAGGCCACACACAGAGACCCCAGATAGCCACAGCAAACCCCAACAGAGGCCCAGACTCAATGTAACTGCAACACACTTGTTCCTTAACTTTAAGTAATGTGTTTAAGTAAGTGTTGTGCTTTTTTATATCTGTGACTATTATTAAAATCTGTCACATGAGCTTTCTGATCTTATGATGTTTTGCAAGCAGTACATTTTTTTATTAATTTTGTTCCCTCAAAATTTTTCCTGATCTTTACTGATAAAAGAGACTGAATCTGTGAGTCATTAAAAATTTGAAACAAAAGACACCTGGTATGAGAACTCAAAAAAATCTCACTGCTGTGGCGTTACAAGTTAAAGGTCAGTGACAGAAAACCCCAGTCCTTGGCGGTTATAATGAATGGCGGTTGCTTGGTTTAGCCAGTAATTAAGGGGACCAACCTATTTTACTATGGTGCAATTAGACCTGAACAGCACGCTTCCGATTTCTGCGACAAAAACTATTATGGTGGCGAACACGCTGTCAACAGCCAATTAGAATCCCTGTTCTGAGATCAGTCTTAACGGGAAGCCACCGTGCTGTTGGCACTGTCTGGGGTAAAGGGGACCCAGACTCATTTAAGCTGAAGCCCTTTCATGTAGAAGATACCCCATCACACTACGCAGGCAATCTAATTAGCGTACCACTGCTCTGCACCGCTCAAGATAAGCCAAGCATATCAGTGTCTCTCTGCACAGCAGATCCTCCTCCTGCTACTGTCAGAAGGATACATGTGGCCATGTGACTGGAGGTGTCGAGCTCATAGGCTGTGAGAGGACTCGCGGTTGATCAACATTTTGATTAACTAAGCTAATAGCATGTGTGCCTGTCAAAATGTGTACGGCAGAATATTGCAATTCTTGACCACAGAAATTTCTTGGCTCATATTTTGTAATCAATAGAGCCAATTTATTACAAGCAAAAACAGCCAACACAGAATGGACACACACACACACACACACACACACACACACACACACACACACACACACACATCATACATTAAATCCTGTCCTTCTCATGGTGAGACTCAAACATTAACCGCCCTTAATTGTGTTGTCCTGATTCATCAGTGGAATGTGCATAAGTTTAGTGTAGTCTATATTACGACCTTGAGAGAATGACTGGACAATACAGGTGGTATGACAGCCAGCAATATTGCATTAATTAGACAATAAAAACTGAACTGATTTCGAAACTTTGCTTGTTCCATGATGTACTTCTGTGATTTATAACCATGGTGGCCCTGGAATTACAGTAGAATATTTAGTATCGTAATAACCACCCACTAAAGTCCACTGTTAGGAGAGGCAGGCATACCAGACAGACAGTGATCAAAACATCCTGTTTCATATTACAGAGAGGCCACATCTTGTATCATTAAATATGTATACAGGTAAACACACATCACATAAAATACTTGCTCAGTGAAGAAGAGAAAGCTTTTTGGTTGTTTTGTTTTGTAGTCTTTACTCAGAACTAATAGGGCCTTACTCTACAGCGAGCCGTCAACATTCAACACAATGAGCCTTGTGGACACAGGAGTTATCCTGCTTCTAAAGGGGTGTGATGAATATTTTAGGGGCGACGCTGTGGGCCGGCAGCCTGCAGTATTGTCCTCTCCAGCCACTGCTCTTCTCACCCTTTCACTCCCTCTGCTCTCCAAGAGACCAGAGATTTTCCCATCATTCATCTAACATCACTAAAAAAGAGGGGCTTCCGAACACAGGACTTCACCGTTCCTGCCACTCCGCTCTGGACGCCTGCCAGAGAGCGTCACACGGGCCACACCGCCTTTGTTAAAAAAACAGGGACACACCCCCCTCGTGCCCTCCCATCCCCTCCTTCTGCCTTTCGTCTCCGCAGAGAGAACGCGGCGGCGGACTGAAAAGGGAGCAGCGGAGCCTCTCCATTACGACCAACAGTGTCCCCATCCATAACAGTCAGCTTTAATAGCAGAGCCAACCCTTTAATTTTTCATCTGCAACAAGGCCAATTAGGCGAGCTGAAGGGAACCTTTGGAAGGATGCCCATTTTTAACGGGGTGCCGCACGACGCGGCCACATTACTTACCCCCTCCCCCTGTCCCCCTCAACCCCCCCCGCTCCCCACCCCAGGGCGAAATGAATGGCCCTAAACAACATAATAATTATAGCTAATCTGGATTATTATGCATGCGCTCCACACCAGCTCTGAGCGAATGGGGTCCCGAGCTGTCGCTGTGACACATCCAGGCCTCACGCCAAACACATCAGATCTTCCACGTCTCCCAGACCGATGTTCGTGTCCACAACAATTCATTTAGGACAGCCCGAGAATGGCCCACTGTGCTTCCGTATCAAAACAGTGTACCCCACAGGATTTTTGGAGATGGGTCTATGGAGTTTCTCTTTGAGGCTTGTGAGTAGACTCCTTTCCTATATGAGACACGCCAGAATTTGCACCAAAAAGGGCAATTATACAGGAAGAACTTACTCCTCCTCTTAGAATATACGTGAAATTGACATCCGTGAATGTAACTGAACGTGAATGTATTTTTCTTTTCAAAACCCAGTGAAATTCACCCTTTGGTGTGGAAGGCATGTCATTACACTTCTGTCTTTCTGATTATTTGACAGAAGGCAAAGGAAAGCGCATGAAGGCTATATCGTGGTTCCTTTCAGCTACGTGTTTGAAAACCTATTTCTCAAAGTGAAATGTTTATGTCTCAGTCTCCTCTCGTCAATTCGCTTTGGATCACTATATGAACAAACTAGTCCTACAGGTGCAGAATTAAGGCAGCACCCCAGATGTGTTCTCCACCTGTCAGTATTGATTTTGGGCCCTTTCTAAAGTAGTTTTTGCCTGTAGATTTCACACCCCGCCCTCTCCCACAGGCCTCCTCAGTGCCCATTTTAAGTCTTATGCTTTAAGGGGTAGAACATGTTCTAGTGAAGCTGTATTTTCACCCGTTTTGACTGAATGACAGGAGTTGGGGGTCTGGATTACGTAATGCTGACACCTGCTGGAGCGGAGTGCAACGACGGTCTCTGCATTCCCGCGAATCCCCTCAGGTGCGGAGCCGCTCCCCTTACCTCCTGCAGCAGCGGCTCGACTGGAACAACCTGTCAGTCTTACTCTCAGAGCCATTAAGACCCAGAGCTGCACTCCACTTCCTGTTCTCGTCGACCACAGGACAGAGTAAAGACCGTAACGTGCAGTAGATGGCTTAGACATTCTGACAGACTGAAGAAATTCAGTGTATATTGAGTCTAATTTTAGCTGCATAACTGCAGCGTGCTTTGAGTCTGATTTCAGTCACACCTCGACAACGACAACCTTCCACATACACAAGCCTACCCACTTACGCCTATCTCATACTTGCAAAACCAGCAATTACATCTGCAGAATGGAGCATGAGCAACAGACTCACACGCAGCAGTGCCTATTACCACTGTCATTGTGTCCAGTCATGGTTAGTGTTAGGATCATGAAGAGCAATATGTTAATGAAGAGGACAGTCTATTCAGTCATGCCAGATTTGTCATTTCTGTCTTTAGTCTTGACTATACCTAGGACCATGTCAAGCCTGGTCTTTAACGCTCTAAGGGTCTCTGCATCCACAGCAAATCTGGATCAGCTACTCAATGCATTTATATCTCTCTGAAAAAAATACTTCCAAGTATCAGTTTGAAATTTACTGTTCATCGATTTCCTCCAATGGCCTTCCATACTGGCGAAAAGAACTCATCTTGAAACTCATCTGTGTTTTGACGTCTGGTCTTTTACATAAGGCGAACGTGCGCTAGCCTGCAGCCTTTGGCATAGGGAGGGAGCTCCAGCGTCACCCTGCAGCCAGACCCTTCTGGAGGGGGGAGAAGAGACAGGAGGCGTGGGTCTTCATCTGGGCCTCAGGGCTCAGAGAGAGAGAACAGATTGCCCTGTGAAATAACCACTCAATAAACTGATAAAAAATACTGTAAAAAATGCTCCGTTCCCGACAGTGTGCTGCTTAATGTAAAAAGCAGAGAGGTGCCGCGTTTCCATCGGCCTCTAATCGATCCCCAGCTGTTTGGGAAATTGTCCGCACTTCCCGAATCAGGCCAGAGGGATGAGCCTTGTGGCGTCTCCCCCAGGAGTGCTCGGCACGTGTGCACCACCAACACCTGCCCCCCACCCCCAATGATGTGAGCGCTATGACGTCAGACTAAGCGTTAAGAAGCAGCAAGAAGCCAATCTACCTGCATCCATATACAATAAATGCCACAAAAATGCAGTAGATAGACAAAATTAAGCAAACACCGAACAATATATAAACATTTATCGACAAATAAGGAGTTGGGCTGCCCTTCAGTACAGCTTCAATCCTTCTTGTAATGTTGCTATACAAGCTTTGAATTGTTTCTAGTGGGAAAGTATGGATTCTAGTGAGAATGTAATGTAATGTAGCGTTGGACCAGCTTTCATGAAGGAAAGCCTCCAGTGCTTTGAGAGATGAAGGAGGCGGAAATCTACTCCACATTATGTCATTATATATATATGTGTGTGTGTGTGTATATATATTATATATAAACACATAGAAAACACATAGAAAACAATTTATTAGTATCTATTTTCTATTTATTAGTATCTATTAGTATCTACTATCATCTAGTAATTGCCCACAATTGTCAATATAAATGAGTCTCCACAAAATGCATTCAGGCACGTAAGCACAGAAATGAAAACTGGATGACTAAACTCTCCTCTACTTGGGCCAGACAGGTAGACTCAAAATGACTGAAGTGCAAATATGCACATCCACTGAACCATGAATGCATGTCGTGCATTCAACCGAAAAATCACCACTGTGAACTTACAGTGACAGCAACAAAAACCCTGAACATGATTAAAAATTCCACACGAGGGCTGTACTAAACAAATATCCAAGCAGCATGCGGGGTTCACATAAGGTGGAGTAACGCAGACATTACAGTTTCTTTTATTAAAACTCTGTCGTCTGCTGAGAACGAAGCGCAAGCGATATGAGTGATCCGTCTTTTTCCGAGATGTGGCCGTTACCCGTGTTTACAGAGGGCGGAACGACAGCTATTAACATGCGATGATGGCGACCTTGCATTATAATGAACGCATAAACTTTGATTTTCAAAGCAACGAAATACGGTCGGCGCCTGAGACTGATGGAGCACGCAGGTCCGGCGACGAGTCCGCTCTGCGTTATTGCATTCTGCGGGGAGGGGAGGTGTTTGTGAGCGGACGCCAGCTGCTCCCCTCTAATCCTCTGGCAGCCTCTCCCCGCTTGCATTTGTTTACGCCCGTTTGCCCCCGAGTGAGTGATATTAAAAGCCCTTTCCAAACACGCCGGTGTTAAACTCGCTGAAAACACGAGCAATGCCTGTCTTCGCTTAATGGTGGAATTAACGGGATCCTTGCTTTAGCTGCCACCATTAGACTTTTACACATGAAGGAGCCACATCTCCTTTTCTTAAGAAGTTACACAGCACTGCAGTGGCAAGAATAGCAAAATCAAAGAGGGCTGCTGGTTTGACACTCTGGTGTGTCAAACACCAATTGTTCCCAGTTGTTCCAGATTATATATCCACTTGTAAAAACTGATCTTTTTGGATAATGAAATGCAATCAAAGTGTGTTGTTTTGGATAAGTGCACCAGTTATGAACATTTCTACTATTAATATCACTACTGCTACTGCTACAACTACCAATAACAAAAATAATGATAATACTTTTGTGTGTGTGTGTGTGTGTGTGTGTGTGTGTGTGTGTGTGTGTGTGTGTTTCTGCAGGCATGTAGAGAAAGCACACGTTGTCATATCTCCATTAATTACATTAGGGATGTTTGTACAGATGGCACAATTTTAGAGAACCATAGTTAACACCCTCCTAACCTTTAGACAACCAATGGACATGACTGGCTTTTCATCCAAGTTCCCTGCCTCCCCTAACTCCTGTGTTAATTTCAGCAATGACAGAAATATAAATGATAACTGAACTATGCTACCTGAATGCAGCTTCCTGCATTCGCCAAAAGGTAAAATTGAAACAGACATTACAAAACTCTTTTTTTGTCTGTTGAGTAAAGTTTAAACATGATTAGCCAGCACAGGCTGAGTGAATCCTACAAGCCAGATCATTCTGCAGGGAGCCCCTTCATTTATTAAGGAAAGGAATTTTGGGAACTAAGAGTTTAATAACTATAGACACTGAAGAACCTTGCTGAAAAACATCCTGCTGTTATGGCAGTGTGTATGGAACAACTTTCAACTATGCGGCTTCTTACGTATTCAAAAAATCTATCATACTTATGACAAGATGAATTGTAAAGTGCTAAATATAAATCCTGTTCAGGTGGCACCTTCCCTCTTTCAGGTGGGGATTCAAAAGACAAGGGGACATTTCTCTGGTTTGCTCTCCCTGAGAAACCTGCCGTGTCCTTGTACCCAAAATTTCTTTGGATTTTTTTAACCTCTTAACCTTCCTTTGTCTCCCCCATCTCTCAGAAAAGGCCCAGGAAAAAAATCAGCCCTCTCAATACTTGTGGAGAAAAATAAGCAACAAAAAGACACAATTTGATCCTCTCTCAGGGGAAATCAAACTGGGGCCTCAGAGATTCTCTGGGATCCAGGTGAGTGCAGAAATACCAAGGGAAAAAAATGAATATAATATCACACACAGAAGCAGAGAGGAAGGCTTACTGAAAGGGTAATATGAAGAACTGGTCAGAGGACACATCAAACCAGGGACATCAAAAGGGAAAATGGGGGAAAAAATAGCGATGGAGGGAATTTAAGCAGTGAAAGAACAAATTTTTTAAAAATACTGACATGATTTTTAAAAATTTCTATCTATTCAACCAATCAGAATGGTAGAACAGCATAGTGCGTTTACGACTTCTCCCACACCTGTAGTGTAAAAAAAACACCCTCCGGTCAACACCAAGCGCCATGTAAAAGATGACACATCACTTCCTCGCTCTTTTTTCCGAACTTTTTAATTTTTTATGTGGTTGTGACTGAGCAGGACAACTGGCCGGGCCGCTCCTCCAGTCAACAGTCCAAGCATCCATTATCACCCGGCTGACACCGTTTACCGGTCAAGGGATGAATAAATCACACTTAGTGCACTCCCTGGGTAGCTTGACTAAAAAAAGGACATCAACATGAAGGAGGACTGCGGTGTTTGCCTGTCAGCGCTGCCCCCGGAGGCACGGTGAAAAATTACAGCCAATAAAATAACATTTTTCAGACAGCGACAGGCCTCTTTTAATCCATCTTCTGCGATGAATGGGTTCGGGGGGGATGCGTTTCATTTCATCTGAACACAAACAATCTTTCAAAGGGCCTAATAACAGTTACACAAATGAGCTTCATTAATTACCCGCTAATGGAATAATGACTGTGCCATCTCGTGTGCTCCCACAGCAGACAGGAGGGCGGGAGAATAAAAACAAAAATCACAGAATGGGACTGTCTGAAATGATCACTCGTGTGAGCGCGTTTCTCATAGAGGGCTCCGATGTTCCTAAATGATGATCGCTCCATGCTTTTCGGTTCGCAGACACGAAAACCAACAACAGCGTCATCTGACAGCCACACAAAAGTCATTTCAGAATAATCAAACAAAAGATACACCCCACCATGTTGAACCGCAGAAAAAGTCTACAAGGAGAAGCCGAAACAAGGATAAACTAAATAAGCTGCACCCGTAAAACAGGAAACTGCTACCCACCTGGGTTTACCTCTTTTTTACCGCACAGAACTAAGTACGCCTTGCACTGTGTCTTCAATTCCCAGGATGTTCAAAGATTACGCACCATTCAGCAAGGTACTTTATCTGAACTACATCACAGTACAGTACAATACATGTACATTATATTCCATGTCATGAATAGGTCAGATCTATACCAATATACTGTACAAGCTCAAAAAACAAGGCCCTGAAACACAACACCTTATTTAGCAAGCAGATTTCCTCATTACTCTTTGACCTTGTAACTTTGACGTTGAGAATCTGACTCCTGTCTTGTACTTGTACTTGTTACCTAGGTGGTATAGCGGTACTCTATTTTTCCTATAATTGTATTTGAGATGCAATCCCAGTTCAGATTAGTTGCCTCGCGTGACTGACCTTGCGCTCAGTTTCAGCACTATTTGCATTGTATGACCTGTACACATCTTGCTCTTGTGCCTGTTGTTTACCCACTATTTGCACTTTTGTACGTCGCTTTGGATAAAAGCGTCTGCCAAATGAATAAATGTAAATGTAAAATGTAAATTACAAAATATTGTTTGCTCATAGCACAAAAAAGTATTTAAGATATTTAATATTTTATTCTCTGTTGTTCATAGAAATTTATGTTGTATCAGCTTAAAGTTTCCTTTTGCTAAGAAAGACATTTAAAAATAATTTAAGAATTACATTTAATTATAAACATATTTCTTAAATGATCACACTGACATTGTTATATATTAATTACAGCAATGGCAAGATTCTATAGCCATCACAATGGTTTTGTTTCCTCTGAATCAAAATGTCACTCTTCAGACTTGCCAGATGTTTTGAATGCAGTCATTACTGTGTTTGAACAAGTTTTACTGGTTACACACAATTTCTTTTTGGCATAAAGCGATCAAAAAAGAAAGGAACATGTTAACTACAGCACTGACAAAGTATTTGTTATATCCATTAAAATGCCATCCTTTTCTATGTATTTATGTATCTCCAAAATTGACCAAATATTTAACAGGCAGACAAAATGGGTTAGAAGCATTGCCAGCTTTGCTCCCACTGTTTATTTGTGCCTGTAAGAAAGGGGTGACACTTAAAAGAGCCTTCATCATCGAGACTGCCACGTTTAGAGAGGCATTCTCAGCAGGCCGTCAGAACAGAGCAGGAAACGGGCAACTTTACCACCAACCAATGCAGAAAAAAGAGAGCATTCATGCTTTGTGTGTTAAAGCGTCACGCAGTCAGAACGACACGAGCCTGAAACCCAGAGTCTCTGCTGCCGTATGCATCGGCAGGGCTGGATTTCTTCTTTAACAGGCGATGTGCTGTATGGGGGGTTTTTTGTTCTACTGTAACCAGCGTTTAATGAAATCTCCTGCTTGACAATAACAGGGCATCATGGATAATTTAAAAGGAATGCTGAGGGCTAGGGTAAAAAATGTGGCTTGGGTGCATTTATAGAGAATTCAATTAGAGCTCCTTTTCAAGAATCGAGACAAGTCTCTCGCTCACATATGGGTGTACAGACAGGCGCTAAAACACTTGTTATTATTTATGCACAACACACCCAATCCTCCCATACTGGGCATGCTCACTATGGATGCCTGGACACTACTTAACGAGCGAGAGACGCGAAAAGGACCCCTCACTCCCAGGCCTGAGTGTTTTACAGGGAATCTATTAATTCAGATAACTCCCAATCCTCAGGAACATTCAGAAACTCTGGTTAAATGAGGAATTCTATCCATTTTTTAAACAGATTATAGGTTTATTAGCATAGTGCGATCATTGCACTTTTATGAAATTGCAAGGTTTCATTAGCAATACATTAAAAAATCATAATTTTCCATAAAAATGTTTAACTCTTGAATTACATAACTTAGTTACATCATTAAACAACATTCATCAAGATAAATAAAAAACAACACTTTAGAGATTTACAGTTATGATAAAGAGTATGTTGGAAATAAACATTTTATAAATCCATTTGCAACGCGCCATAGACGCATCAGTCATTTTATTTTAGGTCTAATCTAGTTTCGGAGACATTCTGACAACACAGTAAAGAATTGGAGATAAAATTACACTTACGCATAAAAAACAATAACTTAAAAAAATCAACACAGGAAGAAAAGATGTATTCGGCTGAGTTACAAAAAAAAACATGGTTAATGGATGATGAATTAGAGAGCAGGCCTGGCGTCGTACATTTGGACAACATCCTCTCGGCTGCCACGGGATGCGTGGGGAGAGGAGAGCGGTGCGCACTCCCGGGGTATCTTTCAGCGCCGCGCTGACACTTTATCTTTCCCTTTCTGTTAGATTACACCTAGAGGGCTCAGGTGAGAATCCATCATGGCTATCATTACCTGGAGCTGTGGGCTACATCTATCACGGCTAAGGTTACCATAACCTCAATATTAACCGCGGAAAATTCGTCTAATAAACAGCAGGACGGATGGGGCCGGGCACCGAGATTTCATCTTCCTCTCACTTTTAATAAGGCACTCAGAGGAATAAAGATTACGGGTCACATTTAGCATGCGCAACAAATCAGCCACTTCCTCTCCCTCTCTTTCTCTCTCTCTCTTTCTCTCACTCTCATGTCTTTCTCTACTCTTCGTTCTTGTGTGGTAAGTCGTTAGCGATCCCGGGTTTGAGCAGATCTGCATTCCCTGGTCCTGCATTATAGCCATGACCCCCCTACACAGCCTTCATATCGACGGATCTGTTTTTCTGCAGCGGCCGGTTTCAGAAAGTGGCCCCCCAGAGCTGTGCTTCCCGCGTGAAGCGCAGGCACATCCAGCGAGGCCCGGGACCGCGGCCGCGGGACCCTCGCTGCGCTAACGAGCGCACAGACCAGCGCGCCTCCGCAATAATCCACTATTACACAATAAAGCCGCTGTAAAACAAGAGGGGGAAATGAAGGTGCATTAGGCTAAAAGTGATAAGCTTCTTTCGGGATTAAAGGAGCGCTGTCCAGCACGGCCGCGGCAGCCCCACGGCGTACGTGAGGTCACGACCCCGCCTTGACCTGTCCCGCCCTGACACCTCGCCTCTTTGTCCAATCGTTAAAAAGGAAGCCTCATCACCCATGGAACCAGACACCATTCACATGCTCTGTTGGTGCATCCTGTATTTTCAAAACCCACTCCGGCTTCCCTACGTAAAGGAAGACAAAAAAAAAATCAAAACTCCATAACGTTTCATGGTAATGTGGCCTTAAAATCAACTCTGGTAATAAATTCAGAATAATAAAGTTATTATATATTTAAAGTCAGAGATTTTTTTTTTATTTTTAAAACCAAGTCCTTTCCATCATCATCCTGCAATACAGTATCTTGAAACAAGAAGTTAAAAAAAACAACAACATGTAAATATTTAAAGTCTCCGCACACACTTATATGAATATTCATTCATTTCATTCCCGAATTGTTTGATGCGCTAAATAAGTAATTCCTTATTAAATAAATGATACTGCAAAATGAAAATTTTACAAGCAGGATCTTGGGGAAAAAAAAGATGAAGACAGGGAATGATCCATGAGAGGGGAAGCAGTGAGGAATGGCTCCGCCCCATTTGCTTCCTCGTGGCAGCTATGCAAACGAACTGCGCTAATTAAAACGGAGAGATCGGCTGGATGTGGTTTTGCTGCACCGTATGAGAAGGGGTGTGTGTAGGGCTGGCTGGAACTGGGAATGCTCTGATCCTGGGAGAAAAATTAAATGTGAAAAATGGACCTGTCTGCAGGCAAGAAGACCTGTCCAAGAAAGGTGGCCCTGTCTACAGAGAGATCACCCCTAACTGTAAGCCTCAGAGCTCAATGCTTCAGACTAGTCAGAATGACCAAAATCATGGCTTATGAACAATGAAGATAATGAAACTAGCCACACCAGTCTGAACAGGTAACCCCCAAACATCTTTGAAATCCACAAGAATCTACTTCATAGACAGTAACTGGCTAGAGTGATTGAAAACATACTGAACTCGATTTACTGGATTTTGAATTGGAACAAGCAACTAGGATGGTCAATGACCCTTTCAGTTTAGAAGGAGACCTTTTCATTTAGAAAATTCAGGGATTTACTATGAACACATTTTACCCCTAACAAGGCAAAGACAACTGGACCGTGTCTGCTGCCTGCCATCTGAAAAAAGGATCTCCACTTCTCTTACCTCCCTGGACGGAAAGTCATTTTTTTAATAAATATTCTTTAAAGGCCGGTAAATTACTCTTAGGAAATGTCTATGGTCTGCCTTATGCGGAGTACCAGGTGTGTACTGCTTCCCCACCTGCGCTCTGTTCAGCTGTACTTTTGATGGTGCACTCCTGGCCCATTGTTCCTCGCTCAGGGTGTACATTAATCCTCAGCTACGATCTGGCACATTGCGGCTATGTCCTCACACTTTACCCTCGCACAAACGAGGCAGGCATCTCTGTGCATGGCTTTGAATGAACCCTGATAAACTCTGCCTAAAAAGGACACCTGTAAGATCACGCTGTACTATACTTCCCCATTTTGTTGAGCAGCTATGATTCTGTAACAGAAGTGGTCATCCAGCTGTTCTCCATTACCCCTGTGCTTTCATCTTGAGAGGCCTGTTTAGCTCACACACATCTTGTTTTTGTCATTTTTACACCCATCTATGTGTTTGCCAGCAAGGGGACAAAAAAAACTTTATGAATCCAGAGATGGGCAGCACTTCTACATGGTGTTAGTCACTGACTCCCTGGAACCAATCAAAGGACTCTGCTGTCTTTAGTAGGACACTATGAGTGCTTAAAATCAGCAAGCAGGTTCCTCTCCCTGTCCCTGTCCTGGGGTGTCTCCTGCTGTGTCCAATCCCGCCCTGGAGTAATCCCGGTCCGGATGCACCCCTGTTCCCCCAGACCCTCTCCGCTCTCTGAAGATTAAAGCCTTTGTGCCTCCGCCGCCCAGACTATCTCTCGCTGCGCTGAGAGACCAGGCCCTTTGTGATGGCCATGATTAGGCTTTTGTGTCCGCGGTTAAAATTAGAGACGAAATTCTAAAGGCGCCACCGCGCCCCCCCATCTCCGCGGTGCTGGGCAGAGTTGTTGGCAAGATGAAGCCCAGCGGGTTCCCGTCGACAGGCCGCTCGTGGAGGGGCAATAGGCAGGCCGGACGCGGCAGGGGGACGGTCTCATCCCGCCACTCCTCTTCTCCCTCCGCTAAGGTTCGGTCTGTCTGCCCAGTTCTCCCTGTTTATTCCCAACAGGTCTGCTGTCTCTTGCCCTGCCTTGCCTTTCTGTTTCAGATAAAGGCCTACGCATTACGAGCGGGGCCTTCACACCGCCCAATGGCAGCAGTGACTTTTGATGACATCACAGACATAGGATTCTAGGAAGTGCTAAACAAGCACAGACTGGGTTAAAGAAAATAAAAGCAAGTTACAAATTCATCGCTGGAATTTGCTTGTTGCTTAAATATCAAGGATTGCATACTCATGACATTTTAACAGTGAATTAATTCCTTACTCGGAAAAAGGCAAAAGAAAGCGTGGCAACAGAGAATAGGAATGTCTACTGAGAAAATGGTGAAGTTACTAATGGCTATTTACTAAGTCATTTCATACCACTCCACTCCAATGTACTGTAAGAAGAGGAACTGTATTAATCTCAATACCTGCTACAACTTCAACAGCCATGAATATAAATGTACTTATTGAAACTCAGTCAACCTTCACCTCTACATGGAAAGACTTGAGACTGTTACCAGGCTTCTTAGCAGGCTGTTGTGGTTTCCTTCTGTAAAGGCTCTTCATTATACAACTACAGAGCAACCACTTACAGTACACGCACCATTAGCACACTGGCAGCTTCCTGGTCATTATTATGTCAGGGAGAAGGGGTGAGAATTGCCACAGAAAACACAGCCGCACCTGACAAAGACAGCACCGGAGTGTACAGTGTAATTATTTCAATGAGGAACCAGGTCACAACATCGAAAACAAGTGGGCTGTGTAGGAGAGAAAATAGAGAGAGATGAAGATGGAGAGAGTGGGAGAGAGGACTGGTATAGGAGAGAAAGCCCCTTTGTGCTGACAAGAGAGAGTGGCATCATTTGGAGTGAGAGAGAGAGAGAGAGATGGAGATAGAGAGAGGGAGTGCCATCGTGTGGAGGGCGAGAGAGGGAGAGTGAGGGAGGGAGAGAGAGCTGTGGGGACGTGTGAATGAGGGACTTCACACCTGCTGCAGAAGAGAAGAGATGAGACGGCTCTCTCGTGAGCGCCTGGCCATCCTCGCTAACGAGCAAAACGAACCAGCCGGGTGAGCGTCAACCCAGCGCCAACCCCCACCCCACCCCCCTCCCGACCCCCACCGCCCAGTCCTTAAACGTCTGTCTGTCACCTTTCTGAAGAAATGCACAGTCATTTCGTATTGAGCACACGCAAAGGCACAACAGAATCTACACTATACTACAGAATCTGTCCTTTCTGATTTCCCTTGCATAAGTGCCTTCTTGCCCCTACCAACACTGCAAATCAGTGTCTTCCAGGACAACAGGTGTGCAGTGCTAGTGTGCTGTTTGTGCTGTACTACTGTAGTCATTTCAATTTCCGAGCTTTTTTGCAAAAATTGATTTTAAAGGTGATTCACGATGACTTCATCACAACCTTTTGTGGGAGGCAGTCTTATTTCCTTTCAACATGGCCTTTTTCCTGTATTTGCGCAGATTAGCGTTCACTGCTGTGAGCCATTGTCAGCACAAAGTCATGTGGTCACGACAGCCGTGGACACAGTGCTTATACCACAGTACTCAAACCTGCAGGTTTATCTATTTTCTAGTGCCAGCATGAGTAAGCCAATCTATAATTGTGTTATTCAACACTAAAGTACATCAATGTAGAAGTGCACCATACTACACTAGAGTATATCATACTACACAAGAGTATATTAATGTACAAGTATACTCTGCCGTACTGCTGTCTACTAATTCCTCACTATACTATGCTGGAGTATATCAACGTATTAGAAGAATGTGTAAAAATAATCCAGTTTTATCCCTTTTGCCCCCATTTTACAAGTTTGAATACTTTATTTATACAGCTGTTATTAGTATACTCAGTTAATTAAGGGGACCAGTTCATTATGACCTTTTTACTAAACAGTTAACAGATGCTACAGTATCTGCAGCGCGCAAGACTACCACATTAGTGTTTGGTGTACCACTTGATTTTTCAAGAAACAAAATAGTACTTAACTGTACTAAATCTCAACATTAATGAAAAACAACAATTAAAATCATGCCAGTAAGTTGTCTGCTTATTATTTATGTACAAACAACTGACTGTGTTCACTAAATAATTAACTCGACATTAATAACGTGTACTTAACTTTAATAATTTTGACTACACTTCATTGACAGGTAATTGTAACTAATTGTAATGAATTAATTTTACCTGAAGTTGACCTCATATCATACTGGCATAACAATACTGTAATTATTTTAGGAATGAGCATCTTATAACTGATTGTTGCACATCAGCTACTTAGTAACTCACATGGAACAGAGCTGTGTGGTTTCCATAAACATAATTACATAAACCATATAACTCTGTTGCCATAAGTTATTAAGTTGTTATTGATAAGTAACAATGTATTCTTACGCACCTGATCTAAAAGTAATTACAGTGTTACGATATGTTACAATATTATATTACTATATCAAATTACTAAAAAGTGTCAACCTGTTACAGGAGAGTATGAAGAGGACACTACAATAACATGTAGCTCTTTTCAGGCATCTGATACAGGGTAAGAAATGATCCTACTTCTGTGCCCCCCCACCTCTCCAGTGTTTAGCTGCTTTTCACATGGCAGTGAACCAATCCTGAGTGAGAGAGTGCAGCTCAGTGAAAGACAGACATTAAACAGCTTACCTTCATGATTGGATTGATGAGACAGCGAGGCACAACGTGAGGCAGGACCGGAAAAAAACAGAGAGAGAGAGAAGAAAGGCGAATCAATAAAAGGAACATACACCGGAGTGACCGTGTGTGAATCCATCTGTCTCGGGTCACTGCTCTACAGGAAATGAGGTCACAGCAACCACTCCAGATGCGTGCGGCTTCTGACCTCTGCCCGTGGTAGAGGAAGTGGTGGACAAGGGTCAGGGCCAGACCTCCAGGGACTGCAGCGAAGCTCTGAGCTTGATTTGATTTCTTTTTTGCAGGGAGTCCAACTATTTCTGTACTCATGTCAGTTTCCCTTATACTTGCTCATGGGCATCATTTCAGAGCAGAACCACAGATCGTTAAATCATCTGGATGATCTGACAGTGGACGCAGATTATTAGATTAGCACGTTATCGAAATTCAGGATAGATTAGCGGATGTGTGCAGAGCCCGCTCTACACTGATGTCTGTTGGGCCACACTAAAACAGATGCACAGGGCATCCTGCCGTATCCACTCCTGCACGTTTACGATGCTGTGCACACCTCTGGATGGCAGGTAAGCTCACAGGTGGGGCCAGAGGAGCCAGGCGACAGCATTTACTCACTCGCAATTGCGCTGCTGCCGGCGACGGAGCCTCTAACAAGGTCATGTGGGAGTTCCGCGGGACGAGCACTGCCCTCTGCTGGCCGATAGAAGGCAGCGCGGACCGCGAGGCGGTTTGCCCGCCAGGCCACTTGCTTGTGCAGGAGGACTGCCAGTTAAAAATCACTGGGGTCCCGGTGATGTATGCCTGTGTGTGGGGGAGTCAGGGGTGGCCTGAATTTGTCAGAGCAGCGGCTGACAGATCCAGCGAAATGCAATGACTTTCACCGAGCTTCCTGCTCTATTTGAAGAACATTAGAGGTGCATCCCTCCCCGCCCACGGCTGAAACCTACAACGGGAGCTATTTCCAGCCTTGATCCCCGCCTCTCCAGGCCATTCTTTATTTGCTTAGCAGACGTACACGGCGTACCTATCACACATTTAAACAGCTGGATATTTACAGAAGCCATTCAGGTTAAGTTCTCCGCACAGGGGTGTAACATGTGCCGGCTCACCTGGGAATCGAACCCGTGGCCCTGGGATTGCAAGCCCTATTCCCTTACCGCCAGGTGACAATACCACTTGCTACTGCGGGTTTCTCACAGCTTCAGCAGCTGCTCGGTGCTGTTGGAGGTCAGGTAGAGGTCAAAGAGCACCCTTGAGCTTGGAATGATCCATTTCACCGAGACTGCATGACAACCCCAGAACTGTGCACTGGACAGTGAGGTGAGGTACACCCGCTGGCCTATTACCTAAGGTATACTGGGATTTTGGAATTTTGAAGGTGAAGAAAATCCCCTTTTCAGGGGGCTACAGGGCCAGTGTGCTTCACCTTGTCTGATCAACCGACAACCAATTAAATCAGACTCTGTTAAGGAATTTGGCAAATAAAAGAAGGCATTCTAAGTATGAAATTTTATTTACAAGCATAACAAATAACAGTGAGCTAACTGTTAATGCTAAGGTTCCATCTGTTTACACGGGCAAGTTTTAATCAGTAAAAACTCCACCCACTTGCGGATTATGTAGCCTCTCTGTCCTAACAGAACTAAAAGGCACTCAGTGCTATAACAGAAGTCATACTCGTTCAAGATGCTGTTGTACAATAGATGACGAGAATTAGATGTTCTTTGAGCTTTTATAAAGAAGCTTATTGTATGAATGTCACTAAACTACTATTTTAAAAAAATCTTTCAGCTCCTTAAATTCATGTTCTAATCTGTTATGCTATAATCTTTCATCTTCTGCAATGCCATTGTTTGACCAATAATGGGAGACTCAAATCAATTTACTGAAAAAAGGAGATTCATAATCTCTGCAAATACACATATGTTGCTTTTTTCATCACAAACACAGTTTGGCCAGCTTAGTGAGCACCAACATGAATGAGAGAAATCACAGTAGATATATGGAGCCCTAACTGTTAATCACGTGTGTGTATGTGCGTGTGTTCATTGCCAAATCCTTTTCCGACTATGCTGGGTTCAGAGATACAATATTTGCTATTATGTTCTGTTAGCAACTCATTTTGTCTGATATACCATTATACCTTCCTTAATTCTCTTGTGGTTTTTTTTACTTTAAAACAAGTAAAGTCTTAATTATGCAGAGAACAAAACCACATAATTGATATACTATTGCTATGTTTTACACAAATTTCATAATATTATTACAAAGGTTGAGCTTTCCATGATTGAAAAAAAGACAAAATTATTAAATTCCAGTTAACACTGTAAAACATGCAATCAGGCATGATTGTGACTTATGGGGAAAAATCCATTACAAAGGGATCATTCAATATCAGCAAGTGGCACGTGACTGGTGACAACAAATTCAATTTAATATATGGGAAGAAAATGAGTATTCTGACTGCCCTCCAATGTATTTTACTAAAATCATAGGGAAAAAACCTCAACCCATCAGCTATTCTGGGTGCATTAGCGAGCCAAGTGGATTTTCTCAGTGATGAAAGGCCTGCCAGTGCATAATCCAGAGGTGTTTTTTCTGGAGGAGTCCACAGAAGCACAGGCTGATATCATCTGATCGGCTCTGAGACAGAACCGGAGTGCAGATTGCTATCACATGCATGTGTGTTTGACAATAAGGATCAGAAATAAGAGGGCGAGCAAAAATGAGCAAACTGAGAAAGCTCTGCCAGGCCTCGTTAGCAGCCTGGCCGAACCTCGGGTTTCCACGGTGAAGAAGACATCTCAGTGTGTTTGTCGGATACCTGGGCTGAAGTGCACACAGTGTGGGGAGACAAGGGGGGTGCGAGGATGGGAGGAGGGGCTGGTTTAGAGTTTAGAGAGGTGGGGGAATCCTAATCCTTTAAAAAAATAATAACCCCCAGCTGGCACCTGACAAGGACGAGCGCGTCTCTGTCTGACGGCGCGACCAGACGGCGAGTGTACAGGGGGACAGGTGAAGGATTGGAAGGCCTCCGCTTGAGGGAGAGGTGACAGCGGTGACAGGATGGGGATGTCAGCAGTCAGGAAGGGGACCCAGATTTGACGCGGTCGTGGATCAAGGACGTGTGTGTTGGGGGGTGGTGGTGGGGGGGGTTGTCACAGCGTTCTAAGACGAGTGTGTCCCGAGAGAGGACTGAGCCACTTCCTGCTCTGCTACGGCTTGGTCAGACGGACCACTCTCCAACCCAACCTGCACTACACTGTCGGTCATCTAGGAGAGATGCTGGTAGAGATCTGAGCTGCACTCAAAGAAGCAGAAAGCCCAGGCCTGTCATTGACATGGCCAGTTATGTTCATGAAATGCACATGGGAAGGTAGGGTAGAGCACTGTATATTGTAGAAGATGACCCATCAGGCCAGATCACACAGCCTGATGTCAGAGAGATTCATTATGCTCTCTGTCAGAAGGGGTTCTCTCTCAGACCTGAGAGAGAAAGTATAAATTACCTTCTTCAGATATGCAGGAGTGGTGGGAGCTCTGAGAATTCATCCAAACTTTATAAGGAGCTAACGCCGCCCCTCCCCATCCCCCCTGCACACACACACACACACACACACACACACACACACACACACACACACAGGAGGACTGTGCTGCCACAGCACAAAAAAAGCCCTCATTACAGCACCTTGCACTGCTCTTGAATCGCTCTTTGAAGTGCTTTGAGGTACTTCGGCGCATGAAACGAGCATCGTTAATCCACTTGTTAATTAACGCCGCGTTCACGCGCTCTTGTCAGGGGCGCCCCTTTTCTCCTTGAAAGACTCAAATCCTTGAAAGAAAGATGGTGGAGATATCAAAAGGGTTGCGGGGATTTTCCATTGCCACGGCGACGGGCTGAATGCTGACTACGGGAACATTCTGAGTCTGTGCGGCAAAGTTCAGAGCACAGAGAAAGCAAGATATTCCTGACCTTCATCAACCTAGGCTAATATTTTTCTGAGATGCATTTTGGTGTTTCTTTTTTGGTTTTGTGTTATAAAGGAATACAGGGAAACTTTTAAAATGATTAAAACATTCATCATGTTTTTTCAAGGTTTCTGGACCAACTATTAAGAATTTGTTTTGATAGTTTAGGTTAAAGAGGAAATGCAGGGAAAAAAAGTGTTACGACAATAGAAGCAGCCCAATCCCTTCAGGCCTTACACATTACTGCTGACGGACAGAGAAACCCCTTCAGGTTTAGACCGATCTTAACTGACATGAGACTGAGGGAGAGAGACAGGGAAGGAATTCCGCACAGCTGTCATCCTCCTTTCCCTCTGTGTCTGGGCTGAAACCGACGCCGGCATTTCCCGGCGAGCGGGAAGCGGGCAGGGGAGAGCGCCGGCAGCCGTTCCTCCTGGCCGCACCGACCGCGCCAGGCGAAGGCGCAGCGAGAGAGAGAGAACGAGAGAGAAAGAGAGAGAGACAGAGAGAAAGAGAGAGAGAGAGGGGCCCGGTGCAGTCTTCCCGCTGCGCCAACAAGTCTCCTTTCAGTTCAATTAATGATCCATAAATAACCCAATGAAGGTGTCAAAAAGGAGCGTAATTTATCACGGCTCTCGCTGCCGTGCTCCGCGAGGCTGGGCCGCCGCTCACCGAAACCAGCGAGAGAGAGAGAGAGGGAGAGAGAGAGAAGAAGAGGAAGAGAGGGAGATAGAGGGAGAGAGGGAGAGGGAGGAAGAGAGAGAGAAAGAGAGCGAGAGGGAGAGAGGGAGGAAGAGGGAGAGGTGGAGAGAAAGGGAGAGGGAGGGAGGGAGAGAAAAGATTTATTCCTGGCCGACCGCTCCAACTGAAAATTTATCTTGCGCATGAACCCTCACAGGTGTGCAGCTTTGACAAATAAGCTGGGAGTTGTGGGCCCGCGCCTTTGTTAGGGGAAACAGAGACGGAGTGGCAATAAATTTGGTTAAGAGCGAGGGACAACAGACTCTTTCGGCTCCCGAGGGACGTCTGAGAAACCTGATTTAAAGACACAGCCTCGTTTTTTTTTGTTCCTCTCCCAGTTACAGAGGCTTGGCGATGGCACGGTGCGGGTACTTCACAAGGACAGCTCGTTCCCAAATACCGGAGGCCTTCCACCCTATCACACGGGCAACAGCGTCTGTGCTGCAGGCCTCCGCTGCTTTATCAACATGCTCCATAAATGTCACTTCCAGTCAATAAGCACTTCATAAAATACCATCCAACTCTCCCCTGAACAGAGAGATCCCTTTCATCTGCTGTGCTGAGAGCAGAAGTATGAAATGTAATGGAGAAAAACACACACACACACACACACACACACGCACACACACACACACATTCGTATGTGAGGGCTCGGGTTCGAATCAGACTTTAAAGGTGGTGACGTAAATACAAACACTGCTCCAGCGCTTGGTCTCTAACCGCCAGATCAAAACCTGAGGCTTGAAAGTTATGTTAAGCAGCCTTTGCTGTGAAGTCGTTTACAGCGGAGACACAAGCAGTAGCAGACAAGAATACACACACACGCGCATATATGTATATAAATTAATAAATCCGACTATCTTCGACGCTGAGCCAGAACCTAAGTTGCTGTGAGTCCTCTGAAATCAATGAATCATTCCTGTTAACCCACTTGTCTTTGTAGGAGACGGTCTTTTAAATAAAACAGCTATATTTTCTCTCTGAAGCAGAGACCACCACACATGCTGTAAGCTCCAAAAAAGAGCATGTGATGATGAAGGCCTTTTTGTATCAAGAACAGTGGAATCTGTGAAAAACACTGGGATGCTGGGAAGTCTTGCACTGAGCCGCACCTCAGCATCCCTTGTACATAAACACACGCACGCACACACACACACACACACACACACACACACACACACACACACACACACACACACACACGCACACACGCACATACATATGCATACAAACATACCACACACTATTTAATTACAAGGCAGACCGTTACCACATAATGAAAGCTGTATCTAAAATCATTTCCTCCATATCCTGCTCTTTGAAGTGTATAAATGCATTCATAACAAGCAAGGTGACACAATATATGCGAGAATTACATGGTGGGGGGCCCACTGTAGCAACAGCTCTGTTTCGGTAAGTGCATTAAGAAAGTGCCATTTCTAGGGCCCAAATGTTGTGGGGGCGGAGCCTGTGGGGAGCCTGGCCTGTCAGTCAGGCAGCAGCAGGCAGCTCCCTTTGATTGGCAGGAGGAATGTGAGACTTGTCTAGAAGGATGAGTGACACCCTCCAAGCGCATCTCTGACACACAGGAGGTGCAGCAGATCGATCGGAGAGTTGTACACCAAGAAGTACTTCTCGCGCTGAGGACCAGCAGAGCACCTGGGCAAGCTTGTGTGATGACGAGACAACAGCACTGTTCTGTGTCCAGCAGGGAGGTCAAAGGTCAGAGAGAAGTAGGCGGGAGTGGGTGACCTCCATCACCCACACTGCAGTTTATCTCAGACAAATCTGGCCCTGCCCACAGTTAGCTAAGAGGGAACCAGGTCAAAGTGAGTTGGGTGCAGGTAGGCTTGTACGGAGAGATTAAACAAGGAAGAAAAAGCAAGATATAAACAGAATATTGCATCCTTCACAAGTCCTGTTAAGAACGACCCTGAAAGAACAGAAGAACAGAACACGTCGTGGCCATGGAACCGCTCAGGTACAGCTGAGCGAGGCCAGCGGAGCTGCGGTATGAATCTCAGCGAGGGTGCACTGGGAAAAGACTATCAGGCCCGATTATCCTCACTGCCGGCTCCTCTGCCAATACGAATCATTTCTGAAACTACAAAACTGTTTACAGTTCAAAACACACAGAGTGCCCTTTCAGCAGTCCGTGACAGCGCAGATGAACAGGGGAGAGACTTCAGAGTGCAGAATTGATCCAAAACACACTACTGAGGCTTGAGATTTTCACCCTCATGATGACAGCATTTTTTAATGGAGACATTCAAACAAAAAGACATATAATGGTTTTTACAAAGGCTATAAATATTAAGCACTTACATGTTCAGCAGTAGACAGCTGAAAATCACAGAATAATTTAGCTTCGTGAGTCATGGCCCTCTTTAATTAGATTCATACTGTTCAAAAAAGTAATTTAGACTAGTACATTTAGTACATTCAATGTGCAACAAATTGCTGCCACCTCAAGTATATGAAATACATAACACAAAGCAAAGCATTTGAGTACATAAAAAATCTGTTCAAATTAGTATATTTCCTGTGCTTTTTAATTCTGCTTGAACAAAGGCCAAAATGAAAAACCAGACACAATGTAACTGGCACAAACATCTATCATTCAAATATAGCCATTTAAATGAGAATAGACTGTCATTGATTAACAGCATTAATTTTCATTCTTGTACACGGCCACCATACTAAGCAATACTTACTCTTTATATAATGTGACATTTACTAATCATTATTTTCCTCATGCACTGTAAAACATGTTATAACATATGGTGAACACTTCATTTATTTCTTCAGTTTATGTGCTATGTATGCATTATTAATATGTGGTTAAAGAGATACAAGATATGAGATATGTGGTTAAAGAGAATGAGCACTAATGAGATGTGCCTATAATATGGGAACAGTACAATATGGTATGATATCAGCTGTAGAAGTTTTCATTCCTGGCTGGCTAGTATCCACTGTTGGTCAGTGTAAAAAAGAAAAAAAAAGTGTTCTTGTTAGTATTCATAATTGCAGCACTATTTATTTAAAATACAGAAAATTACAGCAATTAACTGAGCATATGCCTTTCTTGGCATGTTTAGCACGAGAACAGGTGTCCACAAACAACACAATCTGAAGAAGTGAAAAGAATCCCTCCCTGTGCACAGAGCAGCCCGTGCACACAGCTGATTCAGGAGCCAAGCAAAACTTCACACTTTCGCAGAACAGGTAATGAAAGCGTCGCTCTCATCTCTCTGTAGGAAACTCCTCCGTGGGCAAGAAGTTAGTCCTTCTTTCCTTCTGTCTTCCTTTTGCTTATCGGACACCCTTATCCAGGGTAAAAAGACACCACTTCATATTTTATAAATATTATTTGATTGCAGAGCTGGACACTTACTCAGGAAAGTCAGGATAAGGATCTCACTCGAGGACACAGCATCAGTACACAGCATCACAACATGGGAATGGGGGGCTGAGGGTGGATGGGGTGGAGCTAGACCTGGGCCTGGGGGCGGGGTTAAGATCTGGCTGGATACAAGGAGCGGGTCTACTGCAGGGGGTGGGGCAACGCCAGGGACTAGGGGTGTGACTAGAATGGCTGCACCATCAGTAAATGGCAATACTCAGAAGCTGACGCAAAGCAGAATAATTAAAGTGTAAATGGGCCGAGATGGCGGGCTTCATTAAGAAGTGATTCAGAGCCATGTGAGCAGTGAAAGAGGAGACGACAATAAGTGGCTCTGTACAGCCAGTTTAGAAGTTGGTTTACACCCTGTGAGGAGAGTCACAGACCGGTAAGTGATGTAATGGGTTATCAGTCAAGCATCAATCAAAACTTAACTGCCGTGTCGAGCAAATTTACCATGAATTTGTCTTGGTATTTACTCATATATGGGAAGCAACAATGGCATAAAACATAACCATCAAAGGTATGAAAGATTCCAGCATACAAAGCCATAAACAAACACAGATTGACTGCGTACTGGTGCCACCTTATCCAGCAATCCCGTGATCCAGCAGGCACAAGTTGCAAGATCCCACTCTGCTTCAAGGGGGCAGGGAAGAGGGGCAGCGCAGAGGTCAGACAAAAACTGAGGTTCAGAGACTGTGGTGGTTTTTAAAAGCAAAGCCCTGCTTTCGCACGGTTCGCCCTCAAGGTGGCCAGAGGGGGCGCCAGACTCTGATGCCTGATAGATCTGGAATGCCACCAGCGGACGCATCCGCCTGAGACGAGAAGCTTCTCTTCCAGCTCTCTCTCTCTCTCTCTCTCTCTCTCTCTCTCTCTCTCTCTCTCTCTCTCTCTCTCTCTCTCTCCCCCCTTTCTCTCTCTCTCTTTCTCTCTGCCCTCCGGTTTCAGACTGAGGACAAAGACAACCTTTCCCAGGAATTAACTGAGTGTAAGAGTCTTTTTTCTCTCCACTGGAACAGAACTTAAACCTCGGAGGACTGCGGCTCTTTCAGACCCAATTCAGATGTAAACTGAGCTTAGCACTCTTAATTCAGGCTGTATTTTACAGTACTACGTTTGTCTTATAAGATACATAATTCTTTCCAATTCCACTGGCTAGCCTGCTGTCAAATGATATGACTGTCCACTCACTGAATCACCACAATAAATACCAGAGAGAGAGAGAGAGAGAGAGAGAGAGAGATGAATGCAGTGATGATCTCCAAAGGGAATAGAGAGCTTATATAATAACAATCATTGTGGATTTGCCTCTTCTTGCGTAACAGTGTGGATGTCTTCACATCCATTTGCCTTCCACACAGATGGTCCGTTCTCGCTGCTATCACATCTCGATTTCGGCAGCTGGCTCGGCTTGGAGTCATTAACAACCGTCCCTCAAATAAAATCTTGTTTTGAATGGCTTTTGTTCGAGCGGGGTACAAAAAAAAGGGATCTCTGCCCTTCCTTCTGTTAGCAGCTCGATTAAGACGTTCAGTCTCAAATTTGTCAACAAAGGGAACAGAATCTTTGGAGTTTGATGGGCGATACTTACATGGGAGGGTGAGAGAGGGAGGGAGAGAGAAAGAGACAGAGAGAAAAAGATAAGGGGAGCGAAACAGAAAGCTATATTTGATAGAGAGCTGTTCACTGGAGGACTGTCAGATGCGTGGGGTGAGACAATGCTATACGCTGAGTCACTCACATTACCCAGTCCAACCAGAGCTGAAGCTAAGCTCCACATTGTCTAATCAGAATTGTGTTTTGTCCAATCAAACCTGCGGCTAAGCTCCAAGATGTCCAATCGGAGCTGCCGCTAAGCTCTGGGTTTTACATTCCAACAGACCCCACTAACAAGTCGAAAGCCATCGGCTCCAACCGTGATTCACCTCTTGAGTTTAATCATGAGAGCACTTCAAACATAAATATCATATGATTAAAAACCCCAAATTCCAAACAGAGGCGGCCTGTGCTGGCGAATCCATCACCCCGACCTTCATGGGGGTGATTTATCGCTGACTTCAAACGTATATAATTTGGATTAATATTTTGCTAGGTTTAATTAAACTCACAGTGCATTGTACAGCACACGCCAAAACAAATGTTAATAGAATGCAAATCAGCTTTCAAAGGGAGAATATATGCATGTGATTAGAGGGGAACATTATAAAGCGCTCTCAGAGGATAAGAGTATTAGCAGTTGGCTGTGTCTTCAAATCTAATTTCCGAAATTCAGTTTTTTTTTATATATGGAGGTAAACACTACGCAGTACATAAACGAAACGTGGTGAGTCTGTACACATGTAACCTAATGAAGTATAAAAATGAAAAATCAGTGTGCCAGACTGTGATTTTGGACTTTTTCCATGTGCAGCATCAAAAAAAGTCTATCTCTCACTGCCGAGCTGGGAGGTGATGGATGACTTAACAAGATATAAATTACATAACAGCAGGTAAACCCAAAACACTCATTAGTTTCCATTGCTTTTCTATTCCTCTCTGAGAGTGGCTAATTGATGCCTTCCTGTTCCCTCTGCCTCTCTCTCTTACTCCTGACAGTGTGAGGAAGTACAGACACACACACACTCGCAATGGGGACACACACACACGCACAAACACGTGCATACACACAGACACACACATGTGCACACACACGCACACACGCATGCACATACACACATACACACACGTGCACACACAGACACACACTCACAATGACATACACACACAAATACACGCGCGCACACACACACACAGTCACAATGGACATACACACATGCAGGCGTGCACACACACACACACACACACACACACACACACACACACACACACACACACACACACACACACACACACACACACACACATTCACGCATGCATACATACATACACATATACATACATGAACTCAGACATACACACACACGATTTGCGTAAGCAAATGAAACCAAATCAGTGTTTCAGCACTGAGAACCCAGCTTAATGCACATCAAGCCGCTCCCCGCATCCTCTCTTGTTGTCCTGTCTTTAAAAATGATTGGTCTGTCATGCTCTCATGGTAAAAATGATAAAAAAACAAATCTGCCTAAACGACACAGACTGAGAACAAAAGACGATAATTCCCGGAACAAACGGGGACACACACAGAGGCTGCCAAGAGCTTTCACTTTGGTCACTGTGCACTGGCACCTAGAGGATTCCTGACTGCGGAGGAGAAGAAACTACAAAGAGCTGAAGTGCACGGCCATGAGAATAAGTCCCACCTCCTCAGGAGTGTGTGTACCATTCTCAGAGAGAGAGAGAGACTGCAGCTGCTTTAAAATACCTTAGAATGAAAAACAGTGTCCAGTTTCAGGTCAGTGCCTGGTTACAGTGAGGTACGATTTAAATAGCTAGTTACCAGGAAGCCTAACGCATATACCCCAAAGAGCTGGTTCTTTTACCCCATTCTTTTTATTCCCCCTGGAGAACAGTGTACTTTAAAGCACTCTGTGACTTTTTGACTGTAAAGGCAGCTATGCCTAATAAATGCTAATTTATTAATTCAGTTGGACGGTCACTGAAATTAGTCAAATGTGACGTGTACTAATAAAAAAGTGACACATGCTTAAATTTGGTACACAAAGATACACAGCCAAAGTGCATTGATGTTAGGGTGAGCAGATGCCTTTGTTTGGCCTCAACGCAATCATTCTCATGTTGTGTATTTTCCAGTTCTGTCAGGTGGCAAGATCAAACACTGGGAGGGGTCTGCCCTTGTGTGTGCTTAAAGACAGGGTCGCATTGTACTCATCACCCATCTCTTCAGAGGTGCATAAACAAAGTATGAAATTCCACCACATGCAAACACACACCAGGCACAAAGCCTTTCCAGCTGGCTGCAGTGTATTATCACATGCTCCCTGCTCGAATGAAACTCACACTGCATGTGTTCAAGAGGGCGCTGTCTGGCATCAAGCCACTCTCTTTGACACATTTTTCAGCAACTGATCCTGCGGGATGAAAGTCTTACACACCTGCATGCTGTATGAAGCGGGTATCGTCGGGCGAATTCTGTAAAACAATATGTCAGAGATGGCAATGTGTGTCAGACATGGGACAGAGCTCCTTCAAGACACAGGTTTAATTAGATGTGCCTTGCGGTTGTTTAATGGCTGTACCACTTGCTGTCGGCTTGTTTTTCTATCTCAGTGGTGGGCCTTCTTAACAATGGAGCCATCACCCACGATGCCAGCGCAAGCCAACATCAGAAACTAGCCCTAATAGGGCATTACAAAGGCATGCCTCTAAAAAGGGCCAGGGTATAACTCCCCATTCTCCCTAACGACTCCCCCAAATTCACCTTCACTAAGCCTCAAAGAGAAAAAGGCATCAGCTCCCTCCTGCAGATCTCCCAGACCGCTCAGCGGCTACTCCAGTCCCCAGTGTTCCCTGGCATGCCTCCTCACTGGGTATGTCTGCTTCATGGAGGGAAGCTGCTGCTATGGACAGGGGACATGGAAGTAAAGCATGCTTCCGTCAAAACAGTCTCACATTGCAGGATAAACCTGCCGTTCAAACCGTCTGGTGACGTCAATGCCAAAGTGAGGCCACAAAAGAAACGGACTATGTCAAAGACCAAAACTAGAAGATTAAACCTGACGACCAGGGCTCCATCATAGTAAATGACCATGGTACCCACCATTCAACTGCCAGAAAGATACAATTTTGATCACAATACATCGAGATGGCTCTGTTGCTTTCAAAACACTTGTTATGATGATGCGCATGCCTGGGCTATGAAGGGGATTTGAACCAGCGGAGGAGAAACAGCACGGGCAAATTAATTAGACAGCCCCTTCCCCAGGCCAAGGACCCGGGCCCTACAGATGAAGGAGCACAAGGCTCTGTGTGCTTCTCAGCCAGTGCAAACCCTTACACTTTCAATCCCAGCAGCACCGCACATTACTGCTCCTTATTTCCAATCCTGCTATCAGATTGGATTTCAACCCCCTGCAAAAAATAAAAAAAGAGAAAGAAAAAGAATAATCCTTGTAAAATCATCTCCCGGAACGGGTGCTGCAAATCTGCGTAATCCTTGTTTCTCACCATGCTCTAAGGCTTTCACTCCATCACTCTACACCACAGGATATTACCAAATGGCGTTTAGCCCCCGGTTAAGACGTCAAAATGCTTAATACCCTCATCAAGACAAAAAACAAACAGCACAAAGTTCAACCTCAGTAAATATCATGTCAATATTATCACCAGTGCCTCACTGTTTGAGGACTCAGAATTATATTTCTTTGTGCAATATCTGACAACCTCATGCAAAGCAAGAAAGTATGTATTTTATCTATGTATCTATAAAGTATGCATTACTATATTTTTGTATTGAAAAATCTACATATATACCCCTCCAATGGCAGTAATAAGCATTGATGTATCAAAGTGTTTTTGTTACTAATTTGGGAGCAAGCTCATCTTAGTTCCAAGGCCTCAAAGCCCCTTTTTAACAAATTAAGATCATTAAGAGAAGGACGATGCATGTCTCAAGACTGATCGCAGTCATGCGTTTTGCTGTATTAAATATCTGGGCTCTCGCAGTTTTCTCCCTTTCACATTTAAAAAATATATAGATAAAATAACAATGGCCGTTCACTGTGAAAGCAGAGACCTGGCTTTGAAAAGGAAAGCTGGGTCCTGACTCCGATGTCTGCGATTTGACACTCGTTTTCCACAAAGACACCCTGTGCCCCGTCCACTCGGGTTGATCAATATTTAATCTGAGGAGATAAATTGCCGTTGTTTGTCTTTCATATCTGCAGGGAAATGTATAAGCATCATGACAATACCCAGGAAGCATTAATAAAATCAGAGGGTCTTGCCATAAATAAACACACAAAAATATCCGCCAAAACTGACAGCTCTTGTCTGATCCTCATTGTGTCCGCGTGCAGCTGACACGATGCAGTTCTGCCGGTATCGCGTGTCCTTACTGACGCTCGGCGAGGCAACGTGTCAGCCGCAATTGCCTGTTCCCTGTGCCACAAATGAAAGTGATAAACTGGGTATCTAAGAGAGAATCTCAACCCCATGCAAGCGCTGGGAATAAGACTCTGCAGCGCGCCTGACAGTTGTATGCTGTGTGTTGTATGTTGTGCTTTTCACCGACAGTACAGAACTATTTCGCCTATACGCTTGCAGGCCCTTTGTCACTATAGATACTGAGTTCCAATCTCGATTCGTCCCTGCAGTTACCCACAATTCCCAGAGGGCTGGGCACTCTTTCTCCTGGTGTGGCAATTACCAGCCCCACCTTCTCACATGCGAGAGCAGAGCAGGATATTAGGAAACATCAAATTAAAGATCCCTCCTCCCATGGCGTGTTAAACAGCTTCTCTGTAAGACGGGAATGATACAGTCCTCTCCTGTGACACACAAACAAAACACTGAGGTGACACCCTGTTTGGAGTAAGAGAGAAACAAGATGTAACAAGCCAAAAATGAATAAAATGACTGCAATGATAATAACCCTCTTTGATTATTTATGATCACATAACTCAAAGAATTTCACAACCAAATGAAAAACCCTTTGTGTGATCATGTTGCGGGCTCTGAGTTGGGCTGTCGCCGTTTTCGGCATTGTAACGCCGATATGTAATGGACGCGCCAAAGTGGTCGCTTACCTAAATCCTACCTGACTGCTGGGTGTTAATGTTGTCTGCTTATCACTCTGCTGCAGGGCCGTCTTATCTCGGTCCAAGCTTTCGGCGATGCCACGCGCTCCCTGCACCCGCTCTCCAGCTCACAGCACTTCCCACAATCCCCCAGCAGTCTGTCACCTGCAACCTCTCCATTCACTGCCGTTCGCCACTCACATGCCTGACAACTGTGTGCCAGCACTGAAACACAACAGCACGCATAACTGCCATAAAGTTGCACTTTAACATGCCTGTGCAGGTTTTGTAAAAGACTAAAAAAACCTACTCAAAAAATGACTTTAAAAAAGTCAAGATGGCTTAACAAACTACCTAGGGGTTATTTTTTTCCTTAATGATACCACATCCAACAGGAGGATGTTGAAGAAGGAGCATACCTTTGTTGCAAAAATAATGAGAATCTAATATATGTGGTGCTTTAGATTCTCCTGTCCCACATGAGAGTTCTCTTCAAGCGCGCTCAAACAGAAACAGAGCAGCACAAAATGAATGAGCCAGTTCTTTTTTAATAACTCGGCTTCTCTGCGTTTTCACCACATGGGTCTGGCTCCACAATCAGCTTTTTCCTCCCAAAACTGTTGACATGTCCCATACAACAAATTACTTCAGCTAAGGGTGTGTTCCTGTCTTGCACAAAGAAAAACCATAATCTGTGCTGTAATCAATAAATGTATCTATTGAATACAGACAATAGGTTTATCTAGCCAGACCTGCAAACTAGAGGTAGGCATCCAACCCTGGACCCCAGATTGGCTCTCCCCCTTCACCGCTGAAAGACCAGCGAGCTTCACCCAAGACACGGCCAGGCTCTGGCTAAGTGGAAAATTTGGGTGACGTAACGGCCTCTTCCTCTTAAGAAATTCCACACTGGTGTCGCTCACTCACGGTTTCCCTTGGCTTCTGTAATCATCGCCCTGGTTACGAGGGCTAAGAGACCTCTGATTGTCACAAATGTTTTTTGTTAAGCTGTCACATTGCTATAATTAGCCGTTTTCCAAGACAAACCCTTTTTTACACAGCGTCTCACATGAAAAGCTGCCCGAGTGAGGTCATTTCCCCCCCTGTGAAATCCAGACCGGTTCACTGAGAGAATGCGATTGCAGTCTGACAGGAGGAAAAAGCGGCCACAAACACAGCCACAGCTACATCTGCTTCCTACAGCTGTGTACTGAGGCATGGTCAAGCACAGTCCTCAACAAGCCTTACAGTTGCTATAGAAACAAAACAGGATGGATGTTATTGTCATAAGATGTCTGTCTGGAAGAAGCCAACATCTCTTGTCTTTCTTCCTTTTTTCAGCAATTTAGAGCTAGAGTACCGCCACCCCTTTTCACTCACCCTAACTCTCACATGTGTCCTATCCATGGTGTAGACCGTTTTCACAGTCAGCCTCAATCCATTCCAGCGTGATTTTTTATGAAGATAACATCAAACTAAATTACGGGACATAGCAGCTGCAACAGCCAAATCCGAGAGGACATGGTTAAAGCTGTAACTAGGATGTCACAGGTATTAAATGTCCTCAAATGTACATGTTTATTTCAGAGATAAAGTAGACAGGTGGAACTGTACAGTCATTCTAAGCTCTTTATTGTGCTCAGATGAAATCATCCAGATGGAACAACTTTGTTTATTGACTTCAGACAGTATACCTTAGCGATATTGAAGAAACCCCTCCACAGGGGGGACCAGTGACATTATTTTTAAATAAATCAAATAAAAACAACAAAATAAAAATGTACACTTAGGATACCAAACTGAGAAAACACTACATAAATCTGCTGTGCAGGCCACCCCATTTTTACTCAATCAGGAAGTAAAAAGGACAAGGAAGAGGAAGTGACATAGTGCACATGCACCACTGATCACCTTCCCCCCTAAGGGAAGGGCTGTTCCTGGCCTGAAACTACTGAGCTGGCAAACCGAGCAAAGGACGTGACACCAAAAGCCTGTTTTTTCGGTTACCTGGGAAGGTGAAACAACGAGCACTAAACACCGCAATTAAGGGCATTACCGACCCAGTTCCACCTCCCCTCCATTTTCTCCCCGACCATCCAGCTGCCTCCGACTCTGCGCACTGATGTAGAAGGATCTGCATATTGAAGGTGAGCTGGGGAATACAGCGTACAGATGCAGTCAAACCTCCAGGGAACTAATTAGCAGCAATTAAGTTTCTGCCTCACTTATTGTACTGGAATGCGTTCTAAACATGATAAGGACATGGACCCTTGCACACACGCACACACACAGACTCCCACACACAGAGACTCACACACACTCACACGCTGTGATCTTAAATTAATTTTCTCCCAGTACTGAGCAGGCAAAACAAATCAGTCTTGGATAGAAATAAGGCAAAATAAAAAAAAATAGAAAGGAAAAAATTGAACACTGTATAAAAAGTGCCCCCAACTGTAAATGGTTGATTTCACTCTTTGAATGAAAATGGCTCCATGGTTCATTGTCTGGAGATACACCATGACTTGCACAATCCTATCCACTGCACATTGACAACAAAAGATTTTAAATGGAAGCTGGGTATTCCACCAAGGAAATAAAAAAGACAGAGTAGACAGGAAATGGCAAAAAGCCACCAGAATCCTTATTTTACATTAATATGAGCCCAGCTATGAACTGTAGTATTGACTGAAGAAGGTTTTCAACTGATCTCCCAGCACCTGAACTCATGAATGGGGAAAGGCTGATTGGTGCAACTTTTAGTCAATACATCTGGACGTTTTGGACAGGAAAAACAGAAGCATTGTGTACTCAAGACTGCCTGGTTCATTGTTGACATGTTGTCAATGCACACCAACATGCCAATCTTTCCTTAGGATTTCCCCCATTGTCTTGAAAATCATGTTGCTGGGTGAAAAGGTTTATAAGACAGGGCACAAAACACCATACCGTGTTGAATGCTACATCTGCATTTGCATTTGCAGAAGCAACCTCCATACTTTACATTCAACACATCATCCAGATGTCTTCAGGGCACGTGCCTTTCCCGAGGGTATGACAACAGTGCCCCAACTGGGACTTCAGCCTCAAACCTCCTAGTTAAACAAGAAGTCCTCACAATATCTGCTGCTGGCATCACGCTAAGAAAGACTGTCCAAAAGGCAGCACAGTTATCATGTGAGAGGGCTGGTCTGTGCTGTTGTTGACATCATTCATCAAGCCAAAAAAGGAGAGGCACTAAAACGAACGGGATGTTCAGTTGCACTGCAACAGTGACCTTCACCATCTAGCCCAGCACCTGAGAGATGACAGCCCTGCTCGTAGGTGTGGGGTGTGGCTTTCGTACTGCTTTACTGCATCAGCACTTATCTGCTCGCCTCTCCTGAGTCACAGAGCAGGTGTCACTTCCTGTTACTCCGCACAGGCGGTGGTGGCGACAGGAAGAGCCGCTCTGTCATTGGAGACCTCTGGAGGAGACGCAGCGCTGCTTTGTGATGCCAAACAAGCCAAACAACAAGGGGACAGGTGACAGGGCTGAGTCAGGAGTATGCGTGCTAAAATAGACCGCTCAGAGCCGCTGCACGACAAACAGCCAAACAAAGACACAAACACGAGTAAACAGAGAGGAATAGGTATGCCTGTGATCCTGCCACCAATGACAGAGGAGCTCAAGGTGGATCCTAGAGCAGAGGACTGTAACCAGCGAAATTTACATTTTAACAGCAGGCCTATTTTTGCAAGTGTATCAACTGACTTACAAAGAATAAGAATTTTGTACATGTGAGTACCTTGGTGTTTTTGTATACATTTATACAGGGCAGTATTTGCTGAGGGTGTTAAGGTGATGCACTTCAAATGATTTGAAATTATACCCTTCTGGTTGCAAGCCTGGCTTCCTCATGCCCCACAGCTGCACTTGGATGATGCTCCTGATCCAGTCCCTGGAGTCCCTGGAATACCACTCTTCAACGTCTCCATCAGCTCCATCCAGGTCCAAATACCCATGGGACACAAGTGGTCCAGGGTCATGAGCCTGCACACAGCTCATCCCTGCAGACCCCTGAGTTTGCACAAGGGAAACATTCTAGGGATGGCTGGGTATTTACTGGCTTATGGCTTCAGGTTATGCACCTCACTCAGGGATGCAACAGGAGTGCCACTGCTCCCTTCCTGGAATCAAACCAGCAACCTTCTGGATATAAGCCCACATGGTGATGTGATCTAAAGAGAGTAAGCTGGATCAGCACTTTGTGCTAAACCGCACAGTGGGGTTTTCCAGTGATAGTTGTATTAAGGTGTACACAAATGCATGAGTAAACAGCACACATGCTTTGAAAAAATGAAAAAACTGTCATGTTAAATCAATAATCAAACAGACAGAGTTAAACAGAAATGGCTACTTTCGCAAACCTGCTTTAATTCAAATTAACGTTGGAAGGAGGAACGTGGGCATGCGTGTCTGGAAAGGCTCTGCGGCATTGGTTCACCTCTGCCTCCGCGCTCGGACAGACGCGGTGTTTACTCCTGACTGTCTGCCGCTGATATGAGCCTAATAAGTCTAGCCAGTCAGCGGCGGTTTTCACGGGTGACGTAAATGAGATGAGACACGCTGTTTACTCCGACTGTGGCAATTTGAGCCATTTTGTCTTGAGCGCGCATGACGATTATGCAGGCTTGGATCATCAGAGCGGCATGCATCTTCAGAACGGCAGAGGTTTGAGTAAATATAGCCCAAACAATGCATGCAGTTTGTACCGATGTCTGTTTCACAACAGACAGCTATTCTACAGAATACGGTGTGTTGGGTATTGCACAGTGTATGGTGTGTGCATGTGTAAGTATTTGTGTATGCGTTTGTGTGTGCGTGCGTGCGTGTGTGTGTTGGGGGGTTTGTGTGGGTGCATGTTTGTCAGTGTGCGTTTGAGGATGTGTTTGTGTTTGAATGTGTGTATGTGTATGCATGTACTATATCGATGTACTACCCTTAATTAAATGCACAAGGAGAGAAATCTGCCATAATATTTCGGCAAGTCCTGCAGTCCATAGTAATCACGTCTGAACCTCCTCTTCATCCAGCGCTAGAAGCAATAAAAGTCTATAAGAGTACGTATCGACACCTGCACTGTTTGCAGCTTCTGTGGTGTAGAGGGAAAGATTGCCTAACATTCTTCTTCCAGCTGTTATTTTAAAATATATTTACATAAACAGTGATGCTGAAATTGCTATGACCTTTACAACTACATACATTCATCTGGCATCGGGAAATGAATTCAAACAGATATGTGTGCAGTGTATAGACTTATAAAGGAGAAGACACATCTGAGAATTGCTATTGCATAAAGATTTCATCATCCAGCCATGCAGTTACGTGTTAAACACAGGCAGAGAGCTCAGTTCAGAAAGCGCATCAGTAACAGGGACACTGAAATGTTCATATTCTGGCTTCCCGAAGATACATTTCTGTTCCACAAGATCAGTCCTCCGAACCAAATATTTCAGCCTGCACTCTACACGTATCACAACTGCTAAAGCATACACACACACACACACACACACACACACACACACAAACACACCCACACATACATGCAGACATGGATAAAAATACCCACACACACTTGAAAATACACAAACACCACTAACGAGCACTCGCGACCACAAAAGTAGACATTCACACACAAGTTAATTCACACTCACACAATACCACACAAGTGCACATTCACACACACACACAAGGGCACACAGACACACGCAAAATACGAGTATGCACAATTTCAAAAAGAATAAATAAAAGGTATTATATCCTTTATTTTATATGCTGAAAGACATTAACGGATCATTACAGAGACACTGAGAGCATGCTGTGAAGAGTGCCAGGCTAGCCCAACCTGAGCTAAATGTGCCTTTCTTTTTCCAATTGAATGGGATGGTGAGAAATAACACACACAGTGGTTGCTAAGAGAGTCAGTGCCCCAGAAGGTAGAATTGTATTTGCATAGAAACACTATGGAAACAGTTGAGAGTGACCGCAACGTCTGTCCGTCTGGTAAAATTAGACAGACAGACCGTGAGGTCCTTTGAGAGTTGAAAAAGGGATAACTTAATTAAGTTCCACAAAGCCTTTTTCTATTATTAATGACCTGTTCCGTGAAACAGTGCAGGTTTGTAAATATTTGTGTTGGTGAAGTTTGCAGCAGTCAGAGGCACGGTCTGTGAAGAAGAAAAAAACTTCACTGAGTCTCAGCCTCTGTGGTGCTTTGTCCGTATCTTGAGAGAAAAAAATATTTAAACATTAAAATATTTAGGTATTACAGTCTATTTCTTTTTCAGTCCTCACACAATATATGTAGCTAATTTAGATGACCATCAAACGTATGATTCTGTGTTAGAACAGAAAAAAAAATGTCCCCTGTGTTTCACTTTCTCCTAAGTATCACTGATAAAAGTATTTCAATAAAATAGCCAACTTAGAAAATACCTAGCTTGTTACAATGCAAATGCCAACTCTACAGAAGATGAATTTGTAGATTTTATTATGCCATAATTTTGGGCCCTGGGTGAAGTGGAAATCCAAGGGTAATTCTGCAGAAATTTCAAGAAATCATTAACACCTCGGCTACATTCATGTCAGATAGTGAAAAGAAAAAATGTATTTTCGTGTCTTAGGCTTAAGTGAAAATGCACAGTCACTACAGAAACAGCACAAAGAGCGCAGGGGATTGAACCTTTTTTCATCTATAAAGACAGCTACGGTAACAGAACACTGAATAGCCCATCTCCCCATTTGTGAGGGCTTGTGGCCCACGGAGAAAACACACTGAACGGAATCCTCAATTTTCACAAAAATCCACAAGACCGGTGTATGAGCAGAGGGGCAGGCTTTAGGACAGCAGGCTTTTCCGCATCACACAGCACAGAATACAGTCACAGGGGGAATGAGGAGAAATAAAACAGACAGAGAAACTATTATCCACCTCCCCACAGAAAAAAAGCCCACCAACCCAAATGAAAAATAAAAACCACAGAGAAGGAAGAAGAGAGTGAAGAGACAAAAGTGATTAAGAAAAATGAGCGCAAAACTTTCTTTGTCCTCCTCTTTCCCTCCTCGCAGATGTGCGGCCGGAGCCAATCCGGCTGGCGGCCTGACAAATGGGCAAAAATAAGCCAATTTGAGCTGGTCGTTAGCAGCCGGAGAGCAGCGGCGCAGATAAATGAGAGCCTGCCTCAGGTGTGGCAGCCGATCGTCCTGAAGCGCTCCTGAGAGACCCGCCGCTCTTACGGCACGGCCCCTTCACCACCGCTTCGATCCGCCGGCCCCCGACGCCCGGGCAGGGGTGACCTTGCAAGCGCTGCTTTTATTTTTACACTCCTGAACCCCCCCCTCCATCTCTCCCCCTTCTCTTTACAAAAAAAAAACTTTTGTGAAGGGACAGCGTATTGGTTCTTAAATTATCTGCACCTCTGCATTTTTAGGTAAAAAAGTAGAGAGAGAAGGGACAGAAACAGAGCAAGAAGTAAAGAGTGAGAGAGAGAGGAAGTGAGAGACAAAAAGAGAGAGAAGCTGTACAGCGCTTTGCTCGTATGGTCGCATTGGAAGGGGTGAGACAGAAATGCGCACTGGGAGGGGAATAGAGTCAAACACGTTTTCTTTCCTTTTGAATCACTCTTCTTACTGATGCCACGAATTACGTGCGTGTGTGCATGTGTGTGTCTGTAGCATCGGCTCCACTGCTTTGGTTGGGTTTGCTGAGCCCATATCATGCTCCCTCCAGAACCGAGCCAAAGCCAACCTGCACTGGTCACTGGGGCCACAGGCTATGTCCCTGTTGTTGTGATAAATGGCAGTCTGGCTGGCAGTTTGGCCAAAGAAAGAAAATTCAATCCCACTGTGCTGGGTGCTGTTTTAGTCAGCATAAAAACCACCATCCATAGGCTTAAAGCAAAAGAAGACAAGTTTACATAGTGATGAATGGCCAGATTTCAGCTCATTGAACATGAGGGGTTTAAACACGTTCTATAATCTCCATCTGAGAGGAGAATAATCAAAATCTCTGAAAAAGTTCAAATCCCGTTGAAATGTATTTACTTAACCTTTTATTAACCAGGAAGCATGGCTGACAGCACGTTTTCATTTACAATAACATCCTGCGGCTCTGAGGGACCCACTGTTACTACACACTAACTCTCAGGCTAAAACCAATCATGAACATCTTACAAACTGGCCACAGGTGTCCCCTGTTTCTACATATTAGGTTTCGTAAACATGGCCAAACTCTCGCTCTGGGCCTGTTATGAATTGCGGTTCAGTACAGGCTCTCTTCAGCCACAGACAAGTCGATTGATTTTAACCACCCGCTTCCCATCTAAAATCAGAGCCTTCACCGAACTCCATCTTCAGCTTCATCAGGGGCTCCGCTATCACCTTTGGAAGGATTCCTTTCCTTCTTCTAGGCTCTGACTAGGCTATCAGCTTTGGACAGTTTATTATGCTTCCTCCACATCCTCTCCTCCTGAAGCACAAAACCTTGAAAGCAGAGGTTTGCCCTTCTCTCCGAGGCATTCCTGGAGCATCACGGAGGGAGGGATCCCTTCTGCTCTGCTCGGTTAAAATCACAAGAGAGTCTGCTGCAGCAACACAAAGCCAAGGGCCACACCAGCCAACATCAAGAAGGAACCAGGCCAACAACCTCCTACAGCTGTATCCCATTCCTCACTATGATAAAGACTCAGATGAGGCCGTATTAGACGTTTTTTTAAACATTTATTACTTTATCAGATAGGCTGAGTGCTTTACGCTCGGACCGCGTTTGTTAACGTGAGCCGCCCCTGTCCTCACGTACCCTGTGAGCAGGATTCGGGCTTCTGTTCTCCTTTTTGGAAAAAGTACCCCTCGCTGCTCTGGATTAAAGTGATTCAAATAAACACAAGCGAGCATTGTGCATTGAGATTGTTTGCATTAAGACTGAGTCACTGCTGTCCTTGGACCGCGGCCTGGGTTTGGATGTCTGTGCACTTTCTGGGGAGAGGTTACCTGGACGCAGCCAGAGCGCCTTGTGTTCCCGCCGGGCCAGGCGCGCTAACACTGCAGTGCCGCCTCTGCTCCTCCAATCAGCTTTTATGGTTCGTAAGTGTTTCTCCAAAATGGCTGCAGCCTCACATGACCTTTTCCGATCAACTGAAAAAAAAAGCGTGGCCTTCCATGGTGGAACACCAGTTACCAATCTGTGCCAGACTGCGCTTCTAATACTGTTGACTCCTTATATGGCTATTTGCTTGTGCTGTACTCTGCCTCACTTGTCGCTTTGGATAAAAGTGTCTGCCAAATGAATGAATGTAAATGTAAATTTAACTGTCAGAGGAAAAATCAGCAGAGAAATAGGCTGACCAAAACAAAAACAATTGGCCCAACTAATACACACCATGCAATAAGCCTCACCCTGATGCAGGTGTTAAACACACAGCTATTGATCCTTTAAGCATCCTGGCAGAATCAGTTTAATCTACAGCTTTACATTCACACTCATTTTTTTCAGAAATAAATTAATGTAGACTTGAAATGTTTACTTTTCAAAATTGAATGCAGCATGCATATTTTTAGGGGATTAGGTAATCACTGGATTAGGGCGCGTGGGGCAGATCGTGGATCTTAAGGGATGAGAGAGAACAGGTCATTTCACAATGAACGCTAATGCTCTGCGCAAATCACTCAAGGGCTGCACACTGGAGATGCCCCGGACACGCACGCTCCCAAGCCTCCACCAGGGGGCAGAGTGGTGGGATACGCACTGCAGTTCCAGTGTGTTTACTTAATGTACAGCTAAATTTGCTGAGGGCTTTTGCACAGTGTCCTGCCACCACCTCTCAGTCCCACTGCAAACCAAACACAATTATGGCCCGATCTATTTTTCCTGGAAACCTATGTTATGGAGCAAAGTGAGTCAATGATTGTTTTATAAGGTCAAAGCCTGCTCAGACAGTTTTCCCGGAATTCACATTGATTACCGAGAGACAGCATGGTGTAGCACCCATTAAAAACTGTTTGCCACCAGGAGGTTGCATGTTTGAATCCCAGGCAGGCTATTACCTTTGTCTGCTAGAGCAAGGTGCTTGGCCTAAATTGCTATGGTGCACAAAAGGATGGCATATGTAATGAAAGTTCAGTGGGGGCATTAGTTAATTAGATTTATTTAATTAAGCACATAATAATAATAGTAATGATAATACAGAACTTATGACCTTTGTAAGTGACCACATTTGCCCAGGGAAAAACATTTTAGCAGTAGATAGCAATAGATAGCAGTAGGCCTGATTGTGAAAAAATATGCAGTGTTGGACAGTGTAACAAGCTCGCTCTGCTTCCCGTGCACACCTCCAGCAAGCGAGCGCTCCCCACCACCTGTTATCACATGTGCCCTACTTTCCTCCACCTGAAATTTCACCTCCTCTCAAAAAAAGGTTTCCTGCAAAGAAAATGGAAAAAGAAAAGGTCCAAGAACTCTGCAGACTCCGGGTTCCGAGGCAGCTTAACCATCAATCTGGAAAAAGTCAAAACGGCTGCTCTGCTCATTTTTTCAACACAAAAAAAAAAAAATTAATGAAAAAATTAGTATTACATTAAAAAATAATTTTTCTATCTAAACTTCCGTACCCTTCCTCAAGGCCAAACCCAAATTCAGATGGTCTGCATTCCCTGTAGGACTGCTCGTTCACATAGGTTGGGGATGGGGAGGGGGTTGGGTTGCAACCAGTGGGTTGGAGAGGGGGGGCGTGCTGAAAGAGACCGAGGGGAGAATTACACCTGTCAGACAGGCAGAGGGCAGCTAGGAGATAAGAGCATCTCTGAGGGCAGCCGGTTGCCTTAATGCCACCCTCCCGTCCATGGTCCCATCAGCTATCGACCCACCAACTGCCCCTTTGCCTCTGACAAAATCCCTTCCACAACTCCTAGATTAGCTGTCCAATTGCAAACCGGTGCACAAGGAGAGAGAGGAGAGGGGAGGGGAAGAATCAGAAAGATACTCTAAAGCCTGTTCTCTCTCCTCATTCCACCGCGCACACACAAGCACACACACACACACACACACACACACACACACACAGCCATACCCACATACCCACACATACCCACACACACACACACCCACACCCACACACACACTTTCCTTTCCAGTGGAAGCCATGGGACAGCGGTGGTGGTGGAATCTCAGAGCATCTGGAACGCGACCTTTCCTCAGGCACGGCAAGACAAATTAAAACCAGATTCTTCGGCCCGACCAAAAAGCGTGTCCGGCGACGTCCAATCAGGCGGCTCCGTGCGGCCCGGGCGCTCCTTCCCCTCTTCAGCCCAGAGAGCCAGGACCGGCTCCCTCCACCACGGGACCCCAGGGCTCCGCCATACGCTTATTGGTTTATCAGCAGGGATTTTCTTTTTTTACAAGCCTTCATCAGCCTCGAACAAACCTGTTCTTTTGCCCTCCAACAAAATTTCAACAAAAGCTCCTCACCCTTTTCCATGCTTCACGTTACTTTTTAATTTGCTTCACGTTCAAGGGCATGAGAGATTCTGTGGTATCTGCTGCCATTCTATTCCGTTCATACAGAAATCAGATATGACCGCCACTGCACAAAAATGGTGGATCGATTGATTCTGTCAGTAAAACAGTCCTTTCACATTCACACTGAACTGTTGTACGTATTGCTGAGAAAAGGGAGGAGCAGGAGGAAAGGGGAATTTTGCATTCAAAGGAAATGATGATTGTGACATGCATCCAAAAAAAAAAAAAAACAAGCTCCCTAAATCTGCACTGGATCTGTATCTGAATGCAAAAATCACATCTGCTTCTGTGTTCGCACAGTTTTAATCCAGATCTTGTTACCAAACAGTCCACGGCACCAGTTCTTTCAGCACAGCCGGAATGGATATCAAGCGTCTGTTTTAGGAGAGAGTCGGGTTTCTTTTCCATAGGTATGAATCCAGGGGGCTATCAGATTATCGAGTGTGGAAGGATACCTGCCGCTGCAGGAGCTCAGAAGCACAGGCTTGGCTCAGCCCGCTACAGCGCAGCGCAGACACACACAGGATTGATGTTCGATGCAGACAACACATGGCACATACAGATTTCCAGCTCTTCGCTGACGATAAAGCATGCACGCTAAAATTAATAATAATATAACTTTCCCTTTCAAAATACATCCTGGGGGACTACCAATTTCACTCAGCACTGCAGTGACCTTTGTGAATTGTGAATTGTAAACTGCAAATTCAAATTCTGAGTTCAACTTTTAATAAAAAAAATAATACTAAAAACAAAAACTGCCCTTGTGCTTCCCATCAGCTTCAGGCAGCTTCTAAATGTTACTGAAGCTCAGACATTATTAGATTTATCCTGCAGGTTATTTACTCAAAAGTGCAAATAACATAAGCAAATCTGAGTGATGTGTGTTCATTAAGTAAATATACTGTAGATACTGTAGCAAGCTCAACATGGGATAGCTCATTTCATCCGGTTAGCACTGTATGACACTGGAATTGTGCTTAAATGAAGTCTAGCAAGCAAGGCCTAGCAATAAGACAGATAAAACCTGCCTCTCCCTCACGTCTCCTGAGTATGGATGAGTATGAACAATGCATTTTCCTACCTGTGTTGTCAGAATCCATTGTCAACAGCAACAAAAAAACAAAAGGAAGAGAGAAGAAAAGAAAATATATTAGTGACGTTACATGAGCATGCATAAACCCTGCTGAATAAACATGACAGAAATCCATACCGTCAATATTTCCTGAGAGCTGAATGGCGCACTGAAACACAGACTGCATATTGAATATTCACTTATGTCACTTGAGATTGTCGATGGGATAGAAAGTGCCTGTCAAATGAGTCTCCTTGTGCGTAAACAGTTTATTTTCAAGAGAATGTGTCTGTGTGTCATCAGAGAGAAGGGAGATTTCTAAAGTCTTATTGTTATGCTGTTTTCAGACAATGGCTTAAACTCACTACAACAGCAAATCGGTCTGTGAGTAACAAGCTTAAAGTAAATTTAGTTCACTTTCAGATGTTCTCACAATATTGTCACAGAAAATTGATTGTTCAAAATTACGGAAAAAGCGCACTGTGGTTAGACTGAATTTAGGCCAAGACGTCGTAACAGGACAGAGTCTTATCCATTAAAGGATTCAGGCAGCCTCCCTCCCCATCACTGATTTGGATGCCCAGTGCTCAGCACGACCAAACTGATGCACAGCAGCAAAGGTGAAGGGCAGTCGACTGCTAGTCACTGGGTAATCTGTGGTGCAGCTTTTGGCCCTAAAACAGACACACACACACACACACACACACACACAAATGCAGTCTGAATAAGTCAAACAGCCCGGTTGGATTGTAGTCCTCAGTGATACATGCAGAGGACAGAGGCACGCAGATACCGCTATCACACACTGAAACTGCCAATGGAATAATCTGTGTATGTCATACTCTCATGTGGTGTCTGCAAGGTTTCCTTACATGGGCTGGCCTTAGTTTTCCAACCAGTTGTTCACTAACCAATAACACAGGACCGTTTCTCTGACTAGTCTCACGGTGACGCTGAGACACATTCTGCTGTAATGAGCTGTAATACTGTAATGCAATCAACCCCCCACCAAAACACATACATGCACACACTATCTGTACCACACACACAAACCACAAATATTGACCTAATGGTGTTTACAGCTACACTAATTGAGTCAATGTGGCATCAATGGCTGTTTTGTCACATTAGGACTCCTTGTCCAGAGACATGCCTGCCTGCTCAGCTCCAACCACTGTAAAGCCAGAGGTCAGTGCTGGGTCAGAGATGTCCATAGGGACTCATCACCTCACCGCTTGAATAGCCAACACATAAAGAGCCACAAAAAAGGGGACCTGCATTTCTGATCATTTGATATTCTGTTAAATCTGTGGCTTCAAAGACGGAACATTCAGGTTAGTTCTGTGTATGAAAATAATGACTCAAAGATTCTGCATTCACTCACATTCACACAGGGTTCTAAAGGGAGCTGTGAGAGCAAACAAAACTATGGATTTTCTTTGTTGGTATTGTTCATTAGCAAGTGTTTCAGTTCTAACCAATGAATCGATTTGTGATCTCATGGTTCAACATTGAAACATTGAAATTAAATATTCTAATTCCCTATACAAAAATAATACTTTAAGAATATAGAGATTTTATTTTTTAGCTCAAATTTAAAATATGTAAATTACTGCCATTTTGTCATATTGCAATATATTTCTGCTTTGCATTAAAATATATTTAATATATTTTTAATATATTCTTGGATGGAACAAAATATTTCTCAATACATTACAATATATTTCATTTCTGTATGGTCCCTGGAAAAAGACCTCCACGATACGCGCTTCTTTTCCGTGAGAAAGAAAAATTTCACAGCGTAAAACAAGGTCCCTTAGATACTCAGGGTCTCAAAAACACAGCTCTGAACGCTGGTTCACTTTTATCCCCCATCATCTGAAGTCTGCGTTAAACACTCGGCTCATTTGTATAAATCTGCATGGGAGCGATGCTGCAGGAGTGTTTACCAGGCTGAGGAGAGGAGACGAGAGGAGAGGAGCGGAGAGCCATCTTTAATTCATTAGAGAGAGGGGGGGAGGGAAAAAAAAGGTGCTCCGTGGGAAGACGTTGAGCGGAAGGCTCAAATTAAGCGGGCGTGTTTAATATAGCGTCTGTTCGGTCTGTGGGCAGAGCGAGCGGCTGTTTCATTGATAAAGTGGAGAGCAAGAGGTGAGGGATCTTTTGTGAAAGGCGCTCTTTTCCTACGAGCGATTAATCAGCGACGCGAGAGAGGCGAGAGCCGCGCTCCCAGCTTCTGAAGTCTTCATTAGGCGTCTGAGGAGACGCGGGATATGCTACCTGTTTCAGAGCAGCGCTATCCCCACCGGGGCTGCTGCCAGGTGCTGGGGACCCACTGCGCGGAGCCCCACGCTTGCATAATGTTCACAAGGACACCTTGTAACGAGCCGCCGGTGGCAGAGACGCACAACCAGGCGGCATGCAAATGGCTTCAGAACCAGGGGAATTCAGAGACACCTGTAACTCGCTTTTACCTGACCTATGCAGCTCAGCATTGATATGACATGTTTGCCTGTTAACTTCCAGCTCAGGAACTACAAGGCCCACATTGCTTCAGTTTGACAAAGGAACGCCTATTCCCACAATGCCTCACTGGAAGTGACAGGACGGGCGACGCATACTCTTTTTTTGAGACTTAAATGGCAACAGCGTCGCCTCTTATGACCGGGGCGTGTCTGCAGCTGGGACACAGAGAGGAAGCGAGATGCTGAACAGCGTTGGCTCTCTGAACAGCCTGACCAGCCTCTTTTCCTTTCCTTATTCTGTCTTTCTTTTTAAAAAATGTTCCATTCTCCTAACTTCTCGTGTGCAAACTGCTTGTGTGTTTGTGTGAGTGGCAGGGGAGTGTGAGCAGCTTCAAGTAAGATGAAATATGAAGGGAGAAGAGAAAAAGGGGATTAGGACAGTAAAGAGATATGGCGCTTTGCTGGGGGGGAATATACACATGGACAAAATGGAGAGAAACACACACACACACACATAGATGCAAAGACACATGCACACCCACACACACACACACACACACACACACACACCCACACACACACCCACAAACAGGCATGACAAATGCATGCCTGCACACAGGCGCGGAGCAGAAGGAGACAGAAGAAGAGAGGAAGACAGGATTATGACAGTAAATATTTTTTTTTGTGCCCCGATTCATTTTTCATCCTCCTCCTGTTGCAACCCACCTCTAACCAGGGAACAACGACGCAAAAAATGAAAAAAAAAAAAAGAAAAAAAAGAAAATGTACTCCTTTACAGGGGTTCTATTTTCAGGATGGGTTAGTGAATTAATGTGAAGGACGGCCCCCTGAAGGAGAGCGTCTCCATCGGCGCACAGAGGAGGGAAAACAAGCGAGGCGCCCGCACTCCCGCAGTCGGAGGAGAGAGATCCGTAACAAGCGCGCTCCTGGGAATAGACGATGTGATTAGATGCACAAAAAAGCTCAGCTTTCATAAACAGCATTAGTCTTTGTTTTATTTTCTGTGCTCCATCACCTCCTACACACACACACACACACACACACACACACACACACACACACACACACACACGCACACATGCGCGCACGCACACGCGCGCATGTCCTAAACCGTCTGTCTGTTCAGACTGAAGAGTAAGATGCCATTGTTTTTCAAAGGTCTGCACTGAAAACAACCTTGCCACACAAACCCTGCCCCACAATGCAATGGGGCACGCTGATATTCTCAGGCAGGTATTTGGTGTGTAGCAGAGAAGAGCCAACCGGTCATGCCCTTTTGCTGTAGGAAGTTCACCACTTCATTACAATGACACGGCTTCTGACTAGTCCCTTTCACAGGGCCTGAGCGAGCCTTTGACACCACGGTTCCCTACAAACAAGCACCTGATACTGCATTCACTTGCTGGCAAAAGGTCTGTTGCCTGTTTGAGCTCGGTTTCACAGTGCACAATGTTTGTGTTTTAAATAGGGCCATAAGCCAAAAATTAAACAAAACAAAACTGTGCTAATTTAAGTGTTTAACATCAGAGCTGATCTAAGCCACTTGAACGGCACATGTGGCATTTGCAAATGAGGCTTAAAATGAGAAAACAAACCAATTATGTCATTTCCCCTCAACATCACCAAACTTACAGTCACTAACATCACATTCATGACAGTAACTCTTTATCGACAGGCTTGTTTTTTCATAATTTCAAAAATGAACTTGTCACTATGCTTGTCATGTTTTATTTCGACAAAACTGATTTGTTTTTTTACCTTAATACCTATTTGCTGTGTTTCTGCTTGTTCTGTACCTGTAATATTTTTGGTCTCGCTTCTGCTATAATGTATATAACGTATTGTGCAATATGAGGCTGGAACATTGCTATGGATAAGAGTGTCTGAGAGAATAAACTCATAATAGTAATCAGAAGAAGAGGACCTATGTCCAAAGTGCACACAGACACAGGGCTAGCACTCAGACACCAGAGACAGGGCAGCTCTGATTGGATGACAGGGTGGATCTTATCCTGTGACTAGATAACAAGGTGGAAATCTCAAACAATCTGAGGAATAGGAGAAAGAAACACACACACACCATTACCCCCAACCTGGCTGAAAACTGCAATGGCACAGATGTCATCCTCCATCATCGTCGTCAAGTGTTATCAAACAAACAAGGACCAATCTCTGGAAGGCTCCCCTCTGTGGTTTTGAAACATTATACTATATTCATTACACTTTTAACCTGGAAATTCTGATGGTAGCGCTAATTAAGGAGCTATGTATCTACATTTGGCAAAAAGGTTTTTTTTATATGTATAATTTATTTCCCAAACTTCCACCAAATAGAGACACTATTACTGATCAGATTGGGTAACAGAACCCCTCACACAGACCCAACCTGAAACCGCCCGCACGCATGGGCTGCAGTTGCCATGGAGACACGAGAATACAGCGCAACCTGTATTTCAATTTGGAAAGGTAATGAGAGATGACAATTCTGCACTCTGTCACTCACTGTCAGCGGGTGAGCAAATCTGTCATGCTGTCAGTTAATCAACATCCCCCAACCCCCCACCTTCGCTCTGCAACTGAACAGAACGAAAACCGTCCAATTAAAAAAATATATATAAACACTGCACTCTGCACTTTTCTTTGCTCGACTCATGTCTGCTTTGACAGTCTGCAGCACGGCGGAGCCACTAATAACATTCAAAATGAGGTGATCTTGAAGTTAAAAAAGTTCAAGCTCCAATCAGAAACACGTTTTAAAAGACAAACTGTAGGATAATGATAATGTTCAGAAAACGACCCTTGGTGCCCTTGAAGTAATGAACTGTCCATTTGGGTGGTGGAAAAAGAGCTTATGTCTATGTCTTCTATTCAGACATAAATTGGTTCTTTCATTGAAAACCAACACAAAATAGTTGAAGTTACCTTTATCATTAGCATTATTATTTATTTAAATGGAGCATAATAATCACTTAAAGCTCTAAATAAAAGGACAACAAGCTTCTGACAACTGAAGGTAGGGAAAAATTCCACAGTTCCCCAGGGTGTACAGTATTTTGGACAAATACCCAGCCCAGAGATCAGCACTTACGTCACATCAGAGGCTGGAGGTCTCACTCTGCAAGTGGGGGAACACATAGTAACCTGCATTAAATTACTGTAATAACTGATAATTAATGGCATTAAGGGTTTGGATTAGAACAAAAACCATAACCATCTGTGCTCCTATGGGATCACGGATGTCCACCCCTATGTACATCATTTCGCTGATTGTTTTTTATGTTTTAATGATGAGTAACTGCCTTCTGCGCAGAGCTATGCTAAAATTGGGCATTTTGCTGTGTGAATGAGCTGCTGCTGTTGGCAGCCTGTGATTGTGATTAGAAAAGACATAACTACAACAGCCAAAAAAAAACAGATCAAAGCAATCTCTGGTGTTTTGCCCCACAGCAAAGTGTATGTGTGTGTGTGTGAGTGTGTGTGTGTGGGTTTGGGGGTGCACAGAGTCTATACAGAATGTTCTAGCTGCCCTTTGTGATGTCATGGATGACATCATACGCACAGTGGCTGTGCAGTTTGAAAGGACAGGCATAGTTGACCTGGCCCTATCCCTGACTGCTTTTAAAGGCTATCTGTCAAGTACGTGTACAATAGAGCATGGAGTTAAAATCCACAAGCTTGTGACTACTTCCAGCAGAATTGTATTTTGCTCTCTCAACTACCTGCCCAAATGGCAGTCTCCAGTAATCATTTAAATATGGCTGATTTTGAAGGCTCACACATGCAACATTTAATATTCCCTCTCCGTTGCATGTTTTATGATTTCGCAATAAACTACTACAGTAAATCTTAAAGAAAAATCTTAAAAGGTCCCTTTAACCTTGGGAACCACCACCTTGTTTGCCACAATTTAAGGATTCTTAAATGAATTCAAATTCACCAAACTACTTTCAGAAGTAGTTTGGTGGTTCAAGAACATATTTCAGTATAATCTCCATTGTTCACTGAAGTAACCAGACTCTCTACTTTCTAACTCCTACGCGGACAGAAACAATCCAAAATTAACATAAGTCTATTTAGAAATCACAAGAATGCCATAATTAAAATCACCGCTGTGTACACAAGTTACAGTATACTGTAATTTTGATCTATTGATTTGGCTACAGCTGAGCCCTTTTTGGAAAGACATGCTCTTTTTATGCTGACACAGAATTGTAATGTTCCAACGAACAAAGTGCACCGCACGACGGATTTTGTGCAGTTTCAGATCAGGTGTGGCTCCAACTCTCCAAACAGGAGTAACACCTGTGAGACTCGTGGTGTGTTAAGAGGTGCTGCTTGAGAAACCACCTGCTTGTAACTGGTGGCTTTCACAAGCGGGGTTGTGTAACGGCTCAGGGTGCCTGCTGTACTTCTCAGACTCCGCTGCGTTGATGGGGAACACAGAGGAGATGGCAGGAGACATTTATTCTTTGCAGAAAGGGCCCTGTGTATTGCACAGGACTGCTGCTGCTCCTGAAGACAGGACGGGGCCTTCAAACCTGAAAGCTGTCTCTCCCCCTCTCTCCTCATTCTGTCTCTCTTTTTTCTTTCTCTCTCTTCTTCTATCGCTCTCTGTCTCTTTCTCTATCTCACCATCTCTTTTTTCTGTCACTATTTCTCTCTCTCTCTCCTTTCCCGTCTGATTCCCAAGTGTTATTGATTTACAGGGTGGGAATGGTCAGCCACCTGCATAAAAACCCCTCTCCACGTTCCAGCAGCACGATTCCACATTTCAAACCATTACATTATTTACATTATTGGCATTTAGCAGGCGCTCTTATCCAGAGCGACTTACATCAATTACAGGTTTTTACACTGTTATCCATTTATACAGCTGGATACCTTGCCCAAGGATACAGCAGTAGTGTCCCCGCGGGGAATCGAACCGGCAACTTTTCGGTTGCAAGTCCTGCACCTTAACCACTATGCAACACTGCCGCCACCAAACACGCCCTGAATGGTAATGCCTGCAATGATAGGCCGCGTGCGTTGGCATCCCCCCGGCGTAGCGCTGCGTTTCTCTGCTGTGAAACGCTGCTGTCGGAGAGCGCCGCTTTGTTCCCGCGCAGGACGGCGTGTTTGTGCCCGCTGGGCTGCGGCGGGACTCGGGACGTGACTGCGCAGACGGGCCGGTCGGCAGGAGGAACATCAGAGCGAAGTCGCGGGAGCGTCCCCGCGGCTGTCGGAGCGCTGGCCCCGGGCTGGGACCACTCCGCCCCCCCGGGGGCTGGCCGATGTTTTAAGTCTCGCTCGCACTGGAGTGTCATTTTCGCACTCAAACATCACGCGGGAGGGGGACTACAAAGATGGATGGCGGCCTTCGAGGTGGCAGACGGGACAGGGAGGCCGCCCCCTCCCAACAGCAGCAAGGAGAGGGGGGAGGGAGGGTCTGTCATTAAAAAAGAATAAGGAAACCAAAATGTACATTATTTCCAAAAGAATGACGGATGTAAAAAGTATATAAAATAAGCTTTGATCTGTAAATATGCTGAGATTCCAATGTGAGGGAGGGGTTGGCGAGTAAAAGCAGGAGAGTGAGAGAGTCTGGGTTGTGTGTGTCTTCGGGGAGGGAGGCTGTTTTTGATCCAACAGGAAATAACTTGGGAAGAATGGAGAGAGGCTGCCGCCGACCTGGGAGAGCGGGGAAGTTAGCGAGCTCGCAGCCGGCGATTACAAACATTAAGGCAGCAACATTGGGAGATCGCTGCAGTAGGGGAGCAGCCGATACAGTGGCACGCCACTCGGCTCAGTCAGCCGTGTGCTTAACTAGACGCGCTACAAGCACACACATCAAATTAGCTCATGAATAACGCAGCCTGTCCCCCAGACGCGGCATACCGTGCCTTCTATTCTTTGCTGTTTTGCTTTTTTTTTGCTCTTGTGAAATTTGTCACGCATCATCCAACGCTACAGAAACACTGCTGTAAAAAAGCCTCCAAAAACGTACACAACGCCATTCGCGCTGAAGATCAGCGCGAGCTGGTTCACCTGGTCGTGCGTCGTGCGGACTGATCGTTAATTTGAGAGGAGTTCATGACCCGTCGGTGCAGAGAGCACGCCCTCCCCCTGAAATGCGCCACTACGCCCGTGTGCCTCACACACATTGCGCTGTTATGTCTGGCCCCTGAATTATTCAGCAGTGTTGAGTGCATGGGGGTCTCGCTGGGGTGGGGAATAGTGCTATCCCTGCAGCGAGGTGCGGTAGGGAGTGGGGATGTGTGTGTGTGTGTGTGTGTGTGTGTGTGTGTGTGTGTGTGGGGGGGGGGGGCAAGGGGGAAAGGGGGGGTGGAGCTGTAGTGTCACTAAAAGAGGAGCTGGGTAGACCTGTGCGCAAAGCATTGTAGGAACACAGCTGACAGTCTCTGATGCAGCTATAGATATGGGCCCTGCCCCTGCACAGCTGTAGTGTTGCAGTCAGGTAAAACTCATGAGCATTAAGAAGTCCATTGACAGGGCAGCCCACAGAATGTCTGCTGAGCTCAGTGATCTCATTTTGACTGGTAATTCACCATTTTTAAATGCACTGCAAAGTAATGCATGCGGGGTGTAAACATTAGCAGTCTGTAAAATATTAACCATAATTAAATAAAATATTAAATGTAACTAGACTGAAATCCTTCCACTGGAAGCAGCAGTGCATTGGTACTGATGTTCCTAAAATATTTACTAGGTTTTTATTCCCAGATTCCAGAGGTCAGGGCATGGGCTTGCAGCAGCTGACTGCCTGCAGGCGGAAATTTCGCTCAGATCAAAGAGCGAGGTTCTGCAGAGATTATGCAACACTTTCCTGAAACAGTTCTACAGTTATTCTCACAAAGGAGTCTACATTAGAGGGCAGGGAGTTTCAGATGGGGAAAAAAAATCCTCTAACCTACGGCAAAACAAACTGTTATGTCTAACATCATTTCTAAAATGCAGGGCTTGCCAAGCTAGAGAGGAATGGTTCACACAAGGTGCATGAAGTTGTGCACTAATGTGCTTACAAAGAGGTCAGGGATGTGCATTCGGACAACACGCCTGCAGCATATACCCAGGCTGGTCGTCTGAGCTCTCTGTCTTTCTCTCACATATATCTATATAATCTTTCCCCTCTCTATCTCCCTCTCACATATCTATGGCTATATATTTAATCTTCTCCTCCCATCGCTCTTATATATCCATATCTATATATAATCTCCCCCCATCTCTCTTATATATCTACAGCCATATATATAATCCTCTCGCCCCCTCTCTCTCGCTTATATATCTATATATAATCTTCTTTCTCTTCTCTGTCTTTTCCTCTCACTTCATCTCCCTCTCTCAAACGTATATAATCTGCCTCTTCCTTCCTCGGTCTCTTCCCCTGTCTTTCTCATGAATAAAATCTTTCCATCCCTCTCTTCCCTCTCTCACTCTATCTCTCCCTCTTTTACTCGGCCTACCTCGCTCTTTCTCTCCCATTCTCCCTCCCCCGCCTCTCTCTCCGGCGGGGTGTGACTCAGTTGGGCAGTGCGGTTCAAGTCGGGACACGTTGTTCAGCAGCTGTCTGGCGAGCGGATTGGACAGGATCTCTTACGCAAGCGAGGAAAAACGAGGGGAGGAGAGAGGAAGAGAGGAGAGGAGGGAGAGGAGATGAGAGAGGATGAGGAAAGGAGGAGGAGAAGAGAAGAGAGGAGAGAAGAGGAGAGGTGCAGTGGTCCGGCAAGCTCTACAGCATGAGGCTGTCCTGTCGGAGGCTTGCTGCAGACCGGACTCTTCAGAACCTTTCGGCGGGCCCAAAGTGCGTAGGTCCTGCAGCCCTACTAGACTCAGCTGTTACCACAGACAATCAAACTGGAACATATATGCTTTAACTGATTATGAAATGCACATAAACTGAAGATGATTCATATACACCCCACAGAAGAAATCATTTCACACATTACAAAGCTTTTGAAAAGTCATTTGGGTGATTCAACGATTATTATCTATCTCTGCCAAATGTGTACATACATAACTGACGATGCTTAAAATGTGATGATTCCATGAACAGTGCAGAAGTGAAAGGTTTTGAACCAAATGGTCAGAAGAGCTGGGCTATGCTTTGGAGTGGGGGAAGCAGCTGAATTCCCATCTGCTGGAACTCGACTCAAACCGACTGCCTTAACAACCCGGCACGCTGTCACCGAGGATTAATGATCTACCGTAAGCCCAAGTTAATAATAAATGGCCTGTTTACTCATTTGAGGGGGAGGCCATTGATAACGGCGTTGAAAAACCCCACCTTTAAGCGGCAGAAAGATAAATTCCCACTAAGCGGTGACCTGCCTGATTTGCAACCGCTGGCTCCCCGGTTATTGTTTACAAACCAAGAGTATTACGCCGCTTAAACAGGGTTAAAGGTCACCCTCTGCCGCATGCATGCTGCAGGCTGCGCGGGGCCCCAACCGGTTCCCATCATGCCGTTGGAGGGAAGCCCATCCTGGTGCAGAGGGTGAAGGCACACCCTGACAGGGGAAATCCTGCGGGGCATGGCTTCATTTACATGGTAACTCATCTCATTTACAGCTGCTCCGCCATAATTATATCACAGGCAGGGTGATTATGAAAATAATGAATTGTAACCAGAAGGCTGGGTGTTTGAGTCCTGGGCGGGGCACCCTTGAGCAGTGTATTTACCCTGAACTGCTTATGTAAATAGCCAGTGCCATACATGGTGCCAGGCTGTGTAAGCAGTGCTCAGTGGCACATATGAGCACATGAAGTATCTGTCACAGAGGGTCAACACCTAGAGCCAGAACGAGAGCGTAACTGGTCCCCTCAGCTGGGCTTAATCTCAGCCAGTTGACTGTACTGCTTGACGTGCCGTGCCATCGGTGAGGGCTGTGGATCAAAGCCAAAAGCACTCCATTACATACTGTGTGCATAATTGGAAACAGATATGAATAATAAGAAATAATGGAACATATAATGATATACTGGTAATAACAATGGGGATCATGCCAGTGAGGGATGGAGTGTAGTGGTGGAGGCTCAGCACTAACTCAGAGATGGCTCAAAGATGGCTCAGAAATGGCTCAGATATGGTTCAGAGATGTCTCGAAGATGGCTCAAAGATGTCTCAGAGAAGACCCGAGCCGGTGCTGTAGACAGAGGCTGGAAGAGAGGAGAGGAGACGCAGCTGTAGACTGCTGATGTGAGCAGGAGCAGAGACCCCAGAGAGGAGTCAGAGGAGCTCTCGCTCGCTCTCACGCTCCATGGGGGCCTGCCTAATGAGCCGGGCCGGTCTCCAGCGAGCCCCTCCCAAGACACACTCTCTTCTTCCAACTGATTCCACAGGGTTTAAATGGAATGAGCCACAGAGAAGCTCCTACTTGTCCCGGTGATTACAAGGCAATGAAATGGTCTGAGGAAGTGTGCGTGTGTCTGTGTGTGTGTGTGTGTATGTGTGTGTGTATGCTTGTACATGAGTGTGTTTGTGTGTATGCTCTCATGTAGTTGGTCATGAGTCCGTGTGTGTGTGTGTGCATGCTTGTACATGAATGTGTGTGTGTGTGTGTGTGTGTGTGTGTGTGTGCGTGCGTGTGTATGTGCTGGATAATGGGGTTATGTCTGATGTATGTGCTTTGGCTTATATTAGAAAAATACCCAGTCACTTGCACATCAAAAATCATCATCACTTCTGCCTGATAAAGAGTCAGCACAAAGAATGAACAGAGGTGTAACTGCACTTTTAAAAAAGAAGACAGTTCATTGTAACAAGACCGGGAGTTTCCATAAGGGCCTCACACTGACCTGCCGTCCCTAAGCCCGTGCCCTCCGCGGGCTGCGTCACCTCTGGGCACCTGCGCCGGGCTGCGCTGATTAAGGCAGAAAAGCCCAGAGATCAGCACGTACGTCACATCAGAGGCTGGAGGTCTCTCCCTCGTCTTATGTTTCTGACTGTGACCACTGGGCCTAAGCTCTGCCAAGCCTTCATGATTGTTGCTCTCTGCACAGCTTAACCAGATGCACAGAGACTAGAGCAAGGCCGGTGTTCTGTCGAGTTATGCTACCTATCGAGTTGTTGCTACCCAGTGGTTCTGCGCATGCGTGCCACTCCCACGAAAATGCTACCGAAGCACAACTCGACAGCTATATCTGTCGAGTTGTGCTACCCTGTCAAGTCGTGCTACCCTGTCGAAAAATGCTACCTTTGGGGTTTGCACTTACCGCTGTGTATATCCCATAAAAGTTAAGCTCTCTAACACTGTTATGACATCTTTATTCATGTATTTTTTAATTTACAAACAGAGGAAAGTGTGCTTTGAGAGTATGGGGAGCATATTTCCATATTATATCATTTTTATTAAAGATTTTTCGGGGTAGCGCAATTTGATAGGGTACAATCGTCTATCGAGATGTGCTACCCCGAAAATCTTAAGAAAAGATATCATAACGGAGGATCAAAACATGCTCCCCTTATTTTTACAGCGCACATGGAGTGAGATGAAGCGCTACATGAAGTGATTGTTTACTGGGAGCATAATTTGATAAGGGAAAATCGTCTATCGAGATGCGCTACCCCGAAAACCTTAGTGCAAACCCGTAAAGTAGCATAGGTAGCATAGATTTATGGGCGTGGTTACCAACCGCAAACATTCTAAGTTTGTGCATGCGCAGAACCACTGGGTAGCACAACTCGATAGGTAGCATAACTCGACAGAACACCGGCACTGTCTCTCAGAATGCATTAGGAGAGAGGGACAATATATTGTTATTTTGTAACTATTACTGTTAGTTGTAACAATTTACATTCAGTTCACTTAATGCTGTTGTAATACTGTAGTTAGAAAGTAATTAGAAACAGTGTAACCACACACCTACAAAAATACTGCTTTGCTCTCTTTTCAGTTTCTGTGTAGTTATTTTTACACATTTGTTCCAAAATGTAATTACAATATTGTGTAAGGTATAGATGTCAGTTATATAATAATAATAATAATAATAATAATAATAATAATAATAATAATAATAATATGTGATTTCTCTCAAAAATGTATTTCATAGAAAAGACTGATAACCCTTTGTAAACTGTGCAGCACAGCCAGTGATATGAGACCAGCTGAGTAGCTTTTTCATGTGTTTATCTAATGTGTAACTAATGCAGGCTCACTATGAATAATTCAAACAATAACTCAGCCATGATTTCTAGATTACTTCAAAACTGCTTTTAATACTGCAGATAGGAAGCAGCCTGAGGCAAAGGACTGGAGTCCAAGCATGGAAGCTGTTTTACCACAGTGATATCCCAGCATGTCTAGGGAAATACAGCTTTGGCGAATATGATTACTGTACATCGTTAGGGTTGGTTGCTGGCAGGGGCTGATGGATTACCATGCAACTGAAGCATCGCTAAATGGGAGAAAGACATGTTTAATTTCTAATGCTACTGTAAGGGCAATTATCAAATATGACACATTACTCCTTTCCAATAACCACCCCTGTTTTACTCAGCAAATTATACCTTTTTAATTGTACCTTGTGCAGCACTGCCACATTTAATGGGCCATCAGGGAAGGCTAACATTTCCATGTTTAGGATTCATGGAAAATGTGATTTTTAAACAAAAGGAGCGTCTTCAAGCTGGGACATGCAAATTGAAGCTAAAATTTAACCGCAACCGATCACCATGGACTACTGGTTTGTTTAGAGTTACAGTACTGCTATTTCTTCCACGCATAGGTTTTGAAAGCTATGATATCACACACTAATTTTACCACATTTACACACTTACTATGTTTTTTTCTTAAAGTGAAAAATATTGGGATGTTGTCATGTTTTTTTTTTTTTTAACTTCAGACTGCACCTTGGTTCCCTTCCCATGTCCATCCTATAGCAATCATATCTTTTGTATAAACTGAGGTCATAGTAATGTATGGCTTTAGTTATCATAACTGTTTTTTTTTTTTTTATTAAGGCTTATATTCAGCACTTGTGTTAGTGCTTTAGTGATGTTACATATATACTGGTATGGGAATATTTTTGGCCATGTGGTACTATGCACCAATGCTTTCCCACACTGTAAGTCACTCTGAATAAGAGCAGCTGCTAAATTACTGTAATGTAATGTATTGTAATGTAATTATTGTTTTGGTACATTCCCTTTGAACAGGTTTCTCTGTATTTCAACCACCAACTGCAGCTTTCTCTGGTGGTGGTGATGTGGTAGTGAGAGTCCTTAAGAAAAGAAATGAAGCAAAATTTCATTTTTAAAAACCTTATTCCGAAATAGATTAATCTCAAGCCTTTTCTCATTTCAAAAAATAATGATTCATCATGCTTACGTGGTTAACGTGGGTGTGTTCCTTTAGAAGGAAGTCTGTTGCAATAGCAAGCATTGTTTTCCTGACAACCATTCACAAATAAACCAGTTGGGACACTGAATCACGCTCAGAAATGAATCTCTTTTTAAATCTTGACACTGTTAAAATGTTATTTTTACAACTTTTGTAACATCCTATCAAATACATGCATACAATCATTCTATTTATTTTTATATATACGTATGTCAAACGATGTGTACTATTTTAGGGTTTCCAGGAAAAAATAACTGAAGTATATTTTAAAAAGAAAACAGTAATGAAACACTAGAAAAATCAAAAAGCACATGTCACCATTTGCGAAGACGTATATGCTCCAGTAGCAATTTTCTTCTTTTGACTAAAAACATATCGGCGGGCGCGATTAGCCTTATGCTCGCTCCGAACATGCCACGCGCCCCGCTCCCGGTCTCTCTTTACCTTCCACGCGGCGGCCCGCTGCATCCCCTCAGACTCACGTCGCTGCGATTCTCTTTAAACGAACTGTTGTTCTAATGGCGTCTCGGGGGCCTGGATTATGGGATGCATGCGGTACGCCAGAGGGGGGTTGCGAGTAACAGCACACACAGCTGCTGCGCTCATTTGCGAGGGAGCGGTAGCCCGGTTCCTGAGTTTACTTATCAGTATGTCTGGTTATTCGGGCTTTGCCGCTCGAACGCAGACCCCCAGTGCCGCGGAGAGGAGGCACCGTTCTGGGTTTGTTTTCTTTTTTTGTATTTTAAGCCATCCGAACCTAACATTTAAAAAGACAGAGAATGCAACACGTCTGAAATAAAGCGATGACCGACCCCCTGCTCCACCCACGAGCTCGCCGGCGCTCGTTTCGAGAAAACTTGTTCTCTTGTCTCCAAGAACAAAATGTTACCGAGCAAACCTTGCCCTCACTAGCTAATACTCGCAGGTCTATCCGAGGGTATTAATCATTAAGACAGCCATCTCCTTTGAGATGATAAGGTGCCATATGCATCTTGCAGTAGGCGCTCGACTTCACGTGCTCTCTGCTCCCCCCACAACCCACATTCATTTTGCCAGGTAAAGTCAAATTTAACCCTTTGATTTATCCAGCTGGATCTGCTGCAGCTTTACCGGAAGGGCTGGAGTACCGCTGAAGAGCGTCTCTCCCTCTTTGGAGAGGCCAGGAGGGAACTGGACTTTATACATCTGCACCATCAATGGATGTCGTGGGGGTCAGTGTGTGCAAAAATATTAAATCAGTCAATACAGCTGAAATATAAAAAGCAGTGCAAACAAATCGCTATATGCTGTGTATAAAGTAGGTGTCTCTTCAGAGAACATTATATTCCCTCAGCCACACATTTTGTACCAGTCATTCACACGCACGGCCGCATTACATTGCACGCCTTGGCTCTTTCAGCAGCCGCATGTTGATTTAAGTTGTGTGGCGCATAAAAGCCTCGCAGAACAGAAACATTAGCATGGAAATGACAGTCTGTGCAAAACGGTAACAATACATGTCAGCACTCCCCTTTTCGAATGCTATACTGATGTTGCCTACAAAATATTTTCACTGCGGAGAAATGTACAGTAATTGCTTTTCACTTGTCTGAGGCCGCTGACTGTAGGTATACATCAGAAAAATGAGCGGAAACTCAAACCAACTCCAAAGCCAAACCTGGAAAAGACTAGTGGTTTTGGCAATTCAACCTACTTTCAGCAGTTAGTGCACAATCAGCCTAATATTCTACTCTTTCAGCCCAGCTGACAAGACTGAAATATGGGCAAAAAAGCAGACATGAACAGCAATTAGTTTTGATGTTTTTGTTTTTCTCACAAGGTACAAGCTTCAGCAGCATCTCTCTGCATCACACTGGTTGGTATGTTGGATAATCAGCAGCAGTTCAGGATACTGACAGCTAGTAAACATGCAAATCAGTGCTCATTAGCTGGAAAACATTGTGCCATTATGTTTAGACAAACGAGGCCGTGGAGCCCATTCATTTGATGTGACCATCAAATTTTGGATGGGTTTGTTATCAGTGAGAGGAGTGGTCCACCCCTTTTATATGTCATTATCACTGTCTAGGGCATTACTAGTGTGAGCCACAGAAATGTTTCAAAGAGCAACAACCTATGTGACAAAACACAAGTATATCAACAACATGGATTGGCATATTGCTGAAATGTTGTGACACACTTTCACTTATGTGATGTAAGACCATCCTTGTAAAAATGCACGTTTAGGCGTTTACACTGTGCCAAATTCCACCATCACTCAGGAGGGTCTGATAAGCCAGGTACAAACACAGTCCAGGCCACTGTGCCTGACCACAGTTACCACACAGGATTTAACTTATTTCCAGTGCACGCGACAAAAGGGCTTCTTAATTAATACGGCCACATTCTCTATCAGACAGCCAGTATAAATCTTCAGATTTATAAATAAAACGAGTTTAATTTGGTCTCGTTTATGTGTTTAGACCAGGGTCACCTCTGGAGAAGAGCTCCACGGGCCAGAGGGATGTCATTGTTCTCCAGCTGATCTGAGATCAGAGCGGACTTCACCGTAGCTGCTGCGTTTCCATGCCGACCCGTACCATCACAGCGGGCCGGGGGGGAACAAATCTCAAAGCCAGGGACTGGGAGATGTTTTCTGTCTTTCCCTTTTTGCCATTGGTTGGTTTGTTTGCTTCATTTCTTTTCTGTTTTTGTTTTCTCTTTCCCTCCTTAACAATAGGACTGTCAACAAGCAGAGAGAGCAGCCCTGCCGCCGAAACGTGATCTGTGTCTCGGGCTGAAATGCGCCGTGACTAACCCATCTAGCTTTGTTTGTCTTTTATTTTATTTTCTCTTCTGTCAGCCTCTCGTGGCTGATGCCAGAAGACACGGCGTGGTGGTGATGAGACGCTCGTGTGGGAGAGGACATCAAAGGCGGACCCACGGTTCGAGGGGCCGCTCTCCACCTTTGAACACAGAGGATATCTGAGAGGGTGCCAGCCCTTTCCAGGCAGCCGCACAGGAGAATTAGAGCCGGCCCACAGTCTAGTGCCCAGACACACATGCGCATGCACACACGTGCAACATACGCAAACACACGCGAGAGAACAAATGCACACATGCCCCCATATACACACATGCACATAAGCTTGCACACACATGAACATACACACAAGAAACACATGAATCCACATACATACATACACACATGCACACAAATACAAATATGCAACCATAATCATATACACACACACTCAAACACAACCCCACATACACAAACACACTCACAAGAACACAAACATGCAGTGCACAAAAACACATGCATGCATCCACATACACACAAAAAGTTGAATTTTTGCAGACAATGTTGCATACCAATTAGACATACATCTGTGTTGGAGACTGACCCCAAGCGAACTGCGACATATTCCTGTTACAGACGGTAATGCAAAATTATGCTCCGTATCACTTCATTTAACTAATTCACCCACTGTGATCTGAAACATGTCGAGTTTAAGCGTCCTCAAATGACATACCCAGACAGAACCAGTGCAGGCATAATGACCATATTTCATAGTGTAGAGAACAATCCATACACAGTTTCCATCTTCTCGGCTTCCTCTCTTCTGATTTGTACTCATCACTTCATTCATTTAAAGTGCTTATTTTACCCATTCACACAAAATATTAATTATGTAAATTAAAGGTCACACTTTTCGGTTTCATTTTTCAGTAGTGACAGACTTCACAGGGCCCCTGCTGAAATATGTAACACTAAGGTTGGGGGTGGAGATAGGGGAGATGGTTTGGGGGTAGGGGGTTGGACTGTTGGGGCCAGAGAGGTGGGTTCAATTAGCATCAGAGCGTGCACTCATGAATCATGGACCCCAAAACAGGGAGGCTACCATGTGTTATCGGTGACTCACTGATCTGAACCAACCACTGCGTTTTGCTGTGGACAGTTAGAATTCTTCTTCTTAAAACAAGTAAGCAGCATATGGTAGCTCCAGCCAACATGGCCTTCATGAAGCCTCATTCTCCTGTTACCCCCGTAACCCATCCACCCACTTGGCTAACAGAGAGGCTCCACCCATCAGCACCAAAGTAGGCTCTAGACAATGCTCATTTTCCTGTGTGTTCAATGTCAACTGTTTGTTTATTCCATTGTTGTTACCTCCCATCATTTTGTTCAATACAGACACGTTCAATACATGTACGTCAACAATACGTCATCTTCTTCTGCCAGCCACTGGTGTGTGAACCAGGAAGTGAGAGTGCATCAATGAATGGAGATTTATAAATAAAACAAAGAGCTGGGTGTGTCCCCAGAGGGTCACAGGTTCAAAACTCAGCTGGAGCACACTAGCCTGGTACCTTAGGTTGCTTCAGCAAATAGCAAGCTGAGCAGAAAGATAAAACATGTCAAATTTTCAAATGTAAGCTCTATAAGTCACTCCGGATTAGAGCGCCTGCCAAGCACAGATCTGCAGAAATGGCCATTTTTAATTAGAAATGTATCAGTGAAGGCAGCGATCTAATATCAGTATGCTAATACATGATTACAAGGTGCAAGCGCGTTTTTTCATAGCTCTGCTTCCACAAGCGGGAGAAACTGAAACAAATCCAATTACTTCGATGTTTCCTGCTCTTTTTAATCATCCGGTGCATTTTCTCACGAAATTAAAATGTGTAAGTGTCCGCGAAACAGTTTATTTTGGGGCTGACTTTGCGATTATTAGGTTAAGTGGAAAAAAAAACAAATGAGCTGGCAGTTTGCTTGCTGGGTAATCGCTTCCTCCAACCGCGTTTACATGTTGTAATGTTGAGCGGAGTCCCGGGGTTCACAATAAAGGGACCATACTGGGTTCCATTTCGCCAATTAAACAGACGATTATGCAAATGTAGCATTTACTGAGTCAGCAAGTGGGTAGTGCCCCTGCCTTCAGCAGGGCATGACCAATGGGCAGGCTAAGGCAGCAGGGGCACTGGCACAATCCTGACCAACCACTCCCAGCAGAACCCCACCCAAAACGCTCCCCAAAGGACGACAACCCCGCCCAACCTTTCCCTGCTGAGCTACCCGCTTACCATGTCTCACAGAACAACCCTGCCGACTGGTCCCCACAGAACCCCACCGGACTGCCTCCCACAGAATGTCTGCCTAACTGCTCCCTGAAGAACCACAGAACCTCATCTGATCGACCTGCGCATCTGTGTAGAAAATGAAAATCTCAGAAAATGATAATCTCATCAGCAAGGACGATGTCTATTGCTACAGGCCCTTCCCACTGCGTCCATTACTGCATCTCAGTGCCACTGCAGTCCTTATATATTCAAACATTCCCATGTCCTTCTTAGGCCTGTGCATTTTTCTGGACATTTCAGACAAAAAGATTGAGATGGAAGAAACTCAGGCTTGATATTTAATTTTGCAAGAACTGTTTTTGGCTGTCCAAATTTTTTTGTAGGTTTCACTTTGTTTTACTGTTCTGTTTCTCTGTTTATTTGTTTGCTACACATTCTGATCTCAATCAAAAAGATTGCAATAATATATTGTAAATAAGAAGTGCCCACATTTGAAATAAAATATCAAATATCTGTGAGAGAATGTTCAAAGGGCCTGCTGGAATGGCAGAAAAAAAATCATCAGAATACAATCTGAAGTAGTTGTGCATGCAGACCGCTACAAAACGCTGATGGCTTCAGAAGCAGAGAAGAGCTGACAGGATTTCAATAAAAGGGTTGTTGAGATTCAGCACGGCCAGATGTTTGAGTGCAGTAATCCTATCAGGCTCTTCCTTGCAGAAGGGAGGCCAGAAAAAGCTATGCCCGCTCCCCCAGTTCGATATGAGGCTCTACCTGACGTCGCCTTGAAGCTCACATCTATAAGAGAGGGGGGGTGAGAGGGCTTGCAGCCCTGGAGAGTGGTGGTGGTGGTGGGGGGTTTAACTAGGCTCTCTGGGTTCACATCACAGCGCCACAATGAAACTTTCATGAGGATGAAAAGCAGCGTGGAGACAGAGCAGCACCTCTAATCTGAGTAGGGGGGTTACATTTGGGGTGTACTTCAGAATCTCCCACAGACCAGCTTTAAACACCACAGCGATGGGCTGGGGGGGAGTCCGAGGATGGCCACATACTACCCGTTGTTGACCCCCTGCCAGTGCATTTTGGCAGGGGTTAGCTGTACCCCGTGGCTATGAGAGCACATGCCTGTGTGTAGCTATGTGTGTGTCTTTTATGATGGAGAAGAGTGACCTGTTTCCAGTGAACTCAGCCCCACATGGAAGTGGGGGGCTACAGCTGGTGTTAGGGGGTGCAGCTGTTTATTTTGGGAGCTGGTGGACTGTGACGCGTGACTGACGCTCCTCTGTGACTTGAAGGAGGCTGGCGGAGTTTTGGAGCTGATGCATTTAGATCTGAGAATGCTCTCGTTGGTGCCCCTTACTGATGCAACCTAAATATGTAGCTAATGCACCCTTAATATGCAGTTAATACACCCTAAATGTTCAGTTAAAACACACTAAATGTGTGGCTAATACACACTATATGTGTTCTCCTAGGTCCCAGGTAAAGTGCTACAGTATTAACAAGGCAGTAGGTGTGTGTGTTTCTCTGTTCATGCATGTGTGACTGCGTGTCTGCAGATTGAATGTCTGTCCTGCCGCTCTTGGTTGATTGGCTGGCCGGGGCACAATTTGTTATCAGGCTTGTGAGGCAGTGAAGGTGAGGTGAGAAGAGCCCACAGAGTCATTAAACTCCTCTCTCTGTCAGTATCACAGCCCTGGCCGTACTAGGGAGTGCCCTTTTAAATGCTTATTTCCTTCTCCCCTCTTTTAATATCACCGCCCCACATGCGCCAGGGAGAGCCCCCTTCAAACGCTTAATGCACTCCTTCAGCTACTGGCGGCAAAGTATGACACCAATTACACAGTATTTTAAAGCCTCTAATTGAAGCCCTTCAGCACCAATATGTGATACTGGCGCTTTTGATGCTCAAATGAAGGAAACATGTTAAATGCTCTGCTACGCGAGGCATATTCATAAAGAGATTTCTGGTATTAATAGCAGCACTGGATGCTGAGGTCTTGGATTTGTGTTTCCTTACCAAATTACCGCCTCCTGGAGAGATAATCTCTGCTTGTTGCCGTTGCTGATTACAATGTTCATGGTGTATATTACATGAAACATAGGTGCTGCTTAAAGCAAGGAGACGTTGTAGAATTTGTTTTGGGCTTGATTAATAACGAAAATCATGCACTGAAAATATGTAATTACGTCTAAACATAGTTTACTTAACTGTGCTCCACGCCACAAAAACAGTTATTAGGATGGAATACCAACAGCTGTGTTTATGAATGCCTGTTCCAAGCTTTTGATTGGGTTGTGGCAGGGGGTGTTGTTTCTTATTGAGAGGTGTGGAGGTATTTAAGGATCTTTTAGTGTGTAGAATGTTTTCAAAAATGATTTTTTTGGCCAACTTGCTCATTTGTGCTTCAGTTTGGTGACTAGCTGGCATTGTTAGAGGTGTTAAGCTCTGCATCATTATCAACTTAACCACACACATTTAAAACTGTATGGCACCTAATAAAGTAAAATAATATTTTGGTGGTTCATAATCTCTTAATCACAATATAATTATCTAAGGATCCAGGCATTATCAAAATTATTATCTCGAGATACATAACTCAGGTGATTTATGCATCTCAAGATTGAAAGAGAAGCATTCTGGCAATATCTAAGTCTCAAGTTACACATCTCCTGATCTTGAGATAATGAACCCCCAAAATATTATTTTACAATGGCCCCTATAAGCCTCAAGCAAGCATCTGTTCAGAGAAGTATTTTAGAGGACCCTTAGTTTCACGGGACATCTGATTTTAGGATATTCTTTCACTGTCTCCTCCTGGGCTTTGGGTGGGGGGTCACACACAAACTTCCGCTGCCCCAAATAAAGGCTCCATCAGACTCTCATTAGACACGGCCTGTTCCAGAACATGAATTATGCAGTGTTTGGAGCACTGGCCCCAAGTCTGTGCGTAGAAAAAAAGTGTTTGATCTTGTTGACAGTTTAGATTTTATATTTAAACCAGTCAAATGTGCCGCCCACTTTTTCCACACGTTTTATGGAGTATGACGGATTCCCCGAAAGCCCACACACAGGGGTCATACTGGGAATACCGCGGTGTCGGACAGGTGTGGACCTGGGAGCTTCTGAGGACGTACCCAGATGAACAGTCAGAGCGTGACAAACCAGCTACCAGTTAAGCTCATGTGGAAGCCAGCCCTGGTGACTTGGGCTTGCAAAAAACATTTTCGGTATAAATACTCCAGACCCTGCTGGCCATCAAATTGTCATGAGATCTTACTTCTGAAGATGAGACGAGAAGAGAAATGGCAACTCCTTTTTATCTATTTATTTATTTTCTAAACCACATCTTAAAGCAACAGGACTCCCAATTTCAGCCTGCCTTAGTAAACTGTCAAGCTTAATAATGTAATTGACACATTCAAATGGACGATTTCAGTTTTATAATTACATGTTAGCATTCATATTACACATATACAGTTACATGAGATAACAGTTTCTGACTCTGCTTTTCATTAGCACACACTCTTGTCCAAAGTGACTTACATAGCTTACAGTTCTTACATGTTATCCATTTATTGAGGCAATCTGGGTTAAGCACCTTGACCAAAGGTACAATGGCATTGGCCCACCTGTGAATTGAACTGGAAACCTTTGGTTTACAAGCCCTGCTCCTTACCACTATAACACACTGCTGCCACATTGGTGAAGGTCTATGATAGTTACAAAATGTGCTCAAGTCAAGGCCCCAAAGGCCAGATACCCTCCTTTCAAACATCTAGCAGTTCAAAGACTAACAATATGAGCATGTACCTTCTAAAGCTGGGGAATAAGTTACCAACAGTATGAAAATGACAATTCAAGAAAGACAGAGAAAGCACTCCTCTCATAACCTTGTTGCTAATAATTGACATACAGGCCTGAATACAAAGATGTGCACATAACTTTGCCTCATAATAAAACACAAACTTAATTTTTGCCCCTACAGACACAGTTTGTTGTGTGCAGTTGTCTGCTTTCATCAGAAATGAGAATAACAGAAGAGCTCTCCTCTGTGTTGTGTCTCAGGACAGAGATGGGAATTTGAACCCTTAATATCATCCACTGCAGCAATCAGTCGGCACCTCTCAGTGCTCTGACCACAGGCACACGCACCCTGAACTGCACCCGCCAGGACACCAAAACCCAATAGCACTGGCTGGGATATGATGCCCTAGATGAGAAAAAAACTCTCTACAAAATCATGTACAGTATATCTAAGAAAATAAATCTAAATTTTAAATGAGTAAATATTAAATGACACCCATTATTTTATAAATTCTATATGTGTTACAATGTTAAGTACAACACACAAAGCTCTTTGACTTATTTTTAAAGGAGTAGCAAACAGCAAGCCAGCACAGAAATTTATGGCTATTCAATTTTGAAATTTTAGAATTTTAGTAATCATTGTTTAGAACTGCTTGATTTTCCAAATTTGAATCAGAAGTGGATTTGAATTAATGTCAGGTTCTAACATTGACATTTACAGTCAAATAATTTCACCTTCTACAGAAATGCTGTAGCAACAACCAAGAAAGAAATATTACCTATTTACTTGCTTATTACCTGCTTATTGTTCCAATTCAGTCCTACATAGTAAGCAGTAATATAGTTATTAAGTGTTGTAAGATTTTCAACTGAACAAATAACAGCTACATAAAATCAAGCGCAATGCTCTGAGCCCACTCCAGCCAGATGGTAGAGTCACAGAAGGGTTAACAAAGGCTACCATATGAAATCCTATTGCATTAATATCACCTCGGTTATCAGAACTTCAGAATGTTAAAAGAACCGAGACCCATTTCAGGAAACAGCTGGTGGTCATTTCTTACAACAAGCACAGTCAACTTGTATACACCAAAGTCTTAAAAAAAGATTTTTTTCTGTTTATTTTCCTAAAAATACATCTCAGTGTGGTTCTCAGATAATTTCATACTGTGGCCCAAAGTACATGCAAGAGTGAAGCACACACCTTTTTTAATGACATTGTTGGTTAAACCATTCCTACAGGCCACAGCTGGCAGGAGATCCTGCCTGTATACTGGACTGATTAGTTTTATGAAAACAAACAGTGGGAAGGGCTATAAGTGCAGCGTCATTAAATCTATTTTCTTCTATTTGTTCATTGACATCTGTGCCAAATGCCTGTTCCAGTATCCATTACTGTGAAAAGAAGACGTTTGTTACCGATTCCCCGAGCCAGGAAAGCAAACATGGATACTGCACACATGTTGACAGAGGGAACATTCTGGAACCGATGAAAGGGAGGGGCAGGTTTGTGTGAGAGTAAGAGGGGTTATGGGGGGGTGGTGGTGTGTGAGGATGGAGGTTGGGGGGTGGGGAGTGGGGGTTATAGGGAATTAGGGTTGGGATTTAGGGGTGAGATGGGGCAGCCAGCCAGCTGGGGAGGGAGAAGGAACAGCCGAGAGTTCCCAGCTCTGTCAACATCTCAGCATTCCTCCCTGTCTGGCTTGTCAAGTGTCAGTTGAAACCAAGTACAATCCACAAACTCCTGTGGACACAGTTCAGACTGCCTCATTAATCTATCTAAAAAAAATCATTGTTTTATACTTTTTCCCCAACAACCCAAGACATAGGGAGAAGCTGACATTGCCCACACCATCCCTAGCATCTCTCTCACCAGCGTCACAAGTCACTGGCTGATGTGCATTCCATTGACCGCAGTGGCACTGGTTTTCCATATAGAGGACATTTATAATCATGAATTTCAGTGTCACAGACAGTCCTAGTCCCATTACAACAACATATACAACAGCGTACCAGATGTAAAACCGACCTCTTTTTTATGGATACCAAAGCATCCCTTAGGTGTTCAGAAAGGTCAAGACAAAATACAAAGATGTCAGATTTCACAGACATCACATCGTTCATTTCAAACCTGTCTTGAAAAACATGTCAAAGGAAAAATTGCTGAAATACCTGACCCCAAACCTTTTAGTGATAATTTGGGATGTAGCATGCAACACTGACAGCTGCTGTCCCCTCACACATGCTTCCTCCCACAGGTGACTGGAGCCATTAGCCTCGCTTGCCAGACTGAGGCACACACACACACACACACACACACACACACACACACACTCACCCAACACACACACGCATACAAACACTCACACCCTGCCTTAATTAACACTGAATAGTTTCAGAGTTTGTATGCTGCCCCTAAAAAAAGAAATTCAGTTAAACAATGCTAATGAATTAATGTCCCCAGCAGTACCTGAGCAGAATAAACTGGATAATTGGATTGTACAGAAAATACACAGACAGCAGCCCTCGTCCCTGTAAAGGTATTTTTTCACTCAGACGAGTGCCACAAAGTCTCAAAAGTATAACGGCTCCGATACATTTCTCTCCAAATTACTGAATGCATTTTCTAAGTAGATGCCTTAGTAGATAGCAAACTACATGGTTTATGTTTTGCACATTATTCATCTATACAGTTGGATATTTAAGGTAGCAATTCTGGTTAGCACCTTGCTCAAAGGAACAATGGTTGTGCCTACTCTGGGATCTGAACTCGGAACATTCTGGTTACAAGCGCAGTTTCACATACAGCGCATCACACTGCTGCAGCACACACACACTAAACCGCCGCGCAAGCTTAGTGGTTTCTGGCGGTGGAGCGAGAGAGTTAGCGGCCATAAAAATGATGTATGTGACAAGGGTATTTCATCATATCAGGTCCCAGAAAACCTCTGCTTTCCAGGGGCCCTGAGGAATTCCTATTATCTGCTTTGATAAACTCACCTCGCATGATTTAATAACTAGTAAATCATACATTCCTGACTATGTAGAGCACACTCCAGAGTCTCCCGCAAGTGCCTCGCCTGGAAGGACGATCAAAGTCATTTATTAACTCTTTACACCTTCCTCAACGCGTTGGTTTACAATAACGATGTGCTTCCCAGCCAGACAGCCAGGCAGCCAGGCATCCACTGCAAAAGTCAGACATCTACCATGAAATACGGCCGCGCAGGAATCCAGGAACTATTGGCAGCTTCCATTCCTCTGGAATTTGTCAATGGTGATATTCAACCTAATCCAGAATATGAAACAGTGCAACCCCTGTGACCGTTTTACCATTCCCTTACTGACCAGCATAAGCAGAATCTTTATTTAAACTTTATTTAAACTTTTATTGGCATTAAAGCATTAATATGCCCACTATTAATGTGCAGCACTTACGTTTTAATTGTCCTGCACAAAGATCACGAATAAGAGAGGTTATATCAGCGCAGGCTCCACACTGTCAAAGAGGCCAATTTTAAATGATGAGAAAATGAATTTCAGGGCAGCTGGGGGTGTCTCAGGAACAGACGGATTTCCTCATTTCAGTCTCATTATTCTTGTTAGCTTTTTCCAATTATCAGCCAGCGTTTTTGGACGTTTTTTTTTTTTTTATTCTAGAGACAACACAGACTGTCAAAAGGTGTCCCCGCTGGCCAAAGTGACCTTGCTGTCATTAGTGTACATGGCAAAAGCAGCTGTCTTTTCGCACTGGGTAGAGCCTCGGCCTCTTGTCCTCCAAAGCGCGCATCCCTGGCAGAGGACCGCAGGCAGAATCCTGGCAACATCCTTTTTCTCTGAACCTCCATCTGCCACAGCCCTGGCCGCAGCCGCCTCTTATTTTAGACCATCTATTCATGTCCATTTCCACCAAGACCTGCCTCTCCTCTCCTCTCGCACCCCCACCCCCCCCACATATACGCTTCCTTAACTTCGGTCCCCCTCGGCCGGCCCCTTTCGCACTACATTAAAAAAAGTAGACTGGAAGCATCAGCGCCTGCTCAGATGCAGCTTTTCAGGGTGAAGGATGGCTGCATTCGTCTAACGGGTGAGGCACAGTTCTCCGCCACGCTCGCGTCTCAATTTAGAGTCCATCCATGACAGAATAAGAGACAGAAACTTTCAATCACTATGATCACGCTGTAATGAGCATCGGGCTAAAATATGGTCATTACGTGATGGCATTAATATCCCAAACAGGCTAGAAACCCTGATACTTCCACCTTGTCTGAGATGTTTAACTGCACAGTAAGACTGGAGTACTTGCTGCATTGTGATTTGAAACTGAAACCCAGAGAGCCAAACAGAACAATGGGAATTGGGTCACCAAGGAAGAGCGTTCCCAATTCTCATTAAAACCTCCAAATCATACCGCAGCAATATCATGTTGCATTTGTGATAAATGACACTATAAGATGAGCAAAGCCACATGTTTTCTTCGGGGAGTCCTTTTAACCTCCCTCTCCGCAAGCTGAATCCAGAAAATGGGAGTGGACGAGAGAGTTGGGACGGCGACTCCCAGAAGGAATTATTTATAAAAGAGTCTCTTTTTTGCATATTACAAACCACCTCCTCTTTGTGACCAGCCCGTCACATGCCCACTACATCCACATCTGTCAGGCCGTCTTAGATATAACCCCTGACACCTCTCCTTAGTCTCCTCCCCCTTTGACTCCTCTCTACACTAATTGGACCCCACCACTACCTAACAGCCTACATTGCATTTGTTCTAGAAAAGCCCAGCTGCCCAGCTAGTCTACTGCATCTCCTCCTATTCTTGTGTCACTCCTTCACACCAACCCCACCCCGCCCACCCCCTCCCCCTGAAAATCTACATCCAGTGGTTATTTGTGACATAACACATTCAGTGCCAATCTCTGGCACCAGTTTAGCATACTCTTAACCAAGCCAGCCCTAGTTACTAAAGGATCTCAGCTCTCTCCACGACCCCGGGCCAAGCTCTCTGCATCTGTCCTGCTGGTCATCTGTCTGACTTTGGCTCTGGAATCAGCTCGTTGCTATAAACTCACCCACACAACAGTCCCTACAGTTTTACAAGAATTTATGCAGTTGCTATGATAATTGTGAATAATAGACACATTAATTAGTTGATTTTAAACTCTCTTTTTCCTCTCCATCTTCTCTTTATCTTAGCTGACCACAGTACAACTTCTCTGCACTTGCATGCTTTTAAGCTCTGCAGTCCACCATGAATGAGGACATTGGCCAAAGAAATGAATAATAATAAATGAACCGTCTGAAATTACTATTCCTGGGCCTGAAGCACCAGGAACAACTGCACATGATGCTCTGCGTTAAAAGCAGGACATCTCCGCTGGGACTGTTAACATTTTTCAAAAAAATTCAAAGAATGACCAACCCTACACATGAGGTATAAATATGCATTGGGGGGGAGTGGAGAAAGCGGGAAGACGTTACAGAGAAAGTCTAAAACAAGGCCTCCTGGGACAGGGTTCATGTTCCTGTTTGAAGAGCCAGCCGAGTGCCAGTCAGCAGCGGAATTAACATACACTCAGTACCCAGACTGCATGAGGAGTCACAATTACACGGCCAACTCTGTACTTAAAAACTGTTTTAATACATAGATCATCCTTAATCTAAAAGTTTTTTTTTCTAAAATGGTAACCCTAGGACTGTCCTGGTAAAGACACTTTATCATGAATGGCTTTCATGTTTAAGACGAGCAGCCCAGAAAGAGATATATTTAAGTGGCATCTACAGAATGTATAACGTGTGGGATGTGATACATTGTAATTCGGTGCACATGCAGACCAGAGAGAGATCTGGCCTGCATGTGTCAGCTGTATATAACAGCTGTCGTTTTGCACCACACAGAATGACTGCTTGGCAGATGTGACAAAAGCAGAAATGTTTACAGAACATCAGCTTCAATGAGAAATTTAGCAAATGTAAGTCAAAAAAAATCCATTTTGTTCACCCTCTCACTCTGATCAGAGTCGCTGCTTCTCGACGCAACTCTGTTGCACCTGCACTGGCGACCACTCTCCTGATAACCCCTCCTCGGCATGCTCCATTTTCCACCAGTTTATGAAGAAAAGCTGCAGCGTTTCTGAATTGTTGTGCACATTACGATTACTCCCCTGGGGAGGGCGAAAGTGGCATAACCCAAAAGTGGTATTGTTTGAATCTGAGTTCAGATTAATAAATCATAAATCCCCCAGAACAATACTTTCGTCACCTTTATTGTTTAATTTGGCTCCTCCGCTCTCTGGGGCTGGGGGTGGGGGTGCTTGGAGGGAGGGGTTATGATGAAGTATGGATTCTGACATGGCAAAGGGAGGACAAACAGGTGCCAGGAGACTCAGGGGATTTGGGTTTGGGGGGGTGTATTCTGTCCCCACATATCTCTTGAATAGAACTCTATTGCTCCCCAACAATAGCACTGCCACAGAACTCCACTGTTCCACCACTATCGTAATGCTCCAAGTTGTGGATATGTTAGCCAGTTACAATAGTAATGGATGCTCTGATTTAGACTGCACCACTATAAGAATTTCTGTACCGAGCAAGCAAATCAGAGCACTTACTGCTTCAACAACGGCACAGACAGAACTTTCAGTGTGACGCACAGGGAGCTGAATATCTGGTCAATAACACAGAATATCTGTGCTGTCCCCTTCAAGGACACCGAGGATCCCCGAGTACTTGTTGAAGGGGAAGAATATCATTAACCCCCGTGGCACGGCCTTCCATTTCCTCACATTTCAACGGCAAACCTTCAAGCCGTCACATTACACACATTTCTGCGAATGGTGAAAGCTAATTTGGCTCAGGAAATTGCTCTGCACGAGGTCAAAACAATGCCACAACAATGGCGGAAATGGCCCATTTTAAAAATAACTGGATGGGAAGAAAAAAGTCAAAGAAGAACAAATAAATAAATAAAACGGTTCTTTTTTCTAGGGCAGCATATATATACAATCATAGCGCAATCTTGTCTCTATACAGTGAAGAACAATATTTTAAACTGACAGTATTGTCCAGCTTTAAGTCGAAAACTCCAAACATCTTCTAGATCTGAGTTTTCCTTACAACCTTAAATCTCTAGGGCAAATCTGAATGTCACCATTACTTTCTCTGGACTTTAATTGCCAAATAAAAATGGTGGAGCACATCAGCAGGATTCAGGATGGCATAAGTCACATAGGTTTGAAGTTGGAGTATTTATAACATGAGAAAAATACTGATATACACAGCTAACTGGTTAGCCTGGCTAATGTGGCTAATGTCCAAGTTTGTTCATGCAGAGTTATGGTGCAGAAGTGTGTTCGCAATTGATGCTTATTGTATACTTGCGTACTTATTGATACGCATTAAAAGAAGTTTATACACACCATGCTGAAAGTATGCAGAACATAGCGCAGTGCAATTTGGGACACAGCCCAGGTTGAAGAGATGAGGCCACTGATTGGACAGGAGGCCTGCCCATCCCCTTGTCTGTATGTTTGCGGAACATGGCAGAGCGACAATATTCCGACAGCCCCCCGCATCCTCCATGACACGGGGCCTGGAAGGCTCACTATAATTAACCCTGGCGGCGATCCAGCACAGGTAGCGGCAGAAAGGACGGGGCTTGCCAGGATGGCTGGCAGGCGGCATTGATTCCTCCCAGCCTGAAGTGCGCACAGCAAAGGAGAAGATTAGACCTGCCTCCATGCAGACCCATCACCATGGCTTCAACAGAGACCTCTGCGGAACTCGTTCTGAGACCCTGTGGTCATAAGAAATACTCTCACAGGATACCTAACCCACAGGCTCCGTCTTTACTCCTTACAGTGTGGTACAAGTCTGTATTTCAGTCAGATACATACACATTTTCACTTAAAGCAAGTTAATCCATTCTAAAATCAGACAATCAATATATATCTGCCAAGGAAGGAATAAAACAAGACTGAAAGGAAACCCTCAGTGTTACCCCTAACACAACCGGGTGTGCTGATTCAGTTAAAGTCTGAAAAGGTCAGTGTCTAGTCAATCTAATATAATATGGGTTTTTATGGATGTTGTGATATGATGCGTTTCATGTTGTTTTTAAAACAAATAGGCAAAAATGCAGAAAAATACTCCACAGAGCTCAAATGTGTGTAGAAATCTGTCAATACTGTTAACTCAGAGAAAACAAATAATGTTTTATAATAAATTTATAATAAAAATTAAAAAATGAACAGATTAGCCTTAGGGCCTTACAATAACACTGAACTTTCATAACAATGAACTCTAAGTACACAACAAGAAATCAACAATCCATTCAAAACCAGCTTATTGCATAAGTATTGCCTCTCCATCTCTGCCGAGGTTAGTAATGAATTCTTACGCATGTTAAGTAGACAGCAAAGGGTCCATTCATACCAACAAGCTTGTGTGTACCATACCTTCTCAGCCTTTGTGCCATTAAACCAGCTGTATCCCTAAGCCACTTACAGCTTTCAGTGCAACCAGGAGCTTGGCACATGCAGCTGACGGCCTGACTGCCAACAGCTTCTGGCTAGAGCACAAGACCGCAGCTAGGTCATTTGCCACGCTACTACTCTACGTATAGATTGCGAAAGAAGAACCTCACATCCTGCACTGCAGTTCCAAGGTTTAGAGGACATAACTAAAGATCAGCAAACAAAAGGAAAAGATTTGGTTTGGATGGGCTTTGCTCTGTCTGTGAGCAAGATTAGACTAAATATGTGCTGAATGGTATATTTCATTTCTGTTTAATTTATCATGGGCAAAACTGCTCAGATTTTCTTGTATACATTCAGTGTATTCCTTATATATTCCTGGCATGTAAGCAGTCTGAGAATTGGCAAGAGGCAATTTTAAATGAGAGTAATTGAAATAAAAAACAGTCAACGCGTGAGTAAAATTAAAAGTGTAATTTAATACATAAAATTGGTAAATAAGTAAAGACAGTTAAAGTGTCAAATGAACCATTAACAGAACCATTCTGAACATCAGCCTCCTCTCCTCATCTCCATGGTCAAATTCTGTCAAATCAGAAGACTGACGGGGTGCTGAGAAAACGCACAACTGAGCGGGATTGAGCAGACAGGAAATGGGAGAGCTGGGGCTCCTTCGCTCCGGCTGCGAGCTCTCCGCTCGCCCTGACTGGAGCTCCGCATGGGGGGCGGGCCTGATGAATTAGCCACACGCTGCCGCTCGCGGTCTGCACCCCGCGCGGGGCCTCTCCTCATCAAAGGCGCTATCCGAACCCAGGCGGGCCGCGGCGATTTCGCGGTCCCGCTCCGCTCTTGCGAGGGGCCGCGAAATCCGCGCTCTCCGTCACAGACGAGCCTTGCTCGCGGATCTCTCTCCTTCCTTCATCATTCATTCCACTGACCTCGTTTGCACTAATTTATTAAGCGATTAATCAATACATAAATTAACCGGTCAGCCGTACTACGGTGCAATTCACAATTCTTTTAGTAACAAACAGAAATCTATTCAGTGACATCACAGCATTTTGCTTCCAGTCGCAATTTGCTCGAGTGACTTTATGTTCAACTTCAACTCCGCTGGATAATTTGATGTTAAAAATACAGGATAACAGTGAAACACAAATGAGCGAGAAATAAAACACGGTGCTAGTTCACTCTTGAGGTTTGCCGTGCCTGTGTGCTCCTGAGGGCCAGCCTCATATTATTGCCCCATGGAATGTATTTTAAAAAGTGCCAACAGGACAGGCAGATTATCAATCAGCCCTTTGAGTGCTTTATATGTGTATATCTGAAGTCCGCAGCCTTTGACTGAAAATACTCAAAGGAGCATCATTATCCCAGTCATCTGCTTCGGAGGATCTCATGAAAACAAAATGAACTTGCCATAATAAAACGGAAAAAAAAATCATTCCAAAATTCATGTCGCCACTTTACGCCATAAAAGAGACTAAACTCGCTGCAGTGGAAAGGACCGAAACGCGGGGATAATTACAGCTCCTCGAGGTATCCACAACAGACTTACTGAAGAGGAGCCAGATTTCTATTCATCAAAAGGCTGAATTCCATGTTCTTGTTATCTTCAAAAGCTTCTAAAAAATATACAGTAATTACCCCCGAAATAACCCTGCAGCCCCTCAACAGTCCAATTCCGCCCCCACCTCCCCCCCACCCCCAAGAATAGACATCATTTCCACCTCCGTTTAGAATTATGCGACTGACCTCTCACTGAACTTTCACCTTCCGTGGCGACATAGCAATTCAAAGTTTTATCATACAATCCAATTTTTTTTACAACACTTATCCTTTTCACGCTTCCAGGTGTAAGACTTGCTGAGATGACATTCAAAGGCACAGGGGGGTGGAGGGGGGACAGTCAAAAGAAAACGGTGTTTGTGAGCAAAGCCCCTCAGGGGAGGGACGTGGCCACTGTGTCAAACTAAGAGGCGCCCAGCGAGGCTCTCCGGTCAAGCCTCCGCAACCCGTGTTTTTACTTTGACAATCCAAAGGCACTTTACCTTTGCAGTCTTCTCCTGACTTTCACCAGTTTCCTCCCCCCGTGCTCGCTTCCTGTCCCCTCATTCGCGATGGTAAGGGCCAGCGTCTGCTCTTTAAAAATACACCCTTTTCTCATAGTCAGCTGGGCACAAAATATCCTTCTGTTCCAACTGTCAGCTCCCAGTGCCTTCACGCTATTGTAGGCAGAGGGGGGGGGGGGGGGGGGTAGCGGGGAGATGGAGGGGTTAGCAAGGGATGGGGGAGTTGAGGCGGATGGAAAATGAACCAAACCACTTAGGTGATTTCAACTAAAATTAGCCAGAGAAGCCTGTGGGCTCCATCAATTCTCGCCCTCCTCGGACTCTGACAAGCGGAGGGGAAAGTTTTTCTCCAAACTTCCCCTCAAGTATCTTCACCACGCAGGACTACCTGGGGAAAAGACGGCGAATGGATTTAGCTTGAGCATGTTTTTTTTTTTTTAGGGAGCTGCAGAGACCTTGCGCCGTACAGTGCCACATTTTCCAAAATGCGGTGTACACTGAGTTCCAGTTACTGTTTATTATTGTTTATTTTTTATGGAGAGTGAAACCATATGCATCACGTTACAGACACAGGCCTCCGGACAGCGGAGTGAGTGGATGGTGACACACGCAGAGTGGTGTAGGATGAAGTCAGATATGAGTAACGCTCCTCTCTGAAGCTCCTCCCTGGCTGTTTCATCCATGGAGGTGATTATGTGGAATCAGAGCCGCAATCCATCCTCGTGATTGGGCCCAGAGACTGCAGTTTGCAAGACAGTGTGTTTTCTTTGCCTGCCGTTTCTCGATCTCAAGACGTGTACAAAGTGTAGCTTGACATGTCCAGGCAGTGCTAAGGACCAGTAAGCTGGAGCTTTGCACAGAAGCTATGCTTTCAAAGCGCACTTAACTTCAAAGGCTCTGGGTTTCAAAATGCCCAACGTCAACAGACTCTCCCTCAAGCTCGGTGCTAAACTTGAACTACTCCTGTGTGTGACATCTGCTTATTTTTTGTACATCTTTGTTAACAAGATGCTGTTGTTTCATCTCTATGGGGAAACAGGGAGAGAAGACACTGAAGTACAGTACTGCATGTAAAACACTCTCAATACATTTTATTGGCAGCATCAGTATGCCCCCAGACTCATTTTTATTCATCAGGGCTGTATACTATGTAAAATGGAATAAATCAATAAATGCTATCACATGAAGTTAAACTACATATAAAAGATTCAGGTTCCAAGGAGATTCAGGTTCCAATCTGCATTGCTGTGTCCTGATAGAAGCAGCGGAATAGAGCACATTAACAGATGTTCCCAGAGCTTCAGCGGATCGGCGGTTCTGTGCTACCCTGCTGTCTGGAGAGGTGAAGTGAGAAAGAGAGAGGGAAGCACACCTCAGTGTCACTACTGACTACCTCTGTAACCATAACAATGTCAAAATATCTATTTAGCGCTTACTTTAACATACAATAATATTATTAGGTATTAATAAGGAAATTCCTAAATATTAGTAATATTTTGTCAATGTATGCATCAGTGTGTTGTATTTATTTCACAATATGTGAATTACTGTTGTAGTGCAAAATAAAGTACAGTATACAGTGATAATGCAAAATTATGCAAATATGAAATATGGTGAAATCTGATACAGTACCTTTTTGTGCTGTGCATTTTGGCATAGATTAAAACATATCATGTTCCTTATATGCTGCATGTGATATTTTTGAACAGACTGACATGCGTGGCCGTTCTGTAAGGCTATTAATCTCCAGCCCCAGCCTGGGGTGGAAACGGTAGCTGGTTATGCTGTTCGGTGACGGCCTGGGCTCGGGCTCGGTCGAGCTGAATCTGTCCCTGCGAATCTCTCCTCGAGCGGCTGGCGGGGTGTAAGTGTCGCACCTGGTCCCCCTGGCACCTCCTCCATCCCCACCAAACGGCCAGCCTCCGTCTCCCTCTCTCGTCGGACAGGTGGCCGACCTGCCCCGAAATATTAATTTTAGATTTACGGCGAGAGTGTGTTGGCTCCTCTCTGGACACCGTGCAGAAACGGGGGTGGAGGGAGGGAGGGGTCGTCCCATATGGTGCCCCTAGTAAACAAATTCATGTGAAACGAAGAAAAATGAGGCGTACATATGAAGATGTTTCACCTGCCAAAAACATAATTAACCCGTGTTACTCACCTTGCCAGAAACGCAGATTAAATGAACTCAGATTTTCCAGGAAGTCGCTGCTCTCCTTTATTATCACTTACATTACATCACATCACTTAGCTGACGCCCTTATACGGAGCGACTTGCCTTTTACACAGAATCCACTTATCCAGCTGGGTGTTTACCAGCAACCTTTGTGTTACAGGCCCTGCTCCCTACCACCACACCACGCTGCTGCCCTTATCATCTGTAGAGGAACATTTAACATTTCCCCGTAAGACCTCTGACATTTTCTAAAGATTCAAAACATTCTCTGCGTTGCGCTCATCACAGCTCGAGCCTCTGGGCGACACATTTGACCAAAGCTGCATTTTTCCAGTGTCTCCACCCATGTGTGTGAGCATTACACAGAGTCACATTGTCCGACAAGCACTCTACAGAATCAACCTGCCTATCTGAAACCTAAAACATGATCTTAAATGTTCAGCTTTTTTATGTTCCAACAAGCAACGCAGAGAGCAGATATCTGTCTTAAATGAATTTATAATGGAACATCAGTCCCAGCTGGACAATAAGCTCACAGTCCAGACTATAAAACATGTAGCATCCATGGATCCAGCCCTCAAAAGAGCACGGGGGTTTTCTGCTGTAGTTTAACAAAATTCACCAGACACATGTCCCGGCGTAGGGAAGGTACTGGAAGACCGCTGGGTCGGGGCGGGAGCTTTTGATCATCCAGCTGTATTTCACTAGCCTGTCTGCTGCCTTCTGCCATTATGCAACGTTTAACAGCTGTTATTTCTTTACGGTCTGCGCCGCTCGACTCGAGGAGACGGCTGCCGTGTCATGCACTGAGTTGCAGCGCTGTTTTCACATGGCAGCGGTGCTGTGCAAGGCAGGAAGGCAGACACTTCAACATCAGTCCGGCTGAAATCTACACATGAGAGGCCATTCTGGAGTCTTTCTCGAGTGTAACCTTAACCTTCTGTTCAAGAGGACACAAAAAAGAGGACACTGTGCGAATTGACCGTAGGCCGCCTCGGCCTCCTTGCGCACAATACAAATTCTTTTCACTGAGGTCTTCTATCCCTACAAGACATATCCAGAGCAGGACTCTCCTTGCACGATTTAGCTCCAGCACATCATGCACATGTATTTGGGGAAGCGATTGGCTCAGTGCGTTTCTTTGGGAATACCGCGGCTGCATTATTACACTGCGCTGAACCTCAGACAGCTCTTTTTATAACTGACAATGTACTGAATTTCTCCGGATCAGATTGGCTGGCGCTTCAGATTCAGAGGTATAACCCCTGGCCTAGTTCTGAAAAGAAAGAAAGAAAGAAAAAAAAAGCAGGAGATGAAGTCGGGAGAAGTTTGAGGAAGGAGATTTCCAAGGACGAGCCCACCTCCTGCCGCGTTCACCTGGAGAGAATATGTCACTGCTAACAAGGGGCAACAGGAACACGATTTTTCTATTGCGGTTCTCTCTTTCTCCTTCTCTTGCTCTCTTCCTCCCTCAATTCAATTAAATTCAACTGGCTTCACTGGCATGACAAGCATGAACTTTTGTACCTAAAACATGTGCTGAAATAACAAATGGAACGATCAAAAAACCCACATTAAAATAACCGTGGACCATAAATGAAACAGCTCTTCATTATCTCCCTGTCTCTCGCTCTCAGTTTCTCCTTTTCTCTCTGTGTCTTGCTCTTTCTCTCTCTGTCTCTGTTCTCTATCACAGGTGAAGCCAAGGGCAGAGTCAGGAACGGCGTCATACAAACTTCACTCTGGTGGTATGCCTGTGGAGAAGACGGACTTCTCTTTCCGGTTAACGAACTATCTGAACCACATATTACATCTATGCAATTTAGCTGTAGCGCGTAACAGCTGTGCTAGAAAGTTTTGTGTTTGTTAGTTGGAAGAGAATTACAATGAGATTAATGAGACTTTCAGAAAGGGAGGCCTGGTTCACCACAGAACTACAAAAACAGCTTAAATGAAAGGCGCTGCACATACATTTAAGTCAGATAAGATACTGATGTCATAAGAGTTAAGCATCAAAAATAAAAATTAAAAATCTTACATCTTTTGCAACAGATGCGTTAGTCACCACTGATAAAAGCATTCATTAAATGAGTCTGGGAATGTAGAGCGATTGCTTACGACCTCTGATCCGTGAAGGATTTCTGGTTCTTGAGAAATCTCCAAGCAGTCTGGAGAGGCCTCTAACAATAACACCCACTTAAACTCCATTAAACTTCTGCTTGCTCAGATACAGAGCTGCAAAAACATGCTTATGAGCTCAGCGCTTAAACAAAAGCTATTTTAATTTCCCCGTGTTGCATAACAATCACAATTTTCCACTACGCATACCCATGGAAACACATAAAAGCCGATATTTTATTTCTCGACAGTTAAGCCTCGGTAGAGTGAAGCCGCAGTTCGATGGAACTGCTGTGAGGAACGGTAAGTAGCCTCCTCTTGCTGAGCTTACAGTGATCGACTGGAATGAATGCCAAACCAACATTTTTCATCATATAAATGTTGTTAAACTTAACTGAATCAGGAAGGAAAACTTTTCCTCCCTCACCTTACGCCAACCACTTGTAACACTGACATCTGTAGTCGAGTTCTGACAGGACCGCTCAAAATTTTCCTGAATCCTTCCTTAGGCTGTGACTCAACAAGTTACTCCCAGACTCATGCACTGTAACAGACTGACTGTCTGACTGACAGGGTTGTTCCCCCAAAGGCAGAACTTTTATTCCACCACTAGATGGTAAGAAAACCACTATTAAGGGGATCTACCCAAACTGGCCACAGCCCTTGAACACCGCCCTTTCCTTTATTTTTGCTATCTGTTGTAATAGGACTCTGTGGTCACCAGGGCAGCTTTGTGGAGCAGTGGTCAGGGAATTGTAATCAGAAGATTGTGGGTTTCAGCTCCTCAAGAGGCACTGCTGGTAAACCCTTGAACAAGATTCCTAGCCTGAATTGCTTCAGTAAATATACAGCTATAGAGAAGCACAGCATGTACAATATAAACTGTTTCAGTCTCCCTGGACGGGGGATTCTGCAGAGCAAGAAATGCAACATCCTTTTTTCTGCAATGTTTTTTGTTTTAAATTACAGGTGCTGTAATGACATGATTCCACAAACGTACGCTAGACTGCCAACGCCCCAACAGACGGCGCGCACACATTCACACCAGCGCTGGGAGACGTGGGCGGACGGTTTGACCAGACGGCGGGTTGGGATCCTTTGACGTGCCTACGCGCTGAAACGACGCGACTTCAGTGAAGGCGGGCTCACGCGCATCTGTCCCCACTGGCCCCGGAGTGCCTTCATCCCACAACGGAAATGTCCTGAATGTTTGATTGGCACTAATGTCTCGTCAGTTAGGGATCTCAAAGCCCGAAAAGTTGCCCAAACCCTTCAGCGCTGCGGCGGGGGGGCGAGGATTTCAGCAGCCTTGTCCAACAGTTTGTGGGTGGGCGCATTCGGAGAGTAACGACGCTCTCCGGCGTGTCACGAGCAGCGAGGGTAACGTGGTGATGAGCCGCCACATAAAAAAGGCCAAACGTTCGTCTTCTGACAAACTTGTCTTCAAATACAGACGTATGATATTTCAGCTCATTGGTCTCTGTCTCTGTTTTCATCAGCCTTCCCTCTGTGACAGAGGTTAAATTCATTGTGAAAAATGTCTTTAATTTAAATCTATTTCATGTTTCAAAGGTCATCAAGAAAGTTTCTTCTTTTGTTATTCACACTCAGATCAGAAACTTAAGTTGAAAATAAGTTTAACAGCAACTCCTGCAAACTGATAATGCCCTCCCCCCACCCTTTGCTGGACAGGAAATGGGCAAGACAGCAAAGAGGAAGGTTTTGATGTAAGCTCTGCCAAGCTAAGCTGGAGGGAGCTTAAAGACACATGTCCTCAAATAACCATACTGAGTTTCAAAGCGGCCACCATTAGTGAGCGCACGCTGTGTGGCCTCAGACACCCATCCGGCCCCCCGACCCCCTTACCCCCCCACACCCACCCAAAACACGCTGGGACAGGAACGGAGGCCAACCAGCCGCCGTCTCTGAAATCCAGTACCGACTACAGACAGGGTCCTCGGACCAATAAGGTCTCGGCGCAGCGCTCTGCCGCATCGCTGTGGCGATGCGAATTCCCAGCCCAACTGTCACTGCTGGAACGCGGCTAGCCTCGCTCTTCGCGGACCAGCAGGGGGATCTGTGGCCGTCGCACGGAACGACTGCGGTACGCTACCCTTCCCTCCATTTCACAGAGGGCCTCTCCTCTGCCGTGTGACACAGAAGGACAAAAGACGCGCAACTAGTTCCTGTAACCTTAATGAGGCAGACTGTGTAGACTGCTGCTGACAGGCTTATGAAAAAGAACAGACTACGTCTTAATAAGTCACGGTTCTATGGAACCGTAGACAGTCCAATACTTTAACTGACTAAGGACTCTAGTCTACACTAATAAAAGTGATATAAGGAACTGTCAGCTCAACTGTCTGAAACTGTCTAAAATCAACAATGAAAACCACAGCATAATCAAACTGTGTGACAGCCTTTTTTTCAGCAGAACTAATGCAAGCAGAGGGTGGTCACATTCATTTCACTGAATATTTCCCCGCTTGTTCCGCGAGACCTCGAAGGCAGCCGATTCCCCAGCAATGTTGGGGTACACTCTCAAATGAAACGTTTTATTTGAAGGTTCGCGAGAGGAAAATTAAATGCTCTCGGGAATAAAACTGATGGGTTTGAAGCGGGAACAGGGTGGGTGAGAGGAGGCTAGCGGTACATTACCATGAAGGAGCAAATGTGAAAACAATAATAACTACACAGACAACATTAATAATGATAACCATAACACTGCCTCCCACCACCGATAATGAATGCCTTTCCAAAATGCTTGAGGCAATGAGCAAATCGCTGCGCTACTGAGAGATATCACAGCTATTTCTCTTCTCTCTCTCCCTCCCTCCCTCTCTCTCTCCCCTCTGTTTCTATGCCCCTCTTTCTCCCATTCTCTTTCCTCTCCTCTCTCACAAGATATAAGAACCACGCTATATATGAAGTAGATTCACTGGATTGATCCTACATGCCATTCAGTTTGCTTAACAAGGTAAAGCGCATTCTCCTCAACAAAATGGTTCAAACATCAACTGTGCCTCATCAAAAACATCACAGAGCCTGGAATCAAACCTAAATATTGACCCAGCAGCTGAAAGGAATTCACAAATCAGGGCTTAGTTGTACTTTTATTCATTTTTCTTTTGGCTCACAATGCATCTAACCCTGCTATAACAGGCCTGGTGCATCAATATTTTCACATCACCCTGGGCCTCAGACAGTATTGTTTTAAATTCCAGCTATTTGGTGCTGCTGCTCAGCGTAGCGGCACAGCCCGGCCTTTACAGCAGGGATACCTGTAAACCTCAGCAGATGCCTACCATTCCGAGGCTCATTACCTCCCAAGATACCGCACTTCCCATACCCTCTAAACTATAAGGCCACACAGCCACAAGCATGAAATAGCTAGAGCATAACTCCTGTGGGTTCTATTCCCACACATACAGCATTATAAATGCAAACATACAGCTATTGGGAGGCAGCTGCCCATTCATACCCAGCTGAAATCCACTGCCCCACTGCAGTGATGGGCACGCTGTGCTGTAGGAGGTGCTGTCCTGATGATTTGTTACACCCAGGTCCTCACTCGCTGTGGTTGTTGCCTGTGTGCCATGACACTTATTACAAAGAGCAGGGGTGCTTCCCTGCTATCCTGGCAAAATATGCCATGCAGCACTCTCAGTCCGGCCCTCTAATCAGGCTTCCCTCTCTACTTCTGTCAAAGGGAGATTTACTAGCATGAAAATGGCTGCCGTGCCCCGTGGTGCACATCAGTACTATTTGAGGTGTGTCCGCTCCCCACTTAATTCTGAGGCACTTTCATACTTTGATTGGGCTGTTATATAAACGCAACTTATCTTAACATGTTATTGACTCACACCTGAGGATCTGAAGAAGGGTGGTAATGGTGCCTAATAACCCCCACTGCTAATGTAAGGTGCCTCCAGGTGAGCTCAATTTAATTGTGAGAACGGGCGCCCAATCGGCGCCCAGCCGATTCCTCTGATTGTGTAAAACAAAGCAATTTGAAGGCAGCTGGAAGGCTGCCGACAGTGGCCGGGGTGGGCGGGGTGTAAATGATGCAACAGAAGGTCACCGCTTCTCTCCCCCCTCTAAGGCTTTTACTCCGTTGTACTCCATCTACCTGAACCCCCAGCATGCTTTGGGGCAAGCACTGAGACATATTATGCAGAAGTCCTTCACCATCTGCTTTGCACGCTGGGAACTGGCGACGTGGAGGCCGGCCACTCACCCCCTTTCATGGAAAAAGGCAATTTGCACTGTTTTTTTTTTTTACTTAACACAATCACTTTCCATTGTAGGTAATGGTGCCTTCTACACTGGTCACAATCAGCTATGCACCACTGGCCATGCAACTTTTTTCTTAGTGAAATCTTTGTCTTGTGGCTTGCTGTTTTGTACCACACCAGGGTATAAATACACACACTAGCCCCAAAGACAACCCCACATGCCCACCCCAAAATGGTGCCATATCAGATACACTGTAGACATTTCAGGACCAGCTGTCCAAGCTGCCAATCAGCACATCCAGTGTGGTGTTGTGGAAATTGGATGTAACCAGAGAGATGTAGGTTTGCTTCTCTGCTGGAGACTGCAACTGTACTCTTGAGCAAGGTACTTAGACTATAATTCTTCTGTAAATATCCAGCAGCAGAAATGCATAATATGTCAAAACATAAAGGAAGACATAAGTACAATACACCCCAATGCATTCAGTGTCTTCCCAGGCTGTACAGTGTGTTTGCATTGGATTGGAAGTGAATTTGTAAGTTTAAAGCAATGGGTCATGCAGATACAGCTTCCTCATACAGGTTCTCAAAGAAGGATGAAACGTGACTTCCACATTGCCCTACTCACAACAAACCTGGTGCTTGAAGATCTGAGCTGACACATTTGACACATTTACCCACGTCAATCCCCACCCCCTAACACCTGCTGCCTCTAGTACTGGCTGTTTATTTTATGTGTTGCAATACATTTTGGATTCTGTGATCTAGTGACTGATGTATGGTAGTATACTTGCCATTGCCTGGTCAGGTTGCACATGTTTAGCTGTGGCAGGGCTTGCATAGTGTTATGCTCACACTCATTGGTCTGGGAGTGTTCTCAGCCAGGATTGACACTGTTGCTCATTCAACTTGAATTTGATACATTTATGTAGTCGCTTTGGATAAGAGGATCTGCTAAATGAATGTAATGTAATGTAATATGTAACTGGATGGTACTTCTTAATGTAATGCCCTCTACAGGTGGTGGATAGAAACTTCAGGTGTGGTGAAGCCGCATAGTTTACTCCAAATGGCATCTCTGCCAGGTGAAATGAACCGCCTGTGTCCCACTAATGGGAGCATGGCAATCTCAAGTGCAAAAGCACAAAATCCCAGTGCCGCACAAGTGCTGCTCATGTCTGTGGGCTGTTAGGCCTGTCATATTCAGTGGCTGCATGAGATGCTGTCAACCTCCTGGGTCAGAAAAGCATCAATGAAGCATTCAGAACGGTGCAGTTCCAAGAAACCTCCTCCTCGGAACCGAGATAAGATTGCAGCTTTCAGAAGGGCTGGATCAGGTCGCATCAAACTGTGAACATAATGCAGCCCTGGGAGGATCTCGAGGGGGGGCCGAGCACACACTCACACACACACACACACCGCGACTTCAATGCCAGACTGTTTCCACATTCCCAGCGAGAGTCGCTTGGACTTCCAAATATCTCACTCAAACAGAGCAGTGTGCAGAGTCAACACCTGCCAACAGTCCTCCATCCACATCCACGTTACCACACTCCATCCAATACGCCGAGCTTCTGAAGCGACAAGGACAAAAAATATTTACATCACAGGGAAGGACCAGTTCCTCAGAAACATTTTCCAGTGTCTTTCCGTAGCTAGGCTCAGTGGCCTAGGTACAGCACCACGGAGCAATAACCAGACAAGGAAACCTGGTCCCATAGTCCACCTGGTGCAGGCCTGGCAACAAGCAGGCTCGGGATACAGTAACAGGTTTGCAGGCTGTGTGGTGGCATTGCTTCAGTCAATGGCAAAGCTACTGAGAAGGAAATCTGAAAGGTCTTCAAAGATATCCAGTGAAAAACATGTCACTATCTAGCTATCTATAGATCAGTTGTCCAAATCAACTGATTCATCAACTGACTGAATCAACTGTTGGACCTCACCAAATGTTTGCTCCTCTCCTCCCAATATATCTGTGTCATAGCTATAGCTGTTACTAGCTTTCCATCTATCACAAAAAGGAGGAGTAGCCATATAGCTTGAAAATGCGTCACTCTAAGCAGAAAAATGAAATAGACCAGTAGGTAGCTTTTTAATTCCGTTTACTAGCTAGTTAACACATTTTTCACCAAACAAAAGTTTGACAGCTCTATGAACTTAACATGTGAGTCTGCTACAAGTTACCATACATATTTCCTCATATTCAAATTTGACAAATATGTCAGGCATTTGAGCCTTAGCATTGCATTGGAAAAGCAGAAGAGCCATAGGGGACCAGGCCTGGTCAGATTTCAGCATGGCCCGGCTCTGCTCAGCTCAGCACTGTTTGGCTCAGTGCAGTTTCATCGATGGAAAATGGCTCTGAGATGGAACCGAGAGCTGGAGCTGATAAGAGAAAAACCTCAAATCGAATGCGGCATCAGAATGTGTCATCTGTAGAAAGCCACTGTGAGGGTGTGTGTGTGTGTGTGAGAGGTGCGAGTGTGTTAGAGTGTGTGTGTGGGTATGAGTGTTTGTGTGTGTGTGTTTATAAATATATATATCTGATGCAGTGTTTTGTAATACTCATAAATATTTGCCCTGAGTTGATATTCTCCGAGGTAGAACTGATACACCAATCATGAGATGGCGTAGTGCCCCTGGCTGTGTTGGCACTACTTTCCCTGAGATAATCTTTTAATTTGTCTCCGCATTTGCATTCAGTCGGAGGAGCCGCGCACCTCAAACAAAGTCTGGTTCTGGGGCGCCCTGCTGCAGTATGATAGGCTGTTCCCACAGGCAGAATCGAGCCTTATCAGCCCGGCCTCAACCTCCGTCGTCACCCTCTCCTGTTCGCTCTACAGGGCGGAATCAAACACCCACATGGAAATGAGCCTTTTTACATATTAATGCTGATATTACGGTAAGATTTCAAAACCGCCTTATTTACAGCGCTGCAATTTAAATCTTCACTGTCAGGCACGGGCTCTGTTCCAGCAGCAGGTCAGTGTTTTTTTTTTTTTTCTGGCAATAACAGCTATGCCCACTGTCACAGTCTAGAGGGCACACATGACAGAGTCAAACATCAAATCATTAAGCAGATCACAGGCTAATTATTTTAACTGAACTGTGGTACGCCCACTCCTTACAGACAAAGAAAATAACATTAGAGTTATGTCTGCTTCAAGGCCAGGAATAAACCAGTGCTAAATGCATTACATGTTGTAATGTATTTCCCATACAAGAGACAGCTAATGAGAGTAAATCAATTTTAATTACTGATGATGAAATTCTTTTTTATTATTAAATGTTATTATAATTATTAAATAAATATAATTACAATAAATATAATAATAACAGTATTGTAAATATAACAACAACAAAGGTTTTGTCATTATATAGCAATATATTAATACTAGTCAGCTATATTTTTTAAATGTTAGTAAACAGATAGTAAGTAAATACATTTTTGGTTTACCAGTTTGGTCAGGAAGTGACCAGCCTATTTTTTAATATCAATGTACTCATATGTATGCAAATGTATAAATGAAATACGCAACATATGCTACAATGTTATAAGATTTGAAAGGTGATGTCTAAATAACTTCACATGACTAATTTAGCAGACTATTACATATTTACCACTTGCTCACTATGTGCACTACCTGCTTTTTAAAATGGCTACAATTTTTTTGAAACGTAGCATAGTAATAGGAGTGCAGTGTTTTAGCAGCAGTATAGAGCTGTTGCCAAACATTGTCAGACTCTTGAAAGCAAGTGTGGTGTCAAATAACATTAATTAAAACAATACCTTCATTTTACATGGAACCTGTTGCTTTGTGGTTTATGCTAGTGATCCTGCCCTTGTTTATTTTACACTTTTGTTCCAACAAACTGGGCCAGGCCAGTGAACACAAGGCCCGGGGCAACTGGGACACTGAGAGAGAGAGAGAGAGAGAGAGAGAGAGAGAGAGAGAGAGAGAGAGACCTGTATTGATGGCTCTGCTGGCTGCTGATCTGATCTCTGAGTGATGGCAGAGAGTTTGAAAGGCACTTTGTCCAATTAGAACTGTGCAGAAAATTTCCACCTGTCCCTGACAGAGATGGAGTGGCTCTGGGAGAGGACACCGTGGAGACGGACCAGGTGAACGAGCCCAAACACCGCGCCAATTAATGAGCTTTTCACGCGGCCCTCCCTTAATACCAAACGACAGATAATTAATATTCCTTCACAATTAACACCGTAATTTATCATTATTTTTTCTTTATTTTTTTCTAAGGATATCCACGGGAAATGATATTCTTCACTACCATCTCTGGGTTAATTTTCGTCGGAAGCGGTGCTTCTTATTTCATTATTTTTACGTCAAAAGAGAGAACACTTCCAGGCTAACACCCACCGGCAAGACAGATCTGTCGATAAAACAGCGAGGGGGTCCAGAAGGGAACACGCCGAATAATTCAAGAAGTATCGGCTCATGCGATAGACTTACAGGAGTAAAACCGTTACATGACAACATAACAGACTGTTCTAACGTATAAAAATGGGCAGCTATTTCACGAGTCCATTTATTATTATTATTATTATTATTATTATTATTATTATTATTATTATTATTATTGTTGTTGTTGTTGTTGTTGTTGTTGTTATTATTCGCATACCACCACATACGAGCGCTCACCATGTCTGGCACGCAGCGAAATGTCAAGCACGAAGACACAGTAGAAGTACAACTATATCAAGTTTGCTGCCCAAAATGCCAAAGTTATTATCATCAGGACATGCATTGGTGTAAAGTTTAGAACTTCATCAATCAATTTTTGTCATAAAGTGTATACATCGAGATAAAATAGTCACTTCTGTCATAACGGCGGAAAAATAACGGCGGTCTTTTATGCTGCATTAACTCTCAACTGAATGACTAGAAATGCATTCTTAATACGTCTCTACGTTTGCAAGAACTGATGACATTGATATTGTCTGCTTAAGGTAGATAGCTCACGCTGAGTTCTAACCATGAAGAATGCTAAAAAAAAAAAAAGTCATCTGCGATGTGTATGCGTGGTGAGGTATCTAAGAAATTTTGACAGACAAATGAACAAAGCTCGTGTGCTCGGACCGGATCGCATCAATCTAATTCAAATTCTGTGCGCCCATGTCTGGATGGACGCAATCTGAACCCCGCTAACCGTTATGTAAGCCTAGCCTGGGTGTCCGATTCCTCCAAGGTGTAATTCACACTGCTGGCTTCTTATCGACATAAAATCATGCTAATGAAAAAAAAAGCATCTGTGATCTATTTCACTAAGGTATTCCATCATCAAGAAAGGATGATTAATAAAGCATGCACAACAAAAAACGCACAAAAAATAAACCCAAGACCACAGCTATGCTCCAATGGGGTCTGTTGGCAAGAGAATAATATCCTACTCCTTGCTGACAGGCCATTGTGCGGGATTTCCATCTTGCTATTTCCGTTGTGGCTATTTCAGTCCGTCACATAATAATAGCATTTTAATAACCTGACATTGTGTAAATTATCACTCCTTAACTATGGGCATTAGGAAACATAAAGTGGCAAATATTGAGAGCCAGACAAAGTTGCGGAGGGAAGACATGACTAGCCATAATTGATACTGCAGACATGCTTATGGTGTAAAGAATCTTCCCATTCCATCTATGTCACAGTTCCTCAGAGTTCCTCTGATCTTGTTCCAGTGTGTCACAATGCAGGACACACTCATGTGTAACCCCACAGCCAATGAGCTACGGCATCTCTCTGACGGGTCATCCAGCCATGCACCAATCAAAGTTCCTGCTCTCAAGATAATGAACTGCATGCAGTAGCTCCATTCCTGGAAGGAATAAAAGTGCCATAATCACTTCCTATTCCTCTTCACTGGCTCCACTCTGAGTGGCTCTGAATGGAGTGAGGACGAGATTAGATGTGACAGATTGATACTGAGGTGCGGCAGTAAGATTTGAACTTCTCTGATGTTCACCGTTAAAGTAAGCCACATGATGCTTTAAAGGGAACAACACAAGAGCTGATTTGATTTTGATGGTTATCAAACCATACACATTTTTTCTCTGTCATGGTAATCATTCACACAAAACAGCATTCCCATTTGATATTAAACTCTGCAAATGAGAAGCTGTTGTAAGGCATAATGCTAACAACGAGAGACCATACAAATAAAAGGCCATTTAAGGCAGCAAAATGGTTCAGTCCACTTAAATAACAGCTGACAAATATCCTCAGGTCCAATGTCTCTTAAGTTAGCGATTGCATCTAGAGCATTGCTAAACTACTGTGTTCTGTGAGGCCGCTTTAAAAGCACAGCTCAGTAGGGAGACAGGTTCCAATGTGAATAATCAGCCTGGTCTTGGTTCAGCACTGGAGAAATTGTGTAGAAAATTACCAGATTCTTATCACACGCTGGAAACAGAGTCTGATCACTATCTGTGCGCAAAAGTCGCTGAGGTGTTTGAAGAATTTGAGAAGCCAAAGTGGGAGACAAATTTGATTAAGTGCATGCCGTGCCTAAGAGGAATAGATCTCTATCATTTTATTTATGAGATTATGTCTTGCTTGTTAATCAAATATAAATAATCAAAAGAGTACCCCTGACACTGATCTCCAGCTTACTTATCCTCTGATCTCCTCAAACTTTCTGTTTATTTTAAGTGTTGAAATAACAGAGTGGTATGCACTGTATAGGAGACATATTAAATTTAAAGATGCAAGCAAAGAGCTCACCAAAATGAAATCACATTTAGCTCATAAGTGACTGACAGTCCAGTCAGTAGCAATCCAGTCTGCATCACACACAACTTACTCACTGCAACACCATAAATGAGATTACATCAGAAAATGTTGGGCATGTTTTTTTTTTCTTGGCACTGCTCTAAATATGCTTCTAAAATTTTTGTCAATATCACTGATAAACATAATCTTTGCCAAAAATACTAAAAAAAATCAATAATTAAAAAAGAACAACTCATAGGGACAGCAAAAAACCGAGTATCTAAACGGAAATGATTTCAAGAAAGGCCAAAAGGACAGAAACTGCCTTCGCTGATGGTGTACAGGAGAAAAGAAAGCTAGTTAAATTGGTGAAATTGCCGACTTCCACATGTTATGTTGCCATACTTGTTCTTTTATGGGAACATATAAAAGGACATCTTGTAAAGACATATTTAAAGTTGTGTTAAGCGGTCTTAAAAACTCTGACCCCTATACACATCTAGAGCTGTGCTCCTGGTGGTCGTAATTGCAAGAAAAGCTCCAAAACTTCAGCTAGGGAAAAAACAATGATGGCTGCCCAGGCATTCTGGGTGCAAACAGGTTAAATGCCACATGTTTTATGCAGCTGCCTCTTGCTGTTTTCAAAAAACAAACTGCATTGGTAATGTCTGGGAGAGTCGGGGAATGAGTCTAACAATCTCGAGTGCATAACCCCTGATAAAAACACCACCATTTCTCCAGAGGGAAGAGAGGGGATTTTTTTGCGTGAAAAGGTTATCTAGATCTACAGTACCATGCAACACACACCCGTTTCATCACTGATTACAGCACAAAGCTTCTTCTTGTTTTACACAGACATGTATTATAACTCCAACCGCACATATTTTGAGAAAATGTAGTCGATGTTGTCACATGTAACTGATAAGTACTATTTACCATCAGCAGTGGAAAGCAAGCCTGGATTCAGTCTCTCTCCCCAGCAATTTGTGCTTATGTTTGAATGACAAATTCAGGCTGTTTTGCACTTTATTTACATAATATTCTGGCTTTATAAGTTGCTAAAATTTTAATTCTCATTATTACTATGAAAGCTATTAATGTGATTACTGTTGCTGATGATGGTATTTATTTACTTATTATTATTTATTTGGTAGGCACTCCTATCCAGAGCAACACACAAGATCATCAGGGCAAGTTACATTTTTACTTTCCGATTTGGGCAATTAATTCTGCAGCATAGACCATGTTACACAATACATTTTAAACAGTTCTGAATACAGCTTACAGTATAAGGAATAAATAGCATCATAGTAAAGCCCTGATTAATGATAAACATTGCACACCTGGGAGAGACCAAAATAAGTGACTGTTGCTTAGATTGTGTCCATTCAAAGCTAAGGATGAACCCAAATGCAGTCAGATTTAACCCTGAGCCAGGCCTGTGTCAGGGTCAGGAAAACAGCCTGACAAAGTCTGACACAGTCTGACTCACCACACGGCCACAAACACAGCCAAGTGCCTTCACCTTCAAGACAAGACAAAGTGCTAATGGCTTCTGACTCCAGAACTCCTGTCAGCGATCTCTCACACCCACACAGCACATCTCTCTGTATTATCACAGTAATTCCACAGTGCAGATTCGTAAATTACTGTACGTGAAAGGCCTCTGGTGCTACACTTACAGCGCTGCAGCACTGTGCTACAGGTTAAGACTCCTTCGGAGCACTCGAGCCACACATGTAGAGTGTCTCCATTCCTCGCTCTTCTGGCTAACTAAGTAACTCAGATATTAACTTCTGTAAATGGGACATGGATCAGAACTGCCTGTTGTCGCTGGAGATTTAACATCAAACTGGTTTCTGTCACCAGCGCAGTCTTGTTTGCCAGCCCCACTTCAGCCACTTGTGGGTTGTACTCCAAAATAAACTGTCCCATTTGGGTACAGCTTTTCACTTTGGTTCAAGTGAAACCAACTTAGTTGACTCTATGAGTTTAAATGCCCAGTTTAGCCAATAAAAAGGGGGTCATGTTTCAAATATGCAAATATGTACTTTTTTTTTTACAGTCAAAGTCATAAAAACTTTGCTTTTTCATAACTCATGCAACCATATCTGAATAGTTTCAAGAAAGTAAAACTGCAGGTCAGACAACAACACATGCCAATGCTAATGCATACTCAACTGAACAAAAGCATGTCTGTTTGTTTATTGAAAAATATAAGACTGTGAATTGTGGATTCAAGCCTGTCTGTGAAAAGGTGCAAGAGAACTATTTTAGTCTCCCACAGCTATGCTGACCTAAATAGTTTGGTACCCTGTTCTATAGCTGGGGCTAGCACTCATTCACATGCAGTATAGCACACAGGTTAGTATAGACTAGCATTATAAGGGATCTGCAGGGCCAATGTTTTAGCACTTCCTCTTACTGACCTGTTTAAACACTGGAAAATTATGAACCACTTAAAGTCCTCAACATCTATTAAGTATGACTATCTGCAAAAGTACAGCAGAGGGGAAAAACACAGTAAGTGTGTTTGCTTCCTTTCAATTAAGGAAGACAATGAAGTGAAGCCGTAAAGGAGATCCGAATGAGTGCATTGCACAGACAAACTCTGAACAAGCTGAACAATAAAAAATCTGGAAAATTGATGGGTTTTGTCATTAAACATTATTGGCATTTAGCAGCTGCTCTTATCCAGAGCCACTTAGGTTACAACTTTTTACATGTTACCCATTTATACAGCTGGATATTTACTAAAGCATTTCTGGGAAAAGTACCTTGCCCAAGGGCAAAGCAGCAGTGCCCCAGCAGGGAACCGAACCAGCAACCTTTCAGTTACAAGTTCTGCTCCTTACCACTATCCTACACAGCTGCCTGTCCTTCCCAAACCGGTTCATGCTCATCTGTGTTGGTCTTCTCCACAGAGTGATCAGCACCCAATACTTCTGAAAGCCTACAGTAAACTATTATAGAAATGTAGACACAGCAGTAACCCAGAGCAACAGATGGCACGAGCAATAACTGTACTGATGCAGGGGACAACTGGAAGTTAGTGTATAATTAAATAGGCCTCACGGCGCGTAACACAATATTCAGCATATTGCTGTGTGGTTGAGGGCACTGGTGCTCCGGTTTACTCGGCGGGATCGCTGATGAAGCCTTGATCTGATGAATGAGTGATCTTCGCTCCTAATGAACGAGTGATCCTTCACCCGTTTACACCCAGGGGTGGAGAAACACCCTCTCTGCACAGCGCTGGGAGCAGAAGCTCAAATAAACAGCAGATGTCTGTGACAGGGAGGGTTCGGGGGCATTAAAAATCCAACCAAATGAGATGTGAAATACCCCCATAGAGGCTACATGAAAAAGTCCCTCTCACTGCATCAGCTTTAAATGTGGAGTTTCTGTTTTAAAAAAAGCTGCGCATTTGAATGAGATCCAGACATCTCCTCTCATTAGTCAGGGTGCATGGAGTCTACAGCGGACTGGGGTCTGAAGACACACACACTCACACACACAGTCACACACTCACAGATACTCACTTACACACTAACATGTATACACACAAACACACACACACACTCCCAGACACAGACATTCACACTCTCTCATCTGCGCACTCACCCACTCATTTTGAAGTTTGAAACAAAATACACTAAGGCTCCTTACAATCATTCACTTAGGATAAGACACAAAGTAAAAAGTAAACTGGAAAAGGAAGACATCTACACCCAATATGACACACCAAACCTCAAAGGTTTAAACAAGAGAGAACAAACTGTCATGTCCTTAGGTGGCTTCCTGTGTCAAACAAACACTGCTGTCATTCTTGCCATAACCTCTCAAAAGGCCTGATGTAGCTCTCTCAAAGGTAACCGCTTCACTACAACACTATTCTGTCTGGCAGGTTCCCTCATCCAGAGTGAATTAGTATACATTTTACATGTTATCCAGTTACATAACTGGACATTTACTGAAGTGATTCAGAGAGCAGAGCCCTCCCTCAGGGGGACCAATGGCGGAGCTTGATCTGGGAATCTGAACCTGACACCATCTGATCTCACAGTTGAGACCCTGATCTCAGGCATTTGTGAATCTGAAAGCCTTGCTATGTGTGCACCCAGTTCCAGGCCTCCTAGTGTTTTGAGCAGAGCCTCACACCACGGCCTCCGTGCCCCATCCATCTCCAGGAAGGGCAGTGTAAACACGCGGGCCTCTCCAGCCCACAGCCAGGCTCACAAATAGATCTGACGGCGGTGAAAGTCCACTTAAGTGCTCTGTGACAGCAGACCACACTGTTTTTTTTTTTGGCGGGGGGGTGGGGGTGGTTGTGGGTTAGCGGGGTCTTGCAGCACACCACAGACCAGTCACAGAGGGGCATGTCTGTGTCTCTCCTTCCTAAGCTGTCTGGGGTACTACAAGTCTGGCATTCAGCCAAAAAACACATACAGATGTGTCACTCCTACAAGCAAGGCTATCAAGAGTGGTTTCAGTACTAGCAACGGTGGCTTTTTTTTGCTTTTGACGTGGGGTTTCACACAGCGCACACTATGCAGATTCACCGATCTCCATCACAAATGGATGGGATGTGGGAAGCAGATGCAATGAATGGGGTAAACCATCCAGATGACTTAAAGGTCAGTCGGTCTGCCCTCAGATCTCCCCCTCCTCTTGGACCTCTGTTTAACACCACAGCTGGAATTAAGTAGACCCCCCTACTGGCCTAGTTTGGTCATTACACCAACAGGTAATGAATCCTACAGTGCTGTTCAGATTGTTTCTTTCTGCCATACCAATTGATGCGTAATGAAGAGGTCCTCCAGACACAGCTGGCAGTCATGGCCTTTTGGAGCTTCACCCCAGACTAACAATTTCAAGATGACGTGTGTCCTCAGTTAAGAACAAGTCCCTGCAAACGCATCCTAAACCACAGGCAAAGCATAACAAGACAAACAAGTAAAGCAGCTGCCACTGCGCCAAGGACACAGCCCTGAAACAGAGAGGCTTCCCTAAGAGATTATAAATTCACAAAAAGCTGTGAGCTGCAGGCAGTGGAAAAAAGCACCCTAAAAACTCCACGAAAGTGATCAACACTTGTATTTGCAATGATTATTTTACATACGCATGTGATCACAACTTTTATTGAATTTTGAGCTTTTTGAGAAAAGCAATGTCAAAGTGCATTTTAAACTTTAGTTGGACCTATCAAGCACACTCACCAGGCCAATAAGCCAGTTGAGGCTCTATACCTGTTAGGGCAAACCAGACACTTTCCCTTGGTTTTACTGCTTCACCAGACCACCCTAGGTGCCTACTGAATATAATATTTGTCAGAGGGTGAACTCATCACAGCTATGCAGGCGAGCAGAAATGAGGCCACAGTCCCAATCAAGGTCTCAACTTCACCCCCATCTCTGCAGTGGGGAATAATATCACTCGCCTCCTAACAGAGACATTGAGATTCTAAGATAAAATAAACCAAGGGTAAGGCTTTGTTTGCACCTACCAGGAATTTCCTGTGTAGCCTTTTAAGAGTCACAAATTTTTTGTATGGTTGATGTGTCAAACCAAACAATTTCCAAAGGGTTAAAGGTTCATTTTCAAATACTTGCTGGCATTCACCTACCATTAATTTCAAATTACGATTTAATGTACATGTTAAATACATTGTTGGAGTTATAATTTTATCATTTATAATAGAAAAGAGCAATCAGCTGTCATACAGAGTTAGCCTGAAACCTCAGTAAATAGCTATGCAGCAAAAAAAAGTAAAGACACCGCTATGGTACAAAAAAATGTTTTCTAGTCTCATCTGTTTCTGAAAATTGATGTTTAGTTCTGTGGATAAAATAAACAGCTGTTCCCTCAAAAATGCACTATAATTTAGAATAAATTCCGTGTTTGGGAAAAAAAAATCTAAGCCATATTCTACTACAGTTTTAATGTGTGCGTGTGTGTGTGTGTGTGTGTGTGCACACGCGCGTGTTTCAGTATCAGACTGTGCCATATACCAAAAATTTCTGCAAACTACTCACTTTGATCTATATAAGACAGTAACTTGTACCTTGACAAAAGCAAACCTAAAACTTAAATATAGGAATTAATAAATAAATTCAATTTGATTTAGCACAGCTACCATTAAAAAGGCCACACGGAGCTTTAGAAGCAATTCCCAAGGAAAAAAGAGAATATACCTGAACAACATCATAACCAGAAAATATCTAAACTGCCACATATTTATTGAATGATACATTCTGAAAGATGCACTACATAAAAAACCCTTTAAATAACAAAACTTTAATCGTATTGAATATGGCAATGTCACAGAAAAGGTAGGTAGGTACCCTTTAAAATACAAGATGCGTCCTTTCAGAATAATGTTCCAAAATATGCCTTTGTGTGTTTGTTTGAAGATTTAGAATAATGCTAACATATAACATATAAAGTATTCAATGTAACTGCTACGCCGATGCTGTCCTAACTCTGGGCAAAAGAATGACGGTTTTTGCTAATTGCCTTAAAGTTAACTATTTTTCCTTCATTTCTGTGAACGTCAAACTAATGATCATGTGTAAATGAAAAAAGAGAAAGTTACTGGTTAAATTCTCTGCTAAGATGACAAAGGACTTTGCCGTTACAATGAACGGACCCATAGTTTTAGGAGGTCACTAACGATAACTGAAGAGGAATAAAGTTTCGGTCTCCACGTGAGGAGCCAGTCTGAGGATTTCCCACCAGACTACTAACTTTCATAACTCGGAAATAAAGGCAATTTTAGCATGTCTTGTTATCAATACAGGTAGAATAATCTACTCCATGTGTTATCTGTTATATTATGTGTTATCTGACGGACACGGTCAAATGAACATATAAGAGAGGACATATGAGAACTGTCCCGAGGCGTATGTGGTGTATTAAATGCGATGTCTGTGTAAGGAATTCAGCTGAAATTCTAAATTGGTATTAATGTCCTATATGCTCTTACATTTTATGTGAATCAGTCAAATACACAGTGAACGAAATAATAAAAAGTACATATGTGTATGTAAAAGTTGCTCATTTTACGTTAACTTATTTTTGCGCCATTGATAACCGAAATGCACTTCATCGGAATATGTCTACTGCATTAGCCGCTGAAGATGTGAATTTAGAGGGGGACTCATTATTTCTTTAATTTCATGAGACATAGGCCTATCTTTCACAGTGTAGGCCTACTTTTTCCACTAATGTCTACAAATTTGCAACTAATGTAACACTGAACTACATGAACGGTCAACTTCCAGAAAAACGATCCGCAAGAACAAAACCACAAAAACGATCTGAAAACATATCTGTTAAAGTCTGTACATTCCTCACTGTTTTTTTCCCCACTGGGTAAGTGAGTTACATAACATAGTAAATGCGTTCTTTTTTTCTGTTTCTCCACCCAATGCACTTTGATCCTGCAAAAATGTGGAGAAAATATGGGTCAGCGGGTTAGGAGAGTCTCGAAGTCAGACTTCACCATGCGAACGCCGTGAGATCAACCTAAAAATCTTCAAAACGGCGATGCCTTCGTAACGTTACCTGCTTCTGCCCACAACAATTACATAACCAAGGCAGACTGGGAACTACTGAGTCGCGAACTGAAACCTCTGATTCTGTGACGACAGCAGTAACAAACCCTACAAATGAGGCTGAAACGGGGAGCGGGATTCGAACATTCCTAGCCAACAACATGTTGACCAGTAGAGCAGAGTGATTTTCGGAACCTCGTAGAAACTGTGAAGGTCCCCAACGACGTTCTCACTCTCTCTGGCTCCTGTTTCTCGCTGAACCTGTTACATAACCAGCTTTCATTCCACATTCAACGTAGCGAGCGAGCTAGCTAGCTAGCTGACAGACTGGAAAATATGCGCTTCCGCAGAGGAAATGCGTGAAAAAAAATTAAGAACGCGCAGCGTCCACGTATCGTAATCGGTTTTCATTGCATGTGGCATCGGCAACCTACACTATAATATCAAGTTTATTAAAACATATACATATTTTCCCCCTAACTTGCATTAGCTAGCTCCGTATATGGAGGCTGTCCAGAGGGGGTGTGGTTATACTGTCTGTACTGTAAAACACAGACAGCGCATATTCAGCCATATTTCCTATGAATAAATGAAATCTGAAATTGCCGAGCACACTCTACCGTAAAATAAATCTCCTGGTTTCACTGATCTACCCACTGTCACGCAGCTGTCATCTAGCTAACCACGTTCGCTATTATAGCTGTCAACGACACCAGCCTAACTTACTAGAGATCGGGGAGCCAAGTCATATTTGTGCTGAAATCAAATGCGTCTGAAATAGTATGCTCTTGGACACAGTTATCATTTGTCATTTTGATAATGTGGTCATGCAAAGGGAGTAGGTAACGGGACTTCCAAGCGGCAACCTCGTGAGGTATATCACTTTTTCAAAGTTCACTTCCTCAACCCTGCAGGAATAAACGTTTTTCTAGAGTATAAAATAAAGCAATTTGCAAGCTGGTCGTAAATTGTAGGCTACCATCCCGACAAAGCTTGTTTGAAGAATGCTTATTTAATCCAAAATCTATGACATTATTATAGATAATTCCACTGGGAGTAAATTAATGTGTCTATTAAGTATCCAGCGCGATTGCACCTCTCCAGCTCCACGCCAATGGTTAGACATGCCAATTGTGTCACTCGCTACAGTGGCACTTTCCACGTTAATTGCACAGGCAGCTGTGAAACTTTTGTCTCCGACAGTTGAAAGTGGCCATGAAAACGAACGAATCTGGCAATCTATCTCCAAACGAACGGCTGTCGTCTAAAAATTCTCATTCTAGATGCAACTGCTCCAAAGCGGCGAGACAGCACTTTTAAGTTAGCGAGCCAGGCAGCTAGCTCGCAAGCTATTTTAATTGCACAGCTCCACCAACATTTCACATATTATCATGAAATGTGTGTGGCTTACCTCTGTTAGTGCTGGAACAGCTCTGCCTTCGAACGGGAGCTTGGTGGTCAGCTTTTCGGAGAGTCTCCAGGTTTACCGGGGTGTCCCTGACCGGGGTAGCCGGCTCCGAGGCGCTGTTGCCCGGGTCGCTGGCTGGATCAGGAGGTGACTCCATATTGTGTTTTGGATTACCGTTTTAAATATCGGTATTATTTGACGATAGGTTTCTATGATTTGCAAGCTCCGAGACTTCGTCCGGCTATCTATTTTACAGACAGTGGAACTATGAAACGGGAATGTGCGAGTCTCGGTTGAGGAGGGTGTGTAGTTTGGAATTGTCCACTGGCAGCGCTAGTGAGAGCTACAGTCAAACAACTGAAAAGGGGAAGGTTGTCAATAGCCGAGAGAATAGATGAGTCTCCATGCGGATTATCACCGACGCGGATAGCGTGCTGTTTAGCACAAAATCATCTGAGAATAAAAGTAGAATTTGAGAGCCCGTCTCTTGAACTTGGGTATGCGATACTGTAACGTAAAGGCAATTTCAGCAGGTTTCGTATTGTGCTGCTTCTTATGATGATGGTGATGATGATGATGATGATGACGAGGATGACATGTTATATGCTATATTACTGATAACAACACATGCTGAAAGATTCATACAAGAGTTGCCGAAATATGGGTCATGTAGCTAGTTCGAATCATTTGCTTCATTTTATTTTTTTCTCAAAAATGAAAAATAGTGATGTGTATGCTGTGTGTTATTGTTTTCGGCATACAGAAATGTGTTTATGCTATCATCACTAATATAATAGGTCAAGAGACATTATAGGTGTCTAAGCATTCTGTAACTTGTCTGCCCATGAACACATCACCAACGAAACACTCTTTTAAATGCGTTTCCCAGCATTTTAAACGACTTCTCTTCATTCATATTTTAGGGTTTGTGCTTAACCATGCGTGCATAATTGCCAGCAGTGGAATAATTCATATTGATTCCGAGAAATGCCTCACAAATGTACAAAAGGTAAAGGGATTTCATGTTTGGTATGTTTTGGGGGAAAGCATGAAAAGTGGGTGGATAGATAGATAGATAGATAGATAGATAGATAGATAGATAGATAGATAGATCGTTCAATACATACTGTCGAAAAATTATCATTGTTCAGTTAGCTTCATCGTGAGGTCTGGCATTAGGTGTACAGCTTGGATATTTATTTGCGGTTTAAAGTAAATGTAAGGTGCGAATGTACACGTTCGCCAAACCACAGTACGCACAACCACTTTTTATTCTTTCTTATTGAAAATCGCGTTGCCTTTTAAATACTAACGTTTTAAAATTCTTAGTAGATTAAGTTGGTCTGGAAGTCGACTGTGCTATTTGATCAAAGGTGCCCGGGCGCTTCGCCTCGATCCAAACTTACACTCGGAGAAGTACACTTTTCTCGTTGAGGACTTAAGTGCGAAATGGCAAGTAACTGGTGCCAAGGTCTTATATTTAAACTTGTGGTAGCCTTCTGTCGTGGTGTGGTCGGCGCTTTGCTGTAAAACTGGCTCTGCCGTTCCCGCCCTCTCTGACAGCCCCGTAGCCTGCGGCATAATTGCAAACACCATGCCTTCTGCATGTGATCACTGTGACCCGCCGGTGATGCTCTTAGGCAAATCTCCGCCCCTCGAGCGCCGCACGTGGACTTCAGCATGGCCCTGCAATCGCTCTGCTCTCGCTGCCCGCAGCTGTACGTGCTGAAAACAACATGACAGCTTACTTAAAAAGAAAATTACAATTACAATTTGATAGGATAAGTATGATAGTAATACTACAAACCAGAATAATAGTTTGCTCATTGCAAAAAAGTTAATTGCCTATCCTTACCAAAATTTAAAAAAAAAAAAAACATTTTTAAGACGTCACAACACTAAAAAATCATATTCTAAACTGATTTTTTGGAGTTTAGCACATACAATTTTGAGATTTAAAATTACTTACAGAAGTGTACCAATTCACTAGAAAAAAACAGTTCTCTTTAAATATCAGATTTGGAAATGTTTTATGTAACCCTGATCTACAGTGATTCCCCATTTTGACCAATCTCTTTGATACATTTGTAAGTGAGCCTGAGGTGTGCCTGTTACTCAAGTTAGAAGGATTTAATCCTACTTCATCAAAAATAAACACTTATAAACACTGACATGTTGACATTAAAGTGCCAAATACAGGCATATAACAAAGAAAACTGTTCAGGGATGGTTTTTCTTTCCCATTTCAAAAAAGTACAAGTTTTACTATCTGATGTAACACAGATGTTTCTTTTTTGCTTATGTGACTGCAAGTAAGGCAGCTGCCATTCATCCAAAGAGAACAAAAGTATTGTTTTTTTTTGCCTTGGTGCCTTGATGCTACAAGATTAGGAAGAGGTGGCTTTGAGTCAATCATCTGTCTTCACTGTCATATCAAATTCATTATGGTGAACAATGTTTATGAAGCAAAACTCAAAATTATTACACCTGAAAAATATTAAACCCTGTCATCGAAAATAAATACCTAAACAATCACAGAAAATAAAGGAAATGGTGAGTTTTATGAACACCAGTCAACATATTCTCTATGCAAAACAAAGCGAAAATGAGCAGAGTGAATTGGCAACGTTGGTTTCCAGGCCTTTTTTTGGCTCCTGAGTTTAAAACAAGCCGAGTTTTGTCTTCAGTCAGCTGTTTCTTGAGCTGTCACTTATAAGGCTTCGAGTCTGTGTTTGCACCAATGAGGGCCCACAGCAAAATGGAAGGCAAGATCAAACATTAAGCCACGGCAAGACTTCAAGAGCTCCCTTTCACTGCACATTGTGCAGCTACCTCATTTTCACAATAAGGGATCAAGCTTGACACGCAGAATAACATTTCTTTTATATTGTCTCTTTCAGGGGAAAACAATTGCTGAACACCATCTTGCAAAGATGACAATTATTACTGTTCCAGTCAACAGACTCCCACACTGTAAGGTCAATAATAATCAAGTAAAAATATATACAAACTAAATAAAAATCAAACTAGAATGTTTAAGGTAGTCAACAGACTTTTTTCTGCAGGCTAGATTACTTTTCATTGCAGCCATGTATCATAATAACACAAAAATGTAATTGTACACATGAACAATAATTTCCAATAATGCCCTCTGTGTAAAATCAAAGTGTCTTCAAAATACAACTTCCAGGTTCTAGTACACCAGCTCAGCACAGGATGCAGTGATCACTTACTTATATGTTCAGTTCAAGAAATTCCTTTATGTAACTACACTACATGCCAGTATAAAGAGCTGTATGCTATGGCACATGCTAGTATGCAATCAGATGGCCCTGTTCAGGGCCACCACTAAAAAAATACCATTCACGATAATACTAGTGAAGGGTTAGACTGACTCAGCTGTCAGTCAAAAGAAATCTTCACTGAAAAGTTAGACTACACAACATAACAGCCAGTCAGGTCTCTGAGGACAGTCCACACTCAATTTAATGGTACGCGAGTGATAACACTAGAAAATAAGTGTAAACCAGCATGCATTAGAGCCAGTGTCCCTGCTAGCTACGTAATGGTAGACCAGCTAGCAGCTAGCTCACAAGTACATTCACATTGTAAATCAGGATTTGTGCTCTAATTGATGGTGGCATTTTTATAAATGTCATAAACGCGGATTGTCGTAAACCGGATCATTGAGGCTCAGGGGACTGCTTGCATTGTGTCTGCGTGTTTGACCTTCATGATGCACTAGGAGTCAACCAATATGAATATGAGACATAATTGTGAGTAATATCAGTGGCAGTTTTATTCATCAGAGAGAAAAAAACACATTGTATTTAGTTGTATTCAGCAAAGAAAGGAAAATTACATCAAAACTAATAGTGAATAAAGCTCCCAACAAATACTTTTATCATATTCAAAATGAACTGAATATTGTTTAGTCTATGACAATTCATAAATGACTGAAACTGATCAAGATAACCAGATAGATTTTATTGGCCAACGAAATGTGGTGCTGAGTAGAAGCAGTAATGTAAAATACTGCTATTTCACTGCACACATTTATTGCATTTAATGGGTTTTTCTAACAGTCAGTTTATACACAGGGATTTTAGAGCTTCAGTAATATGACACTTTGTCTTAGTCCAGCACAGTGATCCAGCCTCATTTGAGCACTTTTTCTTAACACTACCTTTAGTGCTAGACACTGCATTTCATGAACTATACCAAATTACAACAACAAAAAGCTGGTTATCACTGATCCATGTTCATTTCTGTTCCTTCATTTTTTTCTTTTTTTGTATTGTTTTAATAATTGCTCTCTGCATTTTTTGTGGTGATTAAATATAATTGTCATTTGTAATCACAATTTTCATTTAATTTAGTCTCCAGAATTATTTGCTTTAGATGGCTTCTTATTTGAATTGAATACACACTCCTTGTGCTGTTTAGCTCTCGCCGCATGATGAATGTACTTTTAGCCTTCCATACACATTCACTGCGCTGTGGCATTTATCAGGAGACATTTTACTTGTAGGTTCACGTGCAAGTAAACTCATGTTACACATATACAGATAAATTGTTTTAAAGTCAAATAAGTATCTACATTGTACATTAGCACATTTACATATTTTTACTATATCTGTTTTCCAAATGGTATTATTAATCTGCTATTATCGTTCTACAACCCATCACAATGTAATCTATACAGGCAATTTACCATTTTCTTTACATTGTGTTAAAAAATACTCTTTAGCTGCTACACCTCTATACAGTGTTTTGGGGTTGGGGTTTGGTAAAGGGTTAAACCCAGGCTAGGGGTAATTTTGAGGTTGGAATGAAAGTTATGGGCTGGGATGCTTTTATTCAGATAATCCATGTCATTATATAAACCACAAATGCGTATTGCACATGAATCATTCTGAAACAAGGCAAAGATACATGCTATTTATTAGTCATACAGTAGTTGCCATTACTCATACACTAGTTGGCACTGTACACTGGCAAATAGTTTTCTTAAATGCAACTGAGGTGAAGTGGGTTTTGCCATTCTTTCTTTCATAGAAACCACTATATTCATGATATTGTGTTAGTATCAGCTTCCTTGAATTAGTTATTCAGATTTCAGGACAAAGCATATTGTGGTTAGATTGAACCTGTACCTTAGTCTGTCAACAGATGGTCACAACTTTATCTGATACTTACCTGACCCCCTGCTTCTCGGTCTGATGTTGATGTTTTGGATGGACCGCTGATAAAATCAGCTGCAATTCAACTAGACCAATACTGCATCCAGTGATTTTACACTATCATTCAGCTCTTTGAGTGTCAGACTCAAAGCAGAGACGTTCAGGCTTGGACATTTGCTATGCTTTGTTAACATGTCCTGTGAAAGTGGAATAATTTAATACTGTGAAATAAATAATTGAGTTCATTTTTACAGGGGGGGTCATGCCCCCACTTCCCCAATCCGTACTGCCAGGGTATCACCATACCCTCTGTCACAGTGCTGCTGTCTTCTCCTTCTGAAATGAGCCTGGACGCCTAATTCATCCGCAAAATAATTAGTGTAACTCATCAGGGATTTATTTACTTCTATCGGATCCTACTAGAGGGCTGACTGTTTCATTGTGCTGAAAGTAGACAGTAATCCACTGGTTTTAATGAAATACATTTCTCATCCTTCAGCTCTTTTTCCTCGGAGAGGCCTTTAGCGTCTGTGATTGAAGCTTTTTTTTTTTCTCAGTTTCCTGCGATGCTCACACCTCACCGCCTCAGTTTGTCCGTTAATTCTCTCTCGGCCACCCACGGCATGTTTCTCAGCCTGCGTAATCAGCTGGAGAGTCAGCAGTTACAGCAGGGCGTGGATGCAGACGGATCAACTTCACACGTTAGTCCCATTCAATAGCCATTCATCCTAAAACATGTTGTGGGGGAGAGGCTGGTTCAGGCAGGGAACTCACTGGGTTGCTAGGTGACAGTAGGTATCATCACTGTCAGCTGATTGCCTTCAATCATCTATGGCCAACTACTGGTATCTTCTCCATTAAGTAAATATTGTCTGTTTAAAACTATTCAGCTATTGGTCAAAATTCTTTTACTTCATATGCTTCCAGCTGTCTCCTCTGCTCTGCCCCAGCCCCCACCTGCTTACTTTCACATGAAAGGGGTGTGGTAGGTACTGGGTACTGTATTGTATGTTGGGTATTGTAGTGTTACCTCCCCAGTAGGGGGCAACCTTAATGGCAGAGACAAAGGCCCAGACTGATATAATCCTGTACTACACTGTTATTTGCATTGTTCACATAAATGTGTGATCATGTTGTGTAATTTGTGATATAATATAATAAACACATGTAATATGTGAAATAACAATGAGCCTAGCTGTCAATGTGGCAATGTGCACACCCTGGAACAGAGAGTGATGCCTGATAAGAATATTCCAAACAATGAATGGTCAAATCCACAAATGGGGCGTGTCTCCAGGCCCTGCAAATACACCAATGCAGTGCAAGGATTACCTTACTAGGCCTGACTCCTCTAGAAGAGATGGCTACAGCACACTGAACAGAGTGGAAGCCAAGAGAAATGCAAGCAGAGGCTGCGAATGGCTTCCGTTTCTTCCATATTGTTGCTACACATACTCAGCCCTGTCAGCAGCAAACCCAGAACGACTGTAATACTCTGTAAAATTCCGTCTTTATAAAAAGCCATGAGGTATTCCACTTTATTTAGGTATAGGTTTCCATATTTGATTAGCGTTACAAGTGGCGAGACCACAAAAATTGCCCGGCTTTTGAATTTAGGTTTGGCACAGCTGGTTATTTCATAACCAGCGCTCACTGGCAGGGAGGCAGGAAAAGGTGTTTAAGGGTGGTGTGGATGACTGCGGGCTTTGGATTCATAGCTTATGGGCTCTGGCATTGCTCAGCTCCTGGCCAGTGCCAGAGTGAAGGGAAAATAAACAGACAACAGACAACCCTATTCAAATTTAAGTGCCAATAAAACAACTGACACATCTGAGATTCAGTGGCAGTTTTTCTTTCTTGGCTATGCAATATCAAAATAGTTATCGACCACTACAAGATACAAAACCATACCTATTAGAAGCGCCTGTTTAGCACAGGTTTAGCTGCTGACATATTTTGTACTTGTCAAACATTTGAATGCCATTACAGCTACAGAAAAGGGATGGTTACAGGTTGTTTTTAAGAGGGTACAGCATTTGCACAAAAAAAATCAGCTCTCCAACTTTCCAAGGAGCGTGTCAGCACCTGGCTTGCTGTGTGAAATGTTCTATTTCTCAGATTACATCTTAATTGGGACAATTTTAACGATCCTTTTCCGATGTCTCCAGGAATGAAAACAGATGTGTGGTGCTCTGCTTGAGCTCATCGGAATCAGAGAGGGAAAAAATGAGTAAAAAAATGACACACTCCTCAAGTGAAATCCCAGCACTAAACATTTGCTGACCTGCAAACGTTTTTGTACACAGTGTATAAAATACAGTTTGCCAGGCCAGTAAGTGTTTTAAATTGCCAACATACTGCCACAGGAAGCACAACATATTGTCATGCACCACGCCACTCTGACCTCAGCTGAAGTGGTTTCCTGTCATTCCATACTATTATTTATTTATTTATTTATTTATTTATCAGGTTAGTTGAAACGGGGTCAAGGGTTGGCCACACGTTTCTTTGATGTGAAGAAGAAACAGCAAAGGCAGTCCCCCCTGCACTCCCAGCATTCTAACTGTCCTTGTCCCTTTAATTTTTCTGTTCCATTCACTCAGACCTAAGACCAGAAACAGTCAAAAGAATTCAATTTCTTTGAGGTTATATTTTGTTCCAGAATATGCATCGTCTGTTAATTGTTACGCTCCGGGAACAAGAAATAACTAATGAGCTTAATCAGTGATGTGCCTGTTATAATTGTGAGTAATTGTTTGTGCACCAAGTATCATTTGCATGCTTCTCATGAAGCTTGGAACGGTCATGTTTAAATGGTTTCACGCGTTCATTTGTTTTCCCCTTAGAAGAGGAACTGTAGCTGAAATGCAGAGTGCTCTTATGGTTGCAATTAAAAGGGAGGATGGGGGGGAGTGATCAAAACAGGCAAAGGTACAAATTAACAGACAGCTGGAGGATTGTCTCAAAAATTAAAGACAAAAATGAAATGCCTGGATTTAATCATGGTCTTTCCAGGAAGCAAATATGAGTGGAATGTAAGACAGCTGAGGGGCTTTCTGGGTACAGTAAGTGCAAGCAGACCACCAATTCCCAAGTTTCTTCATTATCGTGAGGAACAACCAGTCGCAAGTGTGACATTTTGAAATGGTAAAGCAAAGTCTGAAGGGAACAGTAGCATGTAGTCATTTCAAATAAAGGAGGAAAGAACATGCCTTTAGAATGTTTCTTCTCATGACACCTGGACCAGCTTTTGACTGTCTCATTTGACTTGATGAGTGTGTCAGTTTAACTATCCCATCTACAGCCGATTCCTGTTTTACTAATGTGGTAGCATACCTGTATATCTGCATGCTTCAAATAAGCACATAATATTTTATGTACAGGAAATGCATTTGCAAAGGTGCACAGGTTACAAAGGTAACTGTACTTTAGTAATAAAGGAATCAGCAGCTAATGGATGGTTCTTTATTTAAATCTACACACTTCTTTAAGCAAAACTATTCAAAACAGGTCCCCTGTTTTAAGTTTATGGGCCTCCACCTGTGCTGTCAGTGTGTAATAAAACAGTACAAGCCAACACAAAGCATAGTGACCTCCTAAAACTCAGGGTAAAGCTAAATTCATATCAGCTGTCAGAAATTGAGAAAGGTGGTGAAGTGAGTTACAATAAAAATGCAGAACCTGTCATAAAGCAAAATTGTAAGAAATTCAGTTCACATTCTGTCTTTACTTTGTAAAATGTAATGTATGTAATTTTCTAACATAATCATTCAACATCAGTGTTGTTTTTTTGCAGCCTGTGCACATCTCCCTTGTGCAGACAGGAGAATACAAAAACAGATACAAAAACAGGCTGAATCCTTGCCATAAGACAGGCGATGAGTGTTAACCAGGTGAAGCGGCACCGAGAAACGCATAGAGTCCTTGAGAATCTTAACTCTAGGTGCTCGGGCCTCGCTGGAGATCGAGGATGATGCAAGGTTAACAGGAGAGCTCAAGGTTTTCCCTGATTAATCAAGTGGAATCTCCCCGACGACTGGGCCCCCCCTCCTGCCCCTGTTCCACTCTCGGGATGCAGGATGGGGGGGGCCTCTTGATGGTGACTGTGAGAATGGTGCTGACAATGATACACCTCAGAGAACGTATCCTCTAATTCTGTCTCCTAGAGCGTAAGCAGGGCCAACTGTAAACTTGCCGGTGCTTTGCCTCGGTGGGGGAGGGGGGGTTTGGTTTCCCAAGAAACCACTTCTAGAGTAGAAGGAATCTCACACCGTGTTGGGAGGGGCCCAGGTCCCACCCCCCTACTCAGGTCTCTCCCCCTGGGATGTTTCCAGGAAAGCATCACCCTCCTTGACCCCCTGTTATTCACCTCTCTGACCCCCAAGTCTAAACTTAGTTTGTTTTCGGTGTTCATCCTCGGTTGGAAGTGGAGCAAGAGTCTTTACTTTATACCGCCGAGTGAGAGGCAGCACTACAACCCAACCCTCCCGAAAACCTGCACTGAAGCAAGGACAAGTTTGATGCTGCCGGTTTAATTTTTGAGTTATGATGAATTATGCCTGCCGTCTGCGAGAGGAGCAGGAGAAGGATACGGCGCATCTGAGCCGGGCCGCGCTTCACGCCTGCCTGTGTTTAAAAATGATTGATTAAGCTGACACTCACTCAGGAGAGCGCAGACACCCCATTTCTCTTCCTCATTACGTAAGACAATATTTCAAATCGATAGAGCACAAGGGACGACACCAAAGGTACTGGGACATCCTTCAGAGAAAGTTTGAGCGCAAACACCACAAACCAGCCCAACCATGTCTGTTGTGTTCTTCTCTACCTAGATCCTGGTTGTTTGTGTGTAGGCCAAGCATTAATGTCTGTACAAGCCGAGTGCTGCTTTTTAAATGAAAAATAACACAGCAGCAAGGCTGGCTGTTCTCTGCCATGTCTGTGGTTTCTCCCCAATATGCTTCAGAAGCTTCCGTTATTCCAAACACCTTGGCCGGTACTATGGGGAAGTGGAACCCAGGGAAAGCATTTGGTTGGATTTACAGCTCTGAGTATTAACAAATCAGCCTCATAAGGGCCACTGGCTTGTTGTTTGCTTGGTGCACCCAATTAGGTGTGTTTCCCGGGATTCATGTTTAAATAACAAGACTTTGGAAAGAGAGTGAGAATAAGGGGTAGAGCAAGCATGCATCAGTGCATTGATGATTTGGAAATGGCATATGCTCGACCGCTTTACTACTGTGCTAATGGGATGAACTGTCTTGTTTTTTGGCTCAGCCAAACTGAGATACCAGGATACTTTTTATGATGTAGCCTGTTATTACATGCTGAAAGGGAAGCTCCAGCCCTCCTTTCCATTGACAGCAGCACAATTTCTTGTGACAAATCCAGCAGCATAATCCAGAGTAAAATCATGTCATATGAGTTTCCTGAGACATGAAGAGACTGCCTCAAGAACCAAGCCAAAAAGAGCACAAATCCTGCCCTCTGTATTAAGTAAAACCCTTGTTTAAATTGTAACATAAACACAATAGCAACATAGAAAAAGTATGTACTATTTTTTCAGAACAAATATACTGTAGTTTGATTCTGTAACTAAAGTGTATACGGAATATGTGGCGCACTGGATTATCAAAGGCCTCCCCAGTTTTAACTGGATCGATTCATTGATGACCCAGATGAGCCCGTCTCTGAGCGGCAAAGGCTTAATTTTTATGATGGAATACTTCTTTAAGCAGACCTTTATCTGTTGAGAATCGCTGTCTCATTTTTAATTAACGAACCCTCCTGTTTTATTTGAGTGCCCCACTGTTTGGCTCACCGGGTGTCTTTGACGCTCCAGCTGCTACCTCAGAGCTCCGGCATGTGGCGATCTTAACAGGGCCTCTCTGATGCCTCTCCGCACTCACGCTGGCACAACCTGACACGGGGCCATGTCGGTAGCGGGTTCCGCTGCCGCAAAGAACGTACCCCCGCCGGCTCATCTGACCCTACCGAAGTCACAGAGATGTATTGCGTTTCTCCGCGAGCGTCTAACAGGGCAACAAGACGAATTGATCTTTTAATAAAAGGCGCCAACCTGCCTCTTATGTTTAACTGCAGGGGATTAAAGCCAAACCCGGCTGTCCGCAGCCAGCTACCACCGAGAGGATTTTGTGGTTAACCCTTGACCGCATCCCTTCAGAAGCGAAGCCGGTATGATGGGGCATTAGAACGGCTGTTTGAAGCCTTTCATATTGCACTTCTCTGGCACGCTGCCTGAGCAGGGCTGACACTGGCCTTTATTAAACGTGAACGAAGCCGTAAAGAGCTATCAAATCCAGCTTGCTTTTCAGTTTTATTCTCCCTCTTTCTCACTGCTGTAACCCACTGGGGTCTCTGTTGCATGTGACAGGAGGGGATGGACAACGGTCACCTCCCTGTCGCATCGCTGGGATTTTCCTCCAGAGCCATTTGTTAATGTAGCCCTACAAGGCTCATACATCCATCCATGAGGATGCCAGATACAGCAGACATCCATCCAGCGTGGTGATACGGGGCTGGGGCTGCCAGTCACAGCACACATCAATCTGGTGTGGTGATGAGGGTCTGAGGATGCCTGATGCAGCAGACATCAAACCAGTATGGTGATATGGGCCATGGGATGCCAAATACAGCAGACATCAAACCAATATGGTGATATCGGCCAAGGGATGCCAGACACAGCAGACATGAACCCAGCATGGCGATATGGGGCTGGGGATGCCAGATCAAACAGACATCCATTACACATGGTGATATGGGACTGGAAGGCCAGATGCAGTGGGACATGCAGGGTGGGAGGAGGCCAGCCAAGGGGATTTTGCACCATCCTTTTTATTACTCTTTTCCTCAGAAGCACACTTTTGCAGGATATATAGCAATGGGCATGCCCCTTTTGCTAATCTGTCTCACTAATATTTAGGTTTTTCTGTTTGCTAATTGCAAAATAATAACTGTAACATTAGTTGGGAAGAACATTTATGAATTGTTGATGGTCTTCTTAATATCCAAGGGTTTCAGTGTGTGACATAAAAGCATGTTATACTGTACCTAACCTAGGGTAAATTAATCCACACACTTCATTTCCCAGTGTAAGAGACATATTGGATGGGTGTATTTGCTTTGTGCCAATCTGTTTCTATGGTTCTTCCTCTTCCAAACCGCCCTGGTGTCATAAAAATCCAAAGGCTAGAGTGAAACATGCTCATTGGTTGAGAAACAGGGGCCCTTATCAGTCCAAAAAAGCACCGCAACAACCCCTCCTCTGATTTCATGGCAACAGAAGTATGAAACAGCAAACGCTGGCTGCAAACAAAGCCGGCGCGGCTCGGCGTGCTGACAGCTGGAGACAGTTGGCAGGGCGTGCGGAGGCAACGCTGGGGGAGCGCTGTGTGTAAAATTTTAATCGGAGGAAAAGGCAAGACAGGAAGACGAAGTGACACATTCGAGGCGGTTCAAAGTGATTAATGATGCGGGGCGCGATAGGAAAGGGGGAACCTTGGCGTTGGGGGTGCGCGGACAGATTAATGGGGGTCTCTGGAGGACAGCGGGGCCTGCGAAGCCTCCGCTCTCTTTCTGAACCGGCCGGAGACGGGAGGGCCGCTATCGCGTTTCCCACTTGAACCGGGCCGAGGTACAGCAAGAGCCAAACACATACTATGTGGGGAAGATAAAGAGCCGAAAGCTCTCCGATCGCCCTGCCCACCCACAGCCCGAAAGGCGCTTGATTTTTTATGGTGTGGGGGACAATGCTGCCAAACAGCGCCACCTAGTAGCAGTTGGAATTAAGTTTCAAATCACCAGATTCCAGTGACATAATCTGTACCAGTCATTACTGTGAAAAAACCCCAAAGATTATTCAGGAAAAAATCTGGTTCCAATTCTCAAAGCATGCACTCACTGCAGTATGCTGAAACAGTGCTATCCTTAACAGTGGATATATTTCTGTGGATGAAGTTTCATCGAGAAAATGTAAACAGATTTTAAACAAAAACCACTGGAACTTTTTACACATTATTTTTTAGTCATATCACATTAAGGATTGTACCATATTTTCCAAAGACTACACAAACTGGAACAAATTGTAAATATCAACGTCAACTGTTCAGTTGTTTCACAAATTGACAGGTTGCATTCTGTTGTACTATACTGTCTTTTATTGTAAGGACAGTGTAAAACAAGGTTAGGGCAGTTTCTTGTTTTGTTCATTTAGTAGAACTAGGCATTTACAAAATAAAGAAATCCTGGACAAGCGGTGTGTGGTTGAAGTGTGCTGGAGCTGCGAGAAGGGAGTGATTTTCTTGCAGAGGAGTCAGAAGGTGAAAAATGGCGTGGTTATTTGCTCCTGACAGGAGTTAAGCGTCTGTCCCTGAGGTGCAGGTGTTTCCCGTGGGCCCCGAGGTCGGCCTCTCTCCTCCAGCATCGTCTCACCCTGTGAGAGACCGCAGCAGAGCGGCAAACCTACACACACATCGCCGGGCTGGCTTCGCCCGCACAAACAAGCTTGTGCGTGTGTATGTCTGTGTCTGTGTGCGTCTGTATAAGCTTGTGTATATGTGTGTCTGTGTGAGAGAGTGCATGTGGGTGTGTAATAAACAGAGCATGTGTCTGTCCGTGTGTGTGCAGGCGCACGTGTGTATGTGCATCTGTATGTGTGTGAGCATGTGTGTGTGTGTATATGTGCCACTGAGTGAAAGAGTGTATGTGTGTTTGCGTGTGTGCATGCGTGCTTGCGTGCACACGTGTGAGTGTGTGTGAACAGGGACAGCATGATTCCTAGCCGGACTCCTGGAGGTAACAGGCAGACTGAGCGGGGCTTTCCTTCTTGGCTGTGTTCTGTATCAGTAATGGAGATGAGCAAAAAGGCACTGATGAAGGTGTGCCCCTCCCTGCACATCACTCATTCCGCTGGCCTCACTACCAGTTCTCCTCCATAACCTCAGGATCTGCTGCCTGCTTTTTAAACTCATAGCAGAGTCGCATACAGTACAGGCTCCAAGAAGAACTGTCAGCAATGCCATTCAGATAACCTGCTCAATTACATTCTGTCAAACACTTAACCTGTTTTCCACATTAGTAATGCTGAAATAATATTCTGATACATGACGTCAGTAAGTTTGTAACAGTGTTGATACAATGTAATTAGAGGAATAAGGCGCCTACATTAAAATACGCCTCGCTTCTATTACTGTCCTCCAAACAGCACTCTCCCAGAACAGATCAAACCCTCAAAACCATTGTGCTTCCCAGCACAGATGAGTCACAAGGCTAAGCTGAACACAGACAAAAGACTGTCAGGCTGTGTCAGACTGTGCAACAAGAATGTGAGCTAGAATGTGTTGCTAATGCACAAATACTGATATATGCTTGCACACACATACACACAATCATGCACACAACATGCAAACACATACATTCTCAGACATGCCAAGTGTATGGCATCCTACAACTTATTTTTTTACTGCTGATCTGTGTGTTCCTTAACCACTATTATCAAAATCCCCTGCCCCTCCCCACCAGAGAGATCACACCAGGGTGTGTCACACAGCCCTGCTCAGTGATGTTAAACTAAGACTGCTGGAATTACTGCAGCCTCTGAAGACAGTGTGTGTATGTGCGTGTGTGTGTGTGTGTGTGTGTGTGTGTGTGTGTGTGTGTGTGTGTGTGTGTGTGTGTGTGTGTGTGTGTGCAAAGGGTTTTTCCTTTTTTTGCAAATTTAGCCTTTAACTCCACAGTACTGCAAACCATAGAGCTCTAGAAGACAAATGTCAGAACACATGTTGGCAGACTGTGTCTTTGAGATACAGATTCCTTTAATTGGGTGAGTGGGGACTGACTCCAATCCCCAGCACCCTCCCGCCCCTCCCGTCTCTCCTCTGTTTCTACGTGTTAACAAAAGACACAGAGATGAAAAAGACGTGGCCCGCCCATCCCCGTCTCTAGCCATCGCGGCGCAGATGCATTGTGGGTAAGGAGGTACGACGCATCGGCTTCAAGGAGACCTTTATGCAGCTCCCTGTTTTCCGCTCCTCCCCTTTCATCTTTATTTCACGTCTCCTGCCTCTCGCGTGTCGCCCGACGCAGCGCCCCTTCTCTCCGAGCGCTTTATTATTTATCAGCCCGACTCGATGGAGCTGATCGCCTCTCTACGACGCGTGACAGGATCGACTTCGTTCCCGAAGACACGGCCCAGGCAGGGGAAGAGCAAGCTCTCCCAGCATCCACACCACCACGACAGGCCCAGCATGGCCACAATTCCACCCTCTCACAAGGGGTATTAGCACGACAATGGACCAGACTCAAAGAGGGGGAGAGAGAGAGAGAAAGAGAGACAGAAAGAGAGAGCACTTTCCATGGTTGATATCCTTCACAGTATTGTCAAAATTTTTCAAATTTCAAGAAATGGTCTTGAAATTATGGAAATTTGAAATAAAGGGCATAGCGATGACAGTAGTAACCATTATCTTCATTATCATAATAATCATAACAATCATGATAATAACCATAATAAAAACCATAACCATAATATTAAAACTAGTAACAGCAACAACAATGATAATAAATATAATAATCACAAAACCAACTCTCGAACTTGAAGTCCTATGCTTCAGGTGACCCTAGGACATGACACACCCACCTGTATCCCACAGCCAATCACCATCAGTGCCTCTGGTTCAATAATGGACTGTGGAGTGGCATAATGGTAAGGAACAGGACCTATAATGAAAGGGCTATGGGTTTGATTCCCAGGTGGGACACTACTGTTGTACCCTTGGGCAAAGTACTTCAGATAAATATCTAGCTGTATATATGGATAACGTATAAAGTCGTAAGCTATGTAAGTTGTTCTGATTAAGAGCATATGCTATGCAAAACATAATGCAAATGTAATATGGCTCCTCCAATCTCCCTGTTGAAAGAGAGCTGGACATGGTAAAATAATGAGACCTCAGACGAACTCAGGCGGGCAGGGATTCAATATCTGAGCTGTGCATTGGGCCCCCATCCAGCACTGACATATCAATTCATTCCCCTCCACTGTCCCTCCAGTAATTACTTAAGCATGTTATTCTGTCCGCGTGGGTCTCAGAGTGCAAACTTGTGATTAATACAATAAGTCATTGCAAAATATGAAGAGCTCACTACACAATCCTCCGTCTGGCTCATCCAGCAACGGGACCTGTTTCCCACAAGGCGTCACTGTGCACTGTAGCAAATTGAGCTAATTGCGTGAGGGGCTGTCTCAAAATTTCCATCTTAAATCTTTATTTAAAACTCATGCACATGCACTTGATGTTCTCTGTTGCTCTGAATTTGTGATGTCTCACTGTATTGAAAAGGTCCTACTCTGTCCCTAAAGAGAGCTAAAGAAGGTGTGCTTTTTTTGCAAGAACCTATGCTGAAGAGTGAACAGTTTTTATGGGGGACAACAAAGTGTGAGATGAATAAGTTGCGAATGACAGCTGTGCTCCATGGCCTTTGGATTTCAGCCCCATCTCTTTCCTCACGTCTCCTTGCTTTAATTACACAGGAAAGACCCTGCACATTACAATAAGTCATATTATAACATAACATGGTACCAAGTCTTGCTGTTGCTTAACTTAAGTTCTCCCTCACATTCAATCATTTTTTAACTTCCTTCCTCATGACACACTATGGAAGACATTTCATAGGAAAGCTATGTCTTCATCATAATCATCATCATCATCATCATCATCATCATCATCATCATCATCATCATCGTCGTCGTCATCATCATCATCATCATCATCATCATCATCATTATCATCACCATCATTTTTATCATCACCCCTTTGTTAGGGCTTTCTGAGTCCTCCCTGATCATCATTCTGTCTCTACTCTATTTATCCAGAGTACAGCTCTGGTAGCACCTTGTGTTTATGAATGTGACGTTTGATATGATGTTTTGGTTGCCATTGACTGGAACTGAACACCACCTTCCCACAGCCATAATCACAGCAGGTAGATGTGGGTCAGTGCTGTAATGGTGATTCCTTTTTTTACAGCCCTTTAGTTCCATTACCACTTATCTGCAATCAGCAGCAAACAACTGTGAACATCATTTGGTAATTTGCACTGAGTAAATTGGTTGGAGCAAATTATATCCAAGATCCACTTAAGCCTTGTTGCATTAGGTTTTAGTGTGGAAAACACAAAGGGCTGTTTGAAGCTTTTTATCTGACAAAATTTTGATTTTTCACCTGACAGAAAGCATAAAACTATTAAAGCTGACCCTGAGCAATGATTTTCTGTTCATTTACCTTCCTTAATTAGACATTTGCCAATTTGATTAAAAATGTGAAAGCACATTGCTTTGAATAGCACCTTCTTTTCTTTAGCAAGGCACTGAATACCTGTTGAAGCAAAGGAAAGCATTTCAGCATGATGTTACTTAAGATGAACAAATCCATAAATAGATTAGGAGAAAAAAAGAACATTCCCTTGTTTAACTGCAGGAGGTCAAAGTTCAACTTGATGTAGCTTCATAAACAAGGCAAGACATATAATCACAGTCAGAGACAAGCCCTGGAGTATGAAGAAGACATCACTGAATGATAAACTTAACAGCAACAAGTCTAACAAGACTAACCCTGCTGTGTAATAAAACACAGGGTCACACAGCTTGTGTGTCTATTGATTTCACCACAAACATCACTGCACTGCTTCTCAAGTGACCTGCATCAATTAACTGGAATAAAATCAAATGTAAAAAAATAGTCCTGGAAAAGTAAATAAAACGAGCCCAGCCTCTTCGGATGCTTAACAGGTTAATTTATTTCCTTCTGTGCCAGCTTTGTGCGGGGAGGGGAAATAATCAGAAAATATAATCATTTTAAAGGCAGAACCGATTTAAGTCCCCACTGACCAATCAAGATGTCCGTCCTTGTGAGGTTGGCGGTCCTCCAATACGAGGCAGAGCTGTAGCTGATGTGTGTACAGATCTGGGTGTTTTTTTTATTCTTTTCAGATGAAAAGCCAAAGAAAAAAAGCATTTTGGCATGATGCACACTGCTCCTAGAAGCAAGGATCCCACCCTTTAGTGCAACAAAAGCAATGCACATGTGCCATTTTCCATTTAAAAACCCAGCCAAACTGGACCATTTTCTACTTGCATGGCAGGCATGGCTCTGGCCTTCTGAAGACCCTTGCACGGAAACCTTGACTGATGAGTGATTTATGACATGCAATAGGCTTGCGGCAGGGACCAGCTTTTTAATGAAGCTTATATGAACCATTACAACACTCTTTCCACGATGATGGATGAACATGGACGCGCAGTTTGCTCTGCAGTGTGAAAAAGTCACACGGATGTTAGAAAGTGTTAGAAAGCAGGACAAGAGACTTCCCTGGCACAAACACATAAATAAATAAATAATGAAACCGTACCCAGTGTTCTCTCATCTAAACTTTTTTCCACACTGAGCTGTCTCTAAAAAGTTCAAGAAACTCCGGAACTCTCCACCCGTGCCGAAGACTCATATTTTACATCTAAGGACGCCCGGAATCTTTCTCCGGCATCTGCTCCGCTCGCGGCAGGAAGGGAAGAATCCATCACGCCCCCCTTGGGATTTGAATAATCTCCCGGCTGCGGTGTAGCGCGGGGCGGGTGTTGGGCTGTTTGCCGCTGCGTTCCGGAGCTCGCACTGTGTTCCTTTATTTGGCTGCGCGGCCCCCAGCTTCAGGTGTGCTGGTCAGGTGACACTTTCCGCGTCCTCTTTACCAAAGATTTTGCAAGCAAATAGCTGTGACAAAGAATGGGCCCAAAGTGGAGTTTGTTGTATTCCTCGGGGGATAGGGTGTGAGGTCTGGTACACCAGTTGCCAGCGTGCTCTGTTAATGTGATGTTCTTTGCAGGTGTTAGTGTAATAAGCATAATACAGCAGTTTTAGCCTGTTCATGTGATGTTCATCACTTGCATGTGTTTTCGTCATCTCTTCAGAACTGACTGCATTTCTAACTATTCCCCTTACAGAGACATTCTTGCCACATCTGCTCAGAAACCTGTACATCTCCCTGGATTAACTCCTTCTACCAATATATATTTACACCGGAAACTCTCTTGCTCCTTATTCAGTGATTTCCTGCTATTACTGTGTTCTGTGCATGTGGTTCTCCAGGCTCCATGTAGCTTTATCCATTGGTTAAAGTAGTTCTCTCTTATCTGGTCTAAGCTTTCTACCTTCAGATTTTAACCCTGGGTTCTGCTACCAGACTTGTCTTCTCTTTCCCTCTTTTCTCTCATACCTATCTACTCCTGCCCTCCTCTCCCCAATCACTGCTCATACTTGGCCTTTAGAGCACTTATTTCCCTGCTGGCCACTTTTTTAACCTTTCTCTTTGTCTTTGTGTCTTCTGTCTTGTCACCATATCCTGTTTCTAGACTCTCAACACTCCTATCACCAAGGTTACAATTGTAGGAAGAACATTAGGGTGTTTGGACTGCATTGGGCTTATTCTAAAGACTCTTTCTCATGTCCCTTTTTCCTTAGCACATTTATATACTTTACATTTCAGCTCAGATTAAATTAGCTCATTTATATTATTGTTTCAGTGAAAAGGTGATTTGATAAATTACAGAATTATAAGAGTAATAATTGATATGTTCTGAATGGCTGCACTGTGACACCCGGCTGATGTTCAATACGTCATTTCATACAATAACAGCTAGGTTATGGACTGCTTTGGTGGGAACCATGCTTTCAGGGCGATTTCTCAGCTGCGCAGTGATGTCAGGTGTTCCAGCCTCTCACGTCATTGTCCGACAGAGTTAATTAGACTGGAAGTCAAAAGAAGAGGGTTCTAACGAGTTCCTCCAGATTCCATTCCCAGTTCCACCCCGCTCGTTATTTCTGGTTTGCATGCACGTGCAGTCCTGGTTGTAATTTGTGATGCCGGTCGGCTGCATTTGTCTCCCAGGAAGTGCATTAGACAGGATTACATATGCAAATAAAATCTTTGCAGGCACTCAGCTTGTCACTAGAAGCCACATACTGGGGGGATTCATTTATAGAGCAAAACATTAGGGAATATTCAGCGCTAATAATATAGAAATACATTTGTATGTTGTGATTACTATTATACTCCTGATATGATAAAGCGCAGATCTTGAATTTCAGAACCAGGGGACTACTGAGACCTCTCTGATATTGAGTTCTTTTGCTTTTAAGACAAACCATGAAATACATAATGTCTTACATCTTTTACACTCTATGGTTGTAAGCCTTCTTCATAAGCCATCATGTAAAGAAAAACAAATAGACAAACATCAGTCTATTGGAGAGGTCCTACATGATTTATTTTAATGGTAGATGGCATTTTTACACTGTAAGGCATATGGAAGCTAAAACATTTTTATCTGATTTATCCTTTTAGTCTTGTTCTGCTTCTTAACAGGACTGTTCTCCCTGAAACATATCCTTTAAGTCCTGAGTTCAATAGTGACCTTCATACTGGGGATGGTTGGATGACAACTGAGTTCTACCGCCACTTCAGTGGCTGCCTCCTTTCTATTCCTTAAGGATGTTACCTTCAAGTGTTGCTCATACTTCTCAGACAGCTTTTAATGTCTTCAGCCCTGGATTTGTCAATTACAGATGATATTTCTCTGTATTTATTGATTGCTCTTTGAAAATCAAGCCTTGAAAATAAAGTGACGCAAGAAATTTCGTTAAATGTTGTCACGGTTATTTGATAGGAATGTACACGTAACAGTACTTGTATTTTTATACAGTGAACAATTCTATAGCAATCTTCTTATCTATACAAAAGATACATATCCATGCATTGCAACTCTAGAATGTGTGCCTTTTTGAACTTATGCAGAGCCACATACACACACACACACACACACACACACACAAACACACACAGACACACACACATGCATAAACATGTATAAAAACAAAAAAATAGATTTTAATACATGTGACCTTCATGGCCAGGGGGCTCCTGTGAATAGTGAGGGAGACATTATAACGCATACACATGCAGACTGCAGGGAGGAGTCTTTAGTGGAATTATGCAAAGCTGTTTAGCTTTTGGCTGCTTCTTTCAAATTACTATGGGGGGAGGGGAGATGTAGGTGTACATCTTTGAACAAAATTATGTCTACATCTATAAAAGGCATGCTGTTGTATCATTCTGTGTGGGCTCTGGCCAGGGGCTAGAACTCTGGTTCGAGGTAATGGAACAATGATGGCTTCACCTGAGCAGCAGGGGCACAATAACTTGAAGGCTAAGCTGTACATTTTCATTTTTCCTGAAGAAGCAGTTTCTTTCTGACTCCTCACTTTAGAAGCTTCCTGAGGTATAGTGGGCTCCTCTCTCTAGAGGATTCCAGGGGTACAGCAGACACCTCTTTCTAGAAGCTTCCAGGGGTACATTAGACTTCTCGCAATAGAGGCTTTCAGGGGTAGAGTGAACTCCTTGAAAGTCTTCCAATGGTACAGCTGACTCCTCTAGAGGCTTTCAGAGGTACATTAGACTCCTCTCTGGGCTTTTAGGGGTATAGCCTCGGTAGAGGCTTCCAGGGTCACAGAGGGTCATTCTTCTCGCTGACCCCCAGGCGTACTGTATATTGGACACTTGAGTTTGTCAGTCATCAAGGTTTCCCTCGCTGAGGCCCCAAAAATTTTAAATGAACTGCTGTTGATATCAGTATGTTTCTGCATCAGCTTCCCAGTCAGAAAATGTATGTATGAATGTGTGTGCACACATCTGAGCACATGCGTGCGGTTGCCTTCCTTTTGTTATTGTATGCACCCTGCCATAAACAAAACAGCAGTTATTAGTGCAAGCAACATGTACTGATCAGCTGTTGTTGGCTCCTTACTCCCCACTTTTCATACACAGACTCACAGACACACACACACACAAATATAAGCCATGGTTCCTGTTTCCTGTGACCTTCTTCCCAGAGGGAGCAAATGTCACTGCCCAGGAGCTGTGCAAACTGTGTCCCTGTGACTATTGTGTAGCGTGCTGTAATAATGCTGCATATAACATGTGGCACCAAGCTATTCAGCTCTCTTTCACAGTACATATTCTATCACCTTAAAACTGATAAAAAGAAATATAAGCTCAAAGCTTTCAGACCATGAAGTGGTTAACATATTAAGGCAAGAAATAACATTAAACATTGTTACCCAGACAGAGAGAAGTCCCAGGGGACACTGTGAGACATAACAATTTAGCATTAAATAATACATTTTTCTTCCCAACTTCAGCAGTTTAAAAATGTCATATGTAAAGGAAAATATTCCCGCTGTCACTCCTGACCTATTCCACTGACTGGATGGCTGTCATTTAGTCAGATCTATATCATTACGTCTATTAGAAAAAAAGAAACATTTTCTTTTCCATATTGGTGTCATTTATCGCAGATGAATTGCACGAACGCATAACTCGGATCGATGTGGGGGACGCATGGTTTACGGTCTGCTGATGAATGTGTCACGGGTGCGTATTTCTCTCTGTCAAATTTATTTGTTGTTATTATTGATCAAAGCGAGAGGCCCCGCAGCACAGAGCAGAAGTCACCTTGTGCTTCAGGACATCAGTCTTTAGGGGAGCTCCCTCGGCCCAGCTCGTCGGCGCCATTAACGACAACACGCTGAGGTTTACAAAAGGGGTTAAGAATTCATCTTTCAAACTGCAACAGCTTTTTAAATAACCACTTAAGTGCATGGCTCCTGGACTTAAGCGCATGACTCCTGAACTTAAGTGCATGATGCCTAGTCTTAAGCACATAACCACTGGGAGTGAAAAAGGTATCAGGAGAAAATATTGCTTCCTTAAAGGCTTTTTACAAGCAGCAGCTCAGTCACCGCAACTCAAGCACACAGATATTGAAAATTGCATATTTAGTGTGCATGTTTTCATATTTATATTGTTCTGTTCACATTGCTATTGTTGTATATGCCGTTTGCATGATGCTGCAAGTTAACTGTTTAAGTGTAACAATGAAGTATCCATTCAGGAATGCATTGTGATTCATGAGCTGGTACCCCTTAGTTAAAGAAGAATTTGAAATATAATTTATTTTCTTTGCGACCGATTCTCCATGGTAGTTTCATTTTTTAATTCATCATGTGATATATAATGTGTTTAATACATACATAAAATATATTCCTCTTTTAAGCCTTCCTCGCAGCTTCAGTATTATCATAATGGTGAAATCTACCATGGAGAATGAGTCAGGAATGGGGGTCTAAGAGGCTCAGAGTTCTCCAAAGCTTCCTCTGTGCAATCTGGAGGCCAACAATAGGCCACAATTCATAAAGTGGCCACTGCTTTCTTCTGTGGGGTCACTTTTTTATTCAAGCCAAAGACCCAGTCCCGGCTTTTCAAGACAAATACATCACCTGTCCTGCTCCCTCGATGTCCCTAGGCTCCCTTAAAAACCAACTTTTTGTCATGACAACTCAGACAATCACCACACACTCCACGTCGCACGCCCACGCCACAATCTCACAACAGAAGGAGACGCAGAGCGTGGACCATCACTGAAAGAAATCGAAAAATTTAAATAAATAAACAATGAATACATAAAATAAATAAATAAGATCTTACAATTCTTCCCAGTGAAGGGGGTGGGTTGAGCTGATTCACCTCATCCATCGCTGGTGTGTGGCACCCGCCTGGGTGATGCACAGCAGCCATTTTGCAGCAGAAATTGGCAGGTGATGTGACAGGAGACAAACAAAGCTGGGAGAAAGTCACGTGACCACAGCGGGGGAGCTGTATATGGAAGACACCACTGACTTTAAAGGAATGACTCTAAAATCTTAAAATGTCCTTTTTTCTATACAGTGCATCCAACCCAAATATCTTTTGCTTTTGGAAGACCTGTGACAGACAGAATTCGGCTTGATGGAAATTTCACACCTCTTTTATTTTATTTATTTATTTTTTTTACCATAGCATGATAAGGAATTTAGAAATCGTCATGCCAACACACGGGAGTACAACATTTTTATTATTTCTCAGCCACTGTGTTATGTTCTGTTTCAAAATACCTGCAAAAAACCTTTCAGAGAAGACGGTCATATTTGTGATAAATCATTCTGTTAGTAACAACATCATACAATATTTTTATTTTTAGCTGCAAAAACAATAAGGGGATTTCCATAAGCAAATATCTTATTTTTTGCACTTTTTGGATCTGAAGTCACCTGAGTGGATGTCACATGACCCTGTATTTTTAAGGTGTGTAAAGCTAAGGGATTAATTAGCTAGTCTGGGTATTTCACACAGGACAGGGGAGAGCGTGGTTGGCTGCTGGGACGCACGCTGGAAGCAGGCCAGCGTTACTGGAGAATAAATCACCCAAACCTCAATGACAGACAGAACCCACCACAGCGCCTGTCTCGAGCACTCCTGCCCCCTGTCTCCCTCTAATCTGGCCGGGCCCATCTTTAACGCTTGCCCTAATATTCCACCGTGCGTCGCTGGGATTACACTGAGGTTGGATTATCACACCTCCTCGTCTGAAGCAACTCTCACAGCCTGTATTTTTATATACCATACATTTATACAGCTGGATAATTACTGAAACAGCTCAGGTTAAAAGTTGTGATCAAGCCTCCTGCAGCTGTGCCATACCTGGGAATCAAACCTGCAACCTACTAGTCACATGCTCAGTTCCTTCATCACCATGGCAATGGGTTTCCATAGATGTGATGTGACATGCAGGCAGCTACGGACCATGCAAAATATAACCGAGCACCAATTCAGCCACAAAGAACCTTCAACAGGAAAAAAGGTATTAAAAATGACAAACAGCAACCTTCACAGCAACTGTGGGAAATTCTGAGCAAGCTAATTAAAAAGGCATTCCTACAGTAAATGTTGTACGTGGGGCCATTCCAGTACATGTGCTTCATTACTGCTACTACCTGTCGCTTCATTTTCGCTGTGGTTAAAGACCACAGTAAATATAGAGCAATAAAGAGCAATAAAGAGCAATTACCTTTGATAGAAAAGTAATCAGTAAAGGGAAGGAAATTATCCCTGCAGCAGAAATGAGGGACAGGGCTGATGAGGGAGAGAGAGACATTTGAAAGGACTGGAAGCAGCAGCATTGTGGCACATAGTGTGTGTTTTGCAGATGTATTCCTGGTGTGAGAAGCAGGGAGAGAAGTAAACATGTAGATTCGGGGGGGTGGTGGGGGGGGGGGTTCTTCATTTGATCACCCATCAGGTGTCAGCACGGTCTTACATTTCGCAGAAACAGGAAGGGGTGCATTACTTCTGCATGTGCTCAGCGCATGCCTTCAAACGTCCTGCCACTGCTCGTGCGAATGTCAATTTCATTTCACCGCGCACAGCAGTCAGGTGGATGCTCTGTTCAACAGCACTGTCCTCCCTCCTTACAATATGCACAGCGCAGGCAATCCGGCTTCCTGTTTAATGCACTCTAAATGAAGCGTGTTCCACACTGTCTCTGTTCAAATCTGCACCATTTAGGAGGGGAGTTCGCTCTGACGAGAAAAAAGGAAGCAGAAGGAGGAAATTAAGTCTCACTCCGCTCTGTAAAGATGGTAAATGCTGGTGCTCCTGCTGCATCAGACTCCTCATCGCATTGCCGTTATGAAAAATAGTTTGCTATTTTGGAACCCCCTGGCAGCCGTACTGAATCACCAAGGACCCAGAGCTCATTTGTCTTTTGTCAGAAATAAAGCCAAACTCACGGCATCTCTCCAGGCCGCTAAAGGATGAGGAGGAACGCGAGGAGGTAAAAATAACCCTCGGCAGCTCAGGTGACTACACAGGTAAGTCACTTTAGGAGTATTGAGTGGCGTTTTTAAAGTGGAGCTTCGGCGGGATAACGGCAAAAGTAGCGTAAGCCCTTTGGGTTCCACAGCCTCCTCATCTGCTCAGTGTATGTCTATTAACACCCAAACTGTACCAAAGGCGACTGATACATTCAACAAAAATATCGTGGCATTGACATTCCTCTGATTCTAAAAAGCATTTTACCACTATGTGCTACTTTAAGCCAGTATTCCATATAAAGAGTGCATTTTACAGTAGAACTGCATAACACTTACATGTACTGTACATACACACATGCAGGACAGATTGTGCATTTTTATGGACCTCATAGGGAACATACTCCTTAGCACTGTGCATAAAGTGCTGAGGTAATAAAAATGTCATGATTATATCAATAAAGATCATTTACAGATTTTGAATGGGGTTGTACCTGTAACTATTGCACAGGGTACATGGAAATATGAGCATATACATGTAAAGCAAATGATGAATTATTTGTTGAGTATTGCAGCACTCTTGCATAACTTGCAGAAATGAATACTCTACAGCAAATTATTGTGATTCTGTTCATGCTGCACCCTATGGGTACTGCATGGTAATGTAGAGGAACATACTTTGGACCTCTGTGTCACACTTATGACAAATTTCCTCTAATTCCTTATCTACCCACAAAATTACCTATATTGCACAACATGTTTTTGACCTGTTTACTCTTTGTGCTCATGGCAATAAATAAACAGACAGAAATTCCGTGAATGGTTTTCGCCTCACTTTGTGACTTCAGACGCCCAAGTCAATTGAAATTGAAATGCTGAAGCAGTTAGGTTGTTACGTAAGCCGTCAGAGAGAGGCCCCCTACAGGGATACAATCTTGGCGTCAGAGACCTGTGTGACTGCCGCAATGCCCCCTGCTGGGCTCTATTGTATGTTGAACCAGTTCAGCTTGTAGTTACCTTGGTCGCACGATCACGTCACATGACCATCACTCCCAGGCCTAGGAACATAACAGCTGCATTCTGTTTAGGTGAGCACCATCAACAGGGCATCACGCCTGTCTTTGCATTTGTTTGGTTCTGGTTTGTGTCACTGTGCAGAAAGTACTCCCAGTTCTGTGTGGCACAGCCTGTGTAAGAAAATAAGAGGTGTAACCATAAATAAGCCATTCAGTAGAGTATACCTAGCACAGTGTCAGGCCTGGCCTTGCGCAATCCAAGTGTCTCTGCTACCACTAGAAAGCCCCATAAGTTATTCCATGCTTGAATAAATACTTTAAATACCAAAATTCCTGGTGTCAGTTTGGTATTCTCCTTTGACTCATTTCCACCTACAGTATGCCCACATGTTCTGCTGACAAAGCTCAGCTTCAAATAGCCTCCGTGGTCATTCCACATGGCATTAGCTTCATCCTGGAACTGCTGTAGAGTGTGCACCATGCTGCAGCTGACAGACGACCCAGCAATAGCCCAGCGACGTTCTGGTGACATGGATTTAGCCTCAAGTCCACCTCTTGACATCTGGTGTGTTGAACGCTTCTCTGTGCATGATGTAACTTGGTAGTTGGCTGATTCCTGGAAGGACCCAAAACCACCAGAGGAAAGACCTGGATCTGAACAGCACTAATGAGAAACGGACACACCAGGTCACAAACAGAGATAATTAGATAATGCAGCTGTTGTGCGTCTGTTACGCTGGAAGTAAGGCTGGACAACAGCGTCTGCTACATGAATGTAATGTAATGTACAATAAGTGCAGCCAGGATGGCCAGTTTGTTCGTCACACACACCCTGACAGCTTATTATTCCTGAGTCCTTCATGACACTTTGATGGTAAAACATGGACTTCCTTTGTGAGGTCAAAGTACACTCATGGGGACAGGGGTTTTAGTCATTCTTTTCAGATGCCCTGCCCCGTCGCCATAGAAACCGCGCCTGCTTTGTGCTTTCCTCCAGTCCAGCTGTTAATAACTGACAACACAGCGCATCTGTTGCAGCTTAGCATCTGTTCGATAGCTCAAATTTACGAGCTGGTGTACCAAAACAGATAAAGTGGATTTGCTCTCAAAGTTAATCTTTAGTTGTCATTAGACAACCAGAGGGATATTTTTCACTTTTCTCCCCCCACTAATGTACTGGATAAGATCTTTTTTTCCTGTTACCTTACTGTATATAACTGTAAGGCGCTCCATTAGGATGTGTCTGCCTCAGATCAAGCACAGTTTGATCACACCTCATTGCTTCCTCCACTATAACTCTGGGTGCTTTCTCTTCTGTTGCCGAAGCATCCTCGCTTCCTTTCAAGTTGTATCTGCTTTAAATTAGTGTGTGCGCTGTTATTATGAAAAGCACTCCACCAAGCACTCTGTGACACTTCCTTTGATAACAGCTCTATAACCCACAGAATTTGATTGATGGGTTGATTTTTTATTTTCTTGTCAGTGCAGAAGGAAAATGATGTTTGGCACCCAAGTACAGACTTCTACCAAAAAAGGTGCTAATGTCCATCACTTCCCTTTCTGTACTCACAGAGCATTGTCCTCAAGAATAGCAACAGGGATCTGGTCTGTATCAACAAAGCAATGAGAACCTCCCTTCATCAATGTGGACAGAGAAAACACTTCATTCTTCCATCCACAGAACAGAGCTTATCTCAGAATAAAATGTGGTGTCTAAGGTTCAAATACACAATATATGCACTAGCACTCTATGTGATTTTGTTTGCTCTCTGCCATTGCATCTTTCCAACCTGTTTTATTCTCTGTTGTGCCTTTGTACTGGCATTTCATTTTGCTTCTGAATTGTGTTCAGTGGCGCCATCCTCAGCACCATTCTTTTGCAATGTTGTTGGATGAGGTTATATGTTAAAAGCAAATTTGAATAATGCATTGATTGTCAGCTGTACCGTCTTAACGCTGCATGCAGTGATAATTAGGTTTCATGTTTTCTGCGTGGGCCATTTCCATACAGTGTGCAATAAAGTCTCTGTAAGTGAATGAGAGCTGTCCCTGAAAAAAAATTCAATACAACAATGTTGTCAAGCAGCTCACATCACAAATAAGATTTTAATAGTTCAAAAAAAAAAAGGAAAAAAACATCTTAAACGAAGGGAAGGGGCTTCTGCAGCATGGCGATACTGTATGCACACCGAGCTTCCCTCTGAAAGTGATGCTGATTTGCCATTAAATTGGCCGCTCGAGCTACAACTCCATCAGCGAGAGCGCCGGCCAGCCAGAACCGGGAGAGACATATGCTAAGTTTATCTTCGGCAAATAGGTAAGTGGCACTTTAATATGCGCCTGCCCTAGCGGTCTCCTCTCCTCGGAACGGACGTGTTCGAGGTTTTCTTCGCTGCGGGGCGAAGCGCCGTAATAGAATCCCAGCCCGGCTCCGGCTCGGCCGATCTGAAGGCAGGTCGCGTGCACCTTCGCCGAGTCGATGCTGGGGTTCATTTGCACGGGCTGCTTTGCATTCCCTTTGTACTCTCCGACGGGGGGGGCGCAGAATCTCAAACCAAGCTCAAATAATAATAAAAGCTTAGTCTGCCGTCCCCTGTGGAGCACCGCGACCCACCCCCTCTGCAGAAGAGAGATCAACCTCTAACCTCTACCTCAACATTTTCTCACAATGACTTGGCCGTTACAGGCAGTCAGAACAGGAGAGTTTCACTTATAAAGTCCGTCTTCAGATGGCCTGTTCTTGAACCCTCTAAGGAAGTAGGCAATTGATGACCTTTTACAGTGCAGTAATGAAGATAACTTCATATTTCCAACTTCAATACAAATCAGCTTGTACTGACCCTGGACATAACCATGTATTTGTCTTGTAATGTGTTTTGTAATTTGTCCAAACTGCAGATCCACAGACAGCCTCCATGCAGTGTTGATTCAAAAGTAATAAAAATGAGAAAAAACCTTATAAGAACATATGGTTTTAAGATAGAAGGTGACTACATTACTGCCTACATAATCTCCCAGCAGCTATATATAAAAAATGGATTGCATTTTTTTAAGTGCAATAAGCAATGATATCGGTCATGGTCATGGATATTCACTGGGGTCTCTTTGTATGTCTCTCCCATAATTAAGTTATGGCTCTGTATGAATTTAATGAGCAAGACAGAATACACCTACAGCAACAATGCTTAATGAATGAGATAGCTAATCACATGCCGTTTACATTGGCTTTAAATATCCCTGTGATCAAAAGCCTGGGTACAGCTCTCTGATATTAATAACAAGTGATTAATGCATAGATAAACATGGCTAAGGAAAAGGAATATTCATTAAAAAAAAGAAATATCACAGGATATATTCTAATAATATGTTTGGCCATCTTGATGCTGAAGCAAATCAAGCCAAATATATCCATCACAAAATATCCAGAAGTAGGTTCAATCAAATATTGTCCTTAAAGACAGGGGAAGTGGATAGTCCTATTTGAAGGGATTGGTGATGTACTCACATTATGAGTTAGCTGCTTAGCTAATGCCCTTCTCCTGGGTGATTTATATTGCTCACATTTCCATTTACACAGCTGGATATTTGATGAAACGATTCACATTAAGCACCTTGCTCAAGGGTACAATGACAGAGCTGAATCAGGAGTTCAAACAGGAAATCTTCTGGTTACAAGTTAAATTAGGTGAGACCAGACGTCTGCCGTGAACAGACTCTCCTTTGACCTTATCTGTGGTTTTCGTCATGTTGGTTTTGGGTCACAACTTTCTTCCCTGCAAATATCTTCTCATGCCAAATGTTTTTGGGCAGCTATAAACCAGACCATATAGCTCTTCTATATTTTTTTAGCAGGTACCTGGGAAATTAATGGATGTGCATGTTTCCCGTGTTCCTGTACAAGTCAAATTAGACCACAGGGAATTCAGCACCCACTCAGGTGCTGGAGAAATAACTGCTTCTCTCCATGACAGGGAAAAAAAGAAACATTCAGGAAATGTATGGGCTAAAAATGGACATGCTAATTTCATAAGCCCATTAAGAAGAACAAGTGTGAATCCTTCATGCGCAAACCAGGACTGCATTCAATAGAGCTGAGCTGCAGCAGTGACTTTGGCTCTTTCCAAGTGGTTTGCCATAGCGCAAGCAGCTCCATGTACTGACAAGAACTTAAGTTCACAGACAGAGGTCACAGAGTCCGCATACTCATTACAAAAGCCAATAAATTATTTTAAGTTGTGCTTTAATGAATCTCACAAAACCAGAGTAATTACAAAAGCCCTCCTCAAGCTATTTGCAGATTTATATTAGGTGACTGGCATTTTAGTTTTAAAAGTTAATATCTAGCAAGCCTATGCAAAATTCCCTATGAACCTCTTTATATACCACACAGTAGCAAAACAATGCCACATAAACAGTGTATGAAGACGAAATGCAGTCAGCGTCCGATCATCCATCTGTGGATTATATGGTTTGCAGATTATCCCTGTTGGTGGTCGTCACCCACACCACATGCTGATGGCAAGAGTGAGGGGTCAGTCTAACACTCACTGGGCGCCCACACAGGCACATTATCAAGAGGAAAGGTATTAAATTATGCTATCATAAAAATGGCAAGATAAAATACAGCCAAATATCCCGAGGCAATAGTTTCATAAATGTTTAGGATTAAATTCCACCACAAAGTGCATTACATTCCGGAACTATGGCAGATGGGAGGATGAAATCTGCCCGTTGGTCCATGTGACAAAGGGAGTGGACCATCGATCCCAATGCCTGGCTGAAAGAAATTTCACTTCCTGATCCATTATAAGACAAATACATGCACTGCACACAAACTCAATCCAGGCACTATGCATGCCATGGCAAAAAAATCTTATAAGGGCAAATGGTGCAGATATTATTGTTATAGCAATATATGCCCTGCCAATCATCCTTAAACATGCAGTGCAGACTATATGGATGCGATTTGTTGGTTGCTGCTCTTTTTTTGGATGGCAGATTCCCAGCCTGAAATGTGCGGTGATTAGTGAGTGGCCTCATGGGTTATTCTCAGCTCTTCTCGATTGCTGCTTCATCATCCGTCAACAAGGTGCAAATCAAGCCAGTCTTTTAATGCACAATTTACTCAGCTGGTTACAATTATCTCTTCGCTGTTGATTTTGTGATTCCAGTCATTACAGGTATGATTTAAAATGATATCTGCCACCATGATGACTGACAGCAATTGCAAACAGCGAAGGAGAAGCATGAATAGCACATTTATCAGGAGTTGAATTTAGAGCAGTATTTTCTGTTCTTAATACCGTAATTCTACTGCTACTGTTATATAATAGAAATAATAATTAGAAGAATTATGTTTGATTAAAATTAGTTAAAATCACATCCAAATGTTTCAGTTTCTATCAAATTCCTTTGGAATTCATCAAATATGCAAAGAAATATTAAAAATCCATCCAGCAGCCTTTTTTCTGATATTAAATAGATGTGAAAAAAAATGTAAAACAGCATCTCTCTAGCAGCCACTGCGCATTGGACAGAGGCCCAAATTGCGTTTTTAATTAGAGGTTCTGGTGGCAGAGAATGGATGGCTTATCAGGTCATAAACAAGTGTGTTACCAGCGGGCCTCTGAGAAGCCCTTTTGAAAATCATTCTCGGGCACTTAACACCACCAGCCAGGGAGATGGGGGGGCGGCTCAACGGGATGCAAGATTAAAATTCGTGTGGAGGCAAAAGACTGCAGCTGTGTAATTTGAACAATTACACAATCATCAGAAGAACACTACAACAAGAAGACGAGGGCTTTTGAAAATTACAAGGAGGCAGCCTGTGAAATCTGCCGCAAAGAGAAACAGGCCAACAATACCAACAATTATAGTGCAGAATCTGATCTGATTACTTAAGTTAGTACAACTGATTATTACAAGTATACAAATTAATCATATTTATATAAAATATGATTTATATATAAAATGATGTAAAATTATATATGCATGATAAAGTCACCCCTGAAGAAGATGCCTAATGACTATTTTTTAAATATAATTACAGTATTAAAAGATTATATTGTGAGCTTGTATGTACAGTACAAATATAATCTGATGAAGACGTGTTTTTCAGGTCCATGTGCTTCTTCCGTTCAATACTTATGTTTTCGCTGTACAGATAATGTTGATTCAGGTCTCTGGCATAGAAAAAATACCACATAACATGAGTTCAGGGTTCTTTACTCTAAGTTTTGTTCCCAGCATGTGCAGTGTGTTTAATATTCATAGATGAGAGCGTCTCTGAATAAAGACTTCATATTTTCCAAGCTCATTTCCATTCTTGTTGAAGTACAGCAGTAAGATAGTGGCCGCAGTGCTGCATGACACAGGATTGTTTGTGTTTGCAAAATATTTGTTTGAATTCCCTATTGTCTCACCACCAGGTTTTCAATTCCTCCAGCTAAATATGAGTCTGATATTCAGGCATGTAAAACTGAAATGTTTCTGTATGAAAGGGCAGGATTAAGGATGGTCCCTTTCATCTTGGAAGTACTTATCTGACACTCTTCTGGATCCAAGCTTCTTTTTGAACAATGCTGAGGCCTTCCTTAAATGAAAACCATTAAATACACAATTTGTCCTTCCTACAGCTGCACAAATATTCCACATAGCTTGCACACAAAGCAGTGAACCTGGTATCAGAGAAAGGATGTCTTTGCCACATTCAGTCTCGAGGCTAAGTTCAGTGTTTGTAGGTAGGAAGGATGGGAGATATTGCCAATGGTGGAAGTAGCTCCTGTGATATGATGAAAAGATCAGGCTCCATTACTAATTCCCAGCTATTCTACCTATAATACTTATTCTTACATTCAAGACAGGTATAAATGATCAGCTCTTGGAAATTATTAGGACAGGTAGTATATGAATTAGTTATCAGATACAAAGTGCAGTGCATTGGCTGATGTGTCATTGTGAAACGGCCAGTGGGATATTCCTACTTCTCAGCCTCTCTGATCCCTGAATCACATAAAAATAGCCATCTGCCAGCAACGCAAGAATAGAACAGGAACATAATAAACAACAGCAAGGAGCAGAACACAAACACTAATGCAGCACATTTAAAGCTATGTAGTGATAGAATGTGTTTTATTTCTGTGCATTTAAGAGCTGTTGCCATGACCTGCACTGATGCAATATTGGGGAGAGTTGACTCAAAAAAGGTGAAATTAAATTTCATGTAAACTATTATTCCCTCCTTGTAGAAAGAGCTTACCTCAGACACAACAGAACCATAAGGTCTTTAAAAGTCCACTGGCACAGGGATCAGAATATTCAGCCAAGCAGGTAGTGAGCTGAATCCCTACCTGATGGCCCCACCCCTGTGGGAGGTGGGTGTAGACACCTGGCTCAGGGCTGCAGTGCTGACAGGTGAGATTGCAGCTCATCCAGGTGCTTCGCCATCTGGACCAAGGCACATGGGCTACCGTGGTAACAGAACACAGTTAACCTTAGCAACCACAGAAACAGTGCAGGACACCTCTACTTCAGTGGCAGAAGATTACAGTCTACCTGAGCTACAGCAGAAAAAGACTGTGTTACGCATGCAGTGATGACAATAAATTTTATTCCACTTCACTCAAACTGTATAAACATTCAACCTATTTACTTCAGTCCTGTTTCATACAGATCAGTATTTAAAATATACATCAACTCTTACATATATTATGATACATATACTGATACATAACTGATACATATACAGTATTATAGGATCTCAAATTATTTTGGATGAAGCAAAATATGATATCACAAATTAAAAACAGCAAAGCAGCTTACATGAGCTTCATTGACCGGAAATGATTTGTGGCTTTGGTTCAAAGCCAATTTGGAAAGATTCTCACACATGCATGGATACGCACCAAAGCAGGCAAATGCTAACAAAATACAACCGCATGTACTCAGGGGATGTATTCACCTCACACATCCACTGGGCACCACATAAAGCATGGGACATAGAATCCGAAGGATCAGTGAGCAATACAACCAATCAGAATACAGTACTGGCACTGCATCATTATGAAACATCACAGCACATTAAAATATATATACAATATATATTTCTTTAAAAATCTGAGTAAATAGATCTGGTCAGTGTCAGTGGGTCAACATACACTTTGTAATTAAAAATAGGTCACAGTGCTACATGACAAAAAACAAAGATGTATTCAGTTTTGGGATAGGTTCGATAGAGGTTCCATAGATGAAGGATATCCTTCTCCACAAGGCTGCATGCATGGGACTTCTGCAAGACCCCCAAGTAGCAGATGCATGCTGGGACCCTGTGCAGGACACAAAGCCCGGAGACTGTGCAGGCAGCTGCAGCTGCGTTCTGAGCTGCGCTGCCCGCCAAATGCTCTTCCATGCAAACAGCCCATTTCCATTTCAAACTGAGGAAAACCTCAAAGCTAAGCTGATGCTGTGCAGCAAGGAGTACTGCAATAAAATGCTGCATGCTTGATGGCTGTCGTGCAGCGTAAAGGGGGGGAGACGGGAGACCAAATAGGGAGACCAAATCACGATGGTGCAGTTTGTGACTCATTCCATGGTATACACCGGTGCTTCTTCAGTTACACTGTAATTCCCAGTGCTAGGAAACAGGTGGCTTACATTCAGCTTCTTATTCTTGGCTACCAAATTCAGACGCTGCACTGGGAAACTTTCTGTGTACAACAGATCTCTTTAGTTTCAAATATCAGATTCAATTCCAGAACAAGAAATTTAGTGCTGCATTGTACTGTCCATCTCTACTACCAAGTTGTAAACACCTCCCTACCACCAAATTGTAAAAGCCTCCATGTCTTGTTTTGCATCTTTAAAGACGGCAGTGAAATTAACCTCAATCTTTGGCTATTTTCAATTAACAGCATTCAATTCAGAAAGCAGCCAATAAGAGATGAATGTTATACAGACAGGCCAGGTCAAAATACTGTAACAGTCTCCAGAGATGACAAAGTCTGTTTATTTAAAGACGAGACTTATTTCCCTACCAGCCAGCCCTGGGTCCTGGGTTTTAGATTCATTTCTGCTGAGTGAAACCCCTGTGGTATTTTCCTAAAGTTTAAAAACCTTTCTCTAAATGGCCTTTGCTTTGTGCAGCTGGTAGACTGCTACCGTAGATGAATACCCTCCAGAGGGCGGTAAATCCCAATAAAGGTTCCTCCGCCGCTCCGCGAATGAGCGTACGAAAGAGTCACCGCGCTATTGGAGAGGAGGCGTTACTGCCATTTCCCATTTCCATCCCCGCCGCTCCCATTCCTCTGTCGGCTAAAATGCCCTGGTGTTGACACAAACCAGGCTTTTAAAAAAATTGCTGTGACATAAAGTAGAAGCACGTATGAAATCCCCCCACAATAAAGGCAGAATATTAGTCAGTGTGTATGTGGATCATCTGAGCTAAGCCGATCCAGCTCCCGACATGGCTGATAAGTATATTTAGCTCTTACAAACACACGTCACCTTAAAAATGCTTTGTTTGGCATGTCCCGTTTTATGTTTGAAACATAAGCAATTACACATAAGGATCTAAAAAAAAACCTTCATTTAAATACTAAGGACATCCACGATACATGTCCCAATTTTCTATTTCTTCTTTACAAAATGAATAAATTATACCCCCTGGTGTTTTCAGCATCTGAGAGGTCAGACACAAGATACTTGCAGATCGGACATGGGGAGTCTTAACTAATCTGAGTCATCACTGTTTCATTAGATTAAAAAATAATTTGCCAATTTCTACTTTTTGGCATTTGGCAGTATTTTCTTAGGTCTATGAATACAGACCATTGTGGATGAATGAAGAAAGCAGGTCAGTAAATCTACAACATGGCTTAATTGGCAACTCGGCACATGGCTTTAAAGTGTAAGCCCAGTCAAAAAACAAAATTTGACATTTTATAGTATGTATCAAGCGCTTGCCTGCACAATTAACCATTGTGATCCTCATCCTGTTAGCCTAGGACCTGACTCTGCTCCTTCAGTTGGTGACAGTCTGGCCTTACCAGCATCCAGAGCTTTTCATCAGAGTGAATGGAGAATCACAAAGCCCCTGTCCACAAAGGCTGCTTTTCTCTGCTGATAGCTCTCTGATCATTCAAAGACCCCAAGGATCATGTGGAATAACTTCTTGTGAGTTTATGAGTGAGAGGTTTATGCCTGATGTCAGTGCTGAAGACCTATCTGAAAAAACCCTGCTGCAGCACTGTCAGAATGTAGTCACAGGGTCCTAGGAGTGTCTATACATGACTACGGAATTGAAAAACAGCAACATGACTGGAGAGCCATTACAACTTGAGGGTAGGTCCAGGTGATGATCAGAAACACAGAAAAATGCAAGCCCTGTTAAATATATATGTATTTGGTGCTGGACATGATAAAAAGAAGGCTGTGAAAATAACACAGTATATGGAACACCGATGAGGCTGGTAACATAGAGACCCTGTGGCAACCCTATTCAGGACAGCCTCCTCCCCTACAATGACAGACTGTCTTTGTGTAGAAAGAAGCGTTATATATTGCAGAGTTCACAGGAACAATATTTGAACAGTCTATTTAAACACCCTGCGGCCAGAGCAGTAGGCCACGGAGCAGTTGCTGGGAATGGGCAATGAGGCCTTGGGTGAAGATCTCAGCCTGTTTGCTGTGTTTTTTTGTAATTAGTTGCCAGCTAAGCTTTGAGTTATTGGTGGAGAGCTATTGATAATTAATTGCATCATCTGTTTCCTCTCGGATGCAAGCCCAAAAAGTTCTCTGACAGCACCCCCACTCAGAAAATAGTGGTATGATCCCAGTAAGCCTACCCCTGGGCTCCCAAAAAGGGCAATACTATTATACAAGGCTGGTTGGGAAGCGCCGCTCAGTAATATCAGGCAGCAGCATGCATACCCCTGAACCAAACCTGGCTAGCTGTGTGCTCAGACAGACACGAGGTCATGTCCATGTGCATTTGATTTTACCAGTTTCTCAGTGCCACGCCTTTCAAAATGAATACAGTATGAATGAACGATGAAAGGAACAGACCTTCACTGCACTGACACAAATCATCGCTCTCTGTTCCTGTGTGAGTGTGTGTGTGTGCGCGAGGGGACGTCTGGGGCAATATGGAGGCATCAATACTGCATGACGTCCCTCTGGCTTTGCCTCTGCTGTCTGTTAGCTTCCCAGCTCCAGCAGTACGCTCACTCCCTGCTCACACTGCATCCTCCCTGTGCCTTGTCAAATTCTCCAGACACCATCACCTTGCCCCCTCCACCCAGCCCTTCACAAACTCCATTCTCCCCTCCCCCAAACCCAATCAGCACTTGACTCATGATTAAATGCTGGTATTGCTTTGGAATTTGCAAACACAGTTTGGCAATCAAAATTAATCCAAAAACATTTTGGTATTTAAAAAGTAACACATCCATGTATTTGTGAGTCAAAGTTAAGGACAAATGTTGATTGAATCCACGGGTCTGTCTCTTCCCTACAGAGCCAAGGCTGTGTCTGCAGGAAGACTGCATGCCCTTACGTAGGAACATACTTTATCTCAATAATTAATAATTACAGAGGGATGCTGAATAATTGAACTGAACTTGGAGGCTTTTCTGTGCAACGGAGCGTTGCATGCAGTTGATGGATTGCTGGGATTTGATGCTCTTGCGCATTAGAGGACACAGGAAATGCTGTCTTACTCCACACCCATTGGTCAATTATTCAACTCGATATCCTAAAAAAGTGACCCCTGGTCCTGACATCGTTAAGCTTTTCACTTAAGATGTGTCTGTGCAGTACCTTGCATTTGTTGAAATGTTTCAGGCTAGACAGGTTGCCCTGCCCTGTCTCAAAGTATACCCCATTGCCATTGTTAGCCAATATTGGTTTCATATTTCACCTGATAAATTAGAGATAAAACAGATGAAGCATGAATACTGAAATATTTTGTAATTTGTGGGTGTGTTCCATGCCTAGCAAAAAGCAGGTTGAACACACAGGCACCAGTTTCTGGATGCCATGTTTCCCCCGGACCACTAGAGGTCCCGTAGCAGAAATGAGTTTTCACCAACACCAGCAATTACTATTAATTGTTAATATAGTGACATTTGGATGTAGAAAATCTGCTTGGAGTATAACCTTATGCTAAGAGAGGTAAATTATTCATAAATGCAAATTTCTGTCAAAAGTCAGCACTGCTGCATCTTCTCATGTAAGGTAAGTTAAGGCCATTTGTATTTAATAATTAATAATAATAATTATATAACATATTCAAACAAGTCCAATATCCACCATGGAAAAGGCATGGAATTTCACTGTGATCATTTTTCACAATTTTTTTTCCATAAAAATTCACCTATTCATAGGGTTGTGTTTGTTGCAGAGAGCTAAAAAACAAGGCAACAAGCACCTAATTTGTGATCAGTCTTTATTCTGAAGTGTTCATTCCCACAGGAATTCATTATTTCTAGAGGTTCCTTCATTTTTTCCTACCCTTAACGAGACGCCATCCCTCAACGAGGTGATTTAATTATATTCACAGAGTAATGAAGAACTATGGAGCATGACGACAGATACAGTGAATAAATTATCTATTCTTTTTTCCCCCAGAAGATGATTATGTACTATTATGTAAATTACTCTGCCCACTCCTCATATATTTCTTTGTTTGCTTACTTTTGTTTTGATCTTCTTTTTTTCAGAACTGTCATTGCATTATCCTTTACAGCTAAGAAACATATTTCAACATGAACTGTTACATTTAATTGTTCTGTATAATTGTTAATATTTGCTGTATTAACAACCATGCTGATGTGCTTTTGGCAAGGAAAACCAACTCAGCCTTAACATGGAGTCATGTTCACCTGTGAACTACTCGCATATACACACACATGCACACATACACACACGCACAGATATTCCGGGGGTTAATAAAGATGCACAGAACATTAAAATATAAAAAATATAAAAAGTGACAGAACTTTTCATTAAAATTAGAGAGTTACAATTGCAAGTTTTAATAGAGGTCCTTCCATCTTATCATGATTAATATGTACAGGAATAACTAATAAACCCCACAATACTGGAGTACATACATGGTACTACTCTCTCATAACCCATCTATGGATTACATTTTGAGACACCGCATGGAGCCGGGGGAATGCAGAACTTGTTCCTACATCCACACGCAGGTGCTAAGGAGACTTCCCCTCCCTGGGTTGACTAATATCTGTGGCCTTGTAATATCTGCAGCAGGACATTCATTTGCAAAGTGCCTTCATAATGCAGAGCACCATCTGCGGCGGACGGGGCTAACAACTGTTGCTGGTTAAATTAGCCAGCTCCATCATCGTGATGCATCAGCGGAGCGCGCCTGCTTCCCGTGACCTTTACCTGTCCCGCTACCCGGCCCTCCCCTCCGCTAATACAGACGCAAACTCAACTAGGTCAAGCACCAGGTATGAATCTTCCGCTGCAGGCGGCAGCAGGGTTTGCCAGGCGGGTGTGTGCCGCGGGCGGGTGTGACAGACCGTGAGGGGTGGGGGGGGGGGGTTGGAGTTTGAGCGCGTGGTGCGCCGTGTGCTCACGTGCCCATGCCATGGTCCCACAGGCTCACTGTGCCACTGGCCTGACTCCTGCTCGACGGCCAGTTGCTCGCTACTGGCTGTTTTTGAAAGTATCAGTTTATTACAAGAAAGGGGCTGACGTCGTGTTAAACATACTTCCCAGAAAGAGAATCTTTTTGCTGTGGCACACTCACACATGGCAATCTGCAAGAAGTGAACATGGAGGAAGACACTTGCCATTTGAACGAACTGTTCCTAAAATGTAAAAACTGCTCTCAAAGCAAGCCATTTTGATAGATTCAGGCCACATGATAGTTGCCTCAGACTAGTCATGAAGCTGCACCTTTATTAGCGGCAGTAAAACGTAGGAGAACTGAAATGTTTGCTCAGTGCTATAATATACTGATCCAATGGCCGAGTGGTGTAGTGGTTAGAGAGCTGGAAAACTGACCGCAACAGCTGCAGTATTTATTTCCAGGTGAGACGCTGTTGTTGTAACCTTGTGCAAGGTACTCACCTGAATTGCTTCTGTAAATACATAGCCACATAAATGTATGATATGTTGCTAGCTGGAGATATAAGCTATGCAAGTTGCCCTGGATACAGGCATCAGTAAATGATAAACTGCATATGGGTTGATTTTAATTCTTGTTATGACTGTTTGTGTTCCTTGGTTTCATAAGACTAAGGGACCTCTGGGTCATGACAGCACATCAGTGCACCAGGTCATACAATGTTTGTGTTTGTTACGTAATGCTAGAATGTTTTTTAGCTTAGCATATGCCTTTGTCCTGGAGGGACTTACATAGATGACATTTTACTTATTATACATTCATACCTGTACAGCTGTTAAGGGACAAGGCTTAAAACCAAAAGGTTGTGGGTTCAGTTCCCAGACCGAACACTGCTGCCATACCTCTCAAGCAGGTATTTAACCCTATATCCCCTCAGTGGATATCCAGCTGTTCAAATGGATCATGGGTAGAAAATGTAAGCAATGTAGTGTTCCCTGGACAAAGGTGTCAGTCCAGCCAGTACATAAACAGCAGTGCTTAGTATTTTATCAAGCAATTCAGGCTAATTACCTTAAAGCACCTTCCTGTCATAAGTTCAGCACAGTTTCACAAATACTGCTCATTTATTTTCAAAACAACCATAAACCATTTCTTTTCTACCGCTCTTAAATGTAACTTTTTGCATTCAAAAGTGGCTTGAGAGAGATATTTATGAATATTATGACTTACCAAATTGTGTCAAGCGTGTTTTTTTATGAGGGTGAGCCATCTGGTTTTCATAAGTAACCTGATCAGCAATGTACCAGTAAAGGACCAAACAGCAGGAAGTGAAAAAAAATAAATCTATCTTCAGGACAGATTCATAAGCAGAGAGCATTTATGGATAATGGCTAATGCTCAAAAGAATATTCTCTGCCTCTCACGTTATGGGCAGCAGAGCTCTGAGATGACGAAGTGATTGAAGGTGACATTTGCTTGGACAGATTTTCACACGTTTTCAAGCTTTGTTCTTTTCCTGTGTTGACAGAGCATAGCATTTGAAAATCCCCTCACATCCCCGCCCAGTACAGCCTTCTGTCTGCCATCACCTCCGACCCGCACCTGTGAGCGACGCGTTCTTTCCTTTGAGTTACCGTGGTTATGTAAGAGCCATAACAGCACCCCAGGAGGAATGACGTAACGGCCGATTCAGACTTCTTTCCGTGGCGCACGACAGCTGGTTCCAGGTCAGGCGTGCCTGAGTTCCTCCACTTCAAGAGAAGGGTCAGAGCGCTGCCCCACTGACAGACACATGGCCTGCACCAAAGCAGGAAGGAAATTTTCTTTACCAGACGCCTGCATCAAACTAACCAGGCGCGTGATGTGCAAGTTCATTACAGTGACATTTTACATCAACCGAATACAACTGGCTACGACAGATGTGCACCACTCCATATGATCTACCACAGAGGACACAGAGTGGATATGAAGCTGTGTTCGAGCACCTCACATCATTTGCTTGCTTGGGACAGAGCGGGATATGTGCTACATCAAAGCAATTTAAATGCCTTGCTCAAAGGTACTGCAGATGTTCCCAGGTTTGATCTGACACGGTAACCTTCAGGTTGCAAGAAGAGCTCCTGATCCGGTATGCCACTCCTGTCCTATGCAATGTCCTATGCAACTCTATGCTACTAAGTATAGACTTCCTTTGCAGCCTGGGGGCCAGAGAAAAAGAACCAAACACCCAACCTATGCGTTGATGTTAGCCACTTTGGGTGCTATTCTTCAATAGGGAGGAGGGCTCCAACAGCAAAGCTAACATGGTGGTCTCAGAGTGTGGATTGCACTGATATATTGGTAACACATCTTTAGTGTGTTCATTTAGGCACTGCCATGCTAGGGCTTTACCTAATGGAAGGGTTTGCATTCCTAAGGTCATTACCGCTATGTCCTCATGAAGGGGAAAATTCTGTATTTTAGCACAGGGCTCTGTTTTGAAAAACAGTGACCTCCGGTGCAACTAAAGCTTTTGAAAGCCAAGTATTAAGTGTCTTTGAAGCTTCAGTGGTGTAAATATGATGCCACTGCATTCCCCTCTACTCAGAGCCCTCTCACAAGAATCCCTCCCTCCCTCATGGGGGAATGACACAGTCACCTCTTTAACCAACTGGAGAAGCAAACGACAGCAACAAACAGCAGTCACTGGATCAAAACACTCAGCAGCTGTCTCTCTCCCTCTCTGTCTCTCTGTGCGACTATCACTTAACCTCCAAGGACAAGACTGACAAACCTCAATTACAGCTTGCAAGTCCAATACAAATGAACTTAAAGCAGTGAGACAAATATAACTTTCAAAAATAAAAATGTCTTCATTTCCTGGTGAACATCTCATCTCACTGAGTCCTTCACAAGATGATAAGATTAAATTCAGCACATTATTGGAAGTCTCAAATTTGTACATATCTGCAGGCTGGCTGGTCCATGATTCACTTCAAATTTTACACTCGGGATGGCAAACTTCAAACTTTACTCTCAATGTCCAACACATCAAAATCTCACCAACTGCATTTTGGCACTAATGTTTTCAGCTATGTGTGAGGAAACTGAAATAGTGAAATGCAGAAATGAACTAAAAAGCATTTTTCCACATTTATTGCAATCATACTGATATCTTAGAAAAGAGGACAGACAGGTATTGTAGTGAAGGGAGAGAGCAGTCACCCCACCCAGCCTTGAACCTGGGTCTACGGGCTACCAAACATGCGACTTTGACCACGACGCCAAAGAGCCAGGCTCATTGGTATGGCAGTCAAAGCACATACTCAACCGTAGTGACGGCACTCCGTCACAGTATCGTGCACCAGATGCCAGGAAACCAGGACAATGGCCACAGCCCCACAGGCTGAAAGAGCAGGAGGACACGTGTAGATATAAGTGTCGTCTAAGAATACAAAGAGCTTGTGCATTGTGTCTGTGCGCTTATACCTTCGGGTTAAGGTGGTGGATAAACCTGAGGGGTAACCATACAACCAACTGGCAAGGGCTGCTCTGAGGTAAACCGCCCACCGCCCCTCCTACCTTTGGGAGAGAGGAGTGCCGCGCTCTCCTTCTGCCCAGGGCGACGTCTCTGACTCCATTACTCGCTGGGTTGGAGTAACGCCGCGGGACACAGCGGCGCGGAGCGAAAAGCAAACCTGTAAAAAGTGCTCTGATCAAAATTTCCATAATTCATTTTGGTGCATTTCTTCAGCGCGAGAGCATGCCGAGTGGATAGGAGGAGGGGATGGGAGTCCGAGAGGGAAAATCAGTCGTCATTTCGTATGTAGCAATGACCTCCACTAACAGGGAAAATCACTGTTCATCTCTCCAAAGTATACACTTCTCAAGGTTTTCAGGACTGGCAGACGCTTTTTTTGTTTGTTTTTATGATGCGCACTTCAAAGCGACTTCCTCTCAATCTTGTCACTCTCGTCAAAGCACACAATAAATCACCATCTCTCTCTCTCATTTATCTGTGTTTTGATCTGTGGACTAATGCATCACAGAGCAGCGCATTTTGGTTAAATGTGTCCTATGGAATGTGTTCTGTTTTTCCTCAACTGGTCCAATGCTGAAGGCTTCTTTCTTCCTGTCCATACAGGTCACCACTCGACTATTAAGCAAATGGCCTCCCCCATTACCTTATTCACATTATTTTCTTGTGGCCGTTATGGTTGAATTTCCAGAGCAGAGATCCCTTTTTCCCCCACTGTTCCATGAAGTGCAGCACTGAGTTGCTATGGCAAAGTGAAGTGTTGAGACTAGTTTTGGATGATAATTTTGCCAAACCTAAAATTTGTTTTATTACTCTCTTAACTTCTCTCACTAAAACTTCAAGGATTATTCTAGCACTGGCCTCATTCATTGTATGCAGATGGGGACACTGAATGTCCAGTGTTATTGGTTCTCTGTAATAGGCTAAGTTACCTTCAAACAGTTTGAAGTGCATTTCGTGACTTTGCTTGTTTTGGGTGTGTTTTTTTCCCAGTAACCCAGTAAAATTAGATACAGTTTGTATATCCTGGCGAGACTGGTTAAAATTAGCCACAATATTGAGATCTCGTTACTACACTCAAAAAGAGCGCGTCTGTGTCCTTTCTACGGCATTCAAAATAGAATATCCGGCCTAGTTTGAGAGAAACTATTCTTGGTGTGAGGCCTCAAACTTTGCATACTAATGCCTTCTGTCCCTCGGTTTCTCCAGACCTCCAGAGTAATACTGCTTTCTAAAACTTTTTCTTTTCCATTTGAATCACATCATAACATTGAGCTACACTTTCGATGAGCAGAGAATTCTGCGCTACCAGTACAAACACTTTCCAGTATCACATGTCTGACGGGGATTTTCAGACAGGATTAAATGATTAGAAGCACGGCACAGCCCAGACAGCGTCGGTAAGATCTCTCGTCGAAGGGCGTGCTGTCAGGAGATGTCACGCTTGTTCACCAGGTTCTGCCGGAAAACGCTGCCATGATCTACACTTTACAGGGCAGCCATGAAAGTGTCTCTGTGTCGGGTTTTTTCCAAGTCTGGGTCACAGTTCAAAATTCAGCCATGGACACGGGGAACACTATTTCAAACACAAAAAACAAGGTCTTAAATGATGCTAAGAGTGAATAAATGCAAAAGAAGGGAAGAAGTTCACATCAAGGCTCCACAGCACTCTTTTGAGTATGTCATGACTTTAGTTTCCAAAATAGCAACCAAAAGTGACTTAATTTCTCATAAAACATTCTTACCACTCAGCAGGTCAACAGGGTGGGTTGCTGAGGATTCAGAATTTACAATAAATAAGTCTCTAACTCACAGAAAACCATAAACTATAAAAACAGGACACACTCATCACACTAAACGGGGACTTGTGGTGTACTCTCTACAGAGTACCATATAATATATAGAAAATAATAAATAATAAAAAATGAACAAAAAAGGGGTAGCCCATCGGGAGATTTCGCCCCCGGTGCAACACAGGTGGATGGAGCCGGCTGCTGGCGGGGTGGGGTGGGGTCACGGCAAAGATTTATATTATGTACAGAGTAAAGAACACAAGAATAATGACTGTGCGTGTACGCGTTTCAGCGAGGCGAGCGACACAGCTGCTGGCGGAGTGAAGAAACGGTCAGCTAGGACAGGCCGATAATAATCGCAGGGCCATCTGCGGACCCGGGGCTACGCTACCCCTAGAGCCTCCCGTCACATTCCTCCTGCACGCCCCAAATCGGAAATTATTCGGAGCAGCGAGACTGGGCTGCGCCCTCTCTATCGCCGGGAACTCAGTGATGAGCTGTAGTGCAATAACAGACGACAAGTAGCAAATACGGCAGAACAAAAACCAGAGAAAATATGAGTGGCGCCACATTCCAATAGCGTGCTATAACAAGGAGCATACACTATAAATCTGTAGAAACTCGGCATGAATACCAATATTCCCTACAATGTTGTCAAGGGAGCGCTGGAGAGAGGAACAGGTGGTTTTAAATAGGGAATTTCACACAACAGTGATTGACCGCAGCGAATCTTTAAAAACCACGGATCAGTTAGCACCCGACACATCATTAAACTACTAAATTGAAATGTAATCGTACTTCCATTTCTATTAAAGCGTAATGACGATTAAACAGGAATTAACTATCAAATAACTCGGCAGGTATTGTCATTGCTTTACCTTGTACAGTGCACTCTGCTTCGTAAGGATGACATACGTCCACAACTAGGCTAATTCTTAAAATCTGAACAACAAAGGGGTCGAATGGACGACTATGTTTTAAAAAGTTTTTCTTTCAGCTGAGAAGTGCCCTAAGACAAGTGATGCAAATATTCTTAAAACGTAGGCCTATTTGAAAGGATTTTTATGCAATCCTTCATCAAGTAAAATATAACAGCGACCTATAAAGCTATAGATTTGATTTTTCTAGTGTCACAATGATTACTGGCGGTCGCGTTGCCTGCTTTCAGTCGTTTTCTTTATAGGTTTACGGACAGTATAGGCTGTGAATGTTCAGTTTCTGAGCCGCATTTCTTGCACTGACCTTGAGACTATCGGAAGACACAATGAAGCAAAGTTTCTTTCTTGCCATGGCGACAGGCATTAAGGCACGAAGCTAAACTGCACAAGTTTTCTCCAAATATTTTACGTGCTAGGTAATTAGCCAGAAACAATAGGTACACGGTATTCAAATTCTAACGGCTTTTTCCATTAATTAGGCACCCTTCCGTTCAACTGAGTGCAGTATTAAGTGTTGTCAATCAGCAATGTTAGCGAAACAGTTGATTCTTGTAAAGGTTATTATAAAAAGCGATGGGAACAATTCTGCGAAGGAACGATTCTGTCCCACTGTTTGTAAACATGAGGTGGAATCTTGTATTAGTAATTCTTGTAAGATGAGTGCTTTGTATAATTATTACTGTAAATCAACACTACACACAATCAGTCTGGTCACAATATCTACACTAACGTTTGCACCTCACAATGCTCTTTGTTTCGGTGGCTGCCTGGAGTCGTGGTTTGGGACGTGGGTTTCTCCTCATTTGGAAGGTACTGCTGTTGCAGATTCATCAGACTCTAAATGGATATGAGGAATCCAAGCTATCGACTTTGCAACAAAAGTAATATGCCTGCAAACCTAAAATATTACTTCAAATATAAATGCATGCGCATCATTTGCTATTGACAAGCAAGTTCAATTATTTAAGCACCTTTCCAGATAAAAATGGGATTCACACAGGCATGCAATCTCCAACCCAAAATGACCAAAGAGGGCATTCGAGATTCCCATTCAGTGAAAGCCAGAGTGGTTTAATTTAACCATTTATTTAGTCTGAAATTTAATGAAACGTGGAATTTTAAAGCGCATTTATCACATTAGTTTAAGAACAGGTGAATTCCAGCTTCGATTCCTTTAATGGGTTTTGCTGGGGACAAATCAATATTGTGTTATTATATATGACCGATGAGGAGGTTGGCAAAAAGTGTGGAAAACGTTGATTTATGTATTTAGACAATTTCCTCTCAGAGAAGAGCAGGAGACGTAATGACAATTAAACGTTGCAGAGATGAATGGACCCGTCCTGAACAGTCAGACGTCTGCCGAATCTCCTCCTGCACCCTCGTCTTGTTTTAATCCATGAAACAACCCCGCTGCTGCTACTTACCGGCGCCAGGGTCCTGCAAATTAACTCGACAGAGCCCATTTTCCTGTGATTTCTTGTTAATTAAATAAAAGCCCTGGTAGACGCAGGCAACATCTGAAAGAAGGACTTTGACAGACTGTCAGGCTGTGAGTTTTTCAGCAAAGCGCTTTCTAAAACAGCACTCTTTACTGTTTAGGGAATAAATGAATTAATAGATTATTCTTATGTACATAAAAACGCATTAATTGTATCGATTCCACTGCGCAAATGTATAATTCTTGTTGAAGGCGTGTATGCCAGTACTGCCTTTTGTTTCGACTGACGGCCGTCACTGTTTTGGAAAGCTGCGAGCTTCAGGTTGTCAGCGCACGCAATCGCAGCTCGCCTCACGCAACGCAGTATCGGTAAAGTTCTGTAATAGGGAAAATAAATAAATAACTGCACAACATTCAAGGTCCCGTTTAATCATGGGAAGCATTACCATTGCAAGACAGAGAGGGGGGAAAAAAGCTGATTTATGTGCAAGTAATTTTATGACACTTTGACATGGTTAGTTTTTAAAGAGGAGGAAAGAGTGTTTTTTTCCTTCAGAAGAAACGATTTCAGTTGTGTTTTTTTACCCTGACACATGACAAACAATTCAAACAGAGACTTGTCAGGTAATAGGGAACAATGGCCAAATCAACCTCCAATTAGACTCGCTAGCAGCAAACAACAAACAGCTCTTGCTGGGTGCTCAGCGGTGATTATTTTCTGCTTCTCTCAGTTGTGCACATAGCTGCTATTGCGCCAGGAGCCAGGCTTTCATCACGAGTTTGCAGGGATGCGAAAGAGAAGGCTGAAACATCACAGCGTTAATACAGAGGTGAAACAGGGAGGGAAAGAATTTTTTGTGAGCAAAGCACCCTTCTGTTGCTGTCTGATGCGTAGCCTACCAGTATTTGGAACAGCGCTGAGGAATTGTTAACCAAAGGATTTTTGTTGTACAGGGGTGGTCAAACCATAGTCCTTCAAAAGCTCGTGTGGTGCCCCTGAAGTGAGTGTGAAGTGAAAAAAAAGAGAAAAAATCTAGTACAGGCCTACAATTCTGGGTCTTGTGAAACATGTCAAATGCTATTGCACACTCAAATATGGATTCAGGGTGCAGCGGTGAGTTGGGTGAGAACATTCATTTTGTACAACATCTGAAGGACCCGCCCCTACCTCACTATGTACTCTACATAGCTCCTAGTTCAGGCCCTGGTCCTCTCACGACTGGACTACTGTAACTCCCTCTTTGCTTGTCTTCCTGCCTGTGCCATCAAACCCCTGCAACTAATCAAGAATGCGGCTTCATGACTTGTCTACAACCTCCCTAAACGTAGTTAAGTGACACCCCTCCTCACCACACTTCAACGACTTCCTGTTATTGCTCACATCAAGTGCAAAACCTTGGTGCTGGCATAAAGGACAGTGAATGAAACAGCTCTCTCATATTTACAATTGGTCTTCAAACCGTACATAGCACCCAAATCACTATGCTCTGCAACCATAGGGGAAACAGACTGTCCCATCCTGATGGGGTCCCTCCTCTCAGGCACAATGCCTGTCTGTACTGGTCCCTCAGTGGTGGAATGAACTTCTGATGGGGTTAGGGACAGCAGAATCACTGGCCATCTTCCAACGCAGACTGAAGATCCACGTCTTCAGACTGTACCTCCGTTCCATGCCCTAACACCTGCTTTTACTTGAATTACTTACTGTTTATTTTACGTGTAGTATTGCAATGCGTTTTGGATTCTGTGATCTAGTGCCTGTGATGTATGGTACACTGGCTTCCCATACTTTCTAGGCTGTCTAGTCAGGTTGCACAAGTTAACTTGTGGTGGGGCTTGAATGCTGTTATGCACACACTCACTGGTCCGGGAGCATTGTTAGTCTGGTCTGAAACTGTTGCTTATTCAAGTTGAATGGATACATTCTGTTCTTTTGTGCTGGCGGTCGCTCTGAATAAGAGTGTCTACTAAATTAATGTACTAGATGGTTTGTAAAAGCAAACATTTGTAAATATGTTTGTTGTGGCCTTTTGATAATGATATGGTAAATTGGTCAATATTTGCTCCCACTCTAGGTCATGTTGGCCACCCCTGCTGTGCTGGGGCCTTAAGCTTTGTTCAATGGGCACCTTCAATGAGGGGGATCTCTTAGTGGTGACATCACAAAGTAGTGAGGGTTCTGGGTTCTGACTGCACTAGTCACTCTGGTTCCCAAGGGCTTAAGGGTTTACACTGTTACCGAAACACCAGATACGCTCCCATGATAAAACTTAATTTTTAATGGGGACAGAAGGCTACACCACAGGCAAAGGTTACAACATATCCCATACAATAGCCATGCATTCTGTCTGTCTCTGTAAGATGGCTGCTTTCTGCAGTTTTAGCCCTCTTTCCTTAGTCAGGTAGTACAGAATTCTGGTTTACTCTCCTCCCTCTCAGCAACATATTGGTGGTGTACTACCAATACATTCACAGTTTTAAGTCCAGTCTCATGAGTTATAAAGTACATCACAAAATTCATTACGCATTACAAATGAGTGCGCATACATGCGGAGTACGGGCACTTCGTACCATGAGGGAAGCACAGCTCAGCACCTCTGCAAGCCGATAACGAACAGAAGACATGAACAGTCTGGACATTTGCATTTGATGATATAGCAGTTTGGGTTTGAGGGGAGCAGTCATTCCCCAGGTATTTACAAGCACAATGTGATTGATCGGATGTGTCTGCTTGTCAAGGTAAGTTATCTAATGGAGAGCATATCTCTGGGCCTGTGAACAGCACTCCATCTGAGGCAAGGCTGATATGTCCCTCCACCCAGCTGTGACCCAACAGGAACCTTCCCCATTCTGCACAAGCAACATTCTGTCAGCGTGCAATATGCAGTTTTATTCCTAGCTTTTAACTTGTCAATATCACTTAATCTTGCTTTCATTAAGGAATCTACTGCTCTGAGGACACTTAGCTTTGAAACTGTGGGCTGAAAATGCATAACAGGTGCAAGAGCATAATAACTAATATTAAATGGTAAAAAAAATTACTGTCTGAATTCCCCTCTGCAATGCACATTTTTTATAAACAGGTTATGAAATGTTGTTTCTGTTGCCACGGCCTGAGGCATCGCCACCTCCCCTCAGCCCTCAGTCTCAGCACTTATTCAATTTATTCCTCCAAACAAACGCACAGCGCTCCCCTCACCCACGTGAAAAAATAATGTTCGAAATGATCCATGTTGTTCTCAAGACTGGCCTCGGGCTTGAATTAGCTCCCATTTCCCAGCATGCTTTACATCGTTAGTGCCTTGTTGTGAAAGTAATAGCCATAAACTACTACCCCAGGTTACGGGGAGAGGTTGCCTCACGGTTTTCCGGCAGGGGAGGGGGAACGGTGCTATCAGGTTAGCGATTCTGACCTCGAGGTATTAGTCTAGGGGGAGATGCTGCCAACATTTGTTACCTGCCAACCTTTGATTGTTTTTTTCTTTATTTTATTCCATCTGAGCCCGAGTTATTTCTTGCGCTGGTTCTGCTGAATACAGACATTGCAGCATCTGTTCAGAATATCGTGTTTCTTCTGGCATGCCATGTTTGTCATTTTATATGTGGCATAATTAGTGTGATACAGTTCAGTGGATGACTGTAAATGAATTTTGAAAAATGGAAAACAGTATCAACAGTGCAAACCATGCGAAAACAATTTCTTTTGTGAATGAAACAAATCAACCATATTGCATGTTTTCTCATATAATTTCATAGTTTGTGCAATACACTGACTGAAAATAAGAAAGTATCTGACTCTCCCCCACATCTAGTATATAAAACCCACTTAACTATAAATAAAATTTCCTTTTCAAAATGTTAATTGGGATGGAACCAGACACCCAGAGGAATATTTTCAAAACTGAATGGAACACAAACAAACAGGAAATCTGCAAAGATTTTCAAAACCAAGAATTTGCAACCTCCTGTAAAAAATCATAAAAAAAAACAAGTATGTTGTTTATATAATTGATGGTGCTTTAGACTGCTGTAGTACTACACATTAAGCAATTGTCATCAAGATTTCATGTCTACAAAAGATTTTCCATTACAGAGGGAAAGAAATATTTAAGGTCCACTTTGTTGACTCTGATTGCCATTACCTGGATATTTTCGGACTGGCTCACGATGTTGTCTTCAGTTAGTTGAAGTAAATTCAGAGCTTACCATTGGAATCTGTGATGTAAGGTTTTCCCCCAGGTTTAGCGTTGGAATCTGTGTTCTTACATCTGATGTGGTGACGTCAGTCCTTGAGTATGATGCAGGAATTCTGGGAAAGCTGAAAACATTACTAATTGCATCCTGGATTTCCACTGCTGGGATTCAGTGGGCTTCAGTGTGGCAAGGCCAGGGCTGTTTGAAGACACGAAAGGTGCGCTGTATCATCAAAGCCCAGTGAGTCTTCAACATATTAGTAAGAGATGAATCTTTTCCTAACATCTTGTTGCCCTTGATCCTTCGATACAATCAGTGAAATGTGAGGAGAGAAACAATGGATTATCTATCATGCATTTCAGTGAATCACAACTGGAGATTAATGGAAAGATCAGACATGTTGTAATGACGTAATGAGTCTTCCCTCGCCTTGGGTCTGCCTGGGACAGATACTACTATTGAACGGAAATCACAGAGCAGAAATCACACCAAACAGACAGCTGCTCCCTGCTCTGCTCTCAAAGCTGATATAAGTCTGAATATTTGGTCACTCACAGAACGATAATGATGGATCATTTCCCAACAGTCTCACTGGAGAACGTTTTATCCTTCAATATAATTCAACTTAAATTGCCCTGAAAGCAAACTGTTATTGTTCGAGTTAATTTGTATAGTTATCTGTGTGATGTTCCACTCATCTGAATTTCCATGAGTTATGTTTTTTTAGTACTATGTTGTTTTTCTTTTCAATCCAGCCATGGATGTAAAAAGGACTAATCTAATGACTGCAATTAGCTGACCTCTTTGGTCTCCAGCTGTTTTTTTTTTATATTGCATTGTTAATCTCTTGGCCTGTTCTGAAATAGATGGAATTTAAACTCACAGAAAGGTGTGTATGTAGTGTTAACAATGAGAAACAGCCACTGTGGGCTGTTACCTGTGAACAGCTCCTCACCCAAACTGGTTTCCTGAACCTGCCCAGTGTTCAGGTCTTTCCCTGTGGATTTTGTGGGGTTTTTTTCTGCCTTTGCCCAAAGACTTTTACAAGCCTGAGAGAGCGTTAGAGCTGTTTCTTTCATCCAAAAATGGCTTTCATCCTAAAATCCAGTCCAGACAGAGCCGCAGCAATAAAGCACTCAGCTCTTTGCTTTGTCTCCGGCATCAGTTAGTTAGAGTTGAGTCAGTATAGGCAGACTGTATCTGCATGTCCCGTGATCCTCTGTCACATTTTATTTTCTTTTTTCGTCCCCCTCTCTCGCATCTATTCTGGCATGCCTCCACAGCTGACAAAAGCATCCTGTCGACCATTGCCCTTCCCGTGGAGCGGCGGTTCACACCGTAAATCGAATCCGCATGCCGTCAGGTTTTTTTTTTCTCCCTGTGCCAGATCTCAGCGTTGTTTACCCATGATGCCTCACTGTAGGTCATAATTGCTGAAGGCCGAGCGGCTGAAGGCAGTGACTGTGACTGGCCTAATGTTCGCATCCCTTTCTCTGGTCAGATGGCCGATGCTTGGGGGCAGTGAGTGACACGGCTTGGGCACAAAAGGTGGCCAGATGCCACTGGTCGGCATCGCGAGAGGGCCAGGTGCGTTCACCGTCGTGTCCAATTGGCGCCTGTCGTCTTCCGAGAGTAACGGTGGGCGCAGATGAATCTCTGACGCCCCACGATTCTCTGATCATTGGCCACGTGAATGGGCATGTCTGCTTTCTGTGCTCCATGCTAGCTGCCAGGCAGACAAAATCCCTGTGACCTAACTTTGTATTTTTGACTTGTGCAGAGTTTCACATTCAACGGATGATTTCGCTCGGTTAAAATAAAAGATTGATTCCCATTCTACTACGGACAACAGTGTTTTCCACATCGCTCCCTGCTGATACCACAACGCTGTGTGTGCAATCACCCAGCTACGTTTGATTTCTGTCAATACACTTCTCTGCTTGTGTAGAAATCCATTTGTATGCTCGTGAACTATCCCCATGCAACTGCCCAAAAATCATTCATTCTCATACTCTCAGACTGTGGACACAAAACTGCAAAAAAAATCTCAGTTGAATGAATTGGCAATCATTTGGTTTGAGAGCTGTACTACACTAAACGCCCAAAAGACTAATTGAAAGCATAAAAGAGGAGAGATATGTGCCAATGAACACAGAAGTTAACAGTGCTGAAATATGAAAGCATATTTTCTTAAGGTTATATACCCGAATAAAATGGGTCCTCTCTTTGATGATATTGAATGAAATTTTTTTGTGCCTTTGTTTGCTGCACTGGCATTGACCTTGGGCAATCCTCCAGTACAGAGGACCAAAATGTGATCTGTCTCCGCAACTGTGTCAGTTCTGTGACACATTTTCAGTTCATTGTGCGCCATAGATATGTATTTTGAACCACAGAAAATAAGGCAACGGTAATGTAAATATAATAAAAGACACTGCTTTTTGATGACAGGCCAGTCATTTGCATCTTTTGAGACAATCTTGTCCGTTTGCATCACGTCGGTTCGTGCAATCCATCATTAAGGGCGTGAATCTGGACTTCGTAATGACTTTTACTCTGCACATTATGTGTAGCTATGTTAGGTAAACTGCACTTAGACATTAACAGTGGAAGCAAATAACTTATCTCGCTGGGTACACAGTTTCGTGTAGGGTGCGGTTACAGGTAAAAGCGTGTACCCTTTTTATAGACATTGGGTGAGACAACCAGCGCACCTTACAGGGAGGATCAGATCTTAGTGTATGTATCATCTGTGTAGATTTAAATGGGGCTGTAGATTTAAAAGGTATTGCTGTGATGTAGGGAATTGCATGGTTTTAAATGTGTGATGTCCAGACAGTAATTTACCTATCAGCAAGGTGGTATGATCCAGTCAGGGGTAACCTGTGAGGCAAAGGGTATACAGGGCATTGTCCTTGCAAGGCCTGGGAGAGACAGTTGGAGCCTGAGATTATTTCTTTTGTTGTTGTTGCAGACCATTGTTAGTGTGTTTTAACACTGTGTATCAGTTTTAATATATTCCCTTTTTTGTATGTTATTTTCCCCTCCACTGTATATATGTTTCACCACTGCACATGAACCTTGCTGTAATAATCACCCACCCTGACCCATACTTTGGTCTCCTGTGTTTCCCTGCCACCTCCTTTGGCTGTGAGTGCCCCACTACCTTGTGTGCGATATAGGTTATGTTTTAGCATGGAGTTTGTGAGCAACAAATTCATCCCCTAATGAATCCAAATGAAACAGATGCTTCACTGCAGTGGCATACAGCATGGCATGAGCTAGCCATGGTTGTGAAATGTACACAAAACAAGGGTGAGGTATTTGTATCGACACATTTGTATTTTCCTCTCCCCACTCTAAAGAGTCTCTCTCTCTCTCTCTCTCTCTCTCATCGTTTCATTGATGAATAAACAATTGTACTTTTCTTCCTTTCCCCTGTAGGGAGGGGGATTCCATCACAGAGCAGACATTGCTTTCTGCTCATCAAAAAGATGAGTTCTCATCTCTTAAAATAGATCTTTACACAGGATATATCAGCACTGGCTTGCAGTACGTTACTGCACATCTATATTCATCTACATTCACACCATTATGAACGCCGCACTTTCTGAAGCTTCTTTTTATTTAATTCTCCATAGGCTCCTGCTCCCACACAAATTTAGCTATGCTCACCTCCTGACCGCCAGAACAGGTGGAGGCAGATTCACCTACTCCACAGTCAACCTCAAAATGACATTCCCATCCTTAAAGAATGCTTTTTTTCATGCAGTTCTATTAAAGTCCGTCTTTTCTTTTCCTGTGGTACTCGGCTTGTCGAACTCTACAAAAGCACAATGTGCGCTCAAAGGTTGCTTTTGCAATGTGAGGAGAGGCCATCTCTGGTCAAATCCCAGGCCTCCAGCGGGTGCAGACATCCTACCCCCCTTCCGCCCCGCTGGGGTAGGGGTCAGCGCACACCTGAACCTGTTTACATGGCCCTTGGACGCTCAGGCGCTTTGCTCTCGACCCACTCCAGCCTCTCCCATGCACCGAGCTCCAGGGAGGGACATCAAGGCACTCAGGAGGGCTTTGGCAGTGCACTCTGTTCACGGCTCGGGAGAGGGGTCATGCTGCTGCCTTAACAGCTCAGCCAGGAGAGCACAGAGGTGCAGCGTGGGAATGCTCTCAGTGCACACACCTGGGAAAGGAGACATGTTCTGATAGGACTTCAAAGGAGGGCGCCTCTCCACACACATACAGACACATATACACACATACACATGCACACACACACCTAGGGAAAGGAGGCACATTATGATAGGACTTCAAAGGAGACTCATCTCCACACACACATATACACACTTTTATAAACAGGCATACACACACATACACATGCACACACATACACGCACACACACACACACACACACGTATACACTCTCTTTTCGCACTGTTCATCTTGCAGAAGAGAGGGGAACAGACTGCACTTTTTTAGCTAACGTCTCCATCTTGTGGACACAAGCCCACTGAGGCTAGTGGCCTCCAGGGGACTGCACTCCGGACAGCCAGCAAGGGTGCAGGTGTTGTTATGAAGAAAAGAGGAAAATACAGCAGCAAAAACAGGCCACTTATAGTCTATCCCAGCTCCTCATCTACGGATAGTCTATAGGACACCAGCCTTCATCAATTTCAGACTACCTCCTTTCTGTGACTGCAGGAAAAAAATAACTTGGGAGTTGTATGAAATAGCAAGTCAATGTTTTCAGACTGCATGTAATATGTGATCAAGGAGTTACAGAAATTCATAATTTGAAATAATAAACAACGAAAAGACAACCTCTAGGACAAGAAAACAGCACTCCCAAGCTTGTAATAATTTCTGTAGTTTGTCACCCGTTTTCAGGTCGAATGGGAAGTTCGCTGACTTTATGGCTGCTCTCACTTTGGCAGGCTGTTCATCTCTCCCTCTTGGGCCGAACTTCTCGGATGACAGCGCAGGTGAAGCCTGCGGAGGAGAGCGCTTTTCTCTCGGACGGCGACGCTTTAGAAGGTACAACATCTGTGCAGGGAGAGCGTTCCAAAATGGCTGCTCCTTGGAGGGTGTCGACGGGGTCCGTGCAAACTTGGGCTGGGATGCTTGTTGCCGTGACGGTGTGCACAGATGTTTAGCGATTCACAATGTCAGTTTGCCCTTAACTGGAGCTCCTGAGGAATTGCCAATCTTCCAAAAATAGTACTGCGCATACTAAAGTAATATAGAGTGTGTAAAATAAAGACACCCAGTCGGCCAGGCAGATAATATCCTTTTCTGTGCATCTCACTCTCTCTGCTTGTCATCCCACACACAGCTTAATGCTAGCGTTTGTAGTTGATCTGTGATTAGCTTGTCTGATGGCAGTTTGGCATAGTGGTTGGGGAACTGGCAACTTAAAGCCAGAGGATTGCAGGTTTGAGTTCCAAATGGTGTACATATAACCAGATAATACATAAAAAATATGTAAATGTTGCGTGTGTTGTGTCTAGATAAGGGAATCTGCGATGCAAACGAAGCTAGACTTTGTGGAGGTGATCCCAGCTACCCACCCCCCCACCACTTCCCCAAAAACCTCAACAGACAATTATGTCTCAGCCATGTGAAATGCAGGCCACAATACCCCACATCAGCCAACGTCTGCGAGCTTAAACTAGTAACAGGAGAGTGAGGTTTCCAGACAACCAAATGAGTGGAGCTACCATTTTTTATCAGTTATTTGAACCAAGCGTAGTGCAGAGCTTAACTCATGCTGCCCTGCAGATCCCATTCCCTCTCCATGTCATATTTTCCCTTTCAGCTAGAAGCACAGTACAGCCCATAGTTTGGTGCAGGTCACAGCACTGCAGACTAGAGGGGGATACAGAATGCAGAGGCTTCCCTGGTACCCCACACACATATGGGGGGTAAACAACACGTGGCCACTGAGTGACACACGGGTGCGCACACACACTCATACACACACACACACGCCTGCTAAGCCCCTGACAGACCTCCTTCGACAGTCACTATGGCAAAAAGGAAGTGGGGTGTCAGCAAAATGAGCCAAACAGACCGAGACAGCTGGACAGCTTGTGTGCTTGTGTGGAGGTTGGGGAAGTTGTCTCCTTGAACCAGAGTGTTGCTGGTTCAAATCCCAGGAGTTGCTCTGTTGTTGTATCCTTGATTAAGGTGCACATCCTGAATTGCTTCATTACACACTAATCTGCATAAATGGCTAATATGTAAATGTAAGATGTGCACAGTAAGTCACCCTGGAAACAGGCTTCTGCTAAGCACATAACTACTGTAACAACAACGAGCCCTTCTAATCAGGCTAAGGTGGAGCAGTCTTGCTGTGCCAACTAACACTCTGCACAAGATAGGAAAAACCCTTTTTCCCCTCTTTATGCAAAATGTATTTTTACACAGAGACCCTGCCCTCAGAGTGGCTTCTCGTCTAAAATTATTCCACCTTCTCAGATCAGATGAGAGACAGAGAGCAGGAGATATTAAAGGAAGAGAGAAATAGAGGTCTCGTAATGCATGGTCTGTGTTTAAAAAAAAAGCGATATTCATGTTTAATGTTTATCCCGCTGGCCGATGCCGAGCAGGGAAGAGGCTTTCGCCATTTTCCCCCGCGGCCCCGCGAGCGCGGTGTCTGTGACAGCACTCCGCTGCACTCCGGCGAATCACCCGCATGAATTCATGCAAACAAAAACAGGCCTGGCCGCGGCGACCGAGGCGGGAGCGGCGGGACTCGGCCCATTACGGGCGGCATGTCACTTCGCATCAGGAACCATCAGCGTGACGCGCATCATCTCAGAAACCTCCCGCTGCCCCCGCGTCTCCACGGCCACTGCCACGGCGACGAGGGAAACAGGAAGCGGGAGGAGAAACGGGGAGGGGGAAACCCAAGAGCAACACGACCGTGGAAGGAAAATGAACCTGCCTTTGGCTCAGGTAGAGCAGTTAGGTACAGTAGCAACTAATTCTTCTGCAGCCCATGTCTGCAATTTGAGTGCATTTTCCTTAAGTTAAATCAGACGCATGACATAACTTGGAGCTCTTAGTGGTTTCCTTGATATGACCCTATAGTGTGACCTGTGGGACTTGCAATGGTTTCACTGAGAGAAGAAATAAGAGGTACCGTCATTTGTGTGGACAAATTACCCTGTCTCCCTAACCTATCTCTCTGCTTTTCAAAGATTATTTGTGAGCATAGGCAACAAGAGCCAAGTGTCACTCCCTCAAGAGTTCCCTCTCAACAGGAAGCAGGAGGCCAGAGTTCAAAGGTCAGTCTTCCTCATGGCTGGTTTGGCTGTCATCTCACAGTGAGTTCTCTCCTCTCTGCATCTCTCTTCCTCCTCTCCCACTGTGGAGTGTATGTACACTTTACCTCCTGGTGAGTGGCACGTGGTCTTCGCCGAAGACACCCGTTTTACATCCCATGAGCCCCTGGGTGTTCCGTGTGAGCTGTTTCCCGGGGGTGGTGGAGGCGTGCGGAGCGAGACTGCCTTTCGCTTGCGTTTTTTCATCCTCAGCCGTCATCTTATCCTCTGCCTCCATCCCAAAGGTTTGCTGCTGCTGCTGAGCGCTGTGCAGTAAAGTAATCCTTTAGCCACTCAGAAGCAGCTGCTTCCCCCAGCGCACTGCTGAGTCCACTCACACGGCCACACACTCCTGAAGGAGCCTGCTGTGTTCGCAGAACCCATGAACACACACACACGCACACACACATACAGAGGCCCTCACTCTCTCTGTCTCACACACACACAAATACACACACACACACACACACACAGAGGCACTCTGACTTACACACATGCCCATACACATGCCCACACATACACAGGTGCATGCACACACACATATAGACAGGCACTCACTTTCTCACACACCCACACACACATACACAGGTACTCTCTCTCTCACACACACACACATACACACACAGGCACTTGTTGTCACACACACAGATAGCGTGCTGTGGAACTTTTTCAGAAAGAACCACTGGGAATATGAAAACAGTATTCCATAAATATAACCTGATCTTTTATTCAGAAGTCTTCATGTCAGTTTGGTGGAAAAAATGCATGTTTCATGCCAAAGACATACATGAGATACAACAGTAGTTATGGGACAAGCAACACGGATAATGCATATGTTACTGCAATTTGAAGGACAGAAATCAGGCCACCAATTTTATATTAATGGTGCACATGAATATTAAAGAGTATTGAAAAACTTCAAACAACAAACCCATTTATTCTAACCCTTCCTCCATATAGAGTACATTTATGAAAGGTAATTACTAACAGAAAATATATATATTCTTAGTTGTTTTTTCTTATATTTGTTCTTTGAGTTTGCACAATCTCTTTGGTCCACCTAGTCCATCTTTGATTATTACAGTTTCCACAATTTTTCCTACATACCTCACAGACATGTTATTTTTGTATAATCTAGTGGACAAGAGCACAGGGTTGAACCCAGCTCAATTAAATTGAGCATATACTGGCAAATACATTCAGCGTGTTTGCAGCAGAATCTTCTCCAAACAGATCCTTTCTCCAGTGGACAAACTGCAGACAGGCAAGATAAAACAACCACTGAACACAAGCTGGTATTCCGAAATAAAACCACACACAGTAAAGTGCCTCCTGCTCAAAGCTGCACAGAAACAAAGTGGGAAAACAGACTGAGCCAGCAATGTAGACTTGGTATATCATCAATCCCACCCTTACACCATTCTATACTGCATACATTCATCCTAGCATGTTCAGTAGCTCCACCATTTCCCATTTTCCCACAACCATTACAAACACTTCAAATTAACCAACATATTTAAGCTGCCGCTGCCGAATAGTGCCATTAGATTCATCAATATATTTCCATGTGCAATTCTTACTAGTACAGTGTTGGTATATGTTTGGCAGTTTTTAAACAATCTGATTGCATCCCTCCACACCCCCTGAGGCTAAATTCCACTAAAGCATTGTGCTATTGGTCTGTAAACAGGAAGGTGCACAGGAAGGAGGAGAGGTTTAGTGCAAAGCGCACGGCAGCCATGGGGGGGCGCCGTGGAGACGGAGCGCGGGACGGTCTTCAGCTCTTGTTCTCGGGTTTTAGGAAGCGCTGAGACTTTTGCTTCACCATCTGATGCTGCCGACGCGCCACCTGGGCGTCTGTGATGGCGTTACACAGTTTCTGAGAAAGGAAGAAGTGTGTGAGGAGCTACAGGTGTGTTTCCGCTGCAACAACAGTACTGTAGTGTGAGGAGGTATAGGTACAGTACCTGCAGTACGGGGAGGTACAGGTGTGTTACCTGAGTGACAACAGTGTTGTAGTGTGAGGAAGTGCAGGTGTGTTACCTTGGCAAGAGGTGGCTGTTTAAGGTGCACAACTCTCATAGGTTCCTGTCCATCCTTCTTGGGGATCTTCAGTTTGTTCTGTTCCTACAGTAACAAGGGGAGCCGTTTCATTCACTGTGCGTTTTATTTCCATATGTCACACAAGCTTGGCGCCTCATTACCACAGCATTTTAATAAACTACTAAATATTAGCAACTATCCCAACTTGTAAATCTGTAAAATGTAAACTGGAAAACAAAGCTCATTAACCCTTTCGCACTTAACTTATTTTATGCTATGTAGCATGCGTTATGTTACATGCTTCGTTATGTTGTCATTAGCATTATTAAGCTTCTCATAGTTTTCACCACCGCATTTGCTATACTTTTTAAACGTTAAATCGCTGTTTTTTCAAAGCTAAAATTAGCTAGCATTTTTCCAATCTAGTCTTCTAATCGCACCGGTTCTACCGAACGTGCTAAACGGCTAATCACACCAGTGTGACCGTACGCGCGAACGGGTTAAACAGATGGAGGGTGTGCTACACTGCAACAGACAGTCAGAGAGTATGAAATTGTACCAGATACAGTCAAAGGGCATGTTAAACTGGACCTCATGCAGTCAGAGAGAGTACTGTACCTCAGACTCTAAGAGTGGGCACTGTACCACAGACAGTCACAGACAGTCACAGAGGTCATAGAATCACAGAGGTTACTGTACCTTGCAGTATATTCTCAGGTCCCCTCCATCCACACAAGGAGGCCGGGAGAAGTGTTCAAATAAACACTCCCACTCTTTATTGAAGTGTCCCACAAACTCAATCTCCTTCACACACATGACTCGCCTAGGTCACACATATACAGACAGACAGAGGCACACACACACACACACACACACACACACACAAAGACAGAGAAAAAATATACCATCATAATGACAAAACTGCCCCACAAATAGAACAAAGGAAGACTCACTGTCAGAAAGATCAGAAATATCAATGGGTCTAGATGTCTTCCAAACACAAGCCCAAACAGCATTGACTTTATCACCTTATTAATGATCTACACATAGTCATAACAAAATTTACAACATAACATTTCATGCTTTTAAGATTTTGTAACAGTAAGAAATGTCAGAGGCAGTTTTGCTCTGCCTTCAATGGAAGATAATGACTTCAGTCCTGCCCTTTTCTTTGCATCAAGCCAAGCTGTAAATATTCAGCACAAATTCAAGTTATACAACAAGCCCCGTATAATGCAGGTACCTAGGCTTACATCAAAGGGCTTTATGCTGATCTGAGTTCACCTGTGCTGCATGCAGCCTGTTACAAACAAAGCATTATACTGACCTGAGTTCACGCACACTGCATGCAGTAGAGTACAGACAGTGGCAATATTGTGATGTGCTTTGTGTGTCCCATTACCTTACCTGTTGGTCACAATTATGTTGGTTTTCTTGTTGCCGGGAAATTCGCAATGTTCTCTGAAAACCTCTCCATCTAACTGTTTTATCTCTGACCTCTGAAAGAAAATGACAGGGACATTTTGCATAGTAAATACAGAACATTCCTGGCAGTCTGACCCCAGGTGTCAGTTTGAGTGGATATATATGCAGACAAAGCTGCTCCTTTTTTAATTTACTGCATGTGTCTCAGCTTAGACAATCAGCAAAATATTCTATTTTATATTTTCGTTCATTTGATCGTTTTTCAAATGCAGTGCTATTTATATATCCTAAATGCACCCATCATTGTACAGTCCTTCACTGTGCTTAGAAGAAACAGCACATCTGACAACAGAATAAGGAAGTCCATGTTTATTTTTCTTATATTTAAGTTTAAGGTTAATGTACTTTTACATAGGATGCTCCACACTGTATACATAAAAAGCCACACCAAATTACAGACTTCACTTTAAAGTTTCACACACATCCAAAATAAATTCAAACAACACTTATGCAGTCAAGAAAAATTCTTAAAGCTACGTGTATATAAAATGTTTAAAATTTCATAAATTACATATAACAAAGTACATTGTTTCAGTCATGCTTCCTTTAAATGATAAAAGTATGAAAATAAATTGATGTTTTGCATTGGTATATATTTTGACACACATTAGTTCTGCAACTCTAAAAGCTAAAGTATACTAGTACATACATAAATGAAAGGACAAGTCATTTAAATAAAGTGAGTATGAATTTATAGCTATGAAGATTATAACATCTTAAGAGAGCTTTAGAAAAATATAGTGCACTTTGGCCAAAGCAGCACATTAATAATGCAAAAGAAAAAATAAATAATTTTGGTAGTACTGTGAGATGTTTTCAAATGCTACGGTACGTTTTAACAGTCCAAACTGTGACTTTTCAGATAGGTAATTTAAAAAAAACTACCTTGTAATAAACTGGCACTGAATAGATGAGGTTGGTTATATATCCACTTAAGCACTGTCTGTTGGTGCATCTATTTCCACACTAACACAGGCTCTCAACAATGTCCTACTGTATATAACAGACTGCCTTATTGATGTTTCCACATTTAACCTGTATGAAATGCAAACTCGATGACATTTGGCACAGGGTAATCTAATGTCAAAATCCTGGCAAAACAAATATGCATAGCCCTGACTGAGGCACACTATGGAGCCGAAAAAAATTCAGTTTAAGCAAAAGGAACCTGAATTTCTGGCCTTAAAATTAAAAAAAAAAACCTAGGATGTGTAATTCTTCCCATGTCACAAAAAATGCAGTACAGCTGATGTTAGAGTCAGGCTACAAAGCTTTTACAAAGATTTTACACTGCTGCACCGAGATGGTTGGTAAAGGCAGTCTGAGGTTGATGATGCCACCAGTGTAGTAAGAGGACCCCCCCATTTCCAGAACACAATATGAAAAACATTCATACAAGATGTTTTAGAACATCCTGACCCCCCCACACCCCCCGTGTTTATTCCTTTTCAGGCTGCATGTGAGAAAAAGAAGAAAGGAAAGAAAGGTTAGATTTCCAATAAAAACACAAACAGAACCAGACAAAAAAAAAAAATAGAAATCATTTAGATTCTAGATGTGAAAAAATAATTAACACCCATTAAAATTCAGCTCAGAAATGCAGAAAAAGTGCAAATCCTCAGAACGTGTCAGTTATCACGCTGAATTTGTACTCTCCCACCGCTTGCTTTTACCTTTAGTTTACTTCCAAACTACTGGGTCAGAGTCGGTCACTATAGGTGTGTCAAGCAAACATGTGACAAAATACTAGATCACATAGAAGCAAAAATACACTGTTGCCCATCATGGAGCTGTACTCGTCTTTACTCAAAGCATTTATTCATTGCTTCACACAACACTGGTCATCTCACTTTAAGACCTTGACCTGAGTTCAAACGCCTCCATTTGTAAATGTCAGTAGGATCTGCCACCTGAACCCATTTTGTGTAATTCTAAAGTGCTTCATTTTTGCTCCTGTCATCCGCCATGTGATTCGTAGGTAACAACTTAGCAACAAGGTTGTTCAAGCTATGTGGAGACAAGTGTCTGCTATATACTTCACAATAATACAGGACGAGAGTACAGCCTTTATCAAGAAATCCACTGCAATGTAACCTCAGTCACAGTTTGCTGCCAGATGCCCCAGAACCACCTCCTGTCTATGGCCATGTTTGCTGGACAAAAATAATAACTGACATGTTCTGGAGAGTACATGGCTTTTCACAGCGTCTTACTGTGCGCAAATGGTGAGAAAGGGAAAAGACAGAACCGAGACGGGAGAGACATGCCGTGTCTGCTGCAGTGTGATGCCCGGAACCTTCACAAACACGTATGAATGGAGACCAGAAAAATACATGTGCCATCTGACAGAGCGGCATTGGCAGCAGCTTACCTGGAAGAGGTCGTAACCCTGGGACGCGACCGCGTCATACGGCCGAATGATGCCATCCTCGTGGATGAGGCGCACTGGTCTCAGCTTGGTCACCTCCTCGGTCGACTCGGCCACCCTGCCAATCAACAGCGAGAGTCAGCTCTCCGTCCAATGCGGTGGGCACACCTCCAAAACATATGGAGGCTAGCTAACTGATGACAGAACCACCTGCCATTTTTATTTCCTTCTTTTTAGATTGATTTCATTTCATTTTTTCATTCCAAAACCCAAGCTGAGAGAGGAGCAGGCGGAAAGCTCCGGAAGCGTGCAATCGCACCCGCCAAACCGCCGTTTGCTCACCTTTCGTTCCCTCTACAGGGGGGAGCATGGAACAGCAAAAGGCCATTTGGTTATTGATAAATGCAGCACGTATTTAAGTTTGGAGGAGGATGGTGCAGAGTGATGGATGGAGAAAAGACTCGGGTCTCTGCACTGCACAATCACCAGGGTACCAGCAGTGAGTAGGTTCACCACTTGAGAGAAGAATTAGCCAATGGGGAGTGGGGTAGGTGGGTGGGAACTGGGCTCAAGACAATAGCAAGGGGAGTCGTCACAGCTGTTTGTGAGCATCTGCATAATTGCATCAAGTCTTTTCTGTGTAAATTTAGGAGGGGCTGAAAGCATTCCAGACTGGGTTCACAGTGGACTTGAGGGCTCGTACCCCTGGACTGACGGGTAAATGAATCATGATGCCGCCCCACCTCCCCTTCCTGTACCCCTCAAACCACCATGTTCTATGAGAAAAGAAAACCCAGGGAAAGCACTTTGCTGGACACACTAAACATTCATCAACCTGCTTTCTAAGGGACACAGATTTAGTATGTTTTCTACACCCAAATAAAGACCCATGTATTCATACATACTTTTTCCTAAAAACCTAATCTGAATCATGTAATCCAATGAAATAAACTGTGATTACAGAGCTGGTGCCCTTTAAATGTTACACAACAACTCTAAACAACTCAAGATACACCTGTTCTTTCTTCACTTGGTTTTTGGATCATTTTCCCCACTTTAACTGATGGCAACCCCCCCTTTTCCCCATCAAATCAGCACACGGTTCATTTTCACCAAAGTCTGTCCTGTCCCAAGTGCAAAATAGTGCTCCATTGCCATGTCAGGTTGAGATCGATTCTATGCAGCACGCCAAATTCCATCCGGCAGCGCAGTGCATTCGTGCAGCCAGCCAAGCCTGGAGAGAAGCAGCTGTAGGAGGAGCTTGGGGCGTGTCTTAAATCACGCTGTTCTCACGTTTACGTTGTCACAGCCATGCTTAGTGGTTAATGCACAACAAGTTGTCAAAATAGAAATGCTTTTCTTGTTAATGTGATCACTACACACTTTTTGGCTATATAGCAAGCAATGTCCATAAACAAAACTGAGATTTTCATTCATTTCTGTTGCTCTCTCTAGACACGTCTACGATTTTGTTCTTAAAATCACTCCGCCGATGCATCATACATTCCGACACAGCTCATATAGATAGAATAAAAAAACGGGAAACGTTTTACAGTGTAATGGTAAATCATAATATAATAATGTGTGGAAATTAGCTTTTAAAGTGTTTTTGAAGGAAAAAATCTTTCATTGACTTTTATCGTCATGTACATGATACATATTCATATAAATGAATATTAATGATATAAGTTTAACATCCCTAAATCAGAACTCATATTTTCATTTCAATCAGAGAGAAAAATTCTACTGTGGACTGTTTTCTGCCCTTTCATTTTCTCCCATTTTGAGCAGGCTGTCCTTCTCCCAGGGCTTGGCTGTTCGTCTCACAATGCTCCAGCATGGGAGGGCGGTCAGTTGCAGTGTTAAAATGATGTAGGGGGGTAAATGTTGGTCATTAATTAATGCGAACATTTCGTTTTTCTAATCCGCAGGCTTGTACAGTAGATTATGAGCAAATAATTCACTGTACAAGGGGTTACATCCTCCATGGTCATGATGCAACGCTTACCTTCCTGTTAGCAACATCCCTGTCAAAACCTCCAGCAGACGAGCCGAAGCCCGCTCTTAACCACTGAGGTCATTTTACAACAGTCAAGAGAATTAGCCTTGCTTCCAGCCACAGCTGCGGGGTAAGCTTATACAACAAGCTCAGAAGAAGTCAGCAACAGGGGTGTGACAACATTTTATGCGCGACGAAATACTCACTCAACAGAGAAGAAAGAAAGAAAAAAAACATCGAAAGAACAAAAAAAAAAACTCCGTGGGGTTTAGTGATAAGAAAATGAAAACAAAAAAAGGTTAAAATTAGTCAGCTTGATTTACCTTAATGAATCAAAAAAGCAAACAAATAATAAAAAAATAATTATGTGTGGCACTCAAACCAAACCATTTTTTCACTGTTTTTTTTTTCCCTAAGTCACAGACAGCCAGTGCAGTGATTGTGGGCAGGGCGGGGTTCGTACCTCTGTATACCCTGAAAGGTGCTGCTGGCCATATCCACGATGCCTCCTGTAGGCCGGGCCACAACACCCACCAGGCCCTTTCCAATGCCCTTGAAGAAGCCGGCTGCACCCTCCTTCTTGGCACCTGAAAAGCAGACAAGACGGATGATTTAGACACACACACACACACACACACACACACAGGAAATAACCTGGGCCAACATTAAATCAGTGCCTCCTCCCTAAGGGGGCTAAACTTGCACATGCTTTCATCACGTAACCTCCCAGCATGCTCAGCACATGGTTTGACCTAAATGTGGGTCATGACCTTTCCACAGTGGTACAGAATGGTAGAACAGTGAGGTCACATACTAAACAACCTAAAAAGGAAACACTGTCACAATGGCTTAACGTAATGACTGAGACGCCACCTCTGCTAATTAAAATACTCCAATGTGACTTTCATCTTAAGGGTAGTATGTAATGCAAAGTAGAACAAACACTTGTTTGTGCAATCACCATGGATGTCAGAGTTACTACACAATTCATGCTAAATTAATTTAAGACCCATGACTGAAGTCTTTCAGAGGGCTTCAGAAGAAAAACTTCTTTATTTCATGCAGTGGCAGAGCAAGTAAAGAACTGAACAGAGTATAGTTTAACAATGAAAACCACACAATGAAAACAATGTCAAAGGAAAATCAAGAAACGCACCTTCCACGGGCTTGGTGACGATTCCTGTGACGCCACCGACAACCCCCTGAGGGCAGAGGAGAGAGAACCGTTAGGGCTCCATGGAAACGGTTTTCCTCATAGAAACAAGAAAAGAATGGTACACTAGACATCCAGGGCCTGGTGTGAAGTGAGTTCCCATAGGCTAACTCCCCCTAGTGGTGAGGCAGAGATTGCCAGTACCAAGCGGCCTGGAAAAGCAGCATTCCAGTAGTAAGAAGAGACAGAGCTGATGTGTGCAGTGATAAATTTTTCCTGAAAATCAAAACCAGACGTGCACAATGGTAGACAAACAGGTCAATCATTCAATACTGTGGGTCTATGACACCTCCAAATGGTTCTAACTGATCTACTATAATAAGTTGATTTTAAATTTAAAAAGTCACATGCAATTAATCACTTTCAAAGTAGTAATCCTAATTATATAACTCAATTATTGGAGTCAAATTAAATCTGCAAGGAATCAAAAATAAACTTAATTAGTTGGAAAGCACTTGTATTTCTTCTACTCTGTGTGCATCTATTTTTGTATTGTGAGTTGCTCATATGAATACACCTGAGAGGAGACATTTTTACAGACTGTTAAAGATCATACAGTATTTTCTGTGACACAGGAGATAAAAGATTTACTAAATATAAAATGCATCAATCAAACAAATCTTAACGCCTCTGCCACCTAAAATGTCTGTTTAATATAAAAAAGGTAGTGCAGAGTATTTGATCTATAATGAATTCAATGCGTAGCCGCATAATTTCCTAGTAATTACTATATTGCAAGTGACATGGTAATTCTGGCCTCACAGCAGAAATATTAATAAATGATCCAGGTGCTTTTAGCAGTCACAATAAAGAATTCATTCATATTCATAACTAGCCTTGCAGGGGACTTAACCCTTCAGCACCGACACAAAGGACAATGGCAGACAGCCTAAAATGAGCCGGAGACTGGTCTGAAAAAGGACTCTTTACAGCAATGCTTTTCATCCACATCACGACTGTAACTTACACAAAAGAGAGGTCCTCATAGGGTGATTTGCTCAAATTTAAGATCTCAGAAATTAGTCTACTGTCAAGTTAGTGACCCTAATGAGTCCAGTGAGTGACCCTGGGTATAAGTGTCTGGCCATACTTGCCCAAGAGTTTTAAGAGCCTTGTGAGTAGTTTTATCCTGGAAATAAGATGGGAAAACAGCACAAGCTACACATTGTCTAGCTAACATTCACCCCCGTGTTCCATTGCTAGCCACTCCACAGTCATTTTTAACACATTGAGAAATGGAAAATTATTCTGGGGGAAACATACAGCGCCCCAGTACCTGCAGGGCTGTTTGCTGTATGCCTTTTTTTTTCCCCCCTCCTCGGTTTGAGCTTTTCTGCTTGAAACCACATACAACAGCAGAGGACGATATTCATATTCATGTGATATTTGCTGTGAGGCATTTGTCTCTCCTAAAAATAGCGCGGAGAACCAAAGGCCTCACATGCCTCATCCCTGCATTCATAAGCGCAGCCCTGACGATCGGCAGCAAACAAATGCTTCTTTGCGGAGCGCATGCCATATGCTGGGGAACAAGCACAGTAAGTCATTTAAAAAAATGCCACTTCTCAGGGATCGGATTCACTGTGTAAGCATATATTTTCCAGCAGGCTGATTAACGTGGTCCGTATGTTTTTGTCCAGAAAACCTTTTCTGGAATAAATAAATGTGACAGTTCTCTTTTTTTCAGAATCATTGTTATATCTCGTGCCCAAGGAGAAATGTCTGTTACCCAGTGAGTACTATTATAACACTACTGTAACACTGTCAGCACTCGTAAAGTTAGGTTGAGAGTCATTAAATTTCATCTGAGAATCTTGGCTTAAATGAGAGCTGGGTTTTTTGGTGCTCTCAGATGCACTGGTAAAGTTCATAAGGGACTTGGTCAAGTTTGGTTTGGGCATGACTAAATCTCAACTAGAAAATGAAATGAAATTTGGTTTGGGAGTAGCTAAAGTATTGATGGGACCCAGTAAAGTTAGATTGGGAGTCTATAAAGATTGGCCTGTAGTCAGTAAATTTAGGTTGCAAGGGAGGGAACAGGTAAAATCAGGTTTGGAGTCTGTAAAGTTGGGCTGGGAACACGTAAAATCAGTGTGGGAGTCTGTAAAGTTGGGCTGAGAACAGGTAAAGTGAGGGCAGGAGTCTGCACAATCAGGATGGGACTAAGTAAAATCAGGCTGGGAGCTGGCACCTTCAGAAAGCCCTTTCCTCCCTTGGCCAGGCTCTCCCCGAAGTCTTTGGGTGGGCGGTTCATCTCCTCTCGCCGCTTCTGCTGGTACTCTTTGTCCATGGTGATGGCAGCCAACCCTTTTCCCACGGAGCCAGTAATCCGAGACACCATGCCTGCAGCACCACCTGGTGGAGGAAAGAGGGGTGAGAGTCTCTCACACGCTTGCAGCCACAGTCCTCCACGGTTGACCACATCCAGTTGTCACAGGGCAGTGAGGTTTCACAATTGCTAACCAATGTGTTAAACTGATCAGATAAAACTGATTTTAGTTTAGTTAAGTAATTGAGCACTGAGATTAGTTGAAACTGGTGATAACACGTGGTAACTCCATCCATTTTGGCACTCATGTGGTCTCACTCTCCCATCAGTCGTGTTCGCAGCTGGTGTGAATGGGGGTGCAGTAGGTCCTGCATGTATCTCCCAGCCTTACCTACTGTGTGGCCCAGCAGACTCCGCACTCCAATCACAAAGCCCTCTGCAAATTCCTCTGGCCCCTGCACAGCTCCCTGCCATTGACATACACAAAGGCCACTTAGAATTAAAAGTAATTTCCATATTCTGTCTGTGATTTCTGCCCAACACTAATTAAGGGACTGAATTTCAGTGTAGGAATCCATCTCCTCTATTATTACATGACATATTTCTGTAGTCCTCTACCTAAAACTTAATTTATGACCCATTTAAACACCTTAAATTGATACAGCATTAAAAAAGACAAGTGCACTTATAAGTAGATTAACATTAGCACTTAATTGGGCCTTTTTTGCCTGTTTAGTAATTTAAAACAGGATCACTGAGGTTTCTGCGCAAAAGTGATTCATGAGCTTCCTCCCACTAAAGACAGAAAGAACGGTGCGTAGCACATCCTATGAATATATATCACCTGGAAGGGCTCATAGAAGAAGGCCTCTACTCCCTCGGACAGACCCCGGATCAGTCCGAAAGGGTTTCCCAGCACATCCAGGCCCAGCACCAGCACGTACATCTGTTTCAGGAACTGTGGGGAGAGGGAGGAGGAGAATGGCAGTGAGCGCCGGCTCTCGTGGAACAATCCGGGTCAGAGCAATCACAGAAACGGCACACTTTGTTTCAGGTCAGGAATCCCTGAAGCTCACGAGGTTCATTTGTGAGGGCTGGGGGAAACTAACCTGTTCAGAGTAGTGCCGAATAACTGCCCACATCAGTTTCTCTCTTCTGTAGAACTGATACTTCACCTCAAAGAAGGCAAGCCTATATCAAAAAGACAGCTTGATCAGCGAGGTGCTACTCACAGTTAATGAAGCAAATGTTAAGAGCACAGGTCTTTATGCGAGATCTAGGGTAGTATTCTGCAGGTTTGATATATCAGATGTGCATTTTTGTTTAAAAAGCACAGAGGGTTAGTTTCTCTGAGCCGCTCACTTAAAGATGAGGTCATCCACATCCGTAAGGGTCGCTCCAATGCTCTTCAGGAGTAAGTTGACGGACTGGATTGCGACCATGTCCTGGTTCTCAGAGTCGTCTCCGCTGGAGCCCAGGGATAGGCTGAGGTGCAGCTGGAAGCGGACAACAGGACTCTGTCAACAGCTGTCTGAAAAAGTATCTCAGCTTTCACTAGCAGGGTGTTTTCAACAGTAAAGTGAACCTTAATTCAGATTAAAATGCAGCAAAAAACAAGATATATTAGTGTTATGGATGCACAAAGTGTGCATGAAAATAATATTAAAGCGATGGAAAAGGCCTTCATTTTCCACAGTGTGAATAAGAATAATCTCAACAGGGTAACAGGTATGTGTGCTGTGGAAAAAAGACTCTTACTATGATAGGAGAGATGTTTAAGACTTCATCTGATAAAGAAGATGTTGGTGTGCAGTGCAAAAAGACACTCATACTTTGACAGACAAGATGAGGAAGTGTGCTGTGAAAAATACTCCTACTTTGTAGGAGAAATGGGTAAGACTCTTATTTTTTTAGGCTAGATGTGGGAGCATGCCACAAAAAAACTCTTACTTTGATACGGAAGATGTTGAAGTGCAGTGTGAAAGGAGACTCTTACTTTGATAGGAAACATGCTGAAGCGCAGTGTGAAACGAGTCTCGCTTTGACAGGCGGGACGTGTAAGTGCGCTGTGAAAAACAGATTCCTGCTTTGATAGGGGAGATGTGCGAGACTCTTACTTTGATAGGCGAGATGTGGAAGTGCTCGAAGAAGCTGAGGCCCGAGGTGTCCGTCATCGACGTCTCCATGAGCTCTGCCTGCAGCGCCTCCAGGTCCTTCTCAATCAGCTTCGTCTGAAAGCATTCGCAAGTCAGGGTCCCGCTGCACGTGCCCAGGGCACCCCTGCCCCCGCACTGAGGATCTAGCATCACAGAGCCTGACAATGTGTACTCACAACACTACACTACAACCACACAGGGAACCACTGCAGCTCGCATTCAACACAATGCTTAAACGACCACAACCCAGTCCACCACTAGCACAGTAATCAGCTACTATGGATGCGATTAAATATAAAAATAATGCAACAGACAAGTAAAATTTGAACTAAATTGCAAAGTGGAAATGCGAAAAGAAAGTGTGTTTCAGACATGCAAGGGCCTGTATAACAGAGATACGTTCAAAGACTCCACACAGTCCATTTGAAGATAAGGGACACAAACAATGATCTAGGATGAAACTTCAACAGATTCATGTAGACTTTCAGATTTTTGTATAAAAATCTACCTTTACAATCCTGGAAGTCTGCGATTGCAAAGAGTAAACAAAAAAGTTTAAATAATAAATGCCTGTTCCGAACAGCAAAAAAAAAAAATCAGATAGCAATATGAATTCTTCACTTCAGTCAACAGCTCTGCGGCCGTGCTCCCCTGCCATCATAAATATGCAGTGCTTGCTGCAGCCACCAGGGAGCAGCATTCACCACGTCTCCCACCACCAGCTCGAGATCACTGCCTAATGACTGTCAGCTGTGTCACCTTCTGCTGATCTGCCTCGGGGTCTGTGGCCGGGGTGAACAGCGCAATGATCGCTCCGAGGAAGCCCTGATCGATCTTCACCGCCATCTCCTGGACCAAAGCCATGAAGTACCTGCAGATACGCACCAGGCAACAGTCTCTCACTAAGCGGTCTTATGACAAAACTGCAGTCATTATAAACAAGGTTCTGATACTGACAGAGGGATGTACACATTGTTCAATGGTGGAATATCTGCTATAGCTCCACATGGAAGATTGTTAAGTTTCCAGTTTCCCAGCTGGAAATGAACTGCCTAAACCAAGAGTACAAATACAGAGGGTGAGAGACAAAGCCCGGCTGCTGGACGGCATAAGCAGGGATCACACTTACTTAAACTGCATGACTTGGCTGTGTTCATTAAACCTTGTGATGATGCTGATATCGATAAAAGGCTTTGGCTCTGCAAAACAAGCAGGGAGATTACTGTGTAATGCATGCAAGCACACACAGACACACGCACACATGCACGCACGCACACACACTCACACGCACACGCGCACACGTGCACACACACACACACACACACACACACACAAACAGTTCTAAATTGAGTTCTTTCAGCTACCTGAGTCTAAGGCGATAGACTTGGGAGGTGGAACTGGATGGAAGACAATGGGGAATACAGCCCCTGTCAGCTGATTATCCACCTGTTAGGAGCACAGGAAACAAAGTGATTCTTGAGAATCATGTGGTCTGGAACTCAGCCTTGTGTGGGCGGCTGTGAAGCTCCTCCAATGCTTCACACACACACACACACACACACACACACACACACACACACACACACATCCAGGACCCTCAGCCTAAGCTTTCAAACTCTGACACACCTAGGTTAACAAGCAGCAAGGGTTTCTCTGCATTTAAACTTCAATAATCATTTAACACATACATAAGTATATCCATAAATGGAGTTGAAATTATTTTTAATTTGTTTATGGAAAAACTCAGTGTGCAACTCAATGGCGCTGTGTAAACCACATGGCTGATTTATAAACGCTTGGCATGTCCACACAAACACTGTCCCTGGGTTGTTTTCTCGGAGGACACTACAGGCTTATCAATAGACCACACAGAAACCAAAGAGTCTCTTTCAAGGCCATGCCCCTAGGCCTCACTCCATCTGACTATCTTGTTAGTGTAGAGAGGTAGAGGCTTCTGCAACTCATGTGACCTGAAAGGACCAATGAGAAGGCAGTGTTACCTGCAGCCAGTGCAGCTGGGCGCGCAGGCTCCTCTGGTGCGGGGACTGCTTGAACTCCACCTGGATGCCGGACAGGAAGTTCCTGCGGATGCTGCAGGCGTACGGCTGCCGCATCAGCATGGGGACACGGCTGAAGTTCACCTGTTCCATTTCACAGAGACACACGAGTTACCTTTTACCGTGAGCTTGTGTTCATTTGAGAGGTTTTGGCTTTACAAATGCAAAAAATATTCATACAATTTCAATTCTATCTATGACACGGCTTAACACTAACAAAAATTTCAAATGTAAATATGTGCTACTACCTGAATCACAATAATGGGATGTAAAATAAATTAAGTGAATTTTCCAGAGAACTCACATCTCTGCCATCTCCCTCACCCTGACTTCCTGCACAACACCACCTGCATCTGCCATCGACCACAGACACGCAGACAGTTAGAGCAAAATCAGGTAAATTCATTACCTCTAAGCCGGTCTCCAGCTTTATCCATCCAGGCTCTGCCTTTGAAGAGAGATGGTTCTGGTAGGCCTTCTCCAGAAGGTTTATGTTTTTGTGGTTGAAAGACTTCCAGCGGTTTTTTGGCCTCATCTCCCACACCACCCCAGAGCTGAAGTTGGTTAAAAAAAAAAAAAAACACAGACGTGTTTCACTGCCGTTCCTGGACACAACACTGCCAGACAGAAAGGATTTCAAAAGGGAACCTCTCTTCCAACCAGCTGTAGCTCCAGAACGCATTCAAATATATGAGAGAAGCACAATGGAGTAAAGGTTTATAACCCTCCAGTGGAGCTCTTAAATCTACATTACTATTACATTACTATTACTATTACTATACATTACTACTACTTACAAGTTCAACTTAAATGATTAAGATTATTTGACTATTTAATTAACCATTTTTGGGCCAATGACAATAAGTTATACAATCATAAGAGACTTCACTGAGACAGATAACACAAAGGGATCTTAAGGGATCAATATGAACAAAAGCGTGTTGAACCTGTTATGTTACCTGTGCTCAAACACACCTTGGGCAACACATTACTTTGACAAGAGAATAATATCAAATTTGCTCTCAGGAGACGTCAAAACCTCATGAATATTCAGTTAGCAGTATAATTAAGTTGGAGCAAAATCCACCATAATATTGACAGAGGGAGGGAGGGAGACCTCCTAGAGCTCAAAATATGTGAAGCTATCAGGTGTTACCTCTGCTTTGTCTTCTGTATCTTGTGTGAACAGTATACAGCAGCTCCACCAATTATGGAGTTTGTGAAGCCACATTCTGCTCTCACTATGACCAAGGCCACTGGTGGTACCTACATGAGAGACTGTCATCCCTCTGTCCTCCTTCAGGGGGAGCTCCAAGGACAGTCTCTCAGAACACTGACTCTAAGCCCCTCCCTCTCATCCCTAGCCCTTCCCTGTGTGGCCTCCCAGGGTTGAAGAGAACAAGCCCTCCTGCACTGTGGGGTTACCTGGTGATGCCCACGTAGGCAATCTCCTGCCGCAGGTCGTTGTTGACGAGGGACAGCCCCAGGTTCTGCAGGGATATGCTGACCTCCTGCTGGAACTGCTCCATCTCCTCGGCCTGCCGCGCCTTGCTGACCACCGCCACGTCCTCGGTGAAGAGCAGCACCCGCTGCCGTCCGTCCAGGAAGGACACCCAGTGAATGTGCGACATGCTGTCATAGGGGAACTGGCCACACTCATCCTGCCAAAAGCAGAGACCAGAAGACCATTATAATGCTGAATACAGGCTGTTTCACCCCTCCTGTCTCCTCATTTTGGTGGTATAATGTAAAATAGTGTGGCTGGCTCTGTATCATGCAGTACTGGCTTTCAATTTTTAGATATTTGCTTAACAGAGACCCGCATACAGGCCTTGCATAGCTTACATTTTTACACAATATTCATTTACACAGATATCTACTGAAGCATTTCAGGGTAAACAGCTCCCGCTTGGAAATCAAACCGACCTCTGGGCTACAAGTTCATTTCCTCGGTCTCTCTGTCTCACTGCCCCGGCCCCCCCATGTTCCCATGCTCCCATGCTCCCATGTTCCCATGTTCCCATGTTCCCATGTTCCCCTGTATGTGTGATGTGTAGGAACAGCAGGAGGCCACAGGGACATGTGCGTGTGGATTGGGGGGGGACGTGTCCCACCTTGACCAGGTCCAGCTCTCCTTTGTGGTCCCCGCACATCCAGCTGAGCTTCCGGGTCCCAGCGGGGTCGTCCCACGCGAAACGCTGCGCCTGTCCTGGCTTAAGCTCCCGGGCGTCTGAGAACCCACTGCCAAAACAAAGGGACATTGAGTGACTCCCCAAAACCACAAAGTCATGCAGCGGGGCTCCTCACACCACAGAATCAAAGTGCTCTATCACCATGACTGACAGACCATCTCCCAAATACAAAGCTGAAATGGATCAAATACAGTTACATGTACTTCTATTAATTTGGTAGACACTCTTGTTCAGAGTAACTTACAAAAAAGAACATTCAATAATATCAGGAATGCAGCCGTACAGACACAACAAATTAGACTGCTTTTATTGTTCTGTTATCATCCTAATATTACAATAGATTGTTGTTTTACAACTGAACGGAGATTGAAAAACTATTATTACTTCAAACAGATCAGCTCAGCTTGTCTGTAGGCAGGTAACAGTACAGTGAGAGGTAGCCTAGCTCACCTCTGTTTGAAGTGAATGTTCACCCAGGGGGTGTGGTTTACAATGAGGGCAGGGGCAGCGCCGTGGTAGTAGTCGCTGAAGCTGATGACGGTGGAGTGGTCAGAAATATTCACATCCACGATGATGCCTCCACACTGACAACGAGAGAAACAAGACACGACAGACCGCAATCAAGTACAGCCGTGGTCTTACCAGGTATACTTGTAAGAGGTATGCTACATGAGCAGCAAACATGTTCTTACAGGTAATATACAACAGCAAAGGTTTTCTGTGGTCTTATCACATAACATGACAATAATGTCCATAGGAAATAAGTAAATCCATTTACTCTGCAATATGTTTCCTAATAAAATTTTCAGGAAATTGTATCATCAGGTAGCATCCAAATTACTGTACCATTATAATAATGGCAGATTGGCAGTAAGGAAATGTGGTTACCATTGCATTACACTGAGAACCTATTGCATGTGGGTGGCAGCTCAGAAATTAAGGTTTAGTTAAGGGTCTAAAGCAGTCTAGCGTTGTGCTCTGTGGTCCCTCACCATGTCCATGCTAAGCAGGGTCCCATTGTCCTGCTTGTTGAAGAAGAAGGATTTGGACGAGGACTCAGATCCCACCACTCGCACACACAGCTTTCCTGTGCTTGACTCAGGCCACAGGGGAAGACACTGGCAAAGACAGAGAAGATCAGAGCAAGGTAATGAGTATGTGAATGTTTTGAGAATGTCTGTGAAATTTTGTGCATAAGCGTATGCATGTGTGTGTGTGTGTGTGTGTGTGTGTGTGTGTGTGTGTGTGTGTATGTGCGTGCATATATCTATGTGGGTGTGTGCATGTTTGTGTCTGTGTCTATATGTATATGTGTGAGTGTGTGTGTGCACATATGCCTGTATGCATACATCTGTGTGGGTGTGTGCCTGTTTGTGTCTCTTTCCATATGTCAATGTGTGAGTGTGTGTGTACGTCTGTGTACATATGCTTGCATCTCTCTGCATGCGTGTGGTGTCTGCTCCCTCTACCTCTTTAGATGCGATGTAATGCCACCTCCCGTTACTGCTGCTCTCTTCCACCTGCACCTCGCCCACCTCCAGCTCGTAGGACGACTTGTTGACCAGCGTGTAGAAGGGGCTCATGGTGACGATGCGGGTCAGGTTGAAGCTGCTCATCTGGATGCTGATTCCCACCTGAGGGAGATACCTCAGGTTACCACTCACAGGTCCAATGCTCAACCCGTACAAACAAAGGCAATAAGCCAGCGGTGGCTACCACTTTGATTCCCAGGTGGGGCACTGCTGTTGTACCCCTGGGTACTTATCCTAAATTATTGCCTCAGCAAGTAAACAACAAATGTAAATTATGTAATTCACTCTGTGTAAGACCATCTGCTAAGAACATGAAATTAAAAGCAGTTTTGAGGCTTCAGTCAATTTTTTAGACGTCTGAAATGAAAGTTTATAGTTTGTTCATAAAGAGTATCAGCTAGGCCAGGTCTTACCAGGTACTCCATGTTATTGGCCGGGCACTTCACACACCCATAACTTCCGACTGTGTCCAGTGAAAATCCATCTGACCAGGTGCTGTTGGAGACACAGAGCTGGACCTGGAAGTGATGGAGACATGACCAGCATTATGGAAGGGATGTGACCCGCTTTGAGGAGATACGGCCAGCTTTAGGGAGGGGATATGACCAACTTAGGAAGGTGATATGATCAACTGTAGGTAGAGGATGTGACCAGCTTTAAGAAGGGGATTTGACAAACATTAAGATGGTCACATAAGCAGGTAAGGCACAGGGGTGAAGGTAAATTCGACTGCAGGTCACATGATCCATCGCAAAGGCCTGCTGTTTTGGTACCTTGTTCTTGCTGAAGATGTTCTTCTTCTTGAAGGAGAAGAGGACGACGTCGCGGAAGTCGGACGGGTGCTTGACGTAGATCTCTTCGGCCCGGTACTGCAGCACTCGGGAGGTCTTGTTGATGATCCAGTAGGGGCTGAAGACGGACAGCACCAGCCGGCCGCCCACCCGGGACACGTGCACACTCACGTCCACCGTCAGCCTCTCGGCCGAGTCGCAGCTGAAGCAGACGGGGAAGAACTCGGCCATGCCCGCGTGGATCTTCACGTGGCTGTTCCAGTTTCGGCCCTGGTACTTCAAAAGCACCAGCTCCATGATCTCGCCGCTGATGCGGGCGTTCAGCACGTCCGCTGTGCTCCCCTCCTGCAGTTCGTGGGCCTCTGCTGACCCCTGCAGGACGGAAAAGGAGCAGCAATCAGCAGGACCTAACAAGAAACTTAAAATTCAAATGCAAGCAAAACATTAAAAAAATCAGTTGCCTGGCCCTATACACAAAGTACACCAAGCTGCATTGCCGCTAGGAGGGGGCGTCATGAAAACAAGATCAAACACCCATCCTTAGATTTCCATAGATTAAGGGTAATAAAACGTAACATACTATATAAGAGAACACAGCTGGCAAGTACCTCCAGGGTTAAACCATTGTTTGAGGTTTTCACCTGAGAGCATTACAAAAGTGTGCTTGCAACCAGAAGTAAAGAGGGTCAAATGTCCAGATAAAGCACTGCAACTATACTCTCAAGCACCTGGACCTGACATGCTTCAGTATTACAGTACAGTTGGATAGTATGTGAAAGCTACAGAATTCCAGTTGGCCTGGAGGTCTACTGGTCTCGTGAGCATGCTGAAAAGCTGGGGGCGGAGCAGGTCACCTCCAGCAGGTAGCGGATGGAGTAGGGCAGCAGGTTGCGGATGGTGACGGCCGGGTGCAGGTGGATGATGTAGGCGGGGTCCCAGTCGTCCTCGCCCTGGCTGGCGATGAAGCGCAGGTCGTCGGGCACGGCCAGCGTGCTGACCACCAGCGGCAGGAAGTTGCTCTCGCTGGCGGGGCACTGGAGGACCGAGCGCACCTCCGAGCTGCAGTGCACCTGCTCCTTCCAGGCAATGCAGGTGGACGACTCCCTGTACTGGCTTTTCAGGTGGCCGGCGGGCCGCAGGAAGAGCTGACCCCTGCACCCAGAGTCAAAGCCAGAGAGGTCAGAGGTCAGCGGGCAAGACCACAAGAGTACTGAGATTCTATTTTCTGACCAAATATTTGGCTCCTGGTGCCATTCCCTGATGGAAGAAGCTCCGGTGCCAACTCTGTTGCTCCACTAGCTATGGATGATTTATTACAGACCACACTCCTCCATTAACTTTCTTAATGAGCCAGCAAATCAGAATACCTATTCTTTCTATAGTGGCAGAGAGAGAGAGCTTTCGATGTCTAACACACAAAGCAGACTATCCAGTCAATACAGAGTATCTTTGACATGAGGGCCCTCCAGTGGCCAGAAAAAGCAAAGATAATTCATGAGCATTGTTGTGGAATATTGTGGGTATGAATTACTGTAATAACTCCTTTAAAGTCTCTCGGTTCTGCTGCCTTCATGAAATCAAGACTACAAGCTGATCTTAAACAATGTCTCCACTTTACGTTTGTAAGTTTTTACTGGTATCTGATTAACAACAGCTGTTTTTCGCTGTAACATAGAGTATTAAATGCCACTATGAAGACAGACTGAAGCCTCAGCCCACACAAATGTTTGGGAAAACACTAAGATGGGCGTGAGCTGTGCATGAGTGGTTGTGAGCAAGCGTGAGTGGACGTGACCCGTTCCAGCACCTGTAAGAGTCCAGCGCCACGTGGGACTCCTTCTCCGGCTCCGCCACCCCTATGCTGACCAGGCCTCGGGACGTGGGGCAGTATTTCAGGATGTTGAAGGGCACAGAGAAGTGGTTCTTAATCTGAAGCGGGCAGAGGGAAGACGCGTGGGTACAAAGCATCAGTGGGAAGTCTGCATAAGCGCACACGGACTCTGGCAAGGGGAAGGACCCTGATGGACACCAGGTGGGACACTGAGTGGGGCTTAGCGGGGCAGTACCTGCAGGGGGGAGCGCACAGTGATAACTTTGTTGCCCTCAGTGGCGTCGATCTGCACCAGCACGGAGACGGCCTCCTGCCGCATGGGCCCCCGCACGTTGTACAGCCTCCGTCCCGGTTTGTCCACAGGGATGTTGGAGATCTCGCTGTACCCAGCCGGCACTGACCAATCAGACAGACACAGAGAAAAGCGGAGACAAGATCAGCCAACGGTCTGGAGACGCGGTCTGTCCCGCGGTCCGGCCGACGGCGAGGTCACTGACCGAGGCTGAGGTTGAAGAGGCAGCTCTCCTGGCGCTGTAGGGCGGACAGCTTGCCCCGGGTCGAGGACTCGAAGATGGAGTACTCCAGATCCACGCTCTCCCCCACCCCGACCTCGTGCAGCTTGCCCCTGGAAGGCGAGCCCGGTATGCGCAGATTTGCGCTGTGCTGCACGATGAGCGGGATGCCCAGTGCGTTCCGGATGGTGAACGGGGCCTTCTCTTTCAGGGAGTAGTCGAACGTGGAGGCCGTTCCCTCTGAGAAGGCCTAATAAATGAGGATGGGGGGGATACAAAGAAAGTAAGAGAGTGAGAGAGAGGCAGAGAGAGATAGCATGCAGGACCGCCTCTACCCACACAAAGCTCATGGGCTGGTCCGGTGCTGTTTGCCCCTCATCTACACACACCTCCTTGTTGAATAACATGTAATTAGCATTAGCTGGGTGACTGCAGCTGCGAAATGCCTATTGCCACTGACCCAATTAGCCGGTAATTGCATCCACAAAAGCTCAAATGCAAGAGCCTGTAATTGTGAGCAATTGCATCGGCCTGCGTAATGAACTTGACCTGATTAGCCAGGCATCAAAGCAGTACAATGTTGGTGTGGCCAACTAGCCAAAGTGCTATTTTCGAGCTGGCTTTAAATAAATCGAATGAATAAAACAAAAAAGAGCCTCTGATGCATGGTGTAATGAGAGCAGCTCATGGCCCTGTCTCTCAGTGTGGTGGTAAGATAACAGGGACGTGGAAGCATGAAAACTCATACCACTAACATATAGGGTGTGATGTCCTGAGTGGCTCAATTTGGTTTCCCGAGACTTCTGTAGCCTTTTTTTACCCCTGCCATAAGTGTTCTTACCTGAGCCAAGTTTGTGAACACGTTGAGACAGCACTTGGAAATGGTGATGTTCATGGTGTCCTTTGAGCAGATGTTAATGGCCGTCTGAGGGTCAGGCAGAACAATAAAGTCTTCCCCTGGAACCGGGCTCCTGTCCTGGACGGGGCTGTTTTTCATCTAAGGAGAAATCAAGAATGACCTGCAAAGGGCTGTACGTACACTATCCACACACAAGCCTGACGGGCAAGCATGAAATGTCAGATGAACAACTGGACACCTGTTTCTCGGCAGAGGTCATAAAGTAAAGCGTTCAGGCCGCTCCAATTGAGCCGCCACTTAGTCACAGAGGAACAAGCAGAGCGACCTTATACTGCAGTGATCGTTTAATTAGACTTCAGCTTGAAAGGTTCTATTGTCTAAATGTGTTTCAGGAGCAGCTGAGAACATCATGGCCTTGAGAGGATAAATGGATTGGTTCTGCACATTACAAGGACAGTTTTGCACAGAAGCTTTGAATCTATGCAAGTACTCATTAAAGAGATGCCCTGATATGAGACTGCTCTCTTTGATTTTATGTGATAGAGAGGTGGTTCACAGGTGCACAAGTATTCAAACTGTACTGTAGCTGACTGTGTTCTTATTAACTTGTAATCTAGAGAGCTCATTTTGACAGTAACATGGATAAGTGGGGCTGGGTCTGGTTATTGCATGGATGGAACACCTGGAAAAAACCATGTTGCTACTGGAACTGATGTTGTCGCCCAGCAGGGGGTAGTCTCTGTGTCTGTGTTAGAGCTCAAACGGTCGTGCTGTACCTCCAACTTCAGGTTCCACCTGCGTTTTCCATCCTCCACTCTCTCAATGAGAGGTTCCCATGCAGTGTGCGTCTCATTGAAGTAATTCACCTGCAGCAGAAGCCATACAAACACTGATGTAATCCCTGTATGCATGCATTATCACTCCATACATTACTTATCTGTAATTTCCAGCAAAACTAAACTGATGTTGACATCTAAGGTTTGAACAACACTATAAACCAAGCACAAAAAAGCATCCAGATCAGGGCTACTCTACCCTGGTCCTGCAGGGCTTCTATACTCTGTTCCTGGAGGGCTGCAGCTCAGCCCAGGAACATTTAACGATCTGATTCCTCTAATCAAATGAGTCTGAAAGTGTGTATAGTTTGAAGAGAGCAGGAAAACCGGACAGTTCAGCAGTTCAGATCTTTTATCGAGGCTAATCTACCCACACTCATTTGCAAATGAATATTACATTTAACTAGGGTCAGTCGTCTTCAATTATAAGGAAAATGACTCACCTCCAGAGTCATGTCTGCGCTGACATTGAGCAGGGAGGACCAGTTCCTGGCGGTCCCGGTGAGGGACGACTCAGCCAGCAGGAGGGGGACAGTGCGGTGACCGAGGCCGGACTCCAGCGTCACCTGCACAACCTTCACATCCACAGCAAAGCTCTCCCCGGCGTTCCTGCTGTCCTGCTCACTGAAGCTCTCCGTGACCTCGGTGGCCGAGTCCACGCCGAGGAACCAGTAGTTGCACTCGTAAATGTTCATGACGGACCAGAGCTTGCTCAGGTCGCCCGCCTCCTCCTCCTGCTCCGCCTCCTTGGGCTTGGCCGTCATGGCCGCCGTGATGGTCATGACGGTGTTGAGAATCACTGGAGAGATCTGAAGCAATACACACGTAAATGCAATGTAACTTTAAACAAATATGAATACATGCAATAGAAAATATTGCATTTCACCTGCAAGAGGATTGTGTCCATGTTTATATATGTATATACATGCATAAAATATATATATTAGGGTTTGAGCATTTTCTGCCATTTTTGGTATGTTAATGTGATTTACTGACTTTAACGATGACTTCCTCCACGGTCACAGAGCCTGCCAAAGGTTCATTCACACGCCTTTTGGTTTCCAGGACAACAGAACATGGTCGCAGCACCTGGAAGACATTGGGTCACATCTTGAATCTTTGAATTTTCTTTTTGTGTTATAGGCTTGCATCAAAACAGAGCACAGTGGCTTTGGCAATTACCAGTCAATCAAATCATAGATACTGATAAATAAAAATGATACATTCATTATGCATCAAACTACACCAAACACTTCTCCAATTTGACCTATTTTAAACTGTCCTGTGGAGATGTATTACAGTGCTGGCACAGACAGAGTACTTGTCATATGTTGTCTCACTACTTACACCATCTACACTCACTGCAGGAGCAGTGAAACACGGCAAATGCAGTGCAAGTCAACCCCAGCTAAACGAAGCCAATTGTGTTTCACACAGAAGACTCCTGGACATTCTCATTTAATAAAACAGCCCAGACTGGAACTTTTATCATGGCAAGTAGGGCTCAGCCTGTGCTTGGAATGAGCTCCTCACAAGACTGAGCCACTCAGAAGCTGCCAGAATTATTTTCTGAGGTAAGAAACTTCTGAATGAGGTGGTTCATACATTTGAAAAAGATATACAGAACCCAGCATCATCCCACAGAAATCTCACAGTAACAACTACTAGGCTCAACAAAGCTTTCACACTACCCCCTGAGGAAGAGTCAACCAATCAGGAAGCTTCACTCTTGGAGGTTGCTCGGCCTCTTACCGTGGTGACGGCCTTGTCCTTCTTGTTGCGGATGAAAGGGCAGGCCAGCACCTTCAGCTCGCGCAGGTTGGCCCTCATGAGCTGGCAGTCCTCGTCTGACTCCAGGGAGAAGTCGCACTGGAAGGAGGCTGACAGGGCCGGGGCTTCCGCCTTCATCAGGTTGGCCACAAACACCACCTCGGGGTCCACCACCACCGCGCGGATCTTCGTCTTAGGCACAGAGGCTGAACACAAAAACCCGGTTGATAAAAACGCCAAAGCCCGCTAGCAAGTTTATTTTCACTAACACCATTTAACTAAAACGTTTATACAGACTGTAATGTTTGGTAGTGATAAGTAAGTGATAAGAATCACTGGGATGCAACACTTGCAGGTGCCCAATATTTCTTAATATACAAAAATGAAAAACAGTAATAGGACTGAGAAACTGTGTAAAAACAACTACAACCTAGAGGATTACTGTCGTTTAAAAAAAGAGTTGTAGTTGATTAACAAAAGGTATTAAGAACATTGACTGGAAGGTGCAGGAAAAGAAGCCATTTTTTTTTTTTGTCTACTCACATGTTTTGGGCTCTACGCTGACCTTCGGTTCGGCGACCTGCTTGAGCGGCAGCTGGCTTGGCCTATCAGGTGGAGTGGGGCTCTGAGGCACCGCCTGGATGAAGAACTCCGCCACGGCCATGAGGAACTCCACGCTGGCACAGAGGTAGAGCTTCTGTAGCACAGCGACCACCTGCCGCTCGCTGTCGTTCTGCCGGTATGTCACGTCGAATCATGGCGTCCGTGCTGTCCTCGTCCCTCTTGCCCACCATCCTGCGGAGCCATCGGACAGCAAACAAGATCAAACTCAACTATACATCATATTTAACAGAAATATTAAGACAATAATAATATGAAGCTAAATTATTTTTAATTCACAAAGCAGACATACGTATCCAGGGTGACTCATATAGCTAATATTCTACATAAGCTCCATCAACATAACTGCATATTTATCTTCATCTCATGTTAATTACACTGCACAAGGACGGCCTGGGCTGTTAGCCTGTAACACTCTGATTATAAGTAAAGTTCCCAATTACAGCTGCTGAAGGCTCTTTCCCAACAGAGAACACGGAGCTTTAGAGGCAACAAACTGTTGGTTAGATAAACGCTGTCGTTTGCACTTATGAGCGTAATCCATTTAAGCAGACACTGTTATGCACTCTGTAATTGCATTGAGAACGATTTTGCAAGCCTTAATGATCTGATAAATGATCTCTGAATTGCTCTCTCAGTTGCAGACACCGTTTGGCTATTTTCCTTACAACACTGCCATGTGATCCTAATTGAGACATCACAAAGGTAAACACTCCCAGATTAACTCCATTTGTGTCACCTGAGGTGGGGGCGGTTATGTACAGAGAAAGCTGCAGTTTCCATTCTAATTTGAGGGGCACTTTGGCAATGTAATTACCCAGAGGTGCCAAATCTATACATAAGTATAATCGATAAAACAAAATATGCAGTGATGGAAGCCGCTTATTGCTTATTTGCTTAACCCTGGATAAGGGATTTTCACTGACCAGTGTATTCACCTTGGAATTCACCTGGAATTCAGGGGACCTGTGGGGGTAAGGGTCAGGGCGAGAGGATTCTGGGGTTACCTGGAGGTGACCTTCTGGACTCCCACTCTCATGTCATCCAGGGTGCAGGCCGTGAGAATGGTGGCGACCTCCAGGGCCCCGTTGTTGAACATCTTCCCTGACGCCTTTATCAGGTGAAGGGTGAACTCCCCAAGACACAGCTCAGCCTGGTGCTGGCTAACTGGAGCAGTCTGTGGAGCAGAGAAACAGAGAGAACATATCTTTCACACATCCTTCCATTTTCCATTTCCCTGAGAGGAAAACCTCATTTTTCTATATATGCTCACTGCTATGCATAACTCCAAGCAAGACTGCTGTCACATTCTAGTAAATCAGCTTGGGGAGCTGATGTTTATCCTACGGAGACAGCCAATGTAAGCTTTAATGATGTATCCAAGTATCCAGAGGAATGGGAATCATAAATAAGATAAGGCTGTCACATTGGCCATTGAAGGGTGTGGGCCCTTCCTTAGCTGTACATATTTCATTTTGACACTATCATTCTGAAAGTCCTGTGTGGCTTTCAGCTTAGGCATTCTCCCATATACTGCATTTGTGAATAAGCTTTGTATTTCAAGCAAAAATTTCAGTCTGGCAGGTGATAACTGAAGATCTGGGGACCACTCATCCCTCCTCAGATGCATATTTCAGTCATTTTTCTTTGGCTTCCCTGGTGCTTTCTTTTCTCTTCTTTTTAGATGACTAGGTGGTTTGTGTTAGAGCCCTTTTTCTTATTGTGCTGTTACATGAGAACAAAATTTAACAATTAGAGCAGGCCATTAAGACTAGCATGGGCTGTCCTTCTGGCTTTAGTCTAGGGTGTATCTGATGTGAAAAGACTGGTCTAGAGCAATCCAAGCATCTCTACTTCCTGGGAAGTTATTCAATCCATTAATAACTCTGCCTGAAACACACATCTATCACAGCTGTATTATTTTTTAATGCTTTCTCCATTTACGTAACACTGTTTTTGGAATTACTGATTGTATACAGTAGTAGGAGGTCAGAAAGGAGGTCACTCAACATCCTGCAGTACGCAACAAAGGAGTACCTTCAAAACAACTCAGTATTACATGATAACGACACATAACGAGGCAATTACAGGACCACTGTGCTCGCCAAAAAGTCTGACTTTGTGATTCCCTCCGTAGCTGATGTTTTGGAGAGCGCATGCAGCAATTACAGCAAATGACTGCAATCACAGCAAATCGCTGAGACACGGACAGAAAAACACAGTCACACTGCTCTCAGCTGGCTCCATGGGTTCAACTGAGAAAAGCTTCCAGCCTTACTGTGCTACTCCCTCTGACAACAGAACTGGGAATCAGAGCTACAATTCAGTACTCATAATCAATGCTAAGATTCAATGCTGCCAATCAGAGCTAGGATTTAGTACTTACAATCAGCACAAGAATTCAGCACTGACAATCAGAACAAGGATTTACTTGTAATCAGTACTACAATCTAGTGTTAGGAATCAGAGCTAGGATTCAATAGAAACCAGATTATATATTAGGATGAGGAGAACTGAAGGAAAGAGCATGGGGTATACCTGCTTGGGATCCTTGCTGTAGAGTACTAAAGCCAGAGACTCAATGTTAAAGTTGAACTTCATGGTCTCCAGCGGATCTTGGTCCTGTTCCTTACACTCTTTCTGCTTCTCTGTTCCCCCTTAAACACACAGACAAGTATATGCATGCATTAGTAAAATTCCAACTGAGACCATCTCAGATGATAGAGCTTGAGGCTTATACCACAAGGGATGGCAATACAACTCAGCTGACTTTACCAGTGAATTTTACCCAAACCTTACTGCAGATCCTCTCAAAAGGACTCTCATTAAATACGTATCACAAATGGAAAGGCATGGTCTCGACTCAGACGCTATGATGTGAAAGCAACTTAATTTCAAACATTAGTAAAAAAATTCAGCACATGGCACAACACATAAAATGATTTAAAATAAAAAACAATAAATAAACTAGAAAGGAAATTTTGAGGACAAACTAAGTAAGCTTGAAGAAAAGTCTAGCGTGGTAGTAGCTCGTAGTTACAACCTTTGCTTAAGAGACAATCTGCATCTGCGGCCACTGAAGTAGGCCCATTATGATGTCAGCTGAATGTGTTATAATGGGAAATGCTTAGATCGCGAATATGTCAAAAATATTTTAGGTACTGACACAAAAAGCACAGGCAACCTAATCCCATACTAGCTGACTGTACTGGCCAAGTTTCGTAAGTGTAGGTGAAATGAGGAAGGAAATGTTGCATACAAAAAATTGAATGGAATAATAATAAAAAATAAGAAGCCAACTTAATAAATAAAACTCTTAATAAGTGCAGCAACATCCCTGTTGCATAAAATTCACTTAGATAGCAGAGTGTGCCACATTGCTTTCTGTCTTCTATAACCGTTAAAAGACGCAGTTTGTTCCACTCCAAGGGAGCAGTAGTCAAACTGCTTGGACATCTTAAATCACTTCAAAAATGACTTGTTTGAAAGACACACGTATGAGAGAGCTGTGCTGTCCCCATGTTCACCCTTCAGGGTTGGCACACTTCCTAATGCTCCCTTACCTCTGGGCACGTCCCCTCCTGCACGCACACTCTCCTGCTTCTGCGCAGTGTGTGCGCAGACACGCGCATCCGTCTGCAGCCCAGCTGCCTCGCCAATGTTCTCCATCAAGATTTTCAACAGAACGGAGAGGTCATCCTGACTCAGAGCCACCTGGAGAAGAGCAGGAAACGTGAGAGAGTGCTATGCTAGCCCTGTAAGCGTGAGAGAGCGCAACGCTAATGCTGGAAGTGTGAGAGAGTGCAACGCTAGTCATGGAACCACAAGAGAGTGTTACGCTACACTTGGAATGGAGACAGAACACTACACTAACTCTGGAGCTGTGAAAAAAACACTACACTAACTTTGGAACTGTTACAAAGTCTCACATTATCCCTGGAAATAAGGAGGAACTACAAAACTGCGCTAAGCTAGGTGAGAAGCATATAACATGACTCTAGAGACTACCCGCACAGAGAACCTTATTTTCTGCAGAAACCAGTACTCTAACAAAGCCAAAGCAAGAGACAAGCACTATTTGTACACCTATCAGCTGTTGTAACAAGCAATTTTCTATCCCTTCTTTAGTAATAGTTGATAAAACGAATGCAACGTTCATTACAAAAATTATGATATCAAAGTGCAGGCACCTTCATAGGCTTCAGGTCACCATCAATCTCCACGGCAGCCATCTTCGGAAACCAAGCGGATGCTAGGTTCCTCTTGATCGACAGGAGGAAATTGACTGGCTCCAGGAGCTCAAGGCTGGGTTGGGCGGAGTCTTTCTCCAGATAAATCCTACCAGCAAATGTAAACACTTAAAAATTTGTGACTTATCATACATACTGCAAAAAAAAGGATTCAGTGTGATTTTGATCTATTCATGCCAGATGGTAATTTCAGTTTTACAGAAAAGATAGACAATATAACTGACATGTAAACAAGCATTGTTTATTGGTTACGTGTTATAAGGTATAGTTGGAACTTTTGAATCATAATGGCAGTCCCTTGCTTCAAGGTAAATACTTCCTTAGAGGAACTTAACTTAACTTAACTTAGGTTAAGTACCTTGCTTTAGAAAGTACACCAGTTCACCTGGGAATCGATCCCAAAACCTTGTGGTTACACGTCCAGTTCCCAACCCGCTGAAGGCCACTAACCTGGACAGCTTGAGCTGGGTGAGCTGGATGTCCATCTCGTCAATGACAGCCGGGAGGGGGCAGTCCTCCACAGACAGCAATGAGAAGCTGTTCGCCACGGTGATCAGACCCAGGTCCACCTCCAGGGCATTGTGGGATACAGAGGACTGTGGGATGACGATGACAGGGGCCTTCAGCCGGATGTCCATGGAGAGGCGGAAGCTCTTCTGGGCGAAGTCGCGCACGCTGGAAGCCGCCTTCTCTGCTGCCTGCACCGTGGCTGCGCTCAGGGCTTCCTTCGCCGTCTGGAAGTTGTTGGTGAAATTCTGATCGGGAAGGGGGGGGAAAAATAACCAAAATAAATACATTAAAGCAAGAGTCAAGTGCAAAGTGTAAAAACTGAAGAAAAAATTAATGCAATTCTTCAAAATTTTTCTGTTAATACAGTAAAGATACCTGAGATGGGATTAACAGATTTAAATATTTACGTTATGCACGGGATGTTCAACATCAGTTGAACAACAGTTGCATTCATTGAGGCACTGCAGTATACCTCCATTCAATTCTTGGAAACCTGGCTACAGGATGGATTGTGTGGCACTGTAAAAGCTTACCAGGAGTGACATGAAGAACTTGTGCAGGTAGAGCACCTGGATGCAGCCAACGTTCAGTTTGACCTTGCCGTCGACCTTGGAGGTGTCCGTGTATCCCGCCCCCTCGGTGGCCTTTGGGGTCAGACTCAGGCTGAAGTTGAACACCTCGTCCCCCACGATGGAGATCGCCTGTGAGGAAGTGAAGACCCACGGTCAGTCATGGGAACCTGCTCAGCATCTGCAAGGCTCTGGACATGCTCATTTCACACTCTTCCTTAAACTTACTCTAAGTGGAAGCAGGACTACCATGTTAAACCTTACTGACATTCACCTGAGAGAAGGGGCTTCATTCAGACACATGAGAGGGGTGGTTTACTTGCCTTCTTGTGGATGGTTTCTGGGTCAACGTTCATGACGATGAAATCTCTGAGACGGGCGGAGATTTGGGTTTGAGTCCCCATCATCAGTAGTGATCCCTGAATGCCTACATGAAAAAGCCGAGGTGTTTATCCCAAATATTCTGTCAGTAAGTAAAGCTCCATTAATTAAAACCACCAAAATCCAATGTCACTGTTAATTAATACACGGAATCTTAATGAAAGCCTTACCCTGAATATTAACACAATGTCACTTTCACCTCGAAATCCTCATCTTACTTTCGCTCTTACACTGCATAATCTTAACATCGTACTTATCCTAAATCTCAATGGCAGTCTTGAGCTGAATATTAATGTAGTCTTACTGTCAATCTCAATGTCCACACACTCAATACAACAACGTTTGAGGAGTGATAATACTCAGTGCCCTCAATCTTTCTTTTCCTCACTCTTTAAGTTAAATCTTTATGTTGGTCTTGACCTTGAATGTTTTTGTCAGTCTTGACCTGACTCTCAATGTGCCTCTTAGCCTATATCTTTATGTTGGTCTTACCCTGAATCTTTATGTTGGCGATGTTGCACCTCTCCTCACGCACCAGGACATTGAAGGCACCCAGCTGCATGACAATTTTCAAGTCGATCACATCTTCGTTGGAGGGAGAGCCCGGGGACACTGTTGAGAGGATGAGGTTAGCGGGACTGGGGTAAGGAGGGGTGAGGTTGTGGTCAGGGGAACATGAAAACGTGCAGCCATGCTCTCCTCCTGTGGAGCCAGATTTGGCCTTCACCAGCTGCTTCACTAATAAGCCCCAGCACTTACGCTGCTTGTTTCTGATCAAGCGCTATTCCCTTGAGGAGGCACGCTGACATTAATAAATTCTTCATTTAAAACAATTATGAAAATGCTGTAATGGAGTCCTCAACTGACTTTAATTTTGATGTTGTACCGTATGAATTTTAATGCTGAACTTGGGTCTTACCCTGCATCCTTAAATGAATATGCAATCATTAATTTTTTTGAGTGAAGGAATCCACATCTGACTCTAATGTCAACCTCATTCTTAATCTTACTTAATCTTAATATCAGGCCTTACTGTAAATCTTGATGTCAATCTAAGCATGCATAATGTTAATATCGTTTCTACCCGTAACTTGATTTCAGTCTGATCCCAAACTTTGTCCCATTGTAATGGAATCTGCTGACAAAAAGTGAGTTTCTCTAGCCATAGCATCACTCCCACCAGCCTGTGTTAATGCCAGATATAAATGTGTATTACACTGGATCTCTCAGATCACATTAGCTGCAATGACTACTCTCACCTTTGTATTTAAGTGCTGAACTCAACAACAGTCTTTTGATTTCCCCTCAGCCTAATTTTAGATCATCTTAAAAAAAACCTTTATGTGCGTCAGTGCACCACTGAAGACGTCTCTACCTTAATTGCTGGGAACTAAGAGCACTTCATAAATTAGTTTCCAGGTGAAGTGTGTGTGCGAGCTTGAAATTGAAATGGAACATTGTCATAGTGATTAGAAAGGACTCACATATTATGGGTTAAGTGTTGGTGATGATCAAAAATAAATAAAATGACGGCTTACTCACGAACAGCTAACCTGTCCAAATATGTCTCATGGCACAGAGAATGAACAAAGATGGCAAGGCATTGTTATAGAAGCAGAGTGCATTTACAACATACATAACAGTTCATAAAGGGCCTCCATCAGACATATCCTCAGCCGCACTTGGGCTGTGCAGTTATGAAAGTTGTCTCTCCTGACAGCCCAGCCATTTCATATTCACATCCCAACAGCCCAGCCATTTCATATTCACATCTCAACAGCCCAGCCATTTCATATTCACATCTCAACAGCCCAGCCATTTCATATTCACATCCCAACAGCCCAGCCATTTCATATTCACATCCCAACAGCCCAGCCATTTCATATTCACATCTCAACAGCCCAGCCATTTCATATTCACATCCCAACAGCCCATGGTACTTACTACCATGCCCAGGGACCCACAGCACAACACAGACAGAGAAAGCGAGAGAAAGAAAGACAGAGAAAGAAAGAATGAAGCAGTCTGAGAGACAGGGAGAGGGAGACAGATTGAGATAGGGACAGCAACACTACATCTGTAATCCAGTGTGGGGCAGAGGTCGGTGCTGGGACAGAGCGTGGAGCTAGGATTAAGAGTGGGCAAAATCAGAGGGCAGGGCTTTGGTAGAGTGCAGGTTAATTCAGAGGGTGGGGCTAGGACATGCTAGGCTATGTCTGGGCAGAGCATGAGCCTATGGGTGGGGCAGGGTTGGGGTGCAGTGTCCCACAGCAGCACACCTCTGGAACGGTCGGGCCTTTACCTGTCCTGATGGCGGGGGCTCTGCCGTCCTCCACCTTCATTCGCTGCTCTTTGTCTGGGGAGGGCGCGCCGCCAGAGGACAGGGCAGCCGACAGGAAGTTGATGGTGGAGAGCAGGGCCTCAGTGTGCAGCATCAGGTCGAGAGACGAGAAGGTCACCTAGAAAGAGAGGGATGAGGTCAATTGCCCCTCATCCTTAACTGTCACTGCAGCCAAATCAGAGTCGCATCAGCCCGCCAAATACCAAGAGGCTTGTCTGCGGTCTCTGCGAGAAGGTGAGAGCGAGACAAGAGCGAGACGGGAGTGAGACAGGAGCGAGACGAGGCCCTGCTATCGAAACCACTCTCACGGCGGTCACAACAGTGGAACCAAATTTTTGAGGAAATTGCACTGCGCCTTTCTACTTGAGATATACAAGATTGAGATTGACAAGATACAAATAGGGACACAGGGCAATTGTACATTTGTAGTGATATTATTCACCATCATTCCAAACAAAAATAGTCAAAACTCGACTCTATTTTAGAGTCTCTTCATGCTCCAAGGGCAGAAATCCCGCTGTCTGCTTGGAGGATGTGGGGGATGATGGGAGTAGATGCCACAGACAGGGATACAGTCACAGAGGGAAGAACCAAACAGCAGGGTCTCTTTGTGCCTGCCTGTGGCTCACTTACATTGATCATCTGTTCGGTGTTCTTGTAAGCAGAAGCAAAGCTCGGTCCCTGTCTGTCGGCCTGTGGAGAGGAATGTAATAACAGAGGTTTGGTCACTGCCCTGTCTGTCAGAGACAGCTTCACTTTGCTACCTTTATAATTCTAAAAGAAAATTCGGATAAAAAATGAGTAATTCCACAAGAAATGTAATATGCATGACATGGGTACAGCCACGACTGATAGGCTGGTTCTGAGGCACCATTTCAACTCCAGAACTGAATCTTTGACTCTGCGGTGCCTGTCACGGCCTTTCCCACAGAACAACAAGGCCAAACATTTATTAATAACAGCTGCTCACGCTAGCTGGAAGGTAAAGGATTTATCATTTAACCGGCCCCTTAGCCTTGAGAACACCTGTAGATACCTGTGTTGCTCTGCCCAAAGAGCTCAGTACCTGGCAATACAGGCGCCCTCATAAGAGCAGGCATATGGCGTGCAACGGTTCCCCCACACAGCTGGCCTCTCATTGATTTCACACGGAGTACCACAATTTACTAAGAATCAGAGTGACTGGAAAATTTGGTAGTGGCCAAATTACGTACGCCATACAGTCCATTCACTGAGCATACAAATATTTTTTGATGTTTTTCCTAATGGCAAATTAAATGTTCTTTGTTCTGTTGATTTACCCAGAGGAATTAAACGATTCCACAGAGATAATGAATGGCAGGGCGGGGGGGAGGGAGAACTTACAGTACCTTAAAATATTGCACTTTCAGGAGATCACCTCCAGTTTCCACCGAAGAGCTGATTATACTTAGTGGCTCACCACTGGAATCTTAATCAAAACAAAAGACAGAGTCAATGTTCATTGAGAAAGGTTTCCCATTGGCTGTTTTACCTCAGTAGAGCATCCTGCTTACACAGAATTGCTTTAGTGAATATCTAGCTGTATAAATGGATGCTAAGAAAGCTATGTGGCAGCAGTATAGCATACTGATAAGGAACAGGACATGTAACCGAAAGGTTGCTGGTTTGATTCCCTGCTGGGGCAATGCTGTTGTCCCCTTGGTACTTAACCCAGAATTGCCTCAGTAAATATCCAGCTGTATAAATGGGTAACACGTAAACAATTGTAACCTATGTGAGTCACTCTGGATAAGAGTATCTGCTAAATGCCAATAATGTAATATGTGTAAGTTGCTCTGGAGAGAGTCATCTGCTAACATAATAATCTAAAGACCCAGCATGTCCCCTTCTGGAATGCTTAATAATCATCCCTTCATCGATGACGCCTAAAGGCCCAACTGACCTTTGAACTCCAAGCACTTCATGCTGATCTTCCTGATGTATGTGCTGGCACACATGTCGTACTTGCAGACTCGGGTGTTGATCCCGAGCTGGGAGACTTGCAGAACCAGAAACGGACACTCCTTCTGGTTCCTGGGCTTCTTCAACGTCACAACAACCTGTGCACCGTGACAACAAATTAGATTGACTGGTTGCCGTGTGGCATAATGGCTAAGGGACTGAATTTACAACCACAAGATGGCAGCAAAGAGCGTTTCTTCAGGCACATACACAGAATGCTATCCTCGTAGTGAGAGTAAAGTGAAGTTTCATTAACTCCACCAAATATAACCTCATTACATTGCTCTCCAAAACAAAATATTGCAATTGGTTCAAATCAGAGACTCACTGGTAGCACACTGTCCATGGGGGTCCATGAAGCTTTGCTCTTCTGTAACGAATTCCTTTCCAAATATTGCCTGAAGTTCTTTTCACATGTTGCTGACTACTGTAAGGGTGTGCCTATGTGTGTGGGCAGTGCCTGAATCTCATCACGTACAGAAATGACACAGCGAACCTCTTTGATTTCGAAGTTCAGCAGCACATTGATGGTGTTTTCACTGACTCCTCCATTGGCTATTCCCGGCTGGCCTCCCGCCTCCACCACTGAGGCGGCCACCGATTTCTGGGCCTCGCTGCTCTCCACTTTGTCTCTGACTGAAAGAAAAAAGTAAGACCACATGTCAGATGGATGGAGTTAAAACCAGCACACTGAATTAAGTCATCACAGCTCTCTTGTTGCATTTTTTTATATTACATTTGTAATCCGCCGCAGTGTCCTCTTTAGCGTCCCCTCTCTTCACATCCTGGGTGTGCTCCTTACTCCCCTCCCCGATGTTTTCAACGATGATCTTCATCAGGACCCCAAAGTCCTCCTGGCCCAACTCCATCTGCAGCCATGGGGGAGGGGCACATCAGCACACAGCACGAGCATGACCTTATCGCTTCAAATCAACCGTCAAATGACATCATCATATGGCCTCCGGGTTCTGAGATGCCCCGTTTCACATGCCAGACGGTCAGAGCCGTGTGTTCCACTTTGTAAGTTCCATCTACAGTACGTCAGCTGTTGCAGCTAAAAGTGCTCTGAGTTGCTAGCTTGCTATGAACATTCTTGATGGGATGTGATCTAAAGAACATCCACAGCTAACACAATAATGCACATAGCAGTGGAAACACCTACACAAGAAAGCATCTGTAGTATTACTGTGGCAGAAACCTACGTTCATAGACTTCAGGCCTCCTCTGACTTCCACTCCTGGGATCTTGGTGAACCAGGAGGCAGCCAGGTTTCGGTTGACAAGCAGCTCCAGGTTTATGGGCTGCAGGATCTCAACATCAGGCTGGGAGGAGCTCTCCTTCAGAGTGGACCTGAGGGCACAAAAAATCAACATAGAGAGGGTCTTACTGTGATCTCTCTGAGATAGAGGGTGGAAAACAAGCACGCATGTACACACACACACACACACACACACACACACACACACACACACACACACAGAGGTCCCCACCCATTAGACACATAAAAAACATCCCCATACTTCAATCATTCTAGCAAAATTATGAGTACTCTGAAGTGCTCCTGAAATAATCTAAATATGATACACTCAAAAGCCTGTTTCTTAAGGTATGACAAGGACAGCACGCAGACATGAGTCCTTCAACATCTGACTTTTCACAGACGTGCCACAGAGCATGGAGTTGCCCTGACAAAGCTCCACACAACCTGGATCAGCAGGCCTAATGAAGCCCCATATGACCTGGATCTGCAGCCCTAACGAAGCCCCATATGACCAGGATCAGAAGCCCTAACGAAGCCCCATATGACCAGGATCAGCCCCCCTAACGAAGCTCTACACAACCTGGAATAACCACCTTAACAAAGCTCTGCACAACTTAGATCAGTAGGCCTACCGAAACCCCATATGACCAGTATCAGAAGCCCTAAAGTAGTCCCCTATGACCTGGATCTGCAGCCCTAACAAAGCCCCATATGACCTGGATCAGCAGCACTAACGAAGCCCCATATGACCTGGATCAGCAGCCCTAACGAATCCCCATATGACCTGGATCAGCAGCCCTAACAAAGCCCCATATGACCTGGATCAGCAGCCCTGACAAAGCCCAAGACTACCTCTGACGCAGCCTGTACCTGGACAGCTTGAGCTGAGTGAGCTTCACATCCATCTTCTCCACCACAACAGGGAGCGGAAATCCCTCGGCGGACAGCAAAGAGAAGCTGTTTGCCACAGTGATCAAACCCAGGTCCACCACAATGGCATTATGGGATACAGAGGACTGTGGGATGACGATGACGGGGGCCTTCAGCCGGATGACCATGGAGAGGCGGAAGCTCTTCTGGGCGAAGTCGCGCACGCTGGAAGCCGCCTTCTCTGCTGCCTGCGCCGTGGCCGCGCTCAGGGCCTCCTTCGCCGTCTGGAAGTTGTCCACAAATTTCTGGAAGAAGGGAGAGACAAAAAAAGAACTCAGTGATCAGTGAGCCTGTAAATGTGTGTCTTGAATCAGCAATGGAGGGAGAGTTAGCTGCTACAAAAAGGAGACTCTCCTGGGAGACAGTTTCGCTTATTATTCTCTGGTTAGCGGCAAAAAGCCATGCAAGAGTCAGAGCAGACCCACCGCTTATTTCTCTCCCAATCAACTTGCAAGAAAAAAACAACAATGCAAGTCTGACAACACATCCCTGCATGTAGGGACATTCATTCATTCAGTCGTGGTGGATTCACAGGAATGTTGAGTAATGGGGGTTGCACACACTCTGAAGGTGGGAGCCACTCTAGGTGATGAGGGTTGACTGAGACTTGCTTGGCGCAGGTGGAGGGTGAACTTTTTTTTTTAGGTTTCTTTTGCACGTGCTCAGATGGAACGTTCCAGACCTTGGACTGATGTCACAGGGCTTCACCCACATCACATGGGCACAATTGACACACCAGCATGCAAAACAGACACATCCCCTTTCCCCAATCAACACGGTCCTCATTCAACACATGAAGCCACCTGTGCATTGTGGGAAACAAACTCAGGTGTTTGCCCGGACTCTTGTAATTAAATATAATGCAAGCGCACAAAGTGATGAATGATTGAAAATCTAAATCATGTCAGCTTAGTAGAAATTAAAATCAATGACTGGTTTGAGCTGGACAATGGAGGCGTCAGTTAGTCATTGTTTACGCAAAGGCAGCGATTGGCTCCATGGTGCGCTGGGTTTGCTTTAGCGGTAATTGGCAAACACGAGCGATAGCTGAGCAACTATAAGAAAGGGGGGTGGAAAGCCCTCTCTACGTCCCCTTCGCTGAAAGAACAGCCAGACAGCGCATTAGTATTCCTCCACTGTTGCGACTGACGTCACTTTCATTAACACTGTTTACCCACACGGAACCAGCTCTTTATAGCCACAACCGTGTGGGAGCTGCTGCAAAGCCATTACAGTAACAGTAAAGCCATTTAAAGCCTGAAAACAAGGAGGAGGAGGAGTTTTTCCATACAGAAAACACAAAATTCAGGTCAATATGTTCAGGATCTACACACACACATACACACACAGCTATTCACACACACACACACACACACACACACACACACACACACACACACACACACACACACACACAAACCACACCCAATTAAGTACACAGCATGTCAGTGATGAGTGCCATAAAACAGAAAGTGAATGACTTTTCTCCTGTTACTAGTGCATGGCTCTGGTTAACAGTGCGGAAGTGCTGTTTTTGGATGGAGCTGCAAGGCCAATGCTTAAATGCTGGCTGTGCTTCTGCATGCTGTTAACCTGTACCTCATCAGGCGAAGAGTACTGATAGCTAAGAGAGTCCTGGAAAGAACAAGAGAGATTTAGAGAGAGAAAACTGCAGTTGAAAAGACAGCTCTGGCAGAATTTGGAAAAGTAGGCAACAGAAAACAGAAACTAGGGCTGACAGAAACTGATAAAAACAGACTCTGAGCATTGTGATAGGAAAGCACTGGCATCCTTTTCTGGCAAGACAAATGGCTGGTCATTCCAACCTACCCTTCACCAAACATTGCAAGGACCATTTCTACAACAGCTCATGAGACACTTGGCCAGAGTTCTGTTATAGATATACGCACTGCATTATGTATGATTTATAACTGTGTATTTATTGGAATGCGACATCTCTGCTCCTCTGCAGATTTTCTGTTAAACACTCATGGTGCAAATCCAGTAATCTACATGTCCACATAATGCTGCATTAAGCTCCTCATAAGCTAATGCTTCTCTCTGTCATTGGCAATGTTGATCTGTGTTTCTGTGCCTGTGATTTGATATTATTCAGGAGTGGAGGCAAATTTGCTCTTGGAATGATAAAAAAGCAATTTGAAACTTAAATCTTGAACGATACACATACGACATATTGCAAATACACATTCTGAGTTAACCTGTACTATTTGGAAAATATCTAAATGTGTAAGGGATATTTATGGCATGCTGCCTTTAAGGATTCAGAATTCTCTTCAGAGTAAGGATTGTTAAGGATAACTGTCGCATGTGTACTCTAATATAGTTACAGCTGTATGGTTATGCTTGCGCACTGATGTTTATTCACTGCATCACTGGCATTGCACTGCATCTAGACAGTTTGCACCTCTAGCTCATAAACTCTCCCCCTAGGGTTACTCCCAACACTTGAATTTTAATCTATCTTGCCATGACGTCTGTGCAAGTTGCTCTGAATAAGAGTGACAAATTAATAAATGAGTAACCATATTCATCGTCATAATCACAATCACAATCGTAATGTTTCTCACCAGCAGAGACATGAGGAACTTGTGCAGGTAGACGATCTGGATGCAGCCCAGCCTGAGAGTCACCTTCCCGTCCACCTTGGAGGTGTCGCTGTAGCCCTCTCCCTCCGTGGCACTGGGGTACAGCGACAGCTTGAAGCTGAACACCTCCTCTCCCATGATGGACACAGCCTGGAGGGAGGGCGACACAGCTGAGTCCCAGCCCAGAGCACAGCAGCGTACTGAAACAAGGCGCCCACTGTGAACAGCCCCTACAGGTTTACCTTATACCACTGTCACAATACCGGAATTACACTGTTACAGTACATTATAACCACATGGTAACTAATGTGGCACAGGGCTGTATGGTACAAGCAATTATAGAAACAGTCATACAGTGTCACAATAGGGTGCATTGCATTCCAAATTACTATGTGGTTGTTATGTAACAATTTGCACTGACTTGTTAATTAACTAAAATGTTGCAACACAGGTCAATATTAAATGCTACAGCTAATTTTTCAACACAGCACTCAATGGTTTTGGCCTGGTGGAGAGTCCACCTGGGTAGAGGTCCATTCCAAAGCAGGTTCTTATCACAACCAATGTGAGGAGGCTGTAGTGTCACACGCCCACGCCTTACTTTTTTATGAATGGTCTTGGGGTCGACGTCTATCACGACGATGTCCCGCAGCCTCGCGCACACCTCGGTCTCCTTAGGCTGGACGGCCACTGAGGCGTGAACGCCTGGGTGAAAACAAGACCGTCAACACCACGCGCAGCTCTTCATCCCAGCTGGGCCTGGGATTCCCATTTATAACACACTGTCTGGGACTCTGAGCTCCGCATGCAGGTATTTCACCATGATAGAGGAGCATGATCTGAGCACTGAGTGCAGGTATTTCACCCTGACAGAGAAGCCTGTTCTGAGCACTTTGTGTAGGTATCTAACCCCTCATACAGAAGCCTTCTGAGCACTGTGTGCAGGTATCTAACCCCTCACAGAGAAGTGTTCTGAGCACTTTGTGCAGGTATCTAACCCCTCATAGAGAAGCCTTCTGAGCACCGTGTGCAGGTATTTCACCCTGATAGAGAAGCCTGTTCTGAGCACTTTGTGCAGGTATCTAAGCTCTCATAGAAAAATGCCTTCCGAGCACCGTGTGCAGGTATTTCACCCTGATAGAGAAGCCTGTTCTGAGCACTTTGTGCAGGTATCTAAGCTCTCATAGAAAAATGCCTTCCGAGCACCATGTGCAGGTATCTAACCCCTCACAGAGCAGTGTGTTAAATGCATTGTCTCTCACCCTGGATTCTGATGTCAGCAATGCTGCGCCGGTCATCGCACACCTCCACATGGAAGGAGCCCAGCATAGCCAACAGCTTGAAGTGAAAGATATTCCTGTCTTTGGGGCTCTTGGACACTGAGAAAGAGAGAGAGAGAGAGAGAGAGAGAGACTCATGAAAATTACATTTACTTTGTTGTCTTCAAGTAACATTTTTATGATAAATGTAAGAGTTATGAGGATTGTATGTTCAAGGATTTGATGCACTTTTGTACCTTTGCTGTTAAAGTCACTCTGGACATCTGGCAAGTCATTACATGTAGGTGTTACATGATTTTTTATTTTTTGCTGCGATCAAGTCAATAGTCTGCAGGTGCTATAAGTGAATAACAGTGTAGAGATATTTTTGGTGGTGGGTTTCCTTTACAATCTAGGTAAGCTAGCCTGTGAGCTATCTGTTAGCAATACTGCACTTGTGGATAATGTTTGTTGGCAAAACTTTGTAAAATATGACCTTGGTGATAACTTCATGTGCACAGCACAGCTTCTGGCATAACATATCTGTTCAGTTTTTTTTTCCCCAGAATGAACATAATGATCTTTTCTACTAAAACCCTAACAATGACAAGGCATTTAACTTGCACAAGAGCAAAAGCTGGGGTGGCCATCAGCAAGAGGGTGGCCCTCTGTACCATACCTGTCTTCCCGGCCACGCCCTTCTCCGTCTGCTTCTTTGACTCCTTCTCCACGGGCGTGGTCAGCTCTTTGGGTAGGGCGGAGTTTAGGTAGTTGATGGTGGACAACAGAGCTTTGGTGTGCAGGAGAAAATCCAAGGAAGAGAACTCCACCTGGCATTAGAGACAGTAGGACTAGTGGGACTCTGAAAGAGCAGGTAGGTATGGCATAGAGCTAACATCTCACTGCTGTACCATTAGGCAGAGTGGAGTCAGGGGTGTCATGTTATGGATGTATAGATTTTTAAGACTGCCATTAAGACATGTTTCTTTTTGCACAAATATACAATATCACTAGATACAGTTACTGCTTCTAATAGCAAAATATACCCAGTACTATGAAGTTCCTTTTTTAATTGTCCAGGACAAAGAAGATAAAAAGATCTTGCAGCTGTTGGACAAAGAAATACCTGCCTGTTGCAGTTTACACTGTCAATTGTTATAATGGAGATCAACTTGGCTGGAAACCGTTTAAAAAAAAGAGAGACATTTCACAAATCCAGGAAGAGAAGATCAGGAAATCCATGGATCACGACACAGTGAATGAGATAAACCACAGCTGCAATGACTGAGGTCACATATAAGCCTGCTTAGTGTGGGCTTTTTCTGCTCTAGGGTGGGGTTTTCCTTATTTAGCCGGAACTATGAAAGACTCCAAAAAACACCAACAGAACCTGCAGGCCTTCACTACACAAGTAATATTACAGAGCAGAATATGCACTGAAGGATATGACACAAATATGGTGTGGGAATATGCAGTGGGGAGAAGAACTTCTATTTCTAAAATGCCAATTTAATTCATCATTGCCCCCACCAATTAACACAGATTCTTATAAAAGGATTCTCACTATTAGAAGCTGAAATGGTTTAGTATGCCATGGTGCAGCCCAATTATGTGAACTCATTAGTGCTCTAGCTGACTATTTTTGTGCAGTATCTCTTTATCTAAGACTGCAGCAGAACCTGGTTTTGCTAAGAGGGGACAGAGAGCCAGAGGCTACTGCATACTATATACAGTACAGTATAATATAGTACAGCACCAATGGATAAATTGAAAAAAACTGCAAAACCTACTGACTAAAATGAATGCTATCTTCCATAGAGACTGAACACTACATAACTGAATGCATATTTTATCAAAGAACACACAGAGCACAGCCCCATGTACCCACTGAACCTGCAGTCCACAGAGTATGCTGGAAAAGCATACTAACAGCCTTCCCTCTGCAGCCATCACTGAGGCTCTAATATCGCCCTAAAGGCCATATGGCACTCTTGCATGTTATCATTTATTGAGAACATTGAGATTAAATATAGCACAAGCATGGCTTCCATTTGCTAGGGTCTCCTGGTGGATGAAGACCAGCTTTTCTTTATCTCTGGAGAATCCTCTTCTAGTGAGCGAACCATCAGATCCAGAGAAAACCTCCTTAAAGCACAGCAGAGCAGTTCTGGGCATGCTGCACACAGGAAATCAGAGCGTACCAGCACACCAGCACACAAGCAATCCACAACACCTCAGTACAATAGAGATATTCCTGTACGTACTTCAGTGTTTCATAATATGCCATCTACTTAAAGTGTTATGAAGATCATTACCAAGACATGACCAAGACTCTTAGATATGAGTGTATATTTATAATGCCTGCCTCATATATTTATGTCCGTTTCCTATGTTAAAGACAGAGAGACAAATGCACTTTCACCATGTCCAACTGCTATGGTAGTACAGCATGGTAATACAGTATCTGTCCTCAAACTTGACCTGTTTGTTTTGTTATGGTTTTTTTCACAGGTTTGTCTAAGGCACACGGCACTGCGAGCTGCAAACTGATCTCCGCTTTTAGCGTTATCAAAGAGTCAGCTATTTCTGAGCGCATTAGAGGCCAATTAAGAGCGACATTAAACGCCGGGGCAGGGCACGGCCAATGGAAAGGATTTAATGCCAGGCCACGGGGGGGAAGTCGTTACTGTAAAAGGGTCATTCTAACGTGACCCCAGCTGGCTCTGCAAACAGACTGGGTAAAGAAACATCGCTGCCCGCTCCAGTCTCTGACTCTATCAGCCGGTTGCTCCGGAGACTGGAGTAAAACACAACTCCAGCACCTACCTTTAGAGTTTGCTCAGTGTTATCGAACAGCGTTTGGAAGTTGGGCCCGTTGGCATCGGCCTGAAAAAGAAAGCACACGGCCCTGAAGCTCAAGCACACAGCGAATGCCCCTTGGCCTAAAAATAACAAACACAGGGCCACGGGTTTGTTTACCTCGTCTGGCAATTGCATGAAAACAAGGACTAAATCTGTGAGTAAATTTAGAACATAAGATGCAGACGGGTGATCCCACAAAATGATTCAGTTTAACACACAAATAAAGAGAGACAGAGAGACAGAGAGAGCGAGAGAGAGACAGAGAGAGAGAGAGAGAGAGAGAGAGAGAGAGAGAGAGGTAGAGACTGAGAGACAGCGTGGTGGTAACATTGAGAGACACTTACTTTGATGTACTCCACCTTCAGTAGGTCAGACCCATGTTTATCAGAGGAGCTAATTAAATGGAGTGGCTGATTTCGGATATCTGAAACAAACGGAAGGATGTTTTCGAGATCCTTTCAAGGTTTATTTCTGGCGACATCCGCCATTTTTAAGCGTGAGATTCCCTTCCGACAAACGGCTGGACACGACCCTCTGACAGAGACTATTTATATCTGTCTGTGGTCCAAAGCACTGATGTAGTGTTTTGAAGCCATTAATAGATGTGGGCCGTTCAAATGAGGTAAATCAATTCATAACGTGAGGCTCCGTACATTGCTGTTACATAATTATCACTGCTCTCCTCACCCCCCCCCCCAGGGTGAAGCCCCTTACAGCAGGCCTACCTCGAATCTCGCAGTAGTCCAGGCTGACTTTGCGCAGGTAAGAGGTGATAGCAAGGTCGTAGGTCCTCATCTTCCCCTCTGCTCCGAGCTGGGACACTCCCAGCGCCAGAACTGTGCTCTCCTGATCCGCCTGCCTGGTGAGCTCCAGCAGAACCTGGGAGTAGAGCGCAAAGATCACACTGGCGCTGCACAAACTGCACCTCAGGCAGCCTGGGATGCAAGCCTTGAGTAAAATACAATGCCAACTGCTCATTTCAGGCGGGCTTGTGTAACAACTACATCTTGGCCACAACACCCCACAAAGGTCCCGTCATTGAGGAGCTGCTAGATATGGGCCACTTTATCTGATAGGAACTGTGGACCTGGACCCAAAAAATAACCAAAATTTTAAATCCTGTGATTGTCCAACATGTCAAACTAGGGTATAACCAATGTAAAAGACAATGAATTCATACACTTTCAGGAGGAGGTCAGAGCACTTGGCTTTCACTTAGCTTGGTTGTCCTTGCCTGGGTATCAATGTTTACCTGTTCAGACCCTGAGCTGCAAGTTAAGGTGCCCTTTCTGAGATAAGCAACCCTCAGTGAATTAGAAGGCTAATTTAAGTAATCAGTGTTCCTAACTCTCCCGTCCACAACCTCAGTGACCCTTAGAATCGACTGGCTGAGCTTTCTCTGCAGCGCTGACTGAATCTCAGTAAGACGCACCGATGTGACTTCAAACTTGAACTGCAGCTCTGTCAGCTCCTCTGTAGGAGTCCTCTGCTGGTCATCTCCCACCGACCGCTCACTGACATCTTCATCAGAGTCTGTGAAGAGGCACATTGGCAACACACAGGTTGCCTGTTAATCTAACTCAATCTTTACATTTTCATGCACGAAAGTCGATGAGAAAGTCAAACAGCCCAGAATACTGTATTTTTATTGTGTTATAAGCACATGAATTTGCCTTGTGAAAAAACAGATCTGCCTTTCTTCCAGCAGGGGTAGCTGTTGCACTATTAAGATACCATGCCTGACCCCTCTGTGGAGAACTAACTGTCTTAAAATATAATTAATTTTATGTTAGTTTAAATCACAAATCATCATTGTATAGTATTAGAATAATTTATATGGGATTACTACATTTATATATTTAAATAAACGCAGTGTCAGGTATTGCATACAATCACTGACAGCATTGACATGACTGTAAAATGAAGCCACCAACCTGTGTCCATTGCATCCAGGAGCGCAGAAGGGTCCAGGCTCAACACTCTAGGTCTGGCATCGGCTAAGGGCACAGCCAGCACCTGGAAAAGAGGGGGTTAACAGTCAGAGCAAATGCACCAAAGCGAACACCTGCTTCCCCTGTCGTTCCTATCTCCCATGGGTACAACTGTGACCCGCAGAGAGTCCCACTCCATGTGAGAGCCCACAGGTTTGGGTCAGAGAAGTGCAGGTGAATTAGGACTATCACAGGTCTGAAGAGAGATAGAGCAGTGCTAACCCCCATTGGCAGCTTCAAGAGTCCACATACTTAATCCAAACAAATTCTCTCTCTGAAGCGTTCGCCTTTTATCACCTGCCAAAAAACCTCAGAAAGGTTTGTCATGACATAATGGGTTTTCTTTCTGTCATTGATTTAATTAGCCTCTTTGGGTTTGAAAATGTTCCAGAAAATGCTGGCGAGCGACATTGGCCGGCGATGAAAGGGCAGGTTTCAAAAGCGGTATCGCGGTACGTGGCGGACGTGCCGGCCCTCGTCTGAAGCACCGCGCAGCCCCTTGCCGAAAATTCTGGGCCTGGACATTCTTACTTGGTCCCATCTGAATAAAGGCCAGGCCTACCCTGCTGTTAGCACTTTATTATTCACTGCTGCATATTCATCAAGTCATCGCCATGTTAATCGCTGCATATTTGTGCTGGAGTATTTTTCCATTTCTCACAGATTTCCCCTCAAAGGCACCTGAGCAGGGTATCACAGCAAGCCAAAAGCGTGGCCAGTGTTTGGTTTACTGAACCATGGATTCACAAATCCATTCAATTGGTGTCTGCTTGGTACAGTACATCCTACCATTATATTACATTACTGTCATTTATCAGATGCTCTTGTCCAGAGCAACTTACATAGGTTGCAATTTTATCCATTGATACAGCCAATAATTTACTGAGGCAATGGTAGGTTAAGCACCTTGCCCAAGGGTACAACAGCAGTGCCCCGACAGGGAATCAAACTAGCAATTTTTTGGTTTCAAGCCCTGCTCCTTTCCATTACACCACACAGCTGCCAAACATCATCCCTACCAAACATCTTCGCTGGGTTGTCCATCTCTAATGCATGTTCACATCATAACACTTGTTTAAATTATATTTGTATGGTGCTTGAACTGAAAGCTCTTTGTTTCCCGTATTTGCAGTGCACTAACCTTTGCGGTTGGGGTAGTGGGGGTCGAGGAGGGGGACGTTGTCTGGGGGAGCGGGATGCTGTTGACCAGGTCCAAAGCTCCCTGGATCTTCTGGTCCGATATCTTCACATGCAGCAGGGGAAGCTCCCCAGACACTTTGAACCTGTGAGACAGTCAGTGTGGTGTTTTCAAGCAACTCCTTCACCACAAAGCATTTAAATTTGTACATTTGTGACAATGTATGCGCAAGAGCCATAGAAGACTGAGGCAGTAATGACAGACTTTTAGATATGTACTGTAGAGAACAAGTTATCAGACTCACAGCTGATACCATGATAACACAGCTTAGGGATGGATGTCACAACTGGTTGTGGGTATAAGTGCGACAACTTGAATAGATCCCAAAGGATCCCAGTTTTGAGAAAAAGTGCTAAACTTGCAGGTGGAAACTTGTGTTCAGGATTACAGAAGCTGGAGTATTTGGCATGACTGTGCTTTGATGAATAATCATTTTAATAAACCAGAAAGGGTGCTGACCTGGGCATCCTGGCATCTTTGTCCACCATGCACTTGGCCAGCTGGAATTTGACGTCCAGCGGCTGGAGGATGTGCTGTGTGGATGAGCCCTGAAGACGGGCGGTTTTCCAGGCGTCACCTGAAAAATCAGGTGTACAGTTCCAATACACACACTGTCTTTACAGTAGCCATAGCAAACAGCACCTACACACACACATGCATACACACACACACACACACACACACACACACACCCCACACACAGCTGACAGTTCCTGCACGTACACACACTCTCTTTGCACACAGTTAACAGCTCCTACACAACAATACACTCTTTTTACACAAAGCTGCTAAACACACATATTCTTCACATTAGCGCTTTTTCTCTTGATCTGATCAAGAAATGTTTCTTTTTATCTTTGAAAAAACAGAGCCACTTCAACAACAGATCATTTTATCTAAAATCCATCTGACTTCCTGTTTCATCGAATGGGTTAGTGTCAGTGCATTATCACTCTCAGTACGTATTTTCATAGCCGAGTTCACCTAAAACTCTCCCCAACAGTCTTCCCCCACACTCACCCACTGAGACATAAACAGATGGATTAGGTTTCATGCTGTCTCAGATAAACCAAGGACAAAGAAAGCACACGCACCTGATCTGCTGTACAGCACCTGGACACTCCGCAGCTCCAGGGAGTACCTCTCGTAAGCTCTGTCCATGATTTCCTCCAGGGATGAGAAGCTGGCCGATGCCAGCTGGTGGCTTCCCTGGTCCACGCTGTTCAGCTGCAGAACCACTCACTGGTTATCGCCATGGCCGACACACACTACATCACTGTTACATGCATCCATTTCTTTATTACACTCACCTGCAAGCTACCGAAGTCCAGTATCATCAGGTCTGACTTCCCATCGTAAAATCCTGACTTTGGCACCAGCAGGTATGATGGTTTCAAGTCAATCCTGAGGTCTAGAATTTTCCGTGTCTCAATGATATGAGACAGACCTGGGAGTAGGAAGAGAAAGCACTGCCCAGAATGTACACAGCCAGATATTTATTATTTTCTTTATCAAAACCCAAAATCTGCTTAAAGTCAGACTCAGACTCAGTCTGGTTACTGAGTATGGAATATTAAAACCATAAAAAGTGAATCCACTCTGTCTGGAAATACACCTTAAAATATTTCAATGCCAGTGTGTTACGGTGTTTGTTGCACTTTCACTTGCTTACTTAGCAAGTGGAAGCCACCTTGAATTGAGGCATCTGGCAATTACTACTTGTACTTGTATCACCCTTCCACCAATACTTCTAATACGACCACAACTACAAACATGACTAATGATGATGTACCAGTAGCAGTCTTCTCTTTAATCTCCTCCAACTTCATGAGAGTGGCAGATGTCAGCACCTCTAAGTCCACCCCTTTGCCTGTCTTGAAGAACTCTGCCATGCTGTTGACTGTCAGCTGATAAAGACCAAAACCACATTTCAAAAAGGTTTCAGTCGCTAATAATTTTGTCCTCTCACTCAAACACAAAGAGACAGGGCAACAGAGGGAGACGGTGGGATTCACTCTGACACAGAGAGAGGGAAGTGGATGGGGCGGGATTCACTGTGGGAGATGGTGGGATTCACTCTGACACAGAGAGAGAACGGGGTGGTGGGATTCACTCTGGGAGATGTTGGGATTCACTTTGGGAGATGGTGGGATTCACTTTGGGAGATGGTGGGATTCACTCTGACACAAAGAGAGAGAAGTGGAGGTGGTACAGACCTTCGACACGGCGCGAGAGGGAAAGAGGCGCTGGGACTCACCGCGTCGTAGATGATCTCCACAGGCTGGGACTGGACCCTCAGCAGCTGGTCGGCGCTGCTGCCCTCGGGGTTGAGCTCAAACAGGATGCTGAGCAGGGAGGAGGAGGAGTCGCCCACAGAGGCGATGAGGGAGGGAACGGCACCCTGCTGCTTCAGACCCGTAACGTACCAGTGCTCCAGCTTAGCCTCCACCCTGAGACACAGAGAGTGTGTGTGCGCGTGAGCGTGACAGACCGAGAGCGCGTGTGTGTTTGTGCATGTCTGTGTGTGTGTGTCTGTGTTTGCATGTGAGGGTGTCTATGTGCGAGTGTGTGTGTGTGTATGTGATGTACTTGCATGTGTGTACATCCATGTGTGGCCTGACGCCAGTATGTCTGTTCAGAAATGGGTCAAGAGCTGTTTACTGAGGGGGACTTATTCACAGGACTGCTGTCTGCTGTGAGCACCCCACTTCAGCCCCGAGAGAAAAGAAGTCCCATAATGAAGTCTGTGTCTGTCTTCCATAAAGTAGATACTGAGCAATTTTTTTTTTTCTTGGAAATTTACACACATGGATATAACTGTCACCATTAATCACATGCAAACTGAAAATTGCCAACTGGGGGACTGGCGCAAGAAAACTATTTTAAATCTCAATCCAGCCATGCTCTCAAAAGACTGCTCAACAAAACAGCCAATTGCAGTCTTTGCCTCTAAAAGGAAGAGATTCTACTTTTGCGGACAGAAATGCTAACACTGACACAGATACAGGTAACGCCAACATTAGCTATTCAGACAAACCTGGAGAATGAACTGGGATGTGCAATGAACACCATGGATGTGGCATTATTATCTAAATTTACACACATAGTGGAAAAACCACACTGTTTTATTTCTTTAAAACCCATTTCCAGAGAGGAAGTTAACAGATACCACAAGAGGAACAAGAATGGTTAAAGACGAGGCTTACTTAATGGCCTGGGCCCCAGGTCTCTGGGATATGCTGGTGCTTAGGTCTATCATTTGGACCTTTAGGATCTCGGGGACGTTGGGTTCCTCCCGCACTGTGATGGAGGTTTGGAACAGCTTGAAGGTGACGATCACGGCCACGTACTGTGAGACAGAGGGACACAGGGGGTCAGGCCAGAACACAGAGAGAGCAACGGCGTGTTCATGCGCTGAGCATCACACAGCAGGAGAAAAGGGATGGAGGGAAACACACACCTGCTTAGGCAGGGCCAGGTTATGCGAGCTGCCACTGTATCCAATTGCAGTGTAAAGCTTGGCCTTCTCCTCGGGGGTCATTATCTCATCAATGCCTGCGAGGAGTGGGAAAAGGAGGACGAATAAAGAAGCATTAATAATGGTTGATGGTGAAGAAAATAATAATTGATTTAAAAGCCTGATTTTTCAGGTTACAAAAAAAAAAAAGATTTCCAGGGGTAAGACTGCAGGGGGTCATTCAGGGGTTGACACCATCTGTTTAGCAATGGAAATATTCAGGACACGTATATCTAATCAGGCATGAACACACCTGTGCATGTGTGTGTGCATGTTTGCGTGTGCAGGCATGCCTGTCTGTATACTTTTCTGTGTGACTTTATAGCTGTGTGACTTTATAGCTGTGTGTGTGTGTGTGTGTGTGTGTGTGTGTGTGTGTGTGTGTGTGTGCGTCTGAGACGCATATGTATGAAATAAGCATCTCCTCAACCATGAATCAGAAATTTGAGTGGCAGGGCCTCGCTGTCAGAGGTGAGCGTGTGCGGTGGCAGGGCCTCGCTGTCAGAGGTGAGCGTGTGCGGTGGCAGGGCCTCGCTGTCAGAGGTGAGCGTGTGCGGCGGCAGGGCCTCGCTGTCAGAGGTGAGCGTGTGCGGCGGCAGGGCCTCGCTGTCAGAGGTGAGCGTGTGCGGTGGCAGGGCCTCGCTGTCAGAGGTGAGCGTGTGCGGCGGCAGGGCCTCGCTGTCAGAGGTGAGTGTGTGGGGTCAGACAGCATGGCAGCGTCATGCACTCACTCTCAGGCTCCTTTGAATCCTCCTGCTCTTTCTTCTTCCCTTCCTTCCTCCCAAAGAAGCTGCTGAAGAAGCCGCCGCCCCCGCCCTGTTTCTGCGCCGCCGCCTTCTTTGCCACCAGCTTCTGCCCTGATCGGATCACCTGGAGAGGGTACGAGGGGCAGAGTTCAAGCACCCCGAGACACACAAGGAAAAGACTAGACTCACACAGTAGTACTTTCTCACAGCTCATACAGTAAAAGTTCAGGTTATTACATGGAAGACATGAGCAACCCAACAGCGCAGACAATGGGAGAAAATTAGCTAATGACTAGAGTCATATTCCACTCAACCAATCATAATCATGCTCTCTAAACAACTGGCATTTCTGTGTCTACTATCCAGGTACTTGTCACACAGCAGCCTGGATTTGCACACACTGCAAACCAGCCCTAACCCCTATTTTACAGGTGCACGCATACACACACACACACACACACACACACACACACACACACACACACACACACACACACACACACACACACACACACAAATCTTTGGAAAGAAAGATACAGACCTCCATTTGTACTTGCTGACGGGCTAATGTGATGTTAAATACATCAAGGATTTTCTCCAGATCCTGCAGGTGAGGGGCAGAAAGAGTTCATTTCATTTTGTTATTTTTCGTGTCTGGTCAAAGTGTCAGGTTGGAAAACCTTGATAAAAGATAAAAGTATAAATATGCAAGTTAAAAAAGAATGTGGAGTAGCTGTTGTTTGTGCCCGATAATTCAGTATGCTTTCAAACCACAAAGTTTAAGGGCACTGACTCATACAGTAATAAAGCTGTCATATGGAATCAAACTAATTATTTCAAAAACCTTTCAATAAAAGGTTTTATTAGAAATACAATTAAATATAATTATGCAGAGAGGCATATACATAATGATAATAATGATGGTGACGACAGTGATGATCATGGTGATGATGAAGTCACCTGTATCTGCTTTTCGGTGTCCTCTCTGAGCTTGCCCTGCGTTAGCTTGGCCTTGTATACCAGTTTGTAGGCCTTCAGATTCTGTCTGTGCTTCCGGATGTTTGACCACGACCACATTTGGTTGAACCTCCTGATGTGAACCTCCAAGATGCTGTCAATACCATACTTCCACCTGCAGGGGCAAGGGTCAACAACCACTTACACACATCAATTTCCCTTCCACCTTTATTTACACAGCTAGGTCAGCTAAGCAGTCAATCCCACTTTATTGTGACGACCATGGGAGCCAAGGTGGGCAGATCAAGGTAATGAAAGGGGAGCGTAGGAGGGAAGATTAGAAGGCCAGGTGTAGACAGTCCGTCAGGGAATCCGACCGGGGTTAACACCTCCACTCTGACAGCAGGTGCCACAGGACCTTTAACATCCGCAGTGAGTCAGGACCTCGGTTCAAGGGCAAATCAGGATCCCTCTCACTAGCAACTGCTTCAGCCGGTACACGTGACATGAGTGCTGTACTTAGAAGCACTGTCAGCTTGAGCTGCGCAGTCTTGGAGTGCTGCTCTTTGGAACCGCAATGGGGTGGATAAGCTCACCCACAGCGTCTCCGGCTCTGGACTCACCAGCGTTTGGCGTTTCTGTGAACAGGCACGTCTGGACGGTATTTCCTGTAGGGGCCGTTCTTCACCATGCAGTCTATTGATTCAAGCAGGTCCACCATAGTGAGGTACTGCAAAACAAGGAAATGATGCTTGAAGCAAAATGAAAAGCAATCACGGCAGAATCAACAGTTACCTCATCACAGTTACGGTAACACCGGGTATTTCCAAGTTGAGGTGACATAACAAGGTTCACATGACTGCAAGGTAAACCAAATCTTTCGGTTAAATTACCAGCAGAAGTAAAAGAGAGATAGGTCTACCTGGAAGCACGTCCGATGGATACACAAAAGAAATGTAAACTAGGACCATTAAACACCCACAAGTCAAACAGCAGACACCGAAGAGATGAGTGCACGTGAGACGAGGAATGCAGGGGAAACACGTGTGTGGTGTTTTCTTTGCCTCTAATGAGATCAATATTTGCATCACATCCAGCAGCGCTGGCTGCTAGTAGATATCCTCCAGACAGCAGCACATGTTTTCACAAGGTAATCAAATGCCTCAAACCCCACTCCCACACTACACTGGTGACCCCCTGCTCCATGCCACCCGTCAATGGGTGACACGTGAGACACATCTCACAGGAAAGCGTTTGTTAAAGAAATGTTGACTCATTAGACGAAGTAGATCACAGAACTGCGTCCCTTTCAAAACATGGATTGATGTTAAGCAGATACTTCTGTGCGCCACGTATACACAATTTTATGTTGAAGACCCTTCCGGGAAAGCAGCCGAGACCAAGCTTCTGGGAGCTCGTGACATTACTCATTCGTACCTGTGGTTTGGTCATCTCAAAAGCGATGTTCTGCACCTCCAGGTACAGGTTGGCTTTGGGCGATTTCAGCTCGATCTCAGCATTGGGGTTGATGCACATTTTCGCCGAGGCAAAGATGGGTTTGAAGACTGCACATGGGGGTAAGACAATAAATTATTCAAAACATATTTGATTGGGGACACAATCCAGATCAGGCTCACATATAGGGGTAATACAGTAGTTGTGTTTTCATGTCATGTAAATTTATCAAAAATTATAAAATGATTCATACAAAAACCTTTACTGTATTACACAGAAATAAAAAACGATAACTGCTTTCCAGGGCAGGTGTTACCCGTAAAGTAACCCATTATGTTAACAGAGGGCAAATATTATGCTACACCTAATTCAAATTTGAATACAATAAAACTGTCAAATAATTTCTCTGTTATACAATGCCTCTTTTATTTTATTTTTTTAGTGGCACAGCAGCTACAGGAGATAAGACCGGGTGTCTGAAACCAACAAAAAAAGATGGGAACACTCATATTAGTGTAGGTGGCTCCAGATAAAAGCCTCTCACAGATAAAAGACAGGATTTCCATGGTTTCCCATGCAGCTTGGCCGGGTTGCCATGGAGAGCAAAGGGAACCCTTCTGAAAAAACAGCAGGGAAAGACAATCTTGGCTGTTCTCATGCTAATTTCGGCCGGCTTTCTCCATCCCGCTTACGTACTATATTGATATTCGTTCAGCTCCCGATCTTTCGTGCTGATTCCAGCTTTGAGCTTGTTCTGCAGAGAGGAGAGAAGGGAGGTCAGAGATGGCACATTAACAGTTCCCTAGTCCCCATGCATAGGCATAATCGCATGCACAGAACTGCAAAGCACAAGAACAGTCTGTCCTTTTTCTCTCCTCCTGCTGAATATAGACACATTTCAGGATTTATCTGCACCACTCAAGGTTTGATGAGCACTGTGATATCATCCAAGAGATAATCATCAACACTGAGTTTCAGCAAGAGGGGAAGCTAATTAATTATATTCAATTTGCTAACACATTTTTACCGCCAAGCTCAAATATTGACTTCTTTCCTGTTGTTGGAAACATTGAAACTGTTATGTAACAAATCAGACAGCCACTGCACTGAAGCGAAAGTGAGAACTGAAACCTAAATCTTATGATCTGCAGAACACATGAACCTGTGCCCATGACTTATGACTTCATGACTTCCGTCGCTCTGGATAACAGCATCTGCTAAATGCAATGGTATGTTCATGTCAAGAGCAAACACAGTTGAACTCATACACAAATCCAGTAGTCCCTTCTATTTCCACTAGATCAATAATCTCATGTGGAATGTGTAATGTGTACATAAAATGGATCCCATATACTAGCTTCTTAAAGTAAAAAAGCAAGCAGAAAAGGAACATTATTATTTATTATTACTATTATTTAGGCATATTTCTGGGTGAAGATGCTTTCAAAGCCATTGCGGCAGGACACACTAATTACAAGAGAAACAAGAAAAACAAGCCCACAGGCACAAATCAGTCTGCGGCACCAAAAAATGCATTAAAAATCTGAAAAACAGAGCTAAAATATGAACGTTCAACTCATCAATTGTTTTAGTCTAACCATAGTTCTGAACACTGTCCCCCAGCATGCCACATACCGAGTAACACCACACCAATGTGCGCACGCAACTGCAGCACGATCAAAAGACGCCTGAGCTGTGGGTGCACCAAAGGCATGTTCGGCCTCCATTCAAAGGAGTGGGCAGCAGCTGTGTTGATTAGCGGTCACAGATGTGCTATCAAGTAATGTATGACGACGTAACGCAACATAACGTAATGTAATGTAGCATAACATAACACAATGTCAAATAACACAATGTAACATAACAACATAACGCAGTGTCATGTAATGTGTTTCACCTCCCTCACGTGTCCCGAAAGTCATCCTCCACCTGCAACACCCCCCTCACCGTGTATCCCCACTACGTCAGAGGCCCCTGTTTGCGCTCGGCCTAATAGCTATTAAGAAAACATTACGCAACATCCTGCCGAGCAATTAGCCTGTCCATCTGCACACACAGCGGCTTTCATGCATGTGAACCTGGCGCAGGCCAGAGATACTCAGTGCAAGCCGCCGCTGATCGAGCGCAAGCTGGAATTGAGCACATTCAAAGAACAGTACCAGGAAAAGCTCTAACACGCACCACAGAACAATGACAAGGGACAAGCTGGTTCCCTGAACAAAAGCCACGTCACTCCAAGGATGCTGGATGTCAATATCTAACAAATTATGGAATCCAATAAATGGGGAGTATAGTTTCTGTACGTTAACATTAAAATGCAAAAGTCATATTACACACATGCCATGTTTTCAAATATTGTCAAAAAATGGCCATAACTGACATTTTCTACCTATTGTGACAGTGTGCATGTTTTCCATTTCAACACATATTTCCACTTCAACACATGTGCTTCCCAGATATCCCTTCCCTTGCGTGTAAGATACATTACTTCTACAATACATTCCCCAGTGCTTCAGTTCAGACCTGCTTATGCTGGTGGGACGCACTCTAATGTTTCAATACAATGAACCAATGACAGAGAGAAAGAGAAGGCAAAACCCTCCTAAGAATCATGGCACTGATGGCAGCCAAGCGAAAGAGAGATGGAGTAGTAGATGGAGATCAGTCAGTGAAAGCCTCCTGTCACTTCTGTTCCTCTGTAACAGGTTGGCAGAAACCACAACAAAAGCTGACAGAACTAGTTTGGCATGACTGCAATGCCAAGGGCCAGAGCAGTGGTGCATCCCATCAGGCTGTGTACTGGTGTTTGCATAGGCTGCGGGGATTTTGTGGGCCTCACCTCCACTCAAAGGCTGGGGTTTTCCTGGAAAAAGACTCCATAATACTCCTCTCTACAGGTGCTGGTTTCATTTCTCCTCTGTGTTTACCTGCTTAGTGTTCTTTATAAAAAATACCAGAAGTAGCACAGGGAGACAGCCATAGTAGGCAAGCGCTAATAATACTTATGGGCTGTGCCCAAAATGAGCCAGCCGGGTTCTATCCCTACAGTGGGATACAAAGGGATGCACTGAGCCAGGCTGATTCCAGGTCTACAGTGGAAAAGGGGTATATTGAGCCAGCCTGGTTCCAGCTGTACAGTGGAAAAGGGGTACAATAAGCCAGACAGGCCTCATCATTTACAGTGGGAAGGAGGTACAATGAGCCACCCTACTCCCAGCTCTTACAGTGAGAAAGGGCTATAACAAGGGAGCCTGTACTGACTCTTGACCACCAATAACATACCCTTTGTAACATTAAAATGGCCTCTGTCTTATCCTTCATCACTTGTGCAGTCAAACCTTTCAGAGAGATGCACCACAGATGAGTTACAGGATTTTCCCAGGGCATGTTGCCATTTCAAACACCACCTCCCTTTAAACATATTGACACCAGGACAGCATTGAGCTTCTGGGCAATAAACAGAGTGAGGAGTACTGTCCACTGTGCAGCAGAGGCAGCCTCCCCTGTATTCTGAGGTTACCAGCATGTAAATCATAAAACCGATAAATCAAATTTGTAACGCCCTGTTCTTTTCTGTCTCTGTAATGCAGAGCTGAAGACATCTGCCTTCCAAAGTGAAAAAGGAAAGGCCAAGACAGCTGTGGTTACTGTGTCACAGCCCACCGCCACTTCCTGGAAAATCTGTACAGAACAGCAGTGAACACACTCTGTGCACTTACAAAATAAGGGTGTCACACCCTGAGCCTCCACGCCGTTAGCTTCCGGAGCTCTCTGAGGGCCACACATGAAACACGCATGTGAGACAGGGTCATTTTACTAATATTAACACCACCGTCACACAGCATTCATTGCACACTGCCTGAATACATCACAGCACTCTGTATAGTAGATTAGTACTCATCGGTTTAGACTTGCAATTGTTCTATTTTTAGTGGCAATGGCACAACAGCCAAATGACTCAGCTGAAGTACAGTTAGCAAGGGGCAACAGGTTCACGCTGAAAACAGTAAGTCTTCATTGCAATTTGTTTTTGCTTTTCTATAGGAAGCACACGGCAGGGTAAAACCAGGCCCCCACTTCCAGCCTGTAGAACCATAATGCAGAGGTACCTCCAGCCCAGACGGTGACAGGTTGTTTATATAAGTTAGTTCCAAACACGGGAAGCAGAACGCACTGTGCTCCTCCACCACACAGTTGCTATGTACATGGACGCGGTCACGGCTGGCGTGAACTCCATACAGCATGTCAGCTGACAGTAGCAGCCAGGTAACCCTGGGCAGGTGCAGGGGTTGCCGGAGGTTCCAGGTACGTGCAGACTGGGCACGTCGCCCACAAACAAGCCTCCCCTTCCACCCACCCCCATCCGTAAATGTGTAGGCTCCCATAATGCCTTGCCATTCTTCCTTTTATAGAGGCTGTGCAGCTGCTCAGTGGGCTGAGCAGGGCAAATGGAGCCAGCTTACTGTAGGGTGGCTGTGTGGTCTTGTTCTAACAGACATTTGAAAATACATGATTCTTCTAAAAGGTAGGATAGATGTTTAAGTACTGAGCTTGTAAACAGAAATTGGCGAGTTTGAATCTCAAGCCAGACACTGTAGTTCCTGTAGTAAACCTGAATGCCTGCAGCAAGTATTCAGCTGTAAAATGGACAGCAGATAAAATGCAAGCAACGTAAGCTGTCCTGGTTAATGGTGTCCACAAAGCAAAGCAATTATACACTGACAGAGGCAACGATTCAATCCCCACATGGGGTCTCACTCACTTCGTAAGGTAATTTCACACTTGATTTGAATCAAGAGCAGAAACCTCAGGGTCTGCATTAAGCCTGGACAAAAACTATATTAATTCTACCACAGCACCCCTGACACATGTTCTAAACACAAGACATTCTGTCGCCATGACCTCAGCCCCAGCACCATTGACCCAGGCAGCCTATACGGGATTAGCACATCAGAAGAACAGAGAGAGTGCTGTGTCCCAACAAACACCCTCTTTCAGCACAAAGGACAAATTCACATCTCCTCTAATGAAAGACCACATGAAAGTAAATGCTGCTTTGTGAAAGTGGCTCTAGATGAATTGAACTCACATAAACATATAAAGGTGGAATTAAATGAAAGCTGAAAGTGCAGGCACACGTGAGCGTGGATCAGACACACAGCTTACCACTATTTCATCCCACGAGCCTCGGTAGAACATTGGACTGTGGACGTTCCAATAAGCACACAGACATTCCAGACGGCCCAGCTGGAATTGGAGAACACTGTCAGAACATTCCTTCAATCAAAAACATAAAGACTGACTGATTCATTGATCGATCAATTCAGAGTGATCGCTGCACACAGGTCAGCGGTTATGGGAAACGTGTTTTGATTGTAGATGATTCAATGAGACACGGCATTAGACAGCTCTTGAAAACCCAGAGGGCGTAAGATGAAGCTACATGATTGATGATGCATGATTCACGCTAAGTGAAAAATCACTAATGGTATGATTAATAAAGAGCAACAAGGCACATTAAATATATGTTCAAGATCTTGTCTTTCCACATGCAGGGCATTTCCAGGTTTGACCCAGGTTACCTTATAGATGATTTTGGCCGCTTCATTTAATATGCATGTCTTCCAGTTCTCATCTGCTGTCTAGGAAAAAATAAGTAAAACATAACAATAAATGCATTGCTTTTATAAAATGCATTGCTCTTCAAAAATACACAAATATAAATGAGATGGCAGCACAAAAAGTATTGTTCAGCATAAACCTGTTTGACTGTGAAACCAATATAAACAACACTATTGCTGCAAAGCTTGCCAATAAACCTGGAGCATTTATCACTGTAGATCTATGACGTAATCACAATCAGCTAAAACCACTGACATTTAGAGAGATTAATTTATTTAAACTCCACAATGTTTACACATCAAGAACATTTCAATAAACTGGACGCTGGAGAGAATTTTACATGGACTTTGTTCCCAGACTGACTTAATCTTGATAATTAAAATTCTCTACCTGTGTTTTAATGTGACAGCTCCTTACAGAGGGCACAATGGCTTGCTCTTACTCAGTAGAGACCTGAGAGCTGGTTTATCACAGAGTTTATAGAGAGTCTATGAAGTCTCCTATTGCTTGTAAAAGAAACATAAAAGGATGCTATGGAAGGTGGAGTCATACAGCTTATTTTGGTGCACAGGCCAGTCATTTGCCCCATTAAATTACTCCATTATCTGAAGTTTTAAGAAATACAAGTGTTTCTGTGTGAAAATAAATTGGCCACATGTTTACTATTCGAACGACCCTGAACTGTAGGACATGAAATTGGAAGGTAATTTAGGGTCTATTTTTTGTCATCAAATCTATTTAGGGCAGGAGTTGGAGAGTGGGGACCATGCAGGACTTTGTAAGCCTTAGGTAAACATGACCAGGTATAAGGTATGAAATTGGGTAAGCCACATGTGCAGTCACGATCAGCCAGGAGACAACAGTCCTCTCTGCCAAGAGAGTTCTGCACGGCCGACCTAATTTGCACTCACAACGCCCCGACGCTCGACTCTGACGCACTCTAATATTTGCACCTGGGCGTTACTTCCCGGGACCGAACCCGCGGCCGTGAGAAGAGGCTGCGGCGTTCAGCCAGGCTGCCGGCTCCACCGTAACTAAAGGCCAAACACGAGCCCGCTTCACAAACCGCAGCCGGCCAGCAGCTCTCAGTGTCCATTCATTATTGACACAAGGAGTAAGGCTAATCCTTCTGATTCCAGAAAAATGGAGCGTAATCGACCCGCACAAAAGGGCAGGTTAACATCTTACGCAGAGCCTGCTCTGTGTACACAAATACCCACATCAACCGCACGCTAACCGTCCCTGCAGATGAAAAATCGCTAGGCTGCCTTTGTCCAAAGACCTTCCACGCAGAGGACCCCTGGGTTACGGTGCTGGATGAAGGAGTAAGTTGCTGTACGGCACCTGCAGGCTGAGCTCCGCGAGGGTCACGCCCATGGAGAGCGGCCGCTGGGGGTCCGACACCTGGGAGCGAAAAGAGGACAGGTGAATTCTGTGTGGATGATGAGTGGAAATGGCGAAGTGGAGGGGAGACGGAGGTGGGCACTCACATCGTCTTCGTATCTGATGTGAATGCTGGTGATCTTGACCTGCAGGTTCTTGATGACTTGTGTGGCCACCTTCTCGGCGAATGTGTCCTTTTTCTCCTCTTGTGGTTTTTCTGAAACATTAATGCGACGTTAGTGCAGCTCTTACGTTGGCCCTTGCATTGCATGCTTTTGGTAAGCATGCAGAGGAAAGTATTTTTTCCTCAAGACCACTGCACACACAGCAGACAGCTGTACAACCATAGCAAAGGACAGTAGACAGGGACGTGCACAAATCTCAGCATTCGGTAAAAGATAACAACTCATATAATGGGGTACCGGAGCCACCTCATCATAAGCTACAGGTAGGTGACAGCACTGAAAATTTACTGTGGCAGACAGGGGAAAAGGCGAACTATTCAAGGGGGTCATGATACATACCTTGCTTGTGCTCATGTTTTTTAGATTTCTTAAAGGGTTTTTTATGCTTTTTATGTTTACGTCCTTTCTCTATCATTCAGCGCAGGCATTGGGAGAAGGAGAGATAAGAGTTAGCAGTGATCTCAGCCAAGCACACAGACACCACAAACTGGAGTCACATGCAGGGAAAAACAAGGGATTTAACAAGATGAAAGGAGTGGTTGAAGGACAAACTTACTCAGCAAATAAGATTAGAAAGATGACGAAAATCATACTTTTGGGAAGGAAGAAACATGTTGAAATCAGCTTTTACTAAGTTCTTCACCAAAGCTAATCAGAACTTGAATTAGGCAAATAAAATGAACAATAACCACACAATCTATACTTGCACAGGACACAGTGTGATAAAAAAAAAACACTAATAAAAGACACAAGCCACACAAGGGGTAAAGGGGTGGGGTTTGGGAGTGGATGTAGCCTGGGAAAAGAACAATGTTTAGAGAAGAGAGAAGGACATTTTCAGTTAGCAGGGTTTTCGTTGTCTTTCCTTGTGCCAGTTTACATATTTGTGTATATTTGAACAGGACATCACAAATAATGATCTTGTGTGTATTGTGTTCTTCTAGCCCAGAGCGGGAGCACACAGAGTTTCATTAAACAGGAAGCCGGCTCAGACCAGTCAAAACTGATTCCCATCACTAACAGAGCTGAGTGTTAAGCCAACGGCTTCCCGCACAGTCTCTCCTTTCCAATTAGGAGCGTGAATAAAAGACCACTGCAACGGGGACAGGACAAGCGGAAGGCCTTGCCGGGCCACAGAGCGGTCCGGGAGCCGCCCACGGAGAGCCCCCGTCACGGGACGCTGTACCTACCATGCCGCGCCTCCTTGTACACATAGCTCTCCAGATTGAACAAGAACTCCCCTGAGCGGCAGCCTTGGTCCAGCGTGAGCGGGAGAAAGGCAGACAGCAGAGAGCACACAGGTTAAACAGGCCGCCGGCGCACTGCCCGCACTCAACGCCCACTCCCACCACACCACACCACACATCCCCGCTGGCTCACAACTACACAAGCCAGCGTTAGGGTCCCACGCACAGCGGGGGGAAGGGGGGAGTCGGATGCTGTTGCATTTAAGAGCTGAGGCACTGTGGTGCGATGATAATGGCGACAGGGGTTTTGGTGATGGTGGGGTTTCTATGGCATTGAATGCATGACTGGCTTACCGAGGACTGACTCTGATTTCAACAGCCACGGTCCCCTTTACCCATGGTCCTCTGCTCTTTTTAAACGATGAAAGGGTGGTCATCACATTAGAGTAACAAGTGAAAAAAACATTTCTGTTCATGTCTGACCTTAGGGAACTGATACTCTCTAGAACGTAACCCATAATTCATAACTAATACTGCAACCAGGAAGGAACACAGCAATGCTCCAGAGGCTATGTATGTAGAATACTGTATTACTAAAAAAAGAGAGTCCTCCTATAGTCATTATGAAGGCTATTGCCTACAGCTTTAATAAACAATTATTTGTGGTATTAGAACACTGATTTCCTTTCCCTTTGAACTGTAATATGAAAGAAAAATAATTACAGCAGGGACAGTGATCTATATTTACCAGAACTATATAGGATTCCACTATGGCTTTGATGTTTTTGCTCAAAAAATTAATTTGTCATTAAAATGATCATGTATTTTCTGGAATGCCACATGTGGCATATTATCAAACAAAACACACTGAAATCCTGGTTAGGAGAAACATAACTAAACTCTAAGACTCCAATTCCCAGCACAGTCTTTACATTTTAACTGTTATATATTGTAACTGTTCCTGAGTCTTGTTTCCTGTTGGGTCTAGATGTATGGCATTCTGCTGCAAAAACAAACTTTCCAATAAAGAGGAAAGGATTTCATTTAGACCTGGGAGGAAAATGCTGTGAGTATCAGAGCAATCCTTGCAGCAAGCTCATCAAGGCATCAAAAACCTCCACAGCTGGTATCAGGTGAAAGCGGACCGGGGTCTCCATGACAGCAGCGGCCGACAAATCACGCTCTGCAAACAATGAGTCACCGTGAGGACATCTCTGATGTCACTGCGCCAGTGTCAGTATTATTGCAGTTATTGCAATTCTTGCTCTAAATTAAACGCCTTTGTGTGTTTCTACAAATACAAACAGGGGTGGGTTGTGTGGGGAAAATCCATCGTGGGTTTGATTACAGAGGCCGATAAGCTGACCGCGTGTGTGGTTTGATAGAATTGGGAAGCTCATTCTGGGTTTCCACCAATAAGAGGGGAAGATGCTGCTTTCATCACGCATTACTCAGTTCTAATTTTCTCACACCTATTGTATTCATCTGAGTCAGAGCATCCCCACATCTGCACGGCAGGGGACAATTTGTGCAACATTTGGGTAACCAGAAGAGGGCAGTGGGAGTAATGAAGGGCCTGAATACCCTATCACCATAATGGTAAAGCTGGAACATTCTGTGTATCTGATCTAATTCATTTAACATAAACAATTAGGACAACCTTCAATATGTCCTGAGTCTGATTAATAAAATAAAGGCTTGAACAGGCAATGTTCAGGGGCTGTGACTACTTTGTAGGCCTTTTCCTCATCAAGTGGTAAAACAAGGTGCTGTTGTTATTCTGGGAGAGCAGCATGCCCTCAAATGTTCATACATTTAACAGGTCATTCTGACTGGCAGAATTTATGGTATGGACACTCTCAAGGTTAAATGTGAACTATGTTGGTTTCTACTGAGCTTATCACACTGCTGTTCCAACTTGCGAGGGAAGACAACAGTACCTTTAATGGAAACGCAGCCAGTGAGTGAGTGAGAGAATGAGGGGTACTACTGTCTTTAGGGCTGCTATCTCTAACTGTAACCAAAACAAAACCGTCAAGGATTTCTTCAACTTCCTGTCTGGTCAAGAGCAACAGACATATACTGTGCCGCAGGACACCACAAAGACATATGTGATCAAGTAGATGCATTGGGGAAAAACTAGACTCTATTTTAGTGACAAAGTTCAAGCAACTGAAAATCAGTATTCATCCTCCTGGGATGAAGGACAGGCAATCCAATGTTTTATTTCCGTCTTTCAAACAGATATACCTTTCCCAGAGAAGCATGTTCTGAAGCTGATAGAGACTATTGCTGCTGAGAAACTACAGTAACCACAATGCACAGCATAGAGAGGCAGGCTGGGTTGATAAATGACTTTAATGAACCAACAAACCCAAAAGGGAGAAATATACCAGGCTTATAAACCAGTGGCATTGAATCCTTCCATACAGCCTGTTGATTGTATCAAATCTGCGGTGTAATGATGGGGAATGCACACTCATAAACCTTAATGTCGCACACAGCCAGCCATTTAGATAATTGGTATCATTTATGTCTGTGTGTGTGTGAGTCCTATCTACAATCTTTACACTAAATAATCTTTGACTAACTTAACAAATGAGAACCCTGTATGATTTTCTTGGAAAAAAACAGAAACTGTCAAACACAAACACATTTAGGACATAGATCTATGTTGCGCTTTGATTGAGGTCACTTTGTTTTTCCTTGCTCAAATCGCAAAGAAGAGATCCAAAACAGCAACAGGTTGCTGGGTAACTCTTGCACGGAACACGCTATCTAAGGCACTGCAACACCTATTTGTGAGTTTTCCTAGTGTTATCATTATCAACAGCGCATTTTCGTGAGCACTGTGTGAGTACAGTGGTGAAACACTATGGTTCCATCTGAAATTGGGCAAATCGCTCCAGAACAGCCAAGCAGTGGGGAGTGCTTGTATACAATTAATACCTATCATGTATAATGTCATTTCCTTAAAAACAGACAATTTGCTTTGCCACCAAAGTATGGATATTATATGGATATACAGATGTGAGTGGATAGGTGTGTGCATTTGTTTGTTTGTGCGTGTGTGTGTGTGTAAGGGAGAGTTCTTAAGTATAATGCTTACCAAGAGGACATTATCATTACAGGAACATTATTCCAGCAAATCAATATTGCATTAAAGCTCAGTATGGCAAAACGAGAGCTTCCTTTAAAGGGCATCGAGTGCAGTTCTCTGAAAAATTACAGGGAGTTTACCATAGAAACACATGAACGAATAATTGGAGCAGAAAACTGATTGCAATAAGCTTTTAAAAACAAATCCCAGACAAAGCATTTACCAAGCAGACACCAATAGATGGACTTTGCAAGGATGATGCACCTGAATGCTTCAGACTTTTTGAACCATCCCCAATCTCTGGGATTTATCTTTTCACAGAATAACCCTTCAAAGTAACTCTGATGAAGGTGGATTCTTGAACAAGTGATCACATTAAAGAAATAACAGGAATAACACTTCCATTCCTACACAGTGCCTCTCCAGTATCATTATGTTGGAGAAAGAGAGGAAGAACAGACTGTGTGTGCAGTACAGCACAGCAAAGCGAGACAGGCACGGTGGAGAAAGGCGGGAGCATTGATTCTGATCAGCGCCGATCAGTGACTGATGCCCACGTGGCAGAGCTTCACGTGTGAGCGAGGTAACCGGAGTGTCATTAAACACAAAGGGCCAGACACTTCAGCTGCAAGCTGGAAAGATCCAGAGCTTTGAGATCGCTCCTCAGAGAACCTCAGAATACCCCGGGTCAGTGAAGGACCAATGACAAGGCTCAGCATGTCTGTTTAACACTAACAGCAGGGAAGTAGTGATGCTTTGTGGCTAAGGAACCAGACATAGCTGGAAGGCGGCAGGATCAAATGTGAGAGGACTACAGACATGTGCTAAGTCAATAAATCATAGGAAAACACTACTATAAATAACTGCTGTAACATTCATTGGTATAAGAGCTCCCGAGTGGCTCAGTCGGTAAAAGCACTCGTTCCAAGTGTAGACTGAACGCTACGGCCCGGGTTCGATCCCGGCCGTGTCACTAGCCGACAGTGACCGGGAGCTCACAGGCGGAGCACATTGGCTTCGTTCCGCCGGGGATAGGGGTGGGTACGTCGGCAGGGGCTTCGGTCCCATTAGCAGCAGTGACCCCTGCTGGTCGCTCGGGCACCTGTGGTCCGCGTGCCAAAAGCTGCATATGAAATGTCTTCCTCCGACTCATCTCTGTGCTAGCTTGGCTTGTGGACCGCAGAGTGAAAAGAAGCAGCGGCTGACATCCTCATGTGTCTCGGAGGAGGGCACGTGCTTGTCTACGCTCTCCCGGATTGACAGTGGGGGTTGTGCAATGGGACCGAACATCGATGACTAATTGGGCATTCCAAATTCGGGAAATTGGCCATTCCAAATTGGGGAGAAAATGGAAAAATGACAAAAAAAAAAACATTCATTGGTATGTACTTCAATCACTACATCTGGTGCAGCCTTTTTACTTCCTGGACAATCCTATCTGAATTCATAAGAAGGCTTTAGTCCTCCACATCTCTTGGAGGAATTCCAGACATTTCCTGGGAAAGTAATCTTGCATGTTCAAATTGACAAACATCCAGCTTCCCGATGATCTCAAATCAAAGCTCAGCAGAGACTATCGCAGCCTTGATTTTTGCTTTGTGTGTCCCTATCAGAATCACGTACCAGAGAGCCAGTTCAGAGTGGATTTATCAGTACTACTGAATTTCTAAAGGGACAGACATCAAGCCAAGCTGGCCAACTGCCTAGCAGGGAGAAAGCCATGCCATGACAATGATGGAGGTATGGAAAACATCCTTGACCATAATGGAATCTGATTCTGAACGCAGCTAAAAGTCAGATGTTGGAGCTGGAGCCCTGCAAGACTCCAGCATGACTCCATTTAGACACAGACACCTGTACTCAGCTCTGTGTGATGAACACAGGTGAGAGCAGGGAGATGGAGCAGACAGGTAACTGCAGAGCGGGGTGACAGCGAGGTGGAAGGGGACGGGGGGACGGGGGACGGGGTGGTGGTACGTACCTCTGCGGGCGGCCATCTGCAGGGCCTCATCGATGCGCTGCAGCTCCTTCTGCTTGGCCTCCTGGGTGTACTTCTCCTCCTTCGCCGTATCATACTTAATGGCTTCAAAAACCAAACACACGCACACATCATCAAAATGCACCACAACACTCACAGGGAGGCTATGACACGCCACGCCCTCAGTGTCAGCTTAGAGATTTGGATGGAATTGCTTGCCTAGTAGTCAAATCCTTAAGCTGCTTTGGGACGGGGAAAAAGGACACTGCAGAGAAAAATAAGGGTTTAAAGGACACCTAGAGCTGCTCTCTGAAAATAAATGATCAGCCATTTATGTTGTTATTTAACATGTGCATACAGTAAGAGATTGAAAATAATTTTAGCTTCTCTGAAAAAACACAGCTGAAAACAAACCTCTAGGCAAGGGTTTCGTTGGATGTACCAAGGTCACACATTAAATGACTCTGTTATTCCAAAAAACACTTTCATTAGGTTTCTACTTTCCCATTTCAAACCCCAGGGCATTCTTTCGGATATGGACACAGATAAAAAGCACTGATGCAGTGCTTTTGAGTAGGTCATTACCTATTTTGTGCTGTATGAGAATCTGTATGCGGTGTTACGTTGTCCAATTTGACTTGCTGTTATCTAACCCAGAAGGACACATTATTTCTCAAGTGTTGCAGAACACAGGACAAACACCCATGAAACACTTGGGATGCAGGCGTGTGTATGCAGATGCCACATCTATCCCAACACAGTAACTTGCAGTTACAAGACAGACATAAAAATACTTTGCCACAATGTTTTTTTTCCCCTTTCTGGACCAGAGAGCAATCTTACATTAGGCACGCTAGATTTCATTAAACCCCCAGAGGTGATTTCACTGAGCCAGCAGTGAGGCTGTGGGTTTGTTTGTGCTCCTGATTTGGCTGTGGGGGTTTTGTTCACTGCGGATTGTTCCCATGTTCACTGGCAGACGACCGGCTCAGATCTGCATTTCACAAGGATTTACTGGGTGAGGTTTAGCTTAGCATCCTCAATTTGTTTAGCATAAACAAAAGATTAGCAGCACTGCAGCCAACTCAAAACACTGACCTTTTTTAAAAGTCCTTATTAAAAACAAGCATTGGTTGCTGCAGCAGCAGAGTCCTGACTTGCGTTTAGACACTGGGAGCAGTTTATCTGAACACCTCTTTTTGCATGACAGAAAACTAAGATAATCCGCCATGTCGTCTGAAGCAGGCTCGTCTATCGACAGATGTTTGGCATTAACAGTTTACAAAACAACAGAAAAATAGACTGTGAAATGAAGGCAGGATGTAGGATACCAATCTAAATTGCTGGTCATTTGCAAGATGGCTATGACGTAGTGTAATCCCTGCCATCTGATATCAGCATCCAGGTCTGCCTCTGGTCCAAAGCACGGGAAAGCTAGCACCTGATCAGCTGCCAACTGCTGGAGAAGCCTTTATTAATTTCCCCATGTTCAACACACACCCCCCACAAAACCTCCTCCACCAGACAGGTTCATGAACATACACGGCTCCCTAAGAATCTTAAATCCTCTGTAGCTTCACAGTGCTGAAACAGGCCTGCACTCACTCCACGTCTATTTCACCCACAGCCCACATAGCAAGAGGCTCTCCTCTCCCAGCCAGTTTATAGACTCTCACTTCCTCTCCCTCCCCCTCTCTCTCCCAAACACTTCCCTCTACACAGAAACTGTGTCAGACTGGATTTGCATGGAAATGACTTTTTTAACAGGAGAAGCGAGATATTCTTGTTTGAATAAATTAACAAAGGACTATCTTATCCAGCCAATTACACTTCCTGTTCTGAAGAAACATACTCTCTTTCTCACCCTTCCCTCAATCTCATACTTCTCTCTCTTTCACTCTCTCTCACTCTCATTCTCTCCCTCCTTCCCATCTCTTCCTCTCTATAGATCTTTCTCTGTTTTCCTCTCTTTACACTCTCACTCTGACAAGCTAAGATGGCTTTACTGATATATCACAAGGCCTGGCAGCAGCGCCCAGGGAATGGTAATCTATACCTTATGCAACAGCAGGTGACAGCCACAGCAGTTCAGCTGAAATTTGCATTTTAAAAGTCATTCCAAAATGTGAATATGATCTGGTTTCTACAAAGCATACTGATTCCCATCTATGGGTTTAATTAATATGGACACCTGTGAGGCATGGGAAGTGCTTTTCAAACATAAAAAACAAGGAGATACTGACCAATTGGGTTCATGTGTGAATCCAGAAGACTCATGTGAATGGGTAAAATGGGTAAAACCACAATGAAAAATTACTCATGCACTCAGATGATTACTCCCACACTTAAACAGGGATGTGCAACATAATTGCACTGAAAAAAAATGACTGAACAAATGCAGGGTTGGGCCATGTCATCTGTTTTCTAGGCAACAGAGACGAAATCATATCAGTAATTAAAATCAATCCATGCATCTGAGGACGACGGACGCCCTGTGATTAGTGTTCTGCTCTGGGCGCTTTCCTGAGTGTGGAAACGCGGTAATTAAAAACGAGCAGGAGGGGAAAATGGTTTAAAAACGACACTGCAGCTGTTTACAGTCGAGCTGTCAATAACGCTGCCTGACGGCAGAGCCTTGCTTTATTCTGCTTTGAATGATGCGCTAAATATGGCAAATGGCTGCCTGCTGGGATCAAATACAACACAGTCTATCACACTGTATCACATTATTGGACTGTGCATTGCGTAACACAAACTGCCAGCTGAACCCGGGAAAACGTGATTTCTGACATCATTATATCAGACTGTATTTATGATTAAAATAAATAATGTGTCCAAGTTCTCCTACGGTCCTCCTGCAATCACACTGCTCAAAGAGCTGCGCTATCAGTCCGGCTCCCTCTCTCCAGGTGTCTCCCTGACGCTTGCCTGTGCGATTCTGAAACCCTGACGTTAGTCATTAACCAGCCACCACTAAAAGGGCCTTGAAAGATGCCACTGAACCAAGCGGATGCTGTTAAGTGCGGGTCTTAATGGCTAAAAACAGCAGAAGGTCGCTCTCGGCAGTTTCCTTTATGAGCTTCCGAGCTCTCAAAACGAGGCAAGGCACATTCAATGAGTAAGTCACGTTTCCGACGGAAATGCAGAACCACGGCATGAGCCTTAGTTATAGGATCATGTTTCTTAGCCAATCCCCATACTCTTTGGGATAAGGTCTGAGAAGGAAAAAACACATTTAACATTGAAGGGAGTTATAATAATAATGTAACGTTAGATCTGAATGACAGCTTTGCTAAATAACTAATCTTTCACAACGTGTACATAGCTGACAATACACAGAGGATTTGCCACAACATTGTTCCACAGCTCTAAAGGGAACACTCTGGATTCAGTGTCATCTCTTTCACACAGCACCTGGGGCAGGGTGTGAAAATGATACCCGGGACACCTATCTTAGGTGTCATTATCCTGACAGGGTGTGCCAACATAGGCTGCAAAGAAAGTAATAAACCCCTGAGAAATAAAAAAGAGCAGCAGAATGGTACACAAAGAGGAGGATGGGGCTTGCCACTACAGGGTTACAGGCTTCAGTCCAAATGGCTTCAGAAAGCTTCCAGCTGCATAACTGCAAAATATGACAAATGTAAGCTATGGAAGCCAACCCTGGATAGGGCGTCTGCTAAGTAATTAAAATAAGGCTGAAAGCTTGCTTGGTATAACAGAAAAATCGTTTGTGAACTGTACACCATTCACAGGTTTAAAAGATGTCACCGTTTGGTAGCTGATCCCTGTGCAAGTGCCATGGCTTGAGGTTCTGAGGTGTGCTTCTGCGGTCAGCGATGACTATTCAAAAGCCACACATCCTCCACACTCTCTCATGCTCTTCCCTTTTTCTCAGTTTCTTGAATAGTTATGCCCGAGTTCCATTTATAGTAATATTACATAACAGCAGTTTACATTACTTGACTGAGACAGTGCATTACTTATCTATTAAAAACATTCTGCACTGTTCTTTTCTGCTATCAAGGAGGTCTTTAAAAACCCACTGTGCTTTCAACCTTTCTGTCATCAAAGGATATCGAGACCGCTGGCTTTAGAGGTTTTTAAGACTGGGAAGGACACAGTGCAAGATGTGCATGAGCGGCTGCAATTACAGCAGACTCATAAATACTTACCGAAGTATCCAGACAGTAGACACATTCGAGTTTTGAGATGGGGAGCAAGGCAGGACACAGTACCGACAGACATATTTCCCCCAAAACCATAAGAGAATATTATCCCTTTATCAGATCATCCAGCGAGTGCACCGTGGGGCATTTTTGGAGAATTTTTTTGGTAGTTCTCCAGTTTTTTTTGGTGTTCACTTCACTGGTGACAGATAATGGGTTGAGCCATGTCTTTGTCTCACTAGCCAGGTGACCGAGGGGCTTCCTCAAAATTTGGTTCCCTTAGGGAACTGACCTAAAAATGAAAGAGGGCCTGTAATGCAGACTGGTGTTGCGATCTCCATAAATAGGATTACTCATTAACTATAATTGCACATGGGTTTTGAACTTTGGGGTTTGCATGCTCATGAGACAAAAACTTTCTTGTACAAAAATATACAAGGTGAGGGTCCAAACCTGTGAGTCATGGTTGGACGAACTTTAAAAGAGACAGTTAGCTACACACTAACGACAGTAATGACAAGGGGTTAGTCACAAAGCTGAAATGAAGAACACAGTCTAACACACGCACATACAAACAGAAACTCTGAACGTAATGAGTTAGTCCACTACATCGGAGGTCTACTGATTGGAAAAGTCCTCCATCCACCACCTGAAGACCACCCTTGCCGGGAACTCTTACCATTGTATGGAGTTGTAAATAAACCAGACTCAGCTGAAACACATAAACATTATTACTGGATCCAGTCTCTGCGTGCTCTTTCACACAGCACTGATGCGTACAGAGGAACTTGTTAAAAGTTAATCTCTGGCATAATGCTGTTTTGAAGTATTGATTAGAAGTTGGTAAGGCTCAGCATCGTGCATGCTCATATTCTCTGATATTATACTAGCATTTGGACCTGGCACTTCTGCTGTATTCCGGATGATACCATGTAGGAAGGCAACTGCATTTAACACCTCCACTTTCATATACATGTGATAATGAATCACATTAACATCAGATGAGAAACTGTTCAGCGCTTCTCCTGTGTGCTACTGAGGAAAATTTCTCTGATTATTACATGTGCCAGGAAGAATGAACAAGCTGCAATAGCAATGGCTTTTAAAAGATGTGAAATAGAGCTCAGCTTTTGAAAGTCATACCACTTTCTGACCTTACTGACAGAACACAGTTAATACATGTCAGCATGCTGGCTATGTTGTTGTTCAGCTGTGTATTATGAGATACTCAGAAATACACTTCTTTGTTTGGATAAAAATAACAGCTGTCTTCTCCACTCCTCTCTTATCACCACCACCACCACTGCCCCTCCCAAAAAAAAACCTTGAAAGCAATTGAAATAAAAGTGTATGAATGTTGTGTCACACTGCGTTAGCCATGTGTTGCTGTGAAGGTTATTTAATGGAAGAACATACTGTGTTCGGCCTTGGCCCTCAGCAATAGTTGATAAGATCATAATGGAGGTTAGTCATCTGAGGAAGAAAGGAAAAGCACAAAGAGAAGTCATACTAAAGCAGTGCTTACTCGCTCCAGGAACCACCAGCAGATATAGGCCATCTAACGTCGCGACCACGGCCTCGCTGTAAAGGTTCTTCCAAGGGATCTTCAGCGTCAGCTTACCTGAAAAACATTCCCAGCAGTTCTTTAACTCAACAAAAACACTGAGGCAGTAAAATATGGCACTACCCAGCTCAGTGGGAACATGTCACAGCTTCAAATTCAAGGATTATTTGGGCTCCCAAGCAGTTCAATTGGTAAGGAGTGCCGGTTGCGCCCTATGGCCCAGGTTCAACACCAGCCAACAAAGACCAGGAGCCAACAGCAGCAGAACAAATCAGCTTTGTTCCACTAGGGATAGCAGTAAATTGGCCCATCATCGTCATCAGACTGCATTCCCCACTCTGCAACTCATTGGGCACCTGTGAACTGCTATGATGATATCAATGGAGTAGCACCTATCCTCCAAGGAACACCCACTTCACTATATTGCACTTTGGGAAAAAACAGCCACATTGGCATTGATGTATCAGAGAATTGAATTTGCCTCACCCTGTGATCCCATGTAAGTGCACAGGTTGCCATGGTGAGGTGAACTGGCACAACCGGCAATTACAAAAAATGCTGGGTGAAAAGGAGGTAAATGCACAAAAAGAAAGCCACAGCGCTGGATTTCCTCTGCTTGACCCCTTCTCTGAGTCTAATAAAATTTTCCAGAAATGTGTAAAAGGGGGATTTTATTGCAGGTGTTCTTGGTTGTATGTCGATGTGGAGCTTCTGGAAGCTTTGCCATGTGTCAGGGTTGATGGAGTTCACAAAAATCACAGGCTGCACATTACGTAACCCTGCAAATGTACAGCCATAAGCTTTAGCGAAAAGCAAAGTGGCCTTTGGGGCTTGTGTCTTTAATATTAATCACCTGTTTAATATCGTTACATGGGATTTATTCCTGCACAAATAAATTGCTCAACCTTAATGCATCCATTCATTACAACAAATTAAATACCCAGAAACAAGCTGCAGGTTAATGCATTGCCCATTAAAACCACAGCAGAAAGGCATGGTTTAGGAAGGCATGGTCGCTATGGCAATATTAACCATACTAATGGAGAGAAACGCAGAACAAGTTTCCTCCGAATGACAGTTTACTCTCTCTCTCTCTCTCTCTCTCTCTCTCTGTAATCACCTTTTTCTGTCAGACAGGTGGACTGCAGTAGAAGTGCACCTATAAGGTCAAATAAACAGGATATTGCAGGAGGCAAGGTCCAAATGTGCAGACTTCAGCAGGGCTTACAACCCCAGCGGTTGAACGGGGTTGCTTGGCAACTCCACCGTCTGTCGACACTGAAGGCGATCTGAGCAGGGACTGGGCAGTTTTACACATTTATAACATATGGGCTGAGCAAATTTACTCCTGCTGTTAATTTCTTTCAATGGCTGAAGATGGCCTAGCAGAGAGAGAGAGAGAGAGAGAGAGAGAACGCTTTCCCTGGTGTGATTAGGTGTCCAGCAAATCATAGGGGCTGGTGATTTACTGCTGTTATCTGGAAACCAATTGCACCTCATCTTCTGCCCCCTGAGAGAGTGTGTCCGCTCTGAGAGTCAACAGCAGAGCTCTTCCTGCTGGGAAATGAAGGTGCCTCTGAACAAATGACAAGGGACCAAGGGCCCTTTCTCACAGGCTGTCGGACAGCCGGATTGACCGATCTCCACTGGGCTTAAACTCCACACACGAGAGCAAAAAAAGCACTAACCAAGGTGTACTGAAACACGAAATCACGACAACTGGGAGATTCACATGTCTGACACATGGCATGATGTCTTCTCTCACACGCAACAATGACTTTTCAAATAATACCCTCATTACCACCCCCAAGACAGCTTGCAGTGTTATTAGCTTTAGCTACAGTAATCAATTTATGAAACACACAGTGTCCCAGGACAGCTATGGGAATGAAATACAATGCAGTTATTTTATTATTTTTTAAATACACATGAAACTCGTCCCTCAGTGTGGAAGGTATGGTGGGGGGACGACTCTGTGTGTCAACGCAGGTCGCTGCTGGTTTTGTTCTGAGTCGCTACAATGGAGATAAAAGGATGGCAGAGGGGAATTCAGCAAGGAGTGGCCTCCCCCAGGCCAGCACACCATGCCTCCTGTGCACTCACAATGGGACAGAGTTTCCCTCACCGCTGATCCCAGAACAGCCCCGGGCACAATCCACTCGGCCCACAGTTTATTCCATCAAAATGCACAGGCCTCATGCTGGCTCAGGAACAGACACAGAATCTGTACTATTTACAGTGATGTCTGCTTTTATTCTACACTCCTTAGCAAAGCGCACAGGATACCAATAGTACGCCTGTTGGAGAGGTTTGTACTATAACAGCATGTGGTCACACTTTGTATTAAGGTCCCACTAATTTACCATTAGTAAAATAGTATTTACATTTATTAACACTATAAAACATGTTCAGGAGGGGGAGTGAGGGAGACAGAGAAAGAGAAAAAGAGAGAGAGAGACAGCAGGAGTTTAAGAATAAAACTCATCTACCTGGAGAACACATACATACACAGCACACATCAATGCATAACACCGCAAGCCTCACCACACACACAGGGGCGCTACCACCACTGCACTGTGCCACAGAGCGCAAGGGGCTTTTTTCCTTGGCATTGTGTCCTACTTAAATCAAACACAGAAAGTGATAAATGAATAATGTGCCTCCTCCTGACACTCAGCCCTTCAGCATTTATATGGCAAGTACACTATAACCTTTTCTCTTCCAAAGTCCTCTCACAACACAGAGCAAGCAGCATTACAACAGTGTTCTATACCATAAAAATCTGGAATACAAACTGTGGTGAGGCACTTTGAGGAGCCAAGCCCAGGGGGTATGGCTGGAAGCGTCTCTAATTTGTTAACATGACACTCCGGCCAGCACGTCCCTGTGTCCCACCGTGGCTGTGTCTGTGGAAGCACGTCCACAAAGTGACGACACAGGAGGAAGCGGTGGCTGTCGGTGAAGTGCCGTGCCGCTGCGCACACACGCGAGCGGGGCGGCACCGACGCTGGGAACATCAAAGCAGCAGCTGCCGTCCCTTGCAGCGCTGCTCGAGGCGCAGACAGAAAGGCTTTGAGAGAGAGAGGCACTGGAGTCCCGGCCTGGCTCAGTCAGCTGACGCGCTCATTCCAAGCTCAGGCTGGGCCTGGCAGTGCAGGTTCGAGCCTCACCTTGTCACCAGCCCACGAATGAGTGGGAGATAAGGGTCTGAGGGGTGTTTCTTTGACTCAGGCGCTCTGCAACTCGTCAGGTACCTATGACCTGCTCCGATGGCGTCAGTGGAGGGACACCTATCCTCTAACCACTGTTTGCTTCACTAAGGTGCACTCTAGGACTCAAACTGTGAAAAGTAATGACTGAAAGCCTACCCCAGGCACTCCATGAGAGTGCAGTGCTTGTTGATGTCAGATGAGCCTAATGTTTGGGATTCCAAAGATGGGGGTGCAAAAAAAAGGCATTGTATAAACCTGCAGCTGTGCCTCAGAGAAAACCAACCACTGTAGTGAGTGTAAAACCTTAGTACTTGCCAGATGATTTCAAACACACAGAAGGGGTCCATAAGGAGGCATGCTAAGCTCTCAGTGTAAAAAAAAATCCGATTCTGATTTAATGAACACAGTCTTATCCTCCTCCGTGTGAGGTTTGTGCTCACGTGCGCAGGACAATTCCCGCAGTGACGGGAATACTTACCAACCTGGCCCGCTTTCACTTTGAAAGGAACATCCAGTTCACTCTGCCAGAGAAAAGAGAGGACAATGAGAGGTACAGGGGAGAAAACCAGACACACACACTCAGTGTTACAACATCTCATGAGCTGGTACAGATTACAGAGCCATTCCCAGAGCAGGAGTTCTCAAAACGAGCGCTGCACAAAGAGGTCTCGTACCCCTTCCGCTGACATTCACATCAGAAAAACCAAACACCACACTGGCTATTATACATCTAGCTAATTTTACATATTAACATTATTGTTACATATCAAAAACTATTTCATTCCATGTTTGAGTATGCTGGGCATCGTGTTAAGAAAGGGCAGGTTACGGAAAATGTGTTAGCTCATGAAGTGGGCCGTAGGTTTGGAAGGTATGGGAAACTCTAGCCTAGAGGATGCTGACTGGAGGAATATGTACACTCAGAAACTAAGGAATGCACATTTATTTAAACTACAGTAACAGAGATGCCTGGCTGTCATTTTTTATGTTTCCATCACTGACAGGAGCAACAGCTTTCTCAGGTTCAGTCCTTGCCTATCCACAGGCTGAGATTACGCCTGTCTGCTGTTTCTTCAAGTAGAGCTGTCAGAGAGTAGAGAATTAAGGTCAGGGATCCTCTCCGCTGACCCAGTCCCACATCAGAACTAATCGGGGAAATAGATTTCCAACTGCGGAGCTGCTAAATGATTCACAAATCTCTCCCTGGCAGGGCAAGCAGAGAGCGTGGGCCGCCTGCGTTCGATCGCAGGGTAACGCCGCCTCAGCGCCAGCCAGCAGCCCCCACCACGGAGAATCCGTCACCGCGCGCCCCCCTTTCCACACGCAAGCCGCCTACGGTACCTCTCATCTCTCACTGCAGACTGCTCTTTCCACACATCATACATTGACAGTTTTTCTAACCAAAGACAGCCCTGTCCACATGTCACACATCTACAGCATCTATCACCACAGACTGCTCTGTCTGCACGTATCACGTCTACAGTACCGCTCATGTCCTACTACTGACTGCTCTTTCCACACATCGCACCTCTATAGTAATTATAACCACAGACTGCTCTGTCCACATGCCACACATCTACAGTACCTCTCATCTCTCACTGCAGGCTACTCTTTCCACACATTAAACATTGACAGGCTCATCTCTCACCACAGACTGCTCTTTCCACACATCGCAAGTCTACAGCAATTCTAAATACAGACTGCTCTGTCAACGTCACACATCTACACCATCTATCATCACAGACTGCTCTGTCTGCACATTGCATGTCTACAGTACCTCTCATCTCTCACTGCAGACTGCTCTTTCCACACCTCTACAGCACTTTTCTCCACAGACTGCAACTACTACTACTATTATTAGTATTACTGTTGTTACTGATGTATTTAACAGACTCCAGAGCAACATACAGGAGAATCACAGCAGGATACATAAAGAAAAGCTGCAAAAATAAGCATCTGGACAGAGGATAGCAATTGATTAAAAATAAACTACCAAATACAATGCAGGCTTATGCACAGCTTCATAAAAAATCCTTATAAATCCTTATAAAGATCATAAAGAAAATCCTTACCCTATTTCAAAGTACAGATACCATACAAAAGAACTACAATAGGAAGATGCAGGAGTACCTTAACCTTATGTCACACTAACATGGGCTGGATGGGTCACGAGGTTATAACAGGACCTGGCACATAATCAAACGCTACAGACGAAACTGAGGAGTGATGCAGACCTGCTGGTGGATTAGACAAAGACACTGGCCCTTATCTTGACACAATTAAATCCATTACCTAACTACTCTTCATGAAGGTACCATAACTGATTGCTATAATTAATTTAAACTAAAAAGTTATGCTCTACATACAAACAAAACACCAATGTCTGAAACATGCTACAAAGCTGAAATAAAGATTCAGGACACACCTGCTCCCATAGCACAACACAAGCAAACTGCAAAAAGCAGTGTCAGATTTCTGCTCTATCAACTGAACCATCACCCCAATGTATACACCCACTGCTGACGCAAAAGGTGCTTCCTAACAATATCTGTCAAACCCAGTGCCGCCTATCACCGTTATTTCAGTTAGTTCACCCTACTGATAAACGGTGGTCACAATGTCACACCAAACTGAAAGTGCAATGACAGAAGCATCTTTTGCTGCAGTGCTGAGCAATGTGACATAAAGAGCAATGTGCGTAAGGAGATCTTGTGACAAGATTGCACCACTGGCTTGCAGGCAGGAAGACACTGTGAAAGAATCTGTGATCACTGACAGGAAGGGGGGGGGCCTCATAACTGACAGGACATCCCTAAATCCTGCCATGGGTTTGGAAACTATTCAAATGCATTGGCTTATTGTTTTAAGAACAGCTGTTATCTTTCATCAAATCATGTTTTCTCTCATGTCAGAGAGACAGAATAAAATGTAGTCTCTTGGCTTGATGAGGAGAAGATGCAGATCTAGTGAGAATACTTTAACATGAGTTACAGAGCCACAATTAATAAATTTCACTGACTTACTGGACCATAAATTGAACTGGATATTAGTTCAACAGATCCTTAATCCCTGAACCAGTATGAGAATTAACAGGAATCTGGGGGAACAGACTCTAGCTTATGTTTGACCATCTTCAAGATGAATTTGTACTCAGGTAAGTAAGCACCTCATGTAAAAATGGACACACATTACCTACCAGCGCATTTTCCTTGACCCGCAGATTTTCCAAAACCACATTGCCTGCAAAGAAAAAAAGAGGAAGTGTAGGTACATGTGATGGCAACATTGTTTTTATTCTTCTCACATTCTGTCTTTGGTATATACCACAATAGAAATGTCAGACATAATTTTTTGTTCACAAATGCTCCATATCTTCACAGCTGCAGATACCAGCAGCATGGGACAAAATATCAGCACCTAAAGGCTAGCCCTGAAAACAAAGCCTGCCCCAGGTTAATAATCAGAGTCTGACAGAGTGAGACGGATATGCCATTTCAGTGCCAACTCTACACAGCAGATTGTTCACTGGCTTGAATTCCCACCAGCTATGGGTGGATGAAAATTGCCCCGCCTGGTGTCAGGTTTCGCTGGCTATCTTTATGTCTGCAAAGGCCAGCTGTAAACACCCATCCCTTCCTTTTCATCCTGCTCTCAGCAATCAGAGAAGGTTGCTGCTCTCTCCCACCTCACACCTATCGGAAGTGACATGCATCGTCTGCCTCTTCTCTCATACTAAGAGTCTCATCCACAGCGACACAGGGATGTGTAAACTCTTTTACAAGAAAAAAAAAAAGAACATCCTATGGGGTTCAGAGTTAATACATTTCATTCAATTCCACCCTAGCTGGAGCTGTCAACAACATACTATCTGTGTTGTGAAGACCTGCATTTCTGCATGCCCTTAATGTGACAATTCCGTTGTAGGCAAAGTTGTAATGCCTTTTAAAAAATGTGACTGGAGAAACAGGAAGGCTTGTTGCCTCTTGTTGCCTAATCCAGCTGACCTGCATGTCAACGGGCCAGCCAGGTTTAAAAAGCAACATATCGGGTAGAGTTTTCAAATGTTTAAAAAAAAAACAAAAAAAACTGAAGACCAAAGAACACATGGTATTTTCAATGAATCAGCTTAATAAGACAAACTACCAGGTTTATAATTTGTCGCGTGAGTAGCACTAATAACTCAATGCCCTTCATGCCATAATAATAGAAGTATTAATAATGTATTATTATTATGCCTTTGGAATTTTTCGTTGTAGACAAAAGCTGTGTTCAACAGAGGTAAGCGCCCGTTCTGCTGGAAACAATCCCTGTTGGAATCTGGTCTGGACTGTGACCCATCAGGTCATTCCTGCACAACTAAATGAAGCCAGCACCAAAGCGCTGCAGATGCAAGGAGGCGCAGGCTACACCTGCCAGAAAGTAAAACCAACTAGAGCGAGCGGTGGCACTCAAAACCATGACAAGTGCATGCAGCTCTCTTTTTGAAGGCATTCAAATGCAACGACCATGACTCCAAACAACCTGATAACGATAGTCAGGCAGTTTTAGTGAATTGCTTGTGTTTACCTGCTACTGCAGCTGGGCTATACTGAGCAGAATACATGGCGTTTCAGCCTGTATCATGTTTGATGAGGACAATAGAACACAGGGGCATGTGATCTGAGACTGCTACACTGGTCAAAGTTCTTTTGAGTAAAATTCACAGGGCCTAGTTTCGTAAGCCAGCAAGGGGCGTGGCAGGTAAATACCTGCAGGACAAGAGGATTCTTTACACTGATTTCATACTTCCTTTAAAAAAAATACTCAGTGTGACACCCATTGCAGTCTGTAATTTTCCACAGCAAACGTGGCAAGGAAAATATCCCAAACAATGTAGTGATACAGAACTTCTCATTCATGTTACTGCTACACATACAACATGAATGCAATGTTGTATGGAGCACATTGTTCTAATAACTACATGCTGGCAAAACTGTAGCTGTAAAAGATGTAGATACGCTATGACTAAATATGGCTAGCATTGTGTTATTGTATTCAGTGATAAGAACTGGCTGTCATGAACATGTTCACACACTTGCCTGTATGAATTTCGCAAGGGAACAGTATACATTACTGTAGTTCTTCTCGCTCTCTCTCTCAAAAACCCAATGCGATTTAAAATAAACTATGTCAGCTGCTACATTATTGACTATGCAGACGCTTCCATGCAGGGTGAATTACAGCTAGAAAGCTACAACATATGTAATTATGTTAGATAGTAATGCCTTCTGCAACCTGATATATACAATTAGCCAGTTAGACTGCTGTTGAGTGAAATGAATCTAATATGGGAAACAACAACGTAAACTGCGTGAAAGTCAAAATATTTGTTCCACTTTGTTTTGTTTTGAGTCATTTTATGCTACCTATCAAACCAAGCAATGTCTGGTTAGCAAAGTGGCTACACGTAACCACAGAGGTCTAAATACAAGGACCGCGTTTGTGCAAAAAATTGAAGTCACGTTATTTAATGTAGGTGTAGCCCTTAGTGCTAGCAACTACTCCTCTGTTTACTTTGTGACTGAAGTACAGTGGACAGCCCACTGCTTACCCTTAAAGGCTATGTCAGACTGATAATGCTAGCTGGCTACCTACTGTAGCTAGCTCGCTGGTTACTTTACGCATGATGCTGTTTACAGAGGAAACGTGCACAGTCCTTACCTCCCCATATACCAATCTTGAGCTGGGACTTGTCCAGGTTTTCCACATAGTCTCCGATGAATCTGTTCAACAGATCACTGACCAGGGCTTCGAACACCATGGCTATGTGTGATACACCCCAGCCCTTTCTGCAGGGATCCTAGATGCTGAGGCACAGTCCCGTGATCTGTAGACGTTCCTTTCTATTTCATGTGTTGACACCGAGCAGTTCTGCGATCAACTACCTATGTCTGGCCGCCTTTCTCAAATCATCTGTACTTGGATTAAATGTAACGTTACGCAACGGCGCAAGAATAGTCGCTACATCGTTTAAGGCATTGCAGTTGCGTCGAGCCCGTAACCCAGCATGAGTCACAAGAAGCAGTTTCAGTCATTGACTGATGTTACAGTTTGCTCAGTCCTGCAGGTTTATGGTCAGGGATTCAGCGCTGCTTCTAGTAACTCGTATATTCTCCCACTACCAGAAAATTACCTTCACGTAAGGAAGCGTTTGACAGTCTTCAAAGGCATGAAGTCGTTCATATTTGAAAAACGATGTAATATTTAGCATCGACAATTAGGCAGTGTAGTTAGTTTCATATTGTTGTAATAGAAAAACTGCAGGGGTACGATGAACACAGTTTTGCAGTATGTTTCTATCACGCTTTTTGTTGCATTTAAAGCCGTAGATAACGGTAACGCAGCACATTATCAGTACGCTATTTGAATACCGCAGTCCCCTCATTTACGTTAGTGAATAAAGCCTTTGTGCCACGTTGCGTTTGGACCAACCTGCCAAGGTTTATACAATCTCCTTGCACCGACCAAACCACACTGCAACGTTAGGACAACATTATTTATAAACTTTCTTGGTCATACATGCGCAAACACATAATATTTTCACTTTGTCAAAAATGTTGCCTCGCTGCCGACCAGTCCACAACCTTTATAAGCTGTGAATGACACAAACAGCAATATCTCCACTAGGTGATTACGATGACTGACATTACAATTTGTCCAATGTTTTCTTTCTCAGCCAAGACAAATTGACATGTCACAACAACAGATACCTTAGTATGGTGTGTTATGACATGATTTCTCTTTTTAAAAAAGGTAGGTTAATATAAGAGGATGCTGATCCATCATGGAAGAGGTTTTCATAATGTCATAAAAATGGGCAGATAGTCAAGATAGCTCTTCAGTATTTTATGGCACAAAGGTACATTTTGTTTGTTCCTGATCTGTTATGATGTGAAATACTACAGAGGAAAAATACACAAGTGTACACAACAAGACCTCATCTTTTGAGGTACATTAGAATTTCCTAGAAATCTCCTTAGTCTCCTGAGTTTTGTTAGGGTCCAAATAGATAATTGTTTTCTTGTCGGTATAGGAGACAATATCCTGACTGAAGATCCCATCTACCAGATGAGAATACCCACGCAATCTCAATCACACACAGACACACACACACACATTTACCTATGCACATGACTCATGCACACACAAAACACATGTGCACATACTGACACGCATGCATGCGTATACATGCACACAGATGCATACACACGTACACATACACGAGACAGGATTTACGCAGAGGAATCATTCAGCTTACAGCCGGCAGAGGCACTACATCACCCCTTCACATTTAAAGGTCACGCATCATCTTGCAGTATTGCATGGAGGTGTGAATGCTGCCCTGACAGATAAGGAGAGGGTGAGGTGAGAGAGCGAGAGACAGAGAGAGGAGATCTCTGATGACAAGGAAGGAGCAGTGTGACAAGAAAAACTACTCTGCTCTGTTCATTCATTCAGACAAAAATATCACAGTTTTGCTAACAAAATCTTCATTTCCATGGTAATCCAGTCAAAGGTAACATCTGTGTGGGGGGAGACTTGTAAAGAAAAGACATTTTTCATATATATATTTTATTACTGTTTATTTTCATTAGTTAATTTCATTATCCACCATTAGATGAAAATTAGGTCAGCTATCATTTTGACACAACTAGCTTGCCCCTCCTGAAGCAGGCTGTGTCATTTGAAAAAGAAAATTGCTGGCTCTGTTGTTTGAAATCCATAATATAAGTAATACTGTGAATGAAAAGCAATGGTGTGGATTTTCATAGTCTATTTAGCTGTATGTTTTGCAGAATATCAATAATTTATCATTTCCTTGAACAATACACTGATTGGTCTAGTGGTACTCGTTTCCCAGATGCTATGTTCCCGACATTACTTATGCAAAATGGAAAACAGGGCAAACAACTCTTAAACGAAACAAATGCAAACATGGGGTTTTATTGGATAACTCAAAGTCAACATACATGTGCAGCATGACTGTAACACTCCCAGGAATTTCCACAGAGGGGAATTTCAACCAGAAATGCAAGGATTTTATGGGAATTTTATGGACTGTCTTGAATATTTAAGTGTTATGGCATTTGAAAGGGTTTTCCTACTGGCAACATTGCTTAAATGAAGCTATTAAATGAAACATATAAAAACAAAAAGTTTATTATTTACTGCTGTTAAGGTCTTGCCAGGAACAACCCAGCTCTAAGCTATTCTGTCAGCCAATATTGAATGACAGAATGGTTTGTTAAAAAAAAATCATCTACAACTGAAATTGTGACTAAATGCAGCTCACAATGCAGTTGTTGCCTTTGGGGTCAGCTATTTGTTCCTTAAAAATCAATAACTACATTTACAGTAGAAATATAACTTCCCGGTACAACACTGACATGTGGCAGTTGTAAAATAAAACCATCAAAAGAAACTACCTTTAAAACTAGAATTGCCTAGATGTGTTTCCAGTTTCTTGAGGGTTTCTTGTTCTATTGTCAGCCACTGTCACTGATATAACCTGTAAACCTCATATTTCTCAGTTTTTATTTGTGTGCAATGCATTCAGTAGAACTCAAATAGGGAGTTCCTCTCATTCTTGTCAGAAGTGGAGGACACTGTGACATCTTATGCATGGAGTCTTTGAAAACCAAAGACAACCAAATTCAGTCTTTTGAATCCACTTTAATTGTATTGGATTTTATGACTTTATATATCTGGCATTTCATTTTAATCTCATAACAAAGCTGTGGTGAAGTTGAATGTTTTCTAACAAGATAGTAGGAGATTTATCAAAGAAATGAACCCTACATGAACCACATTCTTGGAGAAAAATGTGCTTGTGCAATAAATTCTTTCACCTACATAAGAAAAAAGGTCATAACTAGGAGGGGCAACTTTCCTTCAAATTGATAACTATACTGAACATCCTTTTGTTTTTTTTAGCATGGAGAAAAAGCATGTGAACTACGGTTAAGGTACAACAGCTGAATCCATTTTCTTACCTTTCATTTGTACCTTTCATTGTCATAGCATTATATGACATCTGTGCACTTCACATAATATACATTTAATTATAGAGAGATTATAGGAAGAGAACTTAAAACTTTTAACTTAAAACTGATTGTTATTTTTGTAACTAAAATGATTTCATGTGAAGCTCACAAAGGTAATTCTGTAACTGATGCACTTAGGTAAAAAGAAATCAGCTCCAAATGAGTGGACGGTCCTTATTTGAACTGGCACGCTTCTTAAACATGCAAAGCAAACATGCATGGGTTACTGAAGGGAATATTTCAAATGCTTCCCGGAAATCTTTCTAGGAAAGCACCCAAATTACCCAACCACTTACCATCCCTTGAGAAACCTGGCACTGTACTACACGCTGTTTATTGCACTGTTTGATTTAACATGAATATTTGTTGGCTGTGCATTGTGTTAGTGCTAGCTGTGCAGTGTGTTAGTGGTGTGGTGTTCACAGCAGTTGTGAATAAGATAACCTGCATATACCCACATGCTATTGTTATGTGAATCATTTTTACATGATAAACAATGCATTTCCAGATGGTCTCCTCTTGGGAGAGTGGCATATACAGCAGATGTGAACAAAGAAATCCTTTGCAGAAACAAAAGCCTTCACTGGCTTAAGTGTTTCTGTTTTTGGGCCACACTTATGATATGAATAATTTCAAATACAGATCTTCTGAATATCTTTTGATATCATGAAATGTAATCATCTATATAATTATCTACATCCTTAAAATATAATCATCTAGTTTGGCACACAAATCCATCTTGAAAGAACAGACAAAGAAACAAGAACTTGTTTTTTCCAGACTTTAATATGCATTTCTTTGCACAGTATAAAAATATAAATAAATAGCTTTTCATAATTACACATGAATAAATAGCTCCTGAAAGAGACGGCCATACAGTGTAATATTACAGAGTTAATATGCTGGTCAGAGGAAGCTCAGTGTCTCCCAGCGTGTAGTCCCTCTTCATCGAGGACATTTTGTTGACCACTTTGAAACGCAGTGACCTGTTGGCGAGGTCATCCTCAGGAACCCCGTCGAAGAAGAAGTCCTCGTTGAAGATGGGGTTGCGGCTCTTGCGGATGACGGTGCTGCGCTGTTTCTGGGTCTTCCCTGGCATCATGGAGACGCTGACGCTGCAGTTGATGCCTTTGGGGTCAGAGGTCGCGGCGTAAAGCCCCTCTGCGCTGATGAGACGCACGCGCAGTCTCTGTGTCTCTGGGCAGTACTCCGCCGACAGACGCAGCGTCCCGTCCCTTCCCAGGGGAACCCGGCTCTCCTTCGTGACTCTGTCCCGGTACAGCACCAGGTCCATGGGGAAGATGGCGGGCGGGGCCAGTCCGAAACAGGGAGGGGCCTCCAGCAGCCCCTCGGATGCCCTCCTCAGCATGTTGGGGCTGTTGTCTGTGGAGCTCCCCTCGTCTGTCGAGAGGGAGTTGTTCCGGGACACGGCCGCCTTCCTAGCGCCCCGAGAAAGCAGCTTCTCGTGGCTCAGAGCCTTGAAGAGCGAAGACTTGGGAGGCGTCCTGGCGAGCAGCGGGGAACTGAAGGGAGACGACTCGGTGGAGGAGGTGGTGTCGCTGTCCAGGGTGCCCTGCCGGCTCAGCGAGAGGCCCCTGGGGGAGAGCCTGGAGCTGAGCGTGCTCAGGCTGAAGGAGGGCGAGGAGGGCGAGGACTTGGAGCAGGTGTTGGAGCGACTGCGGGGCAGCACCAGGGGGATGCCGCAGGAGCCGGGGTCGCTGTGGAACAGGGACTCCTTCCTGCGGGTGTGGGGGCTCTCCAGCAGGGTGCAGAAGCCGTAGCAGGTCTGGGCTTTGGCCAGGTGCGGGAGGGAGAGAGCCGCCTGGCTCTGGGGGTCTGCGTTGGTGGTCTCCTCATCGCTGTATCCGTTGTCGAAGGGTGCCTCGTCCACACTCTCCACCTGGATGATGTGGGTGTTCATTAGCTCCCGTGCTGGGGCCTCCCTTCTGGGAGTACCCCGCTCAGAGGGGGCTGCCCTGTGTGCAGGGGCATTTCTTATCAGCTCTGCACCCCGCTGCTCAGACGGGCTGCAGATCTTTGGTGGGATGCAGAACTCTGGGATGGTATCCGGGGTGATGACATTGGGGCACAGGGAGATCTTCTTGCTTTTGTCTGAGGAGGTTTTATCTCCAAACATGATGTCTGTGAGCCTGAAGCTGTGCTCTGCTGTGGGGAGGGGAAGGTTGGTTCTCTCCACTGACACACGGATCTTCTCAACCATCCACATGGAAACTCAGCAGAGGGGTTTAAAAACTCTGAAAAAGCAGAAGAGTTGGGAGGCCATGTTAGAACATAAGAACTAAACACAGTCAATGTGTTCCAAGCCAGACATCATGTCACAAGAGTAAAGTAGATAAACAGAGCTGCCTTTTTGCTCTGAATGCAGTTCAGATATGTGAGAGAAGATTTACACATGCACCCACCACAAACTAGCTTTAAGGACAGGAGAGGATGCTTACCTTGAGTGTGAGTGTTCTAGTGAATCCAGTACTATATCCAAAAGGGCAGGACTGCACAGCATCCAGCAGAAAAGGGTCCAGGACTTCAAGGTAATACCTGAGGCTTTCTCTGTCTCTCTCTAGGCAAGACCAGCGCGACTGTGAGACTCTGAGAGGCTGCAGGCTGTTTATATAGGGCTTCAGGGTGTGGGCGGGGCCAGACACATCTCATTCACAAAGGCTCCTCCACCTCCTCTCTCCTTAACAGGCTGCTGTCATGGGAACAGTGAAGCTACCACAGAGCATTCTGGGGCCAGAGCCTGGCAGCGTCCGAGGAAAAGGTCAGCCAAACGCACAGAGACGAGGGCAAGCTCTCCAACAAGAAGAAAAGAAATCATCAGGCACAGGTAGAGCGTATTTGCTTTTCCACTCCTGCTCGTGTTGAGAGATTGTTGGGGTCAGATTCAGACGGAGTACAGCCCACATGTGCGGGAGCTCAGAGGTCTGTATTGTATGGTTACTGGGTCAATGACGCTGATGTGAAAACATACATTATGTCAGTGTGACACAGGCTTTGGAGTATCTATCCAGAACACAGTTCAATGGTTTTCCATACACTGACAATCATTACCCAGTTATATGGCAACCATATTATGCCATCATACTGTGACCAATGTACCCTTTCTAGACAGTAGGGTGGGGTGGATGGGTTTTTCTCTTAGCTCAAGACCATATTTTTGTTTTTATACTTTTTATTTGATATAAATTTACTTTATATGCCTTTGATATGCACCTTTTGCTGTCTAAAGCAGCTTTTTGGTCTTTCCAATGTATGGAAAATAAAAGGCCAGCCACATGTTAGAATTTCATAGATTTTGGGAGTCATTCCAGAAGAGTATCCACCCCCTTTCTTACTGTTCCCCTCTATGGCCCTGAATTGAAATAGTTTACTTGCTTTTTTTAAGTCCAATGATCTAGAAAAGAAGTAGGAACAGTGGGAACACACGTTTACTGTCCGTGTAAGTGGAGCTGCAGTTCTCGCTTTCTATGAACAATCATCTTTTGTCCATGTGGTCAGTTATGTAGTCAGGTATGGTTGCACATACAGTGGTTCATATGATCTTTAAAATTAATTTTGTGATGTGTGATGAAACATTACGTTTGTGCTATTAACTCTCTTTCAGACGGTTTTCAGGCTTCATGCGCACTGACGCAGAGGAATACCCCGTTGAGAATGTCAACACTGCCCCCATGTGGGGTGAAAAAAGTATTTCGTTGATCCCCACTGACGTCTTATCGATGGCTTTGTTTCCATTACACAAACTGTACGTGAAAACAGGCAAATATGCTGGCATTCAGGACTTCTTCTGTCTGTCTAATTAATCTCTAAGAGTATAAAGTAGTAAGAGGACGCTCTAAATGTTAAATGCAAACTACACTTGTTCCCATTCGGCTTCTGGGTTCGTTTTTCCACATTGACTTTCGAGAGTCGATTCAAGCCCCTCTGATTAGTAGTTACCGTTTTTTGATGGTGAGCGCTCATCAGTGAGTAGGGTTTTTTTTTTTTTAGCAGTACCATACCCGTGCGTTTTAGCGTGACACATTTTTGTCACACCTGGTGTCTGAAATAGCTCCATAATGTGCAAGTATTTGAAATGTACCTAAAGTTTGATACATTAATGTTGCAAGTTTGATAAATTCTGTGCCGCCTGCGAATAAAATCGTTCACTAAATGTTTATTCAGAGAGTGTGAGACACAAACTCCATATATCTTTAAGTTGAAAGCTCTACAATTTAGGATGGAACAAAGGTCTGGGTACTAACCGTGCGCTACTTGTTTCTCAGGGAACTGTAGTTTGGGCAGTATTCCAAGGAGACTCGAAGCTCTGCATTAGGAAACAGGATCAGTCTATGCAACCCGTAGGCATGTAGGTGACGACAATGTTTACCCAGCTTTCTCTGATAGCCCGTCTGACATCATGCTCAAATTATCCTCATGCTACGTCACACAAGGCACCGCTCGGAGAAGACTTTTACGGTCACTGTTCAAGTGGGATGAGTTGGTTGCCCTACACAACCACATCATTAGACAGCTGGTGGGACAGTGCTTTACAGCTTAGACATCGAGCAAATAAAAGGCCGTTTTCTAAGAAGTGAGGGGTCCGTTCCATACCATTAGCAGGGGAGGGGATGGAAGTGCAGAGTGCTTTTACAGGTGTTTAGGAGGCTAAGAAGAAAGACAGGTGTGCTCACAGTGAGAGTCTGCGCGAAAGTTGGAGGGAAGAGAACTTTGATTTAAACCATTAAATGTCTTAAAATTTTTCATGATTAACAAGAAAGCTAGTTAAAGTGAAGATCGCTCATCAGCTGGTTTTGACACTTATTTGAGTCTATTAACACACAGTCCCTTTGTGCGCACTATAACAAAGCAATGGGGTTACATTAAATCATTTTGACTATAACAAAGACTCTTCAGAATAATTTTACCTTTAAAACATTTTCTTCCAGCATGAATGGAAGGACTTCATGTGAATCACATTTGCTACGGACATGCTTTGGGAATGTGTTCACATATACATTTACATTTATTAGCAGACGCTCTTATCCAGAGGGATTTACAGACAAATAGAACAAAGTGCCATCCAATAAAGCTGCATAAACACTACATTCAATAGTTTCATGTTCTTGAGGAATGCTGTGAAAATAGATAAGTGGAATAGATAAATATATTTTCAATTTTTTATCCTTGTGTTGCCTTTTGTGTGTGTGTGTGTGTGTGTGTGTGTGTGTGTGTGTGTGTGTGTGTGTGCGTGTGTGTGTGTAATTCAGAATTTATTTCTTTATAATCCTTTACCTCAAGCTTTGTGCATAGAAAATAATTTCCCCAATTGGACAGATGCTTTGAAGCACAAGCCGACTCTTTCTTCAGTCTGTCTTTTACTCTGCAGCTTCGAACTATTCCAAGAATAAAATTCTTACTTAAATATCTCCTGTGCATATGTATTAAGTTAATGAAACAAAATTCAATGATTTCATTCATTAATAATGACTTCTAACCATTTTCCTCCAGCCAACTCCGTGAGACACATACATTTGTGCTACCGATCTTTGATGTAAGCTATGTTTTTAATGATCCTCATACACTAAGTAATGAGGACCATATGTTTGAGTCGATGATCGGTGCTCAGCGCTCACACACATTGTACACAGTCATATTACCTCCAGTGAGGGCGTGTCTCTCTGTAAACCAAATATAAAAGCTTGCCCTTCTTGGTGATTAAGTCGAAACACGTGGACAGAACCCTGTGTTACCGATTTAAGTTGACCGCATTTTCCTTTTATGCCCGCAAGGGGTCAGCCGTTGCACGATTACAAAAACCTCAGGCATTTGACACGCACTCGGTGAACTTGAATGTTGTCACCAAGAGACAAAAACGTGGGAATGTGACTCTGGATAGTAACTAAAAGCTATCAATATATTATATTTACACTATTTTTACATGTATTCATTTAGCAGACGCTTTTATTCAAAGTGGCTTACAAGTGAGGCAGAGTAAAACACAAGCGAAAGCCATACATGGAGTTACAATATTAGAAGTGCTGCATGACTAAGATTCAATAGTTTGCCAGACAAGGTACACTAATCTTGGTTTTTCTCCAGATACTTTCTGATTGTTTTCCCAATTGAAATTAATATCAAGCTCCAATCACATGAGTTTGATCACAGAAAAATGAGGTTTTTACATTTACTTAAATCAAGGATCTTTCTTTTAGGCCTTCAACAAAAGTTCTCAGGTTTTCTTTATTTGACATGGGGCTCACAAGATTTTTTCCACAGGATTCTGCTATCCACTACTCCATTTAGTCATTAAGAACAATCAAACTCAAGAGTAGCCACTGACAATCAACAGACATGACTATTTAAAAATGCTTGCCTTTGTCCTTGTAAAGGCAGCTGACTGCCTTTTAAAGGCTTGAAATAGTTTTATGAACCTGCCTGATGGGACTTGTTTATTGTGGGTGGAGCCCTGTGAAGGTCCACCCTAAAATTTTGTTGAGGTCACCTGGTTAACAAGGGCCCCAGACAGATGTTGCCTGTAAGTGTTGATCTGGGACCAGCTCTGCTGGTTAGTTTATAACGGTTAAGGGTAGACCTGTGGTTGTGCAATCTGGTCCTAGATCAGCACCTTTGAGTAACTTGAGCATTAAGATGTGCTTGAGGTGGTTCCATGAGGTTAGAGGACCTTCCCTTATGTCCCTTTGGATATATCAAACATTAAATCAGCCTTGGAGAACCCTTGGATCATTTCTGTATGCACAATGTATGCACTTACCTGATTTTTTCCAAAAATCTTAAAATCCATTACAAGCTCCCTATATTTATATGTAGATACATGTAAAATGGACATTGTCTGGTAGAACACAGACTTGGTTAGAGAACACATACAGGTGCCTTTATGTGACTTGTGTGAATGTAGACTTTCTTATGTTACTCAAAAACTTATGTGATTCAGTCAGTGGCAATTCAGAAGAATACAGATGATGATCAAATAAGCCAGTGGCCTGCTCCTTTTTCAAGTAATTCTCAAGGATTTTGGTGGTCATCATTATCCCCCTTTTTAAAGCTCTAGAAAACCACCCCAACGAATGTAATTTCACTCCCCTTGTAACGGTAGAACTGTAGGGGGAAAAACAGTTGCCAGCCATTCAGATAGTAGTAGATTCTCATCTGTCTTTTTTTAAAGCAGTGTGTGAAATGCAGCTCTTTTGAAAACCTGCCTTACCCTCACCTCACCTTTGATGTGGGTAGTACAGTAGCTCTTCTGTAAAGCAATCTTATGTCATAATTGTCATTAATCCTCCATCAGGTGAGGCATCTTTCTGGCACTGATGCACCTCCCATTGATGTTTCCTTGCTGACGGGCTTTTCTGTCTGACTGAACCCTCTCCCTGCCTGCAGCAACTTGTTCAAAAGGAAGCTACATGAGTTTAAACATGAAAATTAAGGGCAGTCAAAAGAAAGCCTTTTTAGTGTTCTTGGGAAGCGGGACTATTTTTGAATTAACATCTATCACTAGGTGACTTTATAATTGTTATTTTACATTCATCTATCTGTAAGGTGCAAAACCTTCTGTAGTAATTTACTACTTATTAGATATGTCCAAACAGTTTTTTTTTTCTTTTTTTAGATTAAAAAACAGCAGCACCCTGGTTTTGAATCAAACTCCCAAGAAAAAGTGGCAAATCCCTGCAATTATTTTGATGCATATTCGCCTGCACTAGGTTTAGAAATAAATGAGTAATATCCAGGGACTGATGTGATGCAAATAGGAAAATGTTGCACTATTATAAATACTTCACAGCAGCATCATGTTCGTCAAGGGTTTATTTTGGGCTAGACAAAAACAACACTCTTTTTTCACTCAACTTGTGAATCTTGCAATGACTTTAAAGAACACCGCTTTTATCTGTTGTGCTAAATGATAATGACGACTAATGACAATGATAACAAGAATAATTACTGTTCTAACTCTTCAATTTCTGTTTGAAAATCTATAAGTACCCACATTTATTATATTTTTGGAAGGGCAATTGAAAAGGTTTCTGTTTTCAGCTTGCATTTTCACCTTTTTGTTTGATGTTCTAGCGTTAATGGAGAGTGTCAGATTCTTGTCCATTCACAAGGACAAGCAAAAGCGGAAAACAAAAAACTGCATTAATCTGTCACTCTCAGATGCTTTTAAAGCAGTCGTGTAGATAAATACGACTCTTAGCTCAAGTAATTGGAGGTGAGTACTCATTGTCACAGAACCCACAAGTTAACTATTTCAGTTCCACCTGGATACACATGAGCTAGAGACACACTTCAGTCTGCTTTGTACTTGAATGTTTATAAGCTTATTAATTTAAGCAAGTGTTGCTTCCTTTCATTTTAAGCACATGCTGAACTCCCTCAGTTGAATACAGTAAAAACTTTTTTTATAAAGGCAGGAAAAAACTTAGTGGAAGAGTGAAGTGCCTCCCCCCAGCCAACTACATCTTTGCTAATTAATTTATGTTCAATAAATCTGTGATTTGAACCATGGCTAGATTAATTACATAACAGAGGTAACATTTTTTATTGATCTGAACTTAGTCAATGCTTTCTATCACTGACAAAAATCACAGTATGTAATATGATACCACATTCATTGGGGAAACATGGAGCTATTTATCGTATGTGTCATCTCCTCTTTGTCACTGCTATGAAATATGTACTGACCTATTTTCTGTTATTCAGATATCCTTTTCAGAAACATATTTGTGATTTGTGTAGCCTGTCAAGGTTTTCAGGCAAAACTTACATTCTGAAAGACTAATGTCATGACATGGTGAGCTGTGTAATATCACATTTCAAACCTTACACACCCTAAACCAAACAGCCAATAACTTGATGTCATTTAAAAAGGATTACTCATCATATACACATGGGGCAACTGGATAAAAATTCTGGCCATGCCAGAAAAATACCAGGCGGATGGCCACCCTACATTCCTGTCGGGTGCAGTGGGAGTTCTTGTCGAAGAAGGCTAAAGCCACAGACGCCTGCAGGCACAGTTTTTTTTGAACTTCATTACTGACTTCAAACCATGTGGCAGTTCATCGCGTGAAGAGGACCAAGCACACCAGTTTGTTACTGTTTGGGAATCTTGATCTTGTGTGAACACCATAAGGGTTTTCAGTCTTTTGCATAAGCTGGGCATGTGATGAGGACCACAGCAGGAGGTCCGGCTCTGGGTCGCAGCTCCGCCTCACGGCCAGACCCTTTAAAGGGTTGAGGACAGGGGCACGAGGTTGCTTGTGCTGTGAAGGTGGGCAGCAGCAGCAGACTGAATGCAGGATGGCTGTTAGGCGTTCATCTCAGAATTTGTGGTATGGCATTGTGCATCTCCATGGACATGCAAAATCATCCCTGCTCTTTGCAGTGCATTCTATGCATCAAAAAAGAGTCTCAAGTCTGAAAACCCCTGTCCCGACACACATGCATGCAACCACACGCGCAAGAACACACTGTCCACACTAATTAACTAACAATGCAGCCTTTCAGCCTGTATTACACAATTTTTGTTTTGTATTTCTGTACATGCTCCTGTGCTGAAAAAGGACATAAAAATGTCTAAAACATCAACCACTTTCATGAGTGTTATTTAATAACAAGAATACACAAAAAAGCTATATATGCATTTTGTATCTCCTGACAACCTGTGAGGTTTTCTAAACCCTGGTCCCCTTGTTTTTTCTTGCAGTTGACCACTTAATTAAACAGGATTCATGCTGCTGTTTCTTCAACAGCCAATTGTACATTTATTCTTTAAATCTTATAGCCAATTTACAAGAACTTCATTGGCAAGCTTGATAATAACTACAGACCCAACCACCTTTATGCCATATTTTGTGATACTGTATTTCAACGCCCTATTCTAAATGAAATTACATTTACAGGCAGTAATAAACGATGCTATTCTTGAGTGTAGTGTAGTGGACTACACACACGCGGTATGGGTGTCCCTGGATTATGACGCGTTTCCTCTTTTCCTAGTGCAGGAATCCGTCGTTTCTCGTTTCCCTCTCTCCTCGGTTAGTTTGAGAATCCAAACGAGGAGGGGTTTGACTCGAGAGAGGCAGGACTGCAGTCTACCGTACATTGAAGTCTGCCAGTTTGCGATGAAATAGTAGCGGAATAGCAGGTACGTTCCCATGTTTTCCACCGACTTTTTTTCCTTGCTCGTGGCTTCTCACGCACACGGCTGTAACATGTATGTTATATATGCACATCAGCAATATACAAACGTATCTTTACAATGGCTATCGGATGAATGGAATGGAAGCGGCAAGTAATGCCGTGTTTTAGCTGGCTTGTTGGGAAGTAACATCGTGTCTTTGGTTTTATGGTTTGAATTCTGGCGTCTATACAGTTGCCGTTTATTTATTTATTTTCTGGTAAATAAAATTAGCTCACCAGCAAACCATCCCATAGTGTCCTACCACTGAGTGGCTGCATTTAAATGTTTGTAAATGTAAAGGATTTGCCAATAAACATGGTGCCTGTTGATTAAGTGTATATTAATGGATCAGACACCATTTAAAAGGAACGATATTGACTTGATAAAAAACAGAGGAAGCCCTGTTGCATTTAATGAGAAAATAAGGTTCTAACGGGAGCGTTTGGCTTGACCACTGGCGAGTGATTAGTTAGGAAGATGTGAGATAAGCGCTGATAAGGACTTGCTTATATCTCTAAGCTGAAACATAACGAGACACAACGATCCTGAGCAAATCGGTACCCTTGATTTTCATTTTTATTTGTTAGCAGTCATTCATTTAACGAGTACTATCTTTGAAGGCTAAAGCTAACAGTGGGAAGGACGAAATTTGAAGCCGCCATATTATAATGGCATTAAGCTACTTCCATTACTGCTGAGAATACAGCGTGACACATAATACTGCTGAACTTTATTTATTAACCTGCACATTTTCCGATTTTGCATCTGCATGGATGTGCTTCCGATGCATTTCCTTTGAAAAGCCATTAAGGTAATACAGTAGAACGTGGTTTACAAGTAGCGTAGTCTTTCCCAGTAACTGCGAATTTCAGAGACAAATACCGTTTATCGTGATTTGCACTCTCTAGCCTACAAATAAACTGGATGCGCGTTATAGTCATCTGTCAGAAAAATAAAGATGGCTTCATTTGGTGAGAAATTGGTCTAACACGTTACAGGAGCGAAATGAGAAGATTGGCTTTTCGCACGTAATGGCTGCGTTGATAACAAATTGTTGTTTTATTTACTATTAGAGTTTAATCTTTTCAGAAACTTTTAACTACTGCGTTGAAAAAAAATCATTCACAACTCGACATTGTAAGATGGATAGCCCAACCCCAGATCATCGTTTTGATTTACAAAGAGATTAGACCGCTTCAACTTTTTCCCTGGGAGACTGGGTTACGTTTAGTGCCGATGCAAACGAGCTTCATTGGCCACCAGTCAGCACGGCATCTGTACCGACGTCCAGCAATTTATGCAGAGGGCAGCAACGCTGTGATCCACGCAGCGATAAGCGCACATTGTAGTAACGTAGACGTACGGCATAGTGTAATTGTTGCCTAGTTGTAGCGGGCTACGTTCCTCGAAGGCGAAGTCACGGTGGAGCGGCAGAAACATGGTTATCTCAGCTTGCTACCTATGTTCTGTATTCTAGCGCCACACCCCTTGACTTAGTGTATCAGACGATGTACTCTAATTTAAAGGTCCGGAAACATCTAAGCGTGTCGGCTTATGGTCGAATAACTCACAAATGACTGAACGAACCTCGGGTCTAGTCTACCAGTTGTGAAACTACTGGTCTCTGCTGTGTGTTTTTAATTTAGGCTCATGGTGATTGTTGACATCAGTGATTCGAGTGACGTAATGATTTTGTCATTCCTGACCCGTAGGCCGAAGCAGTTATTAAAACTGCTTGAGGAAACAATTAATTTGATTTCAGTACCATGTAAAAACGCTGGTTTCATATTGTAATTTTTAAAGCAACGTATTGCATTATTTATGTTATTGGATTCATACATTTACTCGGTGAATGCAGCAGTGTATTTTAGTCAGATATTTATGTGTGAATAAAAGCAGCAAAGCATCAGTAAGGAGATTTCCCTCTCTTTTTAAAGCAAGGTCCGACCATGCACGCCATAGTGTATCAGGTCTCTCCAGCTGGACCAGTTGAAGCTGATGGTGAAAATGCTGCCAGGAAAAGCCGTCCTGATTTACGAGCTCGCTGCTGTGTGCAGCCGCAAAGAAGAAGAAAAAAACAGGGTCAGATCCTTGACCCAATTTAGACATGTAAATGTGATTGGATTTAGGCTTTCTGGCATCTGCACTGCTGCATAGTAAGAGATGGACTCCACAGTGCATCTAGGAGGGGGGGCAGAAAGTTATGAGAGGAAGAGAAGGATGTTTGGAAATGCTATGCATGTTTTTTTTTGTTGTGGAAGTTTTATGAGGGAAAGTAAGCAGTCTTAAAGTCCTTTCCTGCTGTGCTTTTGGAGTGAGAGAGCGACGGACGCACACACGTGGCCTTTAATGTTGCCATGCTGATGGCTCTGTGCGTGTATAGCTCTGCCGTGACACATCCCATAATCAGCCCGGCATGTTTATGTCTGTGACACAGCTCCTAAAACAAAATTCCGCCTGTGCCAACTCATGTGTAACAGCTGCGTTGGTCGCGCTGTCTCTCCGTACCAGAATCCTCACCTAGGGGAAGCTGTGTGGGGCTGTTCTCTGACTGCTGAACGGGTTTCTAGGCCAGCAAGACTGCTGGGTTCAGTAGCATGAAGACTGTGGTTGTTCAGAATGCCAGATGACCTCTTTCAGTTGCTGTAATGTGATTTAACACATGAAGAGAAACAGGCGTTTGGCATTTTTCAGAAACAGCAGACAAACAGCAAATTGAATTCATATAATTTAGCAGGGAAATGCTAAATTAACATCAGGGAGTGTGGAATATATGAAGGCACTCTCTAGAGCTCCCTGCCTGAATCAAAACCTTTTTTGACTTTCTCAGTGGAAAATAACATCTTGCTTTATTGCTCAGTTGCATGTCGTTCATACAATATGCAGTGGCTTTGAACAAATTCAGATCAGTTTCAAAAACCAATTTATATTTTATTCCTGTAATATGGTGCACAGTGATGGCAGACACCAGCATTACATTACAGTGTGTCAGTCCGAGTACACATCTGGCTCGGTAAGCTCTTCTTGAGTTGTTGAGATGCAGTTTTTGACCTATAAACCTGGATGAGATCAGCCGGTTTCAGTAAAAATGGCCCCAATGGTGCGGTCCTCTGGGCTGTAGCTCATCCTCACCGCAGTGAGTTTAGGTAAGCTGCGGATGCTCGTGCTGTACCTCGCGGCCCTCCATGCGTGATGTATTTATGGCGCCTGCTGACCCGACAGGCCAATGACAGCTGCCGTTGGAGGACTCACTCGCAGCATCGTGGGTAATTTATCGATTGAACGTGCAGCTGGTCGAAGCCGGCGAGGAGTGCCGGGCCCCCACCGCCGCCTTCGTCAGAGGCCGTTGAGTGGAAATAATGAGAGTGTGAGCCCGGCGTTGCCGTCAGCGTAATTACAGGATGTGCTGTGTAAACATGCTGGACTGGAGCACTGCAGCACCCCCCTCCACCCACTCCCCCACACCCCTGCAGTCAGGTGGTTCGGCTCAGGGAAATGGTGGGATGCTGGTGTGCAGTTACGGAGTTAGTTGTATGCCAGGGCTCATCGATGTCACTTCCTGTTAGGGAAAGTTGGCAGGAAGTAGCTGATAATGGCGCTGTGGAAGGGAGGGAATTGCAGGGTGAATCGGTCAGGTATTAATAAAAGGGAGCGCCTCTGCTGTCAGCACTCATTTTAGGGTACAGGTGGCTCCCTTTGAGTGCATGTGCTTGAAGAGGCTTTTCTGATGCAGTTTTCATAACCTGAGTGTGAGTGTAACTGGAGTTATTTATTTTATTGAACCTTTGTTTAGGTCAACTGAGAAGTCAGTTCTCTTTTCCAGTGATGGCCTGGGTTGACAGGGTGTGTTAGGAATGTAAGGGACACAGCCAATCAGCTGGAGCGGGATGATGAAGTAACCAGATGTGGAGAGGCAGCAGGGAAATTTGACCAGGACATCTGGGTTAACATCCAAACTCTTTCATTAAATGACCACAGGAAATCAGGACCTTGGTTTAACCTCTTATCTGAGAGACTGCATTATGCAGAGCACTCTATCCCCATCTCTAACACTGAGATGTTTGATTTAGTTGGTCTAGAGTGAAGAGCACCCCCTACAGGCACAACGTGACCACTTCCAGTGGGAGTAAGTAAAGTCACTGGCATTAAAACAGAACCAGCTGCATAATATGCAGTAAAATGGAGTATGCAATTATCCAATATGCAGTTATAGGGGGTTGGCTTTAATCTGAGCACCTGCCCTGATGTTTAATGCTTTGGTCATGTGGGGCATTCTCAGTTAAATTAAATTGACTAATTAAAATGTAACCGCTGATGTGTAGATGCCTTCAAGGGGGAAAGAATTACTTCTCAGACCAGAACGACTCATGAATTTACAGTGCTGAACATGAGCTTGGCTTGAGATGAAACTGTAGTTATGCATCATGCGCTGAAGATTTTTTTCATTTGAAATACTTTTCTCAGTGGCCTCGTTCAGGATGTAAGCCAATAGCAGCACCATTTCCAAGCTGAGAAGCGTACATCTCAATTAATTTGATATTTGAATATCCCACAACTGCCTATATTGAATATTCGTTTAAAATGGTAAACCTCTTTTTTCACTCCCAAGCGCTGAATGCAGGGTTAATGTAGGGTGTCGGGGTCTCCTTCATGGATATTGAACAGAATAACAAAAACAGATTTTTCTTCAAATATTTCTTGTGTTGTATTGTAATACTGATCCAAATAATGGATCAGCGGTCTTGAAAGTCGAACAGACAGGTTATGGAATGCTTGGGTTTCATTCTGAGTGGAGACCAGGTCCTGAGGGCCTGGCAGTGTAAGAGCACATGGTGAGCTGTGTCTCTTAACATGGTGTAGAGCTCTGTCACCCACTCTGGTAAAGCGTGACCCACAATCCTCAGGTGTCCACACCGCACAGGTGTTTTTTCTGCATGCAGTCAAGCCCGAGCCTGGTGTCAGGCTGGTGACATTAACTACTCGCCGCGTGCCCTAGTGATGTGCGACCTCGTCCTACAGTGCCTTAGCGTTCCTCTCAACTTCTCGTATGCGCAGTTATATTTAGCAGCAGGGAGAGCGCTGACTGAGGTGTCATAGGCTTAGCTGGAATGTACACTTGCCAACAGTAACTGATAAAATACTACACCTCAGATGTGAGTGCTATCCGAAAATGAAGCACACAGCTCAGGTGTGAGGCTTTTTTTTGTAGCACTGGTAGTGAAACCAATCTCAACAGATGTCATTCACCTGCATGCTACATGCATGGACACATGCACGCACGCACGCATGCACGCACACATACATAGGCAGAGAGTTGAGGACCTCCCCCTTCACCTCACAAATCGACATGTGGCCGGCTGCCAGACATTCTCATTTTTATTTATGCTCGGGTGGCCTTTGTAAAGCGTTTGCTCGCATGCCTAACGCGAGAGTCGCGAATCTGCTAGGGTTTTGTGAGTGGCTGTTCTTTCTGATCAGATAAGACGACCTCCTGTAATTAACGAGAAGTGGGTCTGAAACTAGCGTTCCCTTCCAGTTTTCTCTAATTGCCTCTTCAGCGAGAGTGGCCTGCCCCGGCGGTCCATCTGGCAGCGCAGCGTTTTTACCCTAATGGGAGACGATGGCCCTTGATTTCCTTACTTTGGACTGAGTTATGGAGGCACAATATTACCTGTTAAGCTGCCAGTCAAGCCCTGCTGAAAAGATGGCTTGGTCCATCTGTGATTGCTCGGAAGTGAAGGTCAGACTGAGTGACCTTCAGTTCTTTAAAGGGCTCTTCAGTGTGCCCAGTGAATCCAGCTACAGAGCTAGGGCACTACAGAAGTATGGTTTTTAGAGTGAGGACATTATAGAGCCAGGCTTCAGCAAAGCTAGGGAATTGTTATGGCAAGACTACTATAGAGGTAGGGCACTACAGAGCCAATGTAATATAGAAGTGGAGTGAAATAGGTTGTGCACTGTAAGTGCACTGTACTGTACAGCTAGGGCTCAACAGAGCCAGGGCACTGCCTGATCTATTCATATTTCTCTGCAAGAAACATGAAATGTAGTCCATATTTGATGTACCTCCTTAACTTCAATATGTTAGGCACATATTGAGGCCAAATGTAGAGCAGTTGTATAAGTGAATTATTGTTTGAATTTTCCCAGGTTGTCTTTGCCTTGCTCGAGTGATTAAAATGAAGCTCTGTTCATTCTCCTGCACACTGAATTTGCCGTTTTTTCCTGCTTTTAAAAAGCCGATTCTAAAAACCCCCTCCATTATCAAAATGACAATTTAATTTGAAGCCGTCAAGGTGCTCTGTTTTAACAAATTACAGTTGCTGAAAAATGGTCTGATATTTTTCGTTAGTGTTGTGGAGTGTAAAATAGGAATGGGAGTGGTAGTGTATCATACAGATGTGCTCCATTTAAGGGAAACACATTCTTAAAATAGGTTTAATGCAAATATTTTGTGTGGCCTACGCTTCAGTTGCATTGTGGGATGAGGTATAGTTGCATTACCTGTGGCCTATGTTTTTAAAGCCTTTGAGAACCTGCTCTGGGTGACAGTATTCCTGTCCTGTATCTAAGGTGTTTGCTCCAGGCCAAAGGTGGTGGCGTTTGGTCAGATCTGAAAGAGGATCTGGCGTTATAGGGATGGGCTGGAAATGTCCACCCAGGACTTCAGCTGTACCAAGCTGCTGGCAGGACTCTCTCTACTGCCTGGCTCTCCGCTCCCCATATCAGGGCTCTTAGTCATCCAGACGAAAATGTTAGTAGGTGTTTGGCCTCTAGCAGAGTGTCATAGCACCCTGCTGAGAGACAGTGTGAACACAGGGGAGAGCCAGGACGATCTGGAGAAAAGACCATCTGTGTCTGTGGGTTTGTGTCTGTGTTCACTGTATCTGAGCGCATGGCTCTCCTCATGTGAGAAAGTATGTGTGTTGTGTGTACAGTATCAGTCAAGTTTGGACAGTCCTGATTAAGATAATAGGAAACATGCATTCAAAGACATTTTGAAGACATCCTTAAACGTTTGAAATTTGTTTCTTAGGCATCAAATTCACTATTTATATTTGTCTACGTATGAATTTCTCTCAAAAAATTAAAAAAAAAAATTGTTGGCTACTTTGAGGAATTTAAAACATAAGATTTTATTTGTTTCACAAATTTCTGGTCACTGCATAATTCCATTTGTGTTATTTCATAGTTTTGATGTCTTTACTGTTATTCTGAAATGTGGAAAATAGTAGAAATAAAGAAACACCCTTCTTTGAGTAACTATGTGAATGCCCCTGTGGGTGTGCAGGTCCGTGTGTGTGGGTTTTTGTCTGTGTTAAAGCACATTATCTGCACTATACATTTGGCTGGTATTTCATATGAACTGAGTTATATATCACCTTTGCCTCTCCACTCCCCCAGTTCAGTCTCTGGTGATGAGCAGCTCTGCCCTGGTGGCTGGGTTCTCACTGTGTGAATCACAGGTGCTGTGAGACTAATGGCTGACTTGTGCTGAGGCAGGCCCGGCCACCCCTGGCTGCTCCCTCAGAGAGAGGTGCTTTATTTCTGTATCAGATGGACATCTGCTGGGCTGTGGCGCGAGGACAGGATCACAGGGAAAGATAGAGAGCGCGAGGCAGGGGGTGAGATTATTCACTGCCTCCCTCCAGCTGCCGGGGCCGTTCTCTCTCCGCGTTCGAGGGGAAGCCGTGACTGTGCCGTCCAGCAGAAAGTGATTTTCTTTCCGTTGTTGCGGTTGCTACTACACCCAAGAATAACAGTCCTGGCTGGAATTCCCCAGGAAATGTTTATTGGGAGCACTGTGAAGAAAGAAAGCAGTATGGAGTCATCAGAGAGGGGCGATTGTGTGATTGTATTGTGTTGTACACTGAGCATGAGGGTGTGTGGGGTGGGTGGGGTGTGGAACTGAATCGGGCCCTTTCACTTGACCTCGCCCTTTCTGTTCCATGCTTTAGGATCAGCTATTCTTGGTTTTCCCACTAGGGTAGCTTTTCTGCTGCAAACGTTCCATTGCTTCTGTGAGATCATGGCCTTGGCCACAGATATTCTGTATTATGACTAGATATTCATCTCCGTCTTTCCTTCCGGCCTCTGTCTTGGTGGTTCTAGTTAGTAACAGGAGTTTCCAGTAACAGGTGCCTGTGTTGCTCTTCTTGTTATGGTTGTTTTGTTTTAGGCCATGCCCCCTCAAGAATGTTAAAGAACAAACCAGCAAATCAGAACACTTAGTTAAAACAGAGAGACTGAACATTCAGTGTGGAGCACACCAAGCTGACTGGTCAATATCGGAAATCTGTGCTTTGGTTCAGCTCCATTTGTGAGATTGTGGCTTCAACTGTTTATCATCTCAATATGTGACATCATGGCTTTGGTCACAGCTGTCCTTTGTGCTTGTGATGTTATGGCCTTGCTACAGCTCTCCATGGTCTCTGTGATGTCACAGCTTTGTTACACCTCTCCATGGTCTCTGTGATGTCATGGCATTGCTACAGCTCTCCATTGAAGCATGTCATGTGACATGAGTGACATCAGCGCTGAGACTCTAGCCTGCGCTGACCATATTTTGGCATTGTGTTTTGTCATGATGGTTTATATATTGATATATTACATTGATATATTACTTGCTGTTCTGTACCTGTGGCCTGAGCTCTTATGACATGTGTGTATATATATATCTTGCTAGGACAGAGTTGTAAGACTGGGTAAAAGTACCTTTCAGATGTACATCCTCATCGGCTACAATAGCGATGACAACATCAGTGTATTAAGGATGTGCATACTGATCAGTTTGATTGTTTGAATAGTCTGTGGTTTCCAAGACTTATAAGTCAAACCCTGCTTTTGGGCTGTATAATACTCCATAACCTGCACTTACAGTTTCTGTTAATCTACCAAATCTTATGAGCCAGTACACTGTGACACATTTTAAAAAGCAGTATCTAAGGAGCTAAAATCTCTTCTCTCTGAGCGCAATCTGTACTTAATACTGCAGTCCAGCCGTGGATTTTTACACCGTTTGTGTCATCTGATAGTCGCCTGGTCTCCTAATCCTTTTGCCTTCTTTGGAGCGTGATTCACAGTGACCGGGGCCAGGATATCGCTCAGAGCTACTGGAAAAATCCCATTCTTTCACCTGCAAGTCTGAACGGCCCATCTGTGGATAAAACGGATCTGTCTCGCAAGGTCACAACAAACTAGCTCTTAAGTAGATGGTCTTGCAGGGTTATTCGCGTTGTCGGCAGAGGGGAATGTCTCTGCCCTCCACAGTGCTGCTCTCTTTGCTCTCTGAAGGGAGTGTGTGGACGTGACCAAAGAGGGTGACCCGCAGGAAGAGGGCCAGGTATGTGACTGCCAGCTACAGTCAGAGAAACGGTGACTGGGCACGACCACATTGGGCTCTCTGTTCCTTTACAGAAAGAGAAAGTTTCTTGTTGCTTCTTATTTTTATAGACATATTTTATGCTTTTGGTAAGTGACAGCAGTGTTGTTTACACTCTAAATTCACTGGGTTGGCAGTGGTCCATTTTTTATTCATCTCAACAAAGCATACATTTGGATTTGGATTTGGATTTGAATTTGGATGGGACCGGCAGATGGAGGGTGGGACCTTGCATTCCTTTCTGCATCTCCTCAGCTCCTCCTCAGAGGAGTTTGCGGCCGAGTCGGAAGCCGGCATAATATACAGCATAGGAGGAGAACATCCTTCACTGTCGGAAGGGAGAGCCTCGCTTGATGAAGCCTTTAGATCAACATCTGGCATGTCCTTAACCCTGTGTGTGCTTCCTGCTCCTGCAGCTGCTTCTGCACGTGCTCCGTTTCCTCCGCCTGCGGTGGGGGAGGGGGAGGGGAGGGGCCAAGAGGAGATTTACAGTTGACAGAAGGTTGTGAATGTTTGCTTGAAGTCTAAATAGACTTTAGACGAAACAAAAGACCGCATTGCTTTGGGCAGTGTCGTTTGCTGGTTTTGATCCCCCCCCCTCCCGTGCCATGAGTAAGGAGCATTCTTTTCGGTAAACACGTGAGAATGATAATGAAAAGGAGGAAATGAATTGTTTTGGGTTTCTTTGACTGTCTTTGTTCATTCCAGGTCGATGGGGTCTGGATTACCTAGTCATAGCGGCTTTCTTTCTGGGCACGTTGAAATGGAGAAGGGGTTCTGGGAATGTCTTTCCACTCTCTGGATACCTGGTGTTCTGCCATTGCAGGTTTTAGCCGCAGGATGTGAGGATGCAGTCCTACAAACTGCAGTGTCAGTGTCACTCATCTGCCCACCGAGTGAGTGGCTATTGCAGTTACAGCCTTTTTCCACTAAAGGGTGAAACGGCTGGGAAAGTAGTCACAGCCCTTTGAAAATGCTTGTTCATAAGTGTAAATGTAGTCCACGTCCGAAGTTCCCGTAAATAGTCAAGCTGCCTTAATCTGATGCAAGATGACAAGTCAGGAAAAATGTGCCCTCAATACTTTTTTACTTAAATTTTGTTGGATGACATCATTTAAATGCCCATAAATGATGATTTATTTGTAAAGTGGGGTTTAAATGAGCTGGCTTTTGTGGTGCACTTTGAATGGGTCTTTCAACATGAATGATTCAGGATTCTAGGCCGACCAGGGAATGCAGCGCTGGCCGGTTATTTAAGCACCGCTCTCCAGAAATGGCTGGTAGAGAGCAGCGCTGGCAGGTGCCTGCCTCACACTGACACACTAAACGCCCTTTTGGCTCAATCGACGGTGTCCGTAAAAACTGGAGGACTGTATCGCATTCTCTGGCATGAGCATTTTTCGATGCCGCCTGGCCCGGGCGGCGGGGGCCCTGCGCTATATAAGGGAATCCGCGCTTTGTTTATTAGCGAAGGGGAGCGCGAGCGGGAGGGCGGCCAGGGCTTCCATCCGCCGCGGAGCCGAGGACTGGCCTGGCCGGCAGGGGCTCCCAAATATCAGTGTGCGGGTGGGGGGTGCGCTTCTTATGAGACCAGCAGATGGCTTGCGTTACGTGCGGACAGCCTAACGTTAATCAAATGTCTGAAAATAACCGTTTATTTGCGCGGCCGTGCCAGGGCAACCGAATGGACAAGGAGGCTAAGATTAGGGCGCCCTCGCATCTGTGGGTGGGTAACGGGACAGAGCCGTGTGAGGCGCAGAAGGAGCGCAGTGTGCATGCGCATTCAGCATCCCTCGGGCTTGCGATGCAGCGGGGCGAACCATGAACCTGGTCCGTCTGTCCCAGGAGCAGGAGCAGGTCAGTGCACACTCCGGGTTGCAGCGGATCCTATACTACACTTCCTATACTTCAGAGCGAAGCGCTGCTGAACACCACAGCCTGTTGGTAAGTTACACAGGATGGGACTCTAATCCGGCAGCCATCTGTTTCAGCACTCCTCTGCACCTCTGACGTTACCTAATTAAGACCATTCAGTTCAGCGGGGTGTTACAGGAAGTGCCTGTTTGGTGTGTGTCGTTATTTTTATTATTTAAATATGTGGTAGTAATAAAGTGATTCTTCCTTCTCTACTCTCAAGCGGTAATGTCTAGCCAAGCCTATGGGAGTGATTACATCCTTTTTTTCCTTTAAATGGAAACAACATAGCATATCACATTATGTTAATATGAAACCTCCTCAGGCCTCATTTTGTTCTGTTTTTTAAATGCCCTCCTGTTTTGTCAGCCCGGTAAATACTCGGGTTAAAGGTTATGATAATTGCAACCTTGCAATAAGGACCCGCGGGGGAGGACAATGCGAAAGAGAGGCAGCACAGCAAGCATTTTCACAGACCTCACGTGTAGGTGGTGCATGATTTGCCGTCAGACTTGAAGCAGTGGCGAACCACTCCTCAAAGCTTCCTGCCGTCTTCGCGGCATGCTGTGCTTCTGCACATTACTGTATTGCTGGGAGAGAACCTGAAGCATTCATCAGATTTTACAAGCCAAATCACTGTGGCTGAATGCCATTTGGTCATAGGAACAGCAGTTATTTTTGTATGGGGTCCAAAACGCTTGAAAGTAAATATTTTATTGTCTACTGGAGTGTCTGTGTTGCATCAGTGCCTTTGCCCAGTAAGTGCTTTGGACACACTCTGCGCTTGAGCTTTGTGCACACGTGCTCTCACTGAAATTCCTCAAATGGGGAATTTGCTGAATAAATGGAAATAATACATTTAACAAGTGAAATCCCCTCGGACTAATTAGTCTTGCTTTTTGTGCTGTGCTTCTCTTCAGAATCTGAGGGGTGTTTGTATTTTTGAGAAATCTGAAAATTGGGATTTATCGACGTTGATTCATTGTTGCTTAAGATGAAAAAAATATTCTCTCAGGTTCTCACAAAAATGGAATTGGCGATTAAATGTTAGTCTTTGCATCATATCGTTTCATATGCTGTAACATATAGCCAGCATTGGTAGAATTGCTTGATTGGATCTTGTTGTAAATATGTGTTCATTAAAACAGATTTAGGGTGCATCGTATAGCAAACATCCTGTTACTGGTGCTCTTCATGCAAGCGCCAGACTCTTCTCTCCATTGCCCCCCCTGTGGTGGTTCCCCTGCAGATTTAAGGTCTCTGTCAGAGTCCACTTGCCTCAACTGATTTGTGGTAATATTCGTTTTCATATTTTCAGTTTGGATGCCTGGAGATTTATTATTCAGTGTCATTGAACTCCGTTGAGAAATATTTGTGTCCACAAAGTTTCATGCATCACCCTGCCCTTGCCTTTATAATTCATGCCATAAATTCTAGGGGCCTCATTTCAGTGTATACTTTAGAGAATATAGTTTTGAGTGTGGAGTAACATTTTTAAATCACATGAACTATGAGGAAAATAAATGGCAATACACAGAGACACACACCACTTGTCAGTGATTGCCAGATATCTCTAGTAGACACATGATGAGATCATTAACACAAAAATTTTCTGTCTGTTTATATTCCAGTATATAAAACAATGGATTATAAAAAGGCCAGGCTTTCTTTGAAATAAATGAATGTGGCATAGATAAATTCATTTTAATTGTTAACTTTCAGTACGTCAGCACTATTCATGATCTTTTCAGTGTGGTTTTTTCCACCCAGAGGAAAATATAGGAGTATGCAGTAGTGATACAGAAGCATGCAACAGGGTGATACATGAGATTGTAATGGTGATATAGGAGAATGACATAATGATATAGAAGTATGTGACAGTGTAAAAAAAAAAAAAAGAAGTGTTTCCCTGTTTTTTGTAAAATGAGTGTAATTGTAGGCTAGTAAAAAGCCAGGGACTCGAACCATCTGTAAGATTTCAGTCAAGCGTAATGCATGGCATTCTGTGCAGGACACCAACCTATATCTTCCTAGACAGTGAAACAAGAAACATCTTATTGTACCACAGGGAACAGGTGCAGTAGCGCACGCACCACTGTGGGTATGAAGGCATGAAAGAGGTTGGCTTTCGCAGCATCATCACAGGGAGAGCTGGAGGCCTCTGCCTCTGATCAGATCCGGAAGAAGCCCCTTAATGAGACCCACTGACAGTGGAAAGTACAGTAATTAACGCTGCTGGCTTGCACTGGAAGGGCGCAAATTGGACCGGTTGGGTGGGAGTGCTGGGTCTTTGAACGGAACGGAGGGGGTGATGAGCACTCTGCAGAATGACCGCGCTGCACCAGGAAAAAAAAAAAAAAGACTGCTGGAGCTCCTGAGACACCGTCTGTGTGAAAGTGGCCTTATTTTTAATCTCGTTTTCATCGTTTGTGTCATGTAGTCAAGGACACTGCAGCGGTTATCTTGAGTAAGGATCTTCACCTGCTGCAGTGCTGCAGGTCTCACTCTTATGAAGTGGCACCAATAACTGTTTATTTACACTGTACCCACAAAAGTACTTCTGTGTAATTACTGTGGTCATACACTTAATACACATAGATGGTGCTACAGTTTTTAAGCCTGTTTGTGGCTTGTGTAGTTACACTTGTGTAACAGTCTCAGTGTGTATGTAGATGGCAGATATACAGTAGTATTCATGAGGGTACGGTGTAAGTGCAAGTGTTAGGACCACTTCATATCAAATGTAAAGACCTGCAGTAAAGGTGAGCAGCCCCACAAGTTATAGAGGGGCTAAGCTGTGAAACTGTGGACAGCCCTTTATAACAGCATATGTATAGCCGAACGAGGTATCTAGCAAGGCTTGCTTAACTATAAGCACAACTGATGATCTTCAGGCTTTTAAGAGGCACTTGGTCCTGGCTCCTGCCTGAGAGTTTAAGCCAGTATTGGTATTGGTTTTCTCGTGCTCTTCCTGTGATGTTCCTGAGTCTGTCTCAGATATTTTTTGGATCCCCTGGAAAGAGCAGGATTTGTAACAGCTGGGCCACCTTATCTCCTACAGTCTGGCAGGCGTTTCACTGGCTACTTCCTTCTGAGTCTAACCTTCTCCTCTTTTGGAGTGTTTTGATTAATTAGTTGTTTTTATTCTTTCAATAGGGACTAAATGATGTATTCGCTCTTCGTGATAACAGGATTCAGAGACTGTTTTTGCAAGTCCAGTGGTATTGCATCAGGAGGTCTGTGAAGCTATGGTATAATCATCTTTGGTTCCTAGCTGCGGAGCATAAAAGAGTCCTTAAATCCAGCACTTTTTATGCTGGTTTGCTTTGCAGTTTCAAAATCACAGTGAAAAAGCAGTTTTTTAGTGTGCTGCTGTATATTAGATTTCAGCTTGCATTTTCCTGTCCACCATCCGGAGGAAGTACAGGAGATTTCCGCACCACATTTATGAGAGATTCAAGCAAGTGTAAAGACACATTGCTCTTCCATTGGTTAGAAGGTCACATGTTTCAAGTCTTGGCTCCTCCATCCTAATTACTCAACCAGTTTTGAACCTGCATCATTTATTAGGCAGCACTGACCTGAAGGCAGTCTAGCTGACTCATCTGGTAATACTGCTGGCAGGCTGACTCATCTGTGTGATGTGCCTATATGGCTATATGGCTCCCTGTTTAGATGCCGGTTTATATCTGGTGTAGTCTAAACAGATATAAGCTGTTTTGTGCTGGTTGTGTAAATGCAAAGGGGTTTTTGATTGGAGATGCTGAAATTGCCACAGTATCATGGTGAAATTACAGGGTGAGGAGGGCCAGGGTGGTGAGGTGTTGAGGCGACTGAAGCTCTGTGTCCACGCCCCTCCCCTGCTGTGGGCAGGGAGGGCTGGGAGACCTTGTTACAATGTCTCGGCCGCTAAGTGAATTGACGGCGGCCGCAGCAGGTGCCCCTCGAGCCAGTTGGGACTCTCTTTTCCATTTGGCGCATGAAGATCGGTCACCTTGTCACCTCGCTCTTCCAGGGGTCAGAGGTTAACTGCGGTGGCCCCTCTGTGGGGGGTCTGTCATCGTGCTGCTTGTCATGTCAGTTCCGCCAAACAAGGGGTGAGGTGAACAGAAAAAAGAAGACTGCCACAGTGCAGGACAGCTTCAGTTCTGGTTTGGATTCATATCTGTGTTTTCCAGTTACTTTTTTGCAGCAACACTTAGAGAATCCATGTTTGCCTTGATTTTTTTTTTTTTCCCCATGGAGGCAACAGGCAGCTCTGTGTATTCCAGGCCTCGCTCTGTAGTGCCGAATATGAGAGGGATTTTAAAAATGTCTCCTTAAGATAATTATTATTAGAAGATGTGTTGAGATGGCATGAGGATGGGGGGAGGTCGAGCTCTGCCCCGCGAGGAGGTGGTATTCCCGCTGAAAGATTAGCCACTGCGGTATCAGCCGCAGTGTGCTGACCCAGCGAGAATGGCGGGCTCGCCGCTCTCCTTCGCCCGGAGGCTGCAATGTCAACACCTCCGCTGCGAAGCAGGGAGGGGGTCGTGTGCCTTCAGCGCTCCGTCAGTCATTTACTTTTGGGTGGGCGTGCGGTGGGGTGAGATGGGCAGAAATTAGGAGGATGTTCAGTTTGTGTCTCTGATTAACAGTCACCTGGTCTTTATTTGTATATATCTGTTTTTTTAAATGATGTTGTTGTGATTTTTTCATATGGCTGTTGCTGAGCTGTGATACAGTGATTTTAGGGAGCATTTTATTTCCTTGTAAGCGCCTGTCAGACTTTGACCTCAATTGAGGCTTTGGAGGCTTTGATTTGTGTGATCGCGTCTCTCTGTCGCATTAGCATGTCCCACACCCCCACTCTGTGCTCTCGTATCAGGCTCCGGTGGGTGGAATTCTTGGCCATAATTCAGCGGAACGCATTCCCCCCACTGACTGGCTGGCCGGTCAGTCAGCAGTTGCCTTACAGTAGCTCTGTAGCTGTGTGCTGTACAGTGTGTGGATTTCTCTCTGTGTCAGCAGTGTCTGCAAAAGGATCAGCGGGGAACTCCCCCCCCCTCACCCCTCCAGGCTTGATCCCCTGTTGGTTTAATCCATCATGCTGTCACCTTTCTTTCTTATTTCTGCATCCATCCGTCATTGAGGCCTGTGAAAACCAACATTGTTAAGAGGGGTGTTTGATTAGTCTGTTTGTGGGTGGGGTCACTGAAGCTCTCCGCATGGAGAGAGGCTTGGTGCTCTCTTTGTGATACTCTGTGTCAACTGTCAAGTTTCTGGGGTGGAGGGGAAAGATCTGGTGATCCCTGAGCAGGTGATGGTTGAATTCCCTTATGGAGGTATCGGTTTCATGTGTCTGTCATGGCTGATTCTGAAGCTGTTGCTGATTCACTGTGCAGCAGCCATCTTTGGTGCCATCATCATTTCCAGGGAGTTTCAGTACATTCAGTACACTGAGAAAAACTTCACTTTGACCTACAAATCACCTAAAATTCTTGGTCTGTTATGCTGTGTCTGGATTGTCAGTAAAAGGCACGGGGCTCTGTCTCAGTGGCTGGGTTTACCATGGGCCAAACAGACCTCTTCCAGGGGCCCTGCCCACTGCCAGCATTAGCTGGGATTAGTTACAGCATGATGACAACACAGTGCAGGAATAGGCATTTTGGGAAATGGAGTCCCTTAAACTCTGCACTCTGTTTTCTGAGTTCAGTAAGGTGGGTTTTCCTCAAGGCTTATGTCACTGGACATGTCAGAATAATGCCTATTTAGGTAACCATAAAGTCGTAAACCAGTATGCCTTCCCTGATATGCTGTTTCTCTGCCTTGTTTTGATAGTGGGAAAGTGCTATCTCAAATGCCTGCTGTTGTTGGAGAGAAGAATAAACCCATCTAATAAAGACATGCTGTTTTGACTGCGATAAATGTCCTGCTTTTCATTGCTCTTAATCAAATTCCCGGAAAACAACAATGGTCTGTGTGTTTTGTTCTAAAAACAGGGCTCAGAAAAGGCTGCTTGATCTCATGGGAGTGAAGCAATCATGTCTATTATGTGCAGCACTCCTGTGATGCCAAGGCTGTGGACATATCTCCGCACGAGGCCAGTGGTCCAGAGCCTATTAAGAATGACTCCCTCCGCCACAGCAGTCAGTTGCTCAAACAGCAGGTGACCCTGCTGGATACCAATGAGACGACCTTCACCCTGCAGATGACAGCAGGGATTTGCACGTGGCACAAAGGACCAGAGAGAGAGGGAGGCAGGGCAGTGACCATGTCACATCCTCAACTGGGCATCACCCTGGCGATGGTCTTGGAGGATATCTGGCATGCTGTGGTATTGGACATATCTGGAATGTTTCAGCAGACTCTTACAGGCAATTTTGGATCCCTGAAAGCCTCATCCAAAACCTCAGAACTGGTTCTTTCTCTGACCCAGATAAGGCAGTGGGAGGGGCTTATATGTGACTGGCAGGCTCCCTGCGGGCAGGGTCTCTCCATAATGGCTGGCTGGTTTGCCTGGAGGGGAGAGGTTAATGCCGCACAGGCCCGGGGTGGTGCAGATGTGGCCCGCTGAAAGACGGGGAGAAAGGCGCCCTTTACCGCTGCTCATGTGCTGCAGCTAAAAGGATTCAAATTGATTTACTTTCTTTATTAGTTTAGGAGGACAGAAGAAATAGGAGGGGTGGAGCGTCGATGTGCATCACTAAATTAAAGCATGGTTCTCCTGGCCTCCTTTTAGACCCTGTAACCAAAAGTACAGGCTTATTGGTACATTGTGCTGCCTGGGGGAAGTACAGAGTAGCATTGTTTCTGTCTGTTCTTTCCGCTCTCAAACACAAGCTGTCTGTTAACCCTGTGAGAAAATGAGCATGGTAATGGAAATGGCCTCTTTTTCTGCACCTGATCTGTGGCACAGTATCAGCTCCAAACTGAGCGTGGTGCTATTTTTTCAGCCATAATTTCCCCAGTTACTTGCATGCGTGTTGTTCCCTTTCATTTCATGGTGTTCTTAAATGTATGACATGGGTTTTCATGCAGTATTTATGAGCAGGAGAAGTCAGACTCAGTCATAGCTTTCCCCTGTTTTGAAACGTGACCACAATGCAAACCATGAGTCGCCGTATCCTCTCTGCCGGTTAATTTAAAAGAAAAATGTTTGCCAATGATAATGTTGTTGTAACGCACGGTCTATGGTATAAGTGAACTGTAGAGAACAATTGCCTCATTTCCAATAGCATTAAACCAGGTACACATAAAGGTGGCTGTGCTAAAATGTCCATTTCGTCTTACAGCTATGTGTAGGTAATGATGAAGGTGGGTGACTTCTGGTACATTTGAGAAGGTCTATTATAACTACATCAACCTGCTTCCTGCTCTATAGTGGAAAAGAGGTATAATGAGCCACGCCGGTTCCAGCTCTGCAGTGGAAAAGAGGAATTGGAGAGGCAGCAGGCAGTGGCTGTAACTGGAGAGGCTTCAGTACTCTGAGTGGGGCAGCACTGGCATATCTCATAGGGATTTTAGCAAGGACAATGAAAAGGACAATAATGGACATTCAAAACATGCGTTTGCACAATCCTGCATCCAGTTGGTAAAACCCCTTTTTCAATGATCTGTAACCAAATGAAAAAGCCTCTGTAAGTACTGGATAATCAGTCTGTGGGTTTCAGTGTTGTCCCCGGGCCACCTTTGCCATCCTGTCAATGCATGGCATCTGTGACGTCCTATTGGGGGATGGGGGGGGGGTCTAAAAAAAGCAGCAGCATTACTGCCGACGTGGGTAAACATTTTCGGAGGCCCCTGGGCCTCAGCGCGGGTAAGACTGCCTTGTAGAGACCACAGGAGATGGCATCGTGCCCACGGGAGCGAGCCTGAACAGCAGGGGGCGTCGCTTTGACCCTCCCTGCCACATGCCGGCCATGCCAGGAGTGACAGTGCCGGGTACGCTCACCGCTGATTGGCTGAGGGGCCCCTTGCGCGGTTGCTTGGGATTGCTGGGATGCCTTGTTACAGTTACCGTATTTATTGTCTTGGCAAATGGGTAGTCTCACACAAGGCAGCTTGCATAGCTTTCTTTTTACATTCGATCCGTGTACACGGCTGGATATTTACACAAGTAATTCAGGTTAAGTACTTTGCTCAAGGGTACAGCAGCAGTGGGGAGATGTACCCGTTACTACTAGTCTGCAAGCTCAACTTCTCTACTGCTGCAACACAGTTTGAAATCACATGTGCACTGCTCCAGGAAGTGGAAGGACAGGCTGCGTTTGGGATCACTGCATGGATGTGTAATGGGTACATGGCTTTCTGTCACCCATATGTATTGCTTGTGTTCTGTCATTTGGAAGTGTAGGCGGCATTTACTCTCTGATCTGATTCCTCTGATGGGAGAAAAGGACAGGAAGGACATGCAGAGCAGCAGTACAGTGTGTAATTACTCTCCACAGGAGAGGAGGGTGTTGGCTGGGTGTCCGGGGGGGCACACATGTGAAACAGGCATGGGGTGTGCCACGACCCTCCCGCAGTTACCTTAGTAACTGGCACGCCCATTTTCCCTGTAAAAGTAACCAATGAGGCAGAGTTCCAGAGAGTGTGAAACTGCACAGGTTGAAAGTTTTACCCTAAACAAAAAAAAGCTGGTATGGTTCTCTGCCTCAGTTGTCCTGCGCGGTCAATGGCAGCCGAGTGCCGCCTGCCTGGAAGCACGCCGGATTCAGGGTTTACTTTATAAGGCTGTCAGAGAGCCAGAGGAGCAGAGGTTCGCACTCCCTCTAAAAGGCTTCCTCAAGCTTTTGTGTATACCTGTTGTGTGGCGAGTCCCATGTAGGGTCAGTTGTAATGTAAACTTTCACCTCTTGGCACGCTGATGCACCAGTGAGCTGCAGTCAGACCGATGCCTTTGATTCCATTCAGAGCAGAGGGGCTAATGGAATTACACGCTTCTGGCCCCGCCTCTCGGTTAGAGCACAGCTAATTATTCGAAATCTTTTTTTTTTTCCAAATCTTTTTTCCTTGTCTTCCGAAGGGGAGGGCGGACAGCTTGCTTTCTAAAGTGGAGAGGCGGGGCTGTGCACTCTCCTCTGGGTTTAACTCTCCTCGGAGACTCCCTGGCCCCCTAGATTAAATGCCGCCTTTCCACGAGATCTCTGACCTTTTGACCTCAGACTGGGGGGCAGGGGGTGACAACAGCTGCTCCGCAGATGTTTTTGAACTCCTGAAATTCAAAGTGGAAAGAGGATCCGACTGCAAGCAGAGGGCAGTGGGGGGGAAAGAATAATATAGTAATGTGGCCTTTTCACTTGAAGTTTGAGCCTTTTAGCCAGCTAATGCCACCATGGCACACATCACCCCCTTATCACAGAATGACCCTCAACCCCTGCATTAGATTTTAATGCCATATTTCTGTAAAATTGAGCAAGCAAGCTGGTTTTATTGTGCGTATGCTCACATTTTGGAATCTGTGGCATGCTGTCCAGCATGTGACATTGGGGGTGTTAGTGGGCAAGAATCTGGGTTTGCAATCAGAATGCTGCATTTTCAGATTCTGGGCAGAGCCCAGGTATTTTACCTGAGTGGCGTCAGTGAAAGTTCAGCAATATAAATGTACGTAGCATGTGTATATAAATATTAAATCTCTTGTAGAATATGAGCTGTATGAATAAAAGCAGAACAGTTTGTGTATCACACATTTGGGTCAGAGGAGGTTGTTTTATGGGGCTTCTCTAATCTGACTCTGAAACAGAGAGATTGTTAATTCTGTGTCAGTAATCATGATGAAGGCAGGGAAGTGAAAGGTTAGTCTCATAACATCTGAGTTTTTATATATCCGAGTGGTTGTGGATTGTTCTATGCGATTGAACACAACTCCAGGTCTTTAACTTGAACGTATTTAAGGTGCCCAGTGCGCTAAATGTCAGGAATGAGGCTGCTCCCTGTGGGTCTCAGAGGAGCGGTAGGGGACGCGTGACATGGCCCTCTTCTCTCTGATGGATGGAGCCAGTGAAGTGGTGGCGGGGAGTGACTCTGCTTTGAGTGTTCCTGCTCGTTAAGAGCCAGCCTCCTGTCTGCAGAGGTCTGGCCTGACTCCTCTCATAAATCACTTCAACGGCAACATCTGCAGCTCTGAAGCTAATAAAGTAACGTGCAGTCGCTAGAAAGGGAGAAAAACACAATGATTTCATTTCCTGCTTGTCCGTGTGGATCTCTCAGTGCTTGGAGCCAAATTACTTGCAAATGGCATAGGTCTTTAGGGAATAGAATCGTGGTTCTGCTAGCCAGCCAGGCAAGCAGCAGGCTTGGGCTGTTCTGGGCCTCCTGAGTTCAGGTAAAGTGAGTTTGCATTTCAGTCTCTGTTTGATCATTTTCTGTTTGTGGATTGTGCAAATGTAATTGATATCTTAAGCTTGAATGTATGCTTTTTTGGCCTCATTTTAGCACCTCGTTGGTATGTAAGTTCTGTATGTGTACCAGGGTTAAGTGAAAATGTGCATTATGGGAACTGCTGTACTGAGAAGTATGGATGGACTGGAGGGCGTAAAGTGAAACCAAGCATATGGTAGCTCCGTAGCTCCTGCATGCATGTGCCATTTTAACAGGGGGTTTAATATCCTCATGCCTTCTGTCCTTGGCCTCACCTCAGATGAACGTGTGAAGTTTGAGAACGTCACGGTCTGAGCTGTGTTAAGTGGGGTGTAATGTGTGGCAAGGCTATTAGCCTTCATCGGTGACCTCTGCCTGACTAAGTGCAGGTTTTCAATCAATGACCTGACCTTGGAGCCTTTCTCCTCTGGCCCACTGGCACAGATCTGCTGCTCCATGCTGCCTGGTGAAGAGTTTTTTGTATGATCTGCCGCTGCGCTGAAATCCGATGGTACTGTCTGCTGTAGCATACACTATTTTAAACCCAACCAAATCGTCACCTTCCTGGTTCAGCCCCTGCTTGCTGCTGTTAGGTTTTATACATTTCCTGATGGAAGTTTTTTTTTTGCCAAAACTTTACCCTTAAACCTGGTTTCATCTCTTAGGTTGGGAGGGGTAGCAAAATAATTGGGAAGCTCACCTTTGACCATTGTTTTGACTGAATGCAGTGGATTTAGTTATCCTTTCCCCAAGATCTCATGACAGTTCATCAGTATAGTCTGTCAGCACAGGGTTTAAAAAAGCCTGACTTCACTGCGTTGTATCTCAGAAAAAAACTCTTAAATGAAAAGCTGTTGACTTGACTGCCACAAGGCAGCCTTTTTAAGAATCATTTTTATGAAATTGCTCTAGAACATTCTGTGACCTTTACCAAAGTTCTTTGTTTATAATGACGTGACAATAGAGACGTTCCTGCAGTCTTTTCCGGTGTTCTGTTCTGCATGTGTGAGTCATTTCTCAGCAAGCTGTTTAGCTCAGTTTTACCTTAGATTCTAACTTAGCATTCATCGATTAAAGGGTAAAGTGAAGAAGCAGCGGCCTGGAGATACTGCATTTGCTGGCCCTTTAATGTTGTCCCTCTGTATGAATACATACCTGTGACTCACAGCTTGTACATACATCTCGCTTTCGATTTGTGATGTTCAGGGCACAGGGGCAAATGTAAGCAGTGTTTCCTGTTGAGATTATCATTTTAAAGCGAGAGCAGCACTGCACATTTAGAAAGATTCAGTGTTTATGTACGAGAGGAGACCAAAGCAGACACAAGGTGCTCGTCAGACAATGAGTGCCAGAACAAGGAGAACAATCTCTTCATCTGTCTAAAAATGTTATCATGGAGAAAAGGGGCTTCCTTATCTGGAGGTCAAGGCACTCTCATTGATTAGAATGAGGAGTTATGGTTAAAGCTGCCTTTGTTATCATTGAATAAAACTGCTTTTGTTATCATTGAATATGGACACATAAAGACAAGATGCAGGGGTTCTGACTGTAGTGCATTTCAGCAAAAGCCTTGCCTCTGCATGCAGTTCATTCAGAAGGGCACTGGTGTCATTGATCTGATTAGAGGTGTGCAGGTTCAGGATAATACCGTGTGGGTCCTGCATGAAGTGGGTGTACTCCGTGCTTCCACTCAGACGGGGGCTTGGGTATTGGCGGTCAGGATCTGAGCGGACGATTCGTGGTCACGTGCACGGCGCCTCCCCCTCAGCCCGGTTTACCCGACCCCCCACTTAGCTGATTGCACCGCTGCGTCAGCAGGAACAAAAGGGGGAAGTGGCGAAACGCGACGGACACTTAGCGGGCCTGGCGGAAACAATCAGCGCCTAATGCGCAGCTCCAGATGGTGACAGATTTATGACGGCACTGACCGGCAAAAACAGGATCGAGGGGAGTACCCCCCGCCTCGCCTCTCCAGAATATTCCGCCTCCTCCTCTGCGACCTTGATCGCGTCGGTGCGCCTCGGTCCCTGCATGGGGATCCGAAAGCGGAGGGCCGGGCATCGCCCCTGAGCGTGATCCCGAAAGTGACGCGTTGAAAGGGGAGATGCTGAGTGGCTTTATTTCTGCTAAAGGTGAGCTGCTCGGCAGATCGTGTTCGCTCCTCTGAGGAGAATCGAGAGCTCCGGGACCGCTCCTTGCTGTGTTTCACACTTATCTTATGGACAGGGAGGGGAAGGTTTTGCTGAGTCTGGGCTCTGGAGGGCTGAGATGGTTCGGTTACCCTTGTGAGAAGCACCAAGGACAAATAAACACAAGATCCTGCAGAAGGGAAGATGCTGTGCAACCTGAGCGCACTCAGTAGCGTAACCGCACACCAGCCGACGGTGTGAATTTCAGCCAGCGGCAAAATCTCTCTGCACAGTGACAGTGTCTTGCGTAGGTGGTCTACACCTCTCACTGTCCCTCTAACAGTGTTGTTTTTTTCCCCTCCTGGGTGAGCTCAGATTCATAGGGTTGCTGTGGCTGAGCATGAGCTAAATACCGTGATCACAATGCTAAAGGAGTCGCATAAGGAGCATCTCCTCTGTACTTCCTGTAAAAACACACCTGAGCCATTAAAGATCTGCCCATACAGCAGGCCCCAGTGTGCATTGTGTCGTATTGAATTACATCTGCTGAAGTGATCGTGACTCCTGACGTGCAGCAGGTGAAGATGACTTCAGATTGCTGTTGAACACCACAGCTGCTCTCACTTAGACTCCTCGTTTGGGTTCTGCGATGGGAGAATGCATTGATCACGATTGTCAGAGTATTGATCACACTTGTGGGAATTTTCGCCTGGATCGTTGAAATGTCACCAGATTACTATTGATGATAGCAGGAAGCACAGGTTGTCATTGCGGAGTGAACAGTACACAGGGCACTGGAAGGTCATATGCTCAGATCTAGTGTGGGTTCAGTGCTAGTTCTAACCCCCCATTTATAAAGGCAACTTTATAAATGGGTTTATAGGATGTGCTCTGAATGAGGGCATTGATTTTATGTGTTAATCATGCAGGAGAATGTAGTGTGCTCAGACAGGGCTGGAGTACAGCCTGACCAGCTCAGGAAATTCCTCCATGCTTCAGTTAGCATCAGACTAACCTGGCTGTTGTTTGTTTTATCGTGTGTATTTGAATTCTCCAGCACTATGAGGTCAGTATAAGCTAATTTTCCTCACTGTCCCATTATCCCATTGCAAAACCTCAGTCATTCCAATTGATAATGTAGTTACCACAAATTAAGCGCATAGATATGAAGACTGACAGTGATATTCATCTACTCCACTCTGGTCCTGTAGGGCAGCAGTGTCTGTAGGGCAACTCTACACTGGTGCTGGAGGTTTTGCAGTGTCTGCAGACTGCTATTCCAGGCAAGCATTTAACTTCATGATTGGGCTCATCAGTGTGTTGATTGAATAGATTTGGCCTCCCTGCTCAGATGTGAGAGTGCTGGCAGTTTAATGAGAGCTGGAAAACCTGCCGGATCACATTGTCCTGGGGCCAGAAGAGAGAAGCCCTGCTGGATGGGGTCTCCTAGGGCGAGGATGGAGAAGCCCCACTGGAGAAGCAGTGGTAGATCTGCAGTGTGCACACTGGGGGAGTGACATAGGCAGTACTCTGCAGTGCTCTAACAGCATCGCTTTGACACAGCAGTCTGCTGCTCCAGGGCCCTGCTTAAGCGTTCTTTTATCTCTGCTCAAACCCTGACTGATCAGTCGGTAGCAATCTCTTTGATGGAGAAGACATGGATGCAGCTCAGAGAAATGGTACAAATCTGCCACATTTTCAGTGAGGGATCCATTGATCATCGGGGTCACCGGGTTGTGTTTACCTTGCATTTATCTGTGCACAAGTATTTTCATGAATGCCTTTGTGTGCGTGTAGATGCACTTAATTACGCAGTTGCACTTCATGTTGTACATGACTGCTTTGCAAACACTGAGCTGTTTTGTCCTGCCAATAAAACATCATTGCATTGGATTAAGAGAGAGGGAGGAAGAGAGAGAGAGATGCATGCGGGGCAGAATTAGGATTAGTAATGGATATTGGCCTTACTAAACTTTCATTACTTTCATTACTAAAAATGAAAAAGGGCAATATAGCAATATTCACTCATACCTTTTAAAAAGCCCTGTGATGCCAAGAGCTAAGCAAAGAAGAGTCCTCTCTCTCACCCCTCTACTGACCATGAAAACAACTGGTCAACCAATAGCAAAACAAAAATGAATCTACATCAATTATTGGAACACACACACTCAATCACAAAGTAAACTGGTGCTTTTTGGCCCTAAAAAGACCATGGCAGATTATCTATCCACAGTGCCTGACAAAAAACTGAGAAGTACCTTGACAAAATACCGACTCAGGGAGCACAGCCTGGTCATTGAAAAAGGCAGACCAAAATACATGGCTAACTAAAGATGACCAGCTGTGCCCACACTGTCAATCCAAACAAACTGAGACAGGGCTGCATTTCATTTTAAAATGTGAAAAATATACAGAAATCTGACCGTTATTTTCCTACAATAATCAGGAAATGTTGCATACTGGCAGAGTATTACCTGCCACCATTTGAGGAACAGTGAGTGAACCAGCAATGAATCAACATTTATTCTTGCTGTTTGCCTGTTTTGTAACTACAAAAGCCAGCACATTTATGTGGTTCTACCTTAATGTGATTTGTTTTATTACCAAAATTAAAAATGTAAATAGCGGGCGTTTGTTGTTCTTCAGTATTGTATTATTGTCACTGGTTACATTTTTGTGTACTGCTTTGGCAATAGGAATATACATTTGTAATACCAATAAAGCACATTGAATTGAACTGAGAGAGAGAGAGAGTGCAAGAAAGAGAAATGCTCTTCCTTTTATCTTGCTCAGAATAAAGCACACAAGAAAGGATTATTCCCCTATATGTTTATTTCATTTTCTCTCTTATTTTGGTTTCTTAACTCTGGCTTCTTTTCCTTATTATAATATTTACATTAATATGTAAATTATTGTGAGCATTACTGTTATCATTTGAAGCCCTGCATTGGCATTATTGCATGCTATAAGACATGTCAATAAAGCTCAGCGTATGAATATGAATTTGAGAGAGAATGGAGAGCTGAGACAGCAGAGAGGAAGAAGTATGGAGAGAGCGGAAAATGGAGGGAGAGAAAGAGAGCAAGAAGGAGGGGGAGAGCATGCTCATTGCCTCTGTCCTGAGCTCACCCCTCCGCTTGTCCTCCCCCAACACCTCTGCGCCTCACCCCCCTCGCTGCCCCGAACGCTCCGTCTCGGCAGGTTCCGCTGATTAATTCCGCTGCGTTTAGCAGCAAAACAGGGCCTCGCCGTCAGTGAGTGACTACAGTACCTGACAAACCCCTCCAGCCCTCCATGTTTCTGAGCAGCACGTTGCTCTGAGGGCCCAGCGACGCGCTGCAAGCTCGGTGCCTGCCCACGGTACGCGGGCTCGGGGTATGACTCAGAGGTAGCGGCGGGGGATATCTGCTCTCTGTGCCCCCGTGTCGATCCACTCATAATCGCCGCGCCGCGGCAACGTGGAGCCGAACGCCGACGGGACTCCCCTCCAGGCAGGCTGAGCGGGCGGCACAAAGAAAATAACCGCACATGTGGGTAGCGCTTCAGTCAGAGATGTCTGCCTCCAAGGGGAACTTTACAAGCCAGAAAGTGTACATCCACCATACTGCAACAGAGGTCTTTCATGTTGCATTGTGCTTTATGCAGTTATTCCTTATGGCTTTGAGCATGGTTCAGAACGGCTTGTTAAAATACCAAATGAATGTGGTAGAGTAGAACATCTGCCTTTAACCATAGCTGTGATTGGGTTTTTTCTCCTGCTGTGCTGCTGTCACAAGACAGCACAAAAGTATCAGAAACATTATTCTGCTTTCTGCCATCCACTCTGACTGCTGGAATTAAACCCCTTTGTTGTAAGAGGGTTATGTGTTACATTGTTCTGCCAACTGGTATCACCATGTCTTTGCTGCTTACTGAACTCATATTTAGCTCTGTGTGTCCCCTCTGTGCTTCTGTGTCTAGAAGGTTCCAGTTCGTGATTGGAAGTTCCTGCTTTGTTGAGACTGTGTCTTTGTCCATGAAATGTCATGAAAATCCAGTAAAAGAGAGCACATTGGAACAGTCTGAGCTTTGGCAGTTGCGGAGCCAAATTTTTCAAGGTTTAAGGAAACCAACGTCAATATATGTCAATAAATCACATTTGCGCTGAGTCAGTGATAGTCTGTTCTCCCACCTCATTTTGAATTCATATTCAGTTCTCCAGATTACATAGATTGTAGGCAAATGACACTCCTTTCATTTTCAGTCACTCATTTTTTGAGAAATGACAAACAAACAGAAAAAGCAATGGGTTGTTTTAAAGGAAAAACACACACACCCTTTGCAAAGTACCAGGTCCATTGGCAGGAAATACAGCAGAGAACAGCTTTATTCCTTGAGATTTTTCACACAACAACTTGCTGTCTTATTTGTCTTTTTGAATTTCAAAGAGTCAGAGATGTTTTTGACAGGTAGCCTCTCTTAACTGTTATCTCAAACGAGAAACTTTTGCAGTTTCTAGTGGGACAGAGATTATTGTGGTGAAATGGTGGTGTTGTTTTTCTGCTGGGTGTGGGAATGTAGCAGCCGCTGTAAGACAGGCTCTTGAATCTGAGAGGTGCTGTGCTAATGATGGATTGGAAGGACACTCGCTGGAGTAGATAGCAAATGAATGGCTGCCATAAACCGTCTGTGGGAGGACAAACTTAACTGTGCAAACAGAGGAGTGGAGGGATGCAGTCAGGAGAAGTCCATTTCTATCCCTCCTGCCCCACCCCTCTCTCTCCCCCACTCCTGCCCCTCCCCTCTCCTCCCCCCTCCTCTCTCCCACCCCCTTCTCTCTCTCTCTCTCCTTCCCTTTGCATTATCATGGGTTATTTTTCATACCACCAGTTGTAATATTCCCAGGACTCCAGGGGACTTTTTTTTTTTTTTAACCTTTCATTGTTTTGGTTTTATTGTTTTTCTGTGGTATGGTGCTTCCTCTCCCAATGCAAATAGCATGTTCCTCTTTTGTGGATTTGACATAGGCTTAAGTGAGCAGCATTTGAACAGGAAATGACAGCTGTGGTTGAAGCATTATTCAGGAATACTGCTAATACTTCCAAGTTAGATTTCCCTCTCTATCTGGAAACATGGTGAGTGAACCAGGATCAAACTGCTGGCTCTTGCTGCGGGGACTTTGATTGGACACGCATAATCTCCATACCCCAGTGGACAAAGATGCAGGATGTGGATGCATGCAGGGGGATTTGGGAGACGATAGAGGTTGGTAGTAGCACAATCTGAGTGGTAAGTTCAGTAGTCTGAATATCAGAGAACTGCTGTCGACTGTATTGTGTTGTGGACCAAAGCAACAAGAAAACACCTTCTCTGCTCTTGATTTAATATACATTTCACTTATTTTATCCTTAATTTTGCTATGCATATGTACTGTTGCAGGGATAGGCAGCCCTGGTACTGGAATGCTGGAGGCGTTTGTGGTTATCGTTCCACCCAAGATCCGAATCACATTTACCCTTCTAAATGAACGCAGGTGATTGTTTGCTAAAGGTGCTCAGCATTTCACCGGTCACCTGCAGAAGATAAGTCCTTAGATGGAACAAAAGCCAGTCACATCTTTGGCCCTCTTGGACTAGGCTTGCCTACGACTGTGCTGTTGTATGTGTCTGCCCTGTGCTTGAATGAGGCAAGTAGTGGTATTAGGGTATGTATCATATGTGTTATTCCCTAGCCTTTCCTTGACCTAACGAGCTTATCGACCCCTTCAGTAAACAGTAGTGTTTAATGAAAATGGCTTTGTTTTACTGTACAGTGATTTATACAGGCCTGTTCAGTGCTGCGAAATGCTGTGGTGTCTAGAGGTTAACTAGCAGAGAGGATTACATTTCTCTGGATTGATTAGCTGTCTTTAAAATGCAATAGCAGCTATGATCTTAATCCCATGTGTACTTTAGCCGCAAGACTTTCTGATGAATCACTTTTAAAGAGTCCTGTTCCCCCCCCCCCCCCCCAAACGGAAATTGGTATCTGGATCGAAAAGAATGGCTGTGTAAATGAGAAAACAGTGCTGAAATGCAAATATTTATGGAGACAGTGAGGTGATCAGGTATGTACATGCAGGACCGTCATGGCTGGAGATGACATGTAGGAAGCCAGTGCATCCTGCTATGAAAACAACATTCAACCAAATCATTAAAAAGGTAATGGGAACATTCTCTACGAGGTATGCAATTATTGTCATAAAAGGGTCCATTAGGGAATGAAGCCTTAGACTGTGAGGTCAAAGGTACATGTGTAACCACGCATAGTTACTCCTGTGATACCAGGTGTGGCAGATGCAAGTGAAGGTGAAGCTTTCTGTTTTAGTTTAATTTTCAACAGGCCTTCCCTCGCTAGCTCTCTCAAGCACACGTGGACACAAAGAGCTGGTGCATTGAAATGTCTCCATTCTTATTTGTAGATCTTGTTTAAAGTGGAGACGGTGACTTTCCACTGACAGAGCAGAGCCTCACCATGCAGTTTCCACTCATTCCTGCACACTGCGAGAGGTGATAAAATCGAGCTGTTTCTACGTCAGCATTGTGAAAGGTCGGGCGCGGAGCAGCGGAGGAATGTTCCCCTCTCATTTACTTTAGGGCGGTGCAGCATCCCCCACTCACCATTACTTATCCCAACCTACTTCTGCTCAGCACGGTCTGGTCAGAGAGGATTCTGGGTAGATGGCTGTACCAACGTGTGCTCTTCTGTGGTGACGGTCAGGTGAGACTGAGGTAGCTTGGCTGGAAGTGAGTTCTGGATCCTGCCTAAAGGAGGTGTTGCTGGAATGAGTTCAGTGGAAATAAAGGTTCAGCGGTTTATGAATGATTTCATCATGTTACACGGATGGTGTATCTTTTAAGGGAGCGCCAAGAAAGTTGCAAAATGATCATAGATGTGCAGAATGTTAGAACTGAGCCAACTTACCTCTTTTTTTTTGTATTTGTTTAATGGCTGATTCTGATATGTGTGTGGGGCTTCTAACAGACTGTCAGCACCAAATCAGGTAGAAATGTAAGTTACTCCCAGGTCATCCAATCAGGTAGCTGTTCCACAGCCCCTCCCCAAAAAAGTGCAAGCACCAAACCCTACCCCCAACCCCAACTCCAACCCCCAAGCTTTTAGCAGAGGGGTGCTAGGGGTGATGTCCTTTGTGTGTGTATGAAAGTATCTCCTATTGGGTGGGAGATTGGAAGGTTTTGGGGGTCAGGGGTTAGTGGGGGACGAGTGATCCTGTTCCTCTAAAGGATCTCTTTCACAAACCCCCATCCGTCCTGCATCAGTCACTGTGCTGTCACTGAATGGGTCATGGCTGATGTCACGAGCACCAGTGCTGATGAAAGTGGCCATTATTCTCGAAAGGGCTTGTGTTTCTGTGGCCATGGGGCATCACGTGCATAATGGGTAAAAATAGGAGTTCCCTCAATGACTCCCTCACTCTCTCTCTCTCTCTCTGTCTCAATGTACTGTTTATCTTATCTCTCTCTTCTTCTGCTTTCTAGATATCTATCTCTCTTTCTGTTTCCAAATAGAATTTCAGAGTCTCCATAAAGAGGATTGTGTGGAGACAGTTGTTTACCAAACTTGGGTTATTCGCTTTGAGCCAGCCATGGTGTCTTGAATTGGTATTGACTATAGTCCTTAGTTAGTAATCGAAGCCCTGTAGACTGTGTGAGATGCATACAAATATTTGGATTACATTTGAACTGATGATCTGCTTCATCTTCTCTAATAAGATGCAAGCTAGGCAAGCTAATAAGTTAATAGACATTGATTTGAATGTTAAATTCCTTTTACCACAACCTCTGTTACATGTGTTGGTGTATGCTAAATCACTGAAAACTAGGTTAGAACTCCCATTTTTTCCCTGAAATGCTGAGTGGAGAAACTTTGAAAATCAGAGGTGGTATTGGAAAGACGCATGTGTATAAAGGAAGTTGTTAATATGGTTTCTGTCATGAACTGGTTCATGTCTCTGTGGTGCAGGACTTGTGTGCTGGTCCAAGGCCTCTTCCAATGCACACAGCACTGCCTTGGACCGTGTGGTCTGCTGCATTGGTCAAAGCTCACCAATTCATTTGTAGTTTGGGTTGTGCTGCCAACGTGTGTGTGTGTGTGTGTGTGTGTGTTTGTTTGTTCTTTCAGTTGTATGTGGCTATGTGCATTTGTGTATTTGTGTGTTCAGAAATGGGTAAAAGATTTGTCTTCCCCAGCCTGCGGCTATATAAGGGCCTTAAGCGCAGCCCCCCGTGGCAGCGGATGAGAGCAGCGAGCTGGACGCCGTTTAACAGTGTTAGCTGCAGCCTGCCAGCACGGTGCCTGCCTGGCACGCAGAGTTACACTGACGCCTCGGGCAGGAGCGGTGCCCTGATATCACCCTCAGATGTAATGTATCCTGATTTAGCGTGAAATGCGTGTTCCCAGGAATACCCGGTTGAGTCATATCGGGCCTCCTCTGTCGTAGACGATGCATGAAAAAACTGCCTTTGATGACTTCAAAAAGACCGACTTCGGTGAGGGTACAGGAGACTCAGTCGACTCGCGACGGGACCCTTCGAACGCGCCCAGGTGGACCTGCAGTTGCTGTGGGGATTACAGCTGTCGGATAGTGTCCCCCTTTTCTCCCTAGTAATGACAATGTGATGCTCCACCTGGGAGGGACCCGGCATTGGCTGTCAGCAGTTATCACTGAGCAGTTGGATCATTCTGGAAAGTGACCCAGATCCTGACGTGAAGCTGCCATATCATCCTAAAGTTGTCACAAGCGTTCCCTTTTGGCATCCACAGTGCGCCACTGAGGCCAAACTCCAAATTTGTCAGTTACCTCATTGTTTTTTTATCTTCCGACAATAGAACATAGCAGTTAGAGTAAGTACATAGCTTTAGAATACAACATGATTGCTACCTAAAAATTTTCAACTGTTCACCAGTATTCAAGTATTTAGTTTTTTTTTTTTTTTAATTTCACATTGAGGGTTGTGTGGGAACTACAGTTTTTTGGGATAGCCAAGTGTAGTTGTTGATTTGTTTCATGATGTGTTGCATTTAATTTTAACCCTATTCTTACTGCAGATCTTAGCTGGGTTTTATCAGACCATTTTTGGATAGGGGAGGAATTGCATCTCACCCGCCTCAGGGTACTTCTTGTAGGAATACGGCAACAAAGGAGTGAAGCTGTTTGTGTGTCTCTGTGTATGTTTCAGTTTGTGTGTTCGTGTTGGTCCGGGTGCATCTGTCTGTATGCCTGTATCTCTGTTTTTTCTGTGCGTGTGCGTGTATCTGTGTGTCTGTCAGTGATTTGTGTTGTGCATTCAGCAGTCTCTAAGCTCATTACGGTAATCAGGTTAAAGGAGAGAGGGTCTTAGAGGATCCATATCCTCAGGCTCTGCTCCATCTCTCAATCTCCGTCCTCGACAGGCGTCCACTCTGAGGCCTCATCAGATTACCGGCTTCCACACGGCTCGGCACGCTGGACTCCTGCGGCCAGCCCTCCCGAACCGCCGAAGCCGAGCCGACTCCGCCCTGCATTCTCGGCAGCACGGTGGCATTTACCCACAGCCACGCAGTCATCACGGCTCGCTCCTAATTAATGCACTCATTAACGTCAGGCCTCCTGGAGCGAAGCGTTTTTTGCCTGGAGTGTCTTTTGTTTGCGAGTTCTCCTTATTGAAGCGAGTGACACGTGGCAAACTTGAAATATCAGGGGTGTATGAACGCAGACGGTTGTGCTCCCCCCCATAGACAGGTCTCTGAGGGGAAACGTTCCAGTTTGTGTTCTAAAAACGGCAGCGTTGAGGACAGAGGCAGACTGCAGTTTTGCACAGGGCAGGTTCTGGATCGCTGTTCCGCTTACTGGTTACCTGGGTTTCGTTTCCTCACAAATTATTCAGCGAAGATGTTTCCAGGCGCGAGCTGAAGGTTGTGTTGTAATTAGGTCATCCAAAAGAGCGTAGGGTGCTTTGTATGTTCAGGCCGCTGGTTTTGTATGCGGTTAGGACACTATCTCTGCTGTTCTTACGCCATTGGAATACAGCTATTCGCTTTATTTAGGCTAAAGTGGAGGTGTGAACTGAGTGTTATTCAATAAAGCTGTGAAGTGAAACTCAATGGGTGGATTTGGAGAAATGTCACGCTCTGTTAGTGAGTGGTTCTGGGCAAGAGAAGAGAAAAGTTGATTACATTTTCATACACGGCGGGTTGCCAGATGTTTGCCATTTTTATCCACGGCAGGTTGCCAGATGTTTGTCATTTTTATCCCAGTCTATTTTTGTAGTGGTCTTTCTCATGGCAAAGAATTGATTTGGTCCGGCTCTAACATCATCAAGACATCTGCGAAACTGCGCCAAGACATTTATGTCTAGGGTGTGCATGTTATGTTTTACTAGAAGTATCAAATAAGTACCATAAGTAAATGTATGAATAATAGCTATGGCAAGAATAGCTATTTTTGGACATGTTTATCATTGTACAAGTATGTGCAGGGAGGGAAAATTTACCATGTGTTCCATACTGCTCATTGTTCACACATCTCTTTTCCATCATGTGCTGGCAGTGGCTGATTTGAGCCTTTGCTATGGAGAGGCCATAGCATTGGTTCATACGAGCCAGTAATCGACACAGCATAGTAGCTCCAGCAGTTCACGAAGCCTCAATCTCCCATCACTAGCTGTCAAGTGTTGACAGTAAAGACTGCTTGGCCAAAGGAGTGGTCTGCAGTGTCATGTTATTTGTCTCATACAGTCCCTTTCTGTTCTTAACATGCTGTCTGTTTCCTGTTTCTTTCCAGCTGTAAATACCTGCAGAAATCCTCGGCAGCCTTACCCCCAGCAATAAGGTAAGGCTGAGGTTTCTTTTGCCGTCTCATCATTGGAGGTGTCTAATTTCTGCTGTTACAGGCAACTACTTGGCTGTATGGTTTTATGCCAGTATATAAAAATAAAGCTCTGCAAGCTTCCTGCTTAATTGTCCCTCTGAAGCACTGGCTATTTATGTCAAGATGTCAGGGTTGGCATATCTTCTTCAGATGTTTCAGCTTTCAGACCTTTCAGTTAACAAGCCTGCGGTCCACAGTGATTGGAAGCGCATAGCTGGTGACAGGTGACTTTATCCAGAGGGTTCGTAATGAAATATTCAGGGCCCTTTGTCATGCTTAATGCAGTCCTGATTCCCTAAACGGCGTTACTGTAGTGCAGGTGGAAAAAAGAATGGCCCTCAAGTTTCAGCTCTGAGCTGACAGGGGGACCTAGCGTGCAGAGTCGCCCGCGCCGCTGTTGCCCTGGGAGACTCACGGAAATGGAGCGTGAAATATGGAGCCAGGAAAAGTCTTAACCCAGCAGGACTGAATCCTCTACACACTCCTAATCCTCCTGGTGTTGGCTCAGTCTACCGTACAGACAGGTGACGCCAAGGCCACTCCCACTTTCTGTGGGACTGTGACTCCGCCCCTCTCTCTGGGGTGCAGGGGAGAGACACTACCTCTAATGGGTGGGACTTCCTGTTGGGTGTGATGACATTAGTAATGGGACTGGCACATGACAGTGTGAGGGCAGTTGGTGTCAGCTCTGGAAGTGGGGTTGCCCTGAGCTGTTCTGCAATATGATTGGGGTATGCTCATCTGGGTGGTGGGGGGGCAATAAAGCAAGCGCTGTGATTGGAGCTTCACTTTGCAGCTGCTTCTAGTTCCGGCGCTCATTTGGTGAGCTGTTATCTGGGTGCCTCCCAGTTTGATATAATTTTTTTTTTGGTACGCCTCCTGTGGATTGTTTAAGTGTTTACTGAAATTGAACATGAAGGTTCTGTTGGATCTCATTAGCCCAGTTCAGACTGTAGTGAAAAACCTCAACTTGAACTTCTGAACATACCATAATAGGACAGGCAGAGAGAGGGCTGCAGATGGAATGGTAACAGCAGGAGCCCATGAACGTAACACACGTGTCTTTCATGCAATTATAGAACAACAGGAGCCCATGAACATAATGCTTGTGACTGTCACATAATTGAAGAGCCGTTGTTTTATATACTGTTTACAAACTGAAGCTGTTGAAGTGCTGAAGCTGTCTGTGTGAGGGAACACGCAGCCGTCCAGGTCGTTAGCGCTGCGGTGGGTGGTCAGGAGGGTGGAGACCGGGTGGGCGGTAATGGCTGTCAGCTGTCAGCAAGCAACAGGCCCTGGTGCAATCGCGGGGATCTCCATCGTGCTCTGCGGGGACGGCGCATTGAACCCCAGAATGGGGTCACTCTGTGTGGGTCCATGCTCCTTCTACTTCCTGATCTGGGTCCAGTCTCCTGCTCCTCTCTGGTGTAGATCTGGCTTATCAGGACCACCTCTGTCTCACAGCATATCATGCTATGCCATGCTCTGCCCCGCCCCGCCCCACCTCTCAAAGCCTGGATTCGAAGCTCCAGTAGGAGCAGCACAGGGTGGAGGCAGTGTTTGTGAGGAAGGAAGCGATGGGCAATGGAGGCTTTGGAGAAAGATTGCTCCCTGCTTGGATCAGCAGATCTGCCTTACTCTCAGAAGGAGCATTAAAACAGCTTGACATCTGGCTCCTTATTTGAAGCTGTGTATGACATCATGTTGTGATGGATTACATGTTAGTGTTTCTGAGTTTTTGCTGTTACTGTTTGTGGGGGAAGAAGAGTTATTTATATGTTTCATTTGCTTTATTCATTTTGGAAAAGAAAGACTTTCAGCTGTACAAGATGCCGTGAGTCTGTGGGTGCAGTGAATTTGTGTGTGTGTGTGTGTGTGTGGGTGTGTGTGTGGGTGTGTGTGTGTGTAGCATTTGCCATCCCATAATGGACCTCTAGTGCCATTCATGTTCAGCAGGGCTTGGTGAAATGAATCATTTGTTCTGAGTAAAAGCCCTTGTTTACACATTTCTTGCCAATTTAAGTTTGGCTACACAACTGTGTTTGGAAAACGGATTCACATGAAACATCATAATTGTACATTTAGAAATATTTTGTTTGTTGCTTTGTAAACTGGTCATTGTCTCCCTTGATTGGAGTTCCGCTGTAAAACACTTGTTGAGCCTCTTGAACTCCTACTGCACTGGGATGGGAATGTCAGAGTCAACCTATTCACCTTTTATTGAACTGTAGATTTCTAAATCTAATGCTAACCCGCATGCTTATCCTTCAGTCTGCCTGTTCATCTAGTTATGAAGGTATGCTGCCTGTGTTTTCTGTTTCTAACTATAAAACTATGTACATTTCCTGTACTGTATGTCTGTCCTGCCTGTAGATCAGTTTGCGTTTCCTCTACCTGTATGTCTCTCCTGTGTGTAGATAAGTGTATGTTTCCTGTACGTGTATTTCTATCCTACCAGTAGATTTGTGCGTCTTTCCCGTACCTATATGTCTATCTTACCTGTAGATCTGTCTGTGTTTCTTGTACATGTATGTTTGTCTTAACTGTAGGGCTATGTGTGCCTGCTGTGCATTTTCTTTTGGGGTGTGAGCCTGTTATGTGTCACATGTCATGACGTTGTCTCATGTTGTGTGCAAGCTCCCATATGGTATGTTGTATGGTAAAGGTATGTTGTATGGTACCACTTTTAATGTGTGCCAGGATGTCTTGTTTTGATACTCTGCAAAGTTCCTTCCAGATAATAAGGTCCATCTGTATGTGAGTGCTTAACTGCTGGCGCTCTCTTGTTTTGGACCGATTTGGGTGCTGATCTTTCAGCGTGTCAGATTTCATCTGGTTTGGAACAGTAATTTGTCCCTGGCAGTAATTATCTCTTACAGCCTTGGTGTGTCTGGGTGCCTCAGCTGGTTCTGTTGTAGCCAGGTCACAATGCAGGTTGCTACAGTAGGCCTGGGCCAAAGGGGTCAACTGAAGTATTGCTTTTTATCAGCATGTGTTGTTGTTTTTTGTGATGTTCTAACTGTAATATAAGGTCATTATCTACGACTTGTTGTGTGACCACCTTCGTAGATCTTTAGGAATGCTGGCATATTTTTACCACTGAGGTTACATAGGCTTGTGTTCTGAGGAACACCAGCCTTAATTGTGTAAGACTTCATGAGAATCATAACTTAATATCGTCATGTAATGTGATGCAGAAATAGTGTTAATAATAAGTAATGAATGAATGTGGAGAATGTTGAGTGAAGGCGTTGGGGGGTATTTTTCAGGGCTGGTCTGGAGATGCAGTATGATCACTAATGCCAGAAAGTATTTCAAAAGCATCTTTGGTATGATGGTCTCTTCTGGGGATTTGGTATGGTTGTAGAGACCACACCCAGTGTGATTTGGATGGTGTGTGTGTGAGTGTGAGTGTGAGTGTGAGTGAGTGATGGTTGGGGGAAGGGGCTAGTCCAGAAATTTGTTCAATGATAGAGCTGTCATGTACAGTATATGTGCTGAATCATCATGCGATCATGTAAACAGACATCAGACCGGCTCTGTGTTGAAATGAACATACCTAGACATACTTTCACATTGACATTTAAAGTACTGTCATACAGAGAGGAGTCCAATAATTATCCAGGGTGAAATCGCTGCATGTGCGTGTGTGTATGCGTATGTGTGAGCGTGCCTGTTGGAGGCTTTTGATCATTCCTTAGATTTGCTGGTATTTCCATGGATTCTTGCCATTAACCAGCACCTCTGACTGTGATCACATTCAAACCGCTGTTGTGATTCAAGCCCCAGGTTGATATTGCCCATCAGATGCAACTCCCCTCAGAGCCCCTCTCCCATCATGCTTGTCCTGTATAAAGTACTCCCTGGCTTTCTTTTCCTTATCTTTATCCTAATAAAACACACCCAAGTTCCGCTGAACTCCCAAGCATTGGAAACAGATGTTGAGTTTAATAACCACAGCAAGGGAAAATCTGAATCATGACTCTCTCTGTACGCGACTGTTGTAATACTGTAAGGTTTATCGGTCGAGTGGTTTTCAGTCACTATTAAAAATCCATTGCAACTCATTACAGAATTGCAAGGACTTAAGTAATTAAATGTGGTTCTTAATGAAGGCCATAGTGGGCTGCTCATACTTATTTCCATTCCAGCGTATTGTTTCTTGGTCTTTATTCACCATCATGTTGAGCAGGCCCCATTGTGGGGTGTCTCAGTTCTTAACGGTACTGCCAGGAGAGGCACCTGCTGGTGAACTGGGTGGGTGTGCTCTTAACTGCTTTTAGGACAACCCGAGAGCGAAAGAGGCGTGGGCGCGCTCGGTGCGTTTCGGTTGTCTGGCTTTTGTCTTGATGTCTAATCAATGAAATGGCCACTGCGCACAAACCACACATTGATCCACTCACCGAACATTTATCCATGTTATTTGTGGTGCATTTACGTGATCAGAGAGTAACCATTTGGGAAAAGCAGTATTTGTAGACAAGGGTTTGTGTTTCTTATTTCTCCATCAGCTGGAGGAACAGCGTCAGGTTCTTTACTTTCACACATTGGATTGGTATTCTTACTTATGTATGTACTGTACTAGTATATAGAATGAAACATCAAAATTTTGACCCGTGTTCACTTTTAAGTAGCTCTCGGCTAATATTAATATCCACGAAATAAATGGCCAATTTGGTGTTGGGCTTCTAATGGTAATCTTAATTGATCTATTTACTTCTTTTCATCTTAAACTGACATTTGGTCTGGATTTTGAATGTGTTTTCATGCAGCACGGGGGAACCTATCTGTTGTGGTCAGTGTGATGATTACTCTGCTGGAGCTGGCAGGTTTTCTCCAGACGCTGTTTTAAGCGATCTGGCCTTGCCTGTCTCTGGGTCTTTATTACAGGCCTGGGGAGGCATGCCAGACCTGCTCCAGTCATTGCGATTGGAGGAAGAGTAAATGATGTGCAGATATTTAATCCACCGTGTGGCCCTTCTCTGTCCACCGTCCCCTCACCCTGGGTGAACCCCGAGACCTTGGCCGTGGAAATGGGCGACAAAGCAGACAGAGGCAGCAGGCACAGGCCGCTGTCGGCTGGCCCTAGCTTTAAGACTTTGTTTTTCTTGATGTTTTTTTTTCTCTCTTGTAGGGGGTCACTAAAAGTGCAGCCTCGTTTCTGATGGATTCCCTGGTGGCACGCCTTCGACACAGGTGCAGCAGCACAGCTCCTCAGAAGAGGCTTGGTGCTTTTCGAAACTGCAGAGGAACCTCTATCTCATATTCACCAAATAATCCCCTGTTATGTTATCCAGACCACTTCCTGTTCTTCCTGTCCAAAAAAAACTTCTGAATATCTGGGTTAAAATATCAAAATCCTGACAACATCTACAGTGACCTCGTAGCAGTATTCATGGTGGGGGGTTAAGTGTTTGTCAGTGATAAGTCTGTTCTGTATTTACATTGGGTTTTATGGAGCTATCACAGTGTCTATGCTGTGGCCTTGGATGTAATGCTCCCAAAGTGCCTTTCAGTTAAAGGGTAAAAGCGGAGGAGGGATCCAATGGCACAGACTGCCTTAGCCTGGTTCTGTCGCCAGGCTGGCTCCAGACCTCTCAGGGAAGGTTTTTATTGGCCAGCTGTGTGTGAACAGGGCCATCGGCCAGCGGCACTACATGGAGCACAAGTGGGAAAGCGCTGTGGGTGCAGAGATCAGTGTCGCCTGATCTATGGGACGCCCTGGTGAGGGAGTGATTTAAGCCCTCCTGGGTTGTGGTGGGCAGTGCAGTTGTTTGATGCAGCCGTTGCGCACCACGGTCTGTATTGTTTCTTGGTCTTTATTTACCATCACGTTGAGCAGGTCCCATGTCTCAGTTCTTAACGGTACTGCCGAGAGAGGCACCTGCTGGTGAATCGGGTGGGGGGTGCTCTTTTACATTACAGGAAGCGTGGGCACGCTTGGTATGTTTCAGTTTTCTGGCTTTTGTCGGGATGTTTAATCAGCGAAATGGCCCCTGCACACAACCCACACCTTGACCCGCTCACCGAACATTTATCCACACGATTTGTGGTGTATTTACTTGATCAGAGAGTGACCATTTGGGTGCGGAGATGACTGTCACCTGATATGTGGGACATCCTGGTGAAGGAGTGATTAAGGCCTCCCGGGTTGTGGTGGGCAGTGCAGTTGTTTGATGCAGCCGTTGCGCACCACCTGATACTGTGCAGAGGCAACTCCTCCCCACCCCCCTGCCAGAAAAAGAAAACAACAAAGATTTTACTGTACACCACACGTTGCCGCTAACAACGCGCCTTTGTCCCCCCGTCCCCTGAACTGGCCGTTGTGGGCGAGGACAAGGGCCGGTTCTCTTCTTCCTCTGTTATTTTCGTGCAGACTGGAAGTGCCCCAGCACGTGAAGAGGGCTTCATTATGCGTCTCCTCATAGATGCCGCACGCTGTGGTCATGTGACTAGCCAAGGCCTCCCCTGAGTGCAGGATAGCCCTGCCTGTCGTTTCTCTTCCCATCGTTGGGGCATGGCAGTGGCAACATGTGTAAATCTCACCATCACACTAAGCCAAAGGCTCTACAAAGCATTAAGAGAACTGGTCTTTGCACTGGAGTTCTGCTTGTATTGTATACTATATAATTTATATATTGTTGTTGTTGTTATGTTTTTATATTATATGTCTGTGGTTCTGTGGCAGGAGAGTGTGTAGGAAAGAGGACACCCATCTTTACAGCTCTTGTGGTTGTACTTATATTTCTCTGAAGGGTCATTGGTATTTTCTGAGAGGAGGGTATTAACGTGTGTGTAATGCCCCTCTCTTAAACGGCTGCTGTGGTGAACCTGAGTCTGGGGGGTGTGACACGGACAGACCATCTGTTCCGGGGGGGTGACCCTGACGCCGCGTTTCAGACTGATTCAAGGGAGCCACGCGAACTGATAAACACGCCGGAGGCAACACCCACTCACTCAAGTCATTATGACTTATTTATGAGCTTATGCAATGCGCTGTTTGTGCTCCACGCGCTGGGAGTGTATGGGGAGGCGGGCCTGCTTGTGAGATCTTTTGTAATGTTTAGAAAGACAGGAGCCAGGGAGTCTGTTGCTCGGAAGGGGACTGGTTGTCTGCGACGAGACTCGGCTGCTTTGCGGCTTTGTTATGGAGCTGTTTACACGGTGAGAGTGAAGGAGCCTACAGAACATCAGAGAGTGAGAAGTAGTTGCTCAAGAGAGCTGAAGCACCTTCATTTTCATTTCAAACATCTTGTGAAGCTGGGAACAAGGAAAATAAGGCTTCTGACTGACTGGAGGAAGCAGCTGTAGAAATGGCGGTGTGCATCACTCACCAGCTCCCGCAGTAACAACCTTTCACCACTAGAGGGCAAGAAGGCCGATTAAAATATTCAGTCAGTGTGAACAGTGCCCATTCTGTTCTTGGGTTCAAACAAGTCAGGCTGTGGTGTACTTTTTTTTCTTGAACTGAGCTATGACTGGAATTCTGGGTAATCACTGTCGCATGAGATCAATAGGCCAGCGGGCAGTCAGGGGTGGTGCTTTCTTCCAAAGCTCAACCTGTGTTGTACAATGGTATGTGTATGCTTCCTAGGCAGACTCACTTGAAGGGGGGAAAAAAACAGCCACCGTGTTATAACTGCACCATTTCAAACATCTGCTTTTACTGTATGGAACGGAACCATGCATAAATGGTCCAGAACAAAATTGAAATGTTTCTCTTGCTGATTTTATTCAATTCCTCACGGGAAACATTTTTTTTTGTCTTCAGATACACCATATGTTTTTATCTCACTTGTTTTTAATCTCTCATGAAGGTTCAAGTTGGGTGAAAGCGGTAGAACGTTGCGTCCGCGACGCTTGTTTGTTCTGTGCGGAACAGAGCAGCGGGCTGACCTGAGGAGCGTAACTTCCCCCTCTGCGGCGCGCTATCCGAGGTGCGAGGGTCGCGCGGGCTGAGATGAGTCATAAACGCTCTGGAGAACCATTTACGGTGCCAGCAGGCGGCCAGACATCTAAAGCAGCCCCCTCCCTCCCCTCCCACAGAGCCGCGTGTAGCGCCGTCAGTGCGCCCGTGCCCACGGCTGGCGGCTCGTCTCAGGCAGGATTGGGGCGGAGGAGCTGTGAGAGTGTGTGACCTCATGGTGGTGTTTGCGCGTGGGCGTGGCTCGGAGAGAATGTGTCATTCAGGAAGAGGTGGCAGCTCGGACTTACCCCCCCCAGCCCGAGAGGCGCGGGGGAGGCCAGCTGTTTAAGAAAAGGGGGCGTGTGCTGTTCCCGACTGCAGTGCAGATCTTTAAAAGGCACCGCGGGTGGTCCTGTGAACCACTGAAATCCGGAGAAAGTGTCTGGTTGGACATGCAAATGTAAGCTCAGTGGTTGTGGCATATCCAACTTATTTTCATGGGCTTACTTTTGACATATTTAGGCCTATTGATGTATTTTCACAGAAAACTCAAAACCCATTTCAAGTTCCAATGAGATATGCATGTTAAATGGTAATAGGGAAAGTACAGGTTGTTTTTCAGAGCTGTAACTGTGTTCATGTGTTGTTTTTTCCTTTTCGTTCATGAGTGGGCTTTATATGATGAGGGGCCAGGTTTCTTAGTGAATTCAGTCTTAGGACAGTCTGTCCCAGCTGTTCACTTTGTGTTTTGCGGTTGGGGGCCAGTCAGAGGAAGGGACCTGAACTGCAAAGACTTCTTCTTCAGAGGTAACAGCCCCCCCACTGGGTCTGTGGGCCTGTGATTATTCAACAGACTCTGTCACCATGGAGATCAGCGGCCGTGTACAGTACACACTGAAGGTTATGATGACCGGCCATCACTCTAGGCTGACCGCTCCTGGGGGTGGAAACTCGGGTCAACTACGGTCAAACACCGGTCAAGCTTCACTTCTCTCATCGGTCTGGCATCTCTCTATAAAGCACTCCCACTGTGTTCTTCAGAGGCGGTGCTTTTTATCAGTTGTGTCAAGCTGAAAAATTTAGTTCGTGCATTAGCAAAAAATTTTTGCGTTTGATGAAGCCTGGAGAGTTCTCGCTTATGACGGCAGCCCCTTTAATGGAGACACAGGAAACCCAACAGCGTGGAGCCGAGGTCACTTTAAAGCAGACAGATGTTGATAAATGAGAGTGAATCAGAGCTCGTTTTTCTCTCGGCCTACTCACACGCACACACGTGTCCCGGCGAAAAGACGACCCTGAAGCTGAAACATACACGTCCGCTGAATGTACATTAAAGAGAGGAATGAGGCGACTGAAAGGGAACTCGGACCCAGGGTGGTGGGTGGGGGCTTTGTGTGTATGTGAATTCTTCCTGTTTGCCCTCTGGAGCTCCTGGGAGTGAAACCTGAGCCGTGTGTTTGTGCCTGAGCTCTCACACAGAGATGCTAATGCAGAGCAGTGTACTGAGCTCATGGTGCAGTACATATAGTTTCCTGTGCTCACAGTAGAGCACACTCTGTTTACCACACTCGCAGTTTGCCGCGCTCACAGTGTAGCAGTTTCACAGTGTGGCACTTCCACAGAGTAACAGTCACATTGTATTCCTGTGTGCTTGTGTATGTGTGTTTGTGCAGGGGAGGCGTGTTGCCTCCTTGAGTCTGCAAACCCAGACCCTTCATCTGATGATTCGCGCACACACGTGGAGGCTGTTCCACCTTGGGCCACACCCCCTCTCTCTGTGGTGGGCTTCTTGCAGCAGGAGAGGCATCTGCCGCAGCCTTGATGAAGTGCCGCAGAGGCTGGAGCTGTGAAACACGATGCCACAAAGCATATGCTCAACAGACGCGATATCGCTTCTTTTTTCGAAAGGTCCGCTTACCCGCCTCGATGGTTTCTCCAGTTACTGCCTCCAGGCTTTGAACTGAAACCCAGTGTGTTTGGTGTTCATTACGGCTTTCAGGTCAGTGACTGTGCACACAGCACTGCATGCAGTTTGAGTTTTAAAAAATTTCACTTGGAGAAATATTGGCACACTTTTCGCTGAGCAGCTGAGCAAAGTGCTTGGACTGGCTCTGCTAATTCCCATTAAACAGGGTTATTCCTGATGGCTCAGAGGAGCTGCGAGAAGCGATGCTTGAGGATGTTCTACTTTGCCGGGTATTTTTAGAGCGACCTGAACACTCGCTGCAGGGAGGAGAGTGTTTGTCCCCACCCAGAGGAAAGGACAGAATTCATCATTCTCCTCAGCTCCTGCAGCTTCACTTTCCACCGATAGGGGGTGCTCTTCAGCACACACTGTAAGGCACACCCTCCTGACAGACCCGTTACCTCATTAGCTATCACTTCTTCTAGGTAGCGGTCATTAGCGCAGGCTTCTCTAATGCATAATGTCTGTGTTATGACGCTAATGAAAGCTCAACTTACCCAAGTAATGAGTTTGCCATCGAGGTCTCCAGGCCTTAGCAACAGGGTGCAGCAAGTGAATGTTGTAAATTTATCATGAAGACCTGAAGGGGGTGATGAGAGGGAGGGACTTGCAGCTGATTGGTTGAGTTTTACAGGCTCTGTTGTGTGTTGCAGGTGCTGGAGATTCAATAGGCTGTTGTCATGCATGGATTCCCTTTTCATTACTCCCCCAGCCATAGGCAATATTTATTCAGCCTTCTCAGTGTCGCTGGTGTGGAGTCTGGAGAAGCCAAACTTTGTGTGTGTGTGTGTGAGAGACAGTTTGCGCGTGCATATGTGTATTTGCTTGTGTGTATGTGAGCACAAGAGTTTGTGCCCATGTGTGTTCTTGTATGTACTGTATGTGTATATGAGATTGGAGCAGGCCCTTCTTATCCTCCTGGCTGTTCTGTATTGATGATTTTTGCCACTACTCTAAGTGTCCACAGTAGAGTGGTGTGGTCGGTGGCATTGTGTGAGAGCTTCTCGGGGAGATACGGACCATTTGCCAGCTCTATTAGTAACCCTAGGGGACCTGCCTGTCCCCTGTGCTTCTGCACTGTAGGCCGTGTCGGAGACCCGACACAAGGGCAGGTGTCATTGGCTCCAATCAATCACAAGACAGGAGGGTATGAGAGGAAGGGGCTTCGGTTATATTATATATTTTTTTATCTTACAACCCCAAACTTTGCTGTCCATCTCAGTCTTTGTGGCGGTAGATAACATGTGCAAACCAAAGAGAAACAGGTGAAGATAGGACAGTTCTGGTGAGCAGGTGGGTAGGGTCCTGAGCCCAGGTGTAAGAAAGCACAGCAACTCTTAATGACCAAAAGGACAGTTTACTTTGCCACAAAATTGTTTCTAGCTTGGCTTGTTTTCATATCAGATTTAGCTGGGGGAATTTAGTTGATGTTATGTGTCTGCCTCTTTACCGTTGTAGAAGCAATTGCTTTTATTTACGCGAAGTGGCTTCCAATTTTGTTCACATTTTGTTCGTGAATGTCTGTTGATATAGACCCAGTAAACCGAAATGTAAGTCCAAATGAAATATAATGAAGGATTAAAAGATGATTTATTTTGCAGTTCTTTAGCGGATGTTTCTTAGCTGATTTTACGTAATCATACTGAATGCAGAAGCCTTAGTGTGTGTCACAGTAGCGATGCTTTGATTTTGCACTGAATCTCTCCTTCCTCCTCTCGGCCAGGGTGTTGTATTCAATTTGTAGCAGCTCCATGGTATTCCTGGAAAATCCCAGCTGGGCTCTCATTCTCATTAATCTATTGAACCTCTTCTCTTCTCTCTCTCCCTCTCTCTCTCTCCCTTTTTGGGGAAAACGTCTGCGTATATTTCATTTCACGTTTCATGAAAGGTTGCAGAGAATGCGATATAAGTGACTGATTGCTGCATTTAAAAACCCTGGTACTGAACGTGGTATTTGCAGCTCCAGAATCGGCCTCATGGTGGGCTCGGAAGGAACAGGCCGTGACAGAGCGCGCTTGTGACAGTGTGCCTTTGTGACGGAAAAACACGGCGCGTTGCCTGGAGACGGCGGAGGAGCAGTGACTCTGAGCTGAGGATGAGGATGAAAGAGAAGTGTGAAAGGCTCAGACTGTGTGTCAGTGACGGGCGAAGTGTGTCATCTCGCTCGCCGTGGGAACCGTTCGCATGATGAGCTACTCAGACAACGGCGCAGGCATATGTCATCACCGCTCGTGTCCTTAACACACGCCGCATGCACATATGTCATAGCTTTTCATGTTTTTTTTTCCCACCACGCACACACATATCTCATAGTTCATCATATTCTCCGTGAACAGCCGGTCTTTCCCAGGGAATATGGCTTGAGAGACATACAGGAAGCTGTGTGTGTGTGTGTGTGTGTGTGTGTGTGCGTGCCTCTGTGTGCGTGTTTTGGTGTGCATGCACATGGATGAGTACTCACCCACATGTGTGCACACAAGAACACGCCACCCGTCCACAGGAATGACAGGTAAATGTGATGTACAGGACTGACGGGTGGATATGTGTGGAAGACTGACAGGCGAATATAATGTATGTACATGACTGGCCAATGAGGGTGAGATGGCAGCAAGGGAGACTGCAGCCCAGGAGAGAGTTGCAGAGAGAGACAGGACCTAAAAAACCTCTGGTCAGCTGTGTCACTCAATCAGAAATGCTGCAAGCTGAAACAGTGTTCATCAGCCCTGCAGCTTCTCCAGGCCCGGTTTGGGCTAACGCTGATATTCACACTGCGCAACTCCATGGGCGTTTTATCAGTGTGTCATTACAGCTCATGCACTATGTTTACATGTGACCTGTTCTCCCACTCTGGGCCGTTTGCGAGAGTTAAGACTCCACTGTAAGCCTTCTCTTGTGTTAAATCTTCTCAGATCTCATTAAGTCTTTTTTTCATCCCTGGCAGCCAACAGGCAGTGTAGAGAACAGCTCTGTTAATCCATCTTTGATCAGAGCCGGCTTTATCCTTGCAGTGGAGCACCGTGTAGCACAGCTGTCAGCAGAGGGCCACTTCACAATATTCAGCCGCTAATGGGAAAAAAGGAGAAGTACATTGAAAAAACAAGGGTGGGCTCTCTGAGGCTCGTGAAGCCCAGCAGAAGCAAGAAGTGTGCGCCGAGTTTGACCGGGAGATATGAGCTGTGTGTGTGTGTGTGTGTGTGTGTGTGTGTGTGTGTCTCTCTCTGTCCGCTTGCTCATATCCTGTTTGATTTCCGTCCTCTGGCCGGGCCGGGTCAGGGATTTGGGTTCCTCTGTTGGTGGAGGAATGCCAACATGCCCCTGCAGCGTTTGATCCCAGTGAAGGGATATAAGACATAGAGAGACTATAATAAATATAATAAATACATCCTGGCTGTGTCTGTGGATAGGCCTCTTTGTATCTGATGGTCTTTCTCTAGCATTTGTTCACGTTTTACGTTTTTCAGTCTCATTGTATGCCATTTTTGGAACAGAGGCCCTAGAGCTGCCTCAGCAAAATGAATCAGAGAGCCAGAGCTACTCTTATTATAATGTTTGTTTTTTTATTAGTTAATCTTCAAGTCATATCCTGTTGGGGTTGTAAATTTTGAATATTTATCTGGCGTTAAGCATTTTTTATTATTATTTCCATGTATTTATTAATATTTTTTAGTCCCCTTATGGGGTTTTCCCTGTATGTTTGGGTTGTGACCTATGTTGTAGCTGATGTATGTTTTTATGTGTGTCTTTGTTTCTTTTTGTGTTCATATGTGGATGCGCTTCTGTGTGTGTGTGTGTGTGTGTGTGTGTGTGTGTGTGTGTGTGTGTGTGTGTGTGTGTGTGTGTGTGTGTGTGTGTGTGTGTGTGTGTGTGTGTGTGTGTGTGTGCGCATGTGCTAGGGGGGTCGGTATAGAGGCAGATTACTGTTTATGTTCTTAGACATTAGAAGAAAAGACATGTCTCACCTTTGCTGAAATATCATCAGGGAGGGTTTTGAATGGGAATGTTAAGTGGGAAGTGGCCCTCACTGTGAGGCTGTGCTTTTTGCAGCATTGCATGTAGCTGCAAGTTCTGATTTACCGACCAGCACATTGTGTCATGGCCACTATCTCTCTGTCTTTTGTCGAAACCAAAACATCATCTCAAATAATGTTGTGGTTGACCTGACTGTCATTCCAGAGGGGCCCAGGATGCTGTTTGGAGGAGGGAGTGGGGGTAACTGAATATGGACATGGTGGTGTGTCAGTATCTGGGTGCTCACACTACGCAACCTCCAACATAATTTAATGTAAAGTGCTGAGTAACGCCTCATTTAGCAATGCTAATGAGACACCGGTACTTCAGTGCACACTTGCACAGAGAAGAATCACCTTAAATGTGAATCCTCATAGTTCTGCTGAATCTCTGGATTCATTGTTTGAGTTGTCTTGGCCAGTGAGCGCAGTCCTCAGCATTGCTCGGGATGTAGCTCCTCCTAGCTCATTTTTTTGCGTTTTAAAATAGAATGTGTTCACCTTACGAGGTATTAAGGCTTCTTGTAGATTATTTAATAAACAGCCCTGTATGCACCGCAGCACCTTGTCTATCTGTATACAGTACCCCAAGACCCATGAATCACTCATAGGTTATACATTTCGCTCTAACACATCTGTGTGTCTGTGTGTTTGTGTCTGTGTGTTTGTGTCTGTGTGTTTGTGTCTGTGTGTTTGTCTGTGTGTGGGTGTATGGGTGTGGGTGTTTCTATGTACCTACATATATTTATAAAATGCCATAATGATCCCTTTTTAGAGATCCCTTTTTGATTGAAATATCACCCTTATTCTTTGGAGGGTTCACAGACCACTAAAGGAAGTATTGCTCTGTTTCCATTGGCAGTCACAAAATAGTGTGCTGGTGTCCACTACGTCTGCAGCATAGCCAAAGGAGTATTTTTACCGGCATGTCTGTCTGGACAAAACCGCCGCTGATTCACTGCGGCAAGGCTGGACTTTTCGGTTATCTGCTGTCTGTCTCAGAAGGAAGGTGGGAAACCACAAGGAATGCTGCTGTTTGGACAAGCTAGGTGACCATAGTGGAGGAGAGTGTCTGTGGCGCCCTGTGGAGATGAGTAATCGCAGCCTTATCACATTACTGTGTGGCTGGATCGCGTGGCCGTCGCCTCTCAGACAGGCCCCCTGCCGCCCCTCACGCCGACAGCGCAGGCCTTCCTCCGGGCCCTGCTTTGACAGTTTTTAGTACAACAAACCTCAGATGATAAATCCCTTCCAGATTTCTTCCTTTTCTTATTTAATCCAATCGTCCGTGTTTACGCGTCCTTTCAAGCGCTCGACGCTCGCGCGTGCGTTTCTCGGCCGGCTCGGCCCTTTGACATCGTGAGTAATGGAGAAGAAAAAGCTAAATATTTGTGTGAGAGGAGCTGGTGCTGACAGCCCTCTGCAGAGAGGGGAAGACCCCGCAATTGGCTAAGAACAGGGCGGTCCTGGGAAAGACCCCAGATACGCTGCTCCGCTTCGCTGTTGCCAGCTTAGCGCCTTTGTCGCTGGATTTAGTGACTTCCCCAGCCCCCCTCGGCGCCTTTTTTGTTCGGAACACGCCTAGTGGAAAATCTAACACTTTCCAATATCAGTCTGGGGACTGCGCATCAAAGTGGTACAAATATTTACCCCCTCCACTGATGGTGTGTCAAAACAAAAGCGTCATCACATGCTGTGCGCAGCTCTGCCTTTCCAAGTCCCCGCCCCTCTGATTACAGTATGCTCAATGGAAGACTGACACATCAATTGGCAAAATGTTAATAATGGGTGTAGTGACATGGTGATTAAAATCTGGTGCTTTGGTGTGAATAGGCTGGCAATACTTGCTCAGTCTCACACATACGGCTGCTGAATGGTGCTGCCCAGTGAGATTCTCTACAGGTTCCCTCAGAACGTGACGGCTTGCACATAGTAACAGGAGAATAAACTTCAGACGGAATCAGGGGGTGAAAGTGAGAAGCTGTTTTATGTGTAAATCCTCCCAAACACATTCAGTGCATTTGCAGGAAACTGGCCACAGATTTGATGGAGGATGATGCACATATTGAGAAATATTAAGTGTAGTAAGTGTAATAGTAAGTGATTTCTTACTCCTTGCATGGCCATTATAAAGTTTATCGTGCTATCCTATGTCATAGGTGATAAGTTGGCACAGAATTTGTGCTGTTTGGGGTTGGGAGGATTACAGAGGAAATGACCTCATCACTTAACCTGGTGTGGAACCTTAACATGGAGGAGTGAACCCCGGGAGGTCACCGTCCTGCTCATTGTCTCAGCTGGCAGGCGGTGAAAGTCCCAATGTCGAAGTGGGGCACGACCTGTGCTGACCCCTGACCCCAGGGTCACAGTGGCTGACGCTGCCTCCTGTGAGCGTTCTTGAGAAGTCCCGGTCCGCTTCGCACCGCTGCCCCCTGGAGAGAGCACAGCACACTGCACAGCTGTCTCCTGTTGCGCAACACAGTTTCTCATGATTGTGATGTCTGGCTAATGGTCTCGTCCACGCCAGGGGAAAAACTTTGCCATGATACGTCCTGCACTCTGAATAATCGGCAGCGGTTCTCTGCGGACACGATTAGAGCAGAATGAGATTTTTTTATTATTATATGGTTGGATGCTTCTGTAATGCAGGCTTTTTAGCTGATTAGCAATGAGCTGGCTTTGCAAAGCCATGCTAGGGGGAGGAAAGTAATTTTGTGTGGGTGGATAGATGGCCAGAGAAACAAGGCCGTGTCTGAATACTTCCTCCCAGACTCATTTACTGTCCAGCTCTTGCTCTGCCCTGTGCTGCACTGCTCTGGCTGTTGCTCTGGTTTTTCTCAGGGGGGATATTTCTTCAGGACCGCAGGGTGACTGTGTGTTTCAGCATGGCACAGACACACACCACTCTGCTGGGAGAGCCTGTGTGAGTCTCACAGATTATCTTAGCAGCATATGCATGCATATCAGATGGACAAAATGATATTCAATTAAACATACAATGTCTCAGGAATACAGTAATGCAGCTGCTAATTTACAATGATAAGAAATAATTACATGAATGAATGAGATCAAATTGAGATCAATGAAACTGATATAAAATGAAAGTAAAGGGCACAAAGAAAGTAAGGTGAAAGGCCATGTTAAACTGAGCCCTGAAGTGCTGAAGGTGTTAGTGGGGTTTGTGTTTTTGTGTTTTTGTGACAGGGACCAGCCAAACTGGGCGGTCAGTCCTGTGTAACTTAGGTTTTCTAAGAAGGACAGGCCATTCCTCTGTGCATGATGCAGGGATTTTCACTTTCTTTCTTATAGAATATGTACTCTGTCCTTTTGTTCTCTGTCATCTTTTCCCCCTCTCTCCCTACTGTCTCTCCCTCTATCCATTTCTCCTGTTCTCTCCCCCTCTCTCTGCGTCTCTCTCTTTCAAACATTCTCACCTCCACTCTTTCCCCTTTCTATCCATCTCTCTCCCACTCTCTTTTCCCCACTCTCTCTGCCTCTCCTCTCTCTGTTTCCCACTCTCTCCCTCTCTCTGAGCAGTCTTGAGCAGTCTGTGTTGCCGCTGCGTGTGCTGGTTCTCTCTAATTGCGCAGCTGTGTTTGGTGTGAGCAGGCTGTTGTCCGTGGCTGGCTGCCTCCGTGCCTCTGTGCATCTGTGCCCCAGCAGCGGGGCCGGACGCGACCTCCGCACATCTGTGAGAACGGCACCTCACACAGGGCTCCTTCTCCCACCCACTGTGTGCGGAGGGGCTGTGAGCACGGGTGCCAATCGAAAAATGGGCCTTCAATACCTCTTCATTATCCCATCATTGTGTATGTGTGTGTTTGTGAGGGAGAGAGTGTGTATGTTTTAAAGTGTGTGTGTGTGTGTGTGTGTGTGTGTGTGTGTGTGTGTGTGTGTGTGTGTGTCAGTTTTTCTGCTGGGGTCCATTTTTCCCTCCAAACTGTAGGTGGGCTCTGAATGCCTTGGTCTGTCTCTCTCTCTGACTCTGTCATAAAAGAGATGCTCAGTTTGATTTTCTCCATCCGGCTCCATCTGTGTGGTGTTTTTCTGTTTCTTTTTTTTTTTTTTTTTAATCAATTCCAGTGCGGACCATGTACCTTGATCCCTCTGAGTGTGTGCGTTGGCGTCCTGAATTTGACAGCACTGAATAACGCTGTGACATTCATCTGTTTTCCTCTATAGAGAGAGAAGGAGACAGAGAGAGTGCGGGGGGAGGTTCCCTCCACAAAACTCAGGAACACACAGTTCCCTCCACCAAAATCTCAAGCTCACGCCTTCCTCCACCAAATTGATGAGCACATGCTCCCCCCTTGCCAAGCACTATGTGAAACTAGTACAATAAATATGAATTTCTGCAAAGAGATCAGCGTTCAGTCACACTGCCAGGGAGGAAAATTAATGCCAAAGTGGCATTTTCTGTAGGGATCTGTGATTTTCCACCATTAGCGAGAAAGAATAAACTCTGAATGTTTCTTCATTTCTACAATTTCCTCACTTTTGGATGCAAACGCAAACCATCAGTAAGTGATATCATACTCAAACATCCAAACGATCAATTTTAGTTAGTTGAGCTACAGGAGAGGGGTCATCCCCTAAGCAGATCAGTGCTGTTATGCGCATTAGGGTCTGTAGTTTGTTAGAGCCGTGTGGTTCTGGGTGCTGTAGTTTCCTGGAGCCTTACAGTTCTGTATGCTGTAGTTTGTTAAACTCATTCAGTTCTGGGGGGCTTTGCTGGACTGCAGGTGCAGTTTTGCAATGTTAAATGAAGGTCGTTTTGATTTACTGAAGCCCAGAGAGTATTTTTCCTCCCTGAAAATGTAGGTTGGCAAATAGTGGATCTCATATGCTGAGCCAACACTGTAGTGTTGCCTAATAGGCTGCTGTGTAAGTTAATGAACATTTCATTTGACAGTTTCCCTAATACCAGCCTTTCCAGATCTCTAACATTTAATGTGATCTAAGTAATGTTTTTTAATTATGCGTGTCCTGATGGCAAATTATGTGAAAAATTATTCCTCAGTCAGTGTAATTGGGGATATGTCTATGCTGTCATGGCTTTTTGTTAAAGTTACCCGTGTGGTTCTGAATTATTTATGTTGGGTCCTGTTTGCTGTAACAATAGTTGTTTCAGTCCAGGAATTAATGCTTTCCTCTGAAGCTAATATGACCGTTTTCAGACTAATGTGATTACCCTGGGGAAATTGTCCATTCATTAAAGGTTCTGTTTCCAAGCCTTCTCAACTCATTTAAAGTATTGCCATCATAGTCAGAAAGCCCTCTGCATCAATCAATCAATCATTCTTTCAATCATCATTCATTTCACGTATCATGGCCCTTTTGATGAATGGGTTGTCACAGCAAGTTTGCAGCCCTTTACTGACAGACAAAGGAGAATCCTAACATACATCAAATGAAACAAAATGACAAAAAATGCTATAATTCTTTGGCATATGTAGAACATACAGAACTCTAGGGAAAGGATATTAAGATTGTTTAGAGACAAACAGGACGAATGGGTAATAATATAGAGTAATCTACAGCCATAGACGTATAGAGTTAAATGAAATTTAAAAATCGCTGTAAGCACAGCAAGTTTCTTGTAGATTCCAGGTAAAGTCAAGTTCGTCCAGTTTATTACAGAATGACGCCAAGGGTGTCTACATACTTATTTAGATTTCTAAACTTAGCCCATGAAATAAAGGCCATTTGTTCTCTAAAGTGTTGGAAAAGGATGAGTGAATGATTTGAATGAGGTATTATTGCTGATATTTATAGAGACAGGGCAATGTTTATTTTAATATCCGCACTTACTTCAGATGTGTTCAATAGTCTGTCATCTTCAGCCTTGTTTGGTTGCTGAAATAGGTTGACACATCCACTTAGCCAACACAGGAGGTATTTGATTCTATGCATAGAATTGTGGGTAATTACATCAAACCAGAACTTCAGCCCTCCATTCAGCATCCAGCATGAAAGGTCTACATTTAAAAACAATGGCAAGAACATTGGCTTCTCCTTTGAAAGGTCACATGTTCACCTTTGCTTTGCCTCTGAGAATGTCCCAATGCTAATGCTAACCCTGCCGCCAAGCAGAGGAGAATATCCCCTGCTTTTAGAGCAACACTCCGGTAAACAGATGACTTTGAAGTTGTTCCTTATCTTTCAGTTTTGGTAGGTGTCCAAATTAAGCACACAGAACCATCTCAGAGACAATTACTCTCCTGTTCATTCCTCAGTTTTCTCTCACTACATTCCTGCTACGTGGCCGCTCTCCGGTGAATTGAATAATGAGAGTATGCTTGACCTCAGACTGCGAAAAATTGATTGTTTTAAATATATCTCAATATGAGCCCAAAAAGCATGTTGGACAGCATTGCTGCTCTCTGCCTCCAATCCCCAGCCTGCACAGCACAGGTTCCATCCAGAGAGAGGGAGAGAGATGGCAATGCATTCTGGGGTTTGTGTGAGAGTCCCATTGCTAAGGAGCTGGTTATGGAGCTAAAAAAATTGTCAGTCACATTAGCTTGTTTTATGGCTTCGTAAAAACTAAGGACTCTTTGGTGTGGCTTTGTAGTTAAGAACAAGGGGTAAACAACACATACATTTATGAGTAAATTAGGCTTAAATGACACTTTTAGCCTTCGCAAGCCAGCATTGGGAAGCCTCGGGCTTTCTGTTGTTCAGGCCCCACTAAAACAGCTTTTCCCTTTCCCTTCGGCTCAGACTATTGTTGTGGATGAGTAAGAGCCGTGCGCTCAGTCTAGCCCACCTGGTGTATCCACCTCACAGAGGCCTCGTAGTGCCTTGGACTCCCTCTGCATACATTACACGGTTCGGCGCAAATGAAAGCATTTGAAGATCCGTCTGCAAATTACCGAACTGTGGAAGGCTTTTCATTATTCCTTTGAAAAACAAACCCCTTTCAGAGTGAAACTTGCTGTAGTCACGTCTGCATTAGCTTAATGGGTGGGTAAGACAAGGTCATCTTTAACAATAAAAGAAAAAAAAAAAGCATATCGGTTTCACCCTGTGCCTCTTGAAACACTGTCTGTCCTCCATGGCCTTTGTGTGTGTGTCCTTGCGGTAGCTTTGCAAAAATAGCATATATTAAAATTTCAAGTCCAGACTCAAGGGAATGATTCTCACGTGTGTACTGCAGGGACTAGAAAATCTGACTTCTTTCTCTCATTGGCTGAACACTGACGCTCTGATCCTGCTCTCTGCTGCCCCCTGCAGGTGTAGACGTCCGCACCACACCGCCCGCCAAGATGGTGGCCCTGTCGTTGAAGATCTGCGTCCGGCAGTGCAATGTGGTGAAGACCATGCAGTTTGAGCCGTCCACTGCTGTCTATGATGCCTGCAGGATCATCAGGGAGAGGGTCCCTGAGGCCCAGAGTGGGCAGGGTGAGGAGGGCTGCGGGGTGGGCAGTGGGCAGTGAAAGGGCTGCCGACTGTGAGGTTTGAAACAGGGATGCAATGGCATGGGGGAGTTGGGAATGGAGGACAAGGGGTGAGTGCTCCTCCTCGCTCCTCTTAATCTTCCTCATCAGTCCTTCTCATCATCAACCTAGTTCCTCAATTCAACCTGCCACTCTTCTTCTTTCTCCTTCTCCTTGCTGCCCGTGGAGGCTGGGCTCCTACGTGAAGACTTTAATCCTACCCCACCTCCTTTACACAGGTTTTCATTTGAACCATTTTAAAGTGAACTCAGGTTTGCTCCATAAGAGTACAGAAATCCTGGGGAAGTCATTGGTTGAATGTTTGTCAATCTGCCAAGTATTGGATGTGCAATTGACACTTCCGATCATGCACTTCCAGAAAACCTACTGTACCATTCTCACACAGAAAAGGAGCAGGTTTTCTTCATAAAGCTTTACCAAAGGCTACATTTGCCACCTCTAGTTACAACATTTTCCCCCTCTGTCCTTGATATATGTGCCCTATATTTTTAATAAACCCGTATATGCTTTAACTCGATGCGCAGGGAGTTGGTGGAGGCCCTGTAAATCACAGATATTACGCTTGCAAATTGTCCCATGCACCATCAGTCAGAGAGTCGCTTATTTCTTTTGACTGTAGAAAATAGAAAATACCCTGACTGTAGCTGATCTGGAGGGCTGTCATGAGCTACAGTATGCACGTTGGTTAATAATGCTTGGAGCTGGCAGAGCGGGTGAGATAAAAATCCGTTTCAGCACTGCACAGCTTTCTGACTGAATCAGCAAATTGCTTGAAAGTCAAACATTTGATGCGTTCTGTCCTGTGAGAGCGGTATCTGCTCCCATCAGATGTCTTCTCCCCTCTCTAAGAGGGCTGTTTGGGCTGAGTCATGCTGCCGTCTGTGATTGGTTTTTCTATTAGACATGAAATCTGATTGGATTATCAATCACGTGCAGGGAGGAAAGCCCAGCTGCCTCGCTGAGATGAAATTAAATTGTTTTCTTTACTTTGAAAATGTCAGAATTAAAAAAAAAAAAAAACTCTTAAATGGATTCTTCAGCCTAAGAGGAATGTCATAACAAGCTTAAAGCATGGTTTCAAACCTTACATATGTGAATGAGCACTGGGATTCATCAAGAACGCCTTCTTTAGCACCAAATGTGACAAATTGTTACTATGAAAAATGGCGATGGGGTAATTGGCAATGAACTACAGGATTCTGCAAACTCTACAGGTGTGACTACTTCAGTGGTGTTCAGAAATGAAAAGAGCTGTTGTTGATGGTGTTTTTGATCGTTCCTCTCGATTCACTCTTTCAGCTTCTGACTATGGGCTGTTCCTCTCTGACGATGACCCCAGGAAAGGAATCTGGCTGGAGTCAGGGAGAACCCTGGATTACTACATGCTCCGGAATGGGGTAAAGTGTAACCTTCACTCTGAAATACGTTATTCACAACAGAGTTCAATGTGACTGATGCTATGGCTGGGTTACTGTGTGACTGAGTTTCAGAAAGGTTGAAGCACAGCCCTAAGTCTGATTTTTGATTTCCTTACTGTTTCTGGTAATTGGGTAGCGTGCAGCTTGTATTGATCCTGTGTTAATGTAGGACTTGCACTGGTTACAGCATAGTCCTAACTCTGGAGCACGCCCGTTTTAATGGGACTAAGCTCTGGAACACTGTGTACCTCCAGAGGCAGTGGGGCGATCGTCACCATAACGATCTGTCAGATCAGTGCTCCCCTCTCCAGCTGTAGTCCCGTGGGTGGTGGCATGGTTTTGGAACTGATGAGCTACTCTGCGATCCAGATTTGTCTAACTACAGATCTGAAGAGACCTCATGCCACCCCTTTTCTGCAAGCCCACCTCTGTGTCAGCTCCAGCTCTGAAAGATCACAGAGGCCACACATGTTTCAGAGCTCTGCAAGGCTGTGAGCTGTGATGTCATAAAAGAGCGTTTCAAGCTGGCGGAAACCGTGGCTTATGATTTTAGAGCAAAGCGTTTTTATACTGATGTCAGCTTGAAGAGGTGTGGCATGCAGGGGATGGAGAAACTCTTAAGCTGCTTTAATACTGTCAGCTTTCAGAATCACTCTGTGTTTGTGTGAGTGCGTGCGTGTGTGTGGGTATGTCTGTGTGTTATATGGGTGTATATACTGTATGTTTGCATGTGTGTGTGCATGCATGTCTGTGTGTGTTCATGCATGAGCTTGTGAGTGTGTGAGTGAGTGTGTGAGTGTGAGTGTGTGAGTGAGTGAGTGAGTGAGTGAGTGTGTGAGTGTGTGAGTGTGTGAGTGTGTGTGTGTGAGTGAGTGTGTGTGTGTGTGTGTGTGTGTGTGTGTGTGTGTGTGTGTGTTCAATGGGTGTGAATTCTTGTGAGTGTGTGTATATGTGTGAATAAGAGTCGGTGTGCTCTGTGCTCGTCGCTCTCAGGACATTCTGGAGTATAAGAAGAAACAGCGACCACAGAAGATCAAAATGCTGGACGGTGCCATCAAGACCATCATGGTGGACGACTCCAAAACCGTGGGGGAGCTGCTCGTCACTATATGCAGTAGAATAGGTATTTACATCACTCCTGTCCACCCCTTGCGGCCTCCCCCTCCATATAAAAAACGCAAAACACCTGAAGTTTCAATTATTAATGTTCTCTCAGCGTTATTCCTTGATCTTCATCTTACAGAGATGAGACCTTAGATGTCTGACATCTTGAGCTTAATGCTCTTGCTGACATTGCTCAGTGTTAAAATGTCCAGGTTCTTCAAGGCATAACTAGCCAGTAACAGTGTCAAAATGATGTTTTCCTTTTTCACCAAACGGTAGCCCAATTACAGCAACATCAATCTCTCCTTGTTCAGTCACCAAGACACTAGTGAAAGATAGAAGGAAAGACCTTGAAGATTCGTAAATCAGAGCTTTCTACCTGGTTTGTCCACCCTTAAATTTTTGGTTGTGTCCTGGCTGCTCTTTGGGTTCCTCTGTCTTCTTTTTGCGTGGTGAGGCGGGATGGAGATTTTACTCACATGGAAATGCTGACAGTCGAGAGCTTACAGTGTGTTTGTCTCTCTCTGTCTTCATCAGGAATCACCAACTATGAGGAGTACTCTCTGATCCAGGAGCTGCCAGAGGAGAAGAAGGAGGAAAGCACAGGGACACTGAAGAAGGACAGGACCCTGCTGAGAGATGAGAGAAAGATGGAGAAGCTCAAGGCCAAGCTCCACACAGACGATGACCGTGAGTCTGGCTCACTCTTACTGCAGGGTTACTCTACCCTGGTCCTGGAGGGCCGCAGTGTCTGCCCTAGTCGTAGAGGGCCACAGTGTTTACAGGGCTACTCTGCCCTGGATCTGGATGGCTGCAGTGTCTGCAGGGCTACTTTACTCTGGTGCTGGTGTGCAGCAGTACTGATTGCCAGGTTTATAACCCTGTTAACCCATGTCACTGGGTACGCAGTGGAGCAATAAACCTGAAATCTCACATTTTTCTGCAGTGGATTCATTTCAGTCATTTGCCATTCATTTTACCTTCAGATTTACCATTAAAATTACACACCTTATTTTCAGGGGAAAAAAACAAATATATTCAAAGGAATATCCACAACATATATGTCCGTTTTTTCTACTGTGTTGAATTAATTATTGCACATTTCAGTTGTAAGTTTTGTGGCTCCCATTTTGAAGCTCCATAGCTGCCCATAAAATGGAGGTTTCATGGAAGAGAAAGGCTTGCTAATCACAGTGACGTGTATGTGTGTGCGTGTATGCGTGTGTTTGTGTCCGGCAGTGAACTGGCTGGATCACGGCCGCACCTTCCGCGAACAGGGCGTGGACGAGAGCGAGACGCTGCTGCTCCGGCGCAAGTTCTTCTACTCGGACCAGAACGTGGACTCCCGTGACCCGGTCCAGCTCAACCTGCTCTACGTACAGGTCAGCCGGCGGCTCCGCCCGTCCGCCTCCGCCTCCTCCGCCGCCGCCGTCCAGATCCCACACCGGCCTGTGCCTAAAAGCTCCCATTAAAATCACAGCTGCGCAAAATGCCAGGATCTGCACTTACTGCCTCGCGCCACATTTTTCATGTCTGCGAGGAAGTCGTTTATTAAGCCAGATCCATTCCGAAGGGCATGTCTTTGAGTGTTGCTTTCACTCGTGGCGTGTAAACCCTCGCGATTAAGCCCTTTATGAAAACAGTTGCGGTACAAAATGATTAATGTCAGTGCTGACGGTCCGCACGGAGAGATTGTGGCCTCCAGATAAATTTGTTATCTGCTCTGTAAATGATTCGTCAATATTTTCCCACCTCGGGTGTGTTTTTTGGTGTGATGCCCACAGCGGCTTAGTTTAAACAGCACGTGATTTAGTAATTAAATTGTATTTGATTAGTCCTCTGCGGTTTATGTAGCATGCCCTGAATGTTGTTTGCCATAGTCTGGCTACTATGTGTAAGGCTGCTTAGCTCAGTCCCTCTGACATCACCAAGTTCTCTCAGTTCTGCAGTCACATTGTCACTAGCAGAGCCACAGTGGGGCAAACACAGCTGTGAAAGCTGATGTTTTAGGCAGTGTGGTCCCTCAGCCCTGGTCTTCCCCTTTAAAACATTACTGCGTGCGTCCTTATGGAGACCACTGAAAAACGTGGCCCTTCCATTTAATCCCCTACTGTGTGCATCCTTACAGAGACCATTAATGTGGTATAGACATGATGTAGACATGTACAGAAATGCTGTGCCACAGTTACACAAACAGACACCAAACATACAGTAAGGTGAATCACAATACAATGCATACACCACTGTCATGCATTCATACATAGCCACATACACACACCTTTTCTGTCTGCATACTCATAGGCAGTCAGAATAAGTGTGTGTGTGTGAGGGGGTGTTTGTGTGGTTTAGATGTGTCAGATGCGTCAGCAGTTTTTTTTTTTTGTGTGTGTGTGTGTGTGTGTGTGTGTGTGTGTGTGTGTGTGTGTGTGTGTGAATGCCTGCACTGCTGCAGACACATTGAATGGCTGCCTGGTCCTGTTGTTTCACTCAAGGACAGTCCTCTCTGATCACATTTAATCATGTGGCTGCGGCTAGAATTCTGCATTCATTCATTCATTGTTTCATTCATTTATTATTAATCTTATGATGATGATAATGATGTTTCCATAAGGGAATCCCTCCCCTGTCACAAATGTTTGAGAAGGGGTGTCAGAAGGCCAGATAGGACACATTTAAATTAGTAGGACATTTAAGCCTGCTGTGTTACTTATGCTTTTGGAGTCTTGTTCCAATCACCCAAGTATGTAGAGATGTACCATGCAGTATCTCAAAGTGATCAGTGTTTGAAATGTGGGTGTTCTGATCTATAAGTTTCATGTTTTCCCCGCTCTCTATCACAGAGATGTTTCTGGCGTAGTTCACACATTCTGATGAGCCAGCTGCTTCCAAGCCGCGGGGTGAAATCGCAGGGATGTGGGAGCTCTCTTTTTTTTAACAGTCAGAGCTCTGAATGTTCAGACCTACAGGGAAGTGTTAATCGTGCAGTGCTGTCAGAGGATAGGAGAGAGCGGTGCAGGAGCTGCACAGCTTCCCAAAGTATCACAAAAAAGTACACTACTGTTGACCTCCTCAAGTTGGGTAAAAATGCAACAAGCTGGCATTTTTTAAGATTTTATTCTTTTTAATGGTTATGTTCTGAATGTGTGTTATGAAATCTTTTCTGTAAGTTGCCCCCCCTCTTTTTGTTTGTTTTTTTTTTTCTCACTGTCTCTCTCTCTCCCCCTCTCCATTCTGTCCTCCTTCACCCTCTCAGGCCCGGGATGACATCTTGAACGGCTCTCACCCTGTGTCTTTCGATAAAGCCTGCGAGTTTGGAGGAATTCAGGCTCAGATCCAGTTTGGACCACATGTCGAACACAAACACAAACCAGGATTCCTAGAGTAAGCCCCCACCAACCTCTGTCCAGTCAGACTGGCTTCTGTCAGTGATACCTTTCAAACCGCATCACCGTATTTTGTAGACGTTTCCTCTCACGGTGATTCCACTTCATCACAGAACCGCATGGCAGAATTTCTTGATATACCTCCTTCACTGCCTTGACGGGGTGCGGCTCTTTTTGGATATTTGGATGCTGAGTGATGACCTTAGAAGTGAAAACACATTTATGGGGAAGTGTGAATATTTTATCTGTAATATAAACCTGTAACTTCCATTCGATTTATTTCAGCCTGAAGGAATTTCTGCCCAAAGAATACATCAAGCAGAGAGGGGCGGAAAAGAAAATATTTCAGGTATGTCATGTGGGATGTGTTTCAGAGTCTGAGTCTGTCAGAGTATTATTTTCACCCTCTGCATGACTTAATTACCAATGTTATTTTTAGACGATTACTGCATAACATGATTTCATGCTATTGTACCCTTTCTTCCTGCCCAAGAGTAACTGTCTGGACTTTTAATGTCCAAAGAATAACCAGGAATCTGTCACAAAAGCTTGCAAAATGGTAAACCCTCACACATTCCAGTGTATTCATATCCTGCTGAAAGCAGTGGTGGTTGGGTTAGCAGCCTGAGCGCTCAGTGTATGTTGAAGAGCCCCTGTATGCTGATAAGGCACGTTGCTGAGTGAGCATGTCCCTGGCCAACAGGAGCACAAGAACTGCGGGGAGATGAGCGAGATTGAAGCCAAAGTGAAGTACGTGAAACTGGCGCGGTCGCTTCGGACATACGGAGTGTCCTTCTTCCTGGTGAAGGTAAGATGCCGATGGAGCCATTCAGTCTAACCACAGCATGCTTAGTGCTGAACTTGTGAAGCCTTTAATTAAACAGGTATTTTCCTTTCACAAATGTTTTGCTTAATTTACAGTGCCTGTCAGGCTTATGATCTCTTCTAAATAAAGGGGAATAAATATAACGTAACCCATATAAGTGTGTTGTTCAGAAGAATGGACACAGTGCCATGCGGTTGGTTTGAATCTTGGCCTGTGTTTGTGAATGCACTCAGAGGAAGGCTGTGGCTTCTGAATGCAGATAAAGCTGTTCTAACTGAAAGCTTTGTGGGGTTCAGATTAGATCACAAGGAAGATGAGCTGCAGTTTGGGAAGTGCTGCTTCAGAATGTCTCAGTGTCAGTCCTTTCTGGCAATAAATAACAATGACATAAATACAGATATGGAGCCGTAAATGCATATATGCACAAGAATGTGGAGACATGAAGACAAATATACTCAAAATAATCGAGCCATAAATGCAGATATATGCAAAACAGTAGACACTAGCAGATACATGCAAAGCAGTGGAGCCGTAGGTGGAGGTATGCGCAAAACAGTGGAGGCATAAATGCAGACGCACAAAACATATGGAGTCATGTGCAGCTGCCAGTCTGCAGTGTTTCTCCAAAAGCAGTCTGGCCTAGGAGACAGCCTTCCTGCACTGCGGGCGATAGGAATTTCATCTTCTCACCTAGGGGTGGCCGGCCAATGAAAGCAGTCTAGAGGAATTTGGTTCCACCTGCACAGTGAAATTCAGCCTGACCAGAAGCTTGAAAAAAGCCCTCATATTGCCTCCACAAGGTACATACAAGTACCCTCTCCTGAATACATTAGCGTTATTCTGTCTGAGCGCGTGGTTAATTACAGATTAAGGAGAGAGCCCTTCTGTAGTCAGGAGTACAGCACATTGGTAAACAGTCTTTAAGCACAGCAAACCATGCCATACACACTGTATGGGGATTCCAACCCCTAACCTTTAGCAGAGAAACAGACTTGACTTGATGTCGTTTGACATTGAACTTCATGACACTGGGGTTCACTGAGAGGTCAATAAACCATGTCTTGTCAGCTTGCTATCCAGTCTCACTGTGACTGAGCTGATTTTCATGGATGTGCAGTATATTTTATACATCTTTTTAAGTCTCTTTTATGCCCTCAGATATGTGATCGATTGGTGAGCTGCGTGCATGTATATATAAAGAATTTACAACAGGGGCTTGGCACATTATTACAACATTGACGTTTGTACAATAAAGTGGGCTATTAAAATATTTTTTTTGCCTGAGATGTAGGGCAGTTTGTTCGTAAAAACGCACTGATCGTCACAGGCGGCTTTGCAGCCCTTAAATCTGAAATGCTTGTCTTTGTTCTTATCTGGGCAGTGTATCTTTTGAACCTGGAACAAAGCAACAGCCTGGAGCTGTGCAAGGTATTTTTGACTCCCCCCACCCCACACCCCCACCCTACCTGACTCCAAATGCCTGCGGAGTTCAACTCCTGGAAGGAAGCCAAGAAGAAGCTGGCTTCTAAAGCAAAGTACAGTGTAACGATTTTTGTAGTTTGATGGTGAACCGTGACAGAAAGGGATGGCGGCGTTTGCTGCTGTGATGAAATGAAAATGCCACCAGGAAGCCCTGTCCGTCAGGCCAGCAGGGAGGTGATGGTTCAAAGAAATGGACGTACCTTGATGGTGCAGACTCGTAAATGTTATGTTTTGCTGCGCAATTCTGCTGAGATGTTACTTTACAAATGTACCTTCAAAGCTGATCAAAGACAATTAGCATGTTTGGTGAGCTGATCAAACCAGTGCCGAGGAGTCAATGTTCAAATAGATTAAAATGGCAATGCTGTTTTTTTTTAATGTTTTCCAGGAAAAAATGAAAAGCAAGAATAAGCTTGTCCCACGGTTGCTGGGGATCACCAAAGAGTCTGTGATGCGAGTGGATGAGAAGACCAAAGACGTGGTGCAGGAGTGGCCCCTGACCACCGTGAAGAGATGGGCCGCCTCGCCTAAGAGCTTCACCCTGGTAGGGCCTGTCTCCATCCATTCACACCCACCTGTATCTGACAGTTCCTCAGAGCACAGCCAAGTGTAACAAGCTGCCCTTTCAGCTTGTCTTAGGCCATTACATCTGTGTTAATGATGGCACTGGTAATTGCAGTACTGTGTGACAGGCTGACTCATAGTCAGATGTGGTTGGTCTTTTTCCTCTTGTGTACTGTTGTTCATGTGTCATTATTAGATGCACATTTTCAATCTTGCTTTGTAAGCCACTCTGGATAACAGCATCTGCCATTTTGGCTCCACTGAGAGAATTGTCATTGTCACTGTCACTGTCATTGTGGCTAGTTCAGTCTTGAAGGGGATCACTGGGGAGTTAGGTGCCATATACCCCAAATGGGCGGAGTAATCGTGTTATCACTTACGTGAATCAATAGTATTTTTTAGTGTGAAGAACAAGGGGCTTTGATTGGTTTGCATCACTCAGTGATTGACAGTACAGAGTAGCCCCCCATTCCAGAGTCTCTGACTCCAGTACCAATCCTGCGAAATTATTCCTTGCATTTACAACCCTCTGTGTTGAGGAGGATTTTAAATGGAAGATGTTTTTCCAGTGTCAGAGTGAATTACTTTGAACACATTTCCACCTGTGCTGTATGGGTCTGTTCACAGACCTTGGCATAAAATAGCCTCTGAATTTATCCTTATTAATCCCATATCATTTTAAGGAAGAAAAGTGCAGACCTGTTGAGTCTGACCTAGCCTTTTGTAGACACTTATACATATTTAGTGCATCACCTTTCAGAGGCACGTGATCACAGCTGACTGTTCATATCTGCTGAATGTTAACCAGCCAACTGTTCTCACACATATTGCATACATGAAGTATCTAGAGGAATGAAAAATGATTGATATTGTCTTGTTTTTCTCTGCTTGTTTCATTTGTTTTTTCTTTGTTTTGACATGATTGTCAGTTACTCTCTTGTTTTCTCATTTCTCATTTCTTGTAGTGAATGTCAAGTTGAGTTGAATTTATTGTCAGGAAGTGCGATAGAACAAGGTGTCCTAGTGGGCATGCTCTTGCCACCCTTGATTTGAGTAAGGCAGATCTCTCTCCTGGGCTTCATAGGGTAGAGCTCCGACTGTCAGAATTCTGCACTTGTCCACTTACTGTTGGAACAAACTGAAATTCAGCAGTCATGATTCAAAATGTGTGATTGTCCACTTGGGTTAAAAGTGAAATTTGTCTTTGGCTGAACACATACAGGCTCCATTGCAGAAAGGCGTTAATGTTGTTTTGTACTGTTTTTATACAGTAAAACCAAGGTATATAGCAGACATGGAAATACAACAGCAGTAAATAACAGTCATGGCAAAACAATGTGGAAAAACAGGTGATTGAATCACTGCCCAACTTAAGGCAGATCTCCTATATTGTAGAGGCTAGAGATTAGGGATTAGGGGAGTGTCTAAGGAGGAAGCAGGAGTAGTGGTTGTCCCAGCAGCAGCACAGTGCACAATGAGCTCCTGCCCTGATCTGCCTCTGACCCCTCCCCATCCCGCCCCAGTGTTAAATATACACTCTGACAGTCAAAATATGCACAGTTTAGTAGAGGCAGAAATACTGTATGTTTTGTCTGAAAACAGTAACCATGTTTAGAATTCCTGAGACTGTAGAATAATTGGTCTGGCGGTTTGATTCATTGGTGAAGCGACTGGCCGTGTGTTCAGGAGGTTGTCTGTTGCTGTTGTAAACTTACCATGCTTGTCTCCAGTAGATAACTATCTGTGTACATAAGTGGATCATATGTCATGAAAAGGATGTTTGGAAGCCACCTTGGATGAGTGTTAGATTAGATAGGAATTTATGTAAAAGAAAAAGTGCTTGACCCACACCGCTAGAGAAGCACTGATCATATCTCAAGAAATGAACTTAAATGATTAGTCTGTGTATGTTTATTTGGATTGAAATTGGTGGTGATATACAGTAGTGTCTGCTGAACCTCTCCTGGAACGTGATGGTGAAGACTCGTGTGGAAACAGGAAAGGAAAGAGCTTCGTGCTCATGCTATTTTGTGCTCATGCGAGGAGGGTATTTCCAGGCAGGTTTCCTGGCTTTTCTGCTGTGACCTTAAGCGCTTGAATCTTCCAGGACTTTGGGGAGTACCAGGAGAGCTACTACTCTGTCCAGACTACGGAAGGGGAGCAGATCTCCCAGCTGATAGCAGGCTACATCGACATCATCCTGAAAAAGGCAAGTGTGATGTGCAGGCATTTCAGTGGATGTAGTAGAGAGCACTGACTGATTGCAACTTGATTATTGTTTTAAACCAAGCTAAAATCACCCCTTGGTTTGGAAATATGTAAGAGCAGTACTGGGGATGTAGATACTGATATTAAGAAGAATTCAAATGTAGCAGTATACAATACAATTTAATTTATCCCCTTAGGGCCATTTGTTTGAGGGCTCCAGAGATGCATTAAGACATACAGTAATATATTGACAATAGGAAAGGCATGACATGCAATATAAAGTGACTAAAAATCTAAAGTGCATGTAGTTTGTGAGGACAGTGAAAGAACAGTAATTAGGACATGGATAGTAATATGGAGAGGAGTTTGAATATAAGAGCAGCTAGAGAAACATGGATACTGATATTAAGAGGAATTTGAATATGGTTTTCTGTACTACAGAAGCAGAGCAAGGACCGCTTTGGTTTGGAAGGAGATGAAGAATCAACGATGCTGGAAGAATCCGTGTCCCCAAAAAAGTACGGGGCTCTACTGGTTTCTCTGCCATTGCTCTCTCTCTGACTCTGGGGGTGCAGGGTCATCCACTCTAAATGAAGTCCTCACAGTCACCAATAGGAGCAGCCGCAGCTCGGCGCATGCTACAGAGCATCTGATTCCTCCTTAATTGTGCATGTAACCACATTCCTGTGTGTATTGAATTACGCTCTGGGGAAAATTAAACAAAGGAAGTATGTCTAGCTCCGGAAAAGCAAAAGCCTTTATCTCAAGCGTCCTTAATTATGTGTGTATGAGTACATTTATCTGGAAGTGGTGAGCATGGAGCGGCGGAAGCCATTTTCCAGTCTACCCTCTGCCAACACTGTTCCTCAAGAGAGAAGGCTGAAGTGTTTTTTTTCCTTCATCTGTGTTGAAACACAGAGTCCTGCTAGTACTGCGTGAGAATTTTCTCACGTTGTTAGAGAGCTTGGATCGAAAAGAGAAAGAGAGGATCTGTTCCTGGAAGCACATGATATGCATTGTGTTCCGCGTTCTCCTCCCCAGCGGCTGTGCTTTCTCATTGGCCAGCCTGGCGTGAAAAGTCAGGCGCTGCACAACTTAGTCTCCCAGCGCTGCAGAGAGAGACGTTGTTTTTAGAAACCTGCAGCTGTCACTGTGGAAGAAATTGGATAAACATTGGGTATCACAGACGTGCTGTTTATGCCGTCATTTGCATATGTCTTTGTGCTCAGTTTAAAACAAAATTACTGCCTTTCCCAGTGGGCTTTAATTAGCCAATCGAGTATTCAAAAGGGAATTTGTCAAAAATTGGTATGGCTCACTCTGTTACGAGTGTAAGAGCTGTGATATCTGTCTCAGTGTAGTGTCAGTGGTGCAGGTGGAAGGCCATGTCTCAGTGGGAAGAGGTTAATGGTCATGTCCCTGGGCAGTGTCGGTGGAGGACGGGAAGTGAGTTCATTGTTCACACACAGCTCTCCTCCTCCTCAGGTCCACCATCCTGCAGCAGCAGTTTAACCGTGTGGGTCGGGTGGAGCACGGCTCCGTGGCGCTGCCCGCGGTCATGCGCTCCGGTTCCGTCGGGCCCGAGACCTTCAACGTGGGCACCATGCCATCCGCCCAGCAGCAGGTCACCACGGGCCAGATGCACCGAGGACACATGCCCCCTCTGGTAAACACACCCCCACACCCATGCTGTGGATACTGATTGGACGTGCACTGTTATATGAATGCTCACAAGTACGTTTCTGGAATATGATCTTTTTTTCCCCACATACAGTTACGAAGAGGGGACAAAAGGGAATAATTATTTAAGAAAGAACCCCACGGAGTGCTTAGTGAGAAGCCACAAGCACTCAGCAGGCCTGTCTGTCTTTCTCTTTCCCTCTCTTTCAGAGCTCAGCCCAGCAGGCTCTGATGGGCACCATTAACACCAGTATGCAGGCTGTCCAGCAGGCCCAGGCTGACCTCGGGGAAGTGGACAACCTGCCCCCTCTGGGCCAGGACATGGTGCGTGAGCGCAGAGCAGAGGGCTCAAAGATGTCTGCAGTGACTATGAAACATGCCTATGTAGATATTCACAGAACATTGCCAACTTTTTATGTGTGACAGGTTTTTCCAGGAACGTTGCTGGCTGCATTTGTTTTTTGTTTTTTTTTTTTTGCTTCTGTGGAAAAAAAGTCAGTTTCGAGTGTCTTGGGTTGACATCTTTAATTGCAGACTGTACTTGTGGAACTGTATTTGTTTTCTTTAGTGTTTTACATGGAGTAACGCCTGCGCCTAATGAAGCGCTGATTAGAAAAAACAAACATTTGGTGAGATGGTGAGAGTTTGGCATGCTTTGCCACCATTGGTGGAGCTTCGCTTGCAAACAGTGCAGGGAGGGGGGCTGGCGGGGGTTACTGCAGAGGCCTTGGGTGCTGGAATCTGACTGGCGAAATTTGTTTGATTTCCTGTGAGTTGTGGCATATTGAGCGGGTTGTTGAGTTTCTGCTTCTCCCATCCCTCCAGGCTTCCAGGGTGTGGATCCAGAACAAAGTGGATGAATCGAAGCATGAGATCCACTCCCAGGTGGACGCCATCACCGCGGGGACTGCGTCCGTCGTCAACCTAACAGCAGGTGAGCTTTAGAGACGAGCGCGTGATGAGTGCAGAAGTAAGTGTGCGGTGCTGTTTCATTTGCTCCCTCCTTCTGGTGATTTCATGCAAATAATCTCAGGCCTGATTTTCACCAAGCTGTTTGAAATGACCTTGACAGACAATTTCTCTCGTCTTAAAAGATTAGTTTTAAGAAATCATATATGAAGCATCAATCTGTGCCTCCAGCATTCCAGTCTTCACTGAAGGAAAAATCATTAAAGAACATGAAAGGAGCAGAGATATCGTTAGCGCACAAATTTATTCTGGCCCGTTTCAGCACGCTCGTGTGAACATGTGCACAGTAAAGAGTGCGGGTCTCTGGTAGGGTTTTCAAAGGCTGTTGTTGCCTTCGAGATAATGCAGTTTCCCCTTGGCCCTAATGAATATTTCCAGTAATGAATATTCAGCTCGCTGCGTGGTCTGGCGGAGCTGGCAGCGAGCTCTGCCTTGGCTGGTGAGGCGCCGTGATGCACTGTGCCAGATATTAATCAGCAGCCATCCATCTGTTTGGTGGCACCGAGCTTCCTGCACCCGTCCGCCTATCGCCCGGCAGAAACTCGGCCCTCCCCAGTGCTGCCAGCACCCTGGCCCTGCCCTGGTGCTCTGTCAGTCTGGCCATGCCTGCCGTGAGACTCCTGACAGATCTGTTTGATTGGAGGGGACACGTTGAGTGTGTCACGTGTGTGAGTGTTACTCAGATGTGTCTGCTGGGACGTGTCAGATATGTTTCTGACATTTTGGAGGGTTGGGCGGGGTCAGGGTTTGCTGAGGTCGCAGGTTGGGGTCACCCCGGTTGACTCACATTCCACCCTTCCCTGCAGGTGACCCCACAGACACGGACTACACCGCGGTGGGGTGCGCCATCACCACCATCTCCTCCAACCTTACGGAGATGTCCAAGGGCGTCAAGCTGCTGGCGGCGCTGATGGAGGATGAGGTGGGCAGCGGGCAGGACCTGATGCGGGCCGCCAGAACCCTGGCCGGCGCCGTGTCGGACCTGCTGAAGGCCGTGGAGCCAGCGTCCGGGGAGGTGAGTGACCGGGAGCGGGACGGTGTCTCACATTCCAGTGGCGTCACACATTTCAGCAGTCTCCTCAGTTCTCCCTGGGAATACAAATAGCAGAGCTACCATATTGTAACTCCACCCCACTGAGCAGTTGTCATAGCAATAATACACCTTTTTCATATCCCCAAAAGGCAGTTCACCGAGTTTCATCCAGATCTGTGTGTGACTTTGCCAGCTGTGCTGTTCACAGACAGCCAGACAGACAGACAATCACACTGGAGAGATAATGTGAAAAAGTAATGTGTGACGTTCCCCATTCTACAGCCTCGACAGACGGTGCTTACGGCAGCTGGCAGTATCGGTCAGGCCAGCGGAGACCTGCTGCGGCAGATTGGGGAGAGTGAGACCGATGAAAGGTTCCAGGTACCAGTTTATTTCCCACTGGTTTGACAATATAGAGCAGGATCAATACTTATCAAGCTGCTAGTGCTGTGTAGACTTGTACCAAAACAAAAAGTGATGCATTGTTGATTGATATAGCACCATACGATGGTATTTCTAACTTTTCTCCAGTTTTTTTGTGAAGCACACTCACTGAACATGATGTTGTCCTAGTTTGGTTTGGTTGGGCATTTGCTCACCTGGCCCAGTGTTGACTTGTGGTGGTCTGTGCTGGAATGTGTTTCAGGATGTCCTCATGAACCTGGCCAAAGCAGTGGCCAACGCTGCCGCCATGCTGGTTCTGAAGGCCAAGAATGTGGCGCAGGTTGCTGAGGATACGGTGCTGCAGAACAGAGTCATTGCAGCCGCCACGCAGTGCGCCCTCTCCACCTCACAGCTTGTGGCCTGTGCCAAGGTACTGTACTGCTCTACCCCCCTCACACTGCCCTGCCACATAGCCTAATGCAATCAGGCCCTTCTATGTTTGTCCAAATGCATAGTGGGATGTGAGAAGGTGCTCATAAGTGCTGATCTGGGATTAGTTTTTCTTTAGAGCTTACGATTGTAGTTACTCTGGCTCTAGAGCAGCACTTACATGCAACTTCTGCCTCAAGCTAAGAAGTCAGATTGTCTGGTGTGTGTGTCGCAGTGCACCATAAGATGTGATCACTGTGTGTATGTCAGTCCAATGTGGAGTGTTAAAATGCCAATAATGTAATGTAATAATAATGTAATGAGTGTTATCTGTGTTTCTGTTGCAGTGCATTGTGGGATGTGGTCAGTGTGTGTGTGGCAGTCCATTGTGGAGTGTTAAAATGTCAATAATGTAATGTAATAATAATGTAATGAGTGTTATCTGTTTCTGTTGCAGTGCATTGTGGGATGTGGTCAGTGTGTGTGTGTGTGGCAGTCCATTGTAGAGTGTTATCACTGTATGGCAGTGCATTGTGGGGTGTGATCAGTGTGTGTTTCCCTGTAGGTGGTGAGCCCCACCATCAGCTCCCCGGTGTGCCAGGAGCAGCTGGTGGAGGCGGGGAAGCTGGTGGACCGCTCGGTGGAGGGCTGCGTGAAGGCCTGCCACTCGGCCACCAGTGACGGCGAGCTACTGAAGCAGGTGACCGCGGCGGCCAGCGTGGTGAGCCAGGCGCTCAGCGACCTGCTGCAGCACGTCCGCCACTACGCCAGCCGCGGGGAGCCCATCGGCCGCTACGACCAGGCCACCGACACCATCATGACTGTGACCGAGAGCATCTTCAGCTCCATGGGTGACGCCGGTGAGTCCGCCTGGGAGAGAGTGTGGCAGATAGCCAGGGTTTGGGGGGGGGAGGTTGGTCAAATCACATTTTAAGGTCCCGTTTCACATGTCTCTGATCCAGACTGACAAATCTATGTTTAATTTCACATAATATCCAGACCCCGTACCTCTTTGGTACCTCTTACTTTGGAGCGCACAAACAGGGCCAGCGGTCATATAAGGACCTGTCTGCCAGTTTCCTGTTTATTTTTGCTGTGATGTCTTTTTTAAAAGCCATTCAGAGCTTTCAGTTAAGATGGAAGTTTACATTAACTGGATACTTTTTGTTTTTGTGTGGAGTAAGTAGTGCTAACCCTTGTGGCTAGCATGAGTCACAGGTGTTTGCCTTAAGCTCTGTTGGAACGGTCTGTGATCATGAGTCTGGTTCCTTTTCTGACTCAAGGAGATCCAAGATACTGCTGGGGAAAGGTTTGTATTAACTGGCCTTCAAGCATTCCATTTTTGGAATTTTTTTGAAAGCCTGAAGCATTTGTTTTGATACTGTTTTGAGTTTGAGGAATTTCCAGTCCAGTTGGCCCCGGTGGGTTAGTGGAAAACATGTCATCTAAAACCACTGCAGAACAAGAAATCTGGTACCAATCAGGTTCGGCTGTGCCTTTGAAACTCAAAGGGAAACACATGACATGACCCCTTTCATTACCTCAGCATGATTAAGAACCAATTATTGAGGCAATTACCAGGGTATAAGCAAAATAACATGTTATTTTTAGATATTGAAAACATCTCTGATTGTCTTTTACTTGGTAAAATATTTCTGGTACATAACGGTTGCAGTTTTAGACAGAATGTCTGTCACTCCTTTCATAAACTGTCTGTGTAATCATTTCAGGCAGTTGGTGGGCTGTAGAAAGCATTTCAATCTCTCCTTAAACAAATTTGTGTGATCGCTTTAGGCAGTGAGTAGGTTATAGACAACATTTCAGTCTCTCCTTTGATAAACCTGTGTCTGTCTGAGTAATTGTGTCATGCGGTAGGTAAGTGTGTGGTTCATGTGAATAACTTATTGTCAGAAAATGTGAACACTCACTTCACATTTGAAATATGTGAGTACTTCCATCAACAAACTCAAACTGCAGTTCACACCTGCACTGTTATTTGCGTCTTGGTGAGGCAGAGGTGTAAAAATAGCCCGGGAGAGAGTCTGAGACTCAGTCCGAACCACTGAATGTGTGAGCAGATGGAAACATCAGAGGATTGTTGGCACCAGATGCCTGTAGTACGATGCCAAGCACGCGTTGTCGAAAAAGGGGAACGTGCTCGCTAGTTAAACGGATAATGGGTAATTAGTGATCCGGATCGTCTGTGTTTCTGCGGTTGTTAACAGCCTGTCGGGGGGGCTGTGCTGGGCTCATGTCTTACTCTCGTGGGCTGTACAGGGGAGATGGTCCGGCAGGCTCGGGTTCTGGCCCAGGCCACGTCGGACCTGGTGAACGCCATGAGGTCTGACGCCGAGGCGGAAATCGACGTGGACAACTCCAAGAAGCTTCTCGCTGCGGCCAAGCTGCTCGCCGACGCCACGGCCAGGATGGTCGAAGCTGCAAAGGTACAGAGATGGGCAACGGCAGGGGGAGGGAACGATGACGGGGTGACAAGAGGGTTGTGCAGTCCCCAGTGGTGTTAGGGTGCTGATATCTTGCACTATGTCCTCATCTGTGCGTGTGCGCCTGTGTGCGTGTGTGCATTGTGTGTGATGGGGTGTTTGTCATTGGGCCATTTTTTGTGTGAACACTGGTCACCTTTTCAGCATATACGCCAGTGAGGGCAGGCCTGGGTGCAGGGTGAGGCATGCTGCTTTGAATCACAGAGATATGCACTGCCAAGCGGCAGGGGCAGCAGTGCTGTTATGCCCTGTATAGCATGTGACCATCCCTCTGAGCTGTTCCATGTGACTGCTGCTGCTCTGTCTGGACCCTAGGGGGCACCCTTTCGACCTGCTTTGCTGCTCACGTCCCAGGAGACTTAATGTAGAGGAAAATCTCTGCTTTTCTGTTGATGCTGGAAGAGTGTTAGTGAGACCTTTTTGACCTGAGCTGAGACACTGGCTACAGGAGGCCATGTCCCCCACCCTCCAACCCCCCCGTAGAACGAGCCTGTCACAAGCAAAGCAAGAAAGAGTAAAAGTAAGGGCTACTGCTATAGTTCTGATGTTGGTCACAGTCATTTAATAGTGCTGAGTTTGTTTTTGGGGCTCTGTTATTAGAGGAATTCTGAGTTGTACAGCATAGCTGGAGTTTCAAGCATATTGTTTGGTGAAAACCCTTTTTAATGAGCTTTCAGGATTCAGACAGGAATTCATTTTTTAAACAGCGCTGTAGCTTCACTCAGGGCTTTAGAGGAGAAATATTATTATTAGAGCAATACCGATTATTCATAGTCATGGCTCTCTCAGACAAGTGTAAATGACCAGGGTATAATCAGTGCGAAATATCCTGGCAAGTGAAACGAGAGCTGATGGCTTGTTAGATGCTTTTGATCTGTGACACATTAATCATGATATCGCTGCTTTTATCATGGGGAGGTGGGGAATCTGTGCCGGTGGTTTCCTTGGTAACTGTCAAAATGCAGACAGTGCTTTATTCGTCTTTGCATTTAGTGTGCAGCGTTGGTGCTTGCGTGTGTGTGTGCGTGTGTGCGTGTGTGTGTGCGTGTGCGCGCGTGCGTGCGTGCGTGTGTGTGTGTGTAGGGCTAAAATGTCCACGGTTATGCTGAGACTGTAAAAAATAGTGACTGCGTTTGACAGTAGTGCCTTTCAGCGCACTGAGAGTCAGAATCGTTGTTTTTCTGTACGTCGGGCAATCAGGCCAGAGACCTGTCATGTCTGTGTCTTGAGGGATTTCTATTCCGATCAAGGGCTTTATGCGGGGGGGAAATGCCGAGCACTTCTGGACTGATGAGCTCTGTCAAACGATGGCTGTGGTTTTCTCCTCAGCTGTCTAGTCCCATGTTGTTACATTGAAGCACAGGTCTCCATCTCAGCTCCGCATTTCAACCAAGCTCCTATCCATTTCCATTCCTTCCAAATCCACTGGACAAAGGCAGTGTGCTGGGGGATTGTAATAGCGACGCTCACGGGGGAACTGTATTTAAATCGTGTGATGCATTTCCTGTGAGAACACTGGGAAGGCTCTTTCCCTCAGTGCTGCGATGTGTCGCCATGAAAATCTCAGCGGGGAGAATGATCCTCTTAGTTTGAATTTTGCGATTAGAATTCCGCGGACGATCTGCCGGCATTATCCGCTAGGGGGCAAGGCGGTTTACATTGCAGCTTTACTTCTAGCATTTGCCCTGATGCTTACTGTCCCTAATCTGATAAAAATGGTGATAAAATGCTCCAGTCACTGCCTAATACAATATGCAGAGAGGAATAGACTCCTTCTGTTTGGATTCGGGGCCGCTCCCTAAAACAACAAAAGCCACTAGATTAACGGTTAAGCAACCAGCCTTGGTATTGAAATCTCACTGTATCAACATCATGTTCACCTGCACGTTTTTCTCCTCTGGCATGCACGATCAGTATTCCGCTTGTATACAGAGGTCAGTGTAATCCTACTGCTTTATGTGGGCTATAATTTTGGGTATTTACAGTTTATATCTTTTCAGTGGCAAAGGCAGTAAATTTTAGGCGCTCCACAGTGATTGGTGTGGTATTTTTATGAGGGTGGAAGCCATGGTACGTTGCAGAAGCAGTGTATCATTTGCTACACTGCTGCACTTTAAATATATGCAAACGTGACGCATGGCAGACTATTAAATGCTCTCATTAGTATTCATTTATCGCTTGCATCAACCTGGAAGCAGCGGGTTTAATAGATTCATATTTCGTGCTCCCTCTCTTTAGCTGATAAGATCAGGGTTTCGTCTACGGTGAATCGCCCAGCTGGCTCTTAATTAAGTAAATGGCACCAGAATAAGCCTATATCTATTCCAGGCCCCCCTTGATCTATTTCCACCCCGAAGAAAGGCAACGTTGGAATGAAGCTATTGGTTTGCTTGGATCAGGTAAAACACAGTGACTTGCAAAGAGCTCAAGAGGATCTACAATTTACTCGGTAACGAAATCCTCTGTAGGAGGAGAAAGAGAAGACAGCTTTGTGCAGCCGGTGAGCATACAGTGGAAGGTAATGGCATTCCACGTGGGGAATACACATTACTAGGAAGCAAAACAATGAAAACCAGCTGCTTTTTGGAAAAAACGACAGGATGGTACTGTGGTTACAGAATGCCGTTCAGGCTGAATGACACCCCAGTCATGCTGGTGATGGGAAGCTGCGCAGCTGGACAAACCTGTCTGCATGTCTCTGTCTACGCAGGGGGCTGCCGCGTACCCGGAGAATGAGGACCAGCAGCAGAGGCTGAGGGAGGCAGCTGAGGGGCTGCGTGTGGCCACCAATGCTGCAGCACAGAACGCCATCAAAAAGAAGCTGGTCAACAGGCTGGAGGTAAGAGAGGCTGGGAAAGGGGGGGTGTGGGGAGGGCTCTCATCCTGCCAGACTGCATTAAACCCCACCCTACATCAACCTCCAGTAGACTCTGCTTCCTCCACTCCAACTGTTATCACCAGTCATTGTGGGAGTTTTGACACTAGGGCACAGATGGAAATACATTGTGATGGAATGAAATATTCAGCCTCCAGGCACTTCTATTTGTTGTTATTGAAAATGGGAAAAAATTACATTCAGTTCATATGTGCACCTTATGCATTCACTAAACAGCGGGAAAAGAGGGGGGTGAAAGAAGCAGGGTGCCACGAGTTATTGAGGAACTGGGCTTGATAAGACAGTTGCAGGTGGAATTTCCCAGGGGAGGTGATTTCATTGTACCCTTGAGCAAAAGTAGTCAACCTGAATCGCATCAGTAAATATTCAGTTATGTAAATGGACTATATGCAGACAAGCAATGTGCTCGTATATTATTTATTTGTATTTTACATGATCTCCATATCTGTAAGTCACCCAGATAAGGGTGTCAGCCAAGCCAATACATAATGGCGATAATCGTAATAACAATAATTATGATTATTATAATAGTGGTGGTGTATTTTCCCACAGTAGAGGACTGAATCAGTGTGACAGTGCAGAGCCATAACACAGTGCTGGTATGAGCTCCCGGGTTGGCATGTCTTCATTAGCAGAACTGCTGCTCTCTGCCCTGGTTCCCAGCAGGGCTCATCCCAGCACGTTGCCTCGGAGGAGAGTGTGTCCTCACTCGAGCCCACCACCAGCTGGAGGTCTTTCCACCGCAGGAGGCTTTCTGCTGGGGCCTTTTTTTTTTTATTAAGGGCCCAACAGGAAGAAAGACGCACAGACACTTTACCTATTTTTACTAGCCGCCGATGCTGTGAGGTCCTGCTTGTTATTCAGCTCGGATCTCCCCCAGCCCTGTAAGGCACTCATCTGAGAGTATATTCAGTGTATTTAGCATATTTATGGGTTATGTTGCCATTTTTTTTTACTGTGGTGGAGAGGAGAACGCTGACCTCTCTCTCTCCTGCTGCTGTGAATTCCCTTATCATATAAGCAGTGCCAGAGTCTGCGTTCCTTTCCGCTGGACAGAATTCTTTCTGTCGCTCGGGGTGACGCCACCCGCCCACAGAGCATCAGACAATCCTTCTTTTTCCTCCGTTCTGCCGCTGCTTCACAGGCACGTACAGAGGCATCCGATACCAGCGGAAAACGAATGGCGGAGGGAAGTCACGCTTTCGCAGCGTCGCGCTCATACTTTCCGACACGGTTGCGTTCGGTGCGGTTGAAAAAGCAGAGCCGACCGTGGTGACCGTGCGCTTCGCCCAATGAACGCGCAGCCCACCAGCCCACCCCCACCGCAAAGACCGCTAAGAACAAGGCCTTTGGGGTTCAGCGACTTTGTGAGGAATGCGCGTCAATACTTTTTCATCCCTGTTCATTTTTCCGAGGAGATTCCTGAGCCGTGGCCGGGCCTCGCGGGCAGTCTTCAGGAATCCGGCAGAGGGCTCAGCCCATCACAGACTTTTCTTTGTTTCCTCCCAGAATTTAAAAAAAAAAAAATTTCATAGTTGATGATAATAAGGATTATTGTACTGGTTTCCAAATCAGTCAGTCACTTAATTTCCCCTTGTGGTCACCCAGCCCATTCTATGTACATACATTTTAGTGTTTGTACATCATGCTTGGTTACATCATCTACAAAAATACATGCCAATATAATACACTAATCACAGTTGTTCCATCTGTGTTAGACCATCTTACAATTATTGTGTTAGTCACATACTTTCACACAGTACATTTATGATTCACCCCCATTTTTTCCTTCTTTTTACTTATTGCTCTTTTCCTTCCATCTCCCTTTCTACCACCACGCATGAAGGACAGGCTTTAATGTTGATAACAGTAACAAAAAGCTTTTCTCAGAGGTCTTGTTCATGTTTATGGAGTAATTGGTTGTTTCAGGAAGTGGCTGACATGCTTGTTTACTCTTTTTAACCACAGAATGCTGCTAAGCAGGCGGCCGCTGCTGCCACGCAGACTATCGCAGCCTCCCAGAATGCCGCGGCTTCCAACAAGAGCATGGCTGCCCAGCAGCAGCTGGTGCAGAGCTGTAAGGTACTGTCAGCGGCCACGTCTGTCATGCTGAAAACTGCCCAGATTGAACTGATACCAATTTTACAGAGCTGCATTGGTCATTTGTCACAGATTTTGTCACATAGTTTTACTGACATCACTTGTGGGCTGTTTTCTAATTGCGTTCTATGTGAAAAACAGTACATCTTGGGGGAGTTGATTTTTTCTTTTTGAAAATACATAAAGCTCCATCTTGGCTTTGTGCACATATGTGTGCGTGTGTGGGCCTGTGTATGCCTGTGTGTGCCTGTGTGTATTCATACGTGTGTGTGTGTGTGTGTGTGTGTGTGTGTGTGTCTGCAGGCAGTGGCGGACCACATCCCTCAGCTGGTACAGGGGGTTCGGGGCAGCCAGGCTCATCCAGAAGACCTGAGTGCCCAGCTCGCCCTCATCATCGCCAGCCAGAGCTTCCTCCAGGTACTGCCTCTGTCCTCATTCATCAATCTAACAGCAACTTTGAAATGGTGGAAAATTACCATGTTCATGCTTCATTTCGAATTCATGAAAATGTGCCTAATCATACAGTGCGTGTACAAACACTTCAGATTGTGAAGACACACTGATATATTTCTCAATCTGCTAGTTATTTACATTGAAGAGCTGGTCATTAATTCCAAGGTGTTTCTCATATGGAAAGTTTAATGTGTTTCCTGTGGCATTCATGCATTTCCCATAAGATGGATGTATTTCCTGTATGTCTTCTTTGTTTAATCCCTCCCAAGCCTGGCAGTAAAATGGTGACGACTGCAAAATCTGCTGTCCCCACGGTGTCAGACCAGGCCGCCGCCATGCAGCTTGGCCAGTGCGCAAAGAACCTGGCCACCTGCCTGGCTGAGCTGCGGACGGCTGCCCAGAAGGTATCCACACCGTCTCAGGGGTCTGGGGCCAGGGGCCAGGGTCCAAGGGCTGACCTGATAGCAGCCTGATTCATACAGTCTTTAATATATTGGGGTTCTCTGCATGCAAGCATCCGTGGCTTATGAAGCTGCACCTTATAACTGTAAATCTGTGTGAATGTACGAGTGAGTGTGCGTGTGTATGTGCGTGCACGTGCATGTACACTTCTGTTTAATTATGGGCATCAGTGAAGCTGTTAAGCATTGAAAGACAAGGAGCTATGGCCTCATTGTCGTCATTTCACCACAGATGCTATTGTACACCCAGTCCCCCAGCTCAGAGAACCAGCAAGAACTGTGATAAGAGAGATGGGCCAATGCATCGTGCCTTTTGTGTTGTCTAGGCCAATGAAGTGTGTGGGCCAATGGAAATAGACTCCGCCCTCACTGCAGTGAAAACACTGAAGAACGAACTCCAAGATGCCAAGATGGCTGCTGTCGAAGGACAACTTAAACCTCTCCCTGGAGAATCGGTCAGTGAGGTTTTACAGCTTTCAGCTGGTCTGCGGAGTAGTACTTTAGAACAATAATTACACTGATATCTTGATCTTTCTGTAATATCTTCATTGTAAGACTCAATAAAAGGACATTAAAAAAGTATTATTGACAAGAAAATGGTTTACAGTAAATCTTTATTGCCCCATTTGCCTGCGCTTTGAGTGGGTAATGTTTGATGTATCATTTATAAAGGTAATTATCATTGATTGCTTGGCAGAAGGCAGCAGTATTGGCTTTGGGTTAATATTGTGCTACTGTGTTTGCTCTGCAGCTGGAGAAGTGTGCTCAAGACCTGGGGAGCACCTCCAAGGCTGTGGGCTCCTCCATGGCCCAGCTCCTCACCTGTGCTGCACAGGGCAATGAGCACTACACAGGTACTGCGCTGCATGGGCACTTCACTGTGATGGGCCCTACACACTATTTGCACATACACTGTAACTTAAACAAGGACATTACACAGGATACTGCACAGTGTAGGCCAGCACAGGTCTGTACCGCACAGGCTCTCTTACTTTGAAAATCATCAACACACCGGCAGGTCTGTTTCTGCAGCCCTCAGTTTGGGTGGGTTGGCCATGTTTCAGAGTGGGCTGGTGGAGCTTTATGACTCATCGCTCACTGCTGAGCAAGACGGAACACAATGCCACCTGTGGTTGTCCACACACCCCAGTGGTTGACTGTCAGAATGTAGTAAGTGGAGTCAGAGAGGCTCATACTCCCATTACTCTGCTGTCTTCCAGTGGCAATGAGGAAATCCCACTCTCTCTCTCTGGGGGAACGATATTGGTCAATTACTGTAGACCGCCAGAAGCCGACTGTATGGCTATTGATTCATTGGTCCACTGGTGACAAAGATATGGCCGTTCGGTTGTATTAAGCTCATCTATCAAAGTAAAATGACAGCTCAGTGATGACTGCTGCGTAGCCTTGCAATTTCAGTTACCAAAGTGGCCCCGATTAGCTAATTCTGTGAGATGTTTAAATTTGTGTGTGCGATTGTGGGAGAACAGAGTGAGCTCAGTCTGTGTTTGCAAGGGGACTCCTGCTTCACAGCCTTGGGGTACAACTTTTTCCATCATTAATCTTACTTTCAGTAGATTTAGCCATGCATCAGCAGTCCTGTCTACTTGGATGGATAATGCAATTTGATGCAATTTGCTGGATCCACTCCCAGCTCAGTGTAGGATAAGCAAAGGCCAAACTCTACGGTGCCTCATTTTTACTGTTTCATGCATCTGAACAGTGGACTCTCATCCGCTGGCCTGCTTATTCCTGTGTTCAGTCTTGTGTTGACGATCACTCATTTGGGACAGGTTTGCTAAAATATGCCTCCTCTCCCCTCTTCCTGCTCCTCCCACATTGTCAGGCTTAATGTTAGCGCATGAAGTGAATTGAGCCTCTGTGTATTTAGGCAGAAAAAAGACATTATCTGCAGGACAAATCCCCAGCAAATTGGGTTAGACTGCCTTGGAAGAGCGTGGATATTTTCTAGTGTTCACCTCATGATTTATTCTAGGATCTGTTTCCTCACCAGATTTACACATATTTGAAGATTATCAGCTTGTTCAACAGAGATTTTGTACTGAATCAGTTCAGGTTAAGTTCATAGCTCAAGGGTACTACAGTGGAGCAGGGTACTACAGAAATAGCGTTACTTGTACAGCATTCTCTCTTGTTTTATGCTCTGCATTCATGCTTTATTTATTAGTTTCATGTTGGTAAAGTGTGTGTTTTTATTAAACACCCACCCTGGTTTTCTGGGCGAGTGCAGGCGTGGCTGCCAGGGAGACGGCCCAGGCCCTGAAGACCCTGGCCCAGGCCGCTCGAGGCGTGGCCGCCTCCACCACTGACCCCCAGTCAGCGGCGGCCATGTTGGACTCCGCCCGCGACGTTATGGAGGGCTCCACCATGCTGATCCACGAGGCCAAGCAGGCTCTGGTTGCCCCTGGCGACGCGGAGAGGCAGCAGAGACTAGCACAGGTGTGGTGGAGCGGAGCTGGGGGTTTAATTCATCTCACAGAGCCTTTGAACGTTTTTGTAAGGCTTATGTTTGTGTCTGAACACATCATCATAGATTCAATCACACAGACGCTCCTTAACTTTCACATTCAGCATGTGGCAAAGGGTAAATGGCCAGAGGAATAACATGAAAATGGGGGGATTAGTATATATTAGTATTGCGTATTTGATTAAAAGACTTACATTAGCCTTTGATCCCCCCCGTCCATAGTGTGAATGGTAAGACTTTGGCCACCTGGCCACATGCAGGGAAGGGAAGAAGAGAAAACCCCTGTAAAGCCTACCCTGCTTCTGTAACGATTATTTCTGCTAAGTGGATCAAATCTGCCCTGCTCCTCAGCGTTTTGTTACTGACAGCGTAACTCCTGTCTTCCTGCAGGGTCCTTCTGGGAAATCAGCATATTGGGCAGCATATGTTTGTGACAGAAGTGTAAATTGGGAGTGTCAATTACGCCGTTTTTGCATTTTAAATTTGAGTTGTGTCCAGGGAGGAGTGACAGCGGCCTCCGCTCGCCTGTAGCTCACCTGCCTTCTGCTTTGACAGGTGGCCAAAGCCGTTTCGCACTCCTTGAACAACTGTGTGAATTGCCTGCCTGGGCAGAAGGATGTGGACATGGCCCTCAGGAGCATCGGAGAGGCCAGCAAGAAGCTCCTGGTCGACACGGTGAGTTGTCCTCTACCTACTGTGGTTGCCTGCATTGTCATGGTTGGAGCACTACTCCTCGCTTCAACAGACCATAAGAGTAGCTGGTAAATGCTGTGGAGGATGGTTTAGAAGTTCTGACTCATCTCACCACACAAGAACTACTTCACCTGTTTACAGCTCCTATGTGGCAGATCCTTTATTAATAGCACCTGCACAAGCCATTGCTTAATCTAGATTATGATCTGAATACATTGTTTATTGATTTGGAACAATGGCACATGCCATTTTCCAATATTACCTGCATAGCCTACATTTTTGGGCTGATCTGTTGGACCGCTGGATATTTACTAAAAAAAAAACCTAGGTTCACAGCCTTGTAGGAGCAAAGAACAGCTGTGCAGTGTACTGGATTTGAACATCCAAGACTCCAGTTTCTATTGTGCCTTCAAAATAGTGCTGCTCATAAAGCCACATAATGCACACAGTGTGTGTTAAGGTGATGATGATGTGATGGTGGCACTCCCCCTCTTCCTCCACCAGCTCCCTCCCTGCTCCAAGTCTTTCCAGGAGGCCCAGAGCGACCTGAACCAGACGGCCGCCGATCTCAACCACTCGGCCGGGGAGGTGGTGCACGCGTCCCGAGGCACCAGCAGCCAGCTCGCCGTGGCCTCCGGGAAGTTCAGCGAGGACTTTGACGAGTTCCTGGACGCCGGCATCGAGATGGCGGGCCATACTCAGGTGTGTGCAATCCTACTGTCCTGCTGGGTTCAAGACCCTCCCTACAGACACAGACACACACACGACTCTCTCTCTGTCCCTCTCTTTTGCTCTCTCTCTCTGTCACTGTCACAGTTTAAGTTTAATTGCTTTTATTGGCATGTTGTGTTTGTACTTCTGTTTCCAAAGTATGCACTGAATTAATGGAAAAACAGGTGAATGATTAAAAAAAAATGCATTAAAATAACCAGGGAATATAAATGGGTTTTGTGTCTATCACCTGCTGTCCCTCAGGTTGGGGCACTTGGTAACTTTCTCTCTTACCCACAATCCCTCTCTCATACATGATGGAACATCAGACTGTGGCTTGAAGTGAATGGAGGAGTTTGCCTGTGTGCTGTGTGAGGATGTGAAGCTTTCTCTGAGAAAGAGAGCAGAACAAGATATGGTCACATAGTGTCAGGCACTCGAGCAGTTAGAGACCTCGAGCTGCAGACAAAAATTGAGACTGTCCTCTAATTTATCTTGACACACACTTCTCCCTGAGAGCTTTAACTGATAGAGACACGCAGTCATGAGGGTCACTGAAGTACTGCTTCGTTTGTACTGCTCAGTAATCCAGATCCACTGACAGGGAAGGAAATTGCTGGGGTGTGACACTTATTACCAAATCGCTGACAGGTGAGCAATGCTGGCATCAAAGCAGGTGTGACAGACGTGCACACATCAGAGTCACCTGGGCCCAGATTATCTGACTGACCCAAAACTAGACCAGTGGTTTTCCTCACTATTATCAGATAATGTGTGTGTGTGTGTGTGTGTGTGTGTGTGTGTGTAAAAAGTCAATAGGTATTGAAAAATGAACCCCCAGAGAAAGTTATTTGTTGGCATACTTGGTGTAAGGCCCTTTCTGCTTTACATTCACAAATGTTCACCATGTGGAGGTATTGGTTCCTTTATAAATAAGAGCCAGGTGGACTAGGCCCAAACCTGAACATCTAGAAGGCTTTATCTCAGAGGGTGCAGTCAGGGTTTGTTAGTGTAAGGGGCTGTGTCAGTATTTGTTGTGTGGGTAGGGTTGGGGAGAGTAGGGTGCATGTGTGTGTGTGTATTTGTTGTGCAGATGGGAGTTTTGTGTGCAGCTGTGTGTAACAGGCCACACTGTTTGTGACCCCTGACTTTGCTTTGCTGTTCCAGAGCAAGGAGGACCAGATCCAGGTCATTGGAAATCTGAAGAACATCTCCATGGCTTCCAGCAAGCTGCTCCTGGCTGCCAAATCCCTGTCCGTGGACCCTGGGGCAGCCAATGCGAAAAACCTCCTGGCTGCTGCAGCCAGGTGAGCTGCTGATGAACTCGCAACCTTTTTGGCCTTTTGGGGCTACTGTACTGCCAATGTACTGATGCATTATATGAGGCAGAGAGAATAAGCATTGGGACTAGGCTAAGTCAACATTTATTCTTAGGTTTGACTCACAATTAAATGCAGCTGTTTCTTTTTGCCTTCACAGTTTGGTGTAACACATTGCATTTACCTGGCAGTCAAAGTGGAGAGTAAATGTTGATGGAATCTGGGCCTCTTTTTTAAGTGTAAAGCACCGCTAACAGTTATTTACTGTATGGACCCCAGTCTTCTGATCCTGCACCTCCTTCCAGCCAAAGCAATCAAATGTGCTCATGCAGAAAGGGAAAGGCCTTCCATGTGGTGTGCTCACATTCCTCACATTTCTTTTGGATGGCAGCATGCTTCAGGAATCTGGCTTAGAGCCCAAAGATTGCAAGCTCAGTTCCCAGGTGTTGCCCGGCTGGTGTACTTCAGCAAGGTGCTTGACCTGGATCACTGCAGTTAATATGCAGCCGTATAAAATGAAAAAATGAAGTAAACAAGCTGTCCTGGTTTTATTTGAGATGAAAATAACTAATTAATTACTATTAACAATATCACATGGCACCTGCTGGCAAGGGCAGAGAAATACCCTCCAGTGGGGAGTACTTCACTGAGGTGTCAGATGTGCTCTCATTTCCTCCTGTTCTGGGGCTGACACACTGAGAGAGCTGCGGCTGCTGGGTCCTCCAACCCTCACACAAACAGAAAGCCTGTGTTTTTTGAGAAGCATTGTAGGACAGGATGGAGGCATGTCCTCTCTTTATTGGACACTTGGCAGGAGGGGGAGGAGACAATATCCTGTGTTTGTTGGATGTATGGAGAGAGTTGTATTCTGTGTTTTTGGGTGAAGTCATGGCCTTTTGTTTGTGAAATATGCGACTAAGCTCCTCTACTGCCTTTCTGTTTCAGAGCGGTGACGGAGAGCATTAACCAGCTAATCACACTGTGTACCCAGCAGGCACCGGGGCAGAAGGAGTGTGACAATGCTCTGCGGGAGCTGGAGGTACCATGTGCACCTGCATGGACTGACATTATCAATATCAACATTAAGTACTGCTGTCAAGTCACTTAGTGGATGCTAAAGATACAAAATGGAGAATGACATTACACGTGGGGGGAAAAAATGTTGAAGGAAGTTGAGTTACAGTTGTAATACATCAGATTGGATAAATTGAATTGTTTTGAATTAGCAAGCTATTGATTTTTTTTCGTCTTTGTTTGCAAATGTATTTAATATAACATTAGATTACATTACATTCATTTAGCAGGTGCTCTTACCCAGAGCGACTTCCAGTACAATAGAACATAAGTGTATTCATTCAAGTTGAATGAGCAGCAGTGTCAGACCAGACTAACCCTCCCAGACCAGTGACTGTGAGCATAACACTATTCAAGCCCTACCACAAGTGAACTTGTGCAGCCTGACTAGGCAATGGCTGCCAAATACACTACCATACATCAGTCACTAAATCACAGAATCCAAAACAAAATATAAATTATTTTCATACTGTGGAAATGCTTCTTCCTCCATGCTGCTTCCCGAGGTTTGAATACACTGTTGTTTGGCTGTTCAGAGTTATCTTGGATGAGCCCCATACTCTCCCTTTTGTGGATAGACAGTCTCTTGGGCACCATACTCCTTACTGAGGGGATAAACAGGCACTGTTTACGCTCTGGTGATACATGGACAGCGCTCTGACTCTGGAAAATTATCTCCCTGTTCGTTACGCCCCTCCCCCCTGCTTCCCCCCTGGTCTCCCTGCATGAAATAACACCAGTGGTGCGTGCTGGCAGAGTTCCCCTCTAAAGAGCGCCTCTCGCCCCGGAGGTCCCAGATGAGACAGAGATATGAAATGCCATTTTTCGGAAAAAGACAACATCACCTCCCCCCCCTCCTTGGAGGCTTGGACCCCCGCCAAGCACTGCGCTCTGCTGCTGGTGTCCTCAGTTTTAGGGTCACGAGCGCAGTATCCCTCCAGTGCTGCAGGGTCTCCTAGGTTACGCAGACAAAAGAGAGTGCTGCAGTCAGTGACACAAAGACATTCATGGTTTCTGATCGTGAATGGGAGTGCAGTGTAAACACCTGTGAATTGCTTACATTGCATTTCACATTTTAGCGCCTAGGCGCTCTTATTGAAAACTAGTGTAGAAGTGCATCTTATAAACAGTAAAAACAGAACGTTCAGTGTCTATATACCATGTATGGTAATCATCTTCCTGCAGCAAACATGGCTGATTTGACCCCCTGACCCCCGATCCGTCCCTGTTGTCTCACTCTGTCCCCAGGCAGTGAAAGGACTGCTGGACAACCCCAGCGAGCCGGTCAGCGACTTGTCTTACTTCGACTGCATCGAGAGTGTGATGGAGAACTCAAAGGTATGCTTAGGACTTGATCCGGTCAATAACCAGATTCAGCAAATTCACGGGCAGCTTTACTGATAAGTATGTAATTGATAGTTTATGGATTGATTACAATCATAATCCTTAGATCAATTTAAGGTAATGTATGCCCAACAGTTGCTCTAAAGGCTGATTCTGTCATTACTCTCTGCCTTCTCTTTTGGGCACACTCTATGCAATGAGAGGATATATTTCTTTTAAGGTCATTGGAAGCAGTGTGTATATGCATGTATCAGATTGGGTGTATGCTTATCTGAGCACTGTGTTTCATCTTGAAGCTTTATCACTGATGTGCTACTTGCTATTCTGTACCTGTGTCCTTGTTCTTGTAGCTTGTATTAAATGCCCTATGTTTGTCCCAGCATGACGGCCTTGTAAGTTGCTCTGGATCAGAACGTCTGCCAAATAAATGAATAATAATGATAATCTTTCCTTTCTTCCCTTTCCTCAGGTGCTGGGAGAGTCGATGGCTGGGATCTCTCAGAACTGCAAGACCGGAGATGTGCCCGCTTTTGGGGAGTGCGTGGGCGTGGCCTCCAAAGCCCTGTGTGGGCTCACAGAGGCAGCCGGACAGGTAAGGGTGTGGCCTGGCCTGGGTGGGGCCCTAAGAGGATGGACTTGCTGTTTTAGCTCCTCCCCAGTTTCCCTGTGTCTGTACTAGACATAGGTGCTTTCATATGAGCTGAAAAAATTAATTGAAAAAAACCACCAGTAATCCTTCAGTGCTTCAGGGACAGCAGATACTATGGCTGTGTTGTTCACTTTGCCAGAGCTGCACATTGGCTCTAATCTTGTGGGGATAAACCCCCTGATGCTGAGGTCTGTCACTCTATCTCATCCCTTCTCTTGCCTATTCCTACTCTCAGGCCTCTTACCTGGTGGGCGTGTCTGACCCCAACAGCCAGGCAGGTCACCAAGGCCTAGTGGACCCCATTCAGTTTGCCCGGGCCAATCAGGCCATTCAGATGGCCTGTCAGAACCTGGTGGACCCGGCCAGCAGCCCCTCCCAGGTAAGTCCAAGCACCGCTACATGCAGGTGTGATGGGTAATCTTAATGCTTCAGCTTGAAGCTCTGCGGTGGCCTTTTTAACCCTTAAGTGACTGAAATGTCTGTCGTCCCAACCTAGGCACAGTCAACCTTGTTCCATCCCAGCTCTATATTAAATAATAACACGATCATTTGTCAAGCTGAATTGCTTCAGGTGTACTTCAATTCACCTACAGTTGCTCATTGTTCAGTCCAAATGCACATGGTCACCTGTCACACAAAAGTTCAGGCACTCCAAAGGCCCTAAGTCATGGGCAGCTTCCGGTTAATGCCCAAGGAGCTGAGGCCCTAGTGGTGCTGCTGCTTTACTGGGTTTCGCTGTGTTTCTGCGCTTGGCAGGTGCTGTCTGCAGCCACCATAGTAGCCAAGCACACATCTGCCTTGTGCAACGCCTGCCGCCTGGCTTCCTCCAAAACCGCCAACCCTGTGGCCAAGAGACACTTCGTCCAGTCGGCTAAAGAGGTTGCCAACAGCACGGCGAACCTCGTCAAAACCATAAAGGTGAGATTGCAGCTTCAGTGCTCCAGTTGGAACAGCTGTTTCGGCCCTAGCATTTGAAATATATGTGTCTTCTGCAAATGCTCCAATCAGAAACTGCTTTGTCAGCAGCAGTGTGCTCCTGTAAGAAATTTTGCTGGAATTCCTAGCACTCCAATAAAAAATGTCTGTATGTGTGTGCACGTATGTGTGGATGTGCTTGTGCGTGTGTTCCTTCTCCAGGCTCTGGACGGGGATTTCTCAGAGGAGAACCGGGACAAGTGCCGCGTTGCCACGGCGCCGCTCATCGAGGCTGTGGAGAACCTGACGGCCTTCGCCTCCAACCCAGAGTTTGCCAGCATTCCTGCGCAGATTAGCAACGAGGTACTCTGAGTGTGTGTGTGTGTGTGTGTGTGTGTGTGTGTGTGTGTGTGTGTGTGTGTGTGTGTGTGTGTGTGTGTGTGTGAGTGTGTGTGTTCCCCCGCCATTTCAGAAGTAGCCGCTTATTATCACACCATGAGCATTTGCTTTCATTGTGTAGCTATTTGTTTTCAGGATCAGTTAACAGGACTGTTTGGTTTTCTTCCATTTTGTTTCTCATGGTAAAATATTTACCCCCGAGCAACTCCTGCTGATTTTTCTTTCAATGAATTGGTTTCTTGTTCGTAGCCTTTGAATCGCAGCCTTTGAAATTGAGCAGTTGATGCTGAACCCACAGTAAATCAGTTTGGTACTCAGGCTTTAAAAGAAAGCATGGGAGTGTTTCATGTGGCTTGTAACTCTTATATTGCTGTGAAACATACTTTCCTATTTCTATCAACTTTTGTAGCCCCTTTTCAGGTCTGTAGTATTAATGTTAACATCATAGCCATAAATCTGGATGCTGTCGTCGAATGAGGCTTGATTTTAGTTCATCTGTTTTTAATGACTTCCCGCTGTCTTTGTGGCTATACTCTTGTTCATGTGTTTCAGGAGTACATGTTTTCAGGCAATTACACACCAGCTTATTATAGTTCAACTCAGCAGCTCACACAATATATGGTGCATGAGCAGAAGACTTCTGGCCAGTGGTCAGGGTTTTGTTTGAGGTTGCTGGTTACACTGCTGTTGTGCCTTTGTGTTTGTGTATGTATGTGTGTTTGTGCGCACATGCGTGTGTATGTATAATATACACACATGCATGTATGTGTACATGTATAATTGTGTGTGTGTGTGTGTGTGTGTGTGTGTGTGTGTGTGTGTGTGTGTGTGTGTGTGTGTGTGTGTGTGTGTGTGTGTGTGTGTAGGGCTCAGCTGCTCAGGAGCCCATCCTACGGTCGGCACGCTCAATGCTGGAAAGCTCCACCCAGCTCCTCAAGACCGCCCGCTCATTGGTCATAAACCCCAAGGATCCGCCAACCTGGTCCATTCTGGCTGGCCACTCCCGCACCGTGTCTGACTCCATCAAGAGCCTCATCACTGCCATCCGGTGAGCACAGCTCCCCCTGCTGGATGCACATCATCACTCACGAGCAGCGGTTAGAAGTTTGCATGAACTCCAGCCAACTGGTTTAAATAACTGTCTGATGTGGGAAGGTGTAACCTACACTATAAGATTAAATAACTGAAGTTCAATCAGGTTTCAGACTCCTACTTGTCTTATGTGACCTTGAGCTTAAATTGTTTCTGAACCCCTTTTAATGAGGCTGGACAGTCAGACAGTCAGGCAAGTCAGACTTGCAGCTGAATACAGTATCTTCAAGGCTGGGATGACAAAGCAGAAAACCCTGTCGTGACAGAAACCAAGCCACCCCAAAGTGGCATTACAGTTACTGACGCAAAGGAAAGTGAGTGAGGAAGGACGTCCAAAAGTCACACGCACTGCCATCGTCCCCCGCGGCAGACACAACGTCACTGTCTGTCTCTGTCCTCTCAGGGACAAAGCCCCGGGACAGAGAGAATGCGACTACTCCATCGACAACATTAACAAGTGCATCCGGGACATCGAGCAGGCGTCCCTAGCCGCAGTCGGGCAGAGCCTGCCCACGCGGGACGACATCTCCCTGGAGGTAACAAACTGTAGCAGCCCTGTAATGGCCTTCTAGTGCTCTGGTCTGTACAGTCATTTGTGAGATGTTAGGGCAGGCTGAGCCCTCACAAACCCCAAACTGGTTGTGTTATCAGTAATCATTGTTTTAAACCAATCGGTGTTTTGGCATGAAGAGCAAGTCTTTACAGGTAACTGATTGACAGCATGTGGTAGCGGTGTTCCTGGCCCCATGTCTGCCTAAAAGACCGAATGCTCTGTTCTGGGGGTCATCGTCCTAGCAGAACATGTCGTGCACTGGTTTCTGTTCTTCTTGCTTTTAATTAATTAGGTTTGACTGAGCTGTCAGTTAAAATACTGACCTGCATTTAACAGCTCTCAACAGTTGATCTGCACATTGCTAAGTCTTGTGTTCAGATAATGTTGTGTCTGTACTAATAAAAAGATACAAGGTGAGGTGTTTTTTTTAACATTCCTGTTAACATCTCCCCTTAAACAAACCTGGTGTATCTGTCGGGGAAGATTAAGTAATTGTTTAATGAATTGCTCATGGTCGTTAAACAGATCATTTTAGTTTAGGGCACAGGTAAATTGATAAAACAATAATATAAAAAGATGCAGATTTTATTTCATCTCTGTTTGAGCACAAAGATCCTTCTGATTGCTGAAATTTTTCTTTGACTAAAGACTGACAGCACACGACTGTCAAATGAAGTCAGATCAGTGTTCAATTAAAAGCTCAATCAAATCTAATTCACTGAGAGCTATGCTGGAGCACAAGCCAGTACACTGGCTGTGCCCGCAGGACCTGGGCTGAAAGACAGTGTGCTTTGGTGAGAATCTGCTCTGACAGTCTGCTTTCATCGCGAAAGAACCCCTTACGTTTGAATGTGTCTGGCAGTGAGAGCAAACTCATTTTCGTCCGCCACATAAAAGCTGACATTTCGGGATTGCAGCGTTTGCACGTTATCTGTCACTCATTAATCTGTAAACTACAATATATTGGGTATTTAATGTGCAAATTACAGTATATTCTGTGATTTAATGCATATACTACATTAGTGTAAGTGGATATATAATGTGTAAACTACAATAGAGTGGATATTTAATGTGTAAACTACAATAGAGTGGGTATATAATGTGTAAACTACAATAGAGTGGTTTCAATGTGTCAGTTAATGCATATACTACATTAGTGTAAGTGGATATATAATGTGTAAACTACAATAGAGTGGATATTTAATGTGTAAACTACAATAGAGTGGGTATATAATGTGTAAACTACAATAGAGTGGTTTCAATGTGTCAGTTACAATAAACTGGATATTTAACACTTAAATACATAAGAGGGGTGTTTTAATCCTCAGGCAATAAAGTGGGTAGTTCTGTTCAGTGGGTACAATCTGTCAGTCCTAAACTTGACCAATCCCTTTAGGCTCTGCAAGACCAGCTGACCTCAGCAGTGCAGGAGATTGGCCACCTCATTGACCCCATCTCTACAGCAGCGAGGGGAGAGGCAGCTCAGCTGGGACACAAGGTACGCATGTCACAGACTCCTGCTTCATGTGACTGTAAGATACTCTGTGGGCACTGTTACTGGAACAAAGTATCTGTTTGTTAACAGCTCAATCAACCCGTAAAGCTCAGATAGATAAAAAATGACCATACAGTCCATGTCCAGTTGTTAATTGTGTGGTTGTCTTTTAACATGTGCTTGTATATTTTATAGCAACTTGAAATAAAAAATAGTCCAGCAGTGTTTGAAAATGAACCCCAGGGAAAGTGGTTGGAGTTCAGGAAGTAGCCCTCACCAGGTTGATTTCTAACACTCGGCACATCCAAGCAAACACTCCTCCTGGGTACCATTTGAGGTTGTTTAATGGCATTTGGCACACTGATCTCCAGGTGACTCAGCTGGCCAGCTACTTCGAGCCCCTCATCGTGGCATCTGTGGGCGTGGCCTCCAAGCTCCTGGACCACCAGCAGCAGATGACGGTCCTGGACCAGACCAAGACACTGGCCGAGTCCGCCCTGCAGATGTTGTACGCTGCAAAAGAGGGAGGGGGCAACCCCAAGGTATCCTCCCGTCCCACACTCCTCTGTTACTCTGCTGCTCTTTTACATCTAACATTAGCAACTGTGATTTTGTAAGGGGTCTTACACTGTCCTGTTTTCCACATGCCATGGCCCTCTCATGACCTGTGTCAGGACAATGATTTCCAGCACACACAGCTTTTGAAAATGACATATGTCTATATGTGTGGCCATCTCCCTGTCTGTATGAAGTCTATATGAATCATGTACAATGTAAATGGATATTACAGCTATACAAGTGTAGTCTGAATATGACTTTGAATTTGTACTGTACTTCAGGTGACTCTGTAAGGTGTTTGGTTCTCAGTAAGTGTAAGGGTTCAGGTATATTTCTGAACTGCAGGTGACTCTGTAAGATGTGTAGATGTCCATAAGCGTAAGGGCTCAGCTGCTCAGTAATTGGTCTCTCTGCCCAGGCGGCACACACACACGATGCCATCGCCGAGGCGGCCCAGCTGATGAAGGAGGCGGTGGACGACATCATGGTCACTCTGAACGAGGCGGCCAGCGAGGTGGGGATGGTGGGCGGCATGGTGGACTCCATCGCCGAGGCCATGGGCAGGGTGAGTCTGCGATTGGGTAATGCCACTCTTCCGAGCGTGCTCAGTTCAACGCGGGTTGCATGGTAGAGGCGAGGTATCTTTGGAGGTGTGTGAAGACCAGAGTGCTTCACAGAAGCTGCAAGAAAGCTCATTCGTTGGTGCTGTTGTCATGCCGATGGAGGTGTTGCCTTAAAGTGCCACTCAGCAGTGAGATTAATGGGAGGTTCCCCAGAGGTCACAGGATGGATTCCTAGCAGTTTCTCTGCTCTGGCACCCTTCAGTAAGACTTTACACCTGAACCAATTCATGATTATCCACCTGTGTAAACCACCCCCTTGCTGTGATGGCTAAGCCTTGAAGTGTCACTCAACAGCGAGGTGAACAGGAGGTCTCCCGTCTGTGACGCAGCTCTGACAGCTGTCAGTCACTCTGGTGTCACAGAGAGCTTGTTGCTTTTGGGAAAGGCACTCAATCATCTGCTCTCCATACACTCCTTAGGCTCTAGTCTGTGTCTCTCTGTGGTTCATGTGATACATTTATAAATGCAAGATCTGGTTTCTGCATCTTAATGTGTTTGAATAATTAGGCAGTTGATCACCCTCATAATCTCATAGTATTTTGCAGCTGAAGAAAGATTTTTTTCTGTTTGTGCATTGCCATAATTACCCGCACCAATTTAAAGAACAATTAATAAACCCATAAGATTTAATTTTAATTATTTTTATGGCTATGTTTTATAGCTCAGATATCATCTGAAATCAAAGGATTGCTCTTTTCAGTGCCAGTACCCACTTCTCTGTTCCACATGGTATTTCTGTCTAGTTTACCATATTGTATGTAATAGCCCATTAGTGTTTTTTAACCTATATCGGCAATAAAATGTTCTCACAAATAGTAGTAATTTTATTTGCTGAGTGCTTGTCATGCATCATTGCTCAAGTTGCTTTTACAAAGAAAATTAAACATAAATTATAAAAATATAAACAAGTATATAATTTATATTATTTAAATTTCCAACCATATGCAGTTTATCTGATTTAAAACGGTAGGGGAATAATAAAGGTAAAGATTGGTTTTAATTATGCTGTGATTCTCTTTTTAATTTGAAAGAACAGATTTACAGGCGAATGGATGAGTGCTGAAATGAGTTCTCTCAATAGAAGGCTAAATATTTTATATGGGTTATTCCTTTATAAAACCCGTTAAATTTAATTAAGTTCTCCTGAACTGTCTGGGGTGGAGGAAACAGAAGCAACTGATGCTTTCAGTGCACTTTTTTATTTGTACGTGTATCTGAGGGTGAGTGAGGATTTCAGGCATGTGTTTGAACCCCTCAGCTGGATGAAGGGACCCCACCAGAGCCAGAGGGCTCATTTGTGGACTACCAAACGACGATGGTGAAGTACTCCAAGGCAATTGCAGTCACCGCCCAGGAAATGGTGAGGGGACAATCGACTGGTACCACATCCCTTTAAAAGTGGTACTTTCAGAAAATGATATATCCAGGGAAGGTGTTTGGCTCGACACAATGACACCATGTTCCTGGCAGTTTCTCAAAACATCTGTCTGTTTTTATCATGTTTATTGTTTCATAATTATTAAAGTGAAATGTGATCCATACAGTGTTTTATATTAGCAGTATTTTAGAAAGCGTTACATATTGTCAGTATTTTTTCCCTACTGTGACAGTGTTCTGGTAATGACCAGTAATAATGTTGCAGTAAAAGCTAGTAATATTGTTATAGTAATGGCCAGTATTAAGGTTGCAGTAATGGGAAGTGCTTTTTCCCCAGATGACAAAGTCAGTAACCAGTCCAGAAGAGCTGGGGGGTCTGGCCTCCCAGGTGACCACAGACTATGGCCAGCTTGCCCTCCAAGGTCGTCTGGCAGCTGCCACTGCAGAACCAGAGGAGGTGAGAGAGTGGTCAACTCATCCCTTAGAGGCACATCCACCACACAGCATGAGTGCAGTGGAGTGTTGCTGCAGCCAGGTTGCAGCCTGGTTGCATGGTTGCATCCTGGGGACAGCACTTCTGCAGTTTGCTTGTGCAAAAAAGGGTTTAATTTGTAAATATCCAGCAGTAAACATGAATAATATATGTATGCATGTAACATATGCTAGTTATTCTTGATAAGGATATCTGCTTAGGTCAGATACAGTACAAATATCTGCTCTGCAACTCTCTTTGCTATAAACAGATGTGTCTTCATTCATTGGCTGATAGATTGCAATTTGAAATCCAAATTTAGTTGGGTAGCATCAAGGTAGACCAAAAGAGCATTTCAGACTAATCCACGTCTACTGTCCTGCCTTAGGTTCTGATGGGTAGTTTTTTGTTGTTTCTGGAAAAAAGGGCATTACAAGGCAGTGTATTAGACATATTACCCTCAGCCTATATTGTTTATGCTTCAGTTTAATTGGCCTATATTTAATCTCTATGGAACTTGTATGCCTCTGTAGCTGAGTTTCATAGTCTGCTAATGAAGTAGCACTGGAAACAAACTTGAAATAAAAGACCAATTGACCTCAGTCCCTCACATGGATTTTGGTCTGTTGTTTTTTCCATGCTTTGAGCTCACTGCTAAGTACCATCCATGTTGGAGGAGCAGCTTCTGTGGGTTGCGGGAAGCTATGGAAACAGATTTAAGATAGGACATTAAGTGCTGAGTCAAATGGAACCCACAAGCGAGTCTTTGTGTTTCCAGATTGGGTTTCAGATAAAGACAAGGGTCCAGGAGCTGGGTCATGGCTGTATCTTCCTGGTCCAGAAGGCCGGTGCCCTACAGGTCACCCCTACCGACAGCTTCACCAAGAGGGAGCTTATAGAGTGTGCCCGGGCTGTCACAGAGAAGGTAGGCATGTGTCTGTGTCTGTGTCTCTTTTTGTTTATGTGTGTATTCCAGCTAGTTCCTCTGGCTTCTCTCTTAGGTAGCAATATACAGTTACACGTGTGCATTTCCCAGAATGCACTGCAGTAAAGTATCCCCTTTGTGTTGGGCAGGAGTGCATTCTTTGCTGTGTTACATCACTTGTAAAAATATCAAACTGAGGAAATGATATGGTCCATTAAAACCAGCATACACATGGCCCATATGTCCCTCCTGGATGTGAGTTTCACGCCCCCTGCAGGAGACCTCGTTGCATTGCAAAGTGGCAGTCTCTGTGCCTTTCCCTCTCACCCTCTAAGTACTGTCCGGACTAGGCCGCCTCAGGCTCTGCTATTAACAAGGTGCTTGATCTTTCTGAATGGCAGGCCAGCTCCTCTGCTGTTTGGACTTGCTGCCGACTCTACAGTTTCTGTAATCGAGCATAAATGTTGCAAGAACACACTTTCTGTTTGGGGAAATGTTTGATGGGATGCTTGCATCTGCACACCCCTGCTGAATAATGTATGTTAAGTGATGCTGTGCTGTGAGATCGATACAGTGGGGTAGAGGATTAGTTGGACGGCGAGGTGCAGTGTCTGTGCAAATGGACAGGGTGAGTGTGGTAGGCAGGCCTGATCCTGCAGGGCAAGCCTTTGGGTCCAGCGCTCCCAGTCTCAGATGGAGGGGCCCCTGCGTGTTTGGGGAAGCGCCTTTAATCATGGTATTTGTGCGTTTCCATGTGAAGGAGAGATAGTCAGAGAGAGTAAGAAGGCCTCTTTATTTCAAAGCACTACCCACCCATTCATTTTGATTGGTCACACAGTGCTCTGCGCAGGTTCAATAAAGACAGCCAGCTCTGTAGTATGTACATGTTTAGTCATATTTAACCTTGTTCACCTTTTTAATCCCTGGATAGCCCTGAGCAATTTAAAGCATAAACAATAAACACTGATGAGGGGAGCTAGTCACAGAACAACAGTAACAAAGAGAATGGCCTTCAGCAACAGTGGCAGTCGTCATCAGGATCGCTTGTTATACATCATTCCAACAGGATGTGTACCAAGTCTGGTCAGCACTGTATAATAATGACACAGATGACATGACAGAGATGAAGTTCACAGGAGGATTGAGAAGTGTGTTGGAGGAAAAAGCAGAAGTCTATGGTGTGACTGCTGTTGCCATATTGTTATCCTATATGGTTTTGTGTTATTCTCCTCTGTGACTGAGCCATCAGTGCACACACACAGGCACAGGAAGTGGAACAGTGGCTTGAGCAGAGAGATTTCAGAGCAGTGACATAAACAAGGCTTGCTTTCCCATAATGTGACCATGATGTATTTGGCCTGCCCAAACTGTTGCAGCTGGTTGATTGCATTTTTCATTTACAGTTACATTTATTCATTTGGAAGACGCTGTTATCCAGTGCAACTTGGAAAAAGTGCATTCAGTAGGGTTAGGCATGTCACCAAATAGATGCTTAATCATTACTGCCATGCTGAGTGGTTATAATCTTCTATGATCACTTTGCTTTTTCCATAGCAAATACCTATACTGTCACCAGGCTACTGCCTCTATGTGCACTCCAGGTTACCACAAGCTTTATTATTAGTAGTATTAGAAAGGGCAGGGATCCAAGTTTGGGGAAGCCAGGTATAGTCTGAATAGGTGGTTTTTCAGTCTGTGGTGGAAGGTAGACAGTGAGCCTGCTGTCCTGACTCTTGTGGGGAGCTCATTCCACTACTTGGGGGGCCAGTGCTCTCATGGGCTGTTTCCTGTCCTGAATGTATGTCACCAAGACTCCTCAAAGAAAATCTTAATAATCTGTTTTGTCTCTTGAATTTGCTGTACAAATGAGTGTTTGTTCATTTCTTGTTTCCTGCAGTGCTCTCTCAAAGGCGATTACATGTTGAAACAAGCTAAATTTCTGACTTCTGCGGCCTGCCAGCTTTGATGCCCCCTCTGTCTCGCAGTTAGAGGGGCTGATTTGCATTTCCCTGCTTAGTTATGCCTCCTGCTTGATTTCATCGGAGGCTTGTTCCAGACAGGAATAATTGAAGGATTAATGCGTCTGGAGACCTGAACCTCCGAGCTTGTTTGACTGCACTTTTCATTATCGCTCGTGTGTATGTCAGCAGTCACAGATGGTTTGGTGAGAGCGTGGCAGTACAGTGCGGCACGGCGCGGTGTCGGGCTCGAGCGCTAAATGCGTCCAGGCAGCTGTCTCAGAGCTCACGCACACTGGCATCTCTCCCTCCGCTGCAGAGAGGTGGAGTGCCCGTTATTTGATCACTTATGTCCGTTTGTCCATCTGCCTGTCTGTGCGCAAAATGGGAAAACTGAAAATAGTCACGGAGAGATCTGCATGACCTCCAGTGGGATTACTGGTTTTGGAACAAGGAAGAAATGATTTGATACTTTGAGAGAAACAATTAGGGCTGTGCGTGAGGTATTTATGAACAGGCCATCTCATCTGATGCCTAAAAGAGGGGTCTTTTAATTTCAAGAGGGCATTTAACCCGGCCACCTGTTGGGAGATTATATGTCTTATGAAGACAGATGCTTAGGGTGGCAGAGAAGTACTCTATCTAAGTGCCACTCTGGTTTTTCAGCCTGTATCTCCCTGATCCTCAGGGCCCTGCCTGTATTGATTGCCTGACAGTGTGCCAGCATAATCATTTTTATATCTAATGATCCATATAAAAGTGCAAGGTTTGCAGTAAATTAGAGAGAAGAGCGAAGTATGTGGAAGGGCCAAGGAAAGTAAGCTGAAAAGTGAAATCTGGTTGACGAGCTGCAGGTCAGTGATTTTAAGTAAAAATAAACTCTTAAGAAACACCGCTGCTGCAATCTGACCTCTCCCCCCAGGTGTCCATGGTGCTGTCAGCCCTGCAAGCGGGAAACAAGGGCACCCAGGCCTGCATCACGGCCGCCAGTGCTGTCTCCGGGATCATCGCTGACCTGGACACCACCATCATGTTTGCCTCGGCCGGCACGCTCAACGCTGAGAACGAGGAGTCCTTTGCTGACCACAGGTGAGGGCAGGGTGGCTGGTACAGGGCAGGCTTTTCTCATGGAGTGACCGAAGGGTCAAAGGTTTTGCACACCCAGCTGCAAAAGCAAGAAACAACAGCTGAAAGGATCTCAATCAGTAGCAGTGTTGGATTAGTGGTTGTACGGGCATGAAGAGGGCTGAAGACACTCCTCCTGGAGTCCTCACAGCAGGTATTTTCAGCCTAGGGTTAATAGATATCCTTCAATGATCTAGCCTGTCTTTCCACAGGGAGAACATCCTGAAGACCGCCAAAGCCCTGGTGGAGGACACCAAAATGCTGGTTTCCGGAGCAGCATCCAGCCAGGAGAAACTGGCCCAGGCCGCCCAGTCCTCCGCCAAAACCATCACCCAGCTGACCGACGTGGTCAAACTGGGCGCTGCCAGCATCGGTTCGGATGACCCCGAGACACAGGTCGGAATCCCTGCGAAGGCATTGCGGCTGTGGGGGTCGAGCAGGAGGCTTGGGGATACAGACGGGGGAGGCGTTCCTGACGGCTCTGGGGGTTATCGTTTCCAGGTGGTCCTGATAAACGCTGTGAAGGACGTGGCCAAGGCCCTGGCTGAGCTGATCGGAGCCACGAAGTGTGCGGCGGGAAAGCCAGCCGACGACCCCTCCATGTATCAGCTGAAGAGCGCTGCCAAGGTAGGACACCCTCTGAGAGAGGGGCGAAGGGCCCTCATTCACAGCAGCCAGAAAGGCAACCACTGCAAGAGGGTACAGCCCCCCCCTCACTGTAAAAGGGGGTGTCGAACTGTGTCTGACTAAAAGCAGAGGGTAGAGAAGCTTGTCTGACTCACAGCGTTAGGTAGTTTATCTGATACAGTACAGCGTGCTCTATGACTCAAAGAGGTAGGGCACCATATTTTTATGACTCAAAAGAGGTGGTATTGTGCTGTGCTGGGACTCATAGTTGTAGGTTCAATGCTGTGCTCAGACTCATAGATGGGGGTACAGCACTCTGCTGGGACTCATTGATAGGGTTACAGCACTGTGCTAAGACTCATAGTTGTAGGTATAGTGCTGTGCTTGGACTCATAGATGGGGGTACAGTGCTGTGCTGGGACTCACCGATGAGGGTACAGCAACCCTGGCTGTAGGTGGTTAGCAGCAGCTACAGCATCTCTCTGGGAACTGGCTGCTGAGCTGTTCACATCTGTCAGCTCAAGCCAGATTGGAGGTGATTTATGTCTGAGCAGCCCTCCTCTCTCCTCTCTGACTTCAAGACTTGGCCTTTCCTCCTCCTCCTACCTCTATCACCTCCCGTCCCCCTGATGGAGCTCAGCAAAGTGACATCTCTAAATACATGTGCCTGAAACGGCCACCCTATAGAGCTCCATTAGCTCCCTTTCCTGGGCTTTCTCACAGTCTTTACTGCCTGCTCGTGTGCTCAGCTGGGTGTTCGGTACGAGGGAGGTACAGTAGCTGTCCTCCTCACGGTAAGCACCGCTGCTTCACCTAATGAAGCGTTGAACACGCTCGCTTGTAAAGCCCATTTAGAGGCCCCGTCGAGGCCAAGTTCGATATTGTCTCTGTCTAACATGAGCTTTTCCTTTCTGAGTGTGCTGTGCTTCACCTGTGGCAGTGCTGAGAGGTTTTATGAAATGTTGTGATCTGTACCTAGCTGTCCGACAGAAAGGTGAGAACGGGCCGTGGGACTGCCCTCAATTCGTTTAAGGGCGTAAACGAGGCGCCGGTGAGCGGGCACAAGAAGGCATGCGGTTTGGGTTCAGCTCCGTCACCCCACTCTGTAGTCATGGATTAATGCGTACCCCTCCCTGCACGCTCTAATCTCATCACAGGGCGATGACATAGAGAGGACGTCTGGTCAAAGACCCAAATTTAGTATCTTTTGGTGATATTCCAGCCTGCATCCTGCACCCATAGAACCTAATCCCCTTCTCAGGTCCACGACATAAACCAGCCTTACAAGTGCATATGGTCCTGATTGGTCCTCTTCAGTGCATTGTCATTTGTTGTTTCTCCCACAACCAGACCAGTAAGGGCATGCTAGATTCAAGTGCCATTTCAGCCGATAAAGTAGTGTCTATTATCTCTCTCCTGCTTTCATTTGTTTCCTTTCAGCCGTCTGGTTTTTCAGTCAATTTCAGAAGAACAAAACTGACTACACACAGACCATACATTGATTTGCTCACAAAAACTTTAAGCAATCAGACATCTATCTGTTGAAAAAGCTTTTTTGTTTTGTATTTCATTCACTCCAATAAAAAACTCTGGCTGGTAGTGAGGTTGTGTCATCATCTGGAGAAGGGTCAGATTCTTGGCTTTCGGGACACAGTTTGGAATGCTCAGTCACACTTGATGCATACTGTATTATAAAACAAATTTAGATTCTTGACCAGACTTCTTTAACTCCCTAGAATGAGTGGCAAACTTGCTGTGCTCGCATGTACAGTAACTGGAACCTGAGGCTTTTACCTGATTTATGTTTAATCTCATTGGGTCAGTCTCATGACATGTAACAGATTGCTCTCATTCCAGGACCATGTTCTGAGGTAGGCAGGCCTGGCTCATACCCTAGAATGTTGTGCTTTCCATGGATGCATTTTGTGGTCCCTGTAACCTGAACAGTTCATTGGCAAAATGGTCCCTGTTTAAAGCTCTGCAAGAATCTGACAACCGAGTGGCTCACGCTGAGCGACTTGAGGAGTAAGGATATAAAAGTGCATTGAATAATGTCACGTGAGCAATACATACAAAATCAATTATACAGTGTAATTGCAAGTGCAATCATAAATACATAAATACAGAAGCACTACAATAAATTTAGATTTAGGGCTTGTGGACCTAATCCCACAGGATAAAAAGAGAGATCACAGTCACAACCCCAAAGGCTTTCAGCCTAAACAGTATATAGACATACAGTATCACTCCCTTTAACCTCCCTTGTTGCTCCCCCTGCTGGTGATTAATTTAGCTCTGTACCGTATGGATGATGGCTCTCCATCTGTAGAGATGAGCCAGTTAAGTAGCTCTCAAGCGCCCTCTGCTGGTCCAGCTCTTAGATCAGGGCTGAACATCCCACACGACTGGCATCTTAGTGTCTTCCTCCCTGCACCCCCGCTGCAGGTGATGGTGACGAATGTGACATCGCTCCTGAAGACAGTGAAGGCGGTGGAAGACGAAGCGACTCGAGGGACGAGAGCACTGGAGGCGACCATCGAGTGCATCAAGCAGGAGCTGACGGTAAGGCTGCACCCTGGGTAGCATGGGTCCCTCCTGCTGTTTGTACCTGTCGACGTGTTACCCATGGCTCCCAGGTTTCTCAGTCTGTCTGTAGTGTGCGTTGGTTGTCATATTTTTATAAGTGTTACTGGGGTGTGGGCACGTTCCCTTGTAGAGGTGAAACAAAGTCAAATGCATTAGAGGTGGAGGTTGATCAACTGACATTATATTTGCTATTCCAGAGCGACTTAGGTAAATTATGATTTTTACATCAATCCATTTATACAGTTAGAAATTACTGAGGCAGTTTGGATTAAGTACCTCACCCAGTGGTACAACAGCAGTGGCCTGCCGCAGAAACTAATCAGCAGCCATTTACTGTAATGCATCCTGCTCCTTACCACTACACCAGACTGTTATCCCCATAATCCTCCATGACTGTGGTGTGGAGTTTGATCACCTGACCCGTTTGGAAGGAGCGGAGGTTGGGCTGTGCAGTATCCCATAATCCCCTGTGGTGTGCAGGGCCTGTGAGGCAGACGGGGGGGGGGAGAGGGGGCCACAGGTCTTCATTAGTTTGTTTTCCTTGCAGTTTGCCACTAATCCTTATCAGCATCCCTGGGGACCGACTACACTGCCGCCACGATAAACAAGATTCAAATCAAACATGGATCGCTCACCGCGCAATTACAGGCGCTCCGATAGCACACGCACGCACTGCGATTAATAGGCTGACTTATTGTGCTTGTTACAGAGCCCAGTGCTTGTTGCATGGAGTAATTGGCCTTGATTAGGCTCCCCAGCTGGCTACTTTAATTGGGAATTATAAAAGTCTTATCTGCTTTTTAAATAGTGCAGGAAGCATTAGCCTCTCCAGTGTTGTAGAACCATCAGTTCCTCTCTGTGGAGCATTGAATCTTCCTGCGTGCAGGTGTTCCAGTCCAAAGACCTTCCAGAGAAGTCTACGACGCCCGAGGAGTTCATTCGCATGACGAAGGGCATCACCACGGCGACGGCCAAAGCCGTGGCGGCCGGTAACTCTGCCCGTCAGGAGGACGTGATCTCCACAGCGAACCTGAGCCGCAAAGCCATCTCTGACATGCTGAGCACCTGTAAGGTACTGCCCTGGGCACACGGCTGGACCACCAGCCCCCTCAGTCAACTTTATCAGAGTCATACATCTGTACTGCCAAAGCAGAATAAACACATAAGAATACATGCATACATAAACGGTAAAGAGAGGGAAAAGACTAGAAAAGATGGAACAGAACAGTGCTGATTAGTTTTCTTCACATTTCTTCACAGAGCACTCACTGGTGGCCCCTCAGGCTGTCATTTGGCAGTTTGTTGGGCTGCTAGTGGGGCTGTGTGTCCCCCTCCCAGCGTGACACTCTCTCTCTCTCTCTCAGCAAGCGGCCTATCACCCCGAGGTGGCTGAGGACGTGCGGAACAGAGCACTGCTGTTTGGGACAGAGTGTACAAACGGATACATCCAGCTGCTGGAGCACGTGCTGCTGGTGAGACTCAGAATGTGTGTGTGTTGTAGGCTGTGAGTGAGTGAGTGAGTGAGTGAGTGAGTGAGTGAGTGAGTGAGTGAGTGAGTGAGTGAGTGAGTGAGTGAATAAGTGAAAGTAAGTAAGTAAATAAGTAAGTAAGTGTTGAAACTCTCTCTTTGTATGGCCAGGTCCTGCAGAAGCCCACTCCAGAGCAGAAGCAGCAGCTGGCCGTGTTCTCTAAGCGAGTGGCGGGAGCAGTCACTGAGCTCATCCAGGCAGCTGAGGCCATGAAAGGTGAAGACCACCCCACACACACACACACATACAATCTCGCATTCTCACACACACACGCAATCACGCACACACACGCAATCACACATCCACACACACACACACACACACACACACACACACACACACACACACACAGAAGAAAACACACAACTGTGTAACTGAAAACTTATGTAGCAGTTATTTCCGTAAAATTGCTATAATGTTTTGGTAGTGGCATATTTTGGGATTTAATTTTCTTTCTTTTAAATTCTATGGTGAACAGCTATGAATTTCAGTGATTGATTTTGTTTACATAAGAGAGAACTTTTTTTAGTTGCTATTATTTCAGAACTGAAGTTTTAAGCCTTTTGTTCATCAGATTTCTGGTTTCTCAAATTTCCTATACCCGGAGTAATGCAGTGTTGGTCCCCACAGGAAATACCCAAGGGTTTTATTTGTTTGCTCTCAATAGATGACACTTTTGAATCACTTAACTAGATGATGCCCAATGTGTGATAGTGGTAAATTTGTTTGGGTGTGAAATAATTTTGACTGCAATAAGAGAAATCTCAGTACTAAGCCAGGTCTTTATGGCTCACCGCAGTAATGCCCCCCTGTTTCTCTCCCTTGCCTCAGATGGAGGTAAGTTGGGAATGTGCCGTGTCGTTCTTGTGGATTCCCTTTCATTGACAGAGGGGGGGTTGGGGGGGGCATATGTTTCCCCAGAGTCTCGCATAATCTGTAAACGCATCATTCCATCTGTTTTTCCTGAGCTGTTCAAAAGAGTACTGATTTATAGGCACTTTGATGTTTATAAAGAGAGAAGAGGATCTGTAAATCAGTGCCTTTCACCCGGGCCAAGCTTCCATCCTTACGTTTATGGGTGAAAGGGGAGATGGGAACATGAGTGTTCATCCCACAGCAGAGAGCCCATCGGATATATTGCATGCTGAATCATGTGGGCCACCTACTTTGTTGTGTCTGTGCTGGAAACATCCCTTCCTTGTGTTGACGCATGCCTGTTGACAGCCGTTATTCCATTGTGTGTTGTGGGAGACTCGCTGTGTTTTGTGATAACCATCTCAAGGTGCATCGTGGGTACTCCCTGTGCCTGCTGCTCATGATCCCAGATTGTGTTGTGGGTTTCTCGCAGTTCTCGTTAGCAGCCATGGTGTTGCAGTCTGTTGTGGGTAGTCAGTGTGCCAGTTTCCGGTAATAATCCCAGGCTGTATTGTGTGCGCTCAGTGTCTGTTAATGTCTCATGATCTTGTAGTGCATTGTTGGAACTTACTGTTTATTGAAGAAGATGGTGGATTACTGAAAAAAGCAAATCTAGACCATTTTTAGCATGGCCAATTAGGGCCCTCTGTTATGATGAAGGTTAATTGGGATACTCTCCAAGCTACCCCCAACACCATCAGCATGGCACACCAATATCTACTGTTGTGCTTTGTAATATAGGCAATGTTATGCGGTAACCATCTGATTTCAGGCCTGTTTTTATATTTGTCTCATTGAGCATCATTGAATCGTTGAATGTGGACAGTGCTTCCGCTGTTAATATGCAGCATAACTCCCTATCAGCTGTGCACAGTGTGTGTGTGAATAATAACAGAATGACACAGACAAATGCTTGCTTCTGATCTGATGGGAGAACCTGTTGAGAGGTAATGGGTGCTATCTACAGGCTGGGCGTCTGGCTGTTCTCTCCGCTCACTGCTTTTGATAACCATCAGTGCTGTGCTGAGTTGCACTGTGGGTGGTAACCGTACCCTTCTGGGCGGTTTCAGGCACAGAGTGGGTGGATCCAGAAGACCCCACGGTGATCGCCGAGACGGAGCTGCTGGGGGCGGCGGCGTCCATCGAGGCCGCGGCCAAGAAGCTGGAGCAGCTGAAACCCAGAGCCAAGCCCAAGGTACGAATCCCGCCCCTCTCCGCCTGCCCCTCCCAGCCCTGCGCGGATCTTCAGGGTCCTCACAGCGCACTCACACACAAACACCCTGAGTCCTCAGCCTTGGAGTCCCATGCTTAGCCCTATCAGCAGTCCTCAGCCATTCTGAGTGCATTGACAAGCACACCTGGCTCAGTGACAGTGTCTTTCGTTATGCCAAGTGTTTCTGTTATAAATTTCTGCCTTCAGAGTCGTGTCCCCATTGGTGGTGATTTATCAAGGGTAGCAGAGGGTGAATTGTTTGTTGTTCCTCTTTCACTGAAGAGTGTTTTTGTGTTGTGTTAATGGGGAAAGCATTTACAATGGAATTGATTGAAGCTTAAGAGAGATGAATCCTCTGGAACATATAATACTAAATGCTGTTCATTTATCACATTGTTTACATGGAAATGCATGTAGTAAATAAAGCTATTTATGTGAGAAAGTTGGATAAATCCACTCTCTTCAACCTGAGAGGATAAAAAGATGAATACAAGTGGTGAACATGCATTTCTTTACGTTTGGGGCATGAAAGGTTTATGGGATGGAGACTGAATCGGACAGGGCAGGTCAGTCCAGGGCAGCGCTGTTGTCGTAGAATATATTGGCACAAGTCTTGGGCTGGCCGGTGCTAATGGGCTGTCCTAGTGGGTGGTGCAGGGCTGTCTATTCTGCTAGACCAGGACTGATCCTGGTGTTAGCACTTGCTCACATGTACCTGTACATTGGTGTGAGTGTGTGAGTCTGCGTGTGTCTGCGTGTGTGTGTGCATGTGTGTGTATGTGTGTGTGTGTGCGTGTGTGTGCATGCAGGCCTGTATTTCAGACTGAATGTGTATGTTTGAAACGGTACAGTCATACAGCTCTGTGTAGAGTAAGCCCAGTGCATTGAGTGGCTGTGTGGGCCGTAGCATTTCTGTAGGATTCCCATGGCAGCATCCGATCTTCTGCCATGCTTCGCCGCGCCTGGCTATTTGCTTTGTTCCCGGTGTTAGCCACGCCTGTTCTTCTCGTTTCACTCCGTGCTGTTGCAGGACTAAACTGTGACGAGCAGTCTCCCCTCTCACTGGTTAGGTTTGTGTAGTTTGTGAAGGGCAAGATACAGCACGCCTTGTTTCAGCCAGTCTGTCAGTGCTGGTTTATCTCTTTGGAGCGTGTATTGTTCTGTATGAAGCTGCTGTGGTGGCTGGTGTCTGGCTGTCTGTTCCCTCTCACCCTGTCTCAGCTGCAGACCCCTGTAGAGGATGCGTTGTCATCCAAGGGTTGATGTTCTTATGATGAGATCAGGAAATGTGCTTTTTTTTTGCCTCTGTGCCTGTCCGCTGGTCTTGGTGGCCTCCCTCCTCGCCCCACCCCACCCCCTGGTCCCCCTCTCTCCCTCTGTGTCCCCACCAGTCACGCCACTCCCAGCATGCCCCTCTGTGGTTGCTCTATCGAGCCGGTTTAAACCTGGAATCCTGTGATGCAGGGCTCTGTGTGATATGTTTGATATATTAGGTTGTTATTCAGTCCAACTATATATCAAACATATTCCTACAGTGTCCCGCCCTGTCTCCAGACACGTGTGTGCTTTGCGTGTGCTGTTGTGTCCGTAATCTGTGGTGACTGACGCGCGTTGGAGCTAACGCGGGAATGCTTATCGGGTGTTCGTGTGTTTTTGGTGTTTGCTGTTGTTGTTATTTTGTTTTTTTCCATTCTAAGTTTTACTTTGTGGAACATTGATTTTTTTTCATATTGCAATGTGGAATTTTAGGAAGTGGAGTCTAAGGGTTTTTCATTTTTATGTGATTTTGGGGTTTGATGATTGAGAGGGACAACAGAGCACTATTCACTCTTACATATGTTGCAGTGCTACTTTGTCACCACAAGATAGCACCCTCATGGAGTTAAATTATGTGGTCAGTTTAAGTTGAGGGTATTTCTATGGATTAATGACATACATCTGGTGTTGACTGAGATGAAAAATAATGCTTATGGTTGTTAGAGAGTTTTCACGACCCTGATTGTAATATGTAAAAAATAATGTTATTTACAATTTTGGTACTGAATCTGTGAGAATGAAAGTCTCCGATTTATATAATACTGCATTATATTATTTGAGACCATTCTCTTCAACAAAACAACTTTCTTGTTTTTTTTTTTCCTCAAAAATAATTCTCAAATGAATTGACAGGGCTGTTGATGCATGTGTTGAACATAGTTAGTGTATGTGAACAGTCATGTACCAGACCTTATCATATCCTGTGTTCTTTAGCTGAGGGAACAGCAGATTGGTTCCCTGTGGGTTGAAACAGACTGAAGGTTTAGTAGCTTTGGAGCATGTGTGAGAGTTTTTCTAGGAGCACGTCCTCTCATTTTTGGCAGTGATTTAGCACAGAGGGGTTTTCTGCATATAACGCCTGCAGGCTGAGCAAATCTGTCTATCCTAAGCTGTGAGCTGCATCAGATGGTGTTGCCGTATGAAAGCAATAGCACACCCTCTCTCGTTCTTTGCAAAGTGCATATGTATAGACATCGCATGCGGTACATGGTTGCACAGGGTAAACGGGTTGATGTTGTTTGAGAGTTCTGTCTGGCTGGGGCCGTGTCGGTGGTGGAATCTCACCATGTCTCTCTCACTCACAGCAGGCGGATGAGACCCTGGACTTCGAGGAGCAGATCCTGGAGGCTGCCAAGTCCATTGCCGCGGCAACCAGCGCTTTAGTGAAATCAGCGTCAGCGGCACAGAGAGAGCTTGTGGCACAAGGGCAAGGTGAGTTCTGGTTTGCTGTGAGAGAGAGAGGGATTCAGTGACAGACAGATTCACAGTCAGGGAGGTTCACCAAGGGTTTATTTCAGCATGAGAGAGTCACAGAGAGTTTATCAAAGTGAGGAGGAATCACAGAGAGTATTCATCACTGTGAACGAGTCACTTAGTGGCGGTACTTGATGTAATGCCTGTCTTTCTCCACCAGGTGGGGTCCATCCCTGCGAATGCAGTGGACGATGGCCAGTGGTCCCAGGGCCTCATCTCTGCGGTGAGTCTGATCTGACTGTCCGACTCGTACCCAGGACTAATCAGGAGATGATAAAGAGAGGACTGTTCCCCCACACTGGAGGAAATTACAAAGAGCATAGAGTATACATCTCACAGTGGATAAGTGTCAAGATACCATCTAACAAGGGCTGAATGTTAGGAGCCGTTGAATCCAGAAGGTTTCCTTTACATTAGTGTAAAAGCCACCGAGAGCTTTCCCCAGAAAATGAGTTTTCACCTGTGTTATCTTTTATCATGTACTGTATATCTTGTTGCATCTTGAAATTAATGTAACTGTTCCACAATTGAAGTCAGGAAATTTTTGAAATTAAACCCCCGCCTGTCTTTAAGGTTGATCAAGCCTCAAGTTAACACCCTAAAAAAGCAGATTTTACAAATTTTTGATCTGTCCAACAAAACCCTTTTCCTGGATCATACCATATTATTCTAAATCTACGACAGCCTCAAATTTAAGACATCGGTGCACCTCTGAATTGTTTAAATGTGTTTTTTTATATAATATGGGCTGTATAGCTCTGAATTGAAATTGCAATAAAATCCACTTTTTAAAATGTGACCCCTAGAACTGTTGGCAAGGCATCCTATAATTGGGCCAGTGCTCTGTTTTCACTGAGAGCTAACACAGGCGGTTTCTGTTTGCGCTCTCTCCCACAGGCCCGCATGGTGGCGGCGGCGACCAGTAACCTGTGTGAGGCGGCCAACGCCTCGGTCCAGGGCCACGCCAGCGAGGAGAAGCTCATCTCTTCAGCCAAGCAGGTGGCCGCCTCCACCGCCCAGCTCCTGGTGGCCTGCAAGGTGAAGGCCGACCAGGACTCGGAGGCCATGAGGAGACTGCAGGTATGAGGGGGGTGAAAAGCGAGCTGCATGCAGGTTACGCACATCGCATGCATGTCACACACAATGTTACATGCATGTCACACAAGTGTGTTACACGCATGCTAAACAGGATGCACAGGTGTCACACAGGTTTACATGCATGTCACACATGCATGTGACAGGCATGTTAGAAACAGGTTGCACGCAACGTCACAAGCACGCCCGCGGTGCACACGATTCTCCGCGGCGCCCTTAACGCAGCTTTCCGTTCCCGAAGGCTGCTGGGAACGCTGTGAAGCGGGCGTCCGATAACCTGGTGCGGGCGGCGCAGAAGGCGGCCTTTGACAAGGCGGAAGACGACAGCGTTGTGGTGAAGACCAAATTCGTGGGCGGAATCGCTCAGGTGAGAGGCGTTGCCACGGGCAGCGGCCGGTTTGCAGGTGCACCCTGAACTGCTTACATGAGTGCTGCAAGACTCACTCCGCCACACAGCTGACCTCTGCGGGCCTTGGTCTATTCATGAGAAATGTGTGACGCAGTTGATGAATTGCAGTATTTCAGAATGGAGCCAGGCTGCTTTGGTTGAATAGGACACGGGCTGTATTTCAAAGCTCTGGTTTATCAGTCTTCCCCAGCTGCACAAGCGTTGCTGGACGGTCCTTTGAAGAGGCTGAAATTCTAGAGGCCCCCAAAGCTCTTATCAGGACACTTTTTATCCTTGTCCAAACGTGATGTCACTGAAGAGCAAACGTCTGCATATTTCCAGCCTCAGGCACGCTCACACTTCAAGCTCTGCATTCAACTGGAGAGCATGAGTCAACATCCAGATACCACAGAATGCCTGGGCATCTGTGTGGGGTTGTTTGTCTTTGTCTGTGTCTGTGTATGTCTGTGCGCCGCTGTGGGTGTGTTAGTCTGGCTCTGTTTGTGTGTGTGTGTGTGTGTGTGTGTGTGTGTGTGTGTGTGTGTGTGTGTGTGTGTGTGTGTGTGTGTGTGTGTGTCTGTCTGTCTGTCTGTCTGTCTGTCTGTCTGTGTGCTTGCACATGGCTCCTGGCCAGCCCCGTCCGCAAAAGCATCTCTTACCAGCCACCCCATTTCAGGAGGACGAGCTTTAATCCTCTGCTTCCTTCCAAACCCACATGATTAAAAATCCTTTCACACATTCCAGCGTTTATGTTATAGATTTATTTACAGATTTCATAGCAGAGTTCTCTTCATGGGACTCATAAAGCGTGGTTTAAAGACATTCAGCGGTATATCTTATAAAACCAAGTGTTCAAGTGTCCACAGTGTAACTTTTTGTGCCCTTCCATTGATTTCTAGATTTGTTGAAAAGCCATACTCCACTACACAAGCATTGGATAGATCTTTTTACTGGTATTTCAGTGTGGATTTGTACAATGTTTTACATTGTGTATTTAATCCCATAAAATAGCCTTTAAAAAGCACAGTTAGCACAGAGGCATTGAAAAGGTTCACTGTGTGGGTGCTGTTGGTTTTGAATCAGACCTCTGTTACCGGTGTCCTCACAGAGCTGAGTAGGTGGGCAGGAGGGGGGTGGTGCTGGAAGGAGCGGGGGCGGGGCTTGGCTGACCCCTCCTTCGGATCTCGTCCCCAGATTATCGCTGCACAGGAGGAGATGTTGCGAAAGGAGAGAGAGCTGGAGGAAGCGAGGAAGAAGCTGGCCCAGATCCGCCAGCAACAGTACAAGTTCCTGCCCAGTGAGCTCCGGGAGGATGAGAACTGAGCTGGCCCGGCCCAATAACACACCCCCCCGCCCCCCCGGTCAAAGGGACAGGGCCTGTTACCATCAAACTGTCCACATTCACACGCACAAACAAATGCGAAAACACATGCACACACATAGAGCAATGCACAAACTCATACAAATGCACACAAATACACACACATCCTGCTCTTCAAGGAAAAGCTTGCCTTTTCTGTCTCCATGACAGTCGTGGCAGGTCTTTTCTACACTTCTGACTGCCACAGATACTCTTCTCCCGGTTTAAACATTCAGCTTTCATCAATGCATACAGACAGGGTGTACCTATATGAAATGCATCCCAATACTGCATCCCAGAGCTCTTTTGGTCATAGGAGTGACTTCCCTGTGCAACTGAAAGTCTCAATAACCTGTCTATGGAATTGTTTTTTTACATAAACGTCTGAATTTTTCTCTCTCTACAAGCAGAGGGAAAAATCTTGATTGACCAGGTGCTTGATATGTGTGCATACAGACATGCACACATGTGCAGACATGCTGTCAAGCATGCTGTTATGTATCATTTAAGAGAAGGAAAATGGCTGTTTTGTGCCCGTTACAGGTGCGGATTATGTAGGATTTTACATCTGAAGTTGTTCTTGAGGAAATTTGAGTTTTCTTCTAAGTCTTGAAGTTTGCCTACAGTCATCCTGGGGTGTGGACCAGGGACCTTTTCACATGCACTGAGTGTGAAGCCAGTCTCTGATAATGACACAAACTTACCTGTTCTAATCTCACCTGTGGATACCTGCAGATGTAGTTACAGCACCGTGACAGGTGATGAGATGTTTTTAAAAGGTACCATGCTAAAGCTCTTAAACCTCATGCTTTCTTTAAGCAAAAACACAAAGCAGACAGCAAATACAATGTCTATGTATACTGGAGAACACTATAATGTTTCTAAGCTGATCTACCTGTAAGTTTGAGCCGATCCAGATGGCTCTGTTCTACTAATGTATAATCACATTACATGTGGAGCTGGAAACCCCTATGAATGTCTTGTTTTCTTTACTTTAGGGGTAGAAGAGATTTATCTGTAGCCAGCAGGAAAGCTTTTAATGAAGCATTTGGGCTCTGCTATAGTGCTGGGAAGTTGAGGCTTCATGAACCCCAATATGGGGTTCAGTGAGTTGTTGGCATTTCAATAGCTCCGCCCATTTTAGGGTTCATGAAGCCTCACTCTCCCATCTTCTCTCTGCTGGGGCTCTGAGTGTGGTTCTCCTGAGCACTTCTTTCTTGCAGTGTCTACTCAGAAACTGTCCGGTATGCACACCTGCTGAACACTAGATGTCATGGGCAGACCACTCTGTTCCTTGCTCCTCCTCACTCTATTGTATATATGGAGCCGTACTTGTTTGGCAGTGTCTGCTAACATATACAATGCAATACAGTGATTGGGGCACTATCTGCAGCACCCGGTCACAGATTAGGGGCTCCAGGTGTAGGTTTGGTATTTTTAAACCCCGTCCTCTAGGACAAAATGCATCTGGCTTTGAAATGCCTCGTATGCACTAGACAAAGACTACATATCGAAGAGGCTAAGAACCGCTGCAGTTAGTTTAGGTAGAGAATAAATGCCAGTCGTTTAGGATGCAAAAAATGTACATACTATTTGCTGTTGAGTAAGTAAACCTTTGTTATTTGTGGTGGAAAACTAAAGGCATAGTCAATGCAGTGGCAAGAGAGTTAGGTCATATTGTAACCGAATGGTGACACAAAACCCTATCTCCCAACATCCCATCCCATTTCTAACACACTATTCTTCCCCCTACAGATTCACTCTTAGTTAGGGCAAGTTTAAAAGGTACCTATAGCTGTTTTAAGAAGCAAAATGATCAATAGTTTATCTTCACTGATCTTTTCATATATATATAATATGTCATAATATATATATTTCATAATATATGTATTATTTCATATATTTTCCATATTTTCAATGCACCCCATTGAAAGTGTGAAGTCAGATGCACTAAGCGTTCAGTGTAAAGAGCCCTCACAGAGCTCACAAAACTGACTTGCAGCCACAAAACTATCTTTGCACGTCGAAATAAATACCATTCTGGGGTTTTACTTTCTCACAGAGCAACACTAAATACCCTTTGTCTGCAGTGAAAGCAAATAGGAGCTATGCGCTCAAAAAACAGCTAATTTCTACACTGGGAAAACTGAAAACACTTATTGAACCGTGTGCACTGATCCCACTGAGAACACTCCTTATTGAATTGTATGCACAGATCCCACTATGAACACGCTTAATTGAAATGTGTTGGCAGTGAACCGTGCAATGAATGAAAACATTAGTCTGGGAGTCCCCCAGTGGCGTAATTGAAACACAGTTATGACCAGCCACAAGCTTTTGGTGGCAAGACCTCTCCAGCAGGTATGTAGAAATCACCCATCCTTCTCTAGTCTGATGGGGTTTGAGTAACCATGTTGAAATCTTTGGAATTGTTAGAGGGGCAGCTGCACCATTATCAGAAGTGGCTTAGCTTTTAAAAGTCGCTTGATGCCATTCGTCCTTATTCTCCATGGGGTGAAGAGGTCACTGTTACGTCTTATATATGGCTTTGAGAGAGGGTTCTTTAGGAATGTCCTATTTGGCAGCCTGCCTAACTTCATAGTGTGAAATAAACCTTAACTCCTGCTTTGCTTGTATATTCCTGGTTTTCATGGAGTAACTCACAGACACATCTTACTCAGAGCACCATGGTTTTATAGGATGCACTGATGATAGAAAATTGTTATGCACTGCACATAAAGTGAATTTAACTGTTCATTTACCATCACCCTCTCTGTAGGTTTATGACACAGATTCTGTATGGACCAGATAGTCAAATAAGTGTGTGTCACATTCAAAAAAATTCTTCCTCCACCATTGTTGAAACAACAAGTGTCCTGATTTGTTGGCTTGTTATGAAATTCTCGAAGGGATGTGGTCCTGTTCCCAACCAAAACCTCCTAGATGGAGGACAGATGGAACATTTGAGCTGAATATCTGGCCATAATAGAATATCTGTGCTCACATTGTTAAACAAGAACAGCAGCAACTAAGAAACTGCAAAAAACCTTTGTTTTCCATGGTGAACCTGTGTGTCTGTGTGTGGTTGCATCACACCGTGTCTCTTGGCTTTATAACACTGGGTCATTTCTTACATTTCTGTTTGTGCCCCCCAGTTTCCAGTCTGGTCTGTGTAGCATATTAGTGCCTTAGTCTGTAGCCTGCACAGCATCTGGTCTGCTATCAGTGCCATTTGCCCCCTCCCTCCATATGGAGACCTTCTGGACCCCATTTGCCCTGGTCATACCCGTACATGCAAGTTTTCTTAGCAATCCCGTGCTGCTCCTCCATCCCTTTACCTGCCTGTTTGTACCTCTCTCTTCCTCTGCTCTGCATGTTGCATCCAGAGTGGAGGGGCTATATGCTCCTCTGCTCTGTCTGTAGCTTTGCCCTGTAGGATAGCTATATGCTCCTCTGCCCTGTCTGTAGCTTTGCCCTGTAGGATAGCTATATGCTCCTCTGCCCTGTCTGTAGCTTTGCCCTGTAGGATAGCTATATGGTCCTCTACCCTGTCTGTAGCTTTGCCCTCTTGGGTTGTCATATGCTACTCTACCCTGTCTGTAACTTTGCCCTATTGGACAATGTTACGCTACTCTCCTCTGACTGTAGGTTTGCCCTGTCGGGCAGCTATGTACTCCTCTACTTTGCCTGTTCTTTTTATCCATAAGGCAGCTGTATACTCCTCTAACCTGTCTGTAGCTTTGCCCTCTAGGGTAGCTATATGCTCCTCTACCCTGCCTGTTGCACAGCTCCATGCTCCTGTACTACACCTTGTGGGCAGCCAACATGCCTGTCTTTAAAACGAGATGCGTTGGTGTATAGAAATTACTATCCATATATATAAGTATATATGTATGTATTATATATATATGATAAGACAACACATTTTGTACTGCATTCCATGAGCCTGTGCCAAGATGCTTTTGACCTAATGACAGATGAGGAGATGTTCGTCTGTCTCAGAGTTATTGTATGTTACAAGTATATCTCAGAGATGGGACTCGTTCTATCGACTTTTTTGTTAAGCCACTATGAATGGAGTTTTTCTCTTTAATAGTAATAATGATAAATAATGAAGATATTAAAATGCAAGTCTGTCGTTGACACTATTTAGTGTGATGTATTGCGGAAAAAGAACTCGTACCTTTGTTCAAATTGAAATGTGTGCTTTTTTCCCTTAACAGACTAAAGTAGTTAGGAGAGAACGATGATAAAACTATAGATATGAAGTGACGCTGTATGTATACTATTTATCTAGCCACACACACAAACACACACATAAAAAATATTTTTTTGTATTCACTGAAAATAAAGGATTTCAAAGTACTGTGTTTGCTTTGCTTTGCTTTGTTTTTTGTTGACAAGTAACACAATATGAATCCTCTGAATCTTATTCCCCCCTCCCAGTCCTGAATAGACTGCATTGGATCCCACTGGAGAAAGCTGGCAGAGGGTCATAACACCGATATCCATTTTTAAGCCCAGATATTTAGCACCTGCATCCCTTACATCCTCCCTGCTTTATCTAGATATTTAGGGACATTGGGTACATTTAACATGCATTTTGGAAGAACTGTGGCTGTGTTGATGCATTCTGTCCAGCAGGTGTCACTATCATACTTTTCAGTATGACAAATGTGCCCTCTCAGTGGTTTTTGAGAACTATGCACAGCAGTCAAGATAATTAAATAAAAGTCAGTTTTCTGATCATGTATGGATATAAATATGGTAATCTATACAACAACTAAGCTGAAGTTTAACTGTAAACATGAGCTCAGTATTATACTGGTGAGACCCAGTATACAGCAGGTTAATGAAAGTAATTGAAGCTAATGAACTGGGACTCCTCCTTTCCCCATTCATTGGAAGGTGTATTATATTGAGTGGATTTTACCTGAAAGCCCCATCTCTCATGCTATGTGTGGTGCTACCATTGGTGCTTAGCACCGAGCCCCTGCTTGCTGAACACATACACAACATGTATACCCTCACACATACACACTCTCGCATATTCATACAGAGCACACACAGACACACAGAATCTCAAAAACACACTTGCTCTGCTCTCTGTTGTCTGTGGAGTGTGGGCCAGAGGTGAGCTCAGCACTGTTGGTCTTGCTGATTAGCTCCATATTTGGGCGTCGGGGTGTCTACCAGGCCTGCCTGTGGAAAGGCACACTCCAGGCATGCACTGATTTTGCTCACCTCTGTAGTTGGATGAACCTTTCTTGTTTCATGAAAGGCAGGTCTTTGCCCTAATAAGTAAACTGCTACAATATCTGAAGTCATATTTTTGCCTCGGATCATACACAATATCCAAAGGCATTTGGTCATGGGACATGAAGACATTTACAGATTTACATTTGGCCTTTCACTCCAAATCTTTACCTGTCTTTGGTTTTCTTTTAAAACCTGCCTGCCCCACTGTCTAAGAAGGCAGGAAAGGTATTTTTCTGGGTTCTGATGACCGCAGTTCAACTTTCACATTTGATTGCAGGGCAGCAGAATCCCAGTTTGTTTGGAGAATGTTACAGTGAGTTCACATTTCACCAGTGGACAGTACACTATGTTCATTTTTGATTAGTGGACAGTAAAGTGAGTTCATGTTTGATTGGAGGATGGTCCAGTGACTCTGTTGTCTCAGACAGACCAGCTGTTATGAAGAGGATGTGAGGCGTGTTTTGACTCAGAATTTAACCGCAGGAATGACGGGGGATGGGGTGAAGTTGCAACAGTAAGGTACGACAGTACATCATGGGAAGGAATATACTTTCAGTAACAGTTGGGCAAATAGCACTCCCTTTTTGTTAATGACTTGTAGCATGAGGAAAAAGCTGTCTTCCCAAATATAATGTTAGGCAACTTTCATAAGAGAGTCTCGGGTTAGAGAGTATTCTCTGCCCTTTCTCTCTCTTTCTTTGGGATTTAGACCAATACAAATTTGGGTTTATGGTATTTTGTTTCTGTCATATTTTAGGGGAACTTCTTTTATGACTTTGTTGATTTCCAAAATTTAGCCTATGCTGCCAGGAAGTTGAATAGCTTGAAAAATAATAAGCAAAAACCCAAACAATAGACAGCATATTTTTAAGATATTTCCCAGCCCATAAATATTATAAATCATGTGCTGCATATGAATTCTGGAGGTTAGAGGAATACCAGTGCCTGCCTGAATATGTCCTGTCTGGTCGTTCTGATTTCCTGCCCTCAAAGGTAAGTAAGAAAGAAATTGGAACAAGCTAAGACAGCATCACATTCTTCTGGTCATTCTGGGCATTCATTTCTGCATGAAACCAGCGACTCTTCTACTCTTCTACTTCTACTACTTCTAATAGAGCATCTGATTACATATCTGCAGCAGAAGTTGAAGGTGAAAAAGCAATAAGAAGTAAATCTTTCTGGATGGACTTGTGGTTTTCAACATTACAAGCCTCATTTATCAATGGTATTTCTACTCAATATACTTTACATACTGAATTGCTGTTTCATATGAGCCCATCCACATCCCCACTGAATGGCATACTGAATTTGAAATGTGGAAATTTAAAACAAGTCATTTTGTTACAAGCAAATACTATAAGAGATTTGATAATCATTTTCTGAGAAAAGTTGCAAACCATATGAGCTAAGATTAAACAAACGGCTGTGGAACTAACAATGTTTTCAAGAGACACAGGTGGGTTTTATTTAAGCCTTCCCTTCCTTTTTGTCTTTTTTTTCATGCTGTATTAAATTTTACCCAGGATAAATCCCCTGAGAAATACGGAATGACGGTCTAGTCTGACTCTGTCCCCAAAGTGAGCCCACTGAAGGGTTTAAGGCTGGAAGCCTCAGCCCCAGGCGCATGCCTTTGGGGGAGAATAAATGACAGAAAGCCAGGAATGCTGATTAAATCTTTTGCATGTGTGCCTGTGGAGAAGCGGTTTTCATCTTCCTGCGTTCAGGAAATGTTTTCACAGCTGGTGGGACAATATCAACTGCCTCCATTTTTCTCTTTAAAAATGTGGCCACTGTCTCCCTCCAACACTAGGATGGGGTCACCCGTCACAGCAACGCTGTGAAATGCAGATTTTCCCACAATGCACTTGTACACCGTGCCCCCACGTCCATGTGGTCTCTGTCTGTCGGAACAAAGTGTAGCTCTAAAACAGTTGGGTGAGGTTTACCTTAGTAGGAACAGGGAAGAAGACTGTGACAAACTCAGTTATTGAAACAAGTCTTCCAGGGGCTGACGCCTTGTAAACACGTTTTCCCCTTCTTGTATAGACAAAGTGGAATCTGCTCTGAGAGGGATTTACTCTAATGTAAACCCAGGCGACAGCAGCTAATAGATGGAACTCAGACCTCACCTCTGTTACAGAGAACATGACTATTTTAGGGAGGTAAAGCGAAGGATTGCCCAGTCTGCTGGCTGAAGTCATTCTGTTTAACGCGCTTTCTCCAGAGTGCCATGTTCCTGCTTGGTATTTATGGGATGCTGGTTGTTGTTTCATAACTGCAGTGGCTGTTCATTGTCTCGCTACTCGCACGGTTTCATGGCGTCCAAATGACGACAGGACTCTTGTCAGGAAATGTGATCTTTCTCTTGGAAGAGCGAGGTGGGTCTTCTGGAACTTTGAATAACTCCTTCTTTATGTCATTGACAGTGCTGACGTGGAGCGGCAGGTGCAGTGTCGTGCTTACAGAATCGAACTTGCAACTAACCAGGAGGTTGCAAGGTCAAATCCCTGGGTTGGACAGTTGTGCTTTTTCCTTGGAGAAGCTGCGTGACCTGAGCTGCTTCAGTGAATATCCAGCTGTATAAATGGCTAACGTGCAAAATGTCAGCTATTCCCAGCGTCCCCTGCCGGATCAGAGTATCTGCTAAGAAAATGAATACTAATGTAAAAACAGTGAGTTCTCCTTTTGAATAGGAAGAGCAGTATTTGGCAGTTCCCTGTGGCGGGCTCTCACATCCTGAGTTTGCAGCCTGTGGTGTCAAAGCAGGCACATCACACTGCACTTGTATGCTACTTCAGTTCATCTCCTCTGCCCTGCGCCTCTGCTCTCTGGCAGTTTTACTCTGCAGTAAACTGCACCGTATCTGTAACAGTAATGATACACTGTATACTGGACTTATGAGATGGCAGTGTCTGTCTCTGTTTCAGGAATGAGCTTTTCCTCAGTTGAGTGCCTGTGTCTGTGATGACACCATTTCTTTTGTGGGGCATCACAGCATGAGCCCCTTCAGACAACTGCATTTTGCCCGGTGCGCGTGCATTACACACTGCTGGCACCATTTCAGCTCAGATTAGACTGCAATGATTATTTTGATGCCCTGAGTTTTTTGTGCTCCCACCGCCCTTGTACCCGAGTGGCTGTGTTGTGTGTGTGTGTGAGGTCTGAGGAACCACGCTTATTGGCTTAGCGAGCCCTTGCATTTCTGAAGGCTCAGAAATGGTCTGAGCAGACTTCACAAGTGCGACTGCCAACAGTTAGGGAATACTTGAAGTGGTGACGCCTTTACAGACTTCCTGATGTTTGTAGTTTCCGGACCAACTCTTGGGACCTCACAGAGAGATATGGTTTTGGCTCCTTAAATGGATTGTGTATCACTTGGTCATGATAGTTGAAGCTCAGATAAGGTTCTCACCACAGAACACATAATGAATGCATGTATGTTTAAATAACACTCATCTTTCAATGTGTTACAATGAAAATGCGAACATGTGAGAAAATCCCTTCGAAGTAGAAAGCACCCCCTGAATAAGACTGTGACAGAGCCATTACCCACAATCCATGTCTTCCCATGTCAAGCATCACGTTGGAGGCAATGATGTACCATACTTAAAGCCTTTGTTATGACTCATGTGAGGTTTAAACTGACCAAAGATGAAATCTCCTGTAAATTACTTACAACTCTGCTGTTCAGCTATGATAGCCTGAAGCTGAACCCATCTGCTGTCACTTTTTTTCATTTAGTTTGTTTTGTGTCAAACTTCTGAAGAAAAATGCATCAAGAATCTTGTGGAAGTAGCCCAGAGTGTGGAGGCATCTGGGCCTTGCCCTGTCAGAAGCCTCCTCTCGCTCCTTCCTGTTCTACTGCTCTCAGTCAGAGGCCACTTTAAGCAGTGTACTGTAAGACAGACGCGGCATTACTGACTCAGCACTGAGTGCCAGGCTATATCGAGCCGGAGCTGGAGCTCTGAGCCCCAAGCTAATTTTGGATGGCCCCTAAAAAAAAAACTGTGGAGGGTAATGTCAGTTACCCACGGTGGTGCAGCTGGCAGTCCTCGTTTAAACAGCCCTCGCTGAATTCACAACCCCTCTACTGCTGCTCCCCCGCTGCCGACTGTAGCGCTCTGATGCGGGGGTTCCTGGCGTTCCTGGTGTACCTGGCTGCGCTGAAAGAGGAGGGGAACAGCGCGCGTTCGGGTGGAGCTGAGGGATGGGATTGCGCTGAGCCCCGCAGCACACGAGCCGGCCGCGCTGTAACCCGACGCTCCTCCGAAGACTCCCCGCGGTCGGCTGAGAAAGCTCCTCCAGAGCGCGTGTGGTTTTTTTAGCCAAGAAAGGAGCCCACATTTTTGAACTTGAGCACTCCGCGCTTCATCTGCCTGTACATTTTTTTTTCCCTCAGAGCAGCGGTTTACCCCTCCCAGTATGTGGAAAAAAAATCCAAATAAAACATCACAATGTCTCCTTCCTAATCCCCTTTTTATTCCCCCTGGTAAGAATTATATTGTGCCCCATGAATGGGAGGCAGCTTTTAAAGCCACCAAGAATATAGAGGGGAAAGATTAATGAAATTTGCCCCACTGTAGAGTTGTATTGTCAGTTGTTTTCCATTCTGATGCTGTGAAATTTATTTGAATCAGGATGATGGCCTAACAAAAAAAATCATGGTACTAGAGAACAAATTGGTGACCAGAAATGATCTGAGCTCTGACATCAGCTCCCCTCCTAAATCTTTAGCTCTTGCTGTTGAAGACAAAATGACACATCAGTGACACAATAGGTAGCCACCCCCACCCCCAGCCCTCAACCCCACATGTATGCAGACGAATGCAACATGGGAAGCCTAATTACACTTTCTCATTCAATGATGTTTTCTCTGACTAAGCCTCAAGTGAGACTTCTGTTCACAGGGAACAAAACAAAACAGGTGGGTTGGCTTGGATGGAAGGGTTAAGGTTAGGATTTTAGGGTTAGGGTTTTAAGGTTAGGGTTAGGGTGTGACCAATTGGCCCTCATTGTTTGGCCCATGTATTTGGAAGAATACTCCGAAGGGGGGTTAGGGTTAGGGGTGAAATCCCAGATTAAGGCCCTATATTGGGCCAGACCGGTTGTGACCGGTTGTGACTGGTTAGGGTTTTAGGGTTTTAGGTTTAGGGTGACCGGTTTCGACTGGTTTCGACCGGTTTCGACTGATTGTCATCGGTTGTGACTGCTTAGGGTTAGGGTTACCGGTTGCGACTGGTTGTCACTGGTTAGGGTTAGGGTTACGGGTCAAATCCAAGATTAAGGCCCTTAACCTGAATTGCTTCCAGAAACATCCATCTTTGCACAGGAGTGAATGAGTGAAACAGGCATTGCTCTGAAAGAGCGACTCTGCTAAATTTTGAGGTACACTAAAACAAATAAATAATAAAATTAGAAACAGAAGCAGAAAGGTTGCGTCGTGTCAACTTTGACTGTTTTCGGTGCATGTCAGACCACTGCGTCTAAATCGGAGAGCAGAACAAGCACTCTTGCTGTTTGTACAAATACACACAAACACACCCACACAGCCTGGCAGTACTGTAGGTTCATGAGGCAGAATCATACACACACGCTGTGCGCTTCTGTGGCGCTCCTCCTCCTTGCTCAGATCTCTGATGGCTGGGGCCTTCTGAGGGCAGCACCAGGCTCACACAGTCACACAGAGCAATCTGCAGACCTCGCTGGTGTGGAACAAAGCCATAGCATTCCCACATTCACTCCACGTCACAGAGTTACTCTACAGTAATGAAGGAGAGCTGTTGCTGCGGTCTCACTTGCAGATCCTGGACCCCATGCTTGTGAGCTTTCTTTAAGTCTTTTCTTTAGTGAACAATATTTTGACTCGCTTTCAAAGGCTTTGGTGTGAGAGGAAAGAAAACGTCTTTCCACATGTGACCAGGGGAGTCTTTTTAAACAAAACAGTCTGGTGCCAAACCTTTTGGGCTGCTTAGGTTTACCATGTTAAAAACAATGGAGATGCAAAGAGTAACAAATACAAAGAATGCTCTAAGCCTGCTCTGCCTCACAGTGGCCAAAGGACTGACTCTCTGGAGTTTCTGTGAAACCTACAAACACAGTTGGGCTTCCATCAGTTACCTGGGCCTCAAGAATGCGAGGGTTACCTGCTAACCTGCTCATATCACTATTGTTTGATGTCTAGTGATTCTTCAAAGAACTGAGCATGACACATTTTTATGCGAGACTTTTTATATGAATAAACCCCCATAAAATGGTTCTCCAACCATGTCCTCTTAACCTGATACAATACAGGGGCTCCATATAAGGGGATACAATCAGCGTATGTTATTTATGCTTAACAGATGCTCTTTTCTAGGGTGACTTACACAGCTATCATTTTACACACATCCTGTGCACCTAGATGTTCACTGATCCTTTTCAGGATATGAACCTTGCTTAAGGATACAACAGAGATGCTCTCTGAAACTGAACATGAAAAACTTCTGTTTACAAGCCCAATTCCCTGCAGGCACCTTTCAGAGGAAGGTCAGCGCTGCACATTAGGTGGAATGGGAGGTTTTAAAGTTTGCCTGCTATCTCTGTGTCAGTCTGAACAGAGCTTGCTCATGGTTGACGATCACAACGCAACAGTGGGGTGATAAAGGTACTAGAACAGGTGACCTCTGTTTACTTGACAGTTTTTTTTTCTGATGTTGAGGAGTCAGCTGCAGACTGCAGCATTGGGGCACAGTCAGCGTTCACAAACTCTTTGCTTGTTTATAAAGGGCCTCATCACTCACAGTGCCTGTCGCAACAATGCCAGAGGTGCCGGAGGGCTCTGACCTGCTCGTATATCACGCGCTAACCTATGCAGCTGCGGTCGGCTCTGGTGCAGTCAGAATCACCTTGTCGTTAGTTCCACGTGACAGGTCAACAGGGTCACGGCAGTTTGCCACCTGGATTGTAGTACAGGGGTAGTTCATTTGCGCTGCGTGAAAGGGAATGAGTTCATCCTGACAGATTCAGACTGAGCAGTCTCTTATGCGGGTAGTTCCTGGAAAGGAGCACTGTTTTCCGAGGAAATGTTAAGCAAATGAAAGTTTAAAAATCCGTGGAAAAATACAATACTTTCTCAGCGGAAACACTATGCTTCACTATGTGTTACAGTATGATTCTCTCTAGATACTTCATATAAATCACCAGTGACTGTGAAGTGTATGTATTTCTGTAGGGCAGGGATGGATGGATGGATTCAACTCTCACAGTGTAATGCTGTGCATGTGCTTTGTCACGGAGGCGAAGTGCATTCAGATTAGTTAGGAGGACAGTGGGTCCTCCTTGGAACAGCTTGTAAGGATCTCGCTGTATCAACCCCTCACACCAGCCTCAGAAGAGAGGCGCTCATGGGGCAACATTCCAGGCTTGGATAAGGCTCAGATGCTAATAGGGAATCTCTGAGCCGAAGCACAAGCAACACAAATCATTCTGTTAATACATCCTGGGGGCACGTGGGGTCTTTCTCTGCGCCGCACAGACAGTACAGAGTGTCCTCACCTTGCAGGAATCCTCTGCTTCACTGCTGCAGATTTAACACCATATTCAGTAAGTTAGAACAGCGTGTGCACACTCGGTGTTTCAGCGTTGATAAGACCTAGATGCTATCTGTTTACAGCTGGACTACATGGACACACACACTCACACACACACACACACACACAGGAGTACTATGGTTTCCTTCACCAACGATTCCCAGGGCAACTTGCATGTCTTACATTTTTCCATACTTACATTACCAGGGTCACACAGGCAATCAGATCTGTAACCCTTTTTATAGGCTCATCTCCTTAATCACTACAACTTGCTGCTGTTCCTCGTAGCCCACCGAAAACCATGAGAGAAGCACATATGGCAAAGTCTGTACTGATTACTGACACAGATATGCACTTCAGCCTGTGCAGTACGTTAATAAGTATAAACTGGGAAACTGGGAAAAGTACAACTGTTTAAAAGTATTCACAGCTTCTGTTAACAGTCCATGCACCTGTGTCTCACACTGAAAATGTCTGCATGGACATAGCTCCACATCTTTGCTATGGGTGGGTGTGTCTTGGTTTCGGTTTTCAGTATCCGAGGTGGCTGTGGGGTGTAAACAGAATTATGCCGTCAACTCTTGAATGACCGTTCAGACCTGTGGAATGATCAGTCACACACTATGGCAAAAAGGAAATCCTCTTCGCGTGGATACGTCAGAGTGGCAGCAAACACAGAGGCGTAAGTGCCGCAACGACTCCAGCCCTGATCGAATTTCAGCCATATAAGGCATCGGCATTGCCGTGGTTCCAGCTCCTGGAAGCAGTCCGCAGTTCTCACCTCTCTGCCGGCTGCCTCGCAGATCGAGTGCTAAGAGAGCTGATCCCTTTCCATTAGCGGCACTCGCACATTAGGGATACCGTGGCTGATGTCACTCAGCGCTAGCTGTTCGTGTTGCCCCGCCCCTCAGTTTCACTCCTGTGTTTGGGAACGGTCACCTCATCCCCCCGTTTACCAGACATGAACCGCAGCGAAATGCGCTAATGCAGGACTGCTAGGTGCGCAGTTTCAAACACGTTATTAATAGGGAGGGGACCTTGGAATGTCCGCACTAAATCTCTGCTTAGTGTTGCGTGTGACAACAAAGAAACGACGCGAAAATGCGTACTCCTGCCGACGCAGGGTTTAAAAGAAGACCTCCGAATATTGCATTGTATCAGATTCTATTTTCACCGCGTTGCCGTACAGCTCCTCTAATGGGACCAGCAGAGACCATCTTAGGCATCCAGAGCTCCATATTTCAATATTGTCACCAGCGTATGAGTATTTGTCAAGAGGGTGTGGATGCTACTGCTGACTCAAGGAGTCATGTATTATTCAACAGCTTATTGAAGAAATACATATGTTTCTTTATCTTTCTCTGTGTTCTGAATCCATTCTCACTAAGAAGAAAAAACTGGTCACTGGTTGTGAGTACTGTTATTGGTTGTGTGTCTATGTCAGTCAGAGTTGAGTATTTTATTGTCAGTGAGATGTGAGCAGGGGGAGTAGGAGGAGTCCCTTCTGACGGGAGAGCAGGGCTCGGGTTTCAGAGGGCTAAGGTTGCAGGCTGGCCGCCCTCCCCATTTGCTGTGATGAATGAATATGCCCATGCAGGGTGCTGTGTAACCCCAGTGCTCCAGCCGGGCTCTATATATATCTGCCCCATGTGTGCAGAAAATGGTGAGGGTACTTCGCAGGAAGCCCTCCAGTACTGGACCCTGATCTGGAACCACAGGGCTGCTGCACCAGGGCAGGCCCCATCCAGGCTCCGTGAATGCAGTGAACAAGGGCTGAGTCCCACTAGCCTTGCTTTCTGGCCCTTCATCAGGTCAGACTGGGTATCTGGTCACAACTGTGCTTAAAACTGAGATAATGTACGCACAAGGGCCAGACCAATCAAATTTCACCCACCTAATGAGTGCACAATAGTTGCTTCCCCTTACATAAGGGGGCAAGCGGGTAACAAATAATACTCCTCTTTGCAATTAGGGGAAGTCTGTGCGTACGTATCTCTGTAAAGCATGTGGTTGTCACCAGCTGTGCATAAGAATGGCCGCGAGAGAAATGAGGTGAGATTAGAGTCCTTTCAGGCCAACTTTTTGAACTGTTTTTGCGTCTGTGATCTTGGCAGTCCAGGCGCGCCTGAGAAAGGGCCATGTCGCCCTGGCAGTGGAGACCAGGAGCCTGCCTGGAGAAACTAGCAGCTGTCTTAGAAAAACATCCAGGCATGAGCTCTGCTCCACAGGGCCCCTGAATAAAAATTCCAGCCGTAATCGACAGGTCCCTCTGGAGCCCTGGCTGCTCAGATGCCCAGGCCACAGTACAGTGCATCTGAAACCTAGTCCTGTGCTAGCTGCTGATAATTCCCCCTAGCCTCTCAGGTATTTAGGCTTGCCTGAGCTCTTCATCGACTCCTGATGGTTATTGGTTACTCATCTGACAGCTCCATAGTTCAATTTACCATAAAACCTCTGAGACAGAAATGCACTGCTGGAGGTATGCTTGTGCTAAGATTAAATAAAGACTTTTTTTCAGCAAATTGTTAATATCCACCCCTTGAACAATCTCAGGACAGCTGGCAAAATTAAGCTTAATTAGATGTCAAATTCCTAGTTCTAGACCTCATTCAACATTTAATTACATTTAATCAATAAAGACAGGCACTGTTCTATATTAGTAATTTAAGGGGCTGAAATAAATAACTCCTATGAACAGTATTTCTTGTACCAATGTAATGTCCAAATCAGTACTCAGTTAATAGCTTATTCAGATGCTTTTAATTGGGAGCTTGGCTGGATGCAAACCAATTTGTACATGGTGACCCAAGTACAAGAGTTGTGAAACACTCCCTAGGCACTCACATCCAAGGTAGTGGGTGGGCTTTGGTTCTCACGAGTCCCCTCAGCTCACCCCTCTCTTCCCTTGGGGTGGTGTAGGGACAAGTCACTCCAAGTTGGTGTCACCCCACCAACACAGCCAGCCGCGGTGTGCTGTGGTGTGTATCATGGTACATGCAACATCATTTTACATTTTTATTTCTTTAAATTCTTCCACAACCTTATTCTTTTTTGCATGCTTTGCACTTTTACTTTCCCTTCTGAATTACATGGTGTCTAATTCTGTTTTCTGTTTGGTCTCTTTATGTATTGTAATTTTCTTAGTTTGAGTTTTAGTTTGGGAATTTTTAATACTTATTTATTCTGAATAAAGATGACTTTTTTATTTTACTGAAACTGATAGGTGAAAACATCTACTGTACATGTCACTGTTTTTCCCCACACGTAGTGCCAAAGACTGCTGCAAAAAGGATATAAAAAGACGGGGTTTAGAGCTATCCAGAGGCTCACAAGGCCACCAGCCTCAGTCTGTATCATTGAGTTTTTCTCAGTATGGCCTGTCCTGCAGGTAAATAAACAGGAAAAAATTTCTTGCTCTGGTTTTGTGTCATATGTGGGTCTGAAACACTTCTCCACCATGCCCTGACTGTCCATAAGTCACTTCATAGCTTTTTTAAAAAGTGATATTGTTCTCTCAAAACGTCAAGAGCTCCCTGGAAATTGCATGGTAGCTCAACATCTTTGGCATTTGTTACTGCATCCAGATGGTTCCCATGGATCAATAGGTCAACACTTTTACAGCCATGACAAAACCATCATGAACCTTTTGGGAAGCAACAGTGTAAAACCAATCTTTCTGATGCAGTTATCGCTTTTGTTTTTGCATATTTTGTCTCCAGTTGAGATGAAATTCCCTGCAGACAGGACACCTCTGAAAAGAATTTCTGCACTTTGTGAGAGTCAGAAAGTGAAGGACAGGGAGTGAGCACAGTTTGGGAGTTGTCATTTCCTTTATGATGAAGTCTCATTGCTGGACTCCCAGTTTTCTGCTTAAACGGACATGAGCACATAAGACTGTGGTCCATCCCAGTACAGCCACGGACTGCCAGTGGTTCTTTAAATACAGGACTGTAGACCTGATCGACAGCCAGCATCAGAGTCGTTACGTCCAAGAAAACAGGCCCAAGAGAGACAAAAATAATACCAAGCAGTCTGTAATCAAGCTGTATCCTGGGAATTCAAGTTAACAGACTGTATAATTACACTCTTAAATCTTCCTGTTTTAGTCTTTGCTGTATTTTTAAAAGTTCTCTTTTCTAAGAGACTGGACAGTCATGAACATGTCCATAATTATAACATAACAGTGCTATGTTCAGATAGGTAAGGGATTGGGATGTAGTGGGAATGCTGGAATTCATTATGTGAGTTTGTGTCAGGTGAACAACAGAGAGAGAGCCTCTGATGGTTTGCAGCTGAGCAGGTATGGCTAGCTCTGTGCCCAGCTGCTGTCCCTGAAACCAAAGGCCGGGGATGGCACAGATTCTGTGCTGAGCCTTTATGATCTCGGTGTATGTGAAGCATGCTGTATAGCACTGAGGCTGAACAATGCCAAGTCTAACAAGGCTCTGACAGCTATCACCCACAGAAAGGTGACAGATCTAACTTCTGCCCCCATGGGGCTCTAATGAAAATCATAAATATTCCCCACAATGCTCCACTGATACTTTCGGTATGCTAAATATTCTTTGAGCAAATTTATCAACCAGAGAGTCTGTGTAACTGCTTGTAAAGCCATGAAATGCTGTATTCTCTTCAAGAAAATATTTTATGCATCACAATGTACACTTACCTACATTGTGGATTTTAAAAACCAATACATAGTTGTTACATACATTCCTATTACATACATACAGTTATTTATTACACACCTAATGAGCCAATTTGCATAATCTGTGAGGATTATGAAAAGGATCAGAGAGGATCTTTATTTCTCTCAAATTGTACAAGTTCACCTTTTCCTTTTTAAGTTCCAGTGGGCATGTATCATTAAGTGTCGTTTGAATTTTTCCATTTCAAGAAAAATCATAATTATGCAGCTTCACTTACACATCTGATTGTTTACTTCTTTCAACGTCAGATTAACAAGACTGCATTACAATGCATCCATCAGATATTGGAGGTGACCTCTCTGAATCATGATGTGACCTAATAAAGGGTGGAAATCAGAAGTCATCAAAGACTGAAAGTGCTGAAATTCTTCTTGTTTTCTGAATATGGTCTATCAGTCAGATATGAAAGGGACAGACATTTCCCTACATGAAAGGTGGTCAGGTTTAAGATCATTACAAAAACTTTAAGCTTTAAGAAAACACACCTTAGTAACTTCCCTGTGAAAACACAATTCTCCAACATTCATGCTTCTTGGAGGAGGCTGTGTGAACCTGAGTCACCTTGTTTTCTTTGATTCCTCATCTGGTTTTTAACATCACACCACTGTTTGCGTGAATTCCATAGATAAATATCAGCACTGTCTCAACATTCAAAGGAGTTCACAATGGTTTCTGCTCATTTCAAAGCCATGTTTGTAAAAGCCAATGGCTATTTTTACTGTTGTTTAATATGTGAAATTAAAAAATTTTCCCCATACCTCATAATAGGGCATATTTTCATTCCTAGCATACCACCACAGATCCCACAAGCCTCTGCATACTCTATCTGGCAGTTTGAAATAGGGATAATTATGAGCAGCAAGGACTGGTTCATACACTATAACTGCACAGCACAAAGGTATACCAGTTATGTGTACACTTGAGCTGTTTGTAGGACATAATGGGCCAATTGCAACAACCCCCACCATGACCACAAGAGCACTGAACTCTATTAGACCTAGGACGACTGTTCCTAATCCCACAGACTGTAACATTCCCCTACATGTTTATTGTCCTTAGCTTTAAGAGGACAGCACAAACATGTTTATTTTTGGGTGACAGCTTGTTTCTCCTGCACATGGGGGAAAAATCCTGTTCACAATCTTTGTATGTGTTACACAAGGTAGTTGGTTTCTTTGGAATCCCAAAACACTGTCACAAAATGGGGAAGAAGCCCTTTAAACAACTTTTAACACTGACTACAAAACACATTAGAAAACTAAGTTATCAGAAACTAAAATATGATTTGTGTTAACTGCCTTGCAGGGGCTAGTAAAGCCAGAGGTATGCAGTTGTCCTCTCTGTGCACAACCATTTTAATGAAAACAAACCATTTTTGATGTGTTCTCGGCGTGATGAAAATTTAAGCAAGCCCTTGGCCTTCAAAACATGTCTCTTCCTGGATCAGTTTACAGTGTATGAAGTGAAAAATAGGCAGAAAAAAAATATGGCTATTATTTTCACAACTTTCTGTTATAATGCGAGGCCCCGTCAGCAGAGATATGTGCCGGGCTGCCCAGCATGGCCGCATTAAAAGTTTTTAATATTGAGCCTGTCACTCAGAGGCCATTGCACATTGGACTGGCTTGTTTATTCACTGATTAGCATGAACTAGGGAGAGGTTATTCATAAATTAAAGCTTGCACAGACAAACCACTGTGCACCAAGAACCAGTGCTGGGAGAGTGAGGCTTCATGAATGCCGTAATGGGTGGAGCTATGATGTCCTGTCAATCACTGATCAACCAATCAAATGACTGAGTCTTATTTATACTTAACTACTTACTGAAATGTTATTCCCTCTCATTTTCACTAGTAACGATTGCCTGATCAGAGGATTAAACAGGATCCTCTCGAAAACAGCTAGGACTTAACTTTCAGCCACAAACCAAAACAGTTTTTTTCTCTTTTTGTCATAACTTTTGTCATTTTTTGTCAAAAATTTCACCACATTGCTCCTTTAGCATAGATGAAATCGAAAAGCCTTGGTAATGCTACAATGAAGATTCCTTGTCCAACATAATTTCTACAACAGGCATAAAATGGGAACCGAAAGCAGGGACGAAACTATTACCAGTTCTCTCTGAGGGGTGTCTTCATTTGTAACAGTGATAATAATAAATAAAGTGTCCTAAATTAGCTGGCAAACTAGAAGGGATCGATGGGGAGTATTTTTGGGAAGTGTCTCACTGTGGCTGGCCCTGGCCACTCGGTGTGGTGCCTTGGCAGAAATGTACAGACTGAGGCAGGTGTTCTTAGGGGACGTCGATCCTAAAAATACACCCTGGAGGAACTTCAGAGCCAAAGGAGGGACAGGAGAAGACACAAGGAGGCCTCGGACAGCGCCCTGAGTTCTGACAATGATCTCCCCAAGAACGGAAACGATGAATATGTACAGCATTTCACTAGCCCTCCCTCTTCTCAACTTCACAAGGAGGGGATATGTGAAGTACTGGAGTACTGTAATTCATGGACTTTGAAATCCTGAAACATAAGCACATACATTTCATGACAAAAATAAAATCAAATATAGCAATGCGTAAATGTAAAACGATTTTTTCTTTATATTTCTTTAGTATTTAAATATTTTGACATATTCTGAACTGTATAGAAAAGCCGCACCGTTGAACATCACAGGGCTGAGCAAGCCAGACTTTGTTTTGTAAATGTAATATTGCATAACGTGAGATGGCACTGTCCGTATCTGCAGTTTACCGTAGAATAGTGAAAGAAGGTGAGCCACGCGATTACGCACGAACAGTGTTCTAGCTAGAGAGGTTTTATTGTGCCATTTGTAAGCATGCCCAACAGCTGCTTCGCGCTACCCCCGACTTAGCTGTCAGAGATGAAACCGTTGAAATACTTCAACACTTGTGTCTCCCGTAGAGGCCAATTTGGTAGTGCCCATAGGCACTTGTGAACTAATGGCAAGCTTGATAAATTATCGCAGGGAATACATCAGTATCTAGTGGTGCACAGATTGCGAAGAATGCCTCAAGGGGCAAACCGACATGGTCATTTTCCTAACAGGCCTGGACCACTGACAGTGCACTTGACCAGAGCTAACAGAACACCTCTCTGGGGGACAATAGCTGTCAGAGGGATTAGGGCGCTAATGCTTCTTTTCAGCGCCCATTACACACTTTGCGTCTATGTAGGAGGGGGGCGTTTGGCAGAGAGAGAAAAGTGGGATCTCATGTGTTCAATCACCAATTACAAACAATAACCAAGTAATACACTGGAATGTATAGCCTACGGATAACCCATGTTATAACTTATCCAGACATGAAATGACCCATGTTGCGTTTACAATGCGAAACACCCATTAGCAAGTGTTCTTCCAATTTTCAAAATTTTCAGTTTTGCTTAAAAATTCACATTGTAAGAAACGTTTATAATAACAGTATAAAAAGTTGTGTGCAACTTTAAAACATCGACTTTAATGGTAATTCTAAAATAGAAATGTAACATCTTTGTCGATGAGAAAGATAGCAAATCTATTAAGATGTAAAATCAAGCGTGATATGTGCTAAATTTTATAAAATCGTAAACATTACAGTTACGTCCAGTTTCGGCAGTTAGGTTTGCCTAATACAAGACAGCCGTTCTGAAAATAACCTTTAAGCATGTGTACCCTTTAGTTCACATTTGTTATTGTAAACTACGTGTTGAATTGAGTCCACTCTATTGTAGTGTATTGACTTGTCGTAACATAAACTCTGATTTAATTATATGTGAGGTTTTCTAAAAAGGCCATTGGGGAGACATAGATTCATTCCCTCACCTCCCTCTGCATCTCCCTAGCGCAATGTCTTCCTTGCAGTTTAACTTTTACAGTGTTAGAAATAGGAACAGACGTCTTGGGGGGAGGAGGAGGTTGGGGGGGGGGGTTCCGTCTTACCCATCAGATCCCATATATAGTCATATCAACGGTCAAATGTCTGGGAACAGCGAATCGCCGAACAGATCCATAAAAAAAGAAGGGGCACGGAGAAGGAACCAGTGGAAGCCGTTTCCAAAAAAGTATTGGATGTCCAAAAGAATGCGGTCACCCCCTCGCGAAAGTACATATTTGACAGGGTACAATTCGAAAGAGCTCGCACTCCAGCTTGGCGTTCAGTCCGGCACAGACGCTCTGAAAGCTTCTCTCCGACCTACCTCTTCAATTCCAGTTCTCCTGAAGCACTCGGCGCAGCCGCCCAAACAATAAACAGCCATGGATGCCATCAAGAAGAAGATGCAGATGCTTAAGCTCGACAAGGAAAATGCCTTGGACAGAGCTGAGCAAGCCGAGGGAGACAAGAAGGCAGCTGAGGAGAGGAGCAAACAGGTCTGCATTTTTTATTTGGGGGAAAAATCAAACTAATCGATTAGACAGCACAAAATCTGAGTGGCGTTGAGTGTCCAATACCCGTGAGTCCCAAGCTTACCGGATCACCTCTTCGGTGTGGATTAATAGCGATTTTATGGAAGATCATACGAAATAAGGAGCATAAACATACCATGTGAAAAAACAAAGAGTTCCTTTTTATTCCTTTCCTCTCTCGTGTTTGGAATATTTTCATTTTTATGAGTCTCCATCATTTAAGAAAAGTTCTGACTTTGCAGAAGTCAGAAACTAGTTATATCAAGCTAATTTAATTAAATGGTACTTGATAGTGCATGATTTACATTGTTGCCGTGGCTTTACAAGTTTTGAGGGCGTGGAAAATGCGCTCATTTAGCATTGACATAAGTGTTGTCGTTTTGATTGATGTACTGATATTACAGATAAGCCACAGCGATATGGGAAATGAGTTCCAATGTATATTAATTAATGCGTTAATCATGCATGTCTTTTAAAGCAGAATTCTCGTTTATATGCATGTATAGTTAGAGGATGAGATAAGTCAGTTGGAAAAGAAATTGCGTGTAACCGAAGACGAAAGAGATAAAGTGATTGAGGAGTTCCAAGCTGCTGAAGAAAAACTGCTCAGCGCGGAGGAGGTCGCCACAAAGGTACTTTGCCTGCTTCGGGAAGCTTTCCGTAACTTCTCTCTCTCTTTCCTCTCCCTCTGTCTCTGTCTGTCTGCGCCTCCGCGCTCCCTTTGTGCGCTCACGCACTCTGTTTCGCGCTGCACACCCCTTCAAAACGGCCCTCTAAAAAAACCAGCTCGAGGATGATCTGGTAGCTCTGCAGAAGAAACTGAAGGCAACTGAGGATGAGTTGGACAAGTACTCCGAGGCTCTTAAGGATGCCCAGGAGAAACTGGAACTGGCTGAGAAGAAAGCCACAGATGTAAGTAAAGAGGGTCCTTCAGAGTGCACCACTCCTGCAATTCACTGCTTCACCATTTCTCAGCCACGATCTCCCTGTAAAAGTTTAAAATGACAGCGTTCGTGTACTACACACCATATACCGATTGCTGGCATGTAGAACATCTGAACTGAAGTGGTTAAATTCGCATAGCCAAACCTAGGTGAATACCTCCCGACCCAATATTCTATATTGCTTTTTAGTTTTAATTCATACAGTTTTTCAAATGGAAACTACGAATGAGCTGTCATTTTATTCGTTTTGTCTGTACTTGTTTGTCACAGCACACAAGAAAAACTCAAATTTTCATCCTCTGTGAATATGTTTTTGATTGACAGTTTTAAAACATTCCAAAGAGAAGCAGATGTCCCAAGACACATCTTACACCACTTACATACAAGTGCCAACTGAAAAAAAAACACACCAACGACTTCCAAAACAGAGATTCATGTATGAGAAGAAAACTTGCTAAATGTGCAGTCTCTTAACCGGAGAGCGAACTGGTGGTTAAATATAGCCCAGAGCTTTATATGGTCAAGTTAGAGCTCCCCCGTTTTGGCTGAGCCCCCGGGTTAAAAGGAGTGGCCGTTTAAAATTTCTTATTTCAAATATTTCACATAATTTACCAACATCATTACCAGTTAAGTTTTCAAATGCATTACATTACATACGAACTAAACCATATCTAAACCAGGTATTATCGGGATAATTTTTTTCTTACATTGAAGTTCCTAGGCATTTTTGTATGTTGTATGTTCTCTAATTCATGTGACTTTCCATATAATAGCGTACAATCGCATATTCTCCTCTTAAGTGTGCATTTAATTCGACAGGGCATTTGTGTTGAGAACTGGGAACGGTTTTATGGACGGGAGTCATATGGAGTGAAACAAAGATTTTGGAGCAGTCTCCATAAAAGGAAAACTATGGCAACTATTTTCAAATGTCCACGGACGGAGAGGACTGACCGCAAATAATTCTGGTTGAGGCAATTCAAGGAAAATACCAGACTGAATATCAGACTAGCTGCTGGAATGAAGTATTTAAACAGTAGTCACCACTGATATAATTAGATTTATTTAATTAGTTTTTAACTTTTTCTACTTCTATAGCTTTTAGGTATGTCAGTGCTGTAGTGTAGCAGCAATACACACCATATTCACACATCAGAATTCACTCATCATTTTCAAATCTGTACATAAAATGGCTTCGTCAGAATTCAGATACAACGTCAGTTACGAGTTATTGTCGTTGATTTTGATCATATGTAACGTCATAATACAAGCCTCAACTGTCAATGTAACTGACAATTTACTTTGCAAGGTATGACCATGAGGTTTATATTATGTATATATTATATAACTTAGTCCTAAAGTAATTAGCCTAAGATTGATAAAATTTTAACATGTATTGTAATTTTCTCCTGGATCAGGATTACATAAAACAAAAAATGACTACGTAATAACCGTGTTTTTATAGATCTGGCGTTTAGTGTCATCATATTTTAAGATCAGTTTTTTTACCATTTGTATAGAATCAATCAGTATTCTTAAAATGACCATTCTTCCCTTGAAATCTCGATGTCGTGGTGTACCCACTCTGGGACGGCGACAGACTGAGCAGAGATCATTTGTATGTATTGTCTAATTTCTACCAGCAGAGGGCGGTCAATAGCAACGCACAGCTACTGTAGGAATGTATCATTGGAATGTTAATAGTTAGGTGTGCCGTTATAATTCGATTACTCATTACCCTTCTTATCAAATGAACAATTATTCTTGCTATATAGCAACCCTTTGCTCTGTAATGAAAAATTGCCATAAATCAGTCTTTATTGTGTTTTCATGTGTTCTCGCCAGGGGTTTGGCTATGAAAACAAGGCTACTTCCGGTGTTAGTGTGGTGGTTGCTGCGCGTCTCCAAACTAGCAAAGAACAGGGCAGATACTTTGTAGTAACATTGACAAATAACTTGGTGATTGCGCTCCGTGCAAACATTAAGGAAAGTGTTTAAAGGGATCTCTGGAGAGACAGGGTTTATTGCCTAACAAAAATGGCAGGATTAACGTCGCTGGAAGCTGTAAAAAGGAAAATTAAAACCTTGCAAGAGAAGGCTGACGGTGCTGAAGAAAAAGCCGAGAGACTCCAGAAAGAACTGGATGTGGAAAGGAAAGCCAGAGAATCAGTAAGACCTCGTTAAAAAATAACACAAGATAGTTGTAACAGTTAACGTTGTTAGAATTGTCTATTTTTCCCTAAAACAAACGTCGTCCGGTCGTGATACGCTTTATCTTTCCTCCTGTGTGAGGTGCGCGCAGAATGATGGGTGGAAGTGAGTGATGGTGTGCATTGTGTATAGCGGACTTCATGATACCCTTCAGTTAAACCTGACGTGTTCGTCTCTGATCAACACTCGCTGACGGATTTACAGTTAACATTAGCTGACATCGTAATGAGCAACCCAGCCAGCAAATCTACAGATTCCTGAGTGGAAAACAAGGCAGATTAAAGCTTAGTTTCTGTTGCAAGCAGGTAACAGCTGTGAAGTTCAATGCAACGTTGTGCAGGCCTTTTCAGTATAACTAGTTTGCTGCAAGGCTAGAACTCTCTGGTGTGGAGGAATGATATACTTTTTAGGGTGAATATGTAGCCTACTACTCATAAGAAACACAAAGAGGACTACCCTGGAAAAAGAAAATGAACTTAAGAAATTGGCATAATTAAATACTTTTAGGTATTGATGACTTCCAGTATTTAACTTAGATGCAGTGGAGATTTATATAATTAATTTTTTTTTTTTTTAATTCAGACCTCTGTTTAACCTTGAATGTAACTGGGAAGGGCATAGCTGTATTCCATCATAAAGCCACAAAAGCACACATGTATAATAAATTGCAATGGTGTGTTGTAAATTTAAAGTAGTAAGTTTACAAATGAGTAAAGTAATCTTGATTTGATGATGGCATGTGCACAGAGACATCAGCAAAGGGTTATGACAAGCTTTGGAGTAGCTCCGCTGATTTTCACCACACTCAGCAAACAGAACTCTGCAGATAACGAGCCTGTCATGTACAAATGGTTTAAACTTTTTTTTTTTTCCGTGCCTTATAAGGAGAAGAGGCAGTGTAGCATGTTTAGGACAGGCAGATTCAAATAGCTCTTGCAGATTACTAACCAGCAGCCACTGCAACAGGAAGTGCACACTCTATGATTGTTAGCCACAGGATCTGCCTGTGTCAGAACTGTCAGATGGTGTGAGTTCAGAGGCAACTTATTAGCTTGGTACATTGTATGTATATGTATACAGAACAAACAAATATTCCTTGCTAAACTTTTTTTTTCATATGCAGGTCCTTCCTGTCTGTAATGAAATTGCTAGATGGACTCCTCTTTGATACTATTTGCATTTGGGGAATTAGGTTTAGAGGTCAGTCCAACAGCCTGAAACGACAAGATGCGTTGCTTAATTTAGGCCCTAGGCTTGCCCCCTCTGTGGGGGCAGTGTTTGCCGTTTACCTTTATTAAGCGGAGCATCACAGGATATTGAGACATTTAAATGAAGACTAGCGAGCACAGGGTACATTTGCATTGACTGTGAAAACAGTTTTGTTTTGAACCGAGTAGGTGGACAGAATAGGCTGGGTCCTCATCTGCCATTACTGCTGCGTAGCCATTCGGTGCACATTGACAACATTGTGAAAATCAGTTATACGGCAAAACATAATCCCATTTTGTAGCTGGTTTGATCCACCCTTAATGCTTGGCCGATCCTCCATGGCAGGCGCTTTGCCAGTGTAATCCCCATTAGCCTGCCGCGACTCCCAGCCAGTTCCCTGTTTGTGTTGTCTTAGGGGTCCTGTAATAAGGTCTATAGTGCTGCCCCATTTTTGCCCATTAGTATTGCTGCTGGTACTCAGGGCATGTCATAGTTTCTTGGACACAGAAGGAATCTCCTCAGGTAACGAGCTCTGGCGCACCCCCCAGCCACTACTACAGCAACTGACCTGGCCACTGTTTTACATGCTGTTAGTCTTCACTGATGTTAGGCTGAACTAATGACACCTGTAACATTGGCAGTGATATTTTAATTAGGACTTTTCATTGCAGTTGGCGGGTGAGGTCGTAGGAGCCCTTTTTCATGTTCGCTTCTGTCTCATTCATGCATTCCTCACATACAGCATACACGCGCACACACACGCACACACACACACACACACACACACACACACACACAGAAGTGAAAGTAGCACAGAGATGAAAATGGCACCCATTGTACAAAAGAGCACAGATGTGTTCCTCATGTCCTGTCGTGTGAATGTTGCATTTCTTTTTTTTATGTGTGTGCTGTTTGTGTGTGTGTTTATTCATGTATGTGTGTATGTATGTATGCTGTATGTGTGTGATTGTGTGTGTTCTCTGTGTGTGCTGTATGTGTGTATAAAACGGCTGTCTGAGCAGGTGTGTCCTCCATGTGTGCAGACTTACCCCTCCCCCCAGTCTGACTCTGAGCTGTTGTGCTCCCCTAGGCTGAGGGTGATGTAGCCTCCCTGAACAGACGCATCCAGCTGGTTGAGGAGGAGTTGGATCGCGCCCAGGAGCGTCTGGCCACTGCCCTGCAGAAGCTGGAGGAGGCCGAGAAGGCTGCTGATGAGAGCGAGAGGTGTGTGTGTGTGTGTGTGTGTGTGTGTGTGTGTGTGTGTGTGTGTGTCTGGAGGGCCCCCTGAGCTCTGCTACTCTGTGGTGGAGTCTCTGCCTCCATTATGGCTGCCACCACAGGCAGGGCCCCGATCTGTTTTGGTTTTAGAAGTGTCCCACTTCCGCCCCATACACCCCTGAACCACAGAGGTGGAGTCTTTTTTTTGTTTTTACAGGCTTTCATTCTGAAAATGAAAATTTTTTTCCTCATTAAGCAGGCCCGCTTCCTGTACAAACAGGAAACACTTTTTTTCATAACTAACAGTTAGACAATTATATACCTATACTGATCCAGTTGATTTTTGAAGAAAAAATAATTAATTGAGGAAGACAGGAGGTTTTTTCCTGATATGTTACAGATGTACTGAATCATACGCGTCAGGTAGGCTCTTACTGAAAGGCTGGAGAAAGCAAAGGCCACCTTTCAATCAGGGAGTACAAATGATCCCATTTATTGGCCTGAACAAACGGGAATTGTGTCCGGAGACAGAACAAGGTCCTGAGTAATTGGTGATTCACTGGGCACAAGGCAGTGTTTTTATGCCTTTGTCTCCTCGAGAAATAGCCCCGCTGTATCACACAGAGCACTGCATGGACACAGACCCACACATGTTTATACAAATACAATAATGTTACAGATTTCTACTAATGTCAGTAATGCAAGTTAAGTAGATGTTCTGTTGTTTAAATTTTGAGCAGTCCCAGGGGGCTGTCGGTGGAATGCGTGGGGCAGAATTTTTCATCTCACTGTGCGCATAGTTCAGCATCTTTATCAAGGTAAAGAATCTTTGCTGATGCATTCTGCCTTTCCGCCTTTCTCACCAACAGAGGCATGAAAGTCATTGAGAACAGGGCGACCAAGGATGAGGAGAAGCTGGAGATGCAGGAGATCCAGCTGAAGGAGGCCAAGCACATTGCTGAGGAGGCTGACCGCAAATATGAAGAGGCGAGTTCCCGAACCCGTTAGCAGGCCATTGGGCTCCAAACCCTGGCCTGTGGCTCGTGGCCCAAACCCTGTACATCTGTGGAGACTTACCACATCTCTCATGCACTGAACCCATTCAGTAATTGTTTATTAGGTAGAGTGGTCTCATGCTCTACTTGGATTTGATTGGTGTCCCTTTCTGAGGGGTGGAGACGCCAGCTGGGTGTGGCCGGCGAGCGGGCGGGGTGTGTGTGTGTGCGTGTGTGTGTCTTGACGCCCGTGTTGGCTGTGTGTTACAGGTGGCCCGTAAGCTGGTGATCATTGAAGGTGATCTGGAGCGCACTGAGGAGCGCGCTGAGCTGTCTGAGGGGTGAGCGCTTCATGTCTGCTCGACACCAGCCCCCGCACGGGCCCGCCCACCTCGCATGTCTGTCCGATCTCACACGTCTCAGCCAGGCGGTGTGAACCTGCCCTACACAGACCCTACTGAGACTAGATGTTCGATTTTTTTCTGAGCATGTTGACTCGGATGAGTCTTGCACACTGCATGTACAGTTGAACTGCATGTTTTTTTTTCTTGTTGTGAACGGCCTTGCGTTTGTTGCACTCGCTAACAGACGGGCACGGAAAGCAGAGGAAGAGCTAAGAGTTTTGGAGCAAATCTTAAACTCGTTAAACGCCTCAAAGTTACAGGTACTTATAAACTAACTTTCTTTGTAGCTGTGTCTCCTCCAACTAACTTGCCTCCCGTCGCTTCTCAGCCGTAGAGCAGCTCATCTTCTCGGCTCACCTGCATCCTCTTCGGTTTGCTTAGCCTTTTTTTCCCAGTTTTGTTTGATTTTGTTTGCTTTCACATTTCTGTGCAGATTTTTGCACGCAGTTCACTCTAACCCAGCAGGAGGCATGCACGTTTGATGGTAGCTAGTAAACAACATTAGCGCTCTGCATCACCTAATGCATGTGCTTAAAAGAAACTAGGAAAGTATCTGAAATGGGATTTTTTCCCCATGATGTTATCTGTGACACTGCAGCGTGATGTAGTTAGTCACTGCATGCCATTCCTGCTGAGTCTGAGTTGCTTCCTTCTGTTCCCTGAGTTTTTACTCATTTTGTTTTGTTTTTCGCCCTCTCTCGCTGTCCCTCTACGGCTTTTCTTTCTTGTCTTTGTCCCTGTTTGTCCGAACCCTCCCGCCACCTCGCTTTCCCTCCCCCCGCCTCCCATCCTCTTCATCCCCTGCTTAAAATGCCAGCAAATGCTCTGAGCTTGAGGAGGAGCTGAAAACTGTGACCAACAACTTGAAGTCACTGGAGGCCCAGGCCGAGAAGGTAGGTCCAAGCCCGGCTTGGGGCCCGCTGTAGAAAACCCTCAGTCCCCCTCGGCAACCATGAGCATCGAATGTTGAGTAAGGGACTGACTGATGGTGACTTTAGACCTCCACTGCTTGGCACTGTAGATGCCATTTGTTCCACACGTCTGTATATTAAATTAGTAGCATACATTTAGTTTGATATCCTTTAGGTCTCTCCTCTTAACATTTAGTTATTAAAGTGGGACAGGGTCCAGGGTAATGTTTCATATTGCTGTAGTATATTTAGACAGGGAGGTCTATTGGCTCCTTGTGTTGAGTCTCCTTGGCCTCCCCTTGAAAGGGGCTCTTAGTGCATCTCCGGTTCCCTGTGCGACTGCCCCTCTGACTCGCCTTCCCTTATCTGCCCACAGTACTCACAGAAGGAAGACAAGTATGAGGAGGAGATCAAGGTCCTCACTGATAAGCTTAAGGAGGCAAGTCCACCGCGCTGATAAGCAATCTCTCCTGGACGTGCGTGCGTGAGTGAATGACTGAGTGAGTGTGTGTGTGCGTGCGTGTATATGTGTGCGTGTTTGTAGTGGTAACTCCTGAGTGTGCGTTGCTAAAGGCCTAACTTGTATCCTGCAGGCTGAGACTCGTGCCGAGTTCGCTGAGAGATCAGTAGCCAAGCTGGAGAAGACCATTGATGACCTGGAAGGTATGACTTTCTTTCAAGCTGCAGAATTTTTGCAGGGGGTTTAAAGTCTTCCTACAGTGTTCCTCCACAGTGGTATGGTTAGTATTGCTCTCACAGTTAGAGTATTATTACTTCCCATGCCCAGAGGAACAAAGCCACCACTCTGCTTACCTATTCTCCTTCTCTTTGATGCTTCCTGTTTTTCCTTCATGGTAGTTACTTGGGATTTTTCCACAGAAATGGGAGAACAAGTAGCCTATTATGGTAGTGCTCAAATCATATACATGACCCTGTGGTGACCCCTCACCATGCTGTTTGTTGAGGTGGTGTAGTTGATTTGTCAGTTTCAATAGTTTGTCAGTTTAAATAATTTTTTGTTGGTTTGCATTTAAATGCCTGAATAATTTACTTCAATATGGTGTGTATTAGTTTATGTGGTCTATTACATTGGCCTTTTGTTCCGTGGCCTGACTGATGTGATTGTCCATAGGTTAAGTAGTAAAAAAAAAAAAAAAAGGTTAGGTTATTTTTTTACCTAGACTAACAAATTATTAGTTTTATTCCCCAACAACCCCCCTCAGCTGTATTGTTTTCAGAGGACAGAGTTGGCAGATTTAGTTTGTATAGACCGTACTCAGGGACCACAGTGTATCTGCAGATTGAGTCCAGTGTAGGTCAGAGTTCTGTGTTCTCTGGGCCGCTACAATAGGCCGCAGTACGCGTGCCTGTAGGAATGAAAGCATTTCTCACGAAGCTGTTGCTCTAATTACGGTGGCTCTGGAAATCAGTCTCAGTAACGCTTATGAAAGGAGCTACAGAGCACGAGGGTGACGTGCATTTCCTGGTGTTCCTGAGGAATTTGACACAGCACCAGCTACTGTACTCATCACATTTCACTTCTGTTCTGTCCTGTTCCCTGATAACCTTTTCTTTTTCCCTTTTTTCCACTCTCTCTCTCTCTCTCTATCTCTCTCTCTTCCTTGGGGTTGTCTGTGACCTTGCTGTCACCTATGTGGCTGATGCACCTGGATACGCCTCCTCCTCCCTCCTCCGTCCTCCTGTCCCCCTTTCCACCACCCTTCCCCCCTCCCCACTGCCACGCCATCTTCCAACCCCCGCCCACTAGATGAGCTGTATGCCCAGAAACTGAAGTACAAAGCCATCAGCGAGGAGCTGGATCACGCACTCAACGACATGACATCCATGTAATGACATCTGCTGTGTCTGCTTGTGCCTCTGTCCCTACCCCCACCCTCCCAACCCCCACCGATAACTCGCTTTACTACAACTACCTGTCCCTCTCACAACTGTTACCCCCCCCTCCCCGCTGGACCCCTCTTACCCAAAAATGATCTGCCCCTGCTGTGGGCACATTGGTGAAACATTGACTCGGCCCAGTGTGCTGCAGCAGTTGCATTTTCACCAGCCTGTTTTCTAATCCCGTGAAGTGACTGGCTACTACAGAGAGATTAATACCCCAATGCTTGAGGCATTTGTGGTGGGGCCTCGCCTTCAAATCACACTCTGTCTCGGAGATGGTTGGTTCCCATCTGGTCACACGCAAAACCATGATTCTGACAGGTGCTGAAGAAATGCCTTTTAAATGACAGAATTCCTAACATCAACATGGGGCTCTGTGGCGTAAGACCAGGGCCCCCATGGCAAGCAATAGTGAAATAATTCATTTAATATTTCCAATTTGTGATGGTAATCAGAGATGTTGCTTGTGTAACTGGAACATTGCATAATGGAGAGTCTTAGTCATTGACTCAACGTTTATTTTTGAGTTTTTCTGTAATAGTACTTTTTGCAACAGAAAACAAACACTGCTTATATAGTTGATTGAGGGGATTGTTTCAAATTTTTGTCAGCTTAAAATCTACAAGAGATTTTTTTGTCATTTACAAAGTATTTTGTTAGTCCTTAAAGCTTGCATGCTGGGGTCTGCTGAAATGCAGTAGAGCTGTAACAATTTCAGGGAAAACCTTGGGCTAGGTTGGTTTCAGCTGGTACTTTCTGAAGTGAAAACTGTTTTTCCTTACTAACATTGTCTACTTCACCTCTGAAGAGAGACTCTGCATGTAATTGAAGTGAATTCTGTTCTGTTGTAAACACAAGTTTGTGAACTGTCTCTTCTGAAATGGGTGTATCTGTGGGGTGTGTCCCCCGTCTGAACCAATCAGAAAAGAGATGAAGTATGGCTGGCACCACTGGTTGGACTGAACAGTCCTGTGGTTTAAAAGGCACCCTTGGTTATTCAGTGAGAAAGTGGACCCAAGGGAAAGTATTTGATTGGAAAGGACTGTCTACTTGTTCTGCCTTTGTTACATCCAACTAAACACTTTCCCAGGGACTTATGTTCACATCTAAGCATATATTTATAAGATATTAACTTAAACAGCTCAATGTTTGAGAGGACAGCCCTGGGTGCTTTCTTAAATCCATTATCAAGCAGTTTTCCTCCATAATTCATCAACAAAAAGAGCAAACATTTGTTTCCCTCTCAAGCATTCTCAAGGAGGTATTGGTTCACAACACAGCCTGTGAGATGTGATTGACTTGATGTGATTGATCTCCCCTGGCCCCCTACCCCCCCCCCCCCACCACCACACCGGACAATGCCGCAGGGCATTGTGGCTCCGTTTGCACCCCGAGTGCTGTGCCGTACCGTTTCCACCCCCCACGGCCCCCTCCGTCATACTGTCTCTCTACTTTTTTTTTCTCCCTGCACAGATAAATTGTGTACTCTGCAGATCACAGACGCCTCCTGCCGGCTGAGCAGTGTCTCTCAGCTTTTTCCCCCTTCTCTCATCTCTGCTTCTCTTTCACTTCAACGCCCCCTGTGTCAAAGCCCGGCTGCCATCGCCGAGCTCTTCATCTCTTGTACAGAACGTTTGAGAACATTTTGCTTGATGTAAAATAAACTTCCTTCCATCTATGTACGCTATATCTCTCTCCTCTTAGTTTTTTTTCCTGTTTCCTTCTCTGTTGGTTTGTTTGGTGTGTTCCTCAACTCCCCCTCCCTTTTCATTTGATTTCTCTGTGCTTAATTTATTGTTGAGTGGCTTCAATAAATCCAAGGAGCTCCGCTCACCAGCTCATGTTTTCTTTTACACATTCATTGAAATGTTACAGTCCTGCATCGACAGATATATGGTTTACAGATAAGTTTAATCAGGAAGGATATAGTCCTGTATTAGATGTTGATTTTGACAGATAAATTTTTGAGTAGCCTGTTTCTTCCTCACATGGACACGCACACACATAAAATGTTTTCTGAAATGGTCAGCCAAAATTTATTGACTCTCCTCCAGAAAACTAGAATACAGGGATAAATTTAGAGAGAGAACAAATACAAATATATTGATTATATATCAATATTCTCTGAGGAATGAATGCCACTGTATCATGACTGTTGCCAAAGAAAGTCTGGCAAATTTGAACAGGAGACAGGGCACAGTTTAGAAGATTTAGTCTTGGCATTAGCAAAGCCCACTGAACCATGTACACATATATGAAATAGGGGAAGCTTTTTGACCACTGAGGCTGACCAAATTTGGAGTGGCAAGTATTGGCATCTTTCTGTGAATATTTATGGAAATCACATGGAATCACTAATGGAATCAGTCCAAACAGTAGCCCTGAGTGTGTTGTAAGTGAATTTTTGCTCCAGATTGAATTACTAACTTAACCACTTTACAGAGTATATAAAACAAACTCAGAGGTACAATAACAACCAAACGTACAGTTTGCTTTAATTCTCTCCCCAAGCCCAACATGGGCTTTGCACTTATAGCATCATTAGCTGGGTAGCTGTCTTTTCCCCCCAATTAAATGTAAACTGGTTTACTGTCATGCAGAGGTGGAAGCCTTTCCAAGTCCACAGGAACACTAGACCATGTGGTTTTCTGCTAGATCCTCCCTACTCAGCTGTTTTCTGAAAGGGCTGCAGTGTCTGCAGGGCTACTTGTCCCCCGGTCCTGAAAGGCTGCAGTGTGTGCACACCTTATTTCCAGCTCGGACCAAACCCTTAACCCCCATTTTAGCTAGTTGTTGGGTTCTTTTGAACACGTTATGAGGTTCGGTGCTTTAAATTTGGAAGCATTCATTTACCTGCTGGTTTGTGGGCAGCAATGTGGTGTAGCAAGGATTGTAACCAAAAGGTTGCTGGTTCGATTCCCTGCTGGGACACTGCTGCTGTGCTCTTGGGCAAGGTACTCAACCCACAGTTGTCTTACATTATATTGAATTACTGGACAGTTAGTATGTAGCCCTACAGGACTGTAGTGGAGTAGCCCTGTATTGCATCACTGTTTACTCTCTTACTATAAGGCTTTGTACAGATTTGCATTTTTATGGATCAAATGCAGCTTTTTACACCTCTGTCCTTCTTAATATGGTGTTGTGCTGACTGTAACTGTAACTGGCATTAGTGTCTGATCTGGTTTCAGTCATTCCTGCTTAGAGCTGAGGAACATAGAGTAACACACCCATGTTGGTAGTTTTGTAAAAATGAACAGCTTAAAGGAATCAATGAATGCCTGAGCTGGAGCAAAGACCAGAATCAAGTGGACATCACTATTGTAGAGGCGTCAGTGATGCAGGTGTCTCTGCAGCTATCCAGCAAACATCAGAGAGTAGTTAAAATAAGGTTGAGAGATATTGCAATCTGCTCTCCTCTGGCTGCTTTGTTCTGGTTTCCATCGATGACCTTGTTTCTGGTACTGCTGTGTTCTGTCAGAAGGTAGGGGTTATCTTTAAGAGGAACAATCCCATTAACCACCAAAAGGTTTTTGCTTATTCTTCTCTGTACTTGTACTGCCCTGATCTCTCTCTACCTTCATCTTTTATTCTTTATCCTGCTTTCCAAATGTCCAGATTACCTCTACCAGAAGCTTGAGGAAAATCACCTCGTTTGTAATGAACTAAGACTGCCTTTGAATAAGTAACTGGTTTGAATTGGGTTTTTGCACTTTTTACTCTGCAGTTGTCTATATTATAATGCTTCGAAGGGCCCTGTGGCTAATGGTTTGAAATAATAATGCATCTTAATGAGTTAAAGTTGTTTTTTTGATACTAAAAAAGCCAATGCAGGAGAAGGGAAAAGGAAATGAACTAACTACACTGTCAGTCAGGGATAATATCAAATGTCTGTGCACATCCCTGGGGAATGCATCCCTTGATAAAGACTGGAATGCAGTTGAGTGGAACAGAGCAGTATGCAGTATATTTGACTGTATTTTACTGTAATGCATGCCCAGACAGTGCTGAGTGTATACTATCAATGATGTCCTTATGTAAATGTTAATATAATTGTTTTATTATTATTTGGTATTCTAACAGAGAAACTTTCACAAGCTAAAGAAGAAAACCTCGACTTGCACCAGATGTTGGATCAGACTCTAATGGAACTGAATAACATGTAAAGGCCTGTGCTTTGTCCCCCCCATCCCTTTTCCTGTTTTGTTTTTGGTTTTTCTTGCACCTCGCACGCCATGACATCCCCCCACCCCACTTGGTGGGACTCGAGTAACTAGAAGCTTTGCATTTGCACCGTCCTGCTTCCATTGGAGCCCAACGAAGGCGCACGCCCAAGAGGAGGAACACTAGCATTCATACACACGCAATGTTTCAATGATGTCTGCATTTTGTAAACAAAGAGGGTCAAGGTGTTTTTTCCCTTTTTTTTTTTTTTAACAAATTCAAGTGGAATCACTTGTGCCATTGTGCCATGATTTTTTTTTCTTTATCTCTCCTTGAAAACATTTGATACATCCCAGATTCACCCCAGATGCATTGTGAATACAGTAGTCCTCCTTGAAAAAACAAAGATGGCGGAATTTGCACTTAATTGTAGATTAAACTTCATATTATGCACGTAAATTGCTCATGTAGGTCAAATTCTGACTAACGCCAGCGGTTTGTTGAAGGTCAGTTATTTTTATTTTATTAGTTTTCTTTTTTTATATTTAGTATTTCATTTTTAAATTCTCCTTTTCAAATGTGTGTGTACATTGGATAAACCTACTGTCTATATGTATGCAGGTGCTACTGTGAAGGCACGCCTATAATTGAATAAGGATTTTCAGAAGTACTTCAGACTGTACACATCAGTCATTCTTCGTACTGTAGCTGTTTTGTAATAGCTGCATGCCATTATTTATTAATGGTTAGAAAGGGATTCATCTTCAGTTCATTCTAAATTTATTTCACTTTAAAAACCTGAAACTTGTTACAAAATGTACGGCAACATTCGCTCTCAAAATGTGTTCCGTTTTCTCCTTTAAGCTCAGACCAATGTTCCCAAGGGTTTTTCCATTTGGTTAAAAATGATGAAGACATATTTAGTAGTGCCTTTTTACACATTTGAAAAATATGCCATATATTAAATGTACAAAGTTAAAAAGTTTAAATAAAAACACTTTTTGGAGATTTTGTAGAATGTGTAAGATTTTTATTATTATTTTTATGTTGTTTTTCTGCTCCAATAAAATGTGTAACCATACTCTCTCTTTCCCTTTTTTACAATTTGTGAGTTATTGGAGTTCATTCACTCCATTCTAGGAATGATCACCTCTCTTAATTGCTTTAAGTCTCGAAGTTGTGCTAGGAATCATTTGTATAACCTTTATTTTATGTGAGAAGTGAAATTCACAATTTAGTTGTTTGGTGGATAGGTCAGCTTTGTCTTTGCCTTACCAGAACTATACTTTAAACTGCATTGTATTTCATAGAACTAAGTATTTCACTGATCAAAGATGTAGAACAGCTCGGTCTCTATTTGCAAAAGAATGGTTATCAGTGTAATCACAGTTGTGTCCTTTTGAGTTCAGCGCTTGGTAACAGGCACAGCACTTTGATATAGTGCTTATTGACTCAAGAGTCTCTCCAGTTACAAAAGAATATATAACTGATATTCAGATGTAATGTTTCAGACTTCAATATTATGTAGATAGATGATATATATGGCCCCCCGGGCAACTGGAAGATGCCTCATAAGAGCAGTGTTTTTAGTGTGTAAGACACTGCTGGTAAGGTCTGGGTGAACATTAGATTAGCGGTGGGACCGAAAGAGCTTATCAGTGTTTCAACAAGCCATTGCTCAGAGTGTTAACCGCCACAGCTCGATACCCGCTCATTGAATGCAGACTCGCGGCTGAATGAAAGCACTCAATGAGTGCTTTGACCGAGCCCCCCCCCCCCAAGGTCTGGGTGATAAAGTGGAGGGCCGTTTGAAGGTTACGCCGTGGAGCTCAGGTGCTGTCAGGTGAGTTTACCTGAGGGAGGAGTTCTCCCAGGTTGATGCTTAGCCTCAGTTATCAGACTTGGGTGAGGCTGGCAAGTCTGGCACGTGGCTGCTTAGCTTCTCCTCGCCTGTATGTTTTCTGTTGCTTTTTTCGCTTCAGCTTGCAGTTTTATTAACGTTCCACACACATGCTCTGTTTGCATAAATGGTGCAACTAAGGGAAACTATATGCATAAGGTGAGGTATCTGTGCATGTCTTCTGAGGCCTCACTGGGAGAAATCAATGTCCCCCGTCTAGTTAGAGAAGACATTTGCATGTCAGTCATCTTAACAGCCTATTTAGATTGTGGTATGCCATATCATTTTGGCCCTGGTATTAGCATTCCTTCACATCATTTTTAAAGGATTTGGTTCCATGCAGTAACAGTGGCAGCTATGTCTTGGCAAATATTCCTGTCTTCATATTAAATAAAAAACCTAAGAAGGAATCCCAAAAATTCTAGGTCTCAATGGGCGATTATTAATTTTTACAAAATTATTACAAAGCTTTTTCATTTAGAATATCTTTCCAGATTTAGACAAAGATTCCAGTCAAATTCCATGGGTAGGTCTTGCAGCCTCACAGGTAACAAAGAAACTTTTGTTCAGTGATTCTACAATGATTTACTACTCTGGATTTAAGACATTTTTAGCTTCTTACAGAAAGTGTTCTGTGGTTAATAAGCCAGCTGTGACAGGAATTTATTCAAGAGCGTTGTAAAGTTTGTGATTAAAGACACCGAGAGGCCAAGCCCTAATTATTTGTTTCTGTATGCCAAGAGTGTGAACCTCCTGGTGCTATCAACAAATGACACAATAGTTTATAATCCCCCCTGAAACAAAGAACAACACAGATAATGCTCAGAGTTCACAACCCGTTAGGAAGTTAGGAAGATATCCCACATATCCACAAGGCGGCAAAAGTGACATTAGCGACTGCTGAAGGCGGAGTGCACCGTTGCTTGGAGACAGTGCAGGCGGTTGCCAGAGTTTGCATACCTGAGGGATATAACCACAGACGTTGTATGTAGAATCTGTGAAATCTGTGACAGCAGATTGGACCTTGAAGCCATAGTGTACAAATTCACAGTTAAGTTCCTTCAGAGACAGTTTGACGGAGAAACTTAAAATCACTGAACAAAGTGTTACATTACACTCTTATCCAGAGTGACTTAGAATAAGAAAAAAATGTGTTACTGAATTATTTTTATGTACAAGACTGCATGTTTTGTGAGAATTGGTTTAGAATACATGTAACTGGTTCCATTTTTTTTCACTTTGACAGTGTCACTTCGTATCTATCTATCTTCGTATCAAATTTTCTGAGATCTGAAATGCACTGAAGTTTTGGGGTAAGTGGGCACCATGCCAAAGACCCAGGGGGCGCTGTGAGAACCATCAGCACTCTGTCTTCACTGGCGGTGCCTGGGTCCCTTATGACGCCTGAAACTATTGGATATTGTTACTCAGTGAGAGGACGTAGAGAGATGTGTAGTGGTAGGTGTGCATATCTGTTTGTGTATGACAGTTAAATGTCAATGTTTTTGAAACATCTGGAACTGCACCAAAGAAATTAATGATGTATTTCCTGAGGTATTTTTGATACATCTCTGGTGTAATATAGGAGGGGGCGCTGATTTAACTCGCTTAGTATAATATGGACTCATCAAAAAAAAAAGCGTCTTGGAGGACTAATAAGTGTACCACTAGGTGGCAGCGTTATTTGTAATAACGCTACTGGTTAATCAGTGTTATGAAAAGTTTCTATTGTCCAGGCTGCCTTAGCGTTAGCCGTGTAAGTAGTTTAGAGCTGTTTTGAGGGAAAATATGGATCTGAGCGTTGATTTTTCAAACACAGTCCCTAATAGTACCACAGGTTACATATTCAGTACTCGAGTGGCGGAGACCTTTTTGAAGTTTGTTTCTTCTAAATCAGTATTAGTCATGGATTGGATGGTAAGTGTATTGCTTGTCTGGCGACCTCGGTCGATTAACACTGTATGTAGATATGTTTTGATTTATCCATTTTGACTGGTCAGTCCAGCTAGTTTACATTCAGTGAACTGAAATGAGTGTCTAGCTGGCGACCCCGACTGGTTTGACTGTATGTTTGTAGCTTAAGCTATAGGTAGGTAGTTCTTTTCATTAAGGATCAACGTGTATGTTTTGGATGGTGGCTGTCAAGCCGGCGTTTGTCAGCTGTGGAGGGAACGCGCCCGCTGGGTGATAAGCACAGGGTTGCCTGAAGGGGTTCTTTCCACTGTCTGGACTGAGCATCACATCGCACCGATGTAACACTCATCTGAGGTCCGACATTCACTACTGGAGCTACTGAGAAGTTCCTCGTGCAGGAGCACAACAGCAGCGTCTCTAATGTGCGATTCAAACCTGAACACGTTAGGTTTGAAATTCTGTGCGTCAAACTCCTCACCTCACAAGTTGCACAAAATTTTTGTCCATTTGCTGTTTAGCACACAAAAGGTGAGACAGCAGTAGTGAAACTTTGTGTGTTAACAAACTGCATCTCAGCCGTGAAATCGAATTACAGTAAGCTCATGCACTGTGCTAATGTGATGCAATTTGTTTATCCTTTTGCAGTTGTGACAGAATGCGTACCTGGTTCACAGAACAGTTCTGTTAATGGTGAACAGTGGGACCATCAATGAACAGGATTGCTGCCACAGGCAAAAGAATGGTATGACAGGCTATCTGTGTTATAATGTCTACAACTTGAGGTAGCCTTTCAAACATGTAACTCTTACTGGTGAATAAGTACCTGAAGTAGATGACTGAGTGCCATACACAATCAGACAATTAGCAGGTCACAGCGTGTGATTATTTTATCTGGTCCCTCTCAAACAGGTAAGTGCATGAGTAGGTGTTGACAGGGAGAAAGGGTGAGTCTTATCAGCCACTGGAATTTATTGTAACACTGAGGATGAGGGGAAATGGTATTCACATCAATATTTAATGCATGAGGTTTCTAAATCTAACCTTTGTGAACCTCTTAGGTGTATTGTAGAAACACTATGAGAATGACATCTGTTTAAATTGCGGTGTTAATAAAATCTTCTTGGTGTAAGTCCATAAATTCACTTTCATTAACAGAAGTTTGAGAATGTCCACTATCAAAGGAAGAGAGACAGGCCAGAGAGTTTCAGCCTGTGCCATGTAGTCTGTGCTGATTCATTGAGCTCTCTTGTTGAATGTCAGTCTGAGCTGTGTGGTCTTGACTTCTCCCCACTTTTTCAGTCAGCAAGCCGATATACATGCATGCAAGGTAGTGAGGGAATGTGGGTGAAAGGGATACAGCTCTTTGCTGTAATTAAATTACAAAACCTGTAGCAATCACAGTAGTGGAGACTTGGATTGAAACTAATACAGGAGAGCTGTTTATCCCTGTGGTTAAAGGCTTTCCTGGGGAACCTCGATGAGTATTCGGTCATTTTCACAGACTCAGACAGCACCTTTATTCTGAGACTGGTGAGCTTTGAGGACACGGCCAGATTAATCGCCAGCGTTTTAATATCAGAGTACACGGTGACTGTCTGTAAAGATAAAAGAAAACAAATTCGGTTGTGTCTGTATCGTAGGCCTGATAAGATAGAGCTGCTGGATGAGCGGGCTCTTGCATTGATACCTGGAGCAGGGGGCTAGTCTTTTATCTTTAAATTGGAACCGTTTTTGTCGTCTTTCCAGTTGCAGGGATGTGAATGGAATCCTGACAGACTGCTGATCCGCGGGGAGGGGATCGCTGTCCCAGCGTTTGGAGAATGTAAGCAGTGTAGCTATGGGCTTTGCAGGTTGGGCTGGGTGTGGCTGTATCCTAGGAGATCAGTAATCATTCAATAAAAATGTATTAGTTCTGGCAACAATTGCATTATGACAAAGAGGTAGACAGTGGACATTTTCCAGAGGGATTAAAAAAAAAAAACAGTAAGCCCATATTTAATTGGGGGAAAACTTGATAATGGTTTCCCGACCTCAGGAAAAGGTGGCTGAGTAAGTATCCAGGGGAACAGGGGATGGTGACACCAGTGAAAGTGTCTAAATAAATATCCACCAGGTCACTGAATAATGTAGTACATTCTGATGCACATGTTCTCCAGGCTGGTAACTGAGAGCTCACCTGCATTAGTAACTTCTGGGATAATGTGTAGAAATTAAAATATGAGTGTTTCTGGTCAGCCTGCACAGGACGTTAGTTATGTATTTACACAGAAACATGGTATAACCTGAGGTGGAAAAAGCAGGGACTTTGTGAAATGTGCCAGTTTTGGGGTTTCATGAGTAACGGCGAGGCCCCACAGCACCATCTGCTGGTTGCAAGGCAACCGTGTCCAATCCTGCTGATGGCGTGTTCACATAAAGTCTAATCTCTTTTTAATTGTAATAATTATTTTCACATTAGGCTGGGCGTTATCGTCAGTAGAATTGTAATTGATGTAGATATTACATGGTTATCCGCCGGCAAATGGGTTCGAAAGCTCTGCTGTCAGACTAATCTCAAGCAATGGGAAAAAGTCATTTATATCAGCTGTGGTGCTGCAGCGTTTTTACACGTCTCTGCTACAGCTGCTGTAGGAAGCAGTGGCAGCGTGACTCTGACACTTATGGAGACCCCTGCATAGAGTTGGCTCTAAAGATGTTCTAAATTTACCTTAGCACTGCACTGAAAAATGACCTAATATGTTTTATCAGACACTTCCCCTTTCCCTCACCCCCAGGGGCTTGTGGGTAACCTTGGCCTGTGTATGGTATTCCTGATGGCCAGGGGGCATGTGGAGAAGGTGTGCTCGCTCGCTCTCTCTCTCTCTGGGGGTAGGTGAGTGCACCGTGTGACGTCTGTGTCGTTTCCTGTTGAAGTGCTCAGTTCTCAAGGTTGTTCCTCTTGCCATTCCATAGACGTGTTGTCTGAGGCGGCTGATTGGGGCTACTCAGTTTATTATTAATATATTTTCATTATCATTACTTGTAGATGTACTAATTTTAAATTGTTGGCAGCCTTATTTTCCTTATTTTCCACATTTTAGAATAATGGTAAAGACATCAAACTATGAAATAACAGAAATGGAATTATGCAGTTACCAAAAAGTGTTAAGCGAATCAAAACTATCAAAACTTAGATTCTTCAAAGTAGCCAAAAATATTTTTTTAAATAAATTATTTTGGAAAGAAATTCTTACATAGGTGTCAATTTTTAACTATTTATATTTGTCTAGGAAACAAATTTCAAGCATTTAAGCATAAGTCTTTAGATGTCTTTGAATGTATGTTTCCCATTATCTTAATCAGGTGTGTCCACACTTTTGACTGGTACTATATATGTAAAACATAAGTCCCTTTTCAAATACCATAGATTCTGCAGATTTACCAGCAATTTTTCAGATTCATGCTGATTTCACTACAGTGTGAAGGGTCTAGCAGACTTTATCATCTCTGAGTTGCAGCTAATTTAGCAGTATCCTTACTGTGAAAGGAATAATAAACAGTGCATGCTTTCTATTCAGCAGACGTGTATCCCTCTAACCTGTCAACACTCTGTAACTTTTACGCCAGCTCTCTGCAGAAAAGAGTTCTTATCAAGTCCTGTTGAATAATGTGTGCAAGTGTGTGAGGTTTCTCATTCATGTGACTTCTGTTTTGTGTAGTTATATCTGTTCCTGTACATCTGTTTGTGTGTGCCAGAATCTAAATGTAAAGCATAAATCCCAGCCTGTACAGCAATCCTGGTAGTTAATAATACTAGGAGTGGCAGCTGCAGTCTGGGAGGGCCTCATTGGTTAATTTATCTCCACTCACCTGGCTGTCTAGATGTAACTCATTCACTAATTTAAAGGTGACTCTAAGAACTGCAGGAGTGCGGCCTTTAAGGAACGGAAATGCCCAGCACAGCGCACACTGTCTTATGTGCCACTAATCTTGGAAAAATGCAACATTTAACACTGTGCCACCACCACCACAAATGCCAGTATTAAGAGAAAGTGGCATGGAATCACCCGTGCATTGCCACCATTAATGCAAACCGTTCTGTGCCGTTGAAATGCTGCAGGTGTTTCCTTGGAATTTAGCAGTTGCCACAGAGACCAGGCCAACTGCATGACGCTGCCTCTGTCCTGTCCTGTCTCCCCTCTTGTAAGCTATGGGTGGGGTTTATACAGTGTGGCAGGGGTGGCACTGAGTGGCTCCAGTGTTGGCAGGGGGATCGCTGCTGCCAGACCAGGACTTGAGAAAGGAGACGTTTGCTGCGAGCCATGAACACCCCCGAGAGGAACACTCCAGGCACCATGTTCATCAATGTGGGCAGCATCAAACATACTACGAGCGAGCATGATGTGGAGGCAAGCACCTTCCGCAACGTCACCAACACAACCACTCTGTAGTCAAAATGAGTTTGGCTGCAAAAGTACTGTGACCAGGACTCATGCACACATACTACCACAAGTCTTTGCTTCAAGACTCTGGTGCAGCTGGGTGGAGTCTGTCTTGAGGGAGGCTGGAATGTCCTGGAGCCACTGGCCACATGACTGAGACCGAAGGCACCAGACAGGAAGAAGAACTTTCCAGGGTTATTGTTATGTCTCTGTCTACTATCTTAAAAGCAATCTTGGTCATGAGGTTTTCAGGACTCTCAGTTTCAGGTTGGGGGTGTTTTTGCTGTGAGGTGCTATGACGATACAATAGGTGAAAGGGAGGTTTTGCCCAAGCCTGCACTAAAGAAGTAGAAAAATCTGACCTTCTGAGGAGCCATGATCATATCTTGACTTAAACATTGTTATGCAGTTGTATCACTGGAAAGTCATACATGTAATAAGTCATACATGTATCCACATGCAGTAAAGTCATCTGAATTTAGATCTTATGAAGCCCTATCAGCTAATTCCATTTGAGTTCATGCATTTAAGCACATAGTGAGCCTTCTGTGTCATACGGTCCTTTTTATCCATTGAGCACTGATGGTGCTTTACTTTGGAAAGTGTTACTTTTTATGTCTTGCACCATTATGAGTTTGCCAGTTGCTGAAAATTGTGAAAAGTTGTCTAAGAAATTAAAATAAATTAAACCACTTGCTCAAACTGAGTAGCCGAAGCGCATTGTGTTGAGATTGAATTTGGACCTCTGTCACCCTGTTTCACCCATGTTTCAAGGCCAATTGAACCCAAAGCCTTGGTCCCATGGGGATTTGTTTAACTCACTTAAGTTAAAATGAGTGTAGCTAGTCTCATCACTAACTATATACATGGCCTTGAATAAGCATAGCTATTGTTGATACCACTTCACCACACACTGAGGGATTTTGTATGTGTTGTGCATTAACAACGTAATGCACCTGTCCAGTCAGTGCTGTTTATAAAAATGACGCTGAACTTCTGATGGATGTAATGTACTTGGAAGGAACTGACTGACTTGTTGAACAAAAAAAAAGTTTTCACTATGGTTCGTAATTGTCATCATTCTTGGTGTGGTTGGGCTGTAATAATTTTTGAGGTGGTGTGTTTCAGTGCGATTTAGCTGAATTTCTTGTATTTCAGATATGGGTCCCATTTGTTGTCATATCCCCTGCGATGCACTTCCGGGGTTCAGTGGTAACTAAACGAAATATAAGCCATGTTGCCATGCAACAGTGACTTGTGTCCTTGTGTCCTTGCTCAGAAGTGTTTGGTGTTTTTATCGTTGGAAAATTAATCTTACTCAAGAGCACGGAGAGAGATTTTATGATCCGACTCAGTGGGTAAATGTCGTTAATCTGTATCAGCGGTAACAGACAGATGAGATGAATTTATTGTGAAGCGGTGTTTTCACTCACTCAGACTTTAATGCCATAGACAGGAAGATGTCAGGTAACGTTTACCTTTTAACTGCCAAATTCTTTGCGCGTTGTTCTCATCGCTTCATGAATAGGCGGCTGTCAGTTTGTGGCAAAGGAACAGGGCGTGCACCCAGAAGTTGGCATGTTCAACATTTAAAGGGGACAGTACAGTTGTATCTTTGGGCGAAGTACATGATTACCTTATTAGCTAGGAAACTACCTATGTGTGAATGGATGCTGTGTAACATGTAGACTTGCCCTGAATTGCCCTGAATACTGGAATTTACTAAATAAAGTATGTTTAGTCTATCGAGAGAGCATTCGTTTGATTTCTAAAACCCACATTCAGAAAAAGAAATTTAAGTTTTTATTTTTTGAACAAAAGAATAACAGAAACAATGGCACCAAGTACTAATTTAATAAACATGTTTGTTATACAGAGAGGAAATACTGATAGAAATTGATTAATCATGTCTATGCAGAGTGAATGTGAAGTGATGACCCTCCATAGCCCCTATGTTTCAAGGGATGCTGGCGGAGATGATCTGCTGAGACAGCTAAAAAGTCTTGGCAAGGACATCATTGACCTTGGGGGTGATCTGTAGAGCAGGTTGGCTCCCTGTGATTCCGTAATTGTGTGCTTAAATTAAAAAATGTGCCAGTGTAACTGGGGGATGAGGATAAACGATCAGGAAATCTAATTTTGGAACACTCCTGTACTAAATACAGAGCACTAAATACTGTTTTCCGCCATGCGCCGAATTTGTGCTTGGTTTGACGGGAGAGTCAATAGTTCAGTGAAGACATTTGATTTTAACTGCTTGACAGTCACGCTGAGGTGATAATTGCTCCAGCCGTGTCTCTGCTGCTGCTAACTGCTGAGTGACGAGAGAACATAATTGTGTCCTCTGAGCGAGTGTGGAAACCGTGGCGACGGGATTGCTAAACCAATGAGAGGCTCTGTCCGCTGTGTTCACGAGCAGTAGGCCTTGTGCTGTCTGTTAATTTAAGTCTGTGTGAGAAGATGCGGCACTGCCCTTTTGGATACAGAGGTGCTGCCACCATGTAATTTTCTTCAAATCAAATGTTTCTTAAAAAGATTTTTTTATTATTAGTTGTTCAGTTGTTGAATGCCCTTATAGAGAGTGACTGACAAAGCCATCAAGATGCAGTTTATGGATGTCTGTGGAGTTGCAAGAACAACTGCATTGGTATTAAAGGATCATGTCAGTGGTAAACCATCAAGCTGAAATACTGCCAACATAAGCCAATGCAACCGCATACACAGTGCGTAAAATAATCACAAAAGCCGTCTTTATCTGATAGCATTGGAAGTACCTACCAAAGAAGGGTTAGAGTGACAGCAGACAACCTTAAAAGCAATGAGCTGCATTACTGTAGAGGATATTATCTGACACATGATGCCTAACACTGATCTATAACACTACAGTAGACTGAGCTCCAGGCAAGAGGAGCTGAGATCTGAATGGAAGGGAAACCCTTTCAAATTAAATTAAGTGGTTAAATTTTGTTAAAAGTATATTTCACACTGACACCAGAAAGGACTTCTTCACACTGGGGGTCATAAAGGCATGAAATGACTGGATGGGATCTGGAGTGGTGTCCCATACTCCAGAAGACCAAACTCTCCAACAGTGACAGATTCACTTAAGACAAATAACAAGCCTGTACTGGCTAAACGTCCTGTTTTTGTCACTGCACTTTTGTATATTGTTGTGCTATTGATTCATGCGGGTGAAGGTATGATGTGCTAGAAGAAATTCTATATTTTAACCACATATTCAGCTCCTGCTTTCCTTCCATCCCCCACCTTATCATGGTTCCAGTTGGTAGCAGGAGGGTTTGGTGCAATGACGACAGGTATGGATGTTCTGTTTGAATCCATGCCCCATCATAAATATGCATAACGCCATCAAAACAAAATTCTCACTGCTTTAACAGTGACAGAGACTGAAGTTTCAGTCTGGGCCACAATGATCTCAACATCTGGTGAATATATAGAATATCAGTGCTATAGGTGTCCACCATAACCGTGAGAACAGCAGGGCACATGGTCCCCCACCTTGCGTGGAAAGCGTCCTCTAGGCTTATGTGTTTCCTGATGGCAAGCCAGTAACTGCCATGGCCATCCTTCATGTCCTCACCGTGGAGCTGGCCTGAAGGGCTCTGTGCTTCAGTGCTCAGGGTAGGCCGTGCCCATCACTTTACCATTGATCGGTCATGGCCAGTTAGCCACCAGTCTCCCCTGAGCTAGGAGCGTGTAGCAGACAGCTTGCTGGAAGAGAGCCTGCCTCTCACATTGATCAGCGGCAGCAATGAGCAATTAATTCAGAACGCCAGCGCCGCTGTCGGGGCTAATGGGTGTTTTAGTGGACAGTGTAAAAGTGTCTTTCACTTCTGCGTAACACCCTGGCCAGATCTCTCATCGTGCCACACTTTGAACGTCTGCCTGAAGTAAGAGGGAAAGAGGAAGATGAGATTTTGTTGTTTTTATTTTACGTCATTTGATCATTTCGGTACATATAATAATAATAGACATATGAAAGCAATCAACAGACGTTACTGTCCAGCATCAAGCAATAGGGAGAATCCCAAACTAACATTTTCACAGTGCACATTTTAAGGAGGATTTGTTCACCAGGTAAAAATCAAAATTACATTTAAATACTATATTGAGTGTGCTTAATTTTCGCACATTTTGACTCCTTCCTTTTTAATGTCAGACAATTCTAGCTTTATATAACCATATGAGAATGACTCATCCCCATAATATTAAAAAATGTTGTCCTAAACAGGAACCTGCGCAAGGTCTCAAATAGCAGAAGAAATCCTCTCTCTCAGTCTAGAAAGAGAACAAAGAGCTTACTCTTAAAAAGGAAGCCAGTAGTAACTAAAACAGTAAACAGCAGACTGGATAAAATATGTACAGCTGCCTGCACAACTGTAGTAGTTGTAATAATTAATAATTTATACAGAAATCCATAGGCGGTATAGAAAAGGTACAACGTCATAACCCCTGACTTAAAGACATAAAGAACTTTTAAATGGGTGTTTGATTACAGTAATTATTTAACAGCTGCTGAAGTGCTTCTGAATGCGTCTGCTCCTGTGTGCAGCAAGCTGTGTTTGAAATTTGTCCTTTTTTAAAAATTTTGTATGAGTTCTGTCAACTTTTTATACAGAACTACAGAAACTATAAAAAAGATGTGTGGTCCATACTGCTTTGAAAAGGGGCAATGATTGGCCTCACACTCCGCAAGTGGTTGTCCTCACATGACCACAAACCTTATTGTTTAGATCTGCATTTTTTAGGCCTGTTGTCCTCTGTATGGGGAAAGAGGACCAATCAGGCGCAAGCAGGTAGGCATGTCTGTTTTTTGTCCAGTACCATAGCTTTGTGTATTACAGTTCATGCATGCTTATTTCTTCTGAGGAATTGTCTGTTTGTAAAGCATTGGCAGCGTGTGAGCCCACACAGTTTGATAGTCCCATAGTGAGCCTTTCACAACATCTACCCGACCGCTGTTTCAGACTGTGGAGTTACCCTTCCGGTACTGGTCACTGCTCTGATCGGCCTGTGATTTCTGCTTCCACATTCTGAAAGAAACATAAAAAGAAAAATCAACCACTGGTTCAGCTTTTGGAACCTTTGTTAAAACTTATTTTATGTTAATTTGTGACAATTGTGTTTAAACAGCAACTGCACCATAAATCTGCATATACTGATTATGTTGAAAAAAATTCCTTACCATACAGTTTAGCAAGTATAGATTTGGAAGAACAAGGACAATTATTTCAAAGCAGAAAAATCTATTTCCCTTCTCCAGTTATTTCACACTTTAGTGTCTATGAAATTCTCCCTCTAATCCATGATCAGTGAATGGACACTTGATTTCTTAGTCCATCAAATGAAAGTGTTTTTCTCTTTATCTCCAACCTCACAGATGTGTGCCCTGAAACCTTTCAACATTTCCTGTTTATGGAAGTGTTCATGTTCCTTTCGACTTGTAGTTGAAACTTTCATCTTGTCTTCCTCCAGTTGCCAGAATGCTGATAGATAGACAGACACAGACATGGAGACAGAGAGACAGATAGATAGGCAGGCAGGCAGACAGACAGACAGACATATAAATAGATAGATGCTTACTTGCAGGCATAGTAAATGACCACAGCGAGCAGCACAGCTACGAGTAAACTGATGATGACCACAGCTGCGATCAGCCCACTCTGGCTGTCATCCTTGGAGCTGCTGAACAACTGGAACTCTTCACATCTGCTGCCTCTGTAGTTGTCGGTACAGCTGGAGTAGAAGGAGAGACGCCCTGAGTCTCAAAGCCGGGAAAATGGATCCCCCAAGATTGGTGATAACAACAGCCAATGGCTGCCTTCTGTTTCACTGTGTCTTTTTTTGGTAATGGGAAAATGAGGTTTCATGGACTCCAAAATAGGTGGAGATACTCTGTGCTGTATGCTATACAAATGACCCACGGAGAGCAAAAGGTTGAGAAATTGTCATTTTCCCCAGATGAAGGGTGTCAACCAGGTAAATGGAAAGATAATGTGCATGTTCATTAAAGAATAAGACAGAAGAATGTGGAATTGGAATTTGAGTTTGCGCTGTTAATAGTTTAGTGTAGTGTGACGTACACACAGGTGGGTGTGGACACAGATGGAATTTTGTAGCACGTTCCTCCATTCGTGCAGTAAGCGACATCTGTCTCCTCACAAGGGTCCCCGTGTTCTACAGAGACAAAGTAGCACGTCAGTTCACTTCCCACTTCCTCTCCCACATACACCAGTTAGTACTGACCTCTCTAGGAATATGGTGAGCGTAACTGATGAAGTTGAATTTAAACTTCAAAATGCTTCAAAGTAGCAGGTACTTTAGGGCTCACACCTGATTCTGAAGAGTTTGTTAATATCTGTCTCCCTCTTTGTGTAGTCAGCTATATCTCAGAAGGTCAAATACCAGTTAATGTAAATCTGGTATGAATACCACATTCATTTTCCCACAGCAAAGACTGATTTTGTCCTATATGATGGTTTCACAGCACTTAAGATTACACTATGTATATACCCAGTAGTAAAGACAGTGACAGGTGTTACAGTCTTTATGGTTAAATCTCCACTATTCTTTGTCATTAAATTTATTAAGTTGTCCTCTGTGGGTCTCGAGGTGAATGTGCCACATGGTTATGTGTGAGGTCAGGACTACAGATCGAGAGCTGAGCATCCCTACCAGCCATTTGGATTGTTCCTTATTGTTTCCTTTCTGAAACAAAGAGTGGGCCTCTGGAATAGTCCACCCTGAAAAATAAAAGAGTCTTAAACACTATGTTTGTAATATTCATGATGAGCTAAGAGAGGTGTCCTGTGAACAGGAGTGTTAGCATGCACTAGTCCAGGGATATGCAGCCCTGCTCCTGAAGAGCTGAGGATGTTTCCGTTTTGTTTTTTCTACTTGTCCGATTCTTCAATTATATAATTGATATTTGGGTCAATTATTGCTCTTACTGAGGCTGAATGGTCACCCTGGATTCATCTGATGTAATAATGACTCCAACCATATAATTAAGAGATGGGATGGAACAAAAACCTACACCTGAACTGGTGAAGAAACTCAACTGTTAACCAGAAGGTTGTAGGTTCTAAAGGGGGTCACATCTGTACCCGTGATCAAAGTGCTTTATTGGTTTTGTTTGTGGAAACACCCAGCAGCATGAATGAGAAATGTGTAAAAGTGTAAACTATGTAAGTCACCCTGGATTGGGGCATTCCCTAATATAGTGATAATGATCACTGTCGCCATCAACAGGAAACTCCTGAATTTCAGTGCGAAAGGATAGGCTGGTAGCATTGACGTGTGTATTTTAAATAACCATAGATGAGAAATGATCATTCCATCATTAAAGTCTGTGCCATTAAACATAGGTCTAAGCCCCACAGTCTTTGTGTCTGAAAATTTTCAATTGGTAGGAACAGTTCCATTCCATTCAAACCTTATCTTTGGGGTAAAAATGTGATGAAATTTAGTTCTTTTTCTTACGTAGCATTTGCTACGTAATAAAAAAAAAAAATAATAAAAAATGTTATTTTACATTTACATTTATTCATTTGGCAGACGCTTTTATTCAAAGCGACTTACAAGTGAGGTACAATACAACACAAGCGAATTTTAGAAACGAAAATGTGCCGCTAAAAGTTAAAAATAAGGCAAATCGCTTAAAGTCCTCTCCTTCCAAACCAGGTACAAAGGACTTGGAGATAGCTGATGAAAGCAATGGTTCACTCTACAGCTCCCCTTTCGCGCTACAGTGGCCTTAATACTCAGCAGGTCAGACTAAACGCTTTAAAGTGTTCTAAAAAAGTAAAATGATGTCACGTTCGAGTTACATCATACTCCAAAGCACACGTGCTTACATCATCAGTGGTTTAGATGCTCATCTCCCCTCTGATTTAGTCCTAGTATACGAATACTGTTTTTCTTGAACAATGCAGAAGCATTAATCTCACATAACTGTAGATGGTTAGCGTGTTACTGCTTTCCTTTGACCCTTTAAGAGCCAGTGTAAACACGGAATGAAATTTTCTTTGTTAAAGAGCTGGAATAACTTTTAAGTCTGCATTCAGATGAAACATGCATTTAACGGTATCTGAAACTCACGTAGGCTTTCTTAAAATGAGCACACGTGATCAAACATAAAATCAATTTACCTTGACTAGCCATTGTTTTACGTGGTGCAGTACTAACAATGAAACGGGGATAAAAACAATACTGTTAAAAGTACTGACCTGATTTCGGTTTGCTCCCAGGTAAATAGCTGTCGTTTCCTAAAGTAAGTTAGCCCCAGTTCTTTAAATAACGCTCGAAGATGATGAACGGGGCTGAAACTTCCTGAAGCGTCAGGAAGGCGTGTATTTATCCTTCGTTGCACAGAAATGTTGCGGTTGCAGTTTTTCCACATTGCAAGCGGCCCAATTCTCAATGCGTACTCTCACATGCTCTGATAGAATGCATGATACAGTGAAACATAAACAACTATGAGAGCTGTAGTAACTTTCACGTGCATTTACCACAGGACGCAAAGCAGTCATTAAGGTACCTCATACATACAATGTAGCCTAATAATCATACCCTGGCGTTGTTGACTTTTGTACTTAATGTTTGACCTCGATGAGCTTTAAATGTTGATACAGTGAATGCTAATAGCACAATGCTCATTTGGAACTGTCACGTGAATTGTCTTCTGTAACAACATGCTTTATCAGCCCCTGGGAAACTACAAACTCTTAAGACAGGGCTTCTTTTATTATTTAAAAACGACCATCGTGACATCGTAATTTCAACCACATCAAAGGAAAGGTCAGACCTGCTCTGCGTAGGCACACGTCGAGGGAGTTGAAAGAGAATGGAATGTTAAGAACGCTCTTCTGGAAATGAAACGGTTACCGCAAATGGAAAGTATTGTGAGAATGCGACTCCCACTAGTGCAATCCTTACGTTCTTTTTAAACTACAAGTCGAAACAAAATCCCTCATCACAAGCACCTAGAAACACAATCTCGTTGTGTTTTTTGACGTGCGTGAAACAGTTAGCAATAGAAGCCGTCTTCAACGACAGCTGAGTCCGACCAAGTGGTCGTCTTGTCAAGGCCGCGCCTGGCAACAACGATCTATTGAGATGACAGCCTTGCTCTCAAGTCAAGATGTAAATTTTAAGAGAACGACGAATCCTGACGTCACTGACGTGCGCTGGAAATTCTCACGCAGGACCAGGGTCACGTTTACAAGATGAATCTTAATGGTGTTGTCTAGCTGTAATGATAGCTGGTGTGGCCCTTTTGTGCAGGAATGGCACTCGGTAGTGATTAATGGAGCAACACGCTCAGAGCCTCCTCAGTGAATGTGACTCGATGTATTATTAATGCGGAATGTGAGCGGTGCCTAACAGCGGTTTGTGTTAATCATTGGCTTTTTGTTGGTGCCTCATTTATAAGATCGAAGAAAATCGGTGTAGCTCATTCTCCCTGCAGCTGAGACAATGCTAGCTGCAGACAATATTGAGACCGGCTCATATAATGAGCTGACATGCATGGATTCAGAGTTCCTTTTTTGTTTTCCTGCTTTTTTAAAGTCACTTAGAAGTTTATGACCTTTGCTTTTTGATTGATATAGGCCTGTCTAATGAAGTAGGCTTCTTTAAAAGGGAGCGACCCTGTGCAAGTTATTTTGAAATGCTTAGGCGGTGGGTACATCAAGACACATTGCAAATGTCCCTCTCCACCAGCAAAGAACAATATCTTATACTCAGGTTTGCTCACGTGTGTTGGTCATATATTGATCAACCTACTTTCCATGAACATTTTTAGTGACAGTTTCGCGTTCGTGGGCGTTCATAATACGCCCATGAACTTGATGTGTAAAGCATGTTTATTCAGTTTCACTCATTTGCATGGCTAAATGAGATTCGTGTCATCGCAATGCATCTCAGGCATTCCGAAGCACAGTGGCGCAGCTAATATGCCTTGCGCTCCAAGAGTCGCAATGATCACATTCATAATTGTGACGCTATTAAGGAAGAGGCGTTTTATCATTCCACTTGCTTCAGCACTAAATTAAAACATTAATTCTCCAATTAGCCTCGTGAATTTGCTAAAGCAAACATCGAGATGGTTGTTGTTTCCCGTATATATCTTCCGGTGTTGTCTGTTCGGGAAAATTGATTACATTCAAATCATATCTGGCTGAAAAGCCATATTGATCATTGGGAATATCTTGTTTCTTTCTGTTATGTTTTCGCTGGCCACGTTTTGTGGCGCCTGCTTTTATCGTACTAATCGCAGCTGCTCATTGTGATATAGCCAATATGCCCAGGGGCTTTACATGACATGTATGTCTTTTGATTGTCACACATATACACAATTTCATACTGTATATCGAGTTATATTTCTCATGGACATTACATAAAGAACACTAGCGTTGTGACGAAACTTAATGCAAAAATATCATGCACTATACACAAAATAAAGCTGAATGTTGAAGGATGCACACCTTGTTATGAGACAATTGGATGACATACCTGTCCTGTTTTGTGCGACAGGAGGCGGAGTGATTTGGGGGTAGTATGGAGGACGGATGTCTGTGTGGACAAATGTCCCACAAGTCACTCCGCCTCTGATAATAAAATCATAAAATAGAGCTACCACGTCATTCTCTTTTCTCCAATCGTTACAACTTGTCTTAAACCAGATACTTTTGGATGTCCTGGCTTCTAATGCTGAGTGAGTGGCCCATGTAAGAAAGCAAAATACGATGGTGTTTTGTTATTGTGCACGGTTAAGAGTCAAGAATCATCTTCCCTTCTGAAAGGAACCCCTGTTTACTCGCCATGGGCTTGTGCGAATAGACAGCGTGCATGATCCACGAGTGGGAGTTTTCTTTCCTTCCTTCTTTCCTTCATGGAACACATCTGCCTCGTCGGGATCCATTGACAGCTTTGGGCTAGATGTTAGCATGAGTTCTTTGCCAACTCAGGGTTGGTCATAAGTTGTCGCACATTGGTAATCGTTAGTCTCACCACTGCGTATGGAAAGTGCTTCATTTTAAATGTAGCTTTATATCTACGTACCAAGGGATATCTCTGCTGAGTGAAGCATTAACCGTTTATCAAAACCAATGACTTAGTATCGCAATGTATAATGCGGTTTTAAAGGAATAGTGGCCGTAACATCTACGCGACGGAGCTCACCAATTGACTAATACTTGAATGACCATTCGATAATGTTAAGTAGATGGCAGATATGCACTTTGTCTATTACTATTCAAGTCATTGATACAAAGTAGTTCATATAAAATGCAATTATTAAATTAACAATTTCACCCACCTCATATTCAAAAACACGGGTCATAATCAGAAGAGTGCTGCATATATTGAGTTCACGACTGCATGTGTTTTAAATTCAGGTGCATACCCTCCTAATGTCAGAACATTAACCTGATATTCTATTGCAGGCAGTCAATGATTCCGTGTACCTTTAAATCCTCAACTTAATGTTGACGAAGGGAATTTACTTTAAAGCCGATTATCTTACGAAAATGGCAGAAACAGGAATGCTAAAATGGCACATCTTTCACCCAGAATCATTTTTGGAATACATGGCAACGAGGAACATAATTCATACCTCAGAAGTTTGCTGAATAACGTTTCTGCGTAAATTGTAGTGTAATAATGTCATTTTTCTTAATTTATTCAGATAGCTAATTGAGGCACCGTTACACAGTCTGATAAAACCTAACCCCTTCGGTAGACCACGGACAGGCTTGCCTAATTATAAAGGCTACAAGGACGCCGTGAGATTGATTGATGTACGCTTTAACCATCGAGTGGCTAATCCCGTTGAATGACAAACGGTTAAGCCAATTGCTATAAAGATGTAATATATTCCCATTGTATTTTTATTCGGGAAACCTTGAAAAAAATTATGGGAAATGCAAGGAGAGTCAATCCAACCGTGAAGCTCACAATACCAAGGTGACTAAATTTGTCTTCAGTAGGGATTGTCGGAATTGAACAGCACGGCTCCGAGTTTATTAGTCGAAGCGAGAGCCTTCGTACATTGGGACTCCAGTAATGGCTGTATTCTGGTCATGTAGAGACTCCTAGTCCTCGCCATGAAAAGATCTGCGTTTTCGACGGTGTTTGATCGAACCGAATAGTCTAAGCCTTTCTGCTTTTTTAAGTGGTGTCACAGCGCTTCACGTATTCTGAGGCTAATCACATTTCAGAACCTGGACAGCTCCTCGCTGTGGAAGATCTCCACTGTATGTGCAGCGCGAGGACTCCCTGCTGTGATAGTGGGGGAAGCCCTCGGTAACCACGAGCGGTGGATCATAATGTCCCCTATCAGTTTAAAGGATGCAGTCTTCTAGTTATTCGGTTGGACGGGGACACATAATTGCAGCTCCCTGAATTACGATGCTTGAATTTCGGATTCAGCTTCTTCGTCGTGCCCTGTATTCTGAGAAGCGACTGGGGAGCCCGTCCAACGCAAAGCTGCCAAGGATAGCATCCTACACACTGCAAACCCGGAGCTGCACGCACGCTCATCGTCGGCAAGGGAGACATTGCATTTACCATCACGGGGGCAAGGAAGGCAAGTCTAGACCGTCAACAATGTAAATCACTAAAGGTAGGTTTTCTGGTTAAAATGAATAATTGATTATTGATACTTGAATAGGGTTTTCCCCGCCTCCGCCGATCTGAACCCCCTCCCCCACTTTACTCATCCCCAGCGCCAGCTGCTCTTGTCTTATTGATCACCCTCTCATGATCAATGCCCGCAACATTATGGTGGTTTAATTTGTTATTTAATCGCGTTATCGGTGGATTTGCAGACTCTGCCGTGAAAGACCGCCGAGCACTGTATTTGGTACGTGACGGGTTTGCCTCGAATCAGCGCGCGCTGTAAACGAAAAGAGTCCGAGGCCTTGTGCAGTGTGGTAAACGAAGAGCATGATACCAGTTTACTGAAGGATGGATCAAATGGATGAATGTGAAGAAAATTTTTACTAAAGAAAAAGTTGTCGTGATAAACCTACATTGAGTGGAATTCCGTCCCTGCATGACACAATGCAGTTTTAAAAACGACAGAATAAGTGTGATCTTGGACTGTAACGATTTGTTAATGGGTCGGTGTAAACCTAAATTTGTGCTTTGATCTTTGACTTCGGGGCACAGCAAATGTGATTTATCAACTGTAATAAGTTCCTGTCATTCTCGAGTGGTAGGTATGAGCGCTTTCCGTATAGTTTGTATTGAAGCAAACGTTGCCTACGTTCGATATATTCAAAGAAATAATTGTCTTTAGGTCAGTAGTATTGTAGTTATTATAGAAATAATACCGTCATCAGTAAACGCCACATCACTTTGATGACAATACTATATATGTATGTGTGTGTGTGTGTGTGTGTGTGTGTGTGTATATATATATATATATATATATATATATATATATATATATATATATATATATATATATATATATAATGTCCTCCACTTTGACCTGCAGCTTGATGACCTCATTTTGTCTGATATGAAGCCACATGAAGGAAGGCATTGTCATGACCTAGGTCAAGTAAGAGTGGCACTCTTCCTTGAGTGTTCCTACTTTTTCGGCTTCGTAATCTCTTATAACCTTTTTATTTATGTATTTAATTCTTCAATTTACATACAAAAGAATGTTCATATACGTATGCAAATTAAATGCCAAGCTAATAGCAAATACCTTAAGTGACAAGTCATTTTCGTTATTGCATTGACCTCCTTAACAACAGCTCAGATTTTAAATAACCCTGCGCACAAATGGCTTTAGTAGCATGTTTTTCAGTAACACATTTCTCACGCGGTGAGTTTACGTCACAAATAGCGGTAAATGAAGGTCTCTGGCTCTGGACTGAAGTGATAGGAGCGTGAGGTGCTGTACACAATAGCTAAAGCCCCCGCGGTTTATTGATGTGTTTTTTATATCAGTGCAGATAACCTCATCAGACTGTAAAGCTGAACCACAAGCACATTTAGGTTCAATTAACATTTTTCTTCTGGAGGCCAGCAGTTGGTACAATAACATTCCCTCCAAAGACTCGGATGTCAGCAATAAAATCCAAATAAAGCCAAAGCACCTGGCTAGTGTTCACTTATGCTTATCAGCGCCAAAGGTTAGGGACTGAATGTTACATTAAAATATCCTTTATCGCAGATTCATTTCCAAAGCCAAAATGACCTCGAATCCTCCATAATGCCCTGTACTCCGGTGGCAACATCAATACAGCTTGATAGTATGAGAGGTTTATCTATATATGTGGACTTGTGTTTATTCAGATATATTGTTCATAATGACAATGCACTTACAAGAATAACAGCAGATGTGTGTGTCTGGTATGTTCCATGATCCATATACTATGAGATTTCTACATGGGGTAGGAATGTAAAAACATGATGATCTGATTCTCCAGTGTAATGGACTGTAGACATTTACACATACACATAAATCCACAAATGCATGGACAAGCACAAACACTCAACTTTCCATTACCTGACACAACATGCAGTTTTAAAGCTGTGAAATGCCAACAGTGCTGTTCACAATGAACCTCTTAAAGCAAGGAAACTGGCATGTCTAAACAAAAAAAAAGTCAAATTACAATATGACATATGGTGGGGGAAAACTGTGTTTTAGTGTGTATAACTGATATTCCCATACAGAATTCTCTCTGCCCCCCACCTTCTCTGTCTCTCTTTCAGCTGTATGTTAAAAATACTGATGCTCATGAAAAACAATACTGTAGAGATTGCCAGGGCATAGACACTTGTAATGGAACACAACACAATACATTTACAGTGTGTAACACTGAATTTATTACATCATTAAATGAACCAGCAATAACAAAATAGACGTTTAGAGGTTCAGTATGGATACTTATCATTGTTTTTTTCTTTAATTAACAGGCAATGTATTATATTTTTTGGCCAGTGCATCAGTGGTTACTGATCTCTGTTTTCTTCTGTTTTTTTTCTTCCTCCCCCTATTGCTCTTTATCTCTTTCTTACCCTCCTTCCGTCTATCCCTTTCCTTTTCTCCCCATTCTTTCATCTTTCCCCTCCCTCACTCTATTTCTTTCCCTTTCTCCCCCATCTCTCCTTGTCTTCCCCTGCCTTCCTTCTTCCCTATCTATCTCTCTACCTTTCTTCCTCATTCTGCTCCCTCTCTATAGGTCCGTTATGTGTCAAGCATCTGTCCTCTGTAGTGAACTTGGGCGATAGGATTGGGTGACATCGTGTGGACCTCAGGCTGTTGTTGTCATCCTTCAGTATGACCAACCCTCAGTAAGTACAGCTTTGGGGGAAGCTTTTTTTCAGGGAGGTTGACATGTTCTAGTGTCTGCCTGATCTCGTTTGTCTGTGAATAATGTCCCCACTGCAGAGTGACTGCTGGTTTACCTGGAACAGCAGCCAAGATTCACCCAGAATTCAGTGCTGCTAGCCAATGGGGTGAAAAGGCCAGCTCATTTGGGATACTCTGAAAAAAAAAATTGCTTACCTTGCGTTTTCTGATCCAGCCAGATCTATAGGAGATTGAGTTATTGATGAGGGAAGGAGAGAGGCTCAGAGCAAGGGGACATGGGACACACGCTGTGAGCAGGTTGCCACAAGGACACACCTGTAAATACAGTCTGTAAATATCTGTAAATTTGGACTCCATCAAGCTGATATCATTTTTTTAAATAGACCAGACATGGTCATTGTCTCTTAATTGAAACGCTTAAGCTAGTGATTTTTTCTCTCTTGAACGTGCGCTGTGTGTGAAAACTGTGTCTAACACAGAACCACTCATAGGAGTAGGGCATATGTTGGTGTCTGTGGCTTGTTTCTGCGAGGCAGCTTGATGTATGTGTGCACCGCCTGAATGGTCTGCCAGTCTATCATAGGGCCATCACCCACAATCCATTTCTTTTTAATGGTCAGTGCCAGCTACAGAGGCAGTGGGTATCATTTTAAAGTCTCTTTCAGCGGCACTACCCTGCTCCCCTACGTCTTACCAGTGTATGACCGTGCATATATATCAGCCAGATAGACAATGGGTTAGTCTTTCCAGGGGAACTTGATAATATACAGGCCACAGTTTCTTCTAGTATTATTATTATCTATAATATAGTATATTATATAATATTTAGTATATAGTATATAGTATTATACAGTATATATAGTATATTATATAATACTAGTACTACAAAAAATGAAATAAATAATAATAATAGTAGTAGTAGTGGTAAAGATACTAATAGTAATGAGAAGAAGCAGAGGTATGTTATTATTGGTCTTTTAATATTTTTATTTTATATGCTGTTGTATTTGTGGAGCAGTTTTTTTTAGATTCTACATATAGGTATAGATTAGAACTCCTGATCTTTTCTGTTCTTTGCTGTAGATCCCTGTGTTCATTCGGTGCCAACAGGAAGTGGTGTGAAAAGGAGAGCTCTGTCAGCTGCTGAGACTGCAGGGTAGAAAATTCTTGGGGTCCAGGGGTTTACCACCGTTTCCCAGAACACGTCAGCTATTTGAAAAGCATACTGTCAATGACTTTCCTGTTCTTTATGAAGGAAATCCCAGGAATCAATGTATGAATTATTTTAATGACCCGTTGAAGAGACATCCACGTCATAATTGTACTATTTTGGTGCCTTGGTTTAATACCCAGTGATGCTAACCCTGTTTTCTTGCAGAGAGGCTGCCTATTTGGGCCATTTCTTTGAGACATTTGAGGTCAGTGAATGAACTAACTGTGCTCCACTTCCACAGACATCTGACTACACTGCCTGACTCACAGAGTAATTATACAGCAAATGTGCCAACTGTAGTCTTCTCAGTTCAGGTGAACTGTAGTTAGTAAGAGTAGTGAAACAGTAGGAATTTAACGTTCTCTTGTGTCGCTCAATGCTTAAAACACTTTGCCATTAACAAGATGCTAACTGGTTCAAATCTCAAGTGATCTATTTGGATTACAGCATCTGATAAGTTAAACTGGGTACCTTTTTACCCATATATTTTTTATTTCCTCATACAGGATAGCATGTGTAGCTTACAATTTGCATGGTCACCATTGTAAAACTGTGTTTGACAAAAATAAAGTTAAATAATTCCCTAATGGATAAAACATCAGAGACTGACAAGGCTTCAAACCCTAAACAGTCTGGTAGCAAAGTTATAGCACCTGCTTTTCAAGGAGCACCTGCCGCCATAATATTACTCAGGTCCAAGAGCAGTTCCTCACCAAGGTGAGATCTTATTGGTAGATTGCACTATTTCTCAACTTTTTGTTTTCAAGACCACTCATGAAAAATTCTCTGCCAAATGCAGCGTGTCATCGGATGATTGTGTTTGACAAACGCGTTCCTCCACGGCCTTGGGCAAAAATGGTTTTGTCACAAGCTAATAGACTGATCTAATGTGTGTAATACTGAGAGTTTTCAGGGCATAGCATGGTGCACACGGCTGAAAAAGCTTTCTTTGTGAGTTTGCGGGATTGTGAGCATGTTGAGGGACTTGGTCCATAAGGCAGGAGGAGAACAGGTCTATCCGTCTAGTGTTACACATCTAACTCCACTGCATGTGAAGCCAGTCGCTATAGACTCCATTACCCCATTCACTGATCCTGGATTTCCTACCTCTGTGCCCAGCCACTCATGGTAGTGTGTAGATTATTATATTTCTGCACAGAGTTGACTGCTTCAGTGGAAAACACATTAGATTAGAGAAGGCTATGCTTGCCATGCTAAAGCATGTCGTTATTGTACTAGCAACACTCAAAACTAGTGTTCCAGTCCCACTTCTTTTGCTGTTTTATTCTTATATTTATGTGAGAGACTTATATACTTCTCTGCTCTAGACTCTTCAGTGATATGAGAAAAGCAGCTCATCTTTTTTTTAAGTGTGCCCACATGAACTGTCTTGTGTGATCTCTGAGGGGGTTGGGTGATCGCAATGATTGCTACGAGGAGGAAATCTTGCCCATTGCTTCTGTCTTTCTTTGAGCAATGGATTCTGGGACTGAGAGAGTGCAGGTGCCTTTCATTCCAGGTGCCAGGACATTTCAAAGCCAGCCTTAGAGTGCACACCTCCTTTCTAACACTAAAGCAATTGCTGACTAAGCCATGCTCCCTGCCCCTCCTGGATGAATATTTATGTCTTTTCGGGGCGCTTTGAGAAGAGCTTGTTGATTTATTTGCATAATTTATTTGTTTGGCAGGAGCCTTTATCCTGGCTAAATCATATGGCAAATAAATTTTTACGCTTGGCCTGAAGTATTTCTGCAGAATATTTCATGGAGTGTTAAGTATGATGTGTGTGCATTTTAGGGATCCACCCAAATTGCTGTAAATATTCATTGGCAGTAAAGACCGGGCAGATGAGGAGTGCTTTCCACCATTGACTTTGACTTGTGTTGTTGAATGTTGGGATATGCGATTCTTCCATTATTGTAATCTATAGCACAAAACAGTGACAGACCTTCCTGCAATGAGTCTTGTCAGCTCAGGATATTTGATTGGCCATTGCACTTCTGTTGTGCCCTCTTCTGTCGAATCATTTGTATATTTTCCATGCATGAGGGGATGGTATGTTCCACGCACGCTGTTGCTGGTTATATGTGTTTCCTGCTAACACACCCTGATAGCTGGTTGTTTTAATGCTCCCCACAGCAGATGGTGGTGCGAGAGTCTGACAGCTGTTTGCTGGATATTTTTTCAGGGGTTTGGATGTCTCAGTCTCCAGAGTACCCCTGAAGTTGCTCTGTTAAAGGTGTCTGCTTTTTACAAGGACCTGTCAGCAGGGGGCGTCTGGTAGGGGAGAGCAGTATCAGGTCGTCCAGGTGTGTATCGCATCTCTAATGGGCTCCTGGCGTGCCATCAGAGGAGCCTCAGTGGGAACTGGATGTGTAGCAGTACGTCATGAACTCTTCTACAGACGTCACCATTCCAGCTGACTTGGTTTGCCTGTTCTGGGAAACATGGTGTTACGCATTCTAGAAGATTGCCTTCTGTTACGTATCCGATCTGTTAGATTTAAGCAGATTGAAAGTTCTATTCTATTTTATTATAACTCAGTTGGCATCCCCATCATTAAAGCCTCAACTAAGGAAAGTTTTAATCTCATTATTTGACTTTTTAAAATCATATTAATTGAATCATGTGCTCATCCCCTATATTGTTGCTGTAATGAAACAGACTGGGATCCAGGAGCGGCGAGCAGGTTTAATCAAGAATCATGGTCAGGGACAAAACAGGTCAGTAACGGTGGCAGCAGGTACACAATCCGAGATCCAAAAACACAAGCAAAGTCAAGAGCACAGGCAAGGGTCAAACACCGGGAACCAACACTAGAAAATCGCAGAGAATAGGCTTGGTATCAACAGGGAGCAATACCTCACAAAGAGGCAACAAAAGCAGAGTCCTTTTATGGGCAGGGCTTGATTGCAGAAAGGTTACAGGTCTGTTTGATGGGTGGTTGAACCAGGTTGAACTGGGCGTGGCTGAGCTGGCTGAGCTGGCTGGTTGGGAGTGGGTGTGACAGTTGCTAAATCGCATTTAAACGATCAATATAGATTTTTTACTCTCTTTTTACAATGTCCCATATTTTTAATCATCACAGGTTAGGGAAAATTTGTCAAAACTTTGTAAGCAGTGAAAATGTCCCATTGATACAGGTCATTTCATTTAAAATTTGAAGTATGTTGACTTTTGTAGTGTACCTGGACTGAAGAAGTGGTGGGTTTGGGCAGAAGTTGTTCCAAAAGGAAAATTTATTGGTTTTATAATTTAAACACCCTATTCCCTCATAGTCCATGAAGAGTTTGCTTTTGTACAGCTGTTTTGTGAAAAAATGTTTTTCCTTTTGAATCTTTCATCTGGTAAATGAACAAATATACAGAAAAGGATGAATGCTTAATGTATCTCCTCCAATTTGAAATTAAAATTAATTTTAAAAATCTGAGAGCTGAAAGATTATGAGGAGTGTGGCAAACACCAAAACAAACAAACAAACAAATAAAAATTCTTTTTGTCCCAAACATTTTTGAAAATAAAATTGTACTTCTGTAATCAGCATTTACATGTGTGGCCATAATCACAAATTTAATATTATAGGCTAAAATACAGACTTGAGCAAGAAGCAAACAGCCTTCCGTTGATAATATTCCCAACAGTTGAGTACGTGCGCTACATGGCATAGCTTCCTGATGGGTGCAAAGCCAACTTTCCCAGTAACTGGTAACAGTATACACATCATGGTGAGGATGACAACTGTGTGCACTTCAACGGAGTTTCATCTGTTACAAGAGCAGATAACAGAGGCAGGTTGCAGCTGGTGTGTGAAACCCCTGGCATGAAGTCAGGAAAAGAAGCTGGCGTGCGTGACCCCCCCCTCCCCCCTTTCTGTGATGTCATCACAGGTCTGGTTGCCGAATTGTGCCAGTGATCAAATTTACCCTTTGGATGATGTGACACTTTAAAAAAGGAAGCAAAGACGTGGCCAAAAGCAATTGCGTGGTGAAGCATGCAGACCTCAAAATAGCTTTGACTCATTTGTACAACACACTTGTCTGTGTTCAGGGTTTTGTCTTAGTGTGAAGTAATAGATACATATGGATGACACTGTGATGATTCAGTGTGAAAAGTTTAAATTGAATAAACTGTTTTTGGTAACACAGATTCCAGGAATAATAAAATGTATCCTCTACTTACAGATATTAATAGACCACCTCCCTGTGAAATCCCCACTGTAAAAACACCTGTATTATTGCATCTTGTCAGTTCAGACTCTTTAAATTGAATTGCTGTATCATAGCTTTTTCAAAAAAAAAAAACTAAAAAAGGTTTAAAGCAGAGTTATAGTTTCTCCATTGGGCCAATGGGGAACTGCAGCAGCTCTGCAAAACTCTTCACTTCTTGAACATACTGTACCTGTTATTTGGATGCAAATTGATTTAATTCATTTTTATATTCTGTGGAGGCTTGCAGTATTTGGAATGTTGAGAGTGCAGTTTACACAGACTGCATGCCTTTCAGCAGGTGAACTGTCCCAAAACCTCCGGACATCGCAAATTATTGAATATTATCAGCACATTTCATAAAATTCAGTATCCCATGGGGGCAAGATGTTCCTGAAAGGAAACAAATGTTCTCTCAACTGTGAGACCAGAAGTGACCTAGTGTTTTTATGTATGTTGTTGGCTTTGGATTTGTCTTAATACATCTCTGGCATAGCATAATTACCCAAATATTGCTATGTATATATATTTTTATTTTAAAAATCAAATTCAACCTTTCCCATGTGAATGTGTCCTTGTACTGTATTTCTGAAAGTGAGCTTATCATATTGTGACTGGCAAACTGACAAGGTTGTTAGGGTATGTAGCCTTGTTTTTTTGAAGGGACAATTGAAAGTCTTCACCTACTGTATAATCCCAATAGTGTGGGAGAGCCCGTGTTCCCAAGCCCTGTCTGAGCCTCTGCACTCAAAGAGATGTTGAGGGGTGTCATTGCTTCTCATTGCTTAACCTTACACCCTGCAGAGTCATTATCCAATGTTGAAGGGCCACATGAAAGGAACCCAGTGTTGATTATCTATTGAGTTGTTTTACTGCATCTAATGTGGGATTTGCATAGCACAGTCCCACACATGCAGGACAGGCATCTCGCACTGTGAAGCAGGCTCACGTTGCTTTCTGGTCCAGTTTGTCCTTCTGCTGACTTGCCTGGAGTCATGTGACCTTCTATGCAGTTTGCAGGCTGCCCCGAGCCAGTTATGGCCCTTGATAACCTTTATGACCACATTATTAAAATGTAATCCTATCATTTTGCTAATGCAGCATGCTGGCGTGTGGGTATCTGTGGCCAGGTCTGCTGTGGAGTGTCTGTGGGCTCCTTTCATTTAATGTGGTTGCCCTTCGGTCTTCACGCTGCCCCTGGGAGTCGTCATATGATATGAAGGCCTGTGTCTAAGAGTAGGCCCAATCCCCATGATGGCAGTGAGCCAATGAGTAGAGCTCAGAAGGTAATGGGCCTCAGCTTTGCATGTAATTGTTTTGAAATGTGATTTTGATGCTCTGAGCGGCCTGTCTCTGCCATGACTGATTAGCTGCCTCGTTCTGATTAGTGGGGGAAGGTGCCAAATCTGCAAATAACATTGAAAAGGAGGAGGGGGGAGCAGAGGGAGGTGGTGTTGGGGTTGTTGGAGCTGCATTATCGTGAAGAGGCTCTACCTGCGGCGATGCTGATACAGTATTACACTACAATGTTGTATCAACAGTGCACTCATGGTCTGTGCAATTACACAGACATCTGTATCACAAATAATGACAATGCCTCTAAATCTCATCCTGATGGTCAAAGTAACACAGTGTTGTCCATTGCTTCCCGCAATCTATAGGATATTGCACAAGTCCGAAGTGAGAGAAATGATTGTTGTGGTTGTGTTGTTTTTAATGTCAGTGTTATGACTGAGATTTGGGAGGGAAATGAGTGAAATTTTAAAAAAATCTCCAATGGGCTTATCCTTCCACACATTAAAGTTCAGTAAAAAAAAGAAAAAGTGGACATTTCCTCATCAAGGTGTAAGGGAATGCAGAAACTGACAGTAACATTTTAAGGGAAGCATTTTAAATAGGGATTATTCACAAGCCAAAAATAAAACAGGAGTGGCCTTTCAAACGCAGGGCCTATTAACATTTCAGCAAAGAGGGTCAGAGAGGAGTCTTGCAGGCAAACGTGCCAGAGTGATTGTGCAGTCTCCATACAGGTTCATCGCTGCTTTAACCTTCCTCTTTCACAGGCTTAAACTAAGCTGCAGGCCTACTGCCAAGGTGTGCTTCCTTCTCTCCCTGCTTTAATAAACTGTTTTTTCTCCCACTAATCCTCAGTCTCATTCCATTTTTGTGTTGGTTATGCTGTGAAATGATGGGGTCTCCTTCTCGTTGTCAGCTCTCTTCTTTCTTTTCGTCAATTGGTCATTGTGTAGCTCTGCTGATACTCTGGCCATGCTATCCATGGAGACGCAACAATGTTCCTACAGCCAACACAGCTAATAACGATGCCTATTCCTTGAGAAGAGCCATTTCAGGGCTAGGGAAGCCCTCATTTGTACCATGTCACAGTGACCAATTGGATGGAGCTGCTGCCCTTGAATAATTTCATTATGGGATCTTTGCTAGTGATGACTTCTCATGTGCAGTTATTTCTGAGGTTTTGTGCTATGACCTCACATGGCAGTTACTATGTGCTCCGCGGCTGCAATTATTCATTCATCCATCCATCACAATGATTACAATGTGCAAATTCCTTGTGAGAGAGGATTGAGGCTCCATGCACCCCCAAAATGGGTTGGGCTTACCATTTAAAGTTTTTTTCCCCTACAGCAAAGTAGTATGACTGGTTAAAATAAGTGGGTTGGCACTACCTGATAGCTCCACCTATTTTGTTGTTCATGAAGCCTCACTGTTCCATCATGACTCAGTCATCTTGTTCTTACTCCCCTTGCTCCTGTTGCTTTGCACTTGCATCTGTGCATGCTAGTGCACCGTGGGCATAAAATGCAGGGGTAGCAAGACAGCCATGAGCCAGAGAACTCCCCACCTTACAAACACAAGGCCCTCAGCATTCATTCTTTCGATTACTCTGTCCAGCAGCTCTGGGCGAGAACTGGTGAAAATCACAGACACACAGAATGCGGTGATGGCCTCAGAGCCAGCAGGAGGTCTCCCCCCACCCCCTCCACCCCTCCTTTCTCCTCATTTGTCAGAGGGCACAACTTCATTCAGCTGACAAAAGGAAGACACGTCCCTGTGGAAATAATACCAGCATCTGCTGGAGCCTCAAAATACACGTCACAGGGCAGCAGACTGCTGCCCCAGAGAGAGTGGGCCTCAGCAACCTACTGAGGTGTCACTTCTTGTTTGCAGCTGGGGTCTCTGCATGTGTGTTTGTGTGAGAGCCACACATAGGCATACACTGGTATGCCCTGACAGACGCACTCACATACAAAAAGCACAGAGAGGGTTATATGAAAAAGTGTCTTTTGTTGCTGCTGAAAAGTCAAGATGGAAAATGCATTGTGAGAACAGCAACAATTTCTCATTTACATTATCCATATGACATATGCAAAGGTATGCTTTTCCCATCATGCTTCTGTAATAGATTTTCTTTCATACTACATAGATGACATAGCATCATCATAGCATTTTTCAGCCAGCTGATTGTTCAGTGCAGAGTATTCGATTTGATCAAGTGTGGAGTTACACAGGGAGGGGCTGAAACTTTCTGTTTCTTCGTCCTTTCAAACAGGGGGACCCCACATTTCTCCTCCTGTTTCCTCTCATTTGTTCTGTCCTCTTTCACACATGTAATACCACATTGCAAAGCATTTGTTTGATTCTGCATCTCCGCATTCATACGTAATCAATATGCCAACCTCCCACATTGGTACCATTGATACGTAACCAACATGCCAACATCCCACATTGGTACTATGGGATCATTTTCTTGTGTGTTTACAGAGGATTTTACTCATCCTTTTGAAATGAAGATTCTTCTCAGAAGTTTTCTCATGGCAAAAGTCCAATTTTAAGTTTCCCAAACATGCAAATGCAGATGTGTTTTTTTCTCTGATGTAAAATACATCAGTTTAGTGAAGTGATGGATATAAATACTCCATGAACATTGATGAGAGCATAACCTGAGAAGTTCTGCAGTGGGTTATGAACCGTTTTTCCAGAAATGATTGGCTCACCAAGCTAAAGACAAGTGTTCCAAGGCTTAGATGTCACTTCCTATAGAAGACTTGTTTATTTATGCTACTGAGCTCCACTACATGTGCGATCAAACCAAAGTTTTCCTCCGTCCCAAAGTTTCCTGGTGGGGCCTGGCGCCACTTCAACTTTCACTGTTTTTATCATTACTGTTATCTCTCACATCACAGCCACGAACTCACCCATGCATATCAGACAGTAATCCACGAGAAAACATCAAATAATGGGATTTTCATTTGCTCAGTCTGTTTTGCAAATCTGCCGTGGTGCTTACCAGAGCAAACAAACTTTGCTGCTTGCTTGTTTTTAATATTCATATTTAGTTCAAATGGAGTGTTCTGTTCTCACCGACAGACAGAATCAAGTTCGTTTTCTGCAATGAACGCTGTGGCCAGTAGTCACCTCTTAATGTATTTCATTGTAATGTATTTTTGTTCAAGAATTTATCCCAGAGACTTTGAAGGATGGCGTTGTGCATAAATATTCATCCTGTATGGTTTATGCACATTTTTCATCAATTCATCCATTATTTTATTATTATTACTCATGAATTGAGTGTCACCCTTATGTGATGAAGACACACAGTGCATTAGTTGATGTAAATGCAGATTGCTGCAAATCTTGGCTCAGTATCAAACTTTAAAACAACAAGAACACTGTTTCTGTCCTCAGGAGAGCCATCTGGCCCCCCTGTGAACTTGCACACTCCAGCGTTGGTCAGATGAAAGATCTGAGCAAAATATCTGAACTTGGATGTCTAATCAAATGTATAAAATTGCATTATTCCAGCGTCTTAAACTACCCGATACACAAAATTTTTACATTCAGTAATTGTTTTGTTATATATTATTGTTGTATTTAGCTTGTTCCCTTATGCAGGACAACTGAAAATACATGACACAATTACAAAAAATACAATATTAGCCAATTTTAGAATGAAATAGCTGCTGCTTTTTCAAGTGTTTCTTCTTCTGCTACTCCCACTGCTGCTGCTAATGTTACTATTGCTTCTGTTACTACTAGCACTACTATTGCTGGTACTTCTGCTACTGTTACTACTGCCACTACTAATTACTGTTACGACGGCTGCTCCTGCCTGTTGTAAAAGTAAGTCAGTAATACTCGGCTTCTCTGCTTGTTTCTGCAGGGCAGCTCAGCAGGCTGGGGCGGCAGACCTGGAGATCATCTCCCAGCATGCTGAGGAGGAGAGCCAGCGCATTGCGCCGGTCCAGCTGGTCGGCTTCACCTACCGCGATCTCCCACTGGCTGCTCTGGACCTCTCGCTGGCCGGCTCCCAGCTGCTCTCCAACTTGGATGAGGAGGACACCAGAGAGGGGTAGGGACCACTTCCCCACGCATTTCCTGTATGTGGACCAGACAGTCAGCTTGGTGCATTCCACATTGAAAACTCTGTCTCTGCCATTGTTCGTGAGACAGGGGCTCTGATTTTCTGGGCGGTTGTAAACACTCTTGAAGGGGTCTAAAACATAACATTCATGGTCAGTGAAGGAACAGGACAGTACCAGAACCCTGTGTTATGAACTGAAATTCTTAGATGGAGAATGGAAGGATTACAGGCGCTGAATATGTGGTCATAATGGTCATAATATAGAATATCTGTGATAAATCTTTCCACACACAGGCTCAGATTTTTGCTCTCTCAGATCACACCCACATTCCATGGCCCTCCCGTATACATATGCTGCCTGAACTGCATAGCGTCAAGGTCAATCAACAGTCTAATAAACACGGACTTTATGAGACTTTATTTAAGCGGAACAAAAGCTGCAATTTATTCAAAAATACATTGAATTTTGTAGATTGGTTAAGTACTGTGCTTTACTTGGAGGATGATGGGAGAGTGAGCCTTCATGAGCACCTTCATCAACCATGATTCAGATGGTCTTTTTTGTTATGTATTTTTCGTTACAGAATTACATAGTGATAAGAAGCTGCCATACAAATGGAAGCAAAACAGCTGTATGGTCCTGTTTTTGATTTATCCTCTTTGTAAACCTGCCATACATTTGCCCATGTGTATTGTGAAGTACATGGAAGAGGCCTTTTAAACTGTATGATTATATGTGAAAAGGTATACATGGAATTGTAGTTATCAGTAAGCATCTTTTGTTAAGTGGATTTTCAGTCAGATATCTCAGACTGTGCCTTTTGAGGGTGGATTTCATGGTCATTTGCAGTTGGGTGTGTCTTACTAGACAGCGCTAGCTGCTCGCACAGTTACACAGTATCTACGTTTCACATATATTGAATGATTATATCATGACACAGCAGTAGGTGTGATCCTTAATCCATCTGGCCAGAGACTGCTTAAGCCTTCATGCTCTTAAATGCTAGCTATGTCATATAGTTATACCTGACATTATGTTAAATTACTTATGTTCACTTATCATATTCAGACTGCTTTCCTTAATTTTCAATTGATCCATGGGGTATTCTGGGTACATTTTAAAAAGTGTGTCCTCGCCTGTCTTAGTAAAAATGTTCCATGGAAAGGTTTGGGTAAATCTCCCGCTGTTTCCTTTTGGCCAGAAATCATGATTGCAGTTAGTGCCATATTGCTGGTGAAGTGTCAGGAACTCGCAGGTTTGCTTGTTTAGCCCACTCAGCCCACACCCTGCTAGGACTGCTTCTCGCCTGCCTGCTGCAGTGACATATTGCGGCCCGCTCATGCTGCGCGCGGGCGTCTCCAAGTGCCAACGCAGCCCTGGCGCTGGCGTCCCGTCCAGGAGACGTGACTCATGCCTGCTTGTCGCCGCAAGATATTCCGCCCTCTTGCGGAGAGAGTGGACAAACAACATACGCTCAATTTCATGATCCAGCGCACCTTCCTGGCGCTCCGAACCGGGCCGCTCTCTCGCCGCTGCGTCCTTCGTTTCCATCTGCTCGGTGCGTCCGACCAAACTCTTTCCCTGGGTTTTATTTATTTGCATTCACCTTTGGGGTGTGCTTCCCTGGCTGATTTGTATCCCATAAAGGCTCAAATGAAAAGTGTTTATTGTGCGGTTTTGGGCTGGAATTTTCCATGGCTCCACTGCATTCCAGGGAGTGCTAGTCATGACAGCTTCGCTGTAAGGAAATCTTTCCCATGAAGGCACTCAGGAAGAAATACCATACTTCCTGTTTCCCTTGTCAGTCATGTCTGGGGCACCAGAGCAACAGTAGATAAATTAGGCAGGAGTTGTGTCGGGACATTTGATTCATTACTTTAACTGAAACAACGTCTGCTTTCCAGGAAAAAAAAGATGGCACAATCTTGGAATTGACAGAATGATTAGAAAGGCCCGTTTTATGTTGTTTGCTTAAACTGCACGCAGGTTCAGATTCTCCACTGCACATAGCTAAACCCACGTTTAGAGTTCATTGAGCCATGTTGTACCTACCTCCAATTGGCTTTTATTGACATTGTCAGGTTCAGAGCTTAAATAATCCAAATGCCAGTTGGTTTGACCTTGCAAGCCTTTGTAAATCACCCATTTTACGACCATTGAATCAGACCTCAGTATGTATGGTATGTCCAAGCAAACACTTTCCCAGAGGTTCCTTTTCACTTACTGTTGTTGTACAGTAAATTTTATTTCATTCTCCAATTCCATATAAATGTTAAATAATAACTGAGGAGGTAAACAAAAAAAAACAGAAAAAAACTGGTTTAGGCACCCTTTAAGAGAAGATGCTCCTCATAATCTGGGTTTTTACAGAACAATAAACTATTTCACCTTGTCATCTGCTTTCATGGTCTGTGCCACTCGAGTTTTATGGTATTTAATTTCACCTTTTTAAAATTTAATTTGGTTCATTCAGTCGAGCCGCAAAGCATTTGGAATTTCAAAGCCTCTTGTAAGCTGAGGCAGGAACACTCCTCATGCTTTTGACATGTCATTCCAGTAAAGTCTGAGAGGCAGGAACACCGATTTTCTACAGCCATTTGTCTTGTTTATTTTTTCATCAAGGGGGCCACAAGCAGTCCCAGTTATGGGGCAAGGGTGGGGGTGGGGATGCGGTCAGGGGGCCTTTGTGAGATGGCGTCTTGGCTGATGATGTCAGGGTCCTTCATGCAGCATATGCCTCATGCTTCAGCGTTAGAGGCAATCTTTTTGAGGTGTCCTTTTGAAGCCTCTTTAGTCATTTGCCTTCGCTGAGATGAGACCCAGAGGCCTCCTCAATGTTACGACAAGAAGAATCCATGGAGGGACTTGAGGATTTCAGCAGGGATAGATCTGGGCTACCACTAAACTCAAATATAATTCCTTTGTGACAGGCACTGTTACTCTATGATTCAGTCAGTTTTTCTATATGGGAGATCCTGTAATGAATCAGTGTCTCCCTTTGGGGTATCTTTGTGACTGAATCGCAGTGTTTTGTGTGATGCAGTGTGGTGTAGAGGTTAGAGCCACTCTCTTGTCAGCAGAAGGCTGCAGGTTGAAATGTAGGCCACAGTTGTTGCATCTCTGAGCACGGTACTTAACCCAAATTGCTTCGGTAAATATCCATCTGCACACATGGACAATGCTGGCGTGTGGCGTCAGTCACAGATGAGGGCCGATGCTAAGAAAATAAATCATTTAATGGAATGGAATCATGTCTGTCCTGCGGTGAGTTTTCAGACGGGACAAAAGGTGACTGCCGAGCAGGGGGTTCCTTTTACTCGATTGGTCTGCTGCTGTCTGTGTTTCGTCAGAGGTGATCTGGGAAGAGGATTTCCCACATTCACATTCATTCTTTGTGTGGTTGCTGTCCTGAACCAGTGCCCAGGTGGGTCCAGGCCACGGGAACAGGGGAGGAAATGAGCTCGTTGGACGGAGGGAAGTGGCGGGCAAATCTACTGCGGAGGGGAATAAATGGATGCTGCAAGGATTAGACGTATTGGAGAAACGTGGCATGTGTGCATGGGTGATTTCCGCAGGGGAGTGCATTGCTCCACCTTTCCCTGACTGGATTAAGGGTCTCAATTGCACCCAAGCAGGTGAATATGAGCATGATTGAGAGGTCTATACTCCACGTAAGCTGGGAGTCAGCAGTGAGCAAAGAAAGAGCCGCAATGTGGAAGTTATGAATCTTTCTCAGGTCAAATGATTTATTATTCACATCAACAGAAAAACACTTTCAATGAACGCAGGGCGGTCATGCGAAATTATATTTTCTTCATGAAACAGTAATGATATAGACTGCATTTATTTATTTGATTAGCAGAGTAGTTTAAGTTTTATTTACACAGCTGGTTATTTACTGCAGCAGCTCAGGTTATGCACCTTGATCAAACGTACCACAGCAATGCCCTGCCCAGTAATTACCCAGCGACCTCATCACTAACTCACTCTGCAATAAATTTAATGTTATTATTAATGTTTATCTTCATACGTGATCACATTGCAAGCAACCTGTGATAGTTTATATGAATGAAATATCTGATAACCACGAAAAAAGGAAACTCCATTGAACTGAATTTTGTCACCGTCACTTTTTTTTTTACTGTGAAGACAAACAACACATTATTATTATACACGGATTATTATTATCTCTCCAAAGTGCAACATGCATGACTCACTGCTTAATCTTTCACAGACTGTTGTTTTGGCTGTAGGAACACAACCATGGGTGTCCATAATCATGGTAAAAATGGACCTGGAATTCATGACTTTAGTATCAACGTGGTACACCTTGTTCATGTTACCTCAATACACCAAATGCCTGTTTCTTGTCTCATCATTACTGTACCACTACTCTGTTGCAAAATAAGGTTTGTTATACTCCTTGAGGGCATCTGAGGGCGACATGCATCACCAGTGTGCATGTTGTTATAACAGTCTCACTTCAGCCTCACTGTATTTGGCTAAAGTCCACATCGTTAGCATGCCATAGGTTTGCATGGGTACGTTTCTGGCTGGTATTGCTTCTTCTAGTTCAGGCTTAAGCTTGCCAGTCACAGAGTGCATAGATAAACTGTAGCTGCTGCTTCAGTGATGTTCATTTTGCACACTCATATGGGGCTTCCTGAAGATGTTCTCCTTCAACCTTTGCATATTAGATGTGAAAGTAGAACAAATGGCTCCATCCCTCAACTGGTGTTGTAATGTAGCCTCATAAAGATAGAGTAACATTGCTCCTCAAGCACCGATCCATGAGCGTCCTGGAAGAGAGAGAGTTCTCAGTGCCCTCTGTGGTTATCTAACGTAGCTGGGCTGTCAGCACTGAGTGGGCGACTTTGTGGGAAGCAGTCATTCTAGCATACATCGGGAGGGGGATGTTTGCAGTGTTAGCTCTTCTGCCGTGACGGTAAGTGGTTCATGGTTATTAATAGAGTTCAGGCCATATATTTACCTGTCTGGGACACGGTGTTGGAGATCAAGGTGGTGTGGTTGGCATTCAGCACTTTCAGAGCCTCCCTACCTATCTCCCTCTCCCTTAGTCTCACTCCTTTTATTTCCTCTCTCCCTTTCTTCTGATCATCCTGGAAGGAATATGTACCAATTTTTTTCTGTATTTTTAATCCTTTTCTTCAGGGTTTTATTGTCATGCAACATTTTGGCACACTTAAGAAGGATTTATGTTCACAACACATTGGGCAAGTGCAAACAATTAAAAAATGGATTGTACTGGGACCTAAATAACAGGCAAATGTGTTAATGAAAAATTGTTCAGAATAATAATTGCTAAGGAAATTAAAATCTGTACATATATGTGAGTTTGTGTGTATGTGTGTGCGCACATGCACGTGTGTGTAAGTATACAGCTCTGAATAGAACAGAATAGTGCCAATATATTTCTGAAAGGCTCAGGCACGGGAGCTGATATTTTCATCTCTGTAGAGTGAAGATGCCACCGCCTTGACTGGAGCAAGGACAGGTGAGGGTTTGTTAATATTCACAGACATGCAAAGTGCGAGATTGCTTTTCTGGCTGAGAGGGGAATGAGATCAGTGTCCTAGGAGGAACCCATTAGTGGAGTCCAGTGTCTCTCGCCTTCTCTGCAGATGCAGGCAGATTTCCCCTCAGCTACAAGCCAGTCTTAGTAAAGGACAGTTTTCCTGTTAGTGGCTAAATTAGGGCAAGTATGTGCCTTCGTATGAGTTTTGGTTTTATGAAAAACAATATGTTGTGCTATATTGTATATAAACAGTATATTGTACTATATTGTATATAGTTAATTTTACAGTAGTATTTTGAAATTTTGTTATCTAAGTTGCATTTTTCAACTATGAATATAAATTTATTTTCACTATGTACACCCATCTGCACTTCCACATATCCTTTATTTCACCATTCACTTTCCTCAGTGCCCATCTGATAACACTCAGAAGATTCCATGAATGTTTTCACTGCGCGACTGGCAGACGATCCCCCCTACCCCCATCCCCTGATACAGACAGCACACAGATGTGCTTCACCATTGTGACTCTCTTGTCAAACGCTAAAGCTGTGTGGCTTTGTCTCCCTTTCTGCTGTACTTTGTCACACTGGCTGTCTGTCTGTCTCTCTGTCTGTCCTGTCCGACACTGCTCGAGCTTCATGCTCCATCCTGAGGGACAGAAAAAGCTTCCTCCCCCCGTTGGTCTCTGTTCAGTCACCTCTCATTTTCTAGTCTCTTTCTTATCTCTCTACTTGTCCAGCAGCACTAGATTAAGTGTTGCATGGATGACAAGGGGGAAACTGCTAAGTCCTTCTTTTGTCGAGGAGAACTTCCTAATCCATTGAAGAGGGTGTGGCCTTGTTTTGATCAGCCATCCAAAATACACAACCATTGTTGCTGTCTTTCAGGTTGGGTGGTTTCTCACTGATTTGGGCTGGACCCTGAATCCTTACTGCTGTTAATTTTTTGGAAGTGCTGTCCTATTTGACAGAGTGATTACCTCTGGGTTCACATGGATATTAAGCTTGTAGTATTAACAAAATACCCATTGTGGTAACAGTAACAGGATTATGGTAAGAGACTACGTACAGTGAATGAAGTGCCAGCAATGTACGGGCTTATCCTGACTAAGCTTGGTTAATACAGTAAAATGGGCCTTGCCAGTTTCATAAATAAGCAGGACAAGAGCAATACAATAAGGATGACAATGGAGTGAAGCCAAGGAACAAATCACACACCTTGATACTGGACTGTGATACTGTTGTTTTATTGTGATAGTGAGATGCTTTTGGAGTCCATACTCTTCAATTATACTTCTCTCATGCATGTAGGATTTTTTTTCAATAATAAAAAGCACTTTTCATTGATTTTATTTTATTTAAGTAATTTTATTAGACCTTTAAAATCCTCTTTAGGCATTTTGCCATGATTTCTCCCGTGTAGCGTTTGTCATTCTGAAGATGTTTTGTGATTAATGAAGAACAGGATTTCTTGATGGGAAACTTTTCAAATGTGAAAAGTAATTACCCACGATTCAGTGAGGTTCAGCATATATCTGGTGCACAGTCAGTGCTCCCCGCTCCGTGCCTGTGTGAGAGTAATGGTTTGCCGACAGGCTGTGATGCGGAACCTCGCTCTGCATTTGTTTTCATATCTGTGTGGTTTGCCTTTTCCCATTGGCTGATGGGTAATATTTGTCTGGTGAGATTTAATTTCACCTTTGAGAGCTGGGGTTTTAGCCTATTGCACCATGGTAGTACCCATTGCTATAAAAGCAGCATTTAAGGATTGCAAGAAGTTTTAAAACTGGGGGGCTGGTTCCAAACTGTAGAAATAGTCGTGGTCTGGATAAAGCAGCTCAGTCTGGTGGTCTTTGAACTCTCTGATCCACCTGCACACTCCCACTTTTAACCCCAACCATTTCGTTTAAAAGGTTTTATTCTGATCCAGGATCAGGTGCTAACGTGGGCAATAAGTACATAGACCATAGACCTAGTTTGGTAGCTGTCCATGGTACCTACACTGCTAACTTTTACATTTGAAATTTTCCTAGTTTTTGGCCTGTCATGACTGGAATTCATTAAAAATTAACACATATAAGTTTTTTTAAAAAGCTTTTTAAAAGCTTGTGATGTATCTACATTAAATGCAGTGTTCACAATACAGGAGGCACAATAAACTGAGGAAAGCACAGGTTATCACCATCTAATCCACACTTTCTCCTTTGGCATTTTTTGTTAAGAATATGAAGCTGTAAAAAGGTCTTCTCACATGACATTAATCATCTTTATATGTGGGTGCAATAAATATTATATCAATTAAATGATTTCACATAACTACAAGGATACTTGAGGTTGCTTCACAAATTCTGTGGAAAGGCTGTATCACTCTTGTAGTACCAAGGCTTAGTATATGCTGTACATTTCAAAGGGTTGGTTTTACACAAAGGGAGTATTGCCCTGAGTAAGGCTCTCTTTGTTAACAATTGCCCTTAATAGCAAGGGCTTATTTTAGACAGTGCGCCAATAGCGTGGGCCCTAGAGTGTCATTGTCATCTTGTAGTCGGCGTTTCTGTCAGGCCTTTTCGCTCTGTAGCCCCCTGGGCAAACCCTTAAATCGCTGTAACCCTCCGTATCATGGCTCTAGCTCATCATTATTTCTCTGTGCAGACTATATCAAGCTGAAAGGCGTGAATTGCTTTGGGTTCCTACAGAAACATCGCGCCAACAGTGTCGCGGAAAGGCTAAACAAACTGGCAGTTATTGCGCCTGGGAAAATCTTGTTTCTGACAGTTTGATTAGGATTTTATAAATAGGTGGACATTCTATTTTCAAACACAGCCCCTTTCCAGTCATAGCATACGCAATAATTGTCTCTGGAGTGGTCGAAGGCACAGAACGCATCAAACTGTGATGGCTAAACTTTGTTTTCTCTTTCAAGCACAGCAACAGAAACATTTTAATGATGGCTTAATTAGATAGGTAGATCACTACTATGTCTTTGGCTGCAGTGAATGTCCACCAGCATCTGAAATGCATATCTCACAAAGGAAAATAAGTGCATCTGCCAACAGAAAATATTTCTTAAGAAGAAATTTTGACATTGAATACAGAAAATCATGACTTTTTTGGGGAGATGACAATGAGGCCATAATTTATAAGAACTTAGAAGGCCAATTATCAGGTAGTCTTGTACATATATGCACTCAAATGTACGCTGGTTTGACCATTACCTTTTATATCTTTCTTAAATGACTTACCTTTGCTAGCAATTTAGTGTGTGTGTGTGTGTGTGTGTGTGTGTCTGCCTGCCTGTCTGTCTGTAGGTTTTGAGCTCTTGATCTTGTTACATCTTACATGGCCTGTGGAGTTACATTTTTCATATGGAGTTATAGTGTTTTTACTGCATTCAAAATACCTCAGCGTGTGGTGTTTTTCCAGCTGTGACTGTGTTGTGCCTTACAGCCTCACTGGGTATCAGCTGATTTCCAGCATGCATCTGGGTGACTGTGCCGCTCCCAGTGTTCGTGCTGGTCCTGACTCTGTGGCCGAGAGACTCCTACATTGCAAGAGACAAGATGAAAGTTATCAAAGACAGGAAAGAACCATACATAAGCAGACATTCAATGGAGTTATAGTAGTTAGCAAGTGGGTTTATGTAAACACTGCAATACTACACTGCAAAATTGTAATGAAACAAAGCAAAGATGACAGAAATGTATGCATCTGCACATGACAGCAAACAGATGTGCCATACATGTTTTATGTAAAAAGTACAAGTCATGACCTAGACCAGAAGCGATCATTTCCCTCTCAGTGTGCTGTTAAAAGGCTGAGATTCTGAGACTGATCTCGGATAGTGCAAGGAGCCGTCTCGGTTTCAGCGCTTTATAAATACTTCAGTTCCCCCCCAGCTTGAAGCCATTTCACCTCGCTCCAAGTTTCTGAGCTCCGAGCAATTCATCACGACAGCTTTCCGCACTCACCATCGAGATTTTTATTAAATATTTTACGGTTTTATTAAATTTATACCTTTCTTTCTGCTTTGCTGGAGAAGGCAATGTAAAAGAATTATGAAACCATACACCCCGAGATACTGAATCTAACAGCACCATTGATGAAAAAAAAATCTACTCCACCCCAATTCTACCTCTCATTTTATCAGTATCTCATTCCACCAACCAATGCATTAGTGACTCAGATCTTACAAATATGGTTATGTTTATTATATTGACTGTAAAGGATTCCTCTGAATAACTGTGTTTCAATAAGAGGAGCTCATAATGCCCTGTGAGTGTTTACAATATGACTGGAGTCTTTAGGCTGTGGCCTTTTAAGAATCTCAGCGCATCTGCAGTAAACAGAAAGCCCTGCACTTTTTTGTCTTTTTTACCTTACAAAGTTCATATGTTGGAACAATCGATGTCCCCTTTGTATGTCCCCTTTGTTGGCTGTCATGGCGATGTGGTTGTGATTCATGTAATATAATTAGGGCTGTTGCACCAGGTCTCTTTTTCCTGTGCTTGCTGGTGTGTCCATGCTCTCAGGAGCTGGGGGCCTGGGCAGGCCCTGTTTGCAGAAACTCCTACCTGATTGTGTGCCACTGGGTGCAGAGAACAAAGAGCTGAGAGACGTGGTTGAATTTATATAGACGTGTGTTTTATGATGGTAGACCTATCACCTTCCATGGGGCAGTCAGTTCAAAATAGTGTGGCAGGATATACTCTCCTATTGATAAACAGTAAAGGACAGCTGATGGACTGTTTATTGGCTGCCACTCTGAGATGAGGGACATGCAAAAAGTTCACTCTGGAACACGCACATGGTTCAGTGACTGGACTCAGATGTTGGTGTTATGTAGAAATAAATTGAAAAAGGCTACCTGCTCTTTAAGAGCACAGAATCAGTGAAACTTGAACTAAGAAAAGAGCTCAGACTATGTTTACACATTGTTGAATTGTATTTTTCTTAGGGGTTATAAATCTGAGACATCAGGAGATTCCAGGCTCGTTAGCAGCTAAAAAAAAGAAATGCTTTCCCTTTTGAATGTGTTCCCTATCACAGAAAAAAACAGTCTGGAACTGATCTCTATGTACTGTATGTGAGTAAATGGAGAATGGCACTGTGAAAACTACTGCACTTGGACCAGCTGCACTCTTACTGTGATTTAGATAACAGTGCGAAAATGAAGGATTTTTCACTTTGTGCAAATTGGTTCTTATGTTTTTCCATTACAGTAACCTCTGTCACATGATAGTGAAAAGATTATTGCTATGATAGTGAAAAGATTATTGCTATGATAGTGAAAAGATTATTGCTATGATAGTGAAAAGATTATTGTAAAGAAATGTATTTTTGAAAATCCTTACTTTGATTTCTTCATAATGTTTTTATGTGGTTGATGTGTGTTTATATGTATGTATCTATTTATTTATGTATGTGGATATATTGTACATTATATATCTTATATATAAATATATATACACACATACATACAGTACAAGACTTATGCAGTGCGTATCATTGATACGAATACATTGTATCTTGTGTCAGTGGTTCCCATTTTTCCTAGAAATCTAGAATTGTTGCTTCCACTGTAGAATCTTACTGCAAAGATCTGGCATGCCCCAGCCACCTGGCCTCCATCTTATAGAGCAAGCTCCAGACTCCGTCTGGCTCCGGGCTCCACCTCTAAACAGATCTGCCTCCTCGCAGCGGAGCCGATGGTGCCAGCGTCAGCACGGTGACATCGTGCCGCGCTCGGAGAGTCGTGGCGGAGCAGAATCAGCACCATCTGCGCTCGCCCCTCGTCTGAAGCCAAAGAGATGATTGCGAACAGCGTGATTATGCCTTTGTTTGATTACCCTGACACTGTTTGCGGAGACTTGGCTTTGCCCTCGGCAAAATGCAGCCGACACTCACTTCATTACGTGACATTATTTATTTGCTAAGCGGAGGCCTGCATCCAGGGCGAATTGTATAGCTCACATTCTGTGATGCTATTCATTTATACAGCTGGGTATTTACAGGAGCGGTGCAGCTTAAGTATCTCACTCAAGCATACAAAGGCAGTTCCCCACCTGGGAGTCGTACCCTCAACCTTATGGTTATAAGCCCAGTTATTTAGGCACTACACCATACTGCTAATTCAGAATCATGGCTATGAAATGAGGTCTGATAGATGATAACATGGCCTTTACCTTCAAAGCTTAAGCTACGATTCACATGAGGCCTTGAAACAAACCAAAACTGTCAAACAAAACCTAAAATTAGAAATATTATTATTAATAATAATTTTAAATTAATTGTTGATGATTTACAAACAATTACACCACAGTTTTTTGAATGAACATAACAGTTTGAACAGTCTGTCAGAAAGCAGGGCCATCGTCATCGCGTGCTGTCGTAAGAAGTCTCCTCTGCCATGGGTCCCCCCAACATTCTGCTTTGTCCTTCCAATCAGAAACCTCCTTCAGATGAAGCCTCCCGGGGTTTCGCTGTTAATAAATGATGAGAGCTATAAATGCATAAGACGGAAGCTTTTCCTGCCTGTCACAACCGTGCAGAACCTACAAGCCCGGATTCAAACGCACATAAAGAGAGAAGGATACCGGAGGTGGGCTTGTCTGTCCTTTGAGCTGTACACACAAATATACACACACGCATACACACACACTGAATTGCTAGCCAGTCGTTCAAGAAAGGTTAAAGGTCAGTTATGTTTATTTTTATTTTTGCAATGTGTCTACAGTGTACAACTACTTCTCTCAATCCTTGTGAACAAATGGGGGACGTGTTAGGGGGCGAGGAGGCGATTGGCTCTGGCAGGTCATGTGGATGTCAGGATTGGGCAGCGAGTGCAGAATGCCAACTTTCCACTCCAGATGGGGTACTGGTCTTGGGCCCAGAGCCTCCTGCTGCCTTCCTGCTACATGAGCAGTAAAGGATCATGGGAAGGGATGAGATTTTCCACCTGCATGCTTATGGGTCAGGAGGTTGATTGACAGATGCAGATGTCCCACTCTGGTTAATGTCAGTTCATGTGGGCATGTTTCAATCGATAAGTTTGTTTAATTCAATTTATTATTGTCCATTGTCAACAACTTAATTTTCAGCAAGTCACAACAACAAACCAGAGATCCCTTACACAATGCATGTTAAAAAACACCTTATAGTTTTTTCATTTTAAAATTGTAAGGGTTTGAAAGGGACTTTCATGTAGCCATATGTACCACCATATGTACAAAAATCCCACTGAAATTGAAAAAAAAAAGACCTAAAACAGGTGACAAACTAGGAGCCTGTCACTACTATAAATAGTGAATACAACCAAAAATTACAAGAAATGACTTGTGATGTGAATTCAATACGCAGGTTGAAGAGACACTGCAGTGAATAATAAGCCAATTGTCTCTGTGATATTCAGAGGAGAGGAGGAGAAATCAGGGAAAGATGAATATTTTTTATGTTGGTTATGTACTCCTCCCACACAGAAATGGAGCCCGGTGCCCTGCTGTTCCCCTCACACATTCGCACACTAACAGCTCAATCAACACAACACTGTGGGCTGTGTTAATGAATGCCTCTGGGTTTGGCCCTAGTTTAGCTGTTACGAGATGATAGGCTTGGTTAGAACTGAACATTTAAATATCCTGTGCAACCCTTCATTATATTTCTTGGGAATGATGGTAAGCTAAAATCACATCAGCATGCTTGTACTCTCATGTTCTATTTATGTGTTGAAGCTGTTTGTGTGTGTGTTGATCTGAAAGTCACACAAATGTGTTTTGTGTTCATAAGTTTCACATATCCATAAATGTATACCAGACTATGTGACCATTTCATCATACTGTACTTAATGATATTAAGTGTCATTTAAACTTCAAAAACTGCACATTTCTCCTCCAGTGTCACTTGATGCTTAGTAATGCTTTGTACAGTAACTCGTAAACATTCCCTACCCTTCAGTGCTCCAGTGACCAACTGGCCTTTGGCTTTCAGGGGTTTCAGCATTTCTCAGTCTTTCCGCTCCCCCTCTGTGCCTTCATCCTCTTTTTATATTTTCAGGAAAACCATGTTTTTTTGCCCCTCTCTCTCTCTCTGTCTCTCTCTCTCTCTCTCTTTCTGTGTGTGTGTGTGTGTGTGTGTGTGTGCGCACTTGTATATGTGCATGTGCTTGGGTGTGTGTGTATGTGTGTAAAGCACCCTCTGGTGGTCGGAATCACCAAAATCTGTGACAGGCTTATTTTATTATTACAAGCTGTACGTGCACAGTGGTATAATTACATGATTAAGGTGTCACGTGATTTTTTTTAAATCTCAAAGGACAGTTATATATCACCTTCACTATCTCCCAAAATGGAATATCATATGCCAAACATGCATATCAGTGTATGATGCTGATTTTACTTTTACTTCTCATTTTAGCTAGAGCAGTGTTTCTCAACCCTACCCCTGGTGGCACCCTTTCCTGCATATATTCTATCTATCCTTGCTGCTTGATTAAATCAGGTTTGCTCAGCTAATAAAATGTGCCACTGATGAGTTCAGCCAGGTAGGTAGAGCAAGGATAGATAGAAGATATGCAGGACAGGGTGCCGCCAGGAGTAGGGTTGAGAAACTGTGGGCTAGAGGTTTTTAATTGGTGGATTCTCACTCTCCCTTTGACCAGTGACCCCTCTTCTGTAGTGCTTTCATGTAACAGACTGTTTGTGTGTCTTCCCTTCATCTCCAGGTCAAACTGGCTGAAGCCATGCTGCGGGCAGAGGGCAGCTCTCTGGCAGGTGTTCCTGTTCAGCGCTGGCTTTAACTGCATCCTGGTGGCCTGCGTGGTCCTGGTGGTACTTCTCCTGGCCCTGGAGCTTCTGATTGATACAAAACTCCTGCAATGTGAGCATATATACACAAAATATGCCTAATATACACAGACTTCCTTTGTACATAACAAATTCTCACAGTGTGAGCATGTATACACAAACATACTGCGTGTATACCAAACTCCTGCTGTGTGAGCATGTATACACAAACTTACTGTGTAGTGTATTTACCTAACCTGAAAATGAAGGTCAGATGGGAAAGATATGAAGTGTGTATTTCTGAAGGAACGTGTAGGTGGACCTAAATCCAGGACTGTAATCTCTCACCTCTTGTGCTCAACATGGGCGGAAAGCGGAGTTTTACATAAACAACAGCCATTCAGTGCTTTGGCTGTACCTGGTAATTATGGCCACTGTGCTCTTCTGGATTTGTGTATTAATTCTTTCCAAGCGTATTGCCAGGAACGCACTTGAACGAATCCCTGCTGTTACGCAATTTAACCATTTCACTAACTCTTACACCTACACCAACAGTAACCTACACCGCATGAGTTCCAGAAGTAGAAACTAGATGTGTGTGTGTGTGTGTGTGTGTGTGTGTGTGTGTGTGTGTGTGTGTGTGTGTGTGTGTGTGTGTGTGTGCTCGTGTGTGTGTGTGTGTTTGAATTTTTGACAGGGAAAGTATGAATGACTCATATCATCTTAAAGGGAGAGAGGCCCGATCAACCTCCGCCCCCCGCTGAAATGTCCGCTTGTCTTGCGTTTGTGGTTTTCCTCAGTTACCAACGCGTTCCAGTTCGCCAGCATCGTGCACTGGATCAGCCTCGTCATCCTCTCCGTGTTCTTCTCCGAGGTGAGCAACGCCCCCGGCACGCCATCGTTCGGCCTGACCCGGGGATCACTTAACCCGACACACCGGCCAAATCATTAACTAAAGTGATAGGGTGTGAACGCTAATTAAAGGTGAGGCGGAGAAAAAAAAAATGTGATCCTTTTTACGGTAATGCGATACACATCACGGCCGTTCTCGCTGATAGTGAATATGACAGGTGTCCGGTGTGAGGGGTATTGAATGGATTTTGCCGTGTTGCCATCTGTTCCAATGCCGCTCTTCGGAGAGTCAAACGTCTCATCGTGCCCACAGCACCACTTTTCTGTTATATTGCGTAGTGCAGTTATATGTGGGAAAAATGCCCATGTGAGCCATGTGTTTCGTCTCTTAGCTGCATCATTAACTACATGTCTGCAGAGTTAAGCCGTGTCCATATCAGCAAAAACAAAAAACCCTTCAGTCACAGGTGACAGAAGATCAAAGATGGGCAGTGACAGCAGGACAGGATACTCATTTCGAAATTCTTTTCCCCACCTAACTGCCATCCTAAAGTAGGTGGGGAAGCCGACTCCGTGTCACTGATATGAACACGGCTTTACTTAAGATTTTGTCTTTATGGGGAAAATCCAGAGCATTTTGTCAGTAACCAGGATATACATGGGCAGAGGCAGAAAGAACCAGTATGAATTCAGTTGCCACTGCTCGGCTTACCTTGACATATAACCTGCCTCAGTGCGGCCATGTGCCCCCATTCCGGTTCCCCGGCACATTCCCCGATACCTGGCACCATGCTAGTTTCAGGTCAGATGATCTTTATCCATATGTGGTCAGCAGTTTTGCATTGTGGCAAATAAATGTTTTTTTTTTCTTTGCTTTTGCAGCTTTTAATTTTGCAATTTTAAAACGTTGTAGTATTACCTAGTTTTAGATGGCAAAAAGTAGGCAAAAAAATTAACTACAACTGAATTGCACTAAAAAAAGGTTATTTTCTCTTTCTTCAATTTTCCTCGGCCGTGAGAGGTGAGCTTGATAAGGTACGGTATGGTGGTGGGACCACATCCCTCACTTGTTGGAGTTGTGGTGCTTCGTCCATTTTTTGATCATCCCACTGTAGGAGTTTTTTCTTAGCCGTTATTTCCGTTATTTTTGAATCAGCGGAGAGAACGTCTGTGAGACACTGAAACAGTGTGTGCACGTAGCTGAAATGCGTGTGTAATTATTTTTCTGCAGGACAACAGCTCCAAACCCCCTGCAACACTACCTTCAGAGCTTGTGTCAAGTAGTAGCTTTTTCTGTTTTTGTTTTGTTTTCCATGTCTTCTTGACTTCTAGTACCTGTCTTTGTTCTTCTTTTTTATTGGAATCGTATTTTTTTGCTTGGCCAAGGTGTGTGGTATTTAGTATTCATTTTTTAGTATTTAGTATTCAATCAAAGCAAAATCTTGGTGATTCATAAAAGTATTGGTTGCGGGAGGACGTCTTCTCTCTGGGACCGACCCGAGGTGGAGCAGACAGACTTCAGGAAAAGGAGTAGCCAGCAGGTCTCCTGTGAGGAAAACAGGATCTGTGAGTCTGAGTGAGTCACTGATCTACATTGCTGTAGACTGGATGGAGGGGATTGCATTTTAGCTAATGATCAAATTCATACCTCAATCCAGGAAGCAAATGGGGATCAGTGGTCTAAACTCAGAGTTGGGTCTTCCCTGAGTCAGCTCCTCCTGTGCATTGCTTTGACTGCCATTCTTGGACTCCCTTCCCACCACTGTGGAGTTTAGGAACGTACGGTGAGCTGACGTTTTGCCAGGAAATTAAAGAAAAAAAACATTCTGGATGAAATTGGCACTGGAAACCAGTCCTGATGAGATGCCAAGATTTTGTGACCCGCGATGTATTTTGCATACAACCCATTGTTTCCGTTGGTCAGTTCTTTTTGATTCATTAGTGTGAAAGGTAAGTTTGAGATTGGACATTTTCCAGCTGTGGAGGCAATGTTAGTTCCATTTGTTCCTGTCAGTATAGTAGAAGCAAAAAAAAACAGACATTTTACATGAAAAGGCAAATTGTCATAGAAGAAGAGAGTAAATAAACAGACGTGCACCCGCAAGAATGAGACCAATCTAAAACTACATTTCCCATATATCTGTGTTTCCTCCCCAACCCCCCTTTATTTCTCAGACTGTCTTTAGGATTGTCGTCCTGGGGATCTGGGACTACATTGAGAACAAAGTTGAGGTGAGTCCTCTGAGGTCTTGTTAGGTTAGGACTGGAGGAGGTGCTGTCCTGAGCATAAATGAGATAAAGCTGTAGTTTGATTGCACCTCAATCACTGAGCCAGACCTTGACACTTATTCTGTTAGGGGTGAGCATTCTTATTAGTGTTCTTGTTACTTTTAAGACTTTTTCCACTTTTTCTAAAATGGCACCTCTCCCTACTGCAAGCTCATCTTAGGATCTGTAAGCAGGTTATATTTGAAGGCTCGTGGAATGTTGTGAGGACAGAGAGAGCAGTATTCAACACAACAGAAGGTGTCATTTGCTGACCTTGTAGGTGAATGAGGCTGGAGGTGAAAGTCACTGATTCCTATGTCCAGAAGTGTATTATTATAAAAAGGGGATCTACTTGAATTCAGTGGCCAACTTCATATTAATTCATATTAACTGATTCTTATGTCCAGAAGTGTATTATTATAAAAAGGGGATCTACTTGAACTCAATGGCTAACTTCATATTAATTAACGCTCACAAAAATTTTTCTGATCATTTCCAGCTTTCTCCATAATTTGACTCACACTTGCTGCCCATTGGATGTGTGTGTGTGTGTGTGTGTGTGTGTGTGTAACCTGCAGGTGTTCGATGGTGCGGTCATCGTCCTCTCCCTGGCCCCAATGGTGGCCTCCACTGTTGCCAACGGACCCAGCAGCCCATGGGATGCCATCAGCCTCATCATCACCCTGCGCATCTGGAGGGTCAAGCGCATCATCGATGGTGAGTGTGTCTTGCTGCCGTGGAAACAGCGCAGTCTGCGCTACTGGTTATGAACATATAACCATACAATGTGCTCTCTCAGTCTACAGTTCCAAGATCAGTGTCTATCATGTGACTGTGCTCTGTGCTCTCTGAGCCTGCTGATCCAGGATCAGTGTGTCATGTGACTGTGCTTTGTGTTGTAACAGGATACTGTTCCAGGATCGGCGTGACTGTGTTTTGTGCTGTAACAGGATACTTTTCCAGGATCAGTGTGTAAGGTGACTTTGCTCTGTACTGTCTCAGCATATGTACTCCAGGTGAAGGTGGAGATGGAGCTGGAGATTCAGCAGTATGAGAAGGCCAAGGCGGTGAGAGAAGAGCAGCTGGAGCGCCTCACTCAGATCTGCCAGGAACAGGCTGTGAGTCCTCTCATATACCTCAGCCGTGACTGACACCCCTCATCACCCCATCACGTTCACTCAGCCATGACAGACACCTGTCACCCTCGCTGATGTCTGACTGACTCCTCCCTCCATGCGGAATTACATTCACAGATGCTTGCCTGCCACCTCTGATCTCTGTCAGTGCCCAAGACAGTAGCCCAGATTGACCTGCTGGTTCTTATTGCTGTCAGAATGGGCTTTATCACTCTTGATTGACCTGTACTATACATATTTTGTCCACTAAGGGTGTTATTTCACTCTCTGCCAGCAGAGGGCAGTAAAATGTCACATAAGAGCATTTATGAGTCAGAAAACATGGTACTGGTGTTTCAAAATAACATGCCAGGTGACGATCTCCATAATACTAATATGCCACCAATCTCTAACATTAATTGTGTAAGGTTACAGAAACAGTGCACATCAGAGTTGCTGATCTCTAACAAAATCCTTTAAGTTCCACTTTAATATCCAAAATATTCATGTTACCCCAATTTATAATTAAATGTATGTCGCATTTTTCCTCCTATAAAGCATTTCATTTTAGTCCCTCTGTAACTATGTATATAAATTATACACGTTATATAAGTTATATTACATTACAGTAATCTATTTTTTTAATGGAGTATTCTAAACTATGTCTAATTTGTGTGTGGAATAAGGAGACTGTTGTCTCATGTCACAGTTATTGTATTTCAGCCAATTTCATTACAGTTTGGAGAAGGAGTCCTGTCCAATCAAATAAGAGCTTTGCGTGAAGCCATTCATTAGTTTGCTTACTGTGCCCCCTCTTGGTGTGACAGCCATAGTGCCCACATGCTGGGGTTATGATCTTATCCGTCCCCAAGGTTCAAAGACCCCAAAATCAATACTGAGAGAGGCAATCACAGTACATCACAGCATGTCGGCATCCCAAGCACAGAGCAAATTATTGGATACTGATCTTAGTGTTCAAACAAGCTCTGCTGCAATTTAACTGGGTGTTCATCAATATCTGCCATCCAGGAGTAAAGGAATCCAGCCGCAGGAATGGTCAGGCACAATGAAGGGCTCACTGATCCAGCTGTAGGGTTGGCCAGATGGCATGGGGAAGGAATGGGACTACTGTTTAAATAAAGACCCTGGTCTGCCTTATTTCAATGCCCCGGACACAATTTTACCAATAGACTATTACAGCTCATATCCCGACAGACTTACTCCTAACTTATATGTGTAGAAGTGTGTGTGTGTGTTTACAGTATGTGGGATGTGTGTGTTTGTTTGTACTGATTCTCTCTCTCTCTCTTTCTCTCTCTCTCTCTCTCTCTCTCTCTCTCTCTCTCCCACTGATCCTGGGCCAGTTTGAGATCAGGCAGCAGTGGGCTCACCTGACCCAACAGCATGTGTTAGTTTCCCTCCTGACTGATTCCCTCTCTCTCTCTCTCTCTCTCTCTCTCTCTCTCTCACTGATCCTGGGTCAGTTTGAGATCAGGCAGCTGCGGGCGCACCTGGCCCAGCAGGATGTGGACCTTGCGGCGGAGCGGGAGGCGGCCATGCAGATCCACCGTGTGTGGGACACGCAGGGCGGCGGCTTTCAGGTGGTGGAGGGGCTGACCCCCGGGGAGTCCGACGACGAGAGCCACGGGGGAGCCCGGGAACCCCGCCCACCAGCAGGTACCTCAGCGCCCCACGCGCACATTATCAATCATAGCATCTGTTATATCACACCTGCTGGTCTCTTGATGCTTTTTTGAAGAGCAGTCCTGCTCCCTGTGGACATAAATCAGCTGAGTTGCAGCTTCTGCAGTTTATCATTCATCAAGGCTCCTTCCACCTGAACCCGTCTGCTTGTCAGTTGTCTGCTTGGTAAACATCTCAAGATTACAGTTGTCTGTCAAGACTACTCATGGTTATGATAATGGTTTCCAACCTGAATATGTAACTCTGTTTCCCCCTACTGCTTTGAAGAAACATTCACGTGACTTCACATACTTATTCTGCTATGCCAGAGGGTGCTACGGACCGTGTTTGTGGCGAACATTTTAGTTTTTTATTCACAGACTTTTAACTTTGTCCACTTAAGTGGAATTCTTCACTCCTTTCTTATCGTTCTCATCACTCCTTTGTGATCAGGACAAAGATCACAGCACAAGATTCTGATCCTGAAAATTGTCATGGCAATAATGAAGGAGGGGAGCCTATATACACATATACACATGTACACATACAGACATACATACATACATACATACATGCATACATACATGCCTACATACATGCATGCTTACATACACACACACACACACACACACACACACACACACACACACACACACACACACACACACACACACCTGATTTGGAAAAAAGAGATCTCCCCATTGGGTGCCTGGTTGAGAGAGTAACAGGTGGAATGAGAGATCGATGAGGCAGGAGGTACATGATTAGGGAGGGCACAAAGTGGCGCTATGCACAGCCACGGGCCACTGAAATGCTAAGAGTGATGCTCTGCCGGTCCTACAGAGTCTCCCTCAGCAAGTCCTAGCCTGTCCCTAAACCCAGACATTAACACACGACACACTGACTCCAGGCACTCCAGGATCAACAGAGGCCAGGAAAAGCTTTTAAGAGGCGCTGAAACCCACGGAAGCACGCAGGCCGCGCTCTCTGCGATCCGCCTCTGCTCCGGCGGTGTGGCCGGCCCTGTTCTACGGAGACGGCGGCCTGCAGCGAACACGTGTTCCTTTCACCTTGAAACCGCAACGGGCGGGAGAGAAAACAGCGCTGCCGTGCCCAAACGCCTGCCCCAGGGGGATTGTGGGAAATGTTGTGGCTTTTTCCGAAACGCGGGCGTCAGAGAGGGCCCTCAGAGCAGGGGCAGGTCGATGAGGCCAGCGGATCTTGGGGTTTAGATGGTGGGCTTTGGGGGGTGTTGTCTAAGAGTCACGCATTCTTCTTTAAACCCTCTCTAAGTCTGTTTTCTTGTTGGGGGGCAGCAGGATGAAAGCAGAGGGACTTCTCTGTATTTTTGGGCAATCGTGTTCCAGAGGACAAAAAAAATATTGCTAACACGGGGGTCTGGTGAGGTGTGTGGTGTGGTACGGGGAGGCCGTGATGTCATCACCTAATCCCGCAGCTTTGCGAAGAATGCACCGACCTCAAATAACCGTGGCGGAGTAATGCGCAAAGTGCTCATTCTTTAAACTCCGTCCCAGGAGGGATTACCGTGAGATTACAGCTCGGCTCGCAGTGATGAGCAGACCGAGGGCAAGCCTCTACAACTGATCAATGGACAGACTTCAAGGAGTATGCTACTAGTTTTGCGCTTTTTGGTTCTGATGGAAACTTCCGCCAACACTTTATTTAATTAAGTATTCACTGGCTAACTCTTTTGTCAATGGAAACTGACCACTTTAATGGCTGCTTCAAGGATATTTTCTGTACATAGTCGGTGTCTTTTTGAATTGTGTCTTAATTATTTCCAGTAACAAAAAAGATAATCTGAGAAGCAGCCTATAGCAGTCAAATGTTCAGAAGTTCAGAACACTCCTTTGGTTCCTTTGGTTATTGTAATTCAAGACACAGAAGGTATTAATGGCTGGATGTTGCAGGTTTGCCCAAATGTTCCCTCCTGAATCAGAGTGTGTTCAAGGATGGCTGCCAGCCCGCTGGAAAGCCTTTTAAGTTTGCCTGATTTACTTTTTTTTTTTTTTTTTTCCTGAAGCTCATGTGTTATTAATCGCAGAGTGATTGTCTTGGTGGTGTTTGAGTGAGTGCAATGCCTCTTCTCTCGGGGCCACCCTGGATGAATATTTCAAAGCTGAAATATAAATGAAATTACCCATCCGAGCCTCTGCCAAGCCTGGGGGAAGGGGGGGCTGCACTCAGGACACTTTATTCTCGTCTTTGCCCCAAACCACCCCCACCCCTGCCTCACCCCCACCACATACTTGAGAGAAACTGAACAAGGGTAAGGGACCCTCTCACCTCCTGGAACAAGCAGAGTTCCACCATAACCTGGTTTCCTTGCACAAGAGTCCCACTCACGGACACTGAAATTATGTGATTTTAAAGCCAGCATGAAACCACATGCATTCCTGTGGACTCTTCAGCTGAACATAAACTGAAGTTGGGGCTGTAGTGTGTTTAAAGTATGGCTTACAGCATGAAAGTGTCCCCCACTAATGTGCGATCCAGAGAGGAACACAGTGCCTGTAGCATGTGGGTAAATATTTTGCATCTTGTTCAAATCACACTGGTACACGCACAGAGACCAAAGACAAATTCTCAGCCACGCCCCATATTTTTCAACCACACCCATAAGTTCTCAACCAAGCCACATATTTCTCTGCTATGCCTGAGAATCCTTACTTACTCCTGATAGTTTTTGGCCACGCCCAATAATCCTCAGCTACCTTATTGTCCTTGCATTTTCATTCTGCTGTGTGAAAAATATACTGCACATGTAAGACACAGCTAAGTTCACATGGCTGGCTCAAATGTTCTGACCTTTTTTCAGATTTTACTGGCTATTGCAAAAACAGGGCAGGAAAGATTTTTGCTCAGAACTGAAACGACAAGTGCTCAGAAATGTTTGTTGTTTTAATCATGTGTTGCTCTGAATGCCATCTAATTCTTCCTCATTCCAGAACCGGTTGTCCGTGACGACATGAACAACTACATCAGCCAGTACTACAGCGAACCAAGCAGAGGTGAGTGGACAGGTACAATCCACATTCCTGTCCATATTCATATGGAGCATACTTAGTGTATGCTCTTATAGTGTTTGCTCATGTATATGTATATGTATATATATAGGAGGCTCTCGCCATCCACAAGGGATGCAATGTTATACAGATGCCTGCAAACAGGGTTATCCACAAGTACTGTACTGTACCAGTAGTAAAAGCGTACACGTTTGTTCCTGATACAAACCAACCAGTGTAAAAAACAATGCAATAATGCAATAAACAAGTGAGGAATACCCATATTTATGTAGCAATACTATAAGTGTGTGAAAAACATGAGGTGAATATAAAAACAGAGATTGAAGCCAGGAATAGGGAGTGCTGCCTGACCCAAATATTTGAAACAATGAATCACAAATCCATGCACAGCAGGGGACTTCTGCACTCATATTACACTTGTATATGTAAATCCTGTACCCTCATATTTGTTCTACTTTTATGTGTTGAGATGCAGATGTAGCTGAATGTGATTTTTTTGGGGGGGCATAGACTCAGGGGGCCCAGATGCTGGAATGCGTGTCATCACCACTGCGGCCATTGATGTGCACCTGCCCAACAACCCCGCCCACCTGTCCTCTGCCCTGCTGGGAGCGGACGCCCCCAGCCGCGCGGCGGGCGTGGGCATGTCGGTGAGTGACAGCTCCATCACCCCGTCCCACTCCACCGCTGACGTCTCCACCCACGGCCTGAGCCCCAGCAGCCACACGCCGGACTCCAGCACCGGCTGCAGCACGGCCCACGACGTCTCCACCGACTGCTGCCCCCCGGAGGGCGCCGGGAGCCAGCGCAACCTCCGGCCTTACTGCGGCGGCCTGCCCCGCAGGCAGGAGGACCCGCGGGACCCCCGGGACCCCAGCGCCGTGGTGCAGGAGCTGCTCTCCTCGCTGTCGGGGGACTCCTGCCTCGCCCCGAAGGGCCTGGACCCCGTCAACCTCAAACTGCCCAGCCCCGCCGGCTCGGCCAAGACCAGCCCCGAGCTGGAGCACAGACTCAACATCTACAACAAGAAGAACCAGGAGGGTCTGGGCGCGCTCCAGACCAAGCCACTGATACACCTGCAGGCCAGCGAGCCCGCCCCCGGGGAGAAGTACCGCCTCCTGGACCCCGGCCACACCCCCCTCACCCGGCTCCCCGACACATCGTGACCAGCCAGGGGCCGCTGTTCCCCTATCGCCACTGGCGATTCCCTCATCTTCGAAAACGGAATGACTGAACTCGTGCGAACGGTACATGCCAGCTGGCCTCGTCACGCTAGCCCTCCCTGTGTGCCATTAACAGCTCTCCTCCCGCTCCCTGTATCGCTATGGTAACTGTGAATGCCCCTCTCCGGGCCAAAAATTGCACAACTGTCAGGGAGAATTGTTTTAAGAGCCAGCACTGACGAATCATCAGGAATTTGTATTTTGATATTATACGTACGAAACCAGCTGTGGGCCATGCTAAAGCTGTTAGAGAACAAGCTACAGTGATAACAAGACTGCTTTCACATAGGATCTGTGGGATGGGGTTGGGTGGGGTGGGCACAGGAAAAGAAGGATTATGGGAAAAGGACTTGGGAGAAACATTTTTCTTTATTTGTATGAGATACTGTAACAATAATGTATAAACTGTCCTCTCTGATCTGGCGACTGCAGGGTATGTTTGATTGGATGAGCTGTGTTCATAGCAAATTTCTTACCTTTTTGTCTTTCTACATTAAAGCTGATGACATTTGTATTGAACTTTAAGAGGACTTACAAGGTTCACTCCAGTAGAAACCAGAAGAAAGAAAGGAAGATGGAGGGTAAGCGACCAATCTTTTGAGGAATCTGACTGAAAGGTGACAGGGAACTGTGTTCAGGAATGAAATGATCGTAGCATGAACCTTAACAAAGATCAGCTTTCTGAAAATGGCAAACTAATCCTGTGCACTTTAATGTTTACAGATATTTTATAACCCGAAGATGGAGGAGGTTTGTTGCAGATCGCAGCTGTCATTCAAATTAAATGCTAAAGTTTGTAAAAATATGGCCCCTGCTTTGAATTGTTGCTCTTTTCTCATAATCACTACCTTTGAACACTCCACAACATCACCCTATTACTGTATTTTTAATCACTACTTCCACTTAAATAGGGATTACTTTTTTAAATTATTTAAGAATTATGTAAGAATTTGTACTTTGCAAAGTAATGTGCAGAATTCATGCAAGCTTGTTTAATTTTTATTACATTGTAGTAATTGATTGAAGAAAGTAATAACAACTGGTTATGTCTTTCATCTCGAAGATCAAGTGTGAAGGACCAACCCCAAACCAGGAAGCAATGCTTCAACAACTTCACTTTAATGCAGCATACACTTTAAGATGGGTTAAAGAAAGAAAACTGATAATGTAGTTTAACAGTAACAGTAAAGAATTCATAGCTTGCTTCAGAAAACTTTGGGTGTTGTATTATTTAACTATAACAAAGGTGTTCTGTGGATGAAAATTATTTTCTTCATCATTTTTGAAAGTACACTTCAGAATAATTCCCTGGTGCTGCACACATTGCTTAAGGTGTTTTGATCCGATTGCCTCTGAGAGATTGATCATAACCGAAAACAGTAAAAGTAGTCTGCATAATTCAGCACTTTTTTGGGTTGTCATACTCTAGGGCAGCTGAGCATTAATTATGTATTCCAACACATCTTTCTGCATAAAGCGTGTTGGCACCTTTAAAACAGGAAAAGAGGAACATCAACAAAGACTATAAATTGCATTGATGGTTAGTGACTGCTACTAACTATTGTAGTCATTAATTGTAGTCACTGATAGTTGCTACATTTTGTTCATATCATAAAACAAATATCTACTGTAGAATTTATTGTGTGACAATGCAAATATAGCAGCTGCTGGAAAATTAGGGGTGATGCCAAGAATATTTCTCACATAATACCGTTTTTGGAGGACACATCAAACCACAGACCAAAGCAATACTTAGATTTTTATTACGTTTCATTAGATTAACAGAGGTATACTTTTCTAGTGAATATTAGAATTGATTAGAATACTATACATCAGATAAATAAATTTTTAGTAACACTTTTTTTAGGTTCCAAACAGGGTTTAGTGAGCAGACAGGGGTTGAGAATCTGGAATCCTTATGACACAGTATCATTACTCATAGAGATGCATGCTGGACAGTCCGAGAGTTCAAGTTTTTCATGTGTTGTGCCTTACATTCAAATCGAAGCACATTATACAAAGAAAGGAAGATTTAATTCTGAAAAGAGGCATTTTCCAGTGTTAACCATTCCAGATGTTGTTCATGTTGAGCTCAGTGGATGCACAATGAATGATGTGCCAGACAATAAGGACCTGCCATGGAGATAACTGCTGATAACATCATAATGATTCGTCACTTACATTAATGCCGTTCAAACACAACACGTAAATTAAAACACGCACACACAAAGAGAAGTGCAGGACCTATCTGTTTTAAACTGCTACCTGAGAACTGCTCGTGTGTAAGCTGATCGCTGAGCCGCCTCACGGCTCCACTGTGGCTGGCTATTAACTGCAGTCACTTTCAGGGAGTTTTCCGGAACACCCACAACCTATCAGACGTCAGAGGATAGCTAAATAAATGATGAACTACAGGCAAAACAAATGAAAAACCACCACTGTCCGCTTATTCACAGCAAACAAAGGTCTTTTTTTGCAAAATTTGTGCTGGTCAGGGAGCAGCCCAAAACGCACCCTGAAGGTGCTGTAACCGGGACCGGTTCTGCAAAAGGCAGGTAAGCCTGTTAACCACGATGCAGAGGGTGTCAGAAAACGAAACTTGAAAACCGACACCCGTTGTTTGCGTTAACTATCAGTTACTCTTGTGGTTAGAGGGGGGTTGCCTTGTTTCCCCCCCCGTGAACAGGAGGCCATCGAGCTGAACTCTCCACTGATGAATTCAGGCGCCTCAATAATTAAACAGACCAGCACTTCCATTAGGCAGGGATAATGCATCGTGCAAAATTTAACAGGGAAACATCGTACAGAGTTGTTTCGCCCCCGTCTGCCCGCGCTTTGTCTCCGAGTTACTGAAATGTGTTACCGTGCCAAATCGCAGTCCGCGGTCTTGGCCTGGCATTAAACCTTGGCACGGCCTCCAGTCCTTTTCCTCTGGAGGGCTGCCACTTCCACATGCCACCAAACAGACGGGTGTCCCATGTTACCCTCCCAGTGAGTAAATACCTCTTTGACAACACATACACACACATATACATACACACAGTCACCCACGCACACATGCAGTGTGTGTGTAACCTTTGGTCTCTACAGAGTAATGATGTTAACATAAACATCTCCAGCAGCTCAATTTGCTATGAATCAAACTCACACAATGATTTAGCTGGCCAACTTCTCATCACAAAACAAGATAGCTTTCCCAGCTGTGGTCATTTTTTTAAATTTGTGAATAGAATTTAATAAATCCAACAATAATTATGCCATTTATTGTAACTATTTAATAAACAGTGAGCTTTTTACAAATATTGCACTGAATTACTCTTGACAGGGCTTTGACTTTCAGAGTAGGGTTTTGTGTAACCTGGTGACTGTGGACAGGCAGAAAGGAAGTACATATTGTCAAAAAGAAAAAGACCCAGGTGACTTAAACATTAACCCTTCAGTTAAGTCATTTGCCTTAATAATTAAAGCCTTTATTTAATAGTGGCTCACAGGGAATCGCTTTAACTGCATCAAGATTTAAAGACTGGACTATCCTGACAGTGAATCAAGTAAGGAAGATGCTAGTTTAAAATTAGATGGTGGGATTCATTCAATTTTCAGCTTCATTTGATAAACTGCACACACGCAAAGTAACTTAAATTTTGCTTTCTTCCTTCTAGAGATGCACTGTGCCTTTGAAGCCTCTATTAATGTTACACAAAACTCAGCAGTGTCGGTCATCTGTCTGTCTGATCGCCATCTTACTTTGAAAAGATAAGCCATTAAACCATGGCCAGTCACTTGGAAAATGGGAGCATCTGCGTGCTTATTAATGGCAAAAATGGTCTGAAAATAGGCAAAACACACCAGTATTTCCATGATGTGCATCATTTGTTTTTCCCTCACAGAAACACTGGATGCTCATGCAGAGATTTCCCCTGTTAAAAATGAACCCCAAACACTGTAACGACCCTGATTTAGCACTCAGAAAACAGTTCCTCAGATGAAAGCATTACAACAAAAAGGCATCTGTCTGATGGAATACCTGTTGAGTAAAGTTTAAAAAAATTAACTGAATTAATAACATTCACTGAATAAATAGTATCAGTTAGGCCCTACACAATGGCCCAGAACTGCTATAGCTGCATGCACACAGTGTGCATCAAAGGAAAACTTAATATTTACACATGTATGTATTTACTATAGAGTAAAAGTACATGATATATTTATGGCATAAGTATTCTGGCATCAAGTTGATTAGCTGATAAGTCGTGGCTGACTATGATTGAGTGACCTTGACTGATGCATTAGCACTGCCTTGGTAGTAAGGTCTTGCCAAGTTAAGAACTGGCTGCCTGTAAACAGCCTAGCTAGAGAGCAACAGTGCAGCCCACATCAAGGATTAGTATTAGTGCAACCCACATCAACACAAAGGCATTGTTTTCTCAATGTATGGGTTCCTTGGTTCCTGTCATTCTCTGTCTGCATTTTCACGAGTCTTGATATTTAACAGGTATGATCACCTTATCAAAAGTGCTCAAGCAGCCCTCTGACTAAAGAGGTGACACAGGGCTTAAGCAATAGTCACCTAAAGCTATCAGTGAATTAATCAGCTTGATACCAAGAACCTATGATCAATATCCATAATCTGTATGCTTAATTTTCCAAATCATACATGCATACGCATACACATACACACAAGCAGACTGATGCTGAATGTACTTGTGTTAAATAACAAAAAAGAACTATTGTATTGATTTGTCAGAGACAATGCAAATAAAATGCACATTAATTTTTAATGTATAATGCAAAACAGGATGCGATAATTAAAACTGTTGAAAAAAAATTCTGTGGACTAATTCTTTGCAACAGTAGTTCATGATGACAAATGCAATATTCAATTAAATTCAATTTCTTTCCAAACATCTCTGGCACAGACACAGACCATATGGCAAAAGCAAGTAAATAGGTCCTAACAAATGTAATCAAAAGAGATTACCCGTACACATTTAGAACACAGACACTTTTAAGAGTCTTCTGTAGCGCGAGAAAAATACAGATAAATTATACATGGTTCCTTAAAAAGCCTCTTTGGTTTCCCCTTTTAAACACACTTCTTAAGTGCACAGACTCCCGGTGCAAATGCCTGTGCTCGACTTCACGGGACACACTCAAGAGACCGTTGCCATGGCTACAGAAGAGTTTCTCTTCTTTTTTTTTAACATTTCACATTTACATAAAACAGTATTCTTCCAGAGAGAGGAGTACTTTCTCCACCATTACTGGTGCTAAAAGTGGGTCACTCCCACACAAACAGGGCAGAAATATAACCAACAGCACAGATCCAAGAGTCCTCCAAACTCTTCAGGAAAAAAAAAACACACACACAAAATATAAACCCACAATTTGATTCTCCTGCAACATCATGGGAACCCCTTGGAAAAAAAATCAAACTGAATACATATTAGTTACTTGAGTAGTATTGTCAAAGGATATTGATTGGATTGATTGGATATATCAGGTGGAGAACTTTTCAATCAGCCCAAATCCAGAAATCATAAACTTCCATTTTAACAAAATTATTACAATGAGTGTATCCCTGTGATGAAATTGTACATGACATCTGAAGGAGCGATTTTTAAGAACTTTCATTCATACACAAACTGCATTCAGCTAGTGAACTAATGAAGCCTGCTTTAATCCTGTTCTGAAGGGGACTGGGATACATTTTGATTGATATTCGTCATCAATTCTGGTCCAGGGCCAGTCAAAGACACGTGCAGATGTGACACTTGCAAACACCAGAGTCAGAGCCACAGGGGGTGAATTAGTTCCTTAAAACGGCTACAGAACATTCACCCCAGGGACGCCATTGTCTTTATGATTTTAAAACCACACTGAAACATAACTAACATATTTACTTCTTAGCAAAAGCTCCAAAACGGCAGGCTTTCTGCGCAGTGTGACGGTGTGCGCAGCTCTAACCCTTTGCGCTGGGGCAGGCCGTGTAGCGCAATCAGGAGGACCGCTCAGGGCATGGGCCGCGGAGAGTGGACCCCAGCACCATTTGCACTCCCTCTCTGGGGAACGGCACCACATCAATCGCTCTCAGCTAAATGCACTCGCATATGAATATTTCAGTACAATTTAATGTTTCTGCGGAGGACCCCCAGGAGCAGAGCATCAATTTGTGAACACGGTTCTGCCGGAGTTAAAAGCCAGGCCGGATAACACTGTATGAAAGCCTCTGTCAGTCTAGTGATTTTTTTTTCCCCAAGCTGGGGGAGTAAGGTAGGAGAGAAAAAATCTACCCAGCATCCCCCTGGTCCCCAGCTGCTTACAAACAGCTCTCCAAAGTTTTCTGCTACAAAGTGCTTCTGGGCCGCCTCTGCATTTAAAAATACACACAGAGAGATGGAACAGAACGAAACAAATGGCCAGACAATTTACCAAGCTTGGTCAGTTTGCCCTAAGGGACCCAAAGACCGAGAGAGAGAGGAAAGGAGATGTAGAGAGAGAAAGGGAAAAAGGGAGGAAGAAGAAGTCCAAACGAGAGAGTAGGAGGAAGAGAGGGAGAGAGGAAGGAAAGGACAAGAGGAGAAAGAAGCAAGGAGAAGGAAGGAAAGACAGATGGAGGGAGAAAGAGAGAGGGACAGATATGAATAAAGACAAGGGCAGGGAGAGAGAGGGAGAGGGTGAGAGAATGGGAGACGGGGAGTGAGAGATGGAGTTAAAGAGAGAGTCCTACTTGCACCTGCTGGCCTGATAATAAAGTGTCCATAAGTGATACTAAGGCCCTCATGTCCACACTGACCAGCCTTCATTTAGGTATGAAACCTCAGGTCTGCTACACGTGGGCCACAGAGTGACCCTTTTAAACCCACCATCATGCTAATGTACACAGGGAGGTCAAACACCTGATGCACTGCGTTACCATGGATTTGATCAAACGTATTCTTTTCCAGAATATGCCTACCCTGAGATGCTAGCAGAGGGTATACACTACCAAAACAACACAGAATTACAGACATGTTATGAACTATTTAGTGAATACTTGTGAAATTCTACATCCAAACTCAGATTGGCTTAACATAAAAATGCAGTAAGTTATTTCTGTTATATAATACAGGATGAGGGGAATGTGTAACTGTAATAATTATATCCCAACAAAATTATCCACTCAAATATGGCAAATTAGCTTGATGTCTATCACAACAGAAAAAAAAATATTTCAATTCCTTACAGAAATAATATTACATATATTAACAGTGATTAATAAAATTACCTTTGAGGAGATTAATCAGATCTTAAAATACACTCTCAAAATGACTGGTAGCTGAGCTGAGGTATCATAGTTTTCCAAACTAGACAAATATTGCAGTAATGGTAAATATGAATGCCATTCCAAACAGGACCTGCCAATTACTGTCCTGTTACTGGTCTGAATGGGTCCAGCTGAGTTCCTGCTCTCCACATGACAGTGACATGCACTCTCTTAAGGACTCTGGGTTTAGAGGATTGTTGCTTTGTGCTAATGAGAATTACACACAAAAGGAAAACAAGCTGTGCATTTGTGCAGTGGAGCAGATGACAGACAGCTTCTCTAAAAAGATCACAACGGACCAGTTCCTCAGTCACCATTGTGAAAATGCCTGCAGGCAGCAAGCAAAATTTAATGTTAATCATGCATTGGGACTTGATGTTTTTTTTCCTTCCATTACATGATTTATGTTAATTAAACTTTGTAATTGGCTAACTTGAGGACTTTAGCATGGACATTTTAACAGATTCTAATTTGGAAATGTATCTCAAGTATCCCTCAGTATACAGATACACATATAACTCCCAGGATGTCTAATCTCTCAGAATGATTTGCTAAATGCACAGACACAACTGTGCGGTTTCAGGCTGGGGATACAGCGACCCTCTCGCTAATGGGTCTGGTAAATCATTTAGGACTTTAAATAAGCCATTAACTACACTGCCAGCGGTTTAAACTCTCCTAATGTGAGGGTAGTGATAGCTGGGATCTCCCAGTAGAAGGGTGTAATGGACAACAAACCTTTTTAAGTGTATTCGATTTGTAATGATGAAATCATTCTGAAACTTTGAAGTACACAGTAAAACTTCAGCTGCTTTTCTACTTTCCCTCCTTCATAGATGGGTTTATTATTTAAAAAATACATTTAAATAAATCACATAACTAATTTATATAAACTGAAATGCACAAACTTTGCTTCTTAGGTCATTCACACCTAAACTTTGATTTCTAAGATAATTTTTGTTCATTTTAAGACTATAAGACTTTAAGACTGTAAACTATAAAAACAAATCCTATTTCCTTCCCCGAAAAAAGACATACAATAAATTAATTTTTTGTAAAGCTATGTGTGCAATTCAACATAAATTTAATAAAGGTATGATCAGCTTCATGACAGAATTTGAGCTCAAGTTAACAGCCCTGCCCAAAACAGGTGAGCCCCATTCTAAAAAGCAATCAATGTATGAATTACGGCTGGGGGTAAGGCTTAGTAGTTAGGGAGATGGACTCATCACTAAAGTGTTGCAGGCTACAATCTAAGTATGGCCATTGCTGATGCACCCTTGGGCAAGGTACTTTAACATTATAAAGGCAACATTCACGCTTTTAGAAAAAATGTGCATAAATTAATAATATATCAAACCCAAGAGGACAACATGGTAGTTCCCATGGGCAGCAACATCTGCAGAGAAAATCCGCTGTGAAAGATGTGTATAAGCTTTGTCACTCACAGGTGCCACAGTCTTCCCTATCTCTCCCACCTGCCCGCTGTTGGGGACACAGCCAGAATCTAAAGCCCCTCTGGATGCTTGAGTGTTTCTCACCACCAGTGTTTCTGACCATAAATGCAATGAAGTAGCCGCCTAATTTTCCAGACAATCAAATATCAACATAATATTAAAAAATGACATATACAAATCACAGAGTTTAACTGACGTCTCCTACAAACTGTCTGCATTGCCACTCGCCTGTGGCATTCATCTGGTCATCAGTCATACAACAGCGCAACACTGCTCAGCCTGGGTGGTCACTCACTCTCAGCCAGGGTCTGCTTGAGCCACTCGGACACACCCACAGGAGGAGAGGAGGAAACTGCCACGTGTGGAGGAGCATGCAGAGAAACCTACACGTCACCCAGGGTTTCTGAAGATCCCACCAACGAGCCAGCTCTCCCTGACCACAGTGTGTTTCTATTCCGTCCGTTTGCACCATCCGTTACGCTCCTGATATCTGGAATTTTACCACGCTGTTTAGAGTTCATTCCATTTTATTACGCATTTGTTTTTCCTTTAGATGACAAAGTGAACAGCTTCTATTCACATACATAACACAGTGCTCATGGAGATGGCATCTATGATCAAAAAAGACTTTGCTCCAGTCTGAAACAGTGAAAACCCTCCAGACAGAAACTCCAGATAACCCTGGCCCAGACCACACAGACTTCCGAAGTCCCAGGTAACCCTGGTACAGGTCAGTGGGAGCCTGTGTGAGCATGCTCAGGTGTCCTACCTTGCTCCATTGCAGAGCTGCATCTGTCCACTAGCGTTGACTTGAACGATATCCCTTATGGTGGAGACCTCAAGTTCCCCCCTGCACTTGATCATGCTTATCGTGTTTCCCTATCGGAGGCAGAAAGGGCGTGATCATGCTAGCCTACTATGCCTCTCGAATAACTTTCACTTGGGAAGGAACCCATCGCTCTAGCGTCGGTTGCTCAGGAGGCTACACAACCACACAAATCATTCCAGTGGTTACCCGTCATGTGATCTGAGCATCAGTGTAAAACAGGCAACAACCCCCTGATGGAAGGAACTTAAGAGTGTGGTGAGCTCCAAAATTCTAGCACAGAGGAGCAGAGCTTTTAAAAAAACATTACTGAAGTAGGACTGGTGACTCAATCTAATGCAACAATGAATCTCCAAGTCATCATATAGCTTCTGAACTGTTCTAGAATCCCAATTACCATGACAACGCTGATGCAAGTATTCTAGTAATGTATGTGTAATGCATTCTTCTGAGAGATGTTAATGATGAAGTCTTAGGTGAGGAAAATGTGGTGTCTCAGAAAAGTGCCTCCCTAAAATATTTAAAATGAGAACAAGGAGTGCTCATGACACATCTACCTGACAAGGACTATTCATAAATCTCAACATTTGAAGAACATGAGAAGCTGGACACAAATCTTGGCCACTAAATGTGACCTGCAAGTGTGTGGACCTGAAATATTTTGCTTTATGTATACAACTAATATATACAGTCAGGAGAGATGAAAGACCAAAAACCCATTCCCTTTTATTCAAAACACTTGAATAAGAAATGCTTGCTGGTAAAAATCCAGCGTGGATATTGAGGGGGGATCCCAAATGAATTCCATTCCATCCAGCCAATGTTCAGACCTTGCCAATGATTATTTGGCAAATTTCATTTAGAGATATTCATATTTCATGATGTTATGAGCACAATTCAGAATCAGGATGAAGCTTAAATGCTGCTTTTGGGAGCCATTCAAGATTAGGAGACAGATGGGATAAAAATGGTACACCAGGATGGAAGTGACAGGGCACAGCCTGTCTTCTTCAGACAAATCTACACCAAACAATGTGCCAACCTTCTTCTGTAAGTACATAACTTTTGCCATTGTCCCAGCACTGTTGTTAGCCGCAACAACCAGCAAGTGTTACTTAAGTGTTACTACACTGCATGTAAGGTCCATGATTTAATAAATCATATTAATAATAAAGACAAATAGTAATACAAATTGTAATAAAAATGGTTGCATCATTATGTTTAGTGGTTAGCAGACAGTCTTATCCACAGTGACTTACATAACTTACATTTTCTTTACATATTGTCCTTTTATACAGCTGGATATTGTTTATTCATTTTTGAAGCATTATGCATATTTGTGTAAGACATTGTGTTTTTCATGGCTTGTTTTTTTACTTAATAAAGTTGATTTCTACAATACATGAAAGTACTCAAGAAAAGTATTGAGCCCTTACAATTATGCTCCTGAAGAAATCTGATTTATTGGAACCATATATTGGATCAGGTCAACATGTTGGCTATGCCACTAACTAATTGGAAAAATGTGGAAACAATTTTGGGTTGAATACTTTCTCCAAGAATAGAACTGCACTGGATCTTCTGGGACTTGAACTGGCAACTGTGGGGCTCAAACCCCTGCTTCAAACCACCATGCCACACAGAAAAAATAACAAAACGAAATATTTCAGCATGGTGTAAAGGTAAGAATGAAAACGGCTCCATTATTTCAAAGCTGCTTTTCCGTAGCAAAGCTAAATGTAAAATTTAAATTTAAGTGAGAAAACTGAGACCTGAATAAAAGAGTCTTTGACATATGATGACCCAAGAGTTTTTATTAATAAAAAGAAAATGAATCCAACATATTAGGATGCATTATGTGAAATGCTTTCAGCAATTTCTGGAAAACCAAGACTAACTTCCTGCTACGGTCAATGCAAGCTGTTTTATCAAACACAAGATATTGTTTAATGCACTATAACTCAATTTAAATACCATTAGATCAGTAAGAAGACAGTTCTGCCCTCCAATGACAGATTGCAAAACCTGTAATTGCTGATGGTGCTGCACTTACTGGGGGTTCACTCCTCATATACATGAAATCTTTTCCTTAAACATATCAGCATACCATTATAAAAACAGGAACAGTGACCAATATTAATACTCTGAATAAACTATAATGAACTATCAATGAGTACAGTCTTTTCTTGTGGATATAGTTTGCTCAAGAATCATAATCTCCGTATTAATTGGCCATGTTTCAAGGCCCAGTCACAAGAAAACACTGGTCACGAACATGCTTAGTGATGCTAAGAACATCTGCAATACACGGTATGATCTTTCTAAAACCTAAATACAGCTTTCATTGCCAGTGGTTTGGTCAGGATATGATGTAAAAATGAATTTTGTTAAAATGCAAAGGGAGCAGAGAACCCATAGTGGCCAAAGGCTGTGCATGTGTGAAATCTAAAGAGTCTACTCTTCCAGTATAAAAGAGCACAGCTGTCCCCATCACACAGGTTTAAGCCAAACCATATCTTGGCATTTTTATGCACAAAAATTGTTGTGCCCTATAAAAGGTCTTTCAGTGTTGGTGACTTTGTAGTGAGTGCCAGAATTAGCTTGTTCTGTGTGTACCTCCGTGAGTTGGTGAATTGCTTGAAATCATGCATGCATTTGTGACTGACATCGAGAAGTCGCAATACACACCCACTGTAGACTGGGGCTGGAGACTAGAGTAGCTAGCAAAGTGGAATATTAGCATTACTGAATGCATAAGTCAGACGTAAACAGTCTGTATAGACCCCCCATCTAGGCACTGATTACACTGGAGATTTAAGGCTACTGAGAGGAGTTATAGGTGTGACCTGTACAGTTAGCTCTGTCGTACTTTCCCAAAACCAGATTCTTCCGCATGGATGTGTGTAAAGTCAAACTGGCTGGGTTGCCAGGATCAGAGGAGTGAGTTTCTCTAAAGAATAACAAGAATATCAGTAGTACATGAACCACTGGAGGTTTAAAACTGCCTTCTTGTGCCTGCACAGCACAAGAAGAGATACAATTACCTCGCCGGACTGAAGTCTTCATCTTTGGGAAATAACTGCACTCTTGTTCTGTAAGGGCATGACATCATATCCTGTGCCAAGGGTCCACATGTGCACACACTCCTCAGAACTCCGCAACATTCCTGCAGACCTCATTCTAGTGTTGCACAGGTCTGCATTCCTAACATACAAACCAGCAACCATCCACTTGTGCAAGTAATGATGGAAAAAATGAATGCTTGCTTAAATTTGGTATCAAAATTAGCAATATGCTACAATTTCACAAGACTGAGTCCTGACCTAACATCAACATTTATTAGTCCTATCAAGTTCAAATTTCTTCAAATCAATTTCAATAAAACACACAAAACAAAGGCATTGAATGGGGTCACCTGGAGAGGTGCATTGTATGCATCACGCTGAGCCACAGTAGCTTTTTTTCACTCTCTGGCCTTTATCCATTTCCTCTGTGACTTATCAAAAGAACGCTGAGATTATTTAAACATCATTAAAATGTGCAAGGTTGTGATAATGCTTGGTTAATTTGGAATGTATTATGTCCACTACATGTTACTTTAGAGAGAGGTCCAAAGAAGACCCAGAACGAACTAGTAGTGAGCTTCAATGCATTTCTGTTAAAAAAAGATTTGTTAATTCATTCCCACTGTATATACTGAATACTTAAAAATATCTGCACTTGGAATGAGTGGACCCACTGGCAAAGGGTTCCATAGATCACTTGCAATATGAGAGAAGTGGATTGGTTTCTATCCCAGTTAAATGCATTTGCATCAATATCTGATCATCAGAGCAGCTGACGCATCTTGGTTCAGTTAACAAGACACGACACCGGACAGCCGAGCTCACTGGTAGCTTTGACGGCAATCGACGTGATAGAAGACAATCTGTTATCGTTTTCCTCTGCCACCACCAGGGTACTCGGAGACCGCTGGAGGAAACAGTGCTGCAAAAGTGAGGCATAAGGGATAGTTAATTTCGTGGTATCCATCATTTCACCATATATACGAACTGTGTTTGATCGGTTTTAGGAGTGAATAGAAACACATAGTACACCTGTACATACCTTGTACGCGCAAAGCAGACGAAGTTCGGAGTTCTGAAATTCGGAGTTGATTTCAGACCAGACTAACACACAATGGAGACTGGTTTTAAGGGAAGTAGAGCCGACCAGCTTCTGTCGATATAGCGCTATGTGACAAACTGGGACAAAATAAGTTTCATTTATGCGAGATGGTGAACTACCTATACAGTAAAAAGAAACAGCAGATGTACTGTCATATCTTGACTTGTAACTAAACAATCACAATTAATGAAGAATACAGAAATTCGCTCAATATCGAGGCACTCCTAGTAGCATATAGTGCACAGCCTTCAACATATTTAATTATAAATCACGCATTCAGTTTCAATTTTCATCCATTCACATCGCTACATCATCCCAGACTTTTAAAACGATACGTACGTTTCCTAATATTCAAAATCAGCGTTGCAACACCAAGGTGTAAGCCCCGTGCTGACCACTTGCGGATGAGTAGACGTTTCGTAAGCGGTTTTCTTAAACATTGTGCAAGGTCAACCCACGACCATTTCGCATTTTGTGAGGTGTGTTTTGCTGTAGAACTATGCCATTTAAAAGGAGTGTTTGATCTTGAAAACCAAAATAAGAGAGTTCATACTTGCAGAATAGTCTACTGTTTAACCATACACGCTGGCATGACAAGCTGGGCAAGGTAGGTAGGTAGTATTCGCTTCGGTTGGCTTTTTTTACCATATATACCTACGTTTACATTGTGTCTAACTAGTCGTATTCCCCCTTAACCCCTCCAAACCAGTTAGCTAGTTACCAAGTTAGCCACTGTAGTTACCAATATAATTGGCCGGTAGGCCTATTTGGCGCTACCCAACTCTGCTGATTGCCTAAAGCTGTAGTTCTTCTACACCTTGGCCGCCAGTTGTCTCAGATTAGTTTTGTAGGCTATGTATTAATGAAAACGTGTCACGCACCACAGCTACAACCTATGTACTTTCACAGCCACTTGTAACAAATGCGTAATAATTGTGTTGTTTTAATTTTGGTTGATGGTCTCTCTACGTAATATTTATAACAGATAGATGAACAGTCTAATCATGTAGTGTCCATTGGTGTCCAATGCCAGCAAATCTAGTTAAATTACATGTAGATTAGTGGGCTGATGTTCTGAATAACCACAAAAGATAGGTAGAGTAAGAGAAATCTGTAGCCTAAAATTATTAATTATCTCATGAGACAGAACTCTGGCTATTGGTTGGATTCTAGGTGCAAATATAAGAAATTAAAACAAATTAGGGAAAAATATTCCTCGCCCTAATTATTCAATGAAAATCTAAGATGCAAACCTTTTGTGAAGTTAAAAATGGTGTATCAATGTATAATGTTTCTTTGTTAAACACTCACGATGAAAACGACACGGCGTAGCCTACTCTGTACTGCTTGTTTTCCTGATTTCTTGTAGCCGACCTTAAAAGGATATCCCATCCCACATTTAACGCACTCTATCGAAAGTAAAGTGCTTTCAGCTGATAGCCCACAAACTGTGGCGCGGTATAATCGATAACAACTTTTATGACCATTCCTCGTATGTCTTCAAACTAACTTTGCAATTAGAACAATACACGTTTAATATATACATCCGGATAAATAATGGTGACCGTACAGAAAAAAATGGCAACTTAATAAATAGAGTAATTGATTTTTATCTAAACTGCTGCAACGTATACGGAAATGTTACATTTCAATGCATACGGATACATACTAAATATATTCTATAATTCGTTGCATATAAATGCACATTCCTTCCGCATAGATCACGTTACAGTATATCGCAAAATACACTCCAATTTTATTGGAACTTATGTGAATATTTTAAGACATTTTTAAGAACATATTTTAAGACGTTTGTTAACAAATATGTTCAAATATATATTTAAATATATTCTAGCACATTATTTCGTATTTAATTGAACTGATAGTCTACGTGCAATTTTCAATATAAAATATTGACTGCGTAACTGTCATTGAAATGAGTTGCGTTTCTCATATAAAGAGGTGGTGATACAAGCTAATTTAACCTGTAGCAAAACGAGAGGCTGTACACAAATAACCTGAATTGGTGCACTGTCGATACATTTATCTATCAAATGTTTTTAAGAGTCACAGTTACTGTATTTTAAGACTCTACTAACAGTTCGTTTTAGACGAACGGCATCCCTACTAACTGTAACTGTAACTTTATATTATTTGTGTCCCAGGTGAAGGTCACTGTTAAAGGTGAGGTTCGATGAAAGGTCATTTGAGCGGAGGCTGGTATGAAAGCAGGGGTCGCGCGTAAGTGCTGGGGGGTACACACAAGTCATAAAACTTTCAGCAGTATAATGCGTTAACGTTAGATTTTGACCAAGCAACTCAATTAATAGGAGCATTTTAGTATATAGTATGTTTATTTATAATGTTTTTACCAGATCGCACAGGCTGTAGAAGCTAGGCGAATGCACCATGTTCCAGGATTTAGAACCGCTTATGAGTCGCATCCTCACTTGTTGTCAATAAAGATTGTCATTTTAAACAATTAATCCCTTTCATTAATATTTTTTAACAACGCACTCAGACCGAACGAACCCAGCAAACCACTATCAAATTCATAAATCATCACGTGTTGTTCTGTCATAAAAATCATAGAAGATACGTCCACATTTGAGTTTTTAAGGTCTAAATAAAGTGTTATTATTCAACCGATTTTAAAATTCCGAAAGCCCTATATCATCTATTTAAGATGGCCCGATAAATCAAACACATTCATTTTGTATCTAATTTTCAGTTTGTATCCAATTCGTTCAGTTTCATTACACAGTTTATGAACTTTTTAGAAAAAAAATTAAAACAAAAAAAAAACTTACACAGACTAATATAGCACAGAAATTGGACCATAAGTGTACGCATGCCAAGGGTGAAACACACAAATGCAAAAACTATTTTAAAGGACAGTGTAACGGACAATCAAATCGCGTGAAGCGTGCTTGTTTCTCTGTTTATTTATATATTTATTTTTGCTAATTTATGAGCAATCTTTTTCATTTTTACAAAACGTTTAAATAAAAGTTTTGCTGAAAGGTGTTGCTCTTCGCAAATTCAGTTACCACTTGGTATTTTTATCACACATAACGGAAGAGTAACAGATTGAAGCACAATAAAAATTTAAACAATTGACATAGGCTTCTTTTTATTTATTAAGTAGGATGTGATCAGTGGGTTCGGTAAAATGTACGCTAATACGGAGACCTAGCAACTTTACTGTAGTGATGTTGCAAATCGCATTCATTTCATACTATAGTGATGAAGTAATACTTTTCTCCCAGTAGAGGTCTCTCTTTTCGAATAGATAGTGAGAAAGTCGAAATTGTAGTCTGTTGTAAATTCAGATTCAATCATATTAATTAACTAGCCTATTTTTCCTTATATTTTTAGACTTTGTAGAAATATTTTTATTTTTGTACACATACGACGTGCTACCCATACAAAACTGCAAATTCTCACTCTCCAAACTGCTAAATTAAGAGAGAACACTTTAAACGTAATCCCAACTGAAAATAAAACAATACGAACGCACACGTAAAATAGCCCAGTTTATGTGAAATCTTTTAAAGAGGATAATTGTAAAGTTAAAGACCTAGGTAAATAAAAACATAATACATTTTATACACAGACATGAATGAGGTATGCACCCCCCCCCCCAGCTCTTGAAGGCGCAGGGATACTTGCCATCCCGAAAACGTACGTAGCCTACTGCTCCCCTCTGAAAGTGACAACACAGTCGTGGACCTGGAACATTTCATCCATTGTCTTCTTTTCACCAATCGCTTCGTTGGTCGCTTGTTGCCCCCTACTGACGTGTCTGAAATCAAGGTTTGCGTGTGACGTAACTGCACGCGTGGGCCACTGCAGGCTCTTCCCCCCCTACTCCACTCTCAGGATAGAAGTTATCACCCAGCGAGGGACTGGGGCGGACAGCCTCGCACTTGCTTTCTGCATCTGTCGCACTCCGCGTCATCCCTTCTGTATGGTGGATATTATTTTCAGACCTTCTTTCTTGGGTGATATGGGGGATCATTCCAAAAGTAAGTAGAATTATGTGTTTTAAATTATCTGTCGTTTATCGTTTCAGCAAAACTCAAAAATGTTACACGGTTTTCTACTGTTGTCATGCATATCTCTAGCTGACATTGCGTATGCGAACGATGAGCATTCCCTCGCTGCATTCCGAAAAAAATAATAATTTGTCCGTGTATTTAACTGGCATTGTACGATTCGTTTTCTTTTAAATCGCATGAAATATTTTCCTGTGTGTTGATAAACAAGAGGAAATAACGTCTCGTAAAATCCCTGCCTGCAACATAGTCTTAATGGTTAACTCACACCGGCGCAGCGTAGACATTGTGCAAAGATACCCCTCAACCTTTATTGTCGCCGGAGGAACAGAGACAGGATAACAGAACTCTGATGCTAACCGGATACAAATACAATATGTTGTGCGGGTTCTATTAACAGCGTCAGAGCTTCAAAGGATTTGGAATATTTGTAGACAGTGGTATTTAAATTTTTCTGCTTTCCACAGAGAAGTCCGGAATCGCAATGTGCGTAGGCTGTGGAAGTCAGATTCACGACCAGTACATACTAAGGGTTTCCCCTGATTTGGAGTGGCACGCCGCGTGCCTGAAGTGCGCGGAATGCAGTCAGTACCTGGACGAAACCTGCACATGCTTCGTCCGGGATGGGAAGACTTACTGCAAGCGAGATTACTCACGGTAGGAGTTTACTTGACCTTTTTTTGTTTTAAATGACCGTGCATGAACACAATAAGTTTAAAGTAAATATTACAGATAGCTAGATAGAGAGATGGAATGATAAAATTGACTGCATACTAAAGATACTAGGAATCTCATCCCCGTGTCATTGCAGAAATACCAAATATCATTTAGCCACGTTCAAATGTGTTGTTTCAAATATCAAAACATAATTTCAGACATCACAATTAACATGAAAAACGATTATTGTCACTCCATAACATTATAATCATAGTTAGTGTGATTCTTCAGCCACAACATGCCATCCCCATAGTTTACATTATACAGTTTTATTTCCTATAATTCAGTCACTCGACTTTAGAGGGTAAAATGAAAGTACACTAAAGTACAGCTGTGTTTTCTGAAAATGTTTTAAATGGATAATCACATATATCCTGCTAAAATTATGCAGTTACATTTAAAATATAATGTTAAATTATGTTTATCTCATTTATGATACTTTCACGTAATTTCTTGCGTTATTTTTTAATTTATGATTTTACTTATTATTAGCCTACTTAATATCAGAACCTTTCGTAGCTGGCATGGTTTTTTTCGTCGCTGGCTGCCAAAAACCATGCCTTATATTATCAAAACGTCGAAATCAGTTTTTAAAACATACGCATCCATTCGTTCTCTCCAGGTTGTTCGGGATAAAATGTTCCAAATGTAACCTTGGGTTCAGCAGCAGCGACCTCGTCATGAGAGCTCGAGACAACGTCTATCACATCGAGTGTTTCAGGTGCTCGGTGTGCAGCCGGCAGCTCCTTCCGGGGGATGAGTTCTCACTGCGGGACGAGGAGCTGCTGTGCCGGGCTGATCACAGCTTACTGATGGAGCGGAGCTCCGACGGTAGTCCCATCAGCCCCGGGCATATTCACTCCAGCCGTTCACTCCACTTGGCAGGTCAGTCCAATTTAATATTATTTTATCATTGATATTGTTCTTATTCTGTGAAATCAAATGAAAGAATTATTATTCGCAGTAGTAATAAAAAGGAGTGTTAGCATGTTTTCGATACTTGAAGTACAATGTCCTACAGAAAGTTTGCAGTATAATACAAGATTTGTAGCCTAGGTGTTATGATGGAATGCGTCTTCAAGGCTGATTATTATCCTTCTAAATATATTTAGTAGTAATTAAGGCTCCGTGAACATTATGTTAACACTTTTATTTAGGCTATTAAACCAGTGCTAATATACAAGCAGCCAGTACAGTCATTATTGTAAAGTCATTTTGATAGTTTGACATTTTAAGCAGTAATAATATTTGATGGCTGTATTTTATTGTTTAAAAACGATCATGATAATTTCGGATATATATCTCTTCGTACAAACTAAATGTTCAACACAACCAAGGTGGGCTTAATTTTCATCAGCTGAGGTACCGTCATCTAAGTGAAACCACAGCGCTTAAAAAGTAATGAGAAAGGTCCCACTCTCTTAAAACTGTTACTGAATGCTGAGTTCAGATCTGTTCTATTGAATTTCATCAAATCGTAGCGGTTTGCATACTTGTGTATCACATTATAATCCATTAATATCTCTAAGGGTCGTTTTAATGCGTATGAGAACAGACTGTGTCTGGAAAAATTGAACGTTTCTCCCTGTTTCTCAAGTAATATGACTCAGACGCGAGCCAGGTATAGAAGATTAGAATTAAAGGTTGGGGTGGATAGCTCTTTTCGCTTATCAGCTCAAGTCTGTATGGTTGAAACATGACTGTATGTGTACAACGTGGAACGTCATTCTCTTTTACCCAACCAGGGTGTAGCTCATGGTGAACGACGTGACAGCCAAGGCTGCGTGTGTGCATTTGAGGCAGCACTGACATTTGCTTGTTGGATTTATGTTTCCGATATTCGATTGCTATATTATAATATGGATATTTTGTAGTAGATAGCCTTTAGGTTTGACGAACGATTTCGGATGCAGGGCTTTTTAACATGTTGTATTATACGTATACAGTTGGAACAAAAGATAACTAATCGTTGTTTACATCATTCGTCTATGTGTGAGAAATCGAAGTGGAAAACTTAATACCTGTGTTTAGGAGTTCGGCTGACAACCGACAAATGTGTTTGGATATTTATGGCTTGATTACAACAGCAAACTACACCAAGTTAGCCAGCCTGAAGAAAAGTAATGGACGTAGCCTATAAATTATTGCCACTTTAGTTTTTGTAATTTTTGCCAACACAGCAGAATGGAAAATATATGAAAGTGGTAATAATTGCTACATTTGATGATGTATGCTGTATAGTTTGTGATTTGCCTGAAATTATATTTCTGGTATTTGGAAGAACCTGAACACAATATTAGAACTTGAACACAAATTTCTTTATTTAAAAAAAATCGCGTTTGGTGCATATAAAGGCTGTTTGGAGCTTCATGTACATCAGTCATCCTCTGTGTTCATTTATTTAAGTTCAGTATTCTTTTTGGTCATCACTTTATAAGAAACATTTTGATTAGCATCGACCATTTCAGTGTCACACGCAAGCCAGTATTTTTACTACGATTTTCATGGTTAGTCTGATAATTGTTATTATTGATAAATCGTGAAATATTCAGAATAATCGGGGAAACAAGTGTGTTTGCTTTTGGTAGCATGTTGTTGAAATGTCGCCTATACGTTTAATTAAATCAAAAATAAGCAAACTGAAATATTTAGAAGTTACATAATCTCTTTCAGAGGGCACAGACTGAGTTCTGCAGTTAACCTAAGATATACAAAATCTGTTTTGGAGGTTAATGGTTTTCATGTTATTCCTTACCAGCAGACCCAGTGACTGTACGGCAGACAACGCACCGCAATCATGCACACAAGCAGTCCGAGAAAACCACTCGGGTGCGTACTGTGCTGAACGAGAAACAGCTCCACACGCTACGGACCTGTTACAACGCGAACCCGAGACCAGACGCCCTAATGAAGGAACAGTTGGTGGAAATGACCGGTCTCAGCCCGAGGGTCATACGAGTTTGGTTCCAGAACAAACGCTGTAAAGACAAGAAGAGATCTATTCTAATGAAGCAGCTCCAGCAACAGCAACACAGCGACAAAACGGTAAGCATTTTCTACGGTTTTTTGTCCGTAAACTACGGCATACACGTAAAAGCGAGCTTTTTTTGCATTGCGAAATCACCTCGGTAGAATTGATCCTATTGTTCGGAATGTCAGATTTATATTCATGTAATACATTTAAATAATAAACATATGCTTAAAGAAAGAAAGCATAAGTGCCCCTAATATGTATGCTGAATGAAAGAACTGCAGGCCTAGATCAACATTTTATTATTGATTAAAATTGGTTACATGAAAGATGTGGAAAATAAATATGCCGGAATTTCAATTTCTTTTTTTCTTTTAAAGGAAATTAAACCCAGCCTGACATTCAGAAACTGATTCACACAATATTTAGCATTTATTTCATTCACATTGCAAGTTACGCGTGCATGTCTGACATCAAATGCTGGTGAACCTGAGCTAATCTCTCTGCAAACACGTTTATAAATTACGTGTGACGTTTGTCTTGGCTTAGATGTTTTTTTCTAATGGATGAAAAACATTTTCAAAAGTAACAATAACCCAAGGCAAATTTTCAGATTAATAATATGTGTGTCATGACATTATACTAGTGAAATTCATGAATCCTGAATATACATTCAGAGTGTACTCATGTTCGTTTTGGCTTGCTTGAATGCTTTTGTTGTTGCACTCAAAATAATATAAAAGTTACAATACCGCTCTTTGATAGAATATACTTAATAATTCTACTAATAATACATTTTTTATATTCAGTGCATGAACTTCTTGGTCACTCTTGCCCTTGTGCGTATGGCATGATAGTGTATCAAGTGTTATCAAGTGTTACTGCAGGTAGAGAAAGCTGTTTCATTTTTTTTAATCCACAACAGGGAAAGCGATGCCATCACAGCTTGTGTGTGTCTGTTTTTGCAAATTATTTTTACTTGTTTTTCGCGTTTCTTTTTACATCTAAACCAATTGAACAACACTGATCACCGCATTCACATTTCAGAACAGGCTGCATTGATTAAATTTCAATTACTTGTGCCACTCTAACTGCGCTGTGTCTTAAAGTGTTTTTAATTACATTTTTGTCTCCATTTTGTGTCAGTGTTGCTTCGTTCAATACATTTTTGTAATTTCATCTGTCACTAGAACCTCCAGGGACTCACGGGTACGCCTCTTGTAGCAGGCAGTCCAATCAGACACGACAACACGGTTCAAGGTAACCCCGTGGAGGTGCACACCTATCAGCCCCCTTGGAAAGCCTTAAGCGAGTTCGCGCTGCAGAGCGACCTGGACCAGCCCGCATTTCAACAGCTGGTAAGAGCGAAAAACGGACTGAGCAAGCGCGCACTGGCAGCTGTGCGGCGTAGCTGCTAGGATACTGGGCTTGTGACCAACACGTTACAGGTCCAAATTCGACGGGTGACGTGCCCTTGAGCAATGCACTTAATACTTATTAATATGGTTTAAAAAAGAATGCTATGTAGGCTGTTCTTGTGAAGGGGCGTATGCTTGGAACATGCAAAATGTAAACACAACCACGCGCACGCCGACAGCAAAAAATAGCATTATCCTTTCCTTGGGTGGGAATCTGTGCGCATGATGTTTAGGCTGCAGCTGATATATCTTGACGTAATTTTAAGTCTTATTTAACTATGTTATAGGTTTCTTTTACTAATATGTGGCTGATTTATTTAGCATCTCTTCCACATTTATGCATGGAAGTAATGCCACCTAGTTCCCGTTTTTGTACCTCTCCGCCGTAACGCCAATATTTTTCACATTCTTCTTTTGCATTCTCAGGGGAACTGTGACTCATCCTCCCTGCACCATAAAGTTGATTCTGCACAGAACACACCAGTCCGGCACACCAGTGCATTCCCTACTTAATTTACACACTTACTGCGTCACTGCGGCCAGATGAAAGTCTCGCACAGTTTTGCGTCCGCAGTTGTAACATGCTGTAACATTACCGTATGGCGTTTGTCTTTTAGAGAGCAAAACCAACACAGCTAGCTTGCCCTTCACGGTACATACGAGAGCCGTAACGAAGATGCGCAAATCGTTGATTTTATTCTTTCGCTGTGACAACAAAGTGAGTTTGGCGAAACTTTGAAGGCGTGCCAAAGTCCAGTGTGGTGATTAATTTAAGGGAATCAGTCTTGTGTATTACTACTACTACTACTACTACTACTAATAATAATAATAATAATAATAATAATAATAATAATAATAATAATAATAATAATTGTAATTGCGCCTTTCTGATACCGAAGGACACTTAACATATATCACAACATAAAAAAGATGCAAGTTAAGAAGTAAGACAGAAAATCTAATAAGAACAGTAATAAAATATTTAAAGCAAAAGCAATGGGAACAAGGTTCACTCTGCAATGGTAATTGTAAAATTACAATGGTAAAATCACAAGCACAGCCTTGAAAATAAAGGGCACACAGCAGTGGTAATAGTAAAATATAACAAATAAGACAACAGTAACAATGAATAAAATAAAATAAAAATGTAATAAAATGCATTCAATAAGGAAAGGAAACTTCAAGGAAACAGGGAGTCAAGGGCTGAAGTAAGACAGTGAGTTTTCAGTTTTGATTTAACAGTGATAATGTTCTTGATGTCAGCTCCAAGGCTTAGGTGTAGCAGCGCTGAGAAATGTCTCACCCATGGAAGACAGCTTTACTGTGAGAATAGAAAGAAAACCACTGGTAGATGATCTGAGAGCTTGAGATGACGTGTATAGCCGCAACACATCAGTGACATAGTCAGGGGGAAGGCCATTATGAGCTTTAAAAGCAACTAAAAGAACCTTGTACTATGTGAGGTACTTCCCAGGGAGCCAGTGCAGTAAGGGTGATGTGCTCAGATTTTTCGATGTGAGTCAGTACCCTTGCTGTAGAGATCTGGGCATACTGTAGCTTATTGAGGGTTTTGGAGGGGAGACCATTTAGGAGGGAGTTACAGCAGTCAAGTCGCGTGGAATTGAAAGCGTGCACAAGCTTCTCAGCCTCATCGAGTGAGCATTTAGGCTTGAACTTTACAGTGTATTGCAGGTAGAAAAAGGCAGTTGAAGTTATTTTGTTGATGTGTGTTTCCAAAGGCAATATGAGGTCAAATATAACACCCAGGTTACTCACATTGGCAGAGACCTGTACAGTGAAACCTTCTATCTGAAGGCTGAAGTGGAATTTTAGAGGGCAGAACTTTGAGTGCCATAAGCGTGATTGCTGTCTTGTCGCTATTCAACTGTAAAATTTGAGCTTTCTCATTCTTTAATGCCATGAAAGCAGGGTAATAGTTAGGGGGCAGCAAGAGCCAAGGTGGAGTTAGTGTGTGCCGTCAGTGAAAAACAATGAAAACAAAGGCTGTGTTGAGGAATTAATACCACAAGGAAAAGTATGCAAATAATGAAGAGGAGGGGACCCAGAACAGAACCTTGGGGGATGCCTTGAGTAAGAGGGGTGATATCAGATTTGTGGCCACCCATTAAGACAAAGTGCCATCTATTGGAGAGGTATGATCTGCACTAAGCCAGAGTTGTGCTACAGATAACAATGGTGGGTCTCAAGACGTGACAGGAGAATGCTATGACTGACAGATTCAAAGGCTGCACTTAAGCTGAGCATCAGTTTTGCTTACTGTCCTATTCAGGATTCGTGCTGACACCTCTCTCTTCCACCTTACAGGTGTCTTTCTCTGAATCTGGCTCTCTGGGAAACTCCTCTGGAAGCGATGTCACCTCCCTGTCGTCGCAGTTACCTGACACTCCGAACAGCATGGTGCCGAGTCCAGCCGAGACGTGAGACCTGCCAATGCCACCGGACCCCCGGCCAAGCATGCTCCCGAAATCCTGCATGAGAACCAACCAGTTCATCACAGCGCCCTAACAAAAAGAAGACTTTGAGAGAGGATTTGGCATGGAAGACACAAAAGTTTGCAAACAGTCCCACTGTCCACAGAAATAAAGATGCTCCCTCAAGTCTCCACCATACACATAAGCATCGTGAGGATTTAGTTCGGCCCAAGGATGCATCGACTTCAGCACTGGAGTCCAACGGAGGCTGAGACTTCTTTATGGATATACAAATAATCAACTTTCCTGAAACTTATTTGGAAACTCTTATGTGTTGAACTTCATGAACATTTTTCATTCATGATGATCATTGTGTCTTGTTTCTTCAACATGTGATATATTTTTTTTATACATATTTCGTTACTGAGTCCAGAGACCCTCGTGTTTGTGTTAATAAGCATGATTTCCGCGGATGATTCGAAACAGATTCTTGTAAAATATTTTATCTTAATGGACGGAGGACAGATTGTTTGAGCCTCTCGGACAAAAGTAAGTTATTGCTATTTATTGTCAGAACAACAGTTCATACAGGGATTAAATATTGATGGTAATAAAACATGTTAAATGCTCTTTTATGTCTGAGGACCTTTGTATGCAAAAGCTATGGTGAAATTCAAAAAACTATACATAAAATTATGATTTCCACTGTTCTAATTTCACAAGAAAATCCTACCAAACTGCCAAAAATCTAAAAATCGTAATTTATCTTAATTTTATCTTCATTAATTAGGCGTGTTTTGGGGTGTAAAGGTAGTGATCGTTCTGTCGCGCGTTGGAAGTCAAATTTCGAAATTAATTACTATTTTGATACAACGCCAAAATGCACCAAAAACAAAGAAACTAACAACTCCGTAATCCTCCGTCGGTGACGCGTTCATTCTTTTCTCATTAAGCCAATTAGGCTGATATGTCTATTGGTTAATTTCCACATTGCAGCTGATAAAACTTCAGCAGCGCATGTGTTGAAATACGACATAGCAGTCTGCGCTTTCTAATTGTCTTGCACTCAAAAATTGTAAAGAGCCCCGACTCTTCCAAAGGCATAATCTATGAAACAGCTGTTCGAATATATGCAGCTAAATTTCAAGTAATTTTCAAGTATGATACTGCACATGGAGGGAATTGTGAACAGAAGTAATTGAACGGTTAAGATGACTATAATGAAATATTTGAAGCCTATAATACATAAACTTTAATGGTACTGAAAATAACATCAACAATAATAATAATAACAATGACAGTAAAATTGTTATTATTATTATTATTATTATTTATTATTATTATTACTACTACAAAATTGTTTAAAATTATTATTACAAATTGTTTAAAATAATGCAATCAACAGACAATTGATTGCAGCAGCAGCATTGCTGCAATGTTGAGTGGTCGTAGGTTAGCCCAAAAGCCTTGCTATTTAAAATATTGTTCAATGACTTATAAAACACGCATCTTCACAATTATTTGACTAAAATATTTTTTTTGGAAAGTTTGCATGGACATTGCACTTTGCAGTACACTTTAACTAATATTGCAAATATGTTTTGTCTGTAAAGGATAAATAAGTTTTCCTATTCATCTGACCTATTTCAGCAAACGGAACACGGGCCAAATTTTTGGTCGTTCATATTGTACAACTCAATGTCGACAATATCCCTAATCCTTCGCCTTCTGCTGTCATTGGTTTTACGAACTGGGGATCGGGAGTAGGAGTGACGTGGTCATCTGACCTGGCGACTGCTTATTTGTGATGTGATCAGTCCAGTTCCACTTGTTCAGTCACAAGTCTAGACAGCGGACAAGGATCGGCGGCTCCTTATCTGTACTTGGCATCACCTGCAAACGATACATTGTACGAAACCACAACAAACGCCGTTTTTTCTTTCACCCGAGGGCTGCGCTGAAGGCAAAACTGATTCACAAATCCACCCTTGCGTGTCCTCGGTTTATTTTCGCTCAGATCATGAAACGGGACAGGGATCGCCGCTGGTCACAAAGTGCCCAGATCGGCAACACCAACATTTAAGACATCGACCATTATTTTCTTTGGATGGGCTTTTACATCACCGGAAATAAATTAGGCCCACAGCGCCGAGCACTGAAAACCAGGGACAGTCCACAAAACATCATTTTGCAAACGATGGAAAGGCTTGGACTCCCGAAAAACACTGTTCTGCTAAAAACATCAGTACTAAAACTACCTAGGGGGAAGTTACCTCCGCATGTTCATACACACCAAACGCTGGTTTTGATTCCTTTCCATAGGCGTTTGATTCATTTTCAGAACTCACTTCAAAACGCAAGAATTAAGTGGCATGAATAAGGAGAAAAAAATAAGCTACAATTCGCTATTTCAGTCATTCTCTACATGCCCACAGTGTCTGCCTTACCCTGAGGCTCTGTGCGATGTTGTCTTGTCCAGCTCTGTTATCTAACAGAAGTTATCTAAACCGGAAACAATCTTGGTAAAAGATTAACGATTGGCGCTTGATTGAGGTATTTCAGGAGTCGTGAAAAGAAACAATGCAGATAGTTTAACATAAGAAATGGTCGCAATTTAAAGACTAACAGCAGCGTAATTAGTCAAATTGGATGCCGATTCATCGAGAATCTGTGTATCAAGAATAAGAAAATTAATTGAAAATGCGCATTAAACTGAATTGGGAAAGTCTGATAACGCAGTTGACTGGTTTCAATTCGCATTTAGAAAGTCGTACAGTTATGAATTTGTTCCATTTAACTCCCAAATAGGCAGTATCAGTGCTATCTGCTATCGATGGTCACTGTAATTTGTTGCCAGATCAAGAGTTCAGTTATAAATTATCTGATGTGACTTGAGGGGTCATTTCAATCAAGTGACATCACAATGAAGTTATTGGTTAAATTAATTTATTTATAATAATTGTTTAAATTTCTTGTTGCTTGTATTTTAGCTTTTAGTCCAGCCCGACATGTAGGCTAGTCAGTCTCAAATGCCTCGCGATTTTTGAGCCAGGGAGTTCTCATTACCAACTCTTTATGAAACCCTCAATTCATCTCATTTTCTGACATATTCGCGCCTGATGATTTTATAGCTCAAAAGTTACTTGGAAAAAAATCATATACGTAGCCTATTAGACAATGCAGACGCAGGCGATACCTATAGTTTCGTTAACCAGTATAATGATAACCAGTATATGTTACTGGAAACATGTCAATCCAGGTACAATCATTGAAAACAATATTCTGTATTTTCCCTTCCTTCCGTACGCTTGGGACCCAAGCAATTACAGGTGCATACAGAGATAAAGTTGAACTTAAATATGTTGCTGATTTGTTTGACACAACAGTGACTTTAAGCACATTTAGCCAGTGTTTACGTACACTAAAAATTCTAATACATGGGCATGAAAACTATGGTGCAGAAATGGAAAATAGTAATGCTCGCAGAAACGTATTACTAAACGAATTTGGCTAAAACCAAAGTGATATAGCCATTAGAATACTTTGAACTTACATTCTCAACGCCTATAATGAAATATATAAACGAATGAAATTTCTTCCCAGAAAATTTCTTTCTAGAGAAATAGCCTACCTTTCAGATGACAACTCTAAGAGTGCAAGGCAAGAAACTGTATGCTACCGCCAGTTCTGGTACAAAAATATAGAATAGCCAAAACGTATTTTACTCCTAATCTGAATCTGGTCCCATGTTTCTCTATATAACGAATTAAAATAATACTGTACACGTTACTTTGGAAATTATAATGTAAATGACTGATCGCTTGCATCTTTTGGTTACACGTAAATATGCTTCTGTTTTCTGCCATTAATAAATAATCTTCACAGAGCTGCTGTTAAAACACGCCTTGGTTTGCCTGAAACCTCTCAGAATAACCTTATCTACTGAGCGCAAAAGAAGAATTCATGTTCGCTGGACAAGCGCAACCGAGGCTATGAAAATGACAACTCTCTTCCATTAAAGAATTGAGTCATCTTGAAAAAAACACTTTTTACCATTAAAAGTATTAAGCACTCCCACCTATATGACACCATGTCCAGATGTACAAAATATGTTGCGTTCGATGGCGTCTGCAACTCTTTTTCAAACAATCACATCTTATATGTGAACCAGAGCGCGAAAAGACACAAACGTTCAATGGATTCACAATAAAACAAAAAGGTGTTTACACGTCTTCTTTCAGAAACTAGGCATTGTGCTTTAAAATCCAAACGAGGACCATAAAAGACTACCAACAATTAAATTACTCATGTAACGCATTGTACTGTAGTCTATGTCAAAGTCACCAGATTGTTATATATGGATATATTGTGGCAACTCAGAAAGTCAGATAACCTACTAAGCAAGCGTTCGCTATTTTGCTTCTTAATCCAGAAAGCCCTGACTCAGCCCGTAGAAAAAGACTCATCAACCAATGTCAAATGCACACGAAAGTATAAACAAACTGCCCGCCACCCTGAAACAATAAATGGGTTAATATTTTACAAGGTTTGACTACAATCAGATGATGTCAGACATATCTATCTTGTATCTTTCATTGAAATCGAATTGAGTGTATCGAATCATTAAGCGGAACATAAACAAACAGCGTAGATCCCACTCTCTGGGGCGTCGCACCGCGAGCTGAGAGGCGCGGGGTAGAATGAAAATAGATGGTCCACCAGACGGACACGACGGGATTTCTTGTGCTCCACCCATGAATGCATACAGTAATTCGATTGACAAAATATTTTAGGGTGAAAAACAAATACCGGTGACAAAACTTAACCGTATGTGCCCATAGGACACAACATTTACCATAAATAATATAAATTTTCAAAATATTAATGAAAAACAAAACATAGACGCTTGGACATAGTTGCACATACGCAGTTAACTTTTAAGTTCCTCAACAGATTGTAATTGCGTGAGATGTAGAGAGACAAGAAAGCTCCCCACAGATATGAGAGACAAACCATGCTGAGCGCATTAATCAGAGCTGAACATCCTGGAAGACTGAAAATATTTCTCAAAAGTAGAGCAATGTTTTCTATGAATTTCGTTTCCCTCGACTTATACGTCTCTGTATAGGTATAGGAATGACCGGTGACTCTCGCGCCCATTTCAGCTCTAAAGATCAGATGTCACGCGATAGTACCGAAACCACACTGCTGGGATTAATCGCAGACTTAAAGGATGCATTTCCGTGCAGTATAAATGAATGATTTAAACATTTTAAAATCTTAACACAAAACTGTCTCTCTCTCTAGAGTGTTAGATTAAAATAGCCCAGAACAATGAGTGCTGTTCAATGAAAGTTGGTCGGTCCTTTTTTTCTAACATGGTTGCAACATTTTTTCCCACACCTTCATCTGAAAAGTAGTACGACAGCCATTAAGGCCCACAGTGTGTTGGTGGAGTCACCCACGTGAAGAATGAGGGAAACCTGCTCATTTTCCCACAATGCCCTGAGGCGATCTGCCATTTGTTACCCATGTTGACAATGAAGAAATGTCTATACTTCAAAAGACCCGAAGTTATGAACACGTATGACATGAACGTTGATCCACAATGCGTCCTTTGCAAATAAACACGGAATAGGGATACTAGATCATTCTGCTGTTTAGCAGAGATTCTTAGATGAGATACAGCTGTTGCCATCTCTAAAAAATCTTGTTACATGCATGTAATGCATTCATTGTTAAATACATACATTCATTTGCATGCAGTAATACCAGAAAAAATGAGGACAGAGCTGCTCTGTATCTGAGCACCGTCCTAAAATAAATGTCCACCTGTATTCTTTTCCAGTGCTGGTGGCATTAAGAATATTCTCTTCATTTTGTACTGGTAAAAGAGAATACCAAACCAACTACAATACGGTATAAGTAAATATTTCCCATCCTCCCCCAAAAAGCAATTCAGAAAAAGTCTTTTTTCTATTTTGTTTAAATAAAACAAGAAACTGTCACGAGGTCTAAACAACTTAATTTTCATAATTTTCATAAGCTATTGACCACATCCAGAGAGTGCTAGAAAACAGAAATTTTGCTTTCTGTGTGGCTCTCGCTGGTTGTAGATCAAGCCAGCAAAGCCTCTCACTGGCTTACTCAGCAGAAAAGGAGAAATGTTTGTGGAGATAAAGAAAGAGAGGGAGTTGACCCTCTTGACAGTTTGAAATACACGGCATCATGCGCAGAAACATCTTAATAATCTACAGCAAACACAAGCCAAACCACCTTCAGCTAGCGAAAAGAAACACACATGATCTCACATCAATCACTGTCAGCTCCTCAGAACCCTCCTATTCTTGTGAAAAGAACAGACTCCCAGAGCTGGTACACCTCACCCTCAGGAAAAGTCTCTACCAGGTAACAGAGGTAATGAAATCGATAATGAAATGAAATGAAATAATAGAGATTGAAATCTGCTGTGCCATGTACACATTCATCATTTATCCTCCCAATTCATTTTCATTATCTGTGGTAAACACTACCATTTTTATTCCGAAATGTTACCAACATTTTATCCAACTGTTATCTGATTTATGTAACAAAAATTAATTGCCTGTTAGAAAGGACTCATAAATGCACATATCAGTGGCCTCTGTTTCCTGCTTTTACCTCTGAAGAGCGACTGTTGGGGAGACAGATCGATTGTTGAATAGTTCACCTTATATATCTATGTATATCTGCAAAGCAGGGCAGCAAGTGTGATGCTGAGGGAGACTGGAGATTCACCTTGTGGCAGGCAAATACAGTGTAAAATGTGTCGGCCATCACTAATGGCTACACTTTGATACAGAAGAGGAAAACGTCGACAGTTTACACTGACGGGAAACAAGCAGGAGCTGAAGCAAAAAAGGATAAAAATACACAAATGACACTGATCTCAAACTACCTATAATCATATCCCAGGGCATTAGCGGGTTGACACTCCCACATGATGTGGCAAGCAATGCCCAAATGTTCTTCAAAACAAGCAAAAAAAGGTGATGAAATTCTGTGTTTTGCTTAAATCCCGACAACTGGAAAAAGTGAAGCACAAATATATTTTCTGATGTGCTGGATCGGGGGAGGAGAGGCAGCAGGAAGCAAGGTGAAGTGAGGCCAAGTGTCTGGACCTGTATGAAAGCATTCAGTAAAGGTGTTTGTATACCTGTTTGAAGGTCAACTAAACCTAAAGGGAGGAGAACCATACCTGTAAAAAGCTGGACTGTCCCTGTGTGAAGGTACACTGTACTTGAACAAAACTGGACCACACTATGCCTGCATGAAGCTGGACCATACCTTTACACAGCGTGCAGAGCTCACCTAAACCTGCAGGGCAGCGCTGCTCTGGAGTTGGTGTGGCAGGCTTAGAGGACTGTGGGAAGGAAAAGCAGCCGTGGGCGGGTGAGACTGCAGAGTTGCAGCTGCCACGGTTTCTGTGGCTGGGCTGGTGGCCAAGCTGCGCGATCACCTGGAACACACACGGAGCGCGCTTGCTGAGTCCTGCTGCCCGCCATGTCAGGGCGCAGTAAATCACACTGCTCCGCCCCGCCCCTCCCCGTGTAAATCTACCTCAAAAACAACACACAAACAGCCCATTATGGAGAGACAGAGGGGTCAAACCCACCCACTCAGCAATTACATGCTGTAAAACATAGCGAGGGCTTAAAGCTTTTTTTGTTACTTCTTTATTTTTTTTTTTACCCGACCCCCACCCAACCAGCACACACACACACACACACACACACACACACACACACACACACATTTAACTGTCATCAGCTCAAAGCAAAACTGAATAGACCTGAAACACAGAAAAAGGCACATGCAAGAGCAGTCTTAGTGCTGTCCATCTGTCAGAAAGTGAAACTGCGCACCACTGAGAAAGAAGCACCAAAGATTTACAGCGCCCCCAAGTAAAGCCATGCTCCATGATGCCACGAGTACCATGGAAAAATTCAGATTTAGCATCCATTCCTAACCTGCACGTGAGGTTCAGAGTCAGAGAGCAGGCTTACTGTGACCTCTGACCCCCCCACCCCCACACACACGCGCGCACACACACGCCATCTACGCCACTCCCTGCCCCACCCCACCCCCACCCCCCACCCACCCTGCTCAACAATCTGGCCTCCCCTGGCACCACGTCTCCGTCACTTTAAGAAATGAAGCAATCCCATTAGCGGAATCCCCAGTGGCCACCCCCTGCTCTCACCATCACCCCCGACTTCCAGTCACACCATTATATCAGCTCGCCGGCATCAAAATCCAATCACCCCCAGCCTAGTTTGATTAGAGGGGACCAATCAGAGACAAACAGGGGAGGCCAGCCCTGCTGTTGGCTGTCCCCGGTGGCCGGGAACGCCGTGGTCGTCTTCGGAGAGGCAACCGGGGAAAACTTGGAGGTCATGACAGCAAAGTGTCCGTGGGAAAACCGCAGCTCTGCAGGTTGTGAGCTCAGCCCCAAATTGGAACCAGAAGGGCACAGTGAGGCTCCTCAACCACAGCGACATAAATTACCCCGATTTACAAGATTTTTACAACACTTAACAATACTCTTCCAGTGCATTCTCTCTTTAATAATGCACTTTAGGCTTTTAAGAGCATGATAAACAAACCAATAATTCACTTAAAAAAAAAAAAAATCATTTCAAGGTGAGGCCCCTGGAAGACTTTGTTCTACAGCAGCGTTCAAAGGGCTCTCTGGCGATGTCGTATCAAACGAGGGTCAGTTTTAAGATGTTTTGGCGACTGGTTAACAGAGACCACCAATCTGCCTTTTTCCTCCTGTGGAAGTAAGAGCCTGTGGCAAAAGCCAATCCAGCAGGAATGACGTGCATTTTTTCTAGAGCCTTCTCATGTAGCAAGATGAAATTTAAGTTCGTCCAGGGACTCCTGACGAAATGCTAAAGTTATCTGGTTCACAACCATCACAAATAATGATCACTTCCAAAGAATGTTGGCCGTCCAGGGCCTGTTTCCTCATCATTGGAGGTTCTACAGAATGCACGTGTCTAAATAAACTACAATGATCTGGTAGTTTTCAACAGTTATTGTTTGGTTATTGTCAGTGCTGAGCCAGGGGGGATTCAGATTTGTTTAATTAGGAAGATTATCATTGTTAATGTGCAACACATTACTTACAGGACACTGGCAACTGGCCATACATTTATATGTTTGATATAGTCAAAAATGAGATTCCAAGAAAATTATTCCTTCAGCTTAACACTAAACAATATTATTTATGCAAAATCTGGTATCAAGGACCTTGTAAATGGTTTGCACATATGTAAGCATTCAAATGAACAAGGAATTAAGACAACCAGTTGCTGAATGCTCTGAATCAAAGTTCATCGACAACTACTATAATAGAATTTGCACCAAACAAGGTAACAATTGCATAGCTGAAGTACCATTGAGGCAGGTCTATGGGTTGGTCAGTGTATAAGGAATGGATGTCCTCCTCTAGCTGGTTAGAATTTGGCAAACAGCGCAACAGCAATCAAACCAAGATGGGCACTGTTATACCAAAGAAAAAGTTGTGTGGCAAAAGACTTGTGGGGGGCATACCAGACACCATTGACTATTATGGAATGCAACTTTATATCTTTAAACTTTATAGCCCGTTGGTGGGAAAGGCGTGTAAGGGCAGAGGGGTTGGAGCCAGGGCACAAACTACCCTGCAAATCACACCACTATCCCATCTAGCTCGGCATCTTCAAACATCCAAACAAATTGTCTGTGCCTCAAGTGTGTTTTGCAGCAGGAGAGGAAGACATAAAACATGAAACAAGAATGTCTGCCAGAGAGAAACCAAAGGTCAACCTTTAAAAACAGCTCCTACGGAACCTTTGGGTTCCTCTGCGGAGCAGGGAAAAAAAATGGTTTCGCCTGCCGTTCCAAGTAGGGATTTGCACTGAACCGAGTCACTCCCTCTTCACAGCGATCTCCTTTCAGACTCATAGGTAATAAAAAGGATGACAAGCGTTTGAACTGATGAATCAGTCCACAATTACGCTGAGACCAGTAAAAAAAAAAAAAAAAAAAAAAAACACTGTCTGACAGCTCTGACCTTTCGGAGGAAGGAACGGGCAGGCAGCGAGCTTAACAGCACTCCATTACATAACTCCTGGGTTGCTCTATGAAAACAAAGGGCACATAAAGTTTATGTTCTGAAACGCAAACACAGCCAGGCAACACCCATTTCAGGACAGAAACAAGGGTCGCACCGTGGGTCTTGTTTTGCGAGGGCGACCACTTATCGGGTTGCAAGGAATGACCTCCACTGCGAAACCAACTGGGGGAAAGGAGCACAGCAGTGAAGGCGTAAATCTGGGGAAAGCTAGTGCGCCATTTCGGTAAAAGCAAAATCAATCACGACGTAAAGGCGCGCTGGGGTAACAAGGCATAAATAAGCTTGCCAATCCAGCTTTAGCAGAGATGACAAATACTCTAATGTTCTCTTCCGATTGTCCTGCTGTATCTCTCTGCATCCTTTTGAATTAGGATTTCAACAGCCTTTGCCTCCCTACAGCTCAAACACGCTACCACTTCTAATAGCTGCAGGGTTATTTATTATGTAGCTTTTACAGAGAACTGTAGCCGCCTGTTATTGGCTCCTTGTAGGTCTGGGTGAACGTGGGACTGACCGGTGTCAGAAGCAGAATACAAAGAAGCGGGACAAGTTATTACAGAGTGTAGAACCTTACACCTCGCTCATCACAGGATCAGCAGTGAGATGGGGACCAGAGGTCTACGCACTGTTCTCTCTACTTTATTACCCAATGTAAGGAACCTAATACATATATAGGAATACCTGTATTCCTATGTACATAGGAATACCTAATTTCTAAACAACTACAGGCCAGTCTCTATTCCACACAGTGTATGGAGGCCCTCAATGCATCTGTCCACAGGAGGAGTGACAGTCAGCCTTCTAACAGAGACACAAATCTAAGACCACCCCAAACCCAAAAATACAAAACAGATCCCCTCCTCGTCTCTCCAAACATTTGCATTACTGTAAAGTAGGCATGGTCAAGTTACTGATAAGCACAAGGCCAAAGCACATCTGAGGATGCCGAGAGCCCCAGAGAGAGGAAGTAAACCGCTGAAAGGACTTATCTTAACAGCTTCCACCACCCACAGACGAGCCCTGAGCGCTGTGTAAACGCACAGTAAATTTCCTCCACTCCTAAAACCACCCTTTTCAGGCAAACAGACGGCGACTTCACTCAGACAGTACTGCAGGTACACTCAAGTAAATTTCCACTGTGGAAAAAAAGAGTCTAGGTCCCGACTCCTGAAGCAATGACCAAATGCAGTAAAGCAAGAACAAATACATCATCAAACACCGTCCTTCTCGGACACGTTTGATGCCAAAACAAAGATTTCATGGTATTTGGTATTCTTCATTTACAGTGTTCTTTTAGTATTCATATTCTATTTCATGACAGATATCCTGTCAGTCTGGCTCCAGATCTTCAGTGGACAAGAGGGTGAGATCTATCAGAGAGCAGTTACAACCTGTGATGCTTCATGGATCTCTAAAGTGGATGGAGCAATCATATGCTTTTGGTGACACACTGATTTTGTCACTGGATTTGCTGTGGTCAGTGGAGTCTTTTGATTCGTTCAGCCGTCAGTGATTGACAGCACATGGTAGCCTCCCTCTCAGGCCTCACTCTCCCATCACTCCCCCCACCCTCACTCTAAACACCACACCTGTGCCCTTCAATTTCTGATTTTAAAGGTCTGCATGGATTCACAAACACTGTGAGTCCGCCCCTGTGGGGGATACGAGTTTGGCCACCTAGTAGTAGTGACAGATTGCCGAAGCATAAGAGCTCGATTTCACTTTAACAAGGATTAGAGGTGCTGTCGCCGGGTTTCGGTTACAGGGTTTAGGAAACACTCCCTGCTGACGAATGAGGTGGAGAGGACAGGTCCAGGAGAGAGGAAGGGTGGTGCACGAGGCCGCCCGGGGCTGAGATGACAGAGGCGGCTGCCTGCCGTACAGTGGACCCCCAGCACCTGTCATCCAACCGGCAGCGGGTTCATCTCTCTCAACCAGTCATCTTTCAGCACGGCATGGCAGCACCAGGCCAATCTAACAGTTACAGCTAATGAAACAGTACTCTTAGCCTTCCTCCGTGTTAGAACATGTACAGATCTGTGTGTGTGTGTGCGTGTGTGTGTGTGCATGTGTGTGTGTGTGTATTAGTCCACATGTGTGGCCATTTTAAGTAGTTTGCCAAGGAGAAGAATCAGACCTGGGTGAAAAAAACAAAACAATATCACCTTGTTCTTTCGAACTTCAATTAACTTTGAGTTTCAACAAAAGTGCATCACAGGAGAAGTGCCGCTGCTTTCACTGGAAAGCAAACAGAACTGTGACATTTCAGGTCAACATGTCAACAGCTTCCACTACAAAGAAGCCGACGCCATTACCTGTAAAAAACACACAAACACTTTTTCAAAACAAAGTTTAGAAGCATGTTAGTCAGCAGGTTTTCTGAACCTATCAGTGGAGGAAAGAAAACTGAGTACAAAAATCAATCAAGCATGAAATAAGAAAGAGCTGGGAAATTCCTGATGAAGTATGCGCTGGCAGATTATACAGTTAGGAAGAAAAGTCTTAAAATCGCTCCAGTTTTTAGCATGAAAATTACAACCATTTCCTCATAACAGACTAGTGCCCTGTCTCCCCCAGACCGATGATTAACCACACAGTCATAGAATCCCAGAATTGAAACACGTCCCCCACCATCACACAAACAACTGTGCATAAGTCACGCTTGCAGTGGTTTCTGTGCATTGGCCAAATTATTTACATGCCCTGTGAAACAGATATATATCATTCCGGGTAGTAGTTCCCCTTCAAAGTTCTGTTTTTATGATGGGCATTATTTCTTCTGCCAATGTATATACAAAGCTTGAGCAGCCAGCACTGAATCATCAGACTAGATCGCCTCCCAGACTCTCGGTCAGCCTTGCTTTGTTGTGCCGCCACTGTCTATATTAGCATGCGAAAGGCTGAAGGCTGAAGGCCAAATGTTCTCTCTTTATCCGTCTTCAACCTACACACAGAGAAGACTCCATGAGCTCAAAACTGTTAAGGACCATCTTTGGCATGTAATGGTTAAATAAAGCTAATCATAATCATAAATGTTTTTTTTTCTTCATATTCCTGATTTCAAAAATATATGAATTAATTTTTCATGGTTTTTTGGCAGAATTTTATAAACCCACAAAAACACACAATGGATCGAGAAAGAAAAAACTTTAAATGATCTTCTTAGGGTGAGAGTGTTCATCTCTTGTCATTGTTGATACAGCAAATATTTAAAGGAAAAAAGATAAAATGTTAAAAAGAATTTATAGATGAATATTTTTTCTTTTCACACTCTCAGACTGTCAGAGAGCTTAAAGTGCCCAGAAACACTTAGCGCAGCAAGCGGTGCTGTTTATATTTGAAGGGCTCAGATAGGAATTCCTCGCCCAGGGTTCAGTTCATCTCTATCACGCCGCAAACGTGACGTGCAGAGGTGACAGTGAACCTTCGAAACGCATTTGAAATCGCCCTCTCTCCCCGTTTCATCGCGTGTTCCCTCACCTGCCAGCCGCCTCCGCTGTTTCTCATAAGAGCCGAGGAGCAGCCAAGGTTGAAGCAAAACAGCGGCTCGCGTCCTGCAGCAAAGTCATGACTTTAAAGACTTTGCAGCAACACATTTTTTAAATTAGCAAAGTGCGCGGCAGAGCGGATGAATATGCAAACGCCAGATATTCCCAGCCCGGTCGTTCCCGTAACTTTTTCTGTGTGGGAACAAAGCGGAATCATCTGTCACCCGGCCTAATTTAATCATCAGTCCTCATTCAATTATCCAATATAATATGCTAATGAAATGAACAATGGCCAGCACATGCTAATTACGTACATCAGAATAATTAAATTGGAAAGGAGCGTTGAGGGGGCTGAACTGTCGTAAAGTTGGAACAGTTCCTTTAATTAAGACCACCAAAAAAATTTATTAGAATCTATAATGTGCCTAGTCTGCGTGAGGACATTACTCTTATTGGAGTTTACCCACAATTCTCCGCTGCTAGCACATTCACTCAGGCATGGCTAAGGGTAGCAGGAGGCGTTCTGATGCCATGGCAGCGGGCCAGGCGCGGCGACTGGTTACGCACAGTACACCATCGCTTAATCCACCGACTACACAACGTGTGCACGGTCTGCTGCCTGCTGACAAGAGCGACACAGACCTGATGCTGGGTCGACACCAGCCGCCCAAACAATGGGTCACTTTGAGAGGCAGTAGTCAGCCCACTGCTGGCCCTATGTGAGGTGCCAAGGCATCTGAAAGGGACTTTTAGTTGTATTTTCTGGGAAAAGAATAGCGTTCGTACTCCTCTTTCTTTAATATATGCTGTGGACTTGTGCTCATTCCACTATGGCACTAAAGAAATCAACCTAAGAATTTTAAACACAATACTACATGTTGGTCTACCGGCCACAGAAAATAGCACGAAATCCTATATGGACGTGTTCATGCGTTGGTTCTTTCAACAGACTTTGTGCAGCAAAAAGCCCTTCTCACATTATCACTGTGATTTCCCACCTCCATGGGACATGAAATTTAACATAAAAAACACAACTGGAATGTAAATTGCCTTCTTGCCACAATTTTTTTTCAGTAATTTCTCCTGTTCACTGGCAGAGAATCTCTCAATACTTCAACTCTGATAACTGACTTTTATGACTAAATTGAGGGTCATAGATCAAAAATGATCTCTCCTGAGACAGAGGGGTCTGAAGGAATCCAAAAATTAACCAAGGATTTCATTTGGAGTGAATTTCAACCCCAGCATAATTCCCACTCTGTTCTTTTGGTAGCATTGTATAGAGTACTATATCAGAACAAATAAAATATACATGGAGAAATGTTGCAGAAATGACTGCATTTGAGGTAAGTGGCCTTATTGTACACAACCTCAAAAATTCCAATGTACTGTAGCTTGCTGTGTGTTAGAGCACAGTATGCGATTTGCTTTGTTCTCTTTAGCTTGGCTGTGTCAGAAAAGCTGGATCAGTGGATTTCTGTGGGGGATTCCACGGTACTGTAATGAACCAGAAACACATCCTTGGTGGCAAAAAAACAAAAAGAAACAAAATCTGTTCTGTGCGGTTTTCACAAACGTGTCCTCATTTGCCATCTGAGAAAGTTTAGCTGAGGAGAGGATTCTCTAGCTTTGGCTTTGGCTGGTGAGAGAGGAAAGTGTGAGGAGAGCCATAAGCTGGGAAGGTGGTGGCAGTGCAGTGGAACCGGGATCAGACCCGAGAGGTCTCAGGATCGATCCTCGGGTGGGCCGGGCCTGATGTACTGTTGAGCGAGGCATTTCACCTGAATTGCTTCAGTAAATATCCTGCCGTACAGGTGGATAATGTGACAACGTCAGCTGTGCAAGTTGCACTGGATAAGAGCTTCTGTGAACCATGCCATGTGTTTTGAAACAATGGAGGATGGGACAGGGGTGTTGAGGTATTGATGGTCACTGGTGCAGGTCTTCCAGTCCCTCAACCCCCAAGAGCAGGGTCCACCCTGGATTCCCTCCCCCCTACACACACACACATCCATGAGATGCTGCCTGTGGCTCACCAACAGTATTTATTAAACATGTCAGGATGACAGAACTCCTAAAGGTCAGGACAGGGGCAGGGGGACTCTCTTATGTTGCCCCATGATAAAAGTGCCAAGTGAAATCCATTTGTCCCATGATCCCGTGACTAAGGTTGTTTTTCCAGTAAGGTGATTTTTGGGTGATTATCCTCAATTCAGGTTACTGAATTGGCCCAAAAGTGGACAGAAGTCTGAGTTTCCAGTTCTGAGGATTATGGCCTTTGACAGCGGTCTTGGGCAGTCAGGCATGCCTCTGCTACACCCCCTGTACTCTTTGCAATCTACCTGTAAAATTACTTGACCGTTCCAAGCTTATGATGGAACGCACATCCTCCAAAACAGTATGATAAATAACTATTGTTATTATTATTATTATTATTATTATTATTATTATTATTATTATTATTATAACAACAGCAATACTAATAATTCACAAACCCAATGCGCTGATTTCCTGTACTTGTCCATAGTGCTGCCCAATCAGCTGCTGAGAATAACAAGTGATTTTTGCCCGTAAATAGAAGCAGATCATTACTTCTGTGCCACCTGTTAGCAAGGCCAGTGGATAATGCGAGCCGCAGGGTTAATTAAGACTCCCGGCCATAAAAAGTACATCCATTAAAAATGTTCATTAAAAACTGTATATTGGAGAGCTGTTTTGAATACGGGAAGCACAGTGCTGGCTCAGGACATCAGCCTTGATGTAATAACTGTGGAACATTAAAGAATGAATAACAACCCCACCCCCGCCATCCGATCCCTCCCACTGAGCCGTTTGTGTGTTGCTGGTTTAACGGCAGGCTTTCTTCTCCCCTGCTCCTCCGGATGGCCTACCGTCGTCTCCCTCCTCCTGATCCCGCATGTCCGACTCCTGCCTGCCTTGACCTGCCCCTCTGTGTTCAAACTTAACAGACTATCTGGGGTCAGAGGGCATGGTCGTTTATGTTGTCAGGGGTCGGCGTCATTCCCGAGAGGAAATGGCCTTCCTTCTCCGCATGGCAGCTCAGGAGGTCTGAGGGGACTTCTTCCTCCCCGTCGTTTGCACTTGCACTTTCCAGTGAGGTGTGTTTGGGGTAGAGGGGATGGCGGGTGGGGTATTTGTGTAGAATTTTATGCCTCTGTATGGAGGGTTAAAAGGACCCTGTCAATGAGATGGCTAAGAAGTCACCCACTGATGGGACCCTGCTGTTGTCAACATCAGCTTGTGGAGCACATCCTATACAACATAGAATATGACTGGGCTGGAAAACCTGTATGTGCCTGTGGAGTCATTAAATGGTACAAGACGAGGGCTAGAGGTCAAAATGGTAGAGCAGTTCTCATTGAGTACAATACCAGACAAAAGTTTGGACACACCTGATGAAGACAAAGGGAAACATGAATTCAAAGACATTTGATCTACAGACTTATGCTTAAATGTTTGAAATTTGTTTATTAGACAAATATAAATAGTGAAGTTGATGCCTATGTATAAATTTCTTTCCAAAAACATTGATAAAAATTTTTGCTCCTTTGAAAAATGCAAAATATAATATAGTTTTGATTTGTTTAACACTTTTTTGGTCACTTCATAATTCCATTTCATGTTATTTCATAGTTTTGATGTCTTTACTATCATTCTAAAATGTGGAAAATAATAAAAATAAAGAAAAAACGTTCAATGAGTAAGTGTGTCCAAACTTCTGACTGGTACTGTACATTAGAGCAGTTCTCACTGTGGGCAAACTCACCATAATGTGTTGAATAACATGACTGAGATAAGCAGATGTGCGATTGACATCTGTGTTGTGTGAACTGCTCTATGCGTTTGTCAAGTGTGCAGCATTATGTGAAATTTGGTTGGTTGTTTTGAGGGGTGTTTTTCCAGGGTGATAAGCTCTGCTGGGTGACCTGAATTGTGCCAGGTGAGCTTAGAGGGAAAGCCATCAAGCACGAATCAGAACGTGTGCAGGATCAGGTGTGTGAAGTGCAGGAGTGCAGTCGTCTCAAGGGGTTCCTACTGCTTGTTCCCTAATACTGAAAGCACAATATTCATGAAGTATTTCTTTGAATATAACTCCTCTCTTGGGTGCCAGAGAAACAGGCATGCTAATGTCAAATGCCGAAAGGCGTAAGAGCAAACCACAAAATTCAAAGCAAGGTGTCAACACAAAGACATATCTGTGTATGTAGAGTGTCATTAGCATGATCAGGGCTAATTCCCTCTTTTATTACAACAGAAACCAAACAAAACAAAACAACACCATGCCTCGTGTGTGGCAGTCACTGAAATGAAAGAAAAAAATGTAAGAAACTAAATGTGAAGTTTGCCAGAAGTGTGCTGCTCAAAGCTAATGACAATTCGGACAGTTGCGAGTCTGGCCAAACAGTGACAACGTAACAGTGCAGCCTGCGTCAGACGTCAAAACTGAGAAGAAACAAAGGCCGGATTCCTGCATAACAGCTGGGCTGGGGAGCTGCCGGCAGCCGGCTGAAGGTCTACGAATCCGTGCGGTGGTCCAGGGCAGGTGTCGGTTGCCCTGTCGACCGCAGGGACCGGAGACCCAGGCTGTCGGGAGGAGAAACCCAAGCCGTGTAGTTGTCGGTGGTTTACCAGGAAGTGTGGTCTCAGCGGGGTCTAGATTTACCCGCTGACCAGGGCTGTCCGCTTGGATATCAATAATGTGGGCTGTTCAGGTTGTACTGCATGCCTATCGGGTTCAGAGGCACAGCTGGCTGCCCTCGCCGGGGGAGAGACACGATACGACTGAGCTCTGGGGACGGTGGAGGGCCATGTTCGCTTCATCCTCACCGCAAAGACGGGAGCAGGGAATCTTTACCTCATTGGCTGGGGGGGGGAAGAATTACGCACCACCAGGCATCCTGACATGACAACACCATGCAGCGAATGTGGAATCAGGCGCTAAAATCATCTCTGGCTGTTGCAAGGTGCATCCTTCACAAGGTTGAGGAAGTAAGGGTATTATTCATCCTCCAACTGCCCTAAGCATGCACATACATAGACTCGCATAGAAATACCCATGGACACAAATGCACACATGCACACACACACACACACACACACACACACACACACACACACACATGCACACACATATAAACCCTGACACACATAAATGCACAAACAGACACAAACGGACACACAAACACTGACATGCGCGCATACATACTTCATAAACTGAAATGGACCCGGGAGAAATAACCTCAGCAAGGAAATGACTTATTCTGACAGCTAATGGCACTGGGTCTACCGCAACGCAAACAGCTCTCTGGCAAGGCCCTGTGCGTCCCTGCATGTTCAATTAGGCTCAGCTTCGCAGGATCCAAAGCAGTGCTACCACACTGGAACCAAGGTACTGCCCAGCAGATTAGGAGGGTGAGTAACATTGCATGTTTTCCATGCCTTGCAGGCAAGGACAGGGCTTGGAAGCGCCGCTGACAGATCACATTAAGGTGCTCTCTTTTTCGAATTAGGGAAAATTGTGATCAAAACACCATTTCAACAGCTGGAGGAGGCTGCACTGCTGCCCAGGAGCAGAGTGCGGTTTCACGGCAGCCTACAAGCGCATGAAACGGCTGCACTTCCTGGTTATTCCCAGCTCCGCATTCAGAAGCTTCGATTTGGACTGTTAGTGCTTCCCCTTGTGATTGAACAACAAAGGGGTGCAACACCCTGATTCCTATGGGGTTGCCCTCTTTATAGAGTAAATGCAAAAAGAACAGTTTAGTCTGCTTTACAGCCTCTTATAAAGCCGTTTTGTAAAGAGCCCCTTTCTACAGATGTAGACAACTGTAAGAACATCACTAAGGTATACCTTCAAGAATAAACACCTGCCTGATCTTCCAGCAGAGACAAAGTTAGAATCAACAGATGAAGGTGTTTATGCTTTAGCAACCTTTTTTGGTTTTTGGAAATTAGATGTCCACCCATTTCTAATTCCAAGTTTCCTTTCACAAACAGAAGCAAAACCGTACAACAGAAGGCATTGATCATGTTTGTGGTCCTCCTCCGGTCACAGTTCAGAGTGCTATGAGGTTCCAGGTCCCTGGATGTCCTCAGGGCCTCTCGTGGCCGTCCAAAGAGTGCATCAAACTAAACGAAGAGAGACCTGCGCACCCCCGGCCCCCCAAAAAGTCAGCCTCCCACACTCCACCCTGTCGCTACTGTCAGCCAGCACTCAGGCACTTCCATTAAGGCCTCCCAGGGGTCACAGGTCAGCACTTGCTGCCTCTTGTGAAGGATGGAACTGGAGACTCGCCCTGTGTTCGTGTCAGATGGCCCGTTTGCAGCACACCACAGGAACAAAAGCACCACGACTCTCAATGAAAGCTAAAGCTAGGGGTGTCCACATCCGTTTGTGCACCCCTTATGAACAGCGGCTACAGAGAATAGGTGGATGACAATCATCTGCAATGATGCAAAACGTCTGCACCCCCTTGAGGCTGTGAGTACAAGTAAAACAGGTATATGGTGGCCTCTGCAGACACTAGCTGGGTATATGTTACCAAACGATCCCCAGCGTGGCCACTGTGGTTTTGTTAAATGGAGCGAGGTTGTCGACCCAGGGATGAGAAGGTGCTGTGTTTTCTCACAGATATTGAGTGACAGCTGTGATGGCATGCGCCGGCACTTTGAGTCGCAGGATGTCAAACAGCTGGGCGCTGTTACAGCGTGTGGCAGGTGGCAGGGTCAGGAGGGACTCACGGTATATAAGGCTGAGGGCGCAGGAAAGATTAAAACAGACCTATGAGCTAAAGCACTCTTATACACTGTGGAGAGAATAACACTCACTCAGAATGTCAAAAGCGTTTAAACATCTATTCTGAGATAAAATGAGCTTGACACATAACAGGATTCCTGCATGATTTTTGGAGTCTGCCATACAGATTTGCTTTTGCAAGACAAAGGAATGGATATTAAGGAAACGTACAGGTAAGGATCTTTGTCCAATGTATGTGTGTGGGGGAGGTTATAGGCAACTGTGTGCTTATTGTCTGTCTGGAGTGAGGCATTACATCACCTTGGTAAGGTTACAAAAACACATATAGGTGTGTGGATACAGGAAGCTAGAGTTTATGATGAGAAAAAGGGTGGGACGTTTTCCTGATCTTGCGTTAGATTAGTATCACAGTCCGCGGGGCTGATTATTTCAGCAGGGGTCCCGCAGACAAATGGAATGGGATGTGTTACAGTAATGGAAGCCATCCCTTTGTTACAGTGCAGAGCCCACTCGTCCTGAGCCACTAATTGGAAAACCATCAGCTTACACCTTTCATTGAACCAATAAAAAGCCGTTAAAAAATTCTGAAGTTGACCAGAAGGCACAACAACGCAGAACATGATAGGCACAGGGGATCTTGAGGGCGGGGCATGAGGCACGCCACTCACCCGCCGGTCACAGTGAAGCACAGTGTGGACACAGCGGAGCCAGAGGGAGAGGCCATCTTGGCGCTCTTAATCACTGGGCCTTTGACCAACAGGAAGTGGCCATTCAGCTTGTCAATCTAACCCAGGTTCGCCACGTAGCTGTCGGACCCAGACACAGAAGGAATTCAGCCTCTTTGTAAAGTTATTTTAGGAATTGTATTTAATTGTTGCTGTTCTGGGGATTTGTGTGGGTAGTGCTTGGATGGTCATTGATAAGAATGGTATGTTTAATCATAATTTTGTGATTATGCATTTCAAGGTTTAACCTAAAACACAGAAATTCAAATCAGACATATACATTAAAATATTCCCCTAAAAACAACAACAAAAAAAACAAGTAGCTGACAACAAGTAAGTCCCTGGACTGCATGTTCACAAAGGCAAAGTTGGTAATGCTCACTTGTAAAAACCAGTCTCACCTTATAGACAGCAATCAAGACTTCCCCTTTAAAGCTGAAGCCCAGCACTGAGACTCTCCATTGTGATGTTGCTAATTTGTCTGTGAGTGACAGTTCTGCGGAACATTCTCTCTCCGCCCACTCAGTAACAAATCACTGGTAATTGGGCCATTACTCTGTCACTGTGTCTCCCGGTGTCAGAGACGCGTCAGCCTCCCCCAGGCAGCGCCTGCGGATCTGCAGCTCTGTCTCTCTCTCCCTCTCCGGCTCAGGTATGTCTGCCCTCAGGTGCGACCCAGTCAATACAGGCGACGTCCAGGAGACCCATCAATCAGGGGACCCCCCAGCATGCAAGCCGTGACCCTCTCTCCTCAACCCCGCGTTTCTCTCACTCCGCTCCAAGCCACCATCTCTGACACTAAGCCTTTCGTCCTGCTGGTCTCTCAATTGCACTCCCTTTCCTTCTAACAGCTGCCAGTCAGACAAGGTGCTCACTAATGCTGGGAATTACAATGTCTTTTTTCTTTTCCCCTCCTTGGTAAGTCGCCTGTCACTTGAACCAGAGTCCCTTGTTATGACTTTATCCTCCTCTTGGGCCTCACAGGACTGAAAGGAGCTTTCTCCACTCTGCTGTTCTAATGCTCTTTGAGGTGAGGCATCCATTTGAAAAGCTGGTTTAAGTTTTCCAGCCAGCTTCCACATCTCTGCTCCTTAACAATGTGTTCTTAAGTGTGCATGACAAAGGTGTGAGATGATATGTAATTAGTAGACCACTGTGACTGTTCCATAATTTATTAGTAATGTGTATTAATAGTGCATGTTCATTAATAGAGCAAAACTATTCTTTTTAAATATGCATAATCCAGATTGTTTGCTATAACAGAGGAAGGAGATATTGTTAATCGTATGCAGGCACTAATAATTCTGTGGACTTTCTTTTTCAATTCAGCTATTATATGTACCAAACAAACACATAGAGAGCCATCATGTACCATTTCTATCCCAAATGGATTGGTGTTTTGGTGACAATGAATTTTTTCCAAGATTCAGGGATTTGTTGCAAGGTCAGGGGTTCTGTTGGTAGGGACACTGTCGGTGGTTGGACCAATCACAAAACAGGGGGAGGGGCAGTGGGCGGGGAAATGGGTTGGAGTCCCATGTTGTTGGGGTCATCTGTCTTTCCTCATGCCTGTCCTGCTAATCTCAGCTGCCCCTATTGGCTTTGTCTCAGGGCCCTGGCTTAGGGAGATGTCGCCAGTTTCCTGGAGTGGAGTTTTTGGCAGCTAGTTTTCTTGGCCGGAGGAGAAAAAACTCACAGCTTTAACTGATGTAACAGACATGATGCAGTGCGTATGGAGAATACTGAAGCACGATGCTCAGTGCATTTAGAACTAATACATATTTATAAAATTAACAAACCCAGTAGGAAGAGAAAGGAGAAACCGCCTTATGATCCAAAAGAAACGTAATGTAATTTTCTGGGAGATTCATCTGCAACAATTGCATTTTCTGCCTTCTAGTTTTTACTATTGCATAAGCACAGAAATCCTCCCTTTCTAAGAAAGAATATCAAGAAAGAATATCATCATTCCAAATAGATGGACAGAGAAATTGGCAGGAGATTCAGCCACAAATTACAAGCTCATCTGCTAGGGTGTATTTTTTAAGAAACACAATCTGTGAGAAAAGAAGAAATTTTTTCTTAACAGAGAAAAATGAGGAGGATGCGTTTCTGTGTCAAATTCTCTGAGACGGAGCCAAGAGGGAAAGCTCAGCGGCTAGCAATTGTAGGTGTCTAGGTAAGGGAGAGACCTGCAGTGTGCTTATGAGAGAGAGATACCTGCTATGTGCTTATGAGAGTGAAACGTCTCTGAAGGAGAGAGACATAGGTTTATAAAGGAGAGGGAAGTGTGAGAGGGAGAGAGGAGTTGTATTAAGGACAGATGTATTGAATGAAACAAGGGTGTACCAAATAAATTCAGCGAGAGGTTTTAAAGAGCTCCCTGGGGGACATCTTGGCCTTGGTGTCAGGAGAGGGAAATGAGGGGGGTTCTTCTTGAGGGGGCGAGGGGGTGGTGGTAGGCCTGCAGCAGGACAGCAGTGTGCCTCTGAAGACCTGCTTGTTCACACTGTCTCTGAAGACCTGTTTGTTCACACTGCCTCTGAAGACTTGCTTATTTCAAGTGACCTTTGAAGGCCTACAGGTCTGTACAGCTCTGAGAGAAACACAAAAGAGGAAGCAGAGTCCGCAGACAGCCTTCCATTGTGTGCAGACACTGTCCAAATGTGTTTGTTTGTAAACAGTCCATCAGCCTCACCAGAGGTTCATGGCAACCTCTTCGAGAACACTGTCATACAGACACACCGTCACTCAGCCCAGCACCTTCTTGTCAGCTCAGTTATGTGTACAGTGTTTAAACTTAACATCAGCCATGCCGGTAATACACCAGCAATCCCACAAAAATCTTACACCACAGACCATGCCCAGGCCTTTCTGCTGCCAGAGCAACACAAGGACTGAAAAGCGGACAGCATTAAAAACACTGCAGACATATCCAATATTATGTTTTAAAGAGTTATCAATAAGAATGATACATCTGCCAAAGTATTGACAACTAAATGCCCACTGTAAATACGCCTCTACAGGGGGACCCTAATCTGGGCTGTAATTCCAGAACTGGAAATTCAGGTGTGGGCAGTGTGCCAACAGAGCACTTCACAGAGAGAACTGCGGAGGGATTAAACATATTTAGCCCTTTCTCGTGTGGTGGAGATCTGTTTCTGTAGTGTGCTCGGGGAGAACTCTGGCCAGTCATATTTCTTTTCTCACAAATGGAATGATAGTATAACATTGCTAAGCTTCCCCTGCTTACAGTTCATTAATAAAGGGGAATTTGCACCAAGCCAGTGCAAGTACACATGAGAGGCTTATTTATCTAAGGCTAATATTGCTGTACACCTCTTATGTATTCATAAACATTACAATTACTATAAATGATAGATTGCTGCTTTGTATGAGCTCCCCACTTTGCCGTTCTCTAATTATTTATAGGGAAGCTAGGGGCTGCAACATAACTAATAGTTTACTTCATCATTTCACATTTATGTCTGATTAGAGCATGGAATTAATTTTACATTTGTTGGAAAAGCTAAGACTTTCAACATAAACCCTGGTTAAATTATTCAGTAGTACCTAGCACACAGTGAGTCAATGGTCTTAACATGATAGCTGTATATACCCTAGGTTTGTCCATCAGTGGTTTTCACACAGCACCATCACCCCTGGATTCAAGACAAAATTGATTCTGACGTACAACTAAACACAGAACCAGTTTTGACCAGTTTTGGCCGGTTTTGGTTTCAACCGGTTTTTGTCTGGTTTGGACTAGTCCCAACCGGGTTTGACCAGTTGTGACCAGTTGGGGTTAGGCTTAAGGTTATGGTTTTAGGGTTAGAGAGACTGATTGTGACCGGTTGTGACTGGTTAGGGTGAGCGTTAGGATGACAAGTTGTGATCAGTTGGCCTTCATTGTTCTCAGCCGGACTCTGCAACACTGTAAGACATAATGCTACAGTTACACACGTTATACCAATTTTGACCAGTTGTGACCAGTGCTGAGACCAATGTGATGTCATTGTTCGGCTCATGTATTTCGAAAGAGAGTTAGGGTTGGGAGTCAAATCCCACATTTAAGTCCCTTAATCAGCCCAAACTGTTTGTGACCAGTTTTGACCGGTATCGACTGGTTTAAACTGGTTTCGACCGATTTCAACTGGTTTTGACCAGTTGGAAGAATAATTGGAGGGGGGCTTATTCACCTTTTATCTAGCACAGTGTAGCAGATCATCTTAATGAAAAGTACATTCAAAAATCACACGGTGCATCATTGCTTTTGTAAGGACATCATTCACACCCGGACTGTGCAGCGCTGTAAGACATAATGCTACAGTTACACACATGTTATTTTATTATTCAATAGCTTTGGTCGGTGGGGTTGGTGGTTTAAAATTCACTGTGACATGAGGTTTCTGGTGTTCCCACATGCAGGATGAATGAGACCGCTCCCTTATGTATGCAGGGAGGAAACATCAGACCCCGAAACTCAGCCCAGATAACCTACACCATATAACATGGTGCGTTTCATATAAATCAAGGTATTGTGTAAACACCCATGACCCACCTGTAGCATTCAGCCAAGGAGCTATCCGCTGTGACATTTACTGTAGGTATCCCTCTCAGGCTCATTCAAGAAGGGAAAATGCCAGGTTTGATTCAGTTTGTTTATCCGGCTTGAACAAACCAGTTAAGCAAGACTTTTTTGGGTCAAATGGGAATCTTTGTTCTCACGCAGCCAGGGTTAAAAGTTGAATTGCAGGAATATGAAAATTATGAACTGAGTCACTTAGAATTCCCCAGGTGAAGCGCTGCTTGATATGCTTCATTTGGACTGGAAAAGAGAGCAGGGTGAGGGAGGATACTACCATTGTTAGTAAAGTGGGAGCCATTTTGCTGTAATGTAATTATAGGGTGGCCCAGCTAAATGTCCTCACCACCCAAATACACACACTCATACACACACACACACACACATACGCCTACACAGTTGTATAAACACACACATACACATACTGCTGCAACACACAGAGCTCACAAATGTGTGATTGTCAAAAGTAAAAAAGAATATGCCGGATACTTACAGCCATACAAACAGACACGCACACATAATTTCTTTCCCAGAAATTTTGCTATTAAAAATGTTTTTTGGCTACTTAATCTAAAATGTAAGATTCATTTGTTGAATTTTTAATTTGTTAAACACTTTTTGGTCACTTTATAATTCCATTTGTATTATTTCATAGTTTTGATTTGACTGGCACTCACTTATGAACACTCCCAGCGGCTTGTGTTTGGTGTAAACTAACGCATATTAGGCTACCTTCTTCCTTCTGCCCCTGAGGACATACATCCACTCCGGACTGGACTTGTAGAATGGAGAATTTAGCCCCAGCACAGATAATGTATTTACTAAACACCATGGTCTCTTGTTGCCCGGAATTCACACACTTGAAAAGAGAGGCGGAGAGGCTGGGATTTGGGGTTGAGTTTCCCCCTGTCGTGGTGTGCAGATGTAAAACTCACCTCGCTGGTGTCCACTCAGTGCTTTTACAGCTTGTGAGAGGGTGCTGAAAACTCTCTCTTTGCGCCCTGCCCAAAGCGTCTGTGCGACTGCATCTGAGTGTGAAGCACAGCTTCCTCTCTCTTTAATGACCATATCCCCACAAAGCGTGGCAAAATCTTGGGCTCCAAAATACACATAGCAGATATCGGGAAAATGAACTCTGACAAAATACATGGGGAGTGACTAAGAAAAGTGCCACCTCTCCCTATTGTGAAGCAAGAAGCAGATGGAAGGTGAAAAGATCACATTTTTATAATAAGGCCATTTTTCTTAATATGAGCACAATCTGAATGTAACACACATGTATGTCATCGTTCGCAAACATGTTTCAACCAATATACCTCTGGAGCACACATTTATGATAAATCTACTTTTGTCTTCCTTCCTTTGAATAGCATGGTAATCCTTGTCTTTCATTAAGGTCTTCATTTGCATCTCCAAACGTCTGGATAATTCCTGCACAGCAGCAATTGAATTATTCAGGGCATGTTCACTACATAACTTTTCAATTAACAAATTGCCTTTGCTCAACAAGACTCTAAACCCATCTATTAAACAGGAGGATTGTAGACTTAAATACTGCACGACAGACAGGTCAGTGATGGCTACAGGGGACTGCCTGTAGGACTGCTCTAACTCCTATGGATACCCGTCTAAATATATGGCTGTATAAAGTTATCCTAAAGCACACTGAGGGGAGGAGTGCTAAACCATAGTAAGGCAGACATACAAAAACAGACCATTAACATAAAACTTTCTGAAAGCCAACAGCTAGCCCACAACAGTGAGATAATAATCGCAGTAGTGCAAAACACACAAAGTGAGAGGTTGAGATCCCTCTCTGGGCGGGAGGGTGCTGTCTGAGGTATAGGTCAGTATGTTAAAAATGTAGTGAGTTAGTAAAAATTTAATAAGTTAAAAATTCTCACTCATTAGAGCTTTGTGTAACATGTCAACATCTATTACAAAGTTGGAAGACAAAAACACAAAATTATCATGCTATGTAATGGAACATGATGCTTGATAAAAGCTGTCAAAAAGATACGACTAGACTCTGTGCAGAGGTACAAGGATTAATGCATAATTTAAAAAAAATAAGCAGAAGAGATTATGAAACATGTACATTTTTTCTGTTATTTAACACTTTCATTCTCATGTAATCAAATAACAAGGGCCCAGTAAATATTTACACATATTCTGAGAGACGGTGATTTTGAATATGACAGAGTTTGTGGCAGTTACACAAGAACATACCAGGTAGAATGGACATACTTATAGCAGAATGCATAGAGAATCTGCGGAGACAGTCCGTACACATCAGTCAGGCTAACTTATATCAGACACAGCTTGTTTCTGGAACATCAATGCAATAGACATTCCATTACAGTTTGTTCCTTAAGATCCAACCAGAGGCTTTAAGGTAGTTCTGGCAAATTTTGACATTCTGTTAAAAATGTACAACCATGAGGTGTCTGCCACATGGTTATCACAAAACCTTTATCCACCCGTAGATGAAATGTTTTAGTTTTGTTTTCCACAGCCCCAGATTGTGTTATCAGAACAGTCAAACACACTCTCACAGACGGGAAGTGAAACAGGAAGCGTTAGGAAGAGGTGTCAGCCGAAGACGTCTGGAGTCGGCAGAGAAAGGTCAGGAATCCTGAAGCAGTTTGCCGTGCCAAACCTGCCCCCGGTCACTCAGCAGATCCCTCCCAGCCGAGGGGACGATCTAATCTCTGACCTGATGACCGGGGCTCTTGAGACCACATGACCTCGAAAGAGACGGGAGACGAGCAATCAGCGCCCACCATCGGCACAAAAATCTCAAAAGCCTCTCCTCCGTATGGCCCCGCCGTGCAAGCCAAGCTGCGCTCACGCTGAACAGCCACAGCTCGAGGGTAAGCATTAAAAAAAGCAATGGACCAGTTAGTATTATGGCTGCCTTAAACAAGCTTGAGAAGAGATTAATGCTACAGATAAATCAGCAATCATTCTGCTCAGACCTGCAAACTCCCCTCCGCCTCTTTCATCAGCTAATATTTTCTGACAGCTGTATATTTTATCCAGAAACAGAGTGCCGGGGCTCCTCTGCTGCTTGAAAGAAAACCGACTCTCCTTTTCTGAAACAGACCATGTTTATTTCAGTTCATAAACATTTTGGTATCTACCATAACCTTCACATCTGCTGTGTATTTTCGGCAAAACCTCACCAGAATATCACATTAAAAATTGCAAGCAGAAGCATGGGCCTGTCAATAACTGCCTGAAAACTTAAAAAAAATCTACATTTATTTTATTTTTAAACTGGCAAATCTGTAAGAATCCAATATTGTTATTCGCATGGTTGTTATAAGCATAACTTTAGACACAAACTGGAGACTAACTGATTGTGACTTCTTAGGAAAAGTATTTCTAAACATTCCTTATGTGCACTCCAGTTGGCAGGCTGAAAGAGAAGTACTTCTGAAACCTGCGTGAGACTAACTAAAGAAAAAATACAGAAATACAGACAGAAACAGATATAACTTTACAAGCTGCTAGAAAATCTGTCTGCATTACAACACAGACTCACAAAACGGTGAAGTCTGAGAAAGGCACTGGAGACTGAAAAACAGGCCACAGCTAGCCTGCATTTGAGTCCATCAGGTAACCATAACTTTGTTTACTAGGAGTAAATCCGGATCACATTTGGACTGTTGCTACCCACACGCATATTGATAAAAAAGGACTATCTGTTGAGTCCTGAAAAATGGTGAGTGAAAAAAAGTGAGGCCGCATGGTTGACTGGAGTGATAATACAGGCTCCATTCAGCTGGAGATCTCCGGTAACATGAGAACGCTCTCCAAACCCGTGCATTCTGGGCTGCAGACCAGCACTGAGGACGGCTGATTGATTTGCCTTGGAAAAAAAAGAGGCCCATTTGTGTAACTGTGCCAAAGACAGCTTTTTCTGTAACAGAATGCGAGATTGCTCTGGCTAAATTTAAAAACCTTGTTAAAACAAACTCTTTCAGGCTGTGCTTGTAGGGGCTTCTTTATTCTTACACTACGTCTCTCATCTCCTCTCTGCTTGTGGTGTGGACAGGGAAACTCAACTCTGCACATCTTTCTTCCTATATCTATTCATCTATCTATCTGTCTCTGTATGTCTCTCACCGAAATTGGTTTGTTTGAGGTGCAAATTCTCAAAGACCATTTGCACTCATGACACAAGATCCAACCAGTGAAGGCCTATGTCCATCTTGTTCCTCACAAAATGGCTAATTCTGAAAGGGCACTAAGGCAGATGCAGTCTCAGCACAGACTCCACTACAGGTGACAGGGGAGCAATAAATATACAAATATATAAATAGATTAATAAACATGCATCCATCAAAATGCCAGTATGTCAGATTAACATAAAATTATGCTAATGCACATTAGAAAATGACTGTTAAATGATAGTAAAGATAGTAAGAAATGGAGAACATAGATACAAAATTGAAAGGAATGGATTGGATTGGAATAGAATGCATTGTAAGGGAACAGCTGAATTAGTTCAGCTACTGGAAAGAGAAAATTTTCATTTCATACTTTAAGTGACTGCTCAGTGGACACCTCAGAGAAGATGTTTCAACACAAAGCATTATTTCTACAACTGGGTTCCACTGTTTAATTGCCCATACTTGTAGCAATTATTCTGAGGTTTGAACAATGTCAAGAAATTATTTGAATAAAATTAATAACTATCATTTGTTTACGTGAGCATAATACAGCTACTGTGTTGCCTTTCTGTTGAACCAAAGAATACAATTCCAGAGTATTTGATTTATTATTTTGGCAGGTGCTCTCCCCCCACATTGACTTTCAAGGCTATCATGCCAAGATACATTCAATTCCCACCAGAGGAGTGAAAACTAGAACAGCCAGTAAAACAGTAAATAAACAAGAGCCTGGAAAAAACTGTTGAAAAGTAAACAGTAATTATTTTAACACTGATATAGTGTCACACAGTTGTTCTTAAGAGAAGCATATATCATTCTCATGTACCGCACTGAGCCAAAGGTTTTTATATTCTAAACATTAAAATAACTCATGAATTTAATTTCAGAATGGCGTCCTCCAGCAAACGCACATGCAATTGGGTTTGGAAAGCGATTGTGCTATTTCAGGGAATATCTGCATGGCTTCTGGGCTAGGGAGTCAGAGGCCCTTGCAGTAAGTCCAGAGGGGTGACATATCGGGAGTCTTATTAGGCATCACTGTGAAAGGTAAGAGGCAGACCCCAGCTGGTCTGTGCTTTTAAATGGCAGATTGAAGAACGCACAGCTGATTTATTTACTCTAATCTCATCATGGGGGAAAAAACAGCTGTCGGAAGTCACTGTCCGAATACAAACCGGCCGTGACAAGAACACACAATGGACCGTGCATGTCATTGCTAGGAAGCCTTCCACACCATTCTCACAAGGCCCTCCAAAGCATCCATAATAACACTAATACCAATAATAATGCTAATAATGTTGCAATAATTATAGTGCCATCCAACCATTTTCAATAACCTCTAAGCATTTAACAACCACTTCAACCTTTAGTATGAGCACCCTGGTACCCAACTGGGTGATGCGCAGCAGAAGTTTTACACCAGATGCCACCACCACACACCAGCTTAGGTGGAGAGGAAGGGAATTATTTAGCCAGCTAAAGTGGGAGATGATCCAATAACTACTTTAAGAGACTAAGATTTGGGAAATTTTCCCGGACACCAGGGAAACCCCTACTCTTTCAAATAAGTACCACAGGGCTTTTAAAATCAGGATTCCCCAAGGACTCTGTTTCTCTACCCTTCAAACCCTGAGTGTGTGTGCATTTGGTCGCTGGGGGTGGTGTAGGCGAAGATGATAAACAAAAAGGACCACACATTTGACTGCAGCTTTCTCAGAAAGACACCCTCACCTGATAGGCGATGAGACTTTGCGAGCACTCGAAATGGGTGGCGCCATCATGTGTTGGCTCAATTTAACCAATTGCAGTGGTCTGCACTGGATTTTTTTTTGCTAACACAAGGCACTGTGCCCCACCTTTCAAAGGCATTCTCAGAGGCCCTTTGCTAATGCTGCCTAAACAGTGTGTTGCTGTTGTGTGTGAATGTGTCACTGCCACAGATCACTTGCTGGAGCCACTTATTTGCTCCTGGTGTTAGCGCCATTTTGACCTTTTAGCGCCTTCAGCGATGTTGCAAAATGCTCCCCCCTCCCGTGTGTTGAGGAGACATGTTTTTTTCCTCTCATTCTTTCATTTTTGAGTGTTTTAATTTCCCACCGTTTCAGATGAGCCGCTGGTCGCGTCTCATTGACTCTCAGCGGAGGCTTTGCGAATGAGGCGCGTGTGATGACAGGAGCTTGGTCTTGAGCCCAGATCGCTGGGACTGGCTCTGTGTGACTTATCCTGCTCGCTAGTGGCCCCTACTGGGCAATGAAGGTTCTACCCTTTAGAAAGATGTGGCTAACCCTGAAGCGCCTCTCTGTTAAGCCAGTTCCTCAAGACAGGTCAAAACAACTGTAAGCTGAAGAAGGACAGTGGCAGACATAAGATTAAGAATACCCTTGCTTCCCCTAACGCCACTTGAAGTGGGTATAATGGTGAAGACACTTCTTTGTTTTGCCAGTTTCTCCCCCCAAGGACAGAGCCTCTCAAAGGACAGGACTAACAGACAAGTCCCGGCACCACACTGGTCACCTGCAGAGGGGACACTCCCAATGACAGGTGACACTATTGGTGTGTTTCTCAACCTCATGGGATTACAAATATAGATCAATATACATCATTTTTATATTTCTCATAAGTTGGTAAGTTTTTCTGAGTAACTCTAAGTAACACAATTAACCAGACTAGACAGAGAGAGAGAAGAGCAGGAGAGAAAGAGAGCGACAGAGACGTGGCTTTTTGGTCATCCTGTGTAGGAGTCCAGTCTTATTTATTGAGGATCTTTGAGGGTCAGCGTCTTAGAGTCTGCTCCTTCATGCATATTCCACGGCGTTCGTGAGTCGGTTATTTATGTGGACGGAAGTGGCGTTCTCTCCAGGCACAGACGTTCGACCTCCACATCCCCCCAGTGATGCGCGTCCTGAGTCTCCCTGGGGAACGCCAGGAGAGGCATACAGAGATGTTCACATCGTTTCGGGGAATAATTATCTCATTAATGTAATGGCAACAAGATGGAGATCAAATCCCTGGAGGGCGATATCCAGGAGCATCCTGGCTGCTGTTGTCTTTTTTTGGTAAATTGCTCGCCTTATTTGAAAGGAGTCGATCGATCCCAGGGCATCCTGGAACACGGATAAACTCCGACTTGCAAACACTACTGTCTCTGAGCCCATTACTCTCCAGAGCCATTTGGTTGATTATTATTGTTATTTATTTGCTTAGCGGATGCTCTGATCCAGGCCTGTAAAGCTTACATATTACTTACTTATACAGCCAGAAATTTTGCTGAAGAAATTCAAGTCAATTACTTTGCTCAAGGACACAACAGTTTCCTGTTTGGGAGTCAAACCAACAACCGTCTGGTAATAAGGTGGGTTTCCTAACTGCGAAACAGCACCCATGACATAATGTCTACTTGCTGAGTTCTATTGCGCCATGTTCTGTGAGTGGGCGTACTGGATTCCTGAGGCTCCTCTGCTATGACTGCGGTCTCTCCTGGTCCTCACAAAAGCTGCAGTACAAGCAGGAAGCCCCTCATTCACTGTCCACTCTAAAATGAACATTACCTTAAAGAGACAGAACAAATGCTTCAAAGACAGAGCTTTCTGTTTGGAGTGTTTCTTTTTGTGACACTCCACATGTTTATGCACATTTAAAGATACAGATCCTAATAAGGACTGTTCCGGTAAGTGGCTTGAAGGCACAAACTTTTCAATAACCTGGAGTCAGGCAATAATTCTGTCATGACTGAAGGTCACCTCAAGCCTGTGCTGTCATCATTGCAAAGGCCCACAGGGATTTTGGATGGACAAACAGAGATATAAAGTGACAGAAATGCCTCTTGGGAATATCCTGACAACCTTCTCACTTCCAGGGCAAGTCAAGATGATCTCTTGGTACGAGAAGGAGAAGAAAACTCTCTGTTAATATTCTGCTTGTTCCAGCCTGTTGAAGTGTAATTGCATGCAGCAGAAACTCCACCCTAAGCCAAATCCGCTTCTCTTTTGGAGTTTCAGACATTCATTTCAGTGCTAAAACTGACTTCAATTCTCCTTGGGCGCTGGGCATTGTAAAATCGATTTGCCATGAGATACTCTGTAAAAGCATTATAAATACAAGTAGCATTTCCCCCCATTAATGGCTAAGTGAAAATAGCGAAGGCTAATGATGGAAGGATATGGCTAATCCAGTCCATTAGAGGCCCTCCACCAGGGCAGTGCATGATCACTCAGTGGGTAACCACGCCCGAGCAGTGGAGACACACGAGCCCACAACTCAAACGCAAGAGGCATTTCCTTCTGATGGATTGAGTAAATGTGCTTGCATATAGGACAGGAAAAAAACAAAATAAAACAAAACAAATGACTATAAAACAGATCGATTAAACGGGACAAATCTCTCCCTCGATGCGCATGGGGATTGGTCATTAATATTTTAATAGTGTTCATTGAGTAGAGAGAACACTAAACCACAGAACGGAAGGAACAGTTGCACCGGGGTCGTTGCAGTGAAGCTGTTGCCCGGACCGAGATAAAAAATAGAAGGTTCCTCTCTAGAAAGCCAGGGAGACATCACTGTAGTACTCCACATCCTTATCAGACATCACTTCCTCCTGTTTCCTGCCATGTCTCTCAATGGGGTCAGATACCATCTGTAGAACTGGGAACAGGCTGGCTCACTTAATATACAATTTCTACTGTAAAGCTGGAACCAGATTGGTCATAGGGCTAGTAGTGGCTAGTATAGTATAGTGGCTAGTATAAGGCTTACCCCTGTTGGGAGTGAGGGGTCTGGCTTCTTTGTGTAAAAGTTGGGAAGGTTAAAGAGAAGGTAGACCCCTGCCCTACAGCAGATTGTGAGGGGGGACTGTGGGTCTTTTTCAGGGTGGGGTGGCTTCAATGTGTGGAACTGTGGTGGGAGCGGCAGGTGACAGTGGCAACGCTCTTCTGTCCGCACCTGAAATGCTACCTGCTCCACATTGTTCCGTGAAGAAAGAACAAAAAAATTCGGTGAGCAACAGCCAGTCAGCCACTTGCAGATCAAATTATTTTCATGGAGGAAAGAATTTTCCTTTCCTTTTTTTATATCCCCCCTGCCCCCCACATCCCCCGTCCCATTTCCAAAGGGAGAGCTAAAGTGAAACCTGAACACCGAAGTGCTCCCCAAAGCATTCCTGTTTAATCTCGAAAGTACGACCCCAACCCCCCAGCTCCCAGCTCCTCCTGCAGTCAGATCTCATTGCAAGACAGCAACCACCCAGAACCATCCACAGCACCAAGGAGGTCTGTCCTAAATCAGGCAGTCCAGGGGGTGGGAGAGAGAGAGAGAGAGAGACAAAGAGGCGGGAGGTAAGAAATACGTAAAACCATATAGAACTTCACTGTTTAGAAAAATTCTGAAACATCCATCATATTCAAATCTCAGCAGCTCCTGCCACTTTGTATTCATTCATGAATTGACCTAATGGAAAGAATAGCATTTGCACACCTGGTGAATTTGTGTCTGTGTGCTACAGAAAGGATACTCAAAATGATACTCTGTCTCTACATCTGGAGTAGAAGCTACCAGCGGCCAGACCTATGTGTGCCCTTCATTAGACTCTGCCCTCGTAGCACTTTTATGGTTAATGAAAAAACTGTGCTCTCAGAAAACAATGTTTATTCACCACTTTGAATATAAATGTTATTCAGCTGCTGTTTTTGACCTGTGTGCACTGCCTTTTCTGAGCCTTTGTGCTCCATATAGACCCACTTATTTGCACAGAGATAATAAGTTCAAAAATCAAAAAGGACAAAACAGAACACAGCCATATCTTCATCTGAAACACCCTGAGAAACTCAGGGAACCTTAAACAGGGCCAGGGTCTCACACTAAGAGGGAATGCCAAATGCCTTTGTATCAACACTTGAAGCTGTCATGTTTAAGGAACAATGCTGAACACCTTGACTGAAAGCAGCAATTACTGTGTAGACCAGCTTGACTGGCGCTGAGCAAGTAAGTTGTAAGTGATCTGTTTTTGCAACTCACACATTTACGCAGTTTCTCAGAATTCCTTTAAGTTGGAGGCTTACTTACTGAGTGACGGCACTTTATGGAGATGTAATTAAAGGGAGAGACCCTCAGGAAGTCTGAATACTTCTCTTTTGTTTTTAAGGGGGTTCGAAGGAGGCAAAGTCTAACGTTTGGCATGGAGTCAGACGCTGTAGCATCAAAGCCATGTAAATCAAAGGTTAGGAATCCCAGAGTGTGGCTCTCCAATCAGACATGTCTGTGCCAGGGCTGACGAGACCGGGGTTTGGGGGGAGGGCGGGGGTGCTGATGGAAGGTTTCCCCTAACGGATCTTAAAGCGGGCTGAAGTACCTGACTTTAATCGGGTGGTCTTCTCCGGAGTGGTGTGACAGCACTCAAAGCCCGGTACTTCAGGGTGCTGTGCTCAGCAGGGGAACTACATGCCTGGACACATTTTTCCAAAACTCGAAATGGAAGAACAGCATCTGAGAATTGCACATAAGCTCTGCTCCTGTCAATCACGGGCAATTCTTCATCTGGTAGCCAAAAACGGAAAAAAAAGTTGAACTCTGGTGAGGTGAAGCGATTGCATTTCACACATGAAGGCCTTGTGAATTTCACTGGTCGTGTGGCGCAGTGTGGATTACCGCAATCCCTGCTACCCCACCTCCCACCCTCCGCCCCGGGACAGACCCATCCAAAGACACCAGCAAACGTCTCCCCGCCTAATCCACGGCGTCTCACTCCATGTTCCTGCCCTTAAAACGCCCGTCAACACACCGCCCTGAAAGCTTTTCGGCTTGTTGAAAAGAAGAAAGCACATTGCTTTATGACGCACTTCGTGACAGCTCCCCAAACGGACATTGGAGAGAGGAATGAAACTGTTTACTTGGGGCTCCATGGCAAAGCTTTCTGTTGGATGCGCTGGGTAGAGATTGGCCTTCCTGGCTCCACCTGGATATGCAGATAAGCCTCTGTTCCAGGGCAGGGGATGTGGAGGCGCTGCGGGCGAGTGCGAGCTCGGGGCTGGTACAGTCAGGAGCCTCTGCTTTTCCTGCCAAAGGAGGATTACAACCAACGCTGCACAGCATCTCTCAGTGGCCAAAACACTCAACCTTCAAACACGCAGAAACAGTGGAAAAAGAACACTGGATTTCTCAGCACTGTGTGTGAATGAGAAACATCAGGCAAGGTGCAGGTGCAAGTGCTTCTCTGAACCCCACTGAACACTAAACCTGCTTAGAATTCCCAGACGTGGTTATTTCATGGCACCGCATGCCGCTAGGATTGTTCATCCTGTAATCACTCACATATTTCCCTCCCTGTCAAATTAACAGCTTTGAACACACGTAGCTTGATCTGCAGTGGGAGGCCAATGGCCCCATAGCTGCCCCCAGCTGCGCAGTTCTGCGCAGTTGCTGCGGTGGTATTGGAGTTGATCCCAGCACTGAGGCAGCAAAGTGTCCTCTTTGCAAAAGTGTGAGCTGTTGACCTGATAGCGGCGAACAGTGGAAATTACTGGAACATTAGCCATGACTGATGCAGCATGGGCCAAATGTCATGGCATATTAGAATGCACCGAATACTGTTATTTTCCGAACTAAACTTATTTATCAAATGACCTGTTGGGGAAATTATAAACCTGTCTTTCATTAAGCAACCAACACAAACCCGGTTAACACGAGATATCTCCACGCAATATGATGTGTTATTTTGTCTTTCTATTGCCATGCACTGCTGAGGGTTCAGCAGACATACCTCTCCTTCCAGTGTCAATCACCTGTTTTTTTTTAACATTATTACAGAAAAGGACAGAATGCGATTATGACAGTTCTTCATGTAGAGGAATACAGAATTAATAGTTAACACAAAGCCCTGAATATGTCATAATCAAAGAGTAAAATTAACAAACAAACATAGGATAATGCAAAATTCCAAAGCTTTAATTCCCTGCTTAGGCCTCTTCAAAGACCACTGCCTGCCCAAAGCTCATCAAGTCCAAAACAGAGACACACAAAACAGTTGTATGTAGTAAAATGCATTATTTGTGGGAAGTTGGCCTTCCTCTGAATGCATATTACATCTTATATGCTCTGTGATTGATGTTATGACACTAAAAGTGTACCTGAGATTAAACAGGACAAAATATAACATAAGCTTCAACATATAATTCACCAAAATATCTTGTGATTGATACTAAGACATTATTAACTCTTTGTAGAGCAGGGTTTGTACTAACACCCCACAGACCATTCTGATTGGTTGAGAGGGTAGTGGGGCATTACACTAGTATTAGCTGGCTGGGAGATTGTCAGGGCTCAGTACTAGTTCAGACTGCTGTTGCACCTGAATAACACTGAACTGAAGCCTGCACGTGTAGCTGCTTTACTGAACAAATATTTTGTGAGTATCAGTACAGAGTGCCTGAGTAACTAAAAATATACTTCAGTTATTAATTAGTCATCGTTGGAAATTTCCCCCCAGCAAAACAAACAAAAAAACTGCCAGTTTACTTAGGTTACAACTGCCACTTTACTTAAGTTACTAATGGTTGTAAACTTAGTGATTTGTGACTCTTGGCATTAACTGTTTAAGATTGACAGGAACAACAAATACTGAGGGAGAGCACACCCTACTTTGACCTATAGGTCAGCTGCTCAGAGAAACACAATCCTCTTGCAAAACTCTGCAGTCTATTAATGAACACTGGTCCTAATTATGATTCAGGCATAGATTAAGAATCAGAGGAAAACAGGAGTTTGACCTGTGTGAATGACAGCTCATTTCAGACTCGGGCAGGTCTTTCACTTTTTCCATTTTGGGATTTGTCCTAAACTGGGACTAAAGGGCTTTAGTGAGCATCACTTTTTTACCATTGATCTCTGGGTTGACTGGGTTTAATATCCTTTTAGTCACAAAAACAGTGCCACTTTCTTAAATGTGGTAGTCAGATTATGTGTATTTGTGTTCTACCAAAAAAACTATAATTACTAATGATATGAAAAAACGTGATTAGCCATGATTCATTTTTAATTTAACAAAACATGGCAATGTGGGCATCTACTAAATCAGAGAACAGAGAGAGAGAAAGAGAATAGTACTGGTGTAATCATTAATGTGAGGCAAGTGACCTGATTGGCTGAAAGCTCATTTTCTGGCAGTTCCAAAACTGCAAACTCACCCCTCCGTTTCACCTCCTAGACTCCGTCACTGCCATTTCTGTTGGATAGAGGCTTCTTTATTGATCTGATATAAGCTGTTCACCACAAGCTAGTTCCAAAACACCTATTTGCCCTCCAGGAGAACAAAATGTAATGTAAATATAGACTAAACCTACATTCTCACTGTATTTATTTTCTAAAGGAAAAACACACTGTGTGCACTATGGCTTGAATCTTCTTAAAGGCTGACTCGTGTCAGAATTGGATTAGATACACTACCCTGACCCCCTCCAATACACACATACACACACACATTCAAACAAACACACACACATGCAGCCTGTCAACCTCAAGTTTGAAACTCTTCTAATTGATGCAATTCATCACCACTGACTTCGACCACCACTGACAATCCATGTCATGACAAGACTGAGGGAGTGCTACTTTGACACCCTCAGAAAAGAAAAAAAGAAAGAAAACCTTGTTTCCAAAGAAATCTAGCACATCATTACTGTACATCACTGTCCAAACCCTGCCAATACTGTGCTGAACAACAGATTAACACATACAGAAAACTTGCCTTTTTGGTGTTGGGCAAAATGTATCATTTTGATAACTATCATGATACAGATTAAATACATTAAAATGATTCCCTACAATACAATTCTGACAAATTCCATAGCGATTGCAAATGCATCGGCCACATGCAAAAGGGCTGATTGTGAATGAAAAGGGTTCATTTTTGTTGTTTTTTGGGCCCTGTGAGGCCTGCAGTAGGAGCTCTCGAGGAACGTGACCTTTTGTCATGGGAATTTTGGTTTCATGAATCTGACATGTGGCTGACCGTTCTGGACACTCACTCTGCCTGCGGGTGCTGGTCTCGCAAAAGCAAACACACAAGGAATGCTGGGAATTGGAACAAAGTTTGTTCATTTCAGCAACTGTGGTGTTTCTTTGATTAGCGTTTTAAAGATGACAAAGTTTGACTTGAGCCTTTCATTAGACATTAAAACAGTGAATTTTGGCAGCCATTTTCTCCTTTCGTTACACTCTGGTTGCATTCAAATGCATTTGCGATCCAAACCCTGACAGTGCAAATTAAGTTTGTTTCTACCGCTCTATGAGGAGACAGCCCCAACCCCCCACTCCGCCCCCAACCCCCCACCACACTTGGCCTACTGCCCCCTTCTCAGCATACTCCTCTTCTGACTGCTCCTTTAAACAAAGGAGGAGCCTCTCAATATTTCCACACAATAGAACAAAAGTTGCACTCTCATTGTGGGGACGAGGAAACAATCCAGCCAACAGTGTGTGGCAGGGGCGCTCAAACATCGTCCAACTCCTTCCTTTCCAGCTCTACTCCAACAAACGGAGAGTGTCACTGAACCACAATGAGCAGGTTTAAAGTAAATCGTCTCAAATTCAGGCCCCTCTCATTGGTGTTCAGACTGCCACCTAGTGGATATTTGGGAAAGCAAGAAAACAGTGTCTGAATCTGTGTGCTGCACTCATTTCATTCATTATAGAATTTGGTCAATGCAGAACAAGTCAATGAATGAGATAAAATTTCCTTTTTTCATTGGCTTGTGTACCTAGAAAGAAGTCTTTTTATATCTGACAAAACTGTGAGATTCATGTCAGTGTCTGCACCATGTCCTGTAAATTTTATTTAGAATCATCCTGGACTGTGGCCATTGATTCTGGGAAAGATTGGTTGCAGTGGCTACTAAATGGTACCATCCTTAGCAACTAATATGAAATTAATGAATGAATGAAATTAATAATTAAAGTGAACCGTAACGATGCTTTCCGTATTGATCTGTCTGTTGCAGCCTGGACAGCACACTTGCTTTGGCAGTGCATTGCACAAGTCTTGATGAAACCAAGTAACATACCAAAAAAACTCTGTTGAAATCATGGACTTTTTAATTTATCGCTGTGCCATTTCTACTGAGAACGTTTTGAGTCTTTGGCTGCCTGCAGACAGCTAAGACCCCTCGATCTGCCTTTTCATTCTATACAGTTACATGCCATTCCTGGGGCAAGATCCAGTGGATTATTGCCCACAACAGACATACCAACAAACCCCTTTACCCTGTAAATTGTGTCCTTTAAAACTGCCTTTTTAGGATTGCATGTGCAGGGCTGCTTGGTAAGGTGACTAATGTTCAGTTGGTTCTTTCCGCATTTTGTCTCATGCTTGTCATGACTCAGCTCCCCTAAAGTTTGCTGGAGCCGGAATGGTAATCTGCCGTGCAGGAGTACCAGCTAGGGAGGCGTCCACGGACTGCCCCGGCGCTGCCAGCCACCAGTCAGCCATGACGATAAGGCATCCCCACGACAGCGGGCAAATGAAAGTGTAAATAGCGAGGGGCCACTGGTGGAGCCCCGAGACCCCGGCATTCCTGACAGTCCCTTCCATACCGTAAACACGGCCCGCCTCAGCCTGCCCCATTAGCTGGAAGCGGTGACAAACACAGCTGAAATGTAAACATGCGCTAGCTCTCGCGCCGGCGGGGGGGCACTGTGACTCAAAGGGAATTTTGTCTGAAATCTTCCAGGAGAAACACTTAAAAAAATTGGGTTTGACAGAAAATAAACCACTGGTGGCCACAGAGGGACCAATGAGCTGGGGTCAGAGACTACAGCAACCCTGGGGGGTGTGGGTGAGCACAGGGGTGGTTATGGTGGGGGGCAGGGGGTCTGGGTGGGATGGAGGGTGTTAGCCACAGTATCAGAGCAGAAAGAGGACACTGAATCAGATATAGCTGAGAAAATAAATATCAGGTGGGGCAAGCCAGTGACACGAGAGATGCTAGTTAGGGCAAAGTATCCAAAAGGGCTCACCTGAGACATCCTGTGTGGCAGACTTCACGCTAACAGAGACTGCATTTATTTGGCTTTGTTACGACAATTAGAAGAGGAAATGAACTCCGTTAGAACAGGAAGGGAACTCCCTGGTTCGTGGAGCTGCCCTGCAAAACTGGATCTAAACCTTTAGTTCTGGGCTGAGCCAGGCTAATCTGGGAGAGAAACTTGGCCTTGAGGCGCCCCTTCTCAAAATAAATTTCCTTTCAGTTTATTTTATGCGGCAGGAGTTTCAGTGAAGGGAGAAGGCCTCATGAACCCTATAATGGGTGCAGCTATGACATGCTGTCAAATACTAACTCAGATTAAAATCTAACTAACTCAAATATTAACCAATCAAATTACTGTCCATAGCACAACAGTATGATTGGTACAAATGAGCAAGTCATTGGGTGTACATGAGTCTTGTTTCATCTCCTACATTACATCACTGCAGAGATAAACACTAACATTGACTGTCAGCTGGAGGAGTGAAATTAAACCAAAGTTATTTCATGTGAAGCATACAAAGTTTATGCAATAAAGTGAAACAAAATCAGCTTCTGAAAGATGATCTCTACTGTCTTACGGCAGGGTGTATCAGATGAACATGACCCAGAATGAAAGGAGAGATCGTACGCCCTTTGGCCTCTGACCTCTGAAACCTGCCCTCCCTGCCCAGGAGCAGATGTGGCTCAGTGGAGCAGACCTTCAGCTCTGTTGATCGCTCTCCTGTTCTCTCCCTCCTGCTCAACTCTTCCCCTCTTCATCCCATCACCAATACTGTACCCTGTCTTGCTGCTCCCCCCTCCAACATCCTCCCTCTCTCTGGAGAATTTTAATGGCATCCTGTGTCCCTTCCCACCTGTCAATGATTGCCCTTTCTCCCCTCCCACTTATCAATGATTGGCCTCTGCCCCCTCCCACCTATCAATGATTGGCCTTCGTCTCCTCCCCACTATCAATGATTGGCTTCAGTCCCCTCCCACCCCTCAATGATTGGCCTTTGTCCCCTCCCACTCATCAATGACCGATACCATTAACTTTCTATGGACAGCCCCCTAACCTGCAAGACATGTCTTGTGATTTCTTCACCCGGGGGAGTGAGCAGGAGAATTACTGCTCACCAGCAAGAGGGGACTGTATATTCTCCACTCCATAAACACAGTGACAGCTGCTCCAGTCCATCTTCCTTGAACCATATTGATCATAACAGAACATGAGAGCCATGAGACTTCACTGGCAACAGGGCACAACTGCACCCAGCCAAATGTAGCATGGAGGGAGGTCAGGGGTCTCCTTGTGTGTTTTATACATACATATTTATGTTATATTTTTGTCTGGGCCTCTGTCTCACATGCTATATTAATTCTGGGCCTCAAGCCTCCATTCTATAATTAGCTCTGTGAAACAGCCACTTCTTCATGTCCATAACTCTCCCTCAGTGACAGCTGTGGTGCATTTTACTGCGACACCAGGTGCTTTGCCTGTGCCACTTTTGAATATCCTTGCTAAGCAAAATAAAAGGGTGATAATACTGTTAGACTGTTAGAATAGTGATAAGAATAATTCTTTTTTTTCAAAAGAGGGCAAATACTTCAGAGGAAAGCACTTGATATTATGCTTATCGAGCACTGTTCCTAAGGGCACTCCTGACCCCTTGTGTTCCATAACTGAAAAAATCCTGTTGACATGACAACATCTTATCTACCTGTCCATTGGTTTTCTATGACCTCACAGCACAAAGGCCCTTACAGTTTAATAGTAATGCTGAATGCAATTGCTTACACCAGGCTGTCTGGTTACGTCTCATAAGCAGTATAAGAGCACCAGCTTCTCACATCCCAGACTCCTTCACTGCAATTGCTTGTGAAGCCAATAAAAAAATAATATGTCTGTATTTCTAATTTACAGAAGAGGGTGTTGCAATATCAGAGAGAATGTTTTCCTTTCCACTCGACAGTGTTACTCAAACACAGCTCTAGGTGAGAGCCGTTAGGGGAATGGCACTGATTTATTCCCTGAACAAAGCAGCCACAGCCTCTTCATTCATTTCAGGGGAAAAAAAAATCACGGTAAATTGAATTAAATCAAAAGTCGGTCAGCCCGGCTGCCTTGCTGCTTGATACTCATACAAGGTGCTCATTGTTTCTGGGCTGCTGGAGAAGGCAGGAGAGAGGGAGTGTCCCGCAGGTGTGCAATGCTGGCAAAGGTGACCTCTGCGTGTCTGTCTCTCTGTCATTCTGTATGTCTTGTCCTTCTATCTATGTATCTATCTATCTATCTATCTATCTATCTATCTATCTATTATACATTTGTTATAAATGTATGTTACATTGTCATTTTCTTACAGTTGCATTGCCACAAAGCACTGGATAGAGTGCATTTTCAAAAGGGAATTAAAATATCCAAAAAACAAAAAAGGCAAACACCCAAAGCCAAATGGGGAAAATAAATAGTGGAAGATTACCCCGCAACCCCAGGAAGTGTGCAGTGGAGACAGCTTCCTGGAAAACAGCATGTTAGAGCAGCACCATGCAGAGTGAGTGCTCTTTTTGGTCAGCTCTTGGTAGTTGAAGGAAGGGCTGCAGGTTCACTTGGTGGCAAACTGCTCTCCCATTGGCAAAGCCTGCAAGCGCATTCTTCTGCGGTCTCTGGCCCGCCCCGTTCTGGGCATGTTCTCTTTCCTGCTGATGTCCGCAGATGGTTCCCAGCACTGAGTGCGAACCGCGGCTAGCAAGCCAGGAAAGTCCAACCGCAGGGGTCGCCAGAGTTTTGGTGAGGATAGGGCCAATTTTCAAAGGTTGCATGGGACAGTGGGCCACAGAGGAAAACTTGGCTCATGAGAAACAGAACTGCGTCCAAAACTATGGCTTTCCTCTATATATATTTGTTGAGCCCTGTATAAGCAATATTTAACTTTGTGCTGATCATGTAATCAATAAATTTTCGCTGTTTTCCTTCTCACTATTTAATTCGCCCTTGGAGCACCTTGCTTTTTTCCGCCACCCATGCAGTTCCGGGTTTGAATGATAAATTATCACCAGCACAACTCCAGCAGCTGTAAATATCATTTCATCCTGAGCGTCTGCTGTGTTTACTGCCCTTAGACACTACTGATGACGGTCCAATTCAGGTGAAAATGTCCTACTTAATTTGCTAATAGGGATTCAAGCTGGCCTACTCTTCAGACTGTGCCAGATGAAATATATTTGGTCGGTCAGTGGTGAGACTCAGTGAATGGATCAGGGTATTTTTAAAAATCGATCAACCCACTTGTCTGTTCTAATCTCTGCACTACCTTACGAGGGAGTTCAGCACCTGCAACTCCTAGTGGCTGCTCCCCAGCACAATGCAGTCTGTAGAGTATCTATTATGCTGGAACATAGAGCTACTAGAGGCTGAAGACAAGGGCCCTCTTGGGCTTGTGGAGGCAGTGAGGCAGCAGCTGTAGAGGGCCAGTAAGACAGTGAGGCAGTTGCTTTTGGGGTACAGTGAGACAGTGAGGCAGCAGCTGTAGAGGAGCAGTGAGACAGTGAGGCAGTTGCTTTTGGGGGGCAGTGAGAGATCTGCTTTAGGGGGCAGTGAGAGAGTGAGAGAGCTGCTGTAAGGAGATGCGGAGAGGATTGAAGGGCAGAAGGAAGATAAGAAAACAGAGGCAGAGATGTAAAGGTCGTTGGGGTCATGCTAACCCTGACACTTTACTTTGTCTGTCTTGTCTCTCCCAGCTTCTCCTAGTGCACTTTGACACTGTCTTTCAGAGGGGGAAATAACTGAAAATGACCCTACTCTATTATCAAGGACAAGCTCTTTTTCACCCCTGGCTGTCAATGCAATTCCTTCCATCATTCACCTTTGTTCAATTAAATACACAATAGCATATTTATACTGTATGTACAAGTATAACTCAATGGATGAATTGGTCTACATGAACCTGTGTTAATGGCTGCAGATGATGAGTGGACTCATTACATTACATTACATTGATTTAGCAGACGCTACTATCCAGAGCAACTTCCAGCACAGTAGAACATAAGTGTATCCATCCAAGTTGAATGAGAAATGAGTGTCAGGCCAGGCTAACAACACTCTCAGACCACAGAGTGTGTGCATAACACTATTCAAGCCCTACCACAAGTTAACTTGTGCAACCTGACTAGACAAGGGAAGCCAAGTATACCACCACACATCAGTCACTAGATCACAGAATCCAAAACACATTGCCATACTACACATAAAATAAACAGCAAATGCTACAAGTAGCAGGTGTTAGGGGGTGGGGATTGAGGCGGAACTGAGATGCAGTCTGAAGAAGTGAGTCACAGTAGATGACAGAAGTGAGACCATTGGGGAGTGCATAGCTTAAGGTCAGAGCAGCATTGAGTACAACTGGTGTGTGCTCGGGCAGGAACCACTGACCGCTGTCAGCGACAAACCGCACCCGTCACCATTCTGGAACACACTGTGTGGCATGGGGGTGTGGCCACCTGACAGGCCACAACGGATCGCTGTCAGTGACTGCCGATAAGAGCCGCTCGATCCAACCCCGGGGCTCCCGGCAGCAGGATTTACTGTCAGCGGGCCTGCAGATAAGCCCTGACACTTTCTGGAAGAGGAGACAGGACGCAACCCAGAATTCCCTTCCTGGAAGTCAGAGAGAGAGGTGTGCAGGAACACCCAGGCTTTCAGGAAATGACAGCCATCAAACTGGAACGCGGTGCTTGACGTGGTGAATGCACAAACTTAAAAATGCAGATGGCCAAGGTAGCATTGTCTATAGGGATTTCAGCCTTCCCTGAGATGCTAAAAAAAATCAGAATCAGGGTTTTAGCTCTTATTACTGCATTATAAGAGATACTTACAATAGCAGCAGTTATGTACTGCCTTGCGTAAACTTAAAAGTGTTTCCATATCAAAGGAAAGCCAGAGTATAGCTTGAATTCTTAACAGTCATTCAAATATCTGCTTAATTTTTCCAAGACTTTAAAAAGGTTTCCAAATGCATTGGTTCTCAGGATCAGATTTCTTCCACAGATGTTAGATGCATGGAGATTAATACTGTCTCCTTCTCTCTTCTCAAAGTGCAGTAAATCATACGGAGCAGGACATGAACTACAAGCGGAACTGAACACAGATTGCAGTTTTACAGGAAAAGGCAGGAGCAGGCTAAACTCACACTTAATTAAATGTCTCGGATGAAGGCAAAAACATTCCCAGAGCTCTAAACACAAAACGGAAAACAGACAGCAATAGCAGTCCCAAAAAAGCACCCGAAACATCTGCAGCGCTAATGTGGGCCACAAAGGCTGCTGGGAAATCTGGCACAAACTGTCCTCGCCAAACAGATGTGACCTGTAGCGTCCCACTCCAAGCAAGCCCACCCTGGCCCGGCCAGCGCCATTCCCCTCATGGCTTGAACTGTGTGACACGCGGCGCCATGGAAACGGGTCGCCCCGGAGACTGGACTTATCCCCTCAGGAGTGTTCAAAGACAACTGTTTTCTGAAAATGTATAATCCTACAACCTACTGGTTACAAGCCTAGGTCTCTGCTGCGCCGCACCTTCTCCTTTTGGCACAGAGTTTATTATTATGTGACCAATTGGCACAGTATGTTAAATATATGTTAAATATAATTCAGCAAGCAATAGACTTAGAATAGCCAGAATGTGAACAAGAAATTATGCCATTTGCAGTCCTAGAGGGTAAAAATGAAGTAAAGTATTGCACTAAGCAGATACAGCCCAGCAATATTTATGAATAAAACTGCAGGGGAAGCTCACTGGATAAATGTAGAGTTTCTGCATTGACAGATGGCCATGGTCATTTGCACAAAGACAGGACAGACACTGAAGTCTGGACATGACTCCAGAGATAGTGTTGGTCTCACTCATCCAGGACAGAAAACTGAGAAGTCCCTTACCTCAGGCACAATGCACTCTAGGAATTCATACCTCCTCAGCAACAGATACAGAAATTATTTTACTGTACAAGTCAACAGAGGGGAAGGAAAATGTAAAACTCTATCCAGTTTTTAATACAGCTCAAAGTATACAGCATCCAGCCCTTTCAGTAATGCAGATATTACACTACAGCAGCATGGCAGGTTTACTCGCTCAGAGGTTAAATGAGGAGCAATTGCCAAATGATATATATTACCTTCTACAGCAGGCCCAGCTAAATGGGCTGAGGTTATAAATATTAGTAATCAGTTTAAGAGAAACATGCACGCACACACACACACACACACACACACACGCACGCACACACACACACACACACAAGGCTACAATGCAGAACTAATAATCAATTTATCATGATCTGTCCCTCCATTCACCTCGGCTGATGGCAGACACAGAGGGATTGTGTCATAAAAAGGACTCCATCAGGACATGTATTTAATTTTGCTTATTTGAAACTGACAGAACACATATATCTGCTTTAAAAGGTTCAAAGGTAGCATGTGAGGAGGCCTCATTTTTACCAGTGAGAGACAGACAGACAGGCAGACAGGCAAACAGAAACAGCCTGACAGGCCAACAGATGGACAAACACAATACCAGACATTTAGGTATATAGACAGACATATAGATAGATATCCATACAAAAATAGTATACTGAGAATGTGTTTTACAGCATATATTTTTAGTTTAATGTATATATAGTGTTACACCATAGTGGTTAAGGAGCAGGACACGTAACAGAAAGGTTGCCAGTTTGATTCCCCATGGGGGTACTGCTGCTGCACCCTTGGGCAAGGCACTTAACCCACAATTGCCTCAGTAAATATCCAGCTGTATAAATGGATAACATTTTAAAAACTTGTAATTAATGTAAGTCGCTCTGGATAAGAGCGTCTGCTAAACGCCAATAATGTAATGTAATATATGAAATATGTAAATTATGGTGATTTTGATATATTGCAATATATTTCTGCTTTACATTAGTATATTGTAAATGCAATTAAATTATTAAATTAAATTTGGTGATCAACATATATATATTATATATTATACATATATATTTAATTTCCTTATGGGTAGATCGATAGACAGACAGAAAAGCAAGCAGATAGACAGACAAATAGTTAGATAGCTTTTCCCATCCCTGCTGCAAATGTACATCCTGCTTCCATCGGCCATACTCAAAGAGAGTTCAAGAATGTATGCAAAAAATAAATCACACCCCTGGCCTCTCTGCTCCCTGGTGAAACCTTTTGATCATTTGCCACTTTACGATAAGGATGGGACTGACCAGCCTGTGAAAACAGAAGCTCCTCTTGCATTTTAACAAATTGAGCACCAAGCTCCAATAAAATGGCCCATTTCCACCCAACGAGTCTTCTGCGCACCTCTGAGCGTGTCTCAGCCGGGACTCCGCTTACAACTGCTAAAAGCCTTCTTCAGTTAAATGCTCCTCACAGCAGGGTGGGGTGGGGGGCATGTGAGTGACAGGAAACACAATTGCTTCATGTTGTCGCTCTTTTACCATTAGGTGCTTTAGCAAAAGAGGATCAAGTGTTGGGGAGATTTAGTTGGGATTTTGGCCCCATAGATGGACACAGTGGCGTCAATAATAGGGTTTCATATCTCTTTTCCACTGTAGAGCTGGAACCAGGCTGGCTCCTTATACCCCTCACTAATGTAGAGCTGGAAGTAGGACAGTTTTCTTACTTCAGCTTCTGGTGTGTTAATAATAGGGTTTCATATCCCTTTTCCACTGTAGAGCTGGAACCAGGCTGGCTGATTATATCCCTCACTAATGTAGAGCTGGAAGTAGGACAGTTTTCTTACTTCAGCTTCTGGTGTGTTTTCCAGTTTCCAGATTCTTGGCCTACCCACACATCAGCAGTCACATCAGCCAGCAGGCTGTGTAAACCATGCCACTTTCCACCACAAAAAACAGAGGCAAGGGCATTCATTTGAAACAAATATACGCCTTGAGTGACAGAGTGACCCCCACCTCCCTTCCGCTTAAGATGCCTTGGCAAATTTGACTACAAACAGGGATAACTACTCTTGCATGGACTGTATAAGTATGCCTACTCCACTGACATGGAGTTTCGTGCAGGAATGAGGAATGAGAGATAACAGTTCATATTTGAATCAGTTGGACAGTGAGCCGTCAGTTGCACCCAGCTTGGTGGGGGGTGTGTGGGGGAGGGGTAATGGGATTTGGGACCTGAGGTAACCGCTACTGCAGTGGGAGATGACAGAGTCACAAGGTGAGAGGAGCAATCGTGGGGTGGGGGCACCTATGACGTACAGCTCATTCCACAGCTCGCCTCCCGTCTGCCAGCTTTCCAACTTTCCGATTTTCTCTCTCCGTTCTATGTGACAGGAAACAAAATTCATGAAGGCCCCGGTCCCTGGGGCGGCCACACACAGAGGCGTTAGCTCCTATTTGTAGATTGCTATTGATTTTCTTTGATACTTCATTTAAAAATCAATAGCTGCGGGGGGGGGGGGAGAAAAATAGGCATGGTTTACACATACCTTAACATGCTATTGTCCACAGCAGTGTGTGTGTGTATGTGTGTGTGTAGGTGGGGGGGTTCTGTTTTGGCAGCACTCTGGCAGCCAATTAGGAGAAAAGCTCTTAACAGGTGAAAGTGAGGGCTTGAGATCGATCCCCTCTCTCCCTCCCCAATCACAGAGAGTGGCCATAAATTAGGCTCATCTGTGCGATCCTGCAGACAGCCGTGAGGCACATAACTTTCAGGCTCCATCTGTTTGTTGCTCGTAACGCAAAGCCCCGCTCTTTCGGCCGCGTCCTCTTTCCCCTCTGCCAGGAAGAGCGACGTCTGTCGAGTGTCGGGAGAGAGACGGACAGGTTGGACAAATGAGGAGTCTCCTCTCTGTCTTTTATTTTTTCCATGGGACTGCAGCCACCTGCAAGAAGGACACAAGGACAGGTGCACCAGGAAGAGAACTCATCCACACCTCATCCACACACACACACACACACACAGACACACAGACACACACACACACACACACAAGGTGTGTAAAGTTATGGAACCTCTGTATATATATTTGTCCAACCATCCGTCTCTCTCCCAACACTCAACACATCTCAGGCATGTTATCTGAAGGGACTGGGGCTTGGGACCTGCTGTGAAGATGAACACCAGTCCAGCTCACCTACTGAGGGAAAGCTCCTCTCTGAGGGCCCATCTCACCTGTGGTTTCTCTCTTTGATCAATAGAGACAAGCTGTCTGATCCGCCCACTGATGGAGGGGCAACCCCCGACTCTCCCAAACTCCCTCAGTACCATGCCCAATCTCAGGTTGGAGGCCTTCCTCGGGGTGGCGAGAGTGGCAAGACTGTACTGTCTCAAGGCACTCAGTAAAAGTGAGAGGAAAAAAACAGAGGAGTGAAACTGCAGGTGTTTGCTCCGGCCATCAGGCGACGTGAGGAGCACAGAGGACTGTGAAGTCTCTAATTACCCAGGGTACCCTTCAGCACCCACACTCCTTTGAATGTGCCTGACTGCAAGCACCCCAAAGGAACAGCAGCCTGGAGCAACCTCCGGCATATGGTTCACATTTCAGTTAACTTTTACATAAAAAAGCCCCGAATTAAACAACCTGATATCAGTGCCAGCTGCTAATTGTCCAATTACCCTGTCACCTGCGCAATGTCTGCATGCTCCAGGGGCTTGATCAGAGGGTCCATCCTGCAAACAGCCCTACAGCACCCAGCTCATTAGACCGAAAACTCCCCGGAAGTGCAATTTCAGACGTCTCTCATTATTTCCAACAGAGGACAAGATGGAAGAATGTCCACTAGTACCAACACATGGATGGTAAACAGATGTTCTTGGACTATCATCTACTCTTTAGATGATTAAAGTAGCCCTTCTGTAGCACATCTTCGATTTCTCTTGATATCAGTCAGCTCAAGCATGTGCTCACAGCTGGTCATAAAATCGCCATTGGCTGGAAAGTTAGCTACAGCCTTATCTTACTGTTTAGCAATAAAGACCGTCCCCTGTCTCATCTTTATCTCTGACTGACAGCAGCCTCTGAGCTTGTCCTTGTAAAAATTATCAGTTTTTTGGCCCTTTTTGTTCTGTCTGACAGCCATCAAGCTTTCTTGATCCCTCCTCAAATCATTATAAGGGTATACAAGGAAATTGAAATGAAGACATAAATTCAGCATACAGATTAATTTGGAAATCAATTTTCCGTTTCCTTTTCCTGTTTTGGCTTATTGATTTGTAATCAGAGCTGGTAGTCAATCATTAGGAAAGGGTTAAAAGGGAAGCTTCCTTTGAGGTCATTACAGCACATACAAGAACAAAATTCCAATAAAATCAAACTACAAAAGGAAAACAGCCTCTGAATCAATTTCAACAGCCTTATTAAAAGGATTAACCAGGAAAATAATGCACAAATAACAGCCAGCTACAGGGAACTTGCCTTTAAATGTCTAGGGCAATGGGCACTGTGTTCAGGAGTATGCAGATTATGTGAGTGGATACACCTGGGTGTGTGCGTATCCGCATGTGTATGTGTATATCTCTGTGTGTAATATGCATATGTGTATATGTGTGTGTGTGTGTGTGTGTGTGTGTGTGTGTGTGTGTGTGTGTGGTGTGCATAGGTGTGTATTTGTATGGGTCTGTGGGTGTGTGTATCTATATGTGTGTGGGTGTGTGTCTTTGTATGCCTCTAGGTGTGTGTGCATCTCCTTGTGTGTGTTTGTGTGGGTGTCTGCATTCGTGTGCATATCCGTGTGGATTTGTATGTGTATTTATGTCCGTGTGTGTGTGGTGTGAGTGTGTGTGGTGTGAATGTGTGTGTGTGCGCACATATGTGTGTGTGTGTGTGTGTGTGTGTGTGTGTGTCAGTTGGGCCTGTGGGTTTGAGGTGGCAGTCCTGCAGTGGGGACCCTGCTCTGTCCCTGCAGCAGAGACAGATGTTTGGCCGTCTGTGTGAAAGATGATCCTGCTCTCCTGGCCTTTCGGTCTCATTGTCTCTGTTACACATTTTTAAAAAAAGACCCTGTTCCCCATACCAGCTGTCTGGACACCCTGGTTCCCTCCTCTCTCTGATCTAAATGGCACTTAAAGTGGAAATATCAGCCCTGCCATAACCATAAGAATCTATGCAAAAACCTCTAGCACCATACAGACCCATACCTACAGCAAATTGCTTTCGCTTCCGCAAATATAAATGTGACTGAATCAGATCACAAAGATCTATACACCCTAGCTGGCATCGGCCATCCAATTTTCCATACTCTGCTAATAACACAGCTATTTGCTGTACAGTGTAGTGGTAAAGGAACTGAAAGGCTTTTAATTCAAACCCATGTGGCCACTGGTGCACTATTTAGCAAGCATCTACCTTTAAGCAAGATGTTTAATTAAAATTTCAGTAAATATCCAGCTGTATATATATAGTTAACCCTCACTCTAAGACACAGCGGAAAAAGATGGTCATCTAAACAAAAGGTAAAACTGATCTCTGTTTGCTCATAGTGAGGATCAATAAGCCCATTACTGTGAGAGAGGAAGTGATGTCACAATGCAGGAGTGGTGTGACTGACAGCTGTCTTGCTGTGGTGAAGAGACAATGGAGATCTTTGGCCAGCCTGGGGCAAGAAAGGTTCCCAGCAACACCTAATGTCTCCTTGTTCTTGGAGAAATACGAGACTTTTGAACACATCACACCTACAGTGGCAATGAGACTCTCCCCTCAAGCCCACCGCATCAGAATGCTGTTCGCCCATCCCCTCTTAACTGTCAGACACAAAGGCCTGGGAAGAGAGCTCTTTCCATGGTGTGAAATGACAGATTGGATTTCCTCTGTGTCTTTTGCAGCTTTTACAGATCTTGCTCTTCTGCTGCTCAGAAACATGGCTATGAGTCGTATTGAGTTACAGGCTGTCTCAGCCTTCATACCTATGATTGATCCATGTTCCAAGTGATTTCAGTGACCAAAAAAAGGCAGATTGTTTCTGTCAAGGTCAGCACATAATAGTCTTGGATGGCGTGTCATTTTGACAAGCCCAAAAAAGAGATGATAATTCCTTACATGTTAATACCTTGTAATGCAAGTTGGCCTGAAAGGCAAAGCAGCTGATGAATGTCACAGGAAGAAGGCATTGCATGACTCTGATCAGACACAGAAACCTGCACATGCATGTGCTGACATGGAATTTAAACAATAGGAAGAAGTGGGCACTTTAATTGCTTCCCATGCTCATATAGCATCAGAATTATCTTCTAAGGGAAGAAGTGAAAGCAATCACAGGTTTGAACTGCGTAAAGAGAAGCTGGAGAGTGCCCAGCTCCCAAGTGCATTTGCACACATTCTAGGCCTACAGCTTAGCCAATCATATCTGAGCATGGAATGGGGCAAGTTCAGGGCTCCTGCACCCAATATCATTTAGGGTCCAGTGCAAGGATTTATGAGTACAGCCTTAACGCAGGGGTGACCCCACAAGGGCAACCTCTTAGAACCCCACTTCATCAAGCCCTACAGGCCCACACAGCCCCAACAATACCTCTGCCCCACCCCGCCCCACCCCTGCTCTCACTGCACTGCCAGCAGCCAGCCCCGCTCCAAGGGGGCAGAGGTGTCAGAGCGTGAGTCAGTCTAACAGCCAAAGTATATACGGTCAAGGGTCATCAGTATAAAAAAAAATCCAATACTTTAAATGCGAGGTGGGGGGAGGTCATAAGCAGAACAATATATAATATTAATACAGGACAGAGGACAAGCATTATGCACAGGAGAGAGTGAAGGAGGCCTCTCTCTTCCTGGCAGTTCTTTTTTACAAATAGATCCAGTTTTCATGACAGCGCTTTGCTCATGCGGAAAATAGCAGCCTACATCTGCCTGGTTCCGTTTCCCTCACCACTATGCCACAGTACCAGCCACTTACTGAAACATCAAGCAAATTTCATGCATGCCTTGATCCAGGTACACTTGCAGCTAATCTCTCTAATGATACAGGGTATGACTATGAAGTATTTTATGGAGAAGTTAGAGAGGGAGAAGAAAAAAACTCTACAAAAAGGCATGGGCTAAGATCAGATCTGATCCCTAGTCATGAAGAAGTGGCTGCTTGTTTCTCAGTGTCATTTATCCTTTGGTCGGACAGGAAGCAGCCTTACACGGAGGTGGCTAATGAATTAGAGTGGAGGTGGAGAGACATTAGAGATTACCCGCAGAACAGGCTCCAGTGAGGAAGGCTCCCCGGGGTCAAAGGTGAGACATATACCACCAACAGTTGTCAGACGCACAAAGAACGTGCTGAAATGGCAATCTCATATTGCAGGCTGGGGCACTGCTGGCTTCCGTCTGCAGCGAGTTTGCCCTGACTCTTAGAACGCGCTGTCACAAAAGAGAGCTGACAGACAGGGCGCTGATGTCACTCTTTAGAACCGTCACTGAGCCCTACAGCTGTTTACTTTCAGCTCATTTACTACCTCACGGATCCACCAAAAAAACTGCATGTTGTTGACCCACTCCATAAGCTCTTGCTGTGGATGCCATCCAGCAGGGTCAGGTCTTACCATTGGATTTAATCAACCCTCGACCTTAACTCTGGTTCAAAAGTGTTGCATTTTTTTTACTCACACACAGAAAAATCACCAATATGAATGGAAAAAAATGCCTTTGTAATGAAAAAGTAACACAGTCTTAAGTAACTGGTAAGTCAAAATTAAGGACACATGTTGATTGAATCCTGGGATAAGTAAAGTGATGGAGGGCTATAACAGAGTGCTCAAGGCCAAATCTGTGACAAAAATAAAATAAAAACCCAGAAGCTCGACTGGAATAAATCTTGGATTACATCTGGGGTAAATAAGTTGAACTCATCTCTTAGTCAGCGGTGCTGGTAAGACCAGCTCTATAAATCAGGTGTCATTGTTTTTTACTCCCAAGGCGCCGTGGTTGTACAGTCTCTGTCTCCAACCCTAAGGTTCAGATGCGTCACTCTCGCTGGAGCAGGAAGCCAGAGCATTATGTAGCAGGATCATCAGCCAAACTAAGAATGAACCTTACTCTGTGTTCAATTACTGGTGTTGTTTTTTTTTAAAACAGATTATTATTATTATCATCATTGTTATTTTTGTTGTTGTTTGTGTATTTCCTAATTGGATGGACATGCATACCCACATTGATTTACAGTAAGACCTAGAAGACAGATTTAACTAAATAACAGTACCAATAAGTACATGACCTGACACAAATGATTACATACAGAACTTTATATTGGTTACAGTGACCACAGGAAAAGCCTTTCCTTACTGCAGTAATTTGGTGACCAGATAAAAAATTTGTCAAATAAAGTCATACAACGCAAAGAGCTCAGACACCTTAGAATACTCTCTGGAATACTCTCTGGTTATGAAGGTTTTATAAAGCTTGAGGATCCGTGTTCTTCCAGACTTAGAAAATTTCCAGATTTCATAGGTGCGCTGTTGAGATTGGCTTCCACCTCAATAGCATATTTAAAAATGTGGTTATGTTGGATTAAACATCAACAGTTTATCAGCTAATAGTTATAGTAATACAATAGTAATACAATTACTATTGCTTTATTAAGCATTTATAAGACCAGGCTCTAAAGTGTTTTCAGGACTCCTCGGTAATCAGTTTTCTTTGTCTTTTCTCCACCTAAGAGAGAAGGCTTGTTTCATGTGGTCCTATAATATGGAGACCACACAGGTCCGTGATTAATTAAAAAGATCTGAGGTCAGATCAGTGGAGGTGGCAGGTGCAGTCCTTCCCTGTAGCACGTCCTGGAAAGAAGGGGAGTTTGCCGTAAAGATGAGGTAATGTTTGCTGGCCCATTACCCAGGGATGACTGCCTGGCCATTTCTCATCGCCTAAACCTTCCTGACATCAGTGCTGTAAAACAAGCCTCTGTACTCCAACGAGACGTCGCCGGGCTGCAGCCCTAAAGGAGACGGATGCGCCAACCATCGCCATGGGAATATTTCCCAGTAAACAATTACAAATAATAATTGTGCTTGGAGGATCGCCCCCGGGCCACAGTATTGATTATACAGCAGCCTCTCTGTCTGATACCAGCTCATCCCTCTAAGTAGCTCAATGATTTTTAGTGTGTGAGTAAGTGTGTTTTATTAGATTTTTACAGGGGCTTCTATAAACTTTGTTCCACTTCAGTGTGTTTTAGTGTTCAGTGTTAAGTGTTCAGAGCAGACAGCGCTGGCAACCTGACCCAACACCCTCTGGTGGTGTAGCTGTGGGAATTTGTCACCTGTCTTTTGCCCCCTGGGGTCACGACCTCTTGATCCCATCACCACTGCTTTGCTTCTGCTTTCCACAAGTAGCCTGCAAGCCATGAACCCAATATGGCCAGTGCTCCTATGGATAACCATAATGCACCTGTTCAGGTGTTACCAGAGCTTTATGTCTTTGTCTTTGTGTCCAGCGCATGTGCTGTATGGCAATACTGCAAACTTTAGACATCCAGAACTTTATAGCGTTAAATATTCCACATCCATTGAGGAGATTAGGGGTTGGACACAAGAGTCACAAAGGTGTGGAGGACAAGGGGCTGCCTCTCTCTCCCTCCTTCTCACACTCGAGTGGCCGTGTGCACACAGCTGCTGGAACAAACAACCCACGACTGAAGCTCCTCGTGTCATTAAACTGAGTGCCCGTCTCTGACCTCAGGACGATCACTGGTGTCAGATGCTGGCCAAGGGCATCTGACATTTTTAACAATATTTGATTTTCTCTCAGTCTGTCTCTGTCTCGCTCTCTCTCTCTCTTGCTCTTTCTCTCTCTCTCTAATGTCAGGGATGTCTGATGCTCCAAGGTGTCACAGCATTGCAGATAAATGGGCCTCCCATATATCTGTTCCCTGTCACTTCCATGAGTGTAATCAAGCCCGCCCGTAAATTTCCCACCAAGAGTTCATGTTTAATGAATGTAGTTAAGTGCTCATTTAAATGCGCTCACCAATGCATGACACACCTTCCTGTCAGCCGCTTCCTGCAGGGATCGCCCAGGGCTGATGCACGCAGTAGAGGGGGAAAGTGAGCACAAAATGCCACTCAGTTTTGGTGCGGTTTTGTTGAAATAAGGTAAGTGCAATTGAGAAAATGGTCTTATTCACATATCGGCTGCAGTGACTGGAACATTGCAGCATGGCAGAGGAAGGTCTGCTTGCTGTAGTGCAAGGTGTGAGCCTCAAGGGGTTAACTGTGTCAGCACATCCTCTCCCGGATAATTCTGGAAGTGTACCAGTGAAATAGTAATAGTTAAATAGTTTTAATAGTAAGAACAGCAGCGTAACTTGCCTTAGGTTTTGATCTTGAACAAGAAATGACAGTGAGGCAACAGGCATGTGAAAGAAGACGACATGACGCAAACACATGTCTGCTTTTACACAGAGTTTACACCAGCAGGGACCAGCAGAGCCGGAGAGAAGGGCCGGTGCCTCATCTCAAAGAGGCTGTGGATTTTCAGCTCCGCTGCCTGACTGGAGCACATTAGCAGGCTGGGTTTTACAGTCCAGTGCTCCCTGGCTGGACCTGGGAGGTGAAAGACTGTACTGGGGACAGGCACTGATGTTCAGTTTCTGACATCATCCCTTCATGTCCCTCCATCCCCAAATTTCCCCATGGTGCACAGCAGCTCTGGAACTCACTCGAAATTAATGAACCCTCCAGAACATTGGTCTATGAGAGCCAGAGACACAGAAAACCAATCACAGAGCTCTCTGGATTAAGAGGGCTGCCCCAGCCATGGATGTCAGCATGAAACGATAACGAGGGCCAACATGGGAATCTAGTGATAGACTCTCAGAGAAAATAGAAAGTACCTGTGTACAGGTACGATATGTTTCAAAATGAGAGGTATAATGTTCTGCTGCCCCGGATCCTGAGAAAACTCCTTTAAAACATGTGAGAAACGATACATAAAGATAGATATATGCTGTATATATAAAATAAAAAATTCATAGAGAGTAATGAGAGTGAAGCAGAGAGAGTGGGAGAAAGGATGATAGTGAGGGGGAGAGAAGAGTCAGAAACAGAGTGAGGGACTTAAGAAAGACAGAGTGAAGAGCAGAGAGAAATAAGCAGGAAAGAGTGAGGGTCGAGACGAACAGAATCAGACAGAGGATGAGTGCTAATCAGGAGCAGTGACACAGAGTGAGAGAGGCGTGACGGAGGGGGAAGGGGAAGGAAAAAGGGGAGTAGAGGGGTAGGTGGGTGTTGATCAGGCTATAGCCCACACGTCTGTACCTCAGCAAGCTTGGCACCCATGCCCTTTCTGCAGGCCTGGAGGAAGGATCAATATTTACTCTGTAAGGTTTTTACTCATGCAGGTGCGGCATATAGGGGCTTATGACAGGGCTCTCTTCTCTGCGAGTCCCGGAGCGCTGAAACAGGCTGCGGAGGTGCTCTCCCCCCTCGCCCCGGACCGGCTCCCTCTGCCCGGCGCCGCTCAATGGGAGCTGTGTTCCAGCGTGCGGCCCGTCGCACCAGCCGCCGCGCAGAACCAACAGCCCCGGGCCGGGCCCTTCCTGCCGGAGTCACGCCTGTTACCTGCGTGTCAGGGTCCAGACCAGGGCTGGAGGTGCGCAGTGACTCCAGCACTGTCTGAGGGGTGTATCCTGCTGCACCCTCAGCCACCTCTCCCTGAGCCCCCAACGACCCCACCCGTGCTCCGCCGCTGTCCTGTCAACACGTACCCCAAAACAAGAAAAACGTCCCCCACCCCGCTACCCACCAGCCTCTCTCTCTCACCATGAGCGCTTCTCAACACAGAAGCTCCGTCCATAAAGCGTGCAGGCATGCTCAGTGTGTGGATTTATAACTTTATAAACATACTTTACAAACACACTGCTCTAAAGAAGAGAGAGATTACCATCTGAGAACAGTTTGTGACCTTGACCTCTGTCCTCTATAGAGTCAGCAGCATGGTGTAAGTTCTGGAATAGGACTGCCAAGAGGCAACACCCCTCCTATCCACTTACATTTAAACAGTCTTATCCAGAGCAGCTTTCAATGCAAAAAGGTCAAAAGAATGTAATATGACCAGATGAACAACAGCAGTACATACTGAAACTGACTTCTGAGCATGTATCACACAGCACTAAAACAAGTAATGCTATCCTGAATACAGCAACCAAATAATGCAATAGTAAGTGCAGTAAGAGCAAGGACACCCATGCTGGATTAGGTCTGAAGAATAAGTTTCTCTGGACAAGCAGTGCACACAGGAGGAGAAAGATGGCTAACAGTGGCACCACAGTTCTCTGACAGAAGGAAGCGTTACAATCCTGCTAATGAGGAAGACTAGAGCGCGGTTTCTCTCATCGCTCCGGCTGTTCCGTTTCTAACGAGGGCTTCTGGGGAGCCCAAACAGTGAGGTACTTATCCAAGCCCCCCCGGCCAGGCATCCCGGTCACTCCGAGACAAACCCCAATCCCCACTTTGATCTGGGTGTGGATAACGCTCCCTGGAGGCCATTAAAAAGCCATTCGTCTCAATATTTTAAGCAGGCCTTCATTCATGGTTTGAGCGCTGCCAAGAAATCAGTGATGGTTGCCATGCAATGGTGGAGGTCATCCCTAATTAACCCTCCAAGCGCTATTTACGCCAGAGAGTCCACTAATGCTCAATTGAGACCGGAGTAATGTCAGGGCATGAGCTAAGAATATGATCTGCGGCTAATTAGGATACCCCCTCAAGAGTTAAAGAGATCTCTGTCCTTACGATTCACCATCACCTCAGGCCTTTCCACTTCCAGGGGAATATGTCAAATCCCCCAGACCAGGATGTCCCTATCTGAAAACAGAGGGGTGAGTGCCCATCCAGCCAGCAAAAACTTGCCAAAAAGCTGTCAAAGCACCAGTCAGATGGGGCAGGGTGATGCAGTGCTATGAAGCACAAACAGTGAAAGGAAGAAGTTATGCATCAGCTTGCATGAGCGCTTACACCAATCACGTAAACATGTAACTTTGAAAGCCCACCATAAAGTGTTCGACGTGGTTGACAGATAGGATTTGAATATGCTTTGACATTTCACACAGCTCAGGACTCTCCACCAGCTTTGGAGCCAAACAATCCTCTCACTCCAGCTCCTGCATTTTCCCAGATGGCTCTGGTGTCTCAGGGTCCATAGAGCAGCAGCTGAAGGTATTCTCAGCTTCACGCTAAACACAGCAGTGCTAATCCGCGCCTGTTTGCACCTCACGCACTGCTCCACACAGAACCTGTGCGAACTCCCTCCTGGCTGCCTGGCTTGGCAGACGTCCTTCTCCAAAGCAACTTACATAGCATCCATATACCTAGATGTGCACGGTGGCAATTCAGGTTAGCGCCTTGCTTAAGGTCATGACAGCAATGTCCCATGTGGAAACCAAACCAGAAACCTTAGGGTTTATGAGCCCTGCTCCTTGCCTCTAAATCACACTGCTATTGCTGGTCTCCCTGACAATGCTGCACCGCTCCTGAACCCTGAACCCTGCCCTCTCAACTCTGCCACCTGAACCCTGCTCATACGATCTTCTTCCACTTCCTCTACACCCATAACTCTCCTCTCTTCATCTAGCTCTGCTAACGGGGATTCGCCCCTTAAATCTGTCTTGAAATTCTGCTCCTGGCATCACGTGACTTCAGGCACACTGCCCCAGTTTGAGTGAACCAGGACAGCAAACACTTCCCCCCTGCTGCTCCAGCAAAGACTCTCTAATTTAACAATCCTCTCTATAGGGCTCACCCTGATGAACCATAAGTCTTCACCTTCCACAATATTACTTTTGCCTTTCATAATAAATAAGCACTGTGAAAACATTTTGGCTTCAGTCTCTGTGTTTACTAGGACCATTTAATGTTTTCTTTTTGGTTATTTTCCATGTCATTTTACACCTGTAATGAAAAAAGGAATTTCAAAGGGTTTCCTGATTTTAAAGGAGAAATGGGAAAGAGGGGTTTTCAACCCCAGTGCACATGCATGAGCTCATGGTATTTTGGGAAAACGGGCTTAGCATCCTCATCGGCCCTCTCCACAGCTGTAACCCGATACATCAGCACCGCTGCGCCGCTCTTTGACACTTATGAACCCGAAGAGGCATATTGGTAAATAAAGCTTAAATACACCCAGAGAAGACAGAGCGCTTGGTGCTAATGGTAATGGGTGGGAGCAGGTGGGCTCAGGCAGAACAGGGAGGGGGTGCGGCCCTTGGGTGGAGGGGGTGGGGGGTGTTAATGGCACAGAGAGAGAAACAGCAGAGATCAAATCTGCTCCCACTGTAATCCCAGCTGGGCCATCGATCTGCCAGCGCTCACATCAGAGAGAGGAAACCCAAAAAGCACTGGTTGCGGTGCACCAACAGAATCAGAAAAAAAGCCAGAACATGCAAGTATATGTTCTCCCACCAGATGGCACCACCACCCTTGACCCTTAACCCTCCTGGCTCTGACCTACCTGGCCTGTATTTGTTCAGCATCTATGGACACGCACAATACACTTCAAACTCTTGGCACACAAAACTGCCCTGTTCACATCCAATTAGTGACTCCCCCATCTGAACACCCCACCTGGCTACTGGTCTAAAACTGTTGTGCAATGAGATAAGTGTGTGTTTTTGCGCTGGCTACTTTTTGGGCACTGCGGGACAACCCCCATCTCTCAGCACTGGAGAGCTGGAAAACTTTTGGGATCCACCATAGTCTCAGGTTTCAGTGGAGTGGGGCTCTGTCCTAGGACAGATGCTGCAGGCGTGCGGATGGTTCATTCAGCACGCCTCCCACATCGTACGTGTCTCTCATTCTTTGGGGGGCCAAGCGCTCCTGTGTGGTCCGGCTGTTGGGGTTTCGTGTTTTAACGGGGTGCACTGACAGACCCTTCAGTGTCCTACACACTGTCTGTTGGAGGGGGCGCAACAACAAAAAATGCATGCTACCCCCACACACTCTTCACATAGAGTGAGAGTGGTGGGCAACCCCTAAACATGGATAAGAGGGTCACAACACACAAACAGCAATACCAAAATACACACAGCTTGCAGCCTCCAGCACAGTGACTAACATCCTGAGATTTGAACATTTTAAAATTCTGAGTCTCAGAATGGAGTTCAGTGCCAGAAGCTTACACAAGACACATAGAGAGGATCACTGCCCTCACCAAGTGTTCTTGTTCAGGAGTGAACCTAGACATCTGCCTGGAAATGTTCTCACATGCATGACTAGCTCAGCACTGGGCCACGATGAATTTTTCAACATCTCAGGTATTTTGAAAAAAACAAAACAAAACAGGAGAAACCCGAAAAGACCCACTTTGGATGCCAATGGAATCCGAGCGCTGAGTTTTTCATGGTTTAAATAATGCAGAGACGTCGCAGGATGCGAGCAGCTATTTTGTTTCTCCTCATCACGGCGCTGTGGGTGCCCAGCGACTCACAAAGAGAGGTGTAGAGTCAGAAACATGTGCACATGTTCTTATGAGACAATTAATAAGACCCACTAGCACTCGGACAGCACAAATGGTTATCTCGCTTGACAGCACTCTGTGATGATCGATATCTGTTTCCTGCAGTGCAGGGTTACAGAATAATGCCCATATTGAACCAACGCTTCAGCAGTCTTTAACCGCATTTTTATCTGAAATGCCCACGGTTTCTGTGTTCAAGGGAAGCGAACCCCCGGAAATCACATTAAACAAATGCTATTCCGCCCAGCGATCGATGTGTGTATTCTACCAGGAAAACACCAACCAATTACAGCGTGGATATTTTAAATCAGGAGGAATTTCTTTAATGGTTAATGTGCCTGTAATCTAGTTTGCCATTGCTTTTCCCCACTAGAATCAGCAGTAATAATTTGATGTCTGCAGACGCGACAGGATGTCGGTTATGGAGGAGCACCGCAATAATGCATGTTTTGTAATACAAACCAGGTGGAGCAGAACTACACCCTTTCAGAGGATGTACTGCAGGCATGAGATCATTTTAATGCTCTCAAAAAAGAATTTAATAGCCCAATTAAAATCAACATTTTTCCTAAATTTTGACTCACAATTAATTACAGCAGTTACTTCTCTCAAAACACTTTTTTAAATTTATTTTGGTGTTTTGAAAAAAGTAACACATTCATTTGTAACAGATAATGATTCAATCCAAGGGTAACTGTTATTTTGATCAAATAATATGTTTTACTTTTAAGGCAAAACACATGCCCTCAAATGAGCGACAACATGCTTATTCGACACAGCTCAGACAAATAATTTTTACATCCTGAAATATTAATGGTCCCTGAGGGGGAAAAACACAGACGTACACAAGGTACTGGTAATGGGATCAATGTACAACCTGTGCCAAAAGCACAAATTGGAGGGTCGCTTAAAAGCTTGGATTTTTATGTCTTAATCAATTTACGAGTGTAGTGGCCATTTGGCTAAAGAGAAGCCGATAAACTGGTGGATTACCCAGAATTACTGCTCTCCTCATTGACCTGGTCTGTTTATGAAGCCATCAACGTGGGCTGTCACACATGAAACAGGATTTTCAGTTTCAAGATTTGACGTGGGGGTATCTTTACCAGTTATAAAGATGCAAGAGGCAAGTAACCTGTTTGCGGTGTCTGTTGTCTAATTCTGGAATTAGATCCTGTCAATCAGAGCTTTGGAGTCAAGGACTAACTAAAAACCATTTCATCACGGATAGATTCCAACGGCCATCTCTGTTACAAACCTTGTCATTCAGGTTAAATTCCTGCAGACATCTGGGATACAGAGACTACCACAGATGTTTTTTTCTACAATAAAACATTTGAGAGTAGTTAGATACTCAAACACTTTGACTGAATGTTACAGGAGTCACAATGCCATTTGGCTGTGTTCTGACGTTACACCACAAGCTATGACAATAAGGTGCCACAACCCCACGCTGTGCCCTCAACCTCAAATGTAATATCACACAGTTACATCAACAGGAGCGCTGGTGTGGAGCAGGGCTTATAATGTTGCTGTACCAGTGAGTCTGCTGAGCAAATGAATAAATAAATAACAACATATAGTGCTACACTCCATAAATGTGCACCCCAAACAGCAATAAAAGAGGGGGTATTGTTATTGCTCTCAGCTTGGCAAAGAAAATGGTGTACTGGCGCTGTCTGCGGTGTCTGGGCCAGACCTGATTAGTCTACAGAGTCCTGATCACAGGGAGTCATGGGGAACCCGTGACCCGGTCACTGCCCTGCCAAGGTGAACATCCAGGACACGTCGAGCAGCTGGGCCAGGTCGGGCCGGGTCAAGCTGGGGGGAACGCAGCCGTGAGTCTCACTGAGACTCCCCCTCTGTCATGAAGGCCGTTCATTCAGAAAGAACAGAGCGAGAACAACAGTCCTTAAGAAACCCCTCATGCCCTTCACCCCACAGTTCCCCTAAGACCTTCCTGGATATACGGCTCAAATTCCCAATTAGTTTACCAATCGGCTGCAACGGATTTGATTGGTTTGTAATTAATTCTTGTTACCGGGCAGAGGAGGCACTGTCCCTTTGTCCTGCTGACACTCGATCCAGGGCTACCGGTCCTCCAGGGATGGGAGGGTGTAGTAGGGTTGGGACATCAATACAGGCCTCCGCCCCCAGAAGACCTGCTGCCCCCCCTTAAGCAGTGCTCCACCAAGCTCAGAGAGAGACTGCAAGTGTATGAGAGGGTGCTGACTGTGAGGAGCCCTGTGTTCCCCCCCCCCAGGGGCTGTAGGGCGAGCTGAGGAGTGAGCTGGCGGGTGGGAGACGTGAGAGAGGGAATCTAGAGCCCGAGTACAGAGGTCACACAGGCGCATTGATACCTCCCGCGGTGAAGGTCAAGGCTGGTACCCCGGGGGGGGCGGGGGGATGCAGAGAGCCAGATCGATCAGGAGGTAAAAATACACCAGGATTCGGTTTTCTCCTTCAACCCCAGACAAACTGCTCAAACCGTGCACGAATTCACACAGCTCTCTGACCTGGGTTATTATATTCCAATATAAAAAAGTAGCACATTAAAAGTTTATAACACGAGTTACATCTGTAATGGTTTTGGCCGTTATCTGTGCTTCCCCTTCACTGCCTGCGTCTACACAGTGCTGCTGTTCTCCCTAAAACAAAATACCCGTAAAACGCACAGGAGCGGAGCTATAATCTTCCTAATGCAGCATCTCCTGGGAGACATGAGATTTGGATGTCCCCCCCCCAGCAGACAGGGGCGCTTGTGAAACAGGAAGGCCTGATTTATGGGACCTCTAAAGGTAGGGGTAATTGGGCCTAAAGCTCTGCAGCGCTTTTAGTTAATAGATGAGTGAAGCTCATTGGCTAATGAACACCCGTGCAGCTCGGCGCAGTACCACAGCGAAATGAACCATGTCAGCGCTCCAGACATATGCACCCACAAGCACACAGGCACACACACACACACACACACACACACACACACACACACACAAAAGCAAATACCAGCTTTTTCTGTTTACAGGAAACACTTAATATTCAAGACTTTGAACAGTTCAAGACTTTAATCAACAATGACCACCAAAAGAGATACCTGACTGTATTTGCTACAAAGCAAGGAGGCAGAATAATGACCACACCTGAGTAGCCCCCAGGTATCATGCAGCAGCAGGACCACAGAGGGAGGGCAGGACAGCCCCATGGCACTCATTCCTGCAGCCACTGCGTAACCTGGTAGAGAACATGTTATGAAAGGGTCACATCCTGGCATCCACGAAAGAGTCGCACCGACGCTAAGACATGGTCAAAAGTGACAAATAACTGCCCATGACTGGGAAACAAACGGGGCTGATCTATTTCAATGTTAGGTCAACTTTTTATTTTTTATTATTATCCAAGTCTGGGTTCAATCAACATTTGATTAATTCATTTACAATTAAATTTACAATTAAACATAAGTGATATTTAACTGTTATGTTATATATGTTTTATTCGTCACAAACAGTTTCAGCAATCACAAAAATGAATAAAAAATATTGTGTTTTTACTGAAAATGTGACATGGGCATGTAGTTGTTCGTTAAAGTTAAGAAATACAGACATCAACCCAGATTCAGTTAGCCAACTTATCTAGCCGAATTATCTAAAAGATTTTTCTGGTAACATCAGGCTTAGTTTTATCATATTGTATAGTGTATATATCGTTACCTTTGTCTTTCACCTTTCATATCTGAACAAAGCAAAAGCCTCTGCTCCTACATGTACCATGTATGCAAACCATGCGTTTGATATAAATCAGTGCTTTGATGGAGCAATCAGTTGATGAAAACTAATTAGACCTTTGTGCTCTGGGTTAAAAAAGGTTTTTGGTGTTAAAATAAAATCATAAATTAGATTACATAGCACAGTCCTGGTCCTAACCAGTGCTGGAAATACACCTAAAACCTACTCCCACAGTATGAGGCAAAATAAATTTTCACTTTGCCATCATTTAGATATCAAAAAAGCAAGTCATCACTGCGCCCTGCATAGTGGATATTCAGGAAAGACAGGCTGCATTTGCATTTACATTTGAGTTTGAATTTGTGTTTTTCTGGGGTGTACTGTATCCTGATTTGTGTGTAAAAGGATTCTGTATTCCATATGCTGCTTTGTGTGTGAGAGATTCCACCAGCCTTGGGGCCATCTGTGGTCAGGGAGGGAGGGGCTAGAAGAGTGGGGTGGGGCAGAGCTGCCTGTAATGTTGGCTGGGGGGTAGGGGGATGGGGGGGGTGGCTGATCTGCTTGCACAGCCTGGCTGTCTGCAAACTGACCGCAAGCAGTCAACAAGACCGCGCTCAGCATTATCCTGTATGACATGACAATCGATAATGATGCACACTGTTCTGTGGCACCGCATAAGTGGAACGGAGACACACGCACACACACACACACATATTCATATACATTTACATTTACATATACATACATACATATGTATACATATATATACACACACAAAACATATACACCGGTCTCAACTGTTGACAAACAAGCAGGACCCATAGACAGCTTACTGTATGCTCTTGGTCTATAATGCCTACTGCACCCTGCCAGATACTGTGCCCTGCCAAATACTGTGTCCTGCCAAATAATCCACTGTACCAACTACTGTACCAAATAACACTGGGAGGATAAGAAAAAACCTACTTCTGAGGAGAGAGATTCAGAAAGTCAGTCTTGTGCAGAAGTGGTGTGATAAGGTGGTGTTTTACATGATAGACTGGCAGGCAGACACATGAACACACACACATTACAGCTGTGTTATGTGATAGACTAGAAACCCTGATCAGGTCTAGGCCAGTAAAGTAGCTCCGCCGTTTGCTGTTCGTTTAAATATATGAACACGTCAAAGTGCGAATGACCCAAACCGGAGAAATGAATGGCTGCGTTAAATTTTACCACTGCAATAAAAGTTCTGATGCCCTCCTCTGCACTTTAGAGCATCGCACTAAAACATTGCCGGTGTCCGAAGGATGTGCCTCATCGCTGGGTACAGTTCACCCCTCAATCCCGTCACCAATGTCCCCCTCCCCCAAACGCTTCCCCACAACGATGCCCCCTGCAACTACCCCCCTCCCCCACCCCACACACAGACAGAGACTCAAGGTAACAGTACCACTCCAGTCTAGCAGAGTGTAAAAAGCCATCCGCCCCCACCTTTCACCCCCCCACCTCCACACACACAGTGTTTACACACCATCATCAATCTAAACCCCTTTCCAGGATAGCCAGGGGAGCACACAGTGATAATTCTCCCACCGAGATGCTTTCAAAGCTCCTCCTGACACAAACCAGAGAGCAAAAGGAATGTAGGGAGGAAAAGAAAAAAGGAAATATCAGAAAAGATCTTAACAGCACCATCTACTGGTCAGGAAAAATACTTCACTCAAACATCTCTGGGTCTAACACTCTTTGTGCACAGCACCATAGTTTGTGCCTATAATCTAGTCCTGGAATCCTGTGGTATTTAGGTTTTAGGTAATTTTAAGTGCTGGCAGCTCAGGTATGACATGGCAACAGGAAGGGCAGAGCAGGCCTATACCTTACTCACCTGGTTCTGGTCCAATTCACACACCATGTGCATCTCATTGATGAGAAGAGTGAAGGGCCTGGCAGTGCATCCTAGGGTCAACCTAGTGCAGCTGGCTGGCTTTAGTGAAGCTGTCCTCTGCAGGTTTATCAAGGAAGGTCCCTGCTCCACCAAAGACATCCAGGCCTGCATTCTGCACAGACACAGAAATGAGATCAGAAAGGACATGCTGTGGGTTTCTATGTCCATACTACAGCATGACTCAGGCCTACACAGGTGCTCTTACTTCAGTGGAGTACAAATTGTCTTTGTTGTGAATGCCCCTGTCTGGGTCTGGCACAGACAGACACAGTGCTGTGTCCCAGTAGATTTTTCTGGAACAGAAATAAAGTGTTCTGCACCAGGGGAAACTCCAGGGAAGGTGTGATGGCTTCACAATACCAAATAACTGAATGCAAACTGGCTCCTAGCGCTGGATATGCATGCACTGATAATATCCAGGTATCCAGGTGCACAGATATATGTGTGTGTGTGTGTGTGTGTGTGTGTGTGTGTGTGTGTGTGTGTGCTTGTGTGTGCATGCATGTGTGTATATGAAAGAGAGAGAGAGAGAGAGGTGTTTAGTCAAGCAGAACCCCAGTCCTTGGTGAGATGGATGAAACCACTTAGCAAATTAGCAGCGCTGTGCGATTCTAACATGCACTGCGGGACAGCTAAAAGGCCTACGTGTCTGACGGGCCTTCAGAGCCGCGCCCAAGGGAGCCTGGAACACGGAACGGCCAACCACCCCCTCCCCGTCACCCCAAATAGACTGCAGATAGTCTGAGCATCCTGGCTGTATCAGGGAACAGCCTGAAGCAGGCCATAGTGTGCCTCCATCCTGGCTACCTGCCCGCTGTTTTCCAAACCCTTCCATCATCTTAACCCTCCATCTCTCTATCTTTGCCTCCTTGAGAAAGGGGAACACACAGATGGCCATGCGTGCGGTCCTCCTGGAATGGGCTCTGATGAAATATTCATACGACAGAGAAATCCATATCAGCAGCCTATGGCGTGGAGTATTACAGCACATGGCAACGCGGGCCCAGTGGCAGGGGATCAGGATGGAATGTAATGCACAGCACCGAGGAAATGGATTAAATCCCATGCAGTTATGAGTCTACACTGGATTACAACTGCTAATAAATGTTTCATTAAGGAGGCAAATTTAGACCAAAGAGGGAGACTGCTCACACACACACACACACACACACACACATACACACATACACACACACACACCTCATCATGCACTACAGCTGTTAGATCTCTGTCATATTATGACAGCCTCTGCAGAGCCTCTTGTTAACAGCTCCAGCCCCACCACTGCAGCCCACACATAATTAGCCATCCATCTGTCAGGATCACAGCAGGTTTGCCCATAATGTGTGTAAGTGTGTGTGTGTTTGAGAGTGTGTGCGTATGCATGTATGTGCGTATGCATGTATGTGAGTGTGTGTGTGTGTGTGTGTGTGTGTGTGTGTGTGTGTGTGTGTGTGCGTGTGTGTGTTTGTATATGTGTGTGGTCCTAATGCTGTCAGCACTTACTCCATACCCAGATCTCACCAGCTCCTGAGGCACTGGGGGGCAGCAGGTGGGTGATGCCAGGTTCAAAGCACAGGCGAACGGAGGGGTGATGGGAGACGAGCCTGAGACAGACAAGCTCATGGCACTCTCCAAAAGAAGGAGTAAAACAAATAGCATTTTCTAACGCATTCAGAATCCGAGAAACTCATAGATCATGCACTCAAACACACACACACACACACACACACACGTGCACAAACACAAACCAGAGTGGTCAAACTTAAAGCTCTTCGCAAACACCTCGTGTGTGAGCCCGTCTACGCAGATGGAGTATATGAACCGTGAATGCAAGCCGGTCTACGCAGGACTGCAGAGTACGAGAGTGGCTGGGTACTGCAAAGGTCAAGGGGAACCCCTCGACAGCAGCCGGCACTCACACGCCTCGTTTGTCACAGTTCAGCCGCTTCCTCTCCCAGGACCCTGCACCTGCCACTGGGACACGTTTCTCTCTTACACACCATTAACCACCTCAGAGGAAGGGCCACGCACCCCGGCGACACCCCTTAGCACCCCAAACTGCAACAAAAACCCTACAGCAAAGCCACAGTTAGCTCTTATGTGCAATACACTGCATGTGGAAAACAACCCAGGGTCTGTCAGACTCACGGAGTATACAAGCTTTTACTTGCTTAGATCTGCATGCAGAGTAGAGGCCAAACATTTTCCTCTTCACAGTACATTTGCCTAGCAGGTGCTCTTATCAAGAGTGACTGACATAGCTTGCAACTTTTAAGTGTTTACCATTTACACAGATGGATAGTTTCTAAGAAAATTCAGGTCAGGTACCTTGTCTACGGGTACAACAGCTGCTGCCCAGCTGGGCATCAAACAGGGCAACCTCTGGCTTTGAGCCCTGCTCCTTACCACTACATCACACTTATGCCCACCTGCAACAATGCAGACACAATATTAAAATATGAACAGAAAGTATTCACCATGTGTGGAAGAAAGGACCATCAATAATATCTATTTTTTCTCACGCGTGGTAAATGATGAATTTAGAACAGATAAGTGCTGATTATACAAATCAATAACATATATGTAATCAATCTAACAGGAATAACAGCACTCATGGTGCCAGCGCCAAACATATACAGAATGATGTCACACTGGAATTACAAGCAGCTACAATCTGGATGCATATTAAGCATACTTTGTATCTCAATGACCAAAGGGCCAACAAGTTCATCGTGGGCAACATTTGTCTCCCAGACCATTAGTCAAGCAGCCATTGCCTAAACAGGATGCCAAACAAATTAGCAATATCATTGCTCAGCAGGCCTTTTCAATTTCTCGTGTTCTATCGACTTGGATGGTCTGAAATTCTCCCGCAGTTGTACATGGCCTTAGATCAATAGCTGGTCAATAGCAGTGGAGGCACTGAGTGATGTTTTGTTTGGAGTCAACTAGTGAGATGCATCTTTGGTCTTAAGGCTAAGTGTGAACTGAGATCTAAAGATCCTAATTTAGTCTTCAGTTCCAGTGAACTGGGTTCAGGACAGGAGGAAGAAGGGAATGATGCTGACATGTCAATGCACAAAGGTCTATGTCTCCCTCTGGTGATCAAGTTTCCACACAGCATGAAATTTTTGTTCGTTTTCCCAGGACAACCATTACCAGTACCTTGTATCTTTCTGTTACTCTGTCTGTTTGAAACAACATTTGTGACTTGTGAAATCCATATTGGGGTTACTCTTGGTGAAATGATTGCCTTAGGGAAAAGATAAGTCATTATATTTTAGAGAAACTGCTAAGTGTGGTAGTACTATGCTCTGTACTGAGTGCCACTCTACCAACAAAAATCGCAACAGGTCACAACCAAAGACATGATCTTTTCATAAAACAACACTCAACATACCTATTCATCCTATACTAGTGTACACTCTTCCATACAATGGTCAAAGGAAGACACACACAATGAATATCTGTTTTAATCTGTTTTTTCCCGTGCAGTTCAAAATAGATTCTCCAAGTCCCTGGATCATCACATGAGTGGGGCTTGGAATCCCCTTTTTAGCAGACAAAACACACTTCTGCTCAAGAAAGAACACTCAGACTCTTGAAACAGCTCCTCCATTCTCACAACTCTTTGCTTACTTCCTTATGTCTAGAGGAAGAGGTAGAGGAACCACTGCAGCAGACAGGAAATAGATGTCTATTGCCCCCTAGTGGCACCTGCACCAAACCATACAAAACTGATGCACGGGTCCTATTTATGTCTGTATTCTACTTTGCAGGCATTGCTGTTCAGTTTATCCCTGCTGGAACACTGTCCCCTACTGGCACAGTAACACCACTTCTGGCAAGGTTTTCATAAGAGTTCACCATTGAAGAACAGTCCAATAAGAGAGAGAGACAGAGACAGACAGACAGACAGACAGACAGACAGACAGACAGACAGACAGAGAAATGCATATATCAATAGCTCATGCATTTATCATGTCATTAAAACTGATTCAATTTTTTAAATAAATCTGAGGGAGAAAGAGAGGGATGAGAGTGTAAAACAAAAACGGACAAATGGGGAGGAGAAGAGAGAATTAGGGAGAGCCAGAGCTATAAAGAGAAATGAAGAGATGGAAAGAAGGACAGAGAGAGAATGGAGGTGAAAGGAAGAGGGAGGTGTCCTGAGATCACCTTCCCGCAGGTGTCTTTTCTCACTGCTGTAGACGCACAACTTCAGCATGAAAAAGCTAACAATGAATCACTTCACTGCTGTCCTTTTGACCTCAGCGTGACACGTGTTCTCTTCACCTAGGAGACATGGCTCCATTAGAAACACAAACACCTGATCTGTTTATTTCTCATATTAAGTACCTGCTCACTGCATTTCTGGATCTCCCCTGCCATGGAGGGTCATCTGAGTTTCAAGGCTGTGGGCTGACCTAACAATTAACACGTTCTTATAGTGTACGGGAGTAGTCTGAAACCTTATCTCTTCTTTACCAATGATGCTTTGCCAAATATCTCTGTCCGTTCAGACGATGAGATCATCATTCCTGTAGCTAATCACCTTGAGATCATAGCTTTTAGCTCTGCGTGTCTCTGTTAGTTTCAGGGGGCGCAGTGACAACTTTTATCCACCAGAGGACGAGGTTGTATCAAAGGGACGAGGGTCCGCAAGAGGTTTAAAGCAACATTAGAGGCAAGGAGAAAATAATGTAGCAAAACGGTATTATCCGTTAACCTCTGCATTAGTTAAACTAGAGCGATCCATTTTTCCATACGAAAAAAAAAACACTTGTAAGAAACTCTCACATGTTCTTCAATTTTGTTAGGCAATTAGCGATTCCGTTTCATCAAATAGATCTGGCTACGAATCCTGGCGTTTCATAACACCTGTATTAAAACTCTGCCGGATTTCTGGCTTAACGTAGATTGGAAAATGGTTTTGAGTACACAGGAATAGGCACAGTGTAGGTTTAGTTATTCGGCCGTTCACATTTGTAGTCATATGAATGGAAACAGCAATTCCACATACGTTGCTGATGATGTGTGACCATGGATGTGGAACTGGGAAGGTGTTACCAATTAGACAAGTTATTGCCACAACTGGTTTATCGCTTCACCATATTATGCTGGAAATAGAGAACGGTAAACCAACCTATGCCTGTGCGTCTGCGCTGCACTCTCCACAAGAAAACGAATTCTGTCTCAGATCCTTAAAAGTTATCTAAATGCAAATACGATTAACAGTTGGCGTGGAGACAGAAAAACGGCACTCTTCCTTGGAAATTCCTCGTGACTTGCTGTTAACCGCTGGTGCCTCTGGTTACAATCCTGTTGTGTTTGGACAACGTCCTACGACATCTGACACTGTGAGCTCACCTGTAGCAAGTATCTAAACATAAATGGTAGCATATTATCTAAACAGCTTGGGATAGGGAGGGTTTCATTATACACAGATTGCCCCGGGGAGACTCCTGCTCCCGTGATAAATGATTAATCAAGGTGTGTATGCCTCTCTATATAAAAGAGGCAGAGGTTATAGTCGCGTGGGTTTATATGATATTAGATTATAAAAAAATCAGGCCCTCCTGCAAGAACAACGGGGCCTAAAACCTGCCTGGTCAGATAGATGAAATGCCGAAGAAATGTTGCACAACTGTCAGGTTATTTTACTCTATCTGAGTGGCGTCGCCGAAATCTTCTTTAAGTGGTAAGTTAAAATGGCCGTTGGTGATGATAATTATAATTATGATTACTTTACGACTTTATAATTATACCATTCACTAAGTAGACTATCGTGGCGTTTTTCACCGTTACAACGGAGTTGTTTTGCATAGTTTGTTTTGTGGTTTTGCTAAATAAATTACGTGTACAATATGATATGCTGGAACCTGGTGCTGTAATATACACAAAAACAAAATGTGGGCGAGTTCTCTCTGCGACACACTTATGTGAACAGGATCCGATGAAGTAACATACCGAGCATGTACAGTATGTCCAGGTGCGTTCATGTGCGTTTAGCCGCTGTGAGCAGTGTGCCAGTGACGGGTTTCTCAATGCCGGGCAGAGTTCAGGAACCAGGAAACTGTTGGTCTTTTGCTTGTGTGAGAAGAAATTTGGATTCACAACATGAACAGGTGACTTACCCAAAAATGTGTCAGCACCTTGACAGTTACAGTGTTGGAAGTTGGATTAATGCTTGGTCCAAGGTATGCGACCAGGGTTTGATGTCAGCATAGAACACTCTGTGTTCAGGGATACGCCATTCTGTTGTATTTCCTTTTGAACTGGCTTAAATAATGTCTGCAGTGGATTGCAATATTAGTTAATAAAATCTCCCTGAGTAAGGCTGCTATTCCTAGAAGTTTTTTATTAAAACTATGACAGCAGGACAGCAGAGTCCCTGGGATTAGCTACTTGTTTATATGCCTTTTGAAAAGAAGCAGATTTGTTTGGCTTGAGAGTAGGTTAGTGCTGGAGTTTTTTTATTTAATTTTTTTCAGCGCCTGATAATTATTATACGTCATCTTTGCAAGAGTATTCAGAAATTGAGGAAACAACCAGACGTGTTTGATGACATGATGACAAATGACATGATATCATATGACACAGTTGAAAGTAACGGAGAAATTAGGTCTATATAACCACTTATATATAACCAATATATACACACCTCTCTAGTCTTATGAGTGAGGCAGCAGCCTTGGGGATCGTTGTACTCTCTTAGGACAATCAACGCCCTTCCAAGTATGTGGCATGACCTGACTCTGAGCCAATCAGCTTTCCTGTTTCCTATAGAAAGAGGCATAGGGGACTTCCCATCTCTCCCTCTGTCTGTACCTATGAGAGTCTTATTCTTTGTTCTCCATTTGCTTCTGTAAACTCAGTTAAGTGATTCTCACTCATTAATAGATACAAGCTTTTGAACTGAAACTGCCAATGGCCTCATTGAGGGAAGAGCAACCAAAAGAATTCCCTCTTTAATACAAGCCATGTTGGATCATAGTCCTGGGTTTCAGAATGAATCACATGTCCACTTGTTGTTGACCATTCAGTTCTTTTCCCCATACAGCACCAAACACTATCTGCCATTTCAAAGCCATCACATAATATTCAGGTGAGACAGCATCTTAATTAAGTCAGCACAACATACCACCTGCTCATAGGACATGTTTTTCATTGGATGAAATTACTTTTTTGCCAATGCCACAAGCACCATGACCAGTTCAGCAAGTACAGGATATCAAAGTCACAGTAATTCACTGTAATTAAGGTGTACAAAATATTTAGCATTTGGTTTCTAAAGAAAAATGTATTTGTTGATGTGCAAAGTCAATGGATGGAATTACCACTGCAACTAGTCTGTAATGTTTGGACAAAATAACAAAGATTGTAGAAAGAAATGTTACCTTAGCACTCTTTTTCTTTGACTTGGGGTGCTGAAGTGAGTATACGATGGGGTGCACATTGTGAGTCTCAAGGGTTCAAAATGCTGGAGGGCTTGAAGACTTGTTGCCATGGTCCCTAAAAATGAAGAGAACTGTTGTGAGCTCTGTTTAAAGAAAGTGCTTTCTGGTCTTCCTCTCTAGGGTAGAGCACAGGACTCATGGGAGTCACTGGCTTGTCTAGACTACACAGCCACAATGCCCCAGAGAGCTCTGGGAAGTGAAGCTCCTGGATAGACAATTAGCCACTGTGTGCAGCTGCATCATAGTTGGCATGATGCAATCACTGGCAGAAATGAAGCCATGTATTTGGCTGACCTTTCCATACACATTAAAACAGTATTCAGTACAACCACAATGGTCTTCATCCTGAAGTGTGACTTAGTGTTACTCAACATTTTTCATTCATTCCAGGAATGAGCAAATTCATGAGGTGCAAATATGGCAAAGCAAAAAATTTTGAGGAATTCTTAATCCAACATTATGTACTAAGCACAGTATGTTAAATGGTATAAAATGAGCAATTACCTTATTAATCATATTAGCAGGACAAAGAACTAATAATGAAAGATCAAACTCCCTTGCTCTACCAACTTCACCCATTCAAATCATGGTTCTGCACATATTTCGTTAAAACTGTATGATATGTACTTCTATCAGTTTATTTGTCTAGCTCACTGACATAGATGATGTGAAATATTACACTTGATTATAGGATCAAAAAATTGCAGTACTGTGTAAGTCGCCTGATATAGTGTGCTTGTGCATAGGAGGGGTGCTTCAGATCATAGAACAAAACAGTCCTGGTTGTCCCTGTGCTTCTACTTACAGATCTTTGTATGTGCTCAGGGTATGTCAAAAGAGACTCTTGGGTAATGTGTTCCATGTGGAGTTTTCATTAGTGTCACTGACTAATGATGCAACTTCAATCGTGTGCTCTTGTCATGTGAAACCCCATCCTGTTATGTAGTGAATCATTTCGTGAATCTATAATATACAGTAAAATATTGTAAGGCACAGACGAAAGCATAATGTGGGTGGCACCAGAAACTACATTACAAACTGTAGCCATGACGTAAGCTTTAACGACACACACCTCACTGCTTGATCATATCACAGCCAAAACATTTAGATCAATAGCGAGAACACAAACTGTGTATTTTGGGTAGCACAATTAAAAGTTTTAAATTAGCGCGGAAGTTCATTTCAAACAGAGTTCGAATGAAAATAACTTGTATAGGAGATAAAGACAATTTGCTAGCAAGGAGCACAGCTGCTTGCTTAAGAAACATATTTCTTTCTACTAAGATGATCACCAGCTGCTCACCTGCTCCTTTGAGGTATGATGCTTTTACATTCTGCCATAGAGGCCTGTCACATGCTGCTAAAAACAAATAATCTATGAGTGTGCGATACATATTTACTGTGAGTCACACTACTGATATAAGCTGTGCTCCCTAAATATATACATTTGTCAAGTATGGATAGTGCTGTACATTTTAAAGAACAACATGGCAGTGTTGCAGCAAGATTGTTGTATAGAAAGTCCTCTTTGATAAGAGATTTTATTCATGCTGTATTCTACTCAATACCATCTGGAACAGAAGATAGCCATCGCCTGACAACAACACAGGGGCGTTTCTAGCTATTAAAAAGATCAGGTACTAAGTCAAGTTTGCCTGGGGCTTGTCTTTTTTTTTTTTTTTTTGAAGGGAGATCGGCATCAATAGGTTGGGGAGGTTATATCTACCTTTATAATAAATAAATATTATCACATGCACACACATTCGAAGGTTATTATGCTACTAATCTTTACACAGTCTGTCTGTTGTTTTGCTATAAACACCTCCTTTTTCAGGGTGAAAATATTCAGGGCTAGGCTTAAAATATTCGGGGCAATAGCCCTGAATGATCGGACCTCACGACACCACTGCAACAACAACAATACCAAAATTCACAAAAAGACTATAAATATATGGAAATAAAAACGTTATATGGTGCTGGTGCCTTTACACTGCATGTTGCCTGCATATGTTGCCTCACAATATGTAATTGTCAAGTAAAATCCTTCTTTTTCAAATATGTCATAGTTGCAGTACCTGTTAGCTCTGTGATTGACTGTGATTAGATTTTCAGTGCCAACATTTCCACACCAGACTCTGCTACATAAGTCACTGCTGTTTCATTTTCATTCTGTTTCTGGATCGTGGCTCTTGTTGCTGCTTTTGTTGCTTATGAGGGCATTCATTCTTCGAAACAGATACCCCTCAGGTTAACAGCAGTTAACGACCAATGTATTATCCTCATTCCCCACCCATGTATGCGTTCATCAAATGCCAAAAAGGCAGCCACAGGCCTTTAACACACATAGATTGATTAAATGTCCAGATGCAGAGAAAAATTTTCGAATCTGAACTCTACACTGGAGTTAACACCACAGATTTTAACACAAGTGCAATGGGAGCTTTACCTTCGTCTTTCTATCTTGCCGATTTCAAGATATAACACCCTTACCCAAGGGAGGTAGAAGGCTTCATCTGAATCATTACTCATTTGCACAGGTGGACACTCACAGGTGAAGTACCTGGCTCAAGGGTAGCCATCCAAGATTTGAACTGATAACCTTCTGGTAACAATCCTAGCCTCCTAAGCAGTAGCTGTACTGTATCACATTTATTTTGATGAGCACTGAAGGGAAGTACACCACAGTATATACAAATGAGATCTCTGGAGAGGGGCAATCCACATTATATAGGTGCTGGAATTTGGTGAAATTGCTTCAAAATTAATGTACTTGCAAGCTAACTAATAAAACTGTTAATACAAACAACTTTAGTCTGGACCTCGGTTGAAGGAGAGAGAAAAGACTGTTTATTGATGATCTTCAATACAACAAGGCTTCACAGGCGATGGTCGGCTCAGCAGAGTTTCAGATGTCACACTCACAAAGTCTTGCGCTTACAGTCTCACACCTTACACGCTCCTCAACCCTCTCGTGGTCCCGTTTCTAACCCATCTCCCTCTGGGGGCAACTCAACAGCAACCTAAATAGAACTGTTTATGTAAGCCTTGTAGGATATTTAATTTTGCTCAACCTTGCATGGCCTGGAGTCTTGCACCTAACTGGAAAAACACTGCTTCAAAAGGTATCCTTGGATTGATAGTGAGCACACACTGACCAGACTCCTCTCTGTCACAAACCTTGACAGGGGAGGCAGAGTGGGAGAGTAGGTTATGGGGCACAACCGAGTGGTACCACCAAATGGTAGGTATCTATATCACCCGAGGCAGACCATGCACAAAGAGTGGGCTAAAAGCCTAGAATACGAGGCAGAGGACCAGAGGTCACACGCAGAGAGTGAACCCGCGGCCGAGGTATGAGGTACAGAACCAGTATATCAAAGCAGCACCCTTAAGTGGTCAAACATAGAGTGATTGAACTGAGAACAACTACATGAGTGTATGAAATCATGGGCCTCTCAGTTGGTAGGCCTGCACCACATACACACGATCACAGCGTGCGTGTGCGCATGATTAGTTCTATAGCAGCATCACATTGGTAATCTGGATTGTGTCACATAACCTAATTATGTGATCACCCTCAAAGCTATTAACACAATTACCATTATACTGTAATCACTGATTAATCACCACTATTCTTCATAGGACATCCAGCATAGCATTTGGGTGAACACGTCTATCAAAGCAAGGTTTCATAATACAAAAGAGTCTGTTCACTAGGTTCATCGTCCCATGATGGGGCAGGAATTTCCCTCTGACTTTGGCATCCATGAATCCTGTGGGATACCTCCTCTGGGAGCCTGAGGCCAAACTCCAGACAGACCATGCTTGGTAGGAGTGGGTGCACAGGGTGACCCCAAGCCTAGGGTTCACATGCTATGGATCTAACATTTTTCAGCTGCTTTTGCTGTTCCCAGTGTTTGCTGCCATGGAGTCAGGCACTCCTGTGACTATAGAGACAAGGTGATAGGGAAGGGGACCAGGACATACCAGTAGCAAGGATACCTGCACCAAGGATATACAGGTAGTCTTACCTGAAAACAATTGTATGGCTCCCCCATGTAATACAATGACACAAATGTATTGTTCTCTTCATGGGCTGAAGAAGATCTGTTATCTAAAGTCTCACCTCACCAAACTCACATGCAGTAAACCTGTGAAATGGTTCCATGGGAAGAGATGGTCTTGTCACGCCATGATCTTATCAGAAGAGTCCCGTTTGCTTTAGAGGAGTCCGGTTTGCTTCAGGGTTTGTTTGTAATTCACGAGCAAAGGTTTTTTTTTCTTTTTTGGGAGGGGGGGTAACCAAAATAACATTGATTTGAGGTATACCTGAAAGCACGCTAACAAAATGTGCGTCAATCTTTTGAATCAGTGTGCGCAGACTCAAAACGATCAGAACTCGCAGTGACAGTCGGCAGGTAGATGTTTATTTCCTTTCAATTTGAACATACTTTTATCATTTCCCCTAACAAAATTTAAAACTGCATGTGAGCAGACACTAACAACCTCTTCGCAATATTGTCCTGTTCACAGCCGAAGGCACTTTATGAATCGTCTATTTATCTCCGCCCCTAATTGATAAACTAGACCTTCCCTTTTTACTCTTGTCGTTCTGTAATTGGTTGGCTTTAAGTCAAGCCCATACAGTGTACTCGCGAGCGAGGGACGGAGTTACTTCAGTTAAACGCAGTTGCTAGATGTTTATAACGCGATACGTGCAGCGGTGGGAATGCAATTATCTGCTCTGGGAATCTGTGAACAGGCGCATCTCTCCGGGTTCAAAGTGTGACTTGTGTGCTGACATAGCCACAACCTGAAAAATGTGTTTCACGATTTCATCGAGACAACTGTGTTTTAACCATATGTGGAAAGGTATGTTTTGCTACTTTTTAGCTGGTACGCTATCGTCGTGAAACGTTGTTTTTCTATGTTATGTTTCAGAAATGTGACTGGAATAATTGATCAAACCACTGCATGTCATATCCATTTGCACATTTCTTTGATATTTGTCTTCACTGTATAGTAACCGACGTGTGGCTTTGAATGGTTGCATCCCACTACCACGTGAGAAACTTCACCGGTTCACGAGTTGCATTGAAAGTATTGGCAAGTACCGGTTGATGGTATCCGAATTCATTAGCCATAACAATGATGTTCGTACAACACGATGTTTGTTGCGGTAGATGTTACGGATAGCATATAACCAAAATGTGCGCTTTCTTCCCCTTTTTCCGTGTTGAACTTAAAGCCAACAGCAACGCATTAGTTTATTGTCTTTGCAAAGGTTTCAAAACGGGTGACGTTTCTAGAACGCTATACGTAAGAGCTGCTCCGATTTTTCTCCATTATTACTATTTAAAGCATATTCTAAAACAAAGAGTAACTGAATTTTAACCACTTTGCATTCTGTATATTTGACACTCGTCCAACGGAGATATTATTATTGGTTTTTCGGAAAAAAGCGTCTTTAAAAATGACAGCTGAAATTAAAATGTGTAGACTCTCTGGAATGGTTAAATTAGTAAAGTGGTATGTGCACATCAATTTCCATATTTTAATTTGCATATGATGTCTTTTGGAGAAGCCATGCAAAAATAGCGGTGTAGGCAAGGTTCAACGTAGGTTTTGCAAACGCGGGTGAAATTGCATTTTGCCATTAATGCCAATACCAAAGGCTATCTCCATCTATGGACATAACCTCATCACAGAATTTCAAATGCAATACGATACAGATCATCTCACGCGTTCGCTTTACCGGCTGAGTTCAGCATGTCATGCTGACAAGATCTACAGGAGCCGAATGAGGAGTATTCAAATACAGCGGGCGGTATATGGGTTAGATATGGGTATATGGGTTAGATTGAAGGGGGTACTTCTTAGCGCCACAAGACGAATATCTAGTGTAAAACTTTAACAGCCTAAATATCACTGCAGTGTAACTGTGCACAAGAGTAGACTGTGTGCAGCTTCACACTGATAACCTTTTTGTAACAAAATACACATTTCCATTAAGATTTTCTTGAAGGCCTCCATGTTAAATGACAGCAGTGATAATGGATAGTGGATGAAAATAAAAATAATATTAGCAATAGAGACAATAGTACATCCTGTTTCCTGTTGAAACTGAAAGTAGACAAACAGAAATTCCTGTTAATAAAACTATTTTAGAGCACAGGACCATGTTCTTTAAATTGCCCCTTTGTTGATTTTTGAATACTAATTAGCTCTGGTCTGAAATCCGACCGATCACTTTAGTGATGAGTGTTTGGACTCATTTAAGGCACCCAAATCGGAGTACATACTTTCTTTTGTGTGTAACAAACCACTGAAGCAAGAACACAACTTTATTATGAGAAGTGGACGTAACAAAAAGGATGAAAAATGAATGATGGCATTGGATTGAATTAAATGGAATTAAACAATCAGTGAGTAATTTAATGTGTCGTTAGAACTTAGTAAAAGAATGGCAATTAAATAAAAACAGGTCAGTTATATAAGTTTTAGTTTGTCAAGCTTGAGTCTTCTGTTTCATTTTATCATATTATGTATTTCCACAGTAATGAAACCCATTTTATGACATCCTATTTGCATTGCTAGCTAGCTATTTAGTAATTCGCTTGATAAGTCTGTGGGTAACATGGCTAGCTAGCTAACAATTAGAACCATGCTTGCTTGCGATAAAAATTAACCGGTGCTTTGGTGTCTTAAAATGTGAAGGAAAACTGACAACCAAACATTCAACCTCTTTAAGCTGCACCCTTTTTCTCAAACACAAATCTGTCATGGAATGTCATTGCTGCAAGAATGGAGGGTGTCCCAAAGTAAGGACTTTAACTTCCTGCCTCCCCGTTTTCCCTTATGAATCATGACTCAGGTGGCACACTTAGTGACAGCAGTACATGTTCATGCATCAGAGTGAGGGGGGAGGGAGGGTACTGGGACATGAACTGAGGATGAGGAAGTGGGATGTCCTGAAATGGAAGTTGTACAAGTGCGTCAGCTGCTCCTCTTTGGGTCAGCAGATGAGGGCACGTTCGGGCAAATGCCAGGCTGATCCTTCGTCTGCGGGTGGGGTCTTTGACTGACAGATTGGCCACATTAACTCAAAAGGATAAAAGCAGCGGTAACTTTTCAAAAGTGGTGGCCTGTTGCATTGGAAGCCAACTAAGCAAGCTCAACCAGAAAGGTATCTTGATAGAATGAAAAAAAAATTAAGTGAATTGTTCTGTTCTTTTTTGGCATGGTTTCATTTAACTCAAAACAAAAAAGGTGTCTAGACCAGGTTTATTCACCAATTGTTTAATTCAATTCCACTTCCTTTGACTCCTGCCTTTGAACATGTGTTTATTGTATTATTTTTGACATTTCCATCCCTCAGAGATGGAACGGAAGTCCTGTGGTAAGTTTTGAAGCTGTGGTAACAGTGGCATTTGTATCTACAATAGAGAAGCCAGCATGGTGGAACCCTGCAGCAGACCTGACCTTAGAAACGGTCTCCAGGAAGTGGCATAAGGCTGTGCGTCTCTGCTGTGTTCAAACCGAATGGTTCAATGGAAAGCGTTGGTGGTGAGAGGCGAACCCAATCAATCCGTGTTCGTGATTCAGCTGTTTAATGCGGGTACCGTTTCCATCCGTCTCCCCCTGTTTGACGTCTTTGCTGCTGATTTATCTGTTTCTCTGGTGCAGCAGACCTCTGCCTTGCACCCCACACGGATGGTGTTGAGATCACTCAAGCTCCTGTTTAACACAGGACTGGAACATTTTTATTGCTGTTGAGAGCTTGTATTTTCTATGCTGCCGCTTGCATACTGACAGGGTAGCTCAGACTTACTTGTCTGTTTTTTTGCTAATTACTACTTATTTTAATTTCTCCTGTTGACCACATTTACTGTAAATGACATTCAGAGGTTTTCACCTTGACGTCCTCAGGGAGACAGTAGTGTTAATACTCTTGAAACTCTTTAAAGCTGTATAGTCAAATGTAACATCCCAAGTACGTTTTTTTGGTTTGGTCATCAGTTCAGAACAGCCGCCACTGTGAAGATCCACCAACCTTCATATTGTCAGGATTGTGGACACCGACTGCATAAAGGACGCTGATGATCGGACAGATACATCCATATGATATGAAGATCTGTTGGATACTCGCAGCCCCTGCTCTAAACCAGTGTTTCTCAACCCTGCTCCTCGCGGCACCCTGTCCTGCATAGCTTCTGTCTATCCTTGCTGCTTGATTAAATCAGGTGTGCTCAGCTAATAAAATGTGCCACTGATGAATTCAGTGAGGTAGGTAGAGCAAGGATAGATAGAAGATATGCAGGACAGGGTGCCGCGAGGAGCAGGGTTGAGAAACGCTGCTCTAAACGGATGCCCATGAGCAGGCAGCACGTGGCTGTCTCTGCTGAGCTGGCAGGTGCAACTTCCTCAGCGAGAATGGGCGCGTAGGTGTTGGGTGGGGGTCATTCGGAAGACCTCCTGTTTCCTGGCTGATGTTTCGTTATCAGGCTGTTACTGTAAGTGCAGCTAACCACAAGCTCCTTGTGTGTCTGCTATTTCATGGTGCCGCTGCCTTTTTTTTTTTTGTTTGTTTCCACTTGTTCAACAGGAAGCTTAATAATGCGTGTAGATGGGGCAGTAGATGTAGAGCTGTTTGGGGGGGATCATGAGGGGCGTGAGACTGAGGCGGTGCTGCTCTGTGTGAAACAGGAGAAGTGAAACAAGGGATTTCCCCATCTTCTGGGGGCGGAAGCAGAAGACACATGACCCGCGTGGTCTTCTCTTCATGTAGTGGCTATTCCAGCCTCTGCTTCATCTTATATTTAGCATTTGTGTAAATGTCGCTCAGATGTGTCTTCCTCCACAGCATCTTCACTGTTGAAGGAAAGGCGGATATTGCAGAAAGCCTGACCCAGAACCTGTAGCTCCATCCCATAGAGCTAAGAATAGGTCTCAATCGGCACAGAGCAGATAATTAACATGTTACTGGAGGGGTAGAATAAGGTTAACTAGAGAATGTAATTCCAGGGAATTACGAGTGCATGAAAATGCAAACAGTCTAATTTTACATAGATAAAAGTATATAGGCCTACATCAAACAGATGTAGGTGGTCAGAACAGCTGCCACAAGATTCTAATTGCTTAATGGCTCTATTGTGATGTCATAAAGGCCAATGTTAAGTCTATGGGGAAAATTTTGATAGTTTTTAATTAATAGTTTAAAAGTATAAATGTTACAAAAATAAAAATACATAGCATAAGTGTCCTTTGTAAGACCTACGCAACACAGTTTGAATGAAGTTTCTACGTTAAACGGTTGAAGCTGTATTAAACGCACAAAATTGGTTAGAAGAAGAAAAAGAAGAATAAGAAAAATTCGGGTAACAATAGAGTGCATTTTCATGCACTCTAACAAGTTGAATTGCCGTCTGGTGTATGAATCCATTTCAGGAGCCACCAGAGCACTGAGTGAGGCTGAAGTGGAAGAGCTCTGCAGTTCTGTGGTTGTATTCTGAGTCAGTAGTGTTTTGGTTCCCTTATATTTGCTTTGCGCTCAACCTGAAGAGGCTCCTGTAAACATGTGACGCGGGAGGATGCAGGACACGGAGCCTGTGTGGCTGGGCGCCAGGTTCCCGTTACGGAGCCGGATGCAGTTCTCGGACTTGGTCATATATGCAGATCGGGTTTGAACCTCGACACACCCACAATGGTCAAACGGCAGACAGAGCATGAGGAAGAATGTCAATAGGACAAGCAGGAAGAAAGCTCCAACAAATAAACCATGGAGTTTCTGCCAAAGGCGGTTTGTGGTGCTTGACCGGTGTGTGAAAAATTGGTTTGTCTTTTGACCCAGGCAAAGCTTGGCATAGCTTTGTAGTTATGATTATTGGAACTGTTTAGCTGGCAGGAGGTGCTTGGCTAAAATGAAATCCATAGGTGCATATATTAGTCAAAGTCAACAGAGTAGTGGTAAAGAACAGGGCTTGTAGCCTAATGTTGCTGGCTCAATTCCCAGGTGAGCCACTGGTGTTGTACCCTTGGTCAAGGTTCGTGACCTGAATGGTCTCAGTAATGATCTCACTGTATACTGTAAATGTAAATTATAAGCTATTTAAGTTGCACTGGATGCTAAGCCAGCGTAATGTGATGTCTTACATGTTTGATCTGTTAGATTGCTGTTATATCCAAATCTCAGTTGGTGTTAAGTGTTTTCGCCTACGGTTGTAGCGTGTGAGCAAGTAAGATTTTGATTGGCAGTAATCATTCAATCAATCAACCACATTGACTTATTTTAGGAAATTTTCACAATTACATTCACATAAATATTGAAACAAGGGACAGACAAGACTTAAAAAAGATCCATACTCAACCATACTCAGTATATTTAAAAAATAATAATTTCAGAATGTTGCTGCCATCATTTAAAAGGTGTAATTATGTTTTTTCCTCTTCCTATATCTATAGGTATAGATATAGGTTAGAAGCAAGGGTGGGCTAGATAAAAACATCTAATCATGAAGGAGTCACACTTGGTCTTTCTTTAAATCTGTAATATTGTTGAGTGTAGATTTTCTTGAATGTGAATCTTTCTGTTAGCAGTAGAAATTGCGATAAAGTAGTCTGAGCAGAGGCTGTGACTGTTTGAGGCAATGACTATGTTAAAGTAGCCTCAAGTGACACTGTTACTGTGTTCTGTGCGCTTACTGTGATGCCTGCCCTAACCTCATATGACCTCTGTACCATGCTGTTCAAACCAAAGGTCCACCTGCAACTGTTCATTCATGGTCAACTCAATTGTTAAACCTTGTACATTTTTTATATTTTGGGAAAAAGTGTTGAAGCCATCATTAACTATAATGGATTGCAACTTTTAATCAAACAGTTACACCTGTTGGTCTGGAAGGCATATAATGAAAACAAATTTCCCATGACAACTTCAGCTTTTACTGTCTGTTTCAACTGAAAAGAAAATGTACCTTTTTTTGTTAGCAGTGCAGAACACAGTAGGCAAGATAATTTCCATACAAACTGCAAATGCAAATGATCAAGTGCAAGTACACCATGTGGCGCCCTCGTACCTCTAAATCACACAGTTCAAACTGATCACTGATCAGTGCACAGAAAAGGGCTCATTCAGTGACACAGAGCCAGATCTATTGTAACTGTATGGTTTCAGGATGGACCAAGACCAGGGTTACCTGGCACTGTAGAAAGAAGTGAGACTTCAGGAAGGAACCGAAAGGTGGTGAGTCAAGCTGTGGGTGCTGGCGTGGTGTTTCCGCTCATTGTGGATCTGTTGGAAGACTTGGTGCTGTAACAGGGGAAAGGGGAGCTCTGCCTAGGGCATGTAGAGGTATGGCTTGGGGCTGTCTTTACACCAGAGGCATGGGAAAACCTGGAAATGTACCTACGGCATGACAGGAATACAAAGGTATCTATGTCCAAATTAACCAACTTCTGTTGTCGTGTCAATTAGTCATCCCAGAATAGTGTTACGGGAAAAACTTGAATGGTTCGTTTTAATTTAGGAATAATTTTCATAATAATAAAAAATATAACTCAAGTAATGCAGTCCAAGTAGCATCGTTGTCTGTTTTAAGAATTCATGCTTTTTTTGTATTATCTACTCTTCCATTATCTTTTATTTATGTATATGTTGTGTCCATCTGCATTTTGCTTTCTATCAACACGATGCTGCAATGAATAAGCAAAACCGAAATGCATTTTACATCAAGACGCAGCACATCCTGGAGTGCAGGGCTGCATTACAATAAATTCTGTGTGCAGAGGCGTTTTAAACGTGTACCAACAAGCTTTAATGTGGAGTAGTGGAGCTGTTATTGTCTCTAGATTTTCCTGTACAGTAGAGGGGAATTTAAAGGGGGTTAATGCTGGCTTTGGTAGCTCTTTATAGACAGTACACCTCAGGTGGGGGTATTACATTATAGGTACTAATGTGCCACTTTTAGTTTTCACAACCTCAAGCTCATTTGAGTTTTAAGTCATTTGAATAAACTACCCATATGAATTTGAATATTCCACTGATATTAATTTGAATAAGATGTAAATGGATTGCTTTAACAGAATACTACTGGCCTAAATGTCAGTTTCTGAAAAAACAGCAGTTGTTTTGTACTGCAGTGGCTAATGCAAAGAAGTAGATTAATATTTACTATGCAAATGAGAACAATTAATGATTATGTTGTATTTTCTGTTTTGTGGGATTATACTGAAGAGTGCCTCTCAGAGAATGAACCTGACAAAACAAGTGTAAAGCCTCCACTGAGCATGTGTTATAAGACTTTGAAACAGAGTAAACAGTTTAAAGGGTACAAAATACAGACCAGAACAGAATAATGCAATCCGAGCGAGAGAATCCCAGTGTGAGAAAACACTATGTACATACTAGACAGAGCAAAAACAAAGAACACACAGAAAGAAATCAAATGACAGCATAGACAAACTGCACTGTAGTGAGACCCATTAATAATAAGAGTAACACAAGAATAATGCATATAGGTAGGTATAAGTTCATTCGCTGCACAAGAGAAAACACTGGCGCCTTTATGTGAGAGCTACTAATATCGGCTTTTCTGTATTTGTGTTACAGGCTTGTCTTGGATCTGACTGGATGGTGACAAAACAGGAGATAATGAGCAGCAAGCAGACCCAGAGGTTTGAAAGTCAGGCAGCTCATTGCAAGATGCCATGCCCGGAGAGGACTGTGGGTAATGTAGCTCATGCCAGGCTCCATTACCCAGATGGCTTGCCCAAGTACTCTTCAGGAGAACCTGTAAGCTACCGAGGGGCCTTCCTTTCTTATTGTCATAGTGGAAAAGGCAGAACAGATCTTCCACATCCCTGGAGTCCCTCAAACAGCTGTCTGCAGACCAGCAGAGGCCCTGTAATTTGCTCCACGAATGCAGAGAGGCCGTTTACACAGCAGATTCTCTGCAGGCAGGGGAAGCCAGCTTTCTCAGTGGAGGGTGGACCATCCCTTACAGCACAAGAAGCCACAGTCACTCAGAAGCTCGGGAATTGTGATGAGAGTCCAGAACGAGGCAGTGCTGGTAGACCAGGGGTCCACGCTCCAGTGGCTGTGAGAAAACCGGGTATCGGTGGCACGGGTGTTTCATCGGAAGGCGCTGCCCGTTTAGCCATCCCCAAACCCATTTATGGGGTCAGGCAATGCTATGCACCAGGGTCCTTCTACAGCACGGAGCTGGGGCAACCTGGGACACATCTGAGCGCGTGCGAGGGTGAATGGATGTTCCGGTACAGGTCCATATCGCTCCTGCAGACTCCAGGGTCAGACTCTGAAGTGAGACAGAGTGGCCTGCAGCTGGGGCAGGCTGGTGGTAAATGCCCCCTCAAGGAGCTGAGTCTAGAGGGCCAGCACACCCTGGGGCCACCCGGGCCCCGAATGTTTCCTGTTTTGGCAGAACAAAACTACCACAGGCTCCCAAATGGCAGGCCCGCTCAACCATTTTTAAGCCCCTCCTCCAAGCAGCATCTGCATTTACAGTTTCCCTCCAAAACACTCCAAGGACAGCCTCCATCATACACCTATGAAGAGATGCAGACAATGGCTCTCTCACTGTCAGGGTTTAACCCTAGAATTCACTTCCCCCCTGTATCCCAGTGTGCGCCTCTACCTCAGCACCCCACATTCCACTACCCCATGAGAAATGTGGGAATGGAGAACATCGAAGTGAACAAAGACAACGGAGGGAAGCGCTTTCCCACTGCAAGCGATCAGAGCTCCCAGAATCCTCTGGGACGGCACCCCATGGATCAGGCCAGTGAAGCTGCAATCCCTCGTCCTGCAGCTCCAGAAGCTTATCCCTTTCATACAAACTATGACCTATCACCTTGCCATGTGTACAAGGTGGACCAGAGCATTGGGAAAAAGAGGACTTTTTCAGAGGGACCGGGCGGTTCTCTTTCAGTCCAGAGTGCTGACCGGCTTGTGGATCAGTGCATGCAGGGACTGCAGGATCCGTCTCTTCCCAGGGAGTTCTGTGGCCGCCCTCGCAGTCCAGGTGCATTCCACCCTGTCCGGCCTTGTTTCACTTACAGAGGTTTACATCACATGCCTGTTGAACATCGGCCTTTCAGAATGCTCCCAGATCTCAGATCTGGAGATAACCGTGCCACCGACAAAGAGGCCGTTCCTTGCTGCATCGCTGACCCCCATCTGGGAGGGGCTGGTCCCTACATGAGACAACGCGTTGCGAAACGCATCTCTGCATTACACGCAAAAGCACTTGCCAACAAAAAACAGGAAATCCACAGCTCCCACAACCCGAACTCTCACAAATCACCTGCCCAAAGGCAAGCGGAGGACAGTGCTGACTTGCATGAAGTTTCCAACAAAAAAGAAGGTGAGAAGAAAATGGACCAGGAGCCAAAAGAAAGGCAGGAGCCTCCCTCTCCTCCCATGCCCGTTATCAACAACGTTTTTAGCTTGGCTCCTTACAAAGCCTACCTTGAGATGTCAGGAATTCTACCTCTACAAAATGTGTCTCAAACTGGTGAGCTCAAGATGGAGCCAGACTCACAAAGCCATGAGAAAGACTCAGAACATTACTCAGATGAGGTCACACATGAGCTGAAGCCTCCAGGCCTGTCGCTACCGTTTCATGAGAAGGATTCAGTCATTGTGCAGGAACCTCGGAGAGTGAAAATGGAGGGAACGGCACTGCAGCTCTCAAGCTGTTCCGTGAAGTCGGTTGAGAGCGAAACCGAAGGACAGCATCAAGGCCTTGGAGAGACAGAAGTGAAGACGGAAGAGGGTGATGTGGTGAAGAGCTCCTCAGAGGGTGCGCTGGACCTCAGCGTGAAAAAGAAGGGTTTCGGCGAGTCCCCTCATGAGGCCCAGCCGTCACCACGCAGCCATAGCGCATACAGCCCTGTGAGACGAGGCGAGGTCGGTGTCCACACCCCAAACTGCTTCAGCAAGCAAACTGTACTTTCACCAACACTACCACCACCACCACCAGCACACCCAGAGACACCCCAGATAATTTGCCTGCAGCAGCTTTCACCTGAGCACCTTCAACCTTCTGCTAACAGGATCCATCTGGTGGGTCCTTTCTGGTCTGCCCTTCCCAGCACCCAAACAGCCCCCTCCAGGCCGGAAGAGGCCAAGCCCAGTACGGACTCTTTGAGACAGGCCCGCCATCGGTTCATGGAGTTGCATCAGCTGCTCTGTAGTCTCATCTCCAGGTCTGTCGACAGCACACCGGAGCAGGATCTGAGAGACTGGCTGGCAAAATCAAAGGAGCGCGACTCCGCCTCCCCCGCCGCAAAGACACAGGACGACTCAAGGGAGGCGTGGCTGAAGAGCGAGGACACAGTGGAGGCACTGGGGAGGGTTGTCAACAGACTAGAGCACTGTGTGTCTGTCCAGGACTGGCCGTTCCCACACGTCCTGCGAGCAGGGGCTGTCTTCGTCCCCATCCTGCTGGTGAAGGAGACCCTGTTCCCCCAGGTCCCCGGCCCCCTCATCGACCGGGTCCTGCAGGAGCACCGTGTCGAGCTGCGCCCCGCCACGCTGTCCGAGGAGAGGCACCTGATGCAGCTCCAGAGACGGGCCTGCTCCTCCAAGCTAAGGAAGCTCCTGTCCCTCAAACACCTGCCAGACATTTACCCCGACGTGCTCGGCCTCTTCTACCGTACCTGTGTCAGCAAGCGCCTTGGTGAGCCGATGTAGCCCCTCTCGTGCAGCTGGAATCCTGCCACTGTCTCCATCACAGTAAAGTTTTTCATTTTGCTCTTCATTTCATCACAGTGTGTGATATGCACACATGCACACGCACACACACACACACACACACACACACACAAACATTGCATACCCTGCTTTCTGACTTAGTGTCTTGATCTCCTAATTCTGTCAGCCACAGTGTATTAAATTATCATATAAATTATTGATTTATTATTATATTAATTTAAGACAGTCAATATTGCCCCATTGTGTTTCTGTATCAGAATCACACAGTGATCCTAATTTCAGGGAGGGTCAGTGGTTTTGTCTGCAAGGCTCTTGAAGAGTAGAGATCACCAGACTCTCATACAATGTGGAATACAACAGCCTCACAAAAGCAGGGCCTAATGTTGGTGTGGTCACCTATTATTATCACTGTTATTACTGTTGCCATAATTATCATTATTTGATTAACAGATACCCATATCCTAACATAACATATACAGTTGTAAATTTACTGTGGCAGTTCAGTTTAAGAACCTTACTCAAGCTTACAACAGTAGTGCCCCACCTGGAAATCAGCAACCTGTGACTTTTAGGTTACAATGCATGCTCCTTACCACTAAGCCACTTACCATCCTATGCAAGGAAATAAAGACACACACACTACTTTTCCTTTGGCTATACAGTTATATTGTTGTGCGGCTTCTGGAGTCTATAGTTGGTATGGAAACCTTTTATCCTTTTAATACACTATGGGGAGAGTTCAGTGTTCAGCCAATGAGGTGAAAGCGTTGTGAGTTTTTTTATGCAGAGAGAATCTGTGAGGAGCTGTTAACACTGTTGCGTGGTATGCATTTGTTGTGCAGCCCTTGTAATGAAACAAAACAACAATGGTCTCATTTCTTTCACATTAAAGTGACAATGGCTGTAAACATTGTGAAAAACGTATTTGCATTCCTGAGTCTTCCTGTTTTATCCGGTTCTCAGCCTTTGTTAAAATAAATTTGATATGTTGACTTCAAACAAGTTGCAGTCAGGATTGAGGTCTCCAGGCACTCCGAGGAATATACAGGAACCAAACAAACAATGTACAGCAACCGCTCACAGAATTATTGTAAATATTTATCCTGATTGGCTGTAATATTTTTCATGCGGATCCGGGAATTGAAGTTTCAGGATGTGCACGTTGTAGTATTTACCAAGCAAGTTTGAGGATGAGATTCAGGTCCTGATCTGGATGAGATCAAACACTAAGATAAGACCACACAGCCTTGGGTGAAGTTCAATTATAAAATGAAAGCCTTCTATTATTGCTGGCATGACATTAACCTTGTGTCACCAGTACTCATTATATTTATTTGTACAATATTCCCCAAAAACATCTTCAGTGATATCCTATTTAGAAAAGCCATACCTAATATTTAATCAAAAAGAACATGTTAGTGACATTGTATTCAAACAAGCTATATGCAAATCATTTAGTGATCTTTTTCAGACAAGAATGAAATGGTGAGGCATGTGACACAATTTTGTAATGGTCTTTTCTCAGAACATAGAAAGGGCTCCAGAAATTAGTGTCATATTCCTATTATGTTTAAACTTGAATGTACGCTGTTTACTAACCCTGTACTCTTTCCTGGGATCAGATGGCTTCTGCTCACTGCACCCTGATTGTTTCCAGATGCCAAGACACCTTTCCCTCAGAAGCATGAGCTGGACTATTGAGGAAGGAAGCCAAAAACAAAAAATATATCATGAGAAAAATTATGTCGACATCAGTGTCAGTTGGCAGTCAGGTCCTTCCCCTTCAGTTCCTCGAAGGCTCACCGTTTGTGTTCCTCCTCGTTTCCTTGAACTGGAGGCATCTGGTGTAACAAGAATACGTTTCATGAATGTTTGACAAGCATACAGTGGATTTTCCAGTCTAATTTTTCCACCCTCACAGGTTGAGATGCATAGAAAGCATATTTAAAGCATTCAGCAGGGAACACACAGCAAGTTGCACACTTGCTCACCTCTCATGGGTATCAGCGTCCTTTACAGTACCGGGGCAGGGGTTCGCCACCACCAATGTGTTGCAGCACCCAAGCAGTGTACAGTAGTCATTTTGCATCCAATCACTCACTATATAGTTACTGAGTGAGAGAGTGAGCAAAATATTTAGCAAGGTAAACATGGGATGATTATGTGGCTTGACTGAAAATATCAGATTGGGAATTGGGCCAGGGCTCAGAGGAACCATCTACTATCTACCGCAATGAGTGACAACCTTAGTGTATCAACTCATTTGGAACAAAGTGTTGTTTGATGGTGGTCAGAAATGAAACAAAACCATTTCCTGTAAACAGTAGGCTCTGCGGTAACCCCCAAAAAAGGTCATATTGAAGAGGTTTGCAGACAGTAAACCAATCACATTAAGAGCACCTTTGCATGGTAGGAACAGAGAAACACACATAGCATACAGTACAGTACAGTGGCACACTTATGTATGTTTCAGAATACAAGCAGTTGGCTGTGAGGTGTACTTCCTCTGCTCCTGTCTAGAATGAGTTGTGTTTACTTGCACATTTTTTTTCATGCAGGTGAATGTAATGGTTTTTGTGGGGCGTTAGAACAGTGTTCAGATTTGGCTTCATTTTATAGCCTTTTTTTTTTTCGCCCTGCACCTGCCAAGTGGCAGTAGACACGTGCATGCTTCTTCTTTCGGTAAACCGGAAATTCGTGTGTCAGCTGAAAGCTGTTCCAACCACACCCACACAAAAAAAAGAAGTTTAGTGTTTATACTTTTTCAGAAGCGCTTATCGTTTTACCAATTTGAAAATCATACCAAATTGAAAAGCAATGATACGTACAATATTTAACAATACTCATATTAGAAAGTGGTGTATGTGTACATTAAAAATAGTAATATATTGAGACTAGTACCTTCTTTAAAAGTATTTGTTAGTATTTGTATGTGTTTATTTCTCTTTAAAGATGTTGGGCTGTGCATCTGTGAAGAAAATTACAAATATGCTCTTCAGATAGGAAAATCAAATTTGTACTAACTAGTTAGGCAATCAAATAGGAAAGCTTAGGGTGAACCCCAGTAATATTTTAAAAAATAAATTGTGAATTAAAAGGAGAGCAATGTATATATATATATATTTGTTGTTTTAAAAAAGGTCTGTGAAAGACACAACATCCAAAGAGCAAAGTCACTCAGCACATTCCATCATGTCTTATCCCTTACTTTTTATTGAGACAGTGACAGTGTCAGTTTCACATGCAATGCAACCAGAGATAGCTCTCCTCTCTTCCCTGGATCCATGAGGATTTTAGAAGGGATCAGTCTATTTTCAACATCAACCTGAATGCTCAAATGGTTCAATCCCAATTTCAGTTATTTATTTGGACAACCAGGCAATAAGCTGGCATTTTGTAGTTCACCTGTTCAGTTCAGAGCACATAAGCAAATAGTATTTTGGAGCATATTTTACCCTTTCTGGTATTTGCAGATGTTGAAATTTACTTATTCCGTAGACAGGGTTCTAACTGATGTATTTTATGGTACGTAACTGAATTGGCTTTGTCAGTCATTCTGATGGCTGGTTCATTTGATTTTTATGGTTGGTATAATGTCTCATCTGTAGATTGCATCTCCCACAGCTCAGTGTTCCCATCATTGTGCAGGGCCGTTGTCACCTCCAAGTATTAGACTGCCCCCTACTGGCCCACCAACACCATTGCCAGCAGCTACCCGTTTTTGACCAGGTTATTTCTCATCCAAGTTCTAACCAAGCCCAGTCCTGCTTAGCTATAGCCATCAGGAGAAGGCGACACTGTGGTCTGTTAGTCTTCCATCTCAGACTGCCATTTCCTCTGTGCTGTGTTGTCATGTGCTGAAGTGATTGACCTGGATGTGGAGATAATGTATGTGTGTGCGTGCGTGTGCGTTTGTGTGTGTGTGTGTGTGTGTGTGTGTGTGTGAGAGAGAGAGAGAGAGAGAGAGAGGCAGACAGACAGACAGGAGGATTGCATATATCAACAGTGCATGCAGTTGGACCTGTTCAGATCACAGATATTTTTGGTACACAAAGAATCACTCCCACACTTACATCTATCCCATAACTGATCTACGGCAGCAAACTTGCATTGCCCAGCTTAAACTACATTCCCTCCAACCATACAAAGTCAATCTATTGGTGGCTGAGAATCATTCAATAACATTAGATTCAATCTTGTGTTTTCCTACTGAAATATTTCTGTGTTAACAAAAGACGATAACTGCAGCATAGGGATAAAAGTAGCACTCACAAAAAAAAAATTGCCATTTGCCATTGTCAATTGCCATTTTTGTTCCATTAGCTCAAAGAAACAGAAACAGGAATCCCTTTTTGTGTTTCTTCTCCTCAAACCAACTCATCACCTTTTTCACAATCTATTATTATTTGTTTGAGAAATAATTCTATAAATTTTGTCAGACTAATGGGTTGTTCATATCTGACCTTTTTTAGGTGTAGAGCTTGACATCCCTGTGAAAAGACAAAAGGTGGAATATGCCACCAAAGGTTCCAACAGCAAGACACATTCACAGAGTGCTGCTATGAGGTCATGCCTTCCCGATCCCCCTGAACCCACAAAGGACCCAAAAACGCAACCTCCGTTTAAGAAGCAGGGGAGGAGAGGGAAGAAGAAGAGCATGTTTTCAGGGACAGAGGAAGTGCCTGGGGATGACTGCCTGGGGAACACTGAGGATTCAGGAAACTGGAGCACTGTGAGCTCTTTGGGTCAGAAAACAGAAAGGACCCAAAGCACCCACATGCCAGAGGAGGATGATGAGGAGGAGGAGGCCGCAATGAAGGTCCCCCAGGAGGGGGCAGAGGAGCCTGAGAATACCTGTGGGGGGTCGGTGACATCGTGTGACCTCTCCTCGGGCAACAGCAAGGCTGAGATGGACAATGCCTCCACAGCATCAAACCTGAGCCAGTCCCTGGCCATCAACAGGCCCCAGTCCGCTCCCAGCAGCTCCTGTGGGCGGATCCTGAAAGCGCCAAAGGTGCTCAATCCAGCCCCCACTGCGAGAAAAACCTCTCCCCAGCCAGGCACGTGCCCCGAGAGACAGCCAGGTGGCCGGGGTATCTCTGGGAGGATGCGTCTCAGAAGCACCCAGAGGAGACGCGGAGGGAAGGGCTTCTCCAGGGCCCTGCGGCCTGTTGTCTCCCCCAGGCTACTGCACCTGCGCAGCTCTGTGATGCGGACGAGGCAGTGGCCCGACAGGCGGAGCATCAGCAGGTGGGCTCTGCGCTCTGCCGCGGGGACCGCCAGGACAGCGTGGAGGAACGGCTACCCTGAGCTGGTGGGCAAGACCATCCGTCACCTCTATGAGGAGAAGGACAAGTCTGAGGTGTGGTACAGGGGCGTGGTGGTGCGTGTGCATGAGCCTCACTCTGACCCGCTGAAGACTGTGTTTGAAGTCAAATATGACAACGAACCAGAGTGGCAGTATTACTTAGAGTTGCTGGTGGACTACAAGAGAGGCTGGCTCACAGTAGAGGACTGAGGACTCATAAGAGGACAGTGGGCACTGAATGTGTGTGTGTGTTGGTTTGAACTTCTGTATTTCTGATTTTTTTGGGGATATTCTGCTAAAAGGCAGATTTTAGATGGCGTAGTCAAACTTCATTCAGTTCTTTAGACTGACTGGTGGAAAATGTGAGTCTATGACTGCAGTTGTACATTCAAGGTCTCACTAAAGCTTACATTGCATACTGTTTTTGTTATACACTGTACAGTGTATTCAGTGCTTTTACAGTTTTATCTGAAGTTGTCACAATAAACTATTTTTTCTTTTATCATGGGACTAATTAAATCAAAGTGTGAAGTGGTTTATCTTTCATTTTTAAAAATAAATTGGATACAGTTTCATGTTTTGACATCAATTAAATGACTTTTTAACTGATTGTGGAGAACTCAGAGAGGGAGTGAGAGAGACTTTCTGAAAGGATGGTCAGACATAGGGGTTGGTCGGTTGGGCTCACGCCATTTCATCGGTGCTGTCCATCAGATTCAGAACATGACCCTGGACTTAAGAGATTCTGACACTCTCACCCTCACCATAAAGGCATGACAGTAAAGGGTTAAGGCTCTTAAAACAAACCTGTATCTAATGACTAACACCTGTGTGCTTTGGAATGCAGTGTAGAAAAGAGCCCTTTATTTTTGCTTATCTCTGACCTTTGAGATGAATGGTTCCAGTTTCCTGCAGGCTGGTGTCGGATGCAGTGGATGCTGGCAGCTAGAATGTCTTTATCTTTTGTTTTATGTCTTTAATGTGAGGGGCTGTGTTTGGTAATGAGTTTTTCCTTTGCGCTCATTTGGTTCCAGCCATAATTCCCACTGCATTGCTTTGCTTGCATTTTTCTACCACTCCTTTCTTTTCTTTCTCTCCCCCCCTTTAGTAATAACAGAAAAAGAGAAAATCAGCACAGGTTTAAATCTGGTCTTCAAAATTAAGAGCAAATTGCTTTGCATGTTGATGTCATTGGCTCTTTCAAACTGGTAAGCTTACTATATTGTGGCAGTGAGTTTTGAGATGGTAAGCTTACTATACTTGATTGGAGTATTTAGGGTGGGTGAGCAAAGTGCAACCCGACATGCCTTAATGGGTGATCTTTACTGGGTTAAAAAAAAACAAAAAAAACCGTTGCAATCCATTATTGTCAGCAGTATCTTCTAAATCTACCCACACCCCTCATGGTGCTGTTTGTATTTTCCCTGTTACGCAATCATCCAGCTTGGTTTGATTTGGTTGCATCATTTGCCAATATATACCAAACTGAAGAAAGAATCCATCAGTAGCCTGGCAGACCAACTCACAGAGCTGACCCAAAATCCCTTGCGTTTGGCAAGGGCAATGGTATGCACATCTGTCTCCACCCAACTTTTATCTGACCCTGAATCAGTAGTCAGACATTCAAACGTAGCAGAGTCAAATGATCAGGCTCTGTAAAACATAATGTTAAACAAGTGGCTCTAAAGATTGCCGAAAAAAAACATGCTGGAGATGACTTGCATTCTTCTTGAGTGTGTTGCATACCTTCAGAAACCGTGAGAACAACACAGCTGCCTGTTGGAGCTGGTTTCCTTGCATACCTTGCAGAATCACAGTTGCGTGGGGGCGTTTAGTTAAGACTGGCTTTTATCTGTCTTGCTCTGGATGGAAAAAAACATGTAAACACATATTGTCTGTCCATATCATTGACACAATCTGCAAAATCTCTTGAGTCACACTATAAACATTCTCTTGTTGCCACAAGAATTGGATGTGACAGGTGCATGTGAAAGCACACTATATTTGTTATACTTTGAATGGCCTCCTTTCCCTTTGTGCTGAAACAAAAACGGTGGCTCCACAGGTTGTTTTTTGATATATACTTTATTCTGACATTAGCCAGTCAAATTTGCCACATCACGACAAGGTGGATTGCTTGTGGTCAATTTTCTGATCATATTGATGTGAAGAACTGACGAGATTCCAGCTCTAAAGTGAAACAAGAGGTAGAAATTAGTACAGATCAGAAAAGTTCAGTTAATCTAACAGCCTTTGCTTGTAAGACTGAAAACACACATTGGAGTTGAATACAGCATTCATAAGACCTTCCCCATTGGTGGACTTGCAGTATCTAAATGTTTGCCCCAGGCAGCACCCCTTGATCCTGGGCTTCAGAGCACCAGAGCCCCAACTCACATTCTCTTACATTTATTTGACATAGATTATTACACGTCAATAGAAACATCATATATGTATAAATATCATTGACTTTTATTGCATTAAAAGTGTTTTGTGTCAGGCGCAGACCCTTCTTACGCATGGCCTGATTATAGTTACAGTGTAGTATTTATGTATTTCCTCATTCATGGATACAATCCACCCTCCATAACTGATAATAGCCTCCTGTATTGTAACTGAAAGTAAATGTCCTCCAAAAATTGTATTCTGTGGTTGATACCATGCTCTGGCAGGGCCAAACTGCCATTCATATTCAAGGTTGTTTCTGTGACACAATGTCCCACCCAGAAACACTTGGTAGCTTTAATGAGGGCACTGAGATCAGGGGTCAGGCATTTGGGAAACTTCCTCTGCAGTTGCACATGATGTCCAAGTTCAGGGCCAGTGCCTCAAGTGTAGAGAGAGCCCATTTGAAATATTTACATGCAATGGGTTTTTTTCCTCTTAAAAACACAGAAACCTACTGCTCTGAAATTTCCTTAAATGGGAAAACACAACAACAGTATGCCATCCAAGTGGCGCAGCCAGTTCCAGAGACTGAGCCCTGCAGCTGTCCTGGATCAAGTTGGTGTGAATACAGCAATCTGAATTAGTTCTCTGACAAACCAGGGTGCATGGTCATAAGGTATGTAGCACTATTTATTCATTTATTTGGCAACCTTATTTAGGGGAAAAAGTGCAGAATCAACAAGAAGTGCAGCCAGAAGGAAGTCAAAGAGCTGTAACAAAACACCAGGGGAAATACTGCCAACAGCAGCATTTTTCACAAACCCCAACATGTGATATGCCCTAACTGCAGGAACAGAAATTCAAATGCTGCCCACATAAAGGCTGCCAGTGCTAAAAAGCAAACAGGCATGCTTCCAGTTCAAGACCCTTGCTACACAGGGCATCCTTTCTGCCTATTCATATCACAACACATACACAGTGCCTACAATAACATACTAGATTCTGTAATTAGTAGAATGGTGGTAATTTTATTCATGCAGCACTGTATGTATGTAGCAATTTATCTGTCAACAGCACATATGCTTCAGCCAGTTTAGGGAATTTTCAGATTGCTTTGAACCATGTGCACAAGAAAGCCCGTGTATTACATTCTGCCACTAGAGGGAGCCAGACACTTCTGAAACATTGATACTCGGAAGAGGACATGCACATCTAGTGCGTCCACCTGCTGTGTCAAATTTGTGTCAGGTGCCACTGGCCTTGCATTTTTTGTCTCAGCAACAAGAAACCCTGTTATGACACAAATCAACTGCTCTTTCAAAAGACAGCTCATGGACAATATCCTTATATTTGTCTGATGGCATTTTAGCTTCTAAAAACCCCTTGCAAGCACAAATACAAAAACCTTAAAATCTATTTTATGTATATAGCATAGAGATTTTGTGTGTGTGTGTGTATAAAGACTTTCTAGCAATTTTTTCTAAAGACTCACACCGCATTCCCAATTAGAAGATATTTTTAATGACATTTATTTAAATAGTACATTTTTTTTCTTTTTTGTTTTGTATTCAAGAACAGTTATGACACATGAAAGCAACTGGGTCTCCCCTCCTGTGTCCCAGAATATCTCAGAAACTGAGAGAAATAGAAGTCATCTAGATGGTTCACACTTTGCTGAAAGGAGACGTCTTTTCAACGTTGCCAGCCGCACCAGCATTTTATGCAGGATGATGCCCCCCACCCCACTGCTGCTGCTGTCACACAGAGGGAGTGTCCTTTCTGAGGCAAGGGGGGGACATTGTAGACCTCACTGGTCCAGAGGACATGAACATGAGGAAGAGCGCGGAGAAGGTAATTGGCATGTCGTTGTTTTTTTTTGTACATTCCTGTGTAAACACGGCTCACATGTTAAATGCAAAAGCGCTACAGCATGTAGAACAGTCTTCCTATGAAAGGGGTACTTTTAAAAAAAACAAAACAACAAAAAAACGAAGAAAGAGAAAAGTTGAAGCAACTGTCTGGTCTGACCCGACGCTTTCAGTCCCGGTTCCAGACGCAAGCCCTCATTGTAGAGATTCAATCAGATCACTGTCAAATTTCCCAGCAAACTGCAAATGCAAAAAAAGGTGACAAAGAAACACGTTGTCATTCCTACCTCCATAGCAGCTCCCCACTTTAAGTCTGAAGCGAAGCGATCTTCTGACCTTGTATAATAGTGCTTTCAGTACATGCCATTTTACCCCCATCCCCGAAGGTGCGTAAAAACCACAAGAAAAGGCTCAAAGCTTCATCTGCCAAGAACATTTTCGTTGAGTGAATGTCACTCAGTTTGGCTCTCATGAAACAACTGTAGTGTCATTTTCAGATAGTATCTATATAAAAACTAAGCTGATGAAGGTAGAAAGACGCGGGGGAGGACGGGAGGCAAGGCGCACGGGAGAGCCAGTTAAATGGTTCAGCCGCCATCACGTCACAGCTCATTCTCAGCAAAATGCACCACGCTTTGCCCTTCGCGTATCACTGACGCTTTTTTAATCCAGCTTTCACTTTAACACCCAGCCCAGCATGAACGCCACCCTGTCTACACCTCAACTGACGCCCGTTATTCAGATCAGTTTTTATCAGCAAAACATTTATGAGAAACTGTCTGCTGTATTTTATTTGACGGCGCTGGTACTCTAACAACAGAAAAGCACTACTCTTTCCTCTAGAGAGCATGAGGGTGGAAGGAGGTTGGGGGGGTGGTGTTGTTTATTTTATCCTGGGTTACCCCCAGTATCTCACCCTCATGTACAATAAATTCCAACTTAAAAAAAGCAGGGAGAAATACTACACAGCAAATATACATCTGTCTGAATATTTTGTAAAGAATAAATATTTTAAACTTAAGAATTATGCAAACACGTGCCACGCTTGCCATTAGACTTCCATGCATATGCGTTATTTACACTTTGAAAAATACTGATTTCCTTTTTATAGTTTTTTTCTTTTTTTGCTCCTTTTTTACCAAAAGGTTTTGCCCCTTAATCAGCCAATCAACATTCAGCCAATCGACATTCACAGACCCAATCAGGGCTCTTATCACAGTCAGCTGACATGGGCAGGACACTGAAAGCCATGCTGAAAACAGTCCTTTTCTCCGCACGCGTGGAGATGGAAAATCAACTCAAAATGGAAACAAAAATCATACCCCAAAAAAGAAAAAGAAAAAGAAACAACCATAAAGGAGGGAATTACAAGGAAGATGTTACAATACAAGCCAGGGGCAAGGGCGAGGCGGGGGAGTTAATGGTGGAGGGGGTCATAGGTGTTTTTTTTTTTGTTTTTAAATTGTCATCGTCACACTCCACTCTGCTGCTAACAATACTGTTGTACAGTTAATATTATTAAGATTCTATCTTTCTTTTCAGTATAATTGAGAGGAAACCGGAGGGGGTGGGGAGGGTAGGGAACAGATGCAGCGGTTAAAGCAGAGGCCAGCGTCACGCGGTCAGTCCTCGATGTACTCCCACAGGTCCTTCTCATAGCCTTCGTGCACATGCTGGAGCAGCACCCTCCGCCGGCTCTCACAGTATCTGCGGACAGGAGAGGGGACACCTGTCAACATACAGCACGGCTCCACCTGGCAGAAACCCCTCGGTATCAAATGCATCATCACCATCTCAAACACATCCACCCAGTTTATGTTTGCCATAACAAGGAATGAATTAATTCACATCAAAAATAACTATACAAATAAACTTTACTTCTGCTAGAAATAAAGGTCATTGAACAGAAAGCATATCACTTGTGGAAGTGGACCACTGTATTACGTGTTACATGAAGGATTTAAGCAAGAGAAGCAAAGGAGTAAATTGAAATGGTTTACTCAGATCCCTGTCGAAAAGCATCACTAAACTCTGAGAGACGGTAAGACAGCTCTCACTGACCTGTATTTATCCTGCACTTTCTGTTTGATATCCTGCAGGGAGTCCTGGGAAATGTCTCGCTCCAGGTATCCTGACAGCACCTCGGTGGCGTTCTCCAGGTCTGCCTGATTGTTCTGAACACCAGAGAGAGGCTCAGCGGGCTGTGCTCAACCACCCAGCTCACACCACACCAGCTAGAGCTGCAGAGACCAGCTACAGCATGGCAAAGGTCTCATACACTGGCTACACCACGACAAAGACCTCATACAACAGCTACAGCATTGCAAAGACCTCGTACAACAGCTACAGCATTGCAAAGACCTGAAAGATCTACCGTCATACCAGCTAAAGCATGGTAGAGATCAGCTTCCATAGTTTAAAGAGTACCTGGAACTCCTCACCCCAACCACTTGTACTACAGATAATAAAGGAGGTCTCCAGGAATGTACACAGGTATTAAGAACGTTAAAAGGCACAACACGGTCAGGGAAAACTCTTTAAAACCAGAGCTTCTTTACCACAGAACAGAGGCCTTTCCTCACACCGACAGCCTCCCCGCTCAGCCTCACCTCGAAGATAATGGACTGATTATTCTTCTTGAGGTAGAAAGCGAAGACGTAGGTGAACATGAGGGTGGAGCGGCACTGGCAGAGGACGTCCACGGCCTTCTTCAGGAACTGCACCTCGATCCAGGACATGTTGTGCTGCTGCATCTCCTCCATCTTCTGCTTGACCTGGGCGTAGAGCTTGTGCTCGAAGCGCAGGCTCTGCATGTGGTTCATGTAGCGGTTGCAGTAGAAGAGGTACCTCTGCAGGGCGGCGCGGGAGCGCTGCAACACACGCGCCTGGCGCTCAGTCACAGCAGCCTTACGCCCGCACGCAAACACCCCGCCCACCTCAATGCAAAAGCTTATCGCGGCAAGGTATCGCATCCGCACATCTGTAAGGTACCCACAACCCAGTGTGGCTCAAATACCGCTATATCCGTTTTGATGCCATCACTCTGGGTTTCAACCTTATTGTGAAACAGAACCCTTTTCAGTATCAGGCTTTAGGGCTGCAGTAGCCCTTTATCAAGTTTACCCCTTCAGTTTTATTACGTCTGACTGTTTACCTTGAGCCCAGGTATCCTCGCCAGGCTTTTGAAGTAGCCCTGGGGGCAAACCCCTGCTCTTAGTAATAGGCATCATTGTGTCAGTGCCATTCTTATCACGTTATACGTGTCACCATTTCGCACTGCTAACACACAGAGAATACCCTGTTGCTGCTCTTTAATACACTGTGAGCGCGTGTGTTCAGTGGCCTCTCTGGTGAACAGCAGACACGGCTTCTGGGTTCAGCTGCAGCGCTGCAGTAATTACCTCCTGTGCATCTCTCGCCGCCTTTGCATCGTCTTCATTGTAGCGATTGCAGTTGTACCTGCAAGACAAGACCATTATGGTAATGCAAAGTAATTATGTCAGATGGAACTGACATGCACTCCCACTTGCGGGCTCTTATTAAACGATGAAGAGGCTGTGCTGGTTCACATCACAGGGTTCACTAGGTCACTGACAGAACATGATGGATCCATCCATTCTGGGATTCATATACCTGTGTTATTCTTTTTAGCATTCAGGGGTCATAAAAATGTAAACAAATAAAAAGACCATCCTACTGCCAATTCTCTTCAATTCAATTCAATCCCACAGGGAACACAAAAGTTTACTGCATAATGTTTTTCCTCAGAGCAAAAAGAGGTAAAAAAAAAAAAATCCCAGGTTAAAAAATGAAAATAAGTCAAATTTAAAACACTGTCAGTCTAGCATTCTTCATCCTCTGGAGCCATTTTCCTTCGCCTGCTGGAGGGTGCGTTCCTCACCCAGCACTGAGCAGCTCCCATTACACCTGATCTGTGGTTACTACCCGTCTGTGCCGAGTTGCATCATCCTGTGCTTCCCCTGCATGAGTCAGTGTAGTAAACATGGGCTGTGTGGATCAGGCCAGACTTCAGGAGCCTGCTTCAGCACGCTGCGGGTGCAGTCAACATACCAGGCCGAGCCGTGAGGTTCCCAGGGACCCAGGCAAACCCAGCAGAACTCTGCTTTGCAGTTCTGGTTCCGGCACACCATGTGATTGCAGCCCCCGTCCTTCTCTATGGTCACGTGACATTTGGGACACTCCTGAGAGGGCGGGAGTGAGAGAGTGGAAGAGAGAGAGCGGGGGGTTAGTCCTCTGGCCTTCACTTGCACCAATCCAGAGAGCAGTGGAATATTCAGGTAAATGCGTCTCAGAGTGCAACACACCTTTGTGTTTGCAGCAATCCAGTTAGACGTTTCACTATCGTCGTCACATTTTTTAATCCATTTCCTCAACCACTGCAAAACAAAAAAGGAGAGTAATTCATGGACGGTAAATATAACACCAAGTACAGTCACTCTCACCGCCCCAACAGACAGAAAATAGAATCCTGTTGAACAAAATGCATAAACACACATAGGCTGGACAGACAGGAGGAGGGAAGAGATTAAAGGGTGCATAATTATTAATACAGTCAAAGGCAGTCAGCAATGGGGAAAACACTGCAGCAAAAACAGTACCCTGCAACAGAGTAATATGAGAAGAATTATTGCACATCAACTTGTTATGATACCGCAGTGGCTATGAAACATTTCCTGTCCTGTGGGAAACATAACTGTTGCCCAGACAGAAGAGGTCATCAGTCTGAAATTTCTCCGCTTTCTTCGAAGCGCAGTAATGCTTAGACACGTCAAAAAGAAGTCTTTAAGAACATTTGTCAAAGGCCATTTGTCAAAATTAAAGCCAGGGAAAATGTTAGTGTAGGGTTAGACCCATCATCCATTGATGAATCTGCCTTGGTCAGTTCTCAGTTTTTCTGAACAATAAATGCATACTGCACTGAAATATTTATCACTTTCGGCTTTGGAGCATACAATTGATTAACTGGCTCATCCATGTAGGTTTTTTTCAAATACTCAACAGCAATACTTGTGCAAAAGTTCAAATGAAACATATCTGCTCATTGTTCATGACCCTAGGAGGAGTATAATATTAAAAACCTTGCAAAACACACAGTTAGGTCGCTAGTGTACCCATTCAGAGCAGAGCAACATAAAGCCAGCTTAAACTGCAAAGAATCGATGCCAACTCCACTACATGGCTTTTACAACGTGAAAACACTCACAAAGGAAGTTGCTGCCGAGAGATTCCGGGCAGGCCAACGGAGTGCCTACATTCAGTGCTGACTGCACCGAGGCAGACATCGGGGCACTTCCTGAGGAGACGCACCGAGGACCGAGTGCATCCTTTGCGGTCACCGTGACAACCTCTGAATAAACAGGGCAGGTCTCTGGGGAGCCGGTTCAGCAGTCTTGTTCTCAATTCAGTCAGAAACGCACTCGCTCATCCATGAATGGCGCTCAGCTTGCCTTCAGCCAAGAAAACAAACGAACTCGACCCCAGCCACTGCCTCCAGAGCCCTGCATGTGAGCTCAGTCACTTGCTTTTACAGCTCCACAGGTTAGCATCCCGTGGCTCGGCTTTCATCCCGTACAGAATGCTAATTCCGTTACGTTTTTTTTTTTTTTTTTTAAATCTTGGCTTCTGATATTTACATCTGAAGAACACATTATGCAAGGCATTTTGATAAGTCTGGTGTGAATTAAAAAAAGGGGGAAAAAAGCTGTGCTTTTCAACGGTTCGATAAAATGAACTCACTGAGTGCGGATTAAACAAGCGAGAAGCTGGAAGTGTAAAGTTTGTTCAGCAGCCTGTGACAGTCTGCTGAGATCTGGCCACTTCCCGTGACTCTCAGAATAATTCATAACCTTCATGAAAAGCAGCCAAGGCGCGACGCTGCAAGCTGTAATGGAGATGAAGACAGCACAGTCGGATTTGTGCGAAAAATGAAATGAAATATAATCAGAACGGCTCTGCATATTTGCTTCATTTTGGCATCATGAGGCTCAGTTATTTTTGCATTTAGGTGAGATAAAAGCATTTTTATTTAAATGTGCAAGGCTCTGTTCGTGTAATGTTACTTGCTGAAGGCACAATACACCAAATCAAAGTGCGTTCTCCTTGCATGAATTAGATTTTTATAATGGAAAGAGCTGTGTTCATCAAGATGCATAAGGACAGAGGCAATGTAGTATTGCAACAATGTGATGTGGGAGGTTCAACAGAAGCTACAGTGGTCATCAAAGCAAGGACTGTATTGTAAGGCTACTTAACAAGCATTGCATTTCCACCCACACAGGAATAAACGGTACCACTGACAGTATAGACACATATTGATGACAATTAAATCAAAGACCCCAAGATGGCAGCATCCAAAGAGGACACTAATGTGCCTCTCTACAGATTAATAAACTCAAAGTCTGCACTCTGCAACCACAACACACAGATTAATACACCACTAAATACACATATCTTTCTATAGTGAGTAATGCTGCAAACTAAGATGTGTCTCAGCAAACACATCAGTATTATGTTTTTTTGAGAATGCCCCCCCCATTTTTCTCCCACTTTGAAATGTCCAATTGTATCATAAAAGCCACTCCATAGCTGCAACCCACACTGACAAATCTAGGAGGGTGAGACAAACACGTGCCCTTCTCTGTAACACGTGGGGTCCGCCATTGCTTCTGTACACACTGCAGTCCCTGGGCCAATCATGCACAGGCTGAGTTGAAGGAGGCCACATCATATGCAGCTTTATGTAGGCAAACCTTGGTGTCTGACTGACCAGTGGAAGTTGATGAGCTACAGGATTGACAAGCCCCTGGCTGAATTATATCCCCTATTTCCCCAGTGGAACGAACCGAATTATGTCTCGCTGCTGTTGGCTCCCAGTCATTGCTGTCTAATGACACAACTGGGATCAAACTCTTATCACTTCCTTTACCCTTGGCATTTCTGCTTCTCAAAGATATTCTCAGTGATAATGTCTCCAACCTTCTTAACTGTTTATAGGTTAAAAACAGTGGGAAAAACCGTGAACACCCATAAATATTTCCATCATGTAAAGTGGGAGAACACCAGATGTGCTGCATAAATCCCTCGTGAGTAAAATCTGACTGTGTGCACTGAACAACAGGTCATCAAATGGGCCATTTATGTATACCACCTATACACACTGCACAAAAATACACATGTATTCAATGATAGGATTCAGATTACAATGTAATAAGAACATATACATGTATCATTCTGCACTGGTTATCAGCATTTACGGAGCTCTTGGCATACCTTGCACTTGACAGGATCGTGCCAATTCTCTCCACAGTTGAAGCTGCAATGGAAGGGAAAAGGTCAACTGACGCTACAGGGAACAAAAGGATGGTCACATTCAATGTTGGAAGTTCAGCTGCTGAACATTTTGCATCTATGCTGAATGGCTTACGGGCAGGCTGAATGTAGTCTAAGGCTTTTACTGGTATGCTTTTTACACCTCTGAACGGATGGAACGTGTGACAAAGTGGATGTGCTTTGCTTCTGCGTGCAGGCCTGCCGGCAACTTCCTGTCTCAGGAAGGATCTTACCAAAACTGCCGGCCGCACTTGCACCTCACTGGCTTGGCGTCCGGGTACTGCACTTTCACCACATGGTGGCAGTCTGGAGCAGGACACCATTTCAACAGTCGATTGCACTGGAACACAAGAGAATACAAGGTGACTCAAGACACGGCGCATATGTTCCAGGGCTAACTCCACACAAACTGAAAACAGCTACTACAACACATCACAGATCCAACCAAACTTATGAGAAGAGTAGGGAATCGTTAACACAATGAGTAATAATACAACAGGGTAATGATTTTTTAAAAGCAACCCAACTCTTCACACTATAACACAATACTCTAAATGTGGTACCACATAGATGCCACACCTATGCCTTTCCTGTTTGATCATTTTCTATGTAGACCTTCACTGAAAATGCCATGAATAAAAAACAAAATCTTACCTGTACAAAACTATTGGTTATTAAGTGTTGGTACTTCAACTTCACTTTTGAATCTGTTATCAGCCGCCTGCAATGAGAACAGTTAAAAATTAAAAGCTATCAGAAGGAATACTAAGTTTCACTGCGCTCAGTCTCATAATACAATACAGTAAGTTATCTTTTGATTAAGTCATTTTGAAAACTAACATCACAGTCCTTTTCAACCAGGCATGGAAAGTAAACAGCCTGATAATTTGTGTGAAAGTTAATCCAGCCCTGCAAAGTGGATCAAGTCCTGAGTCTTAGTGTGCCCATCACTATTACCCTAGCGATGCCCAAAGTTGTATGAAGTAGTAAGCACAGCCAACTTCAACAAAAAGAATGCCTGAGGAAATGAACAGAGTAAGGGCATAGCCCATCCCTTAAAGGATGAATGTACACACAGCTTGCATGAAAGTACTGCAACCCTTTTAATGTTGAAGGTTAACACCACTGAGAAATATTGAAATCGAATGCCTTCATGCATGTGCTAGTGAACTTTAGCTTGTGGTGTTGGGGGGATGAGTTTGCCTTAGACTGGGCAAGCATAAGTGCTTAAATACAGCAAGCCCATTCTTGAGAATGGCAGCAGGGTTAGTGGTCTGGAGGTAAAAACACTGTATAAAGCAATGTGTGGTTCTCTGGGCCTGAAAGCCCCAACGTGGATTCCAGATTCCCCATGTTAAAGCAGAAATGTAAGTCACCCACTGATTCGTTCCCCTAAAGAGTAAACTAAAATGTTTTAACATTTATTCATTTCAAAAACATTCTCATCTCTCACCCTCTAACAGACAAACCCCCCAGGACTGGCACATCTGTTTAGCAATTTTGTACAATTAATCCATACCTTTCACAGAGAACATAGCAGAAAACTAATATACTTACATGACTGTGTTGTCATCCACCAGGATGTCACAGCTGTGAGCAGGACAGGAAATGGTCTGAGAAAGAGGGTGAGAAGAAGCTTAACTCAGAACAAATCAGCCTCTCAGACACAAAATGTGCATTAGCTTTTTGTTTGAGAAGCAACTGCAAATTGAAAAAATGTTTCTATGAAGCCGTCAGTGGGACATGGTCCTCAAAAACTCACCCCAAATTAAAACCTAATAGGAGAGGGTGTTCACTACAGCAAAAGTGCACAGACTCTGACTGGTAATGGAGCTGACTGGAAAAGGAAAAAACAGCCTGCTTTTCCTGAGTTTGCTGGTTTGCGAGGCACATCGCCTGTACTTGAAATACCATCCACTGACCACCACACCACATTGGGAGAAACAGCTACAGAGGAAAGTGACCAAATATGTACAAAAAAAGCCACACCAGGCCAATGCTGGAGTGTGCTGTGGTTTGGTAGGGACTGTTGGACCAATGTCCTATTGCTTCAGATTCTCCATGCTGTGGGCCCGTGATGAACTGTATCAACAGCAGGTGTTAATGATTAACGTAATGCATCATCTTCAAGAATCTGAGAATAAAAGCTGCACTTTGTAGAAATGACTAGCAACTGCTTCTTCTAGTAACTACTGAGGGCTTCTGTGATAGTTACTCTTTTTTCCTGCATCATATAGTTAATGTTCGTTCCCAAGAAATCTTTTCTCCAGTTAAAACCAAGTGAAGCCAAAACACTTCTCCCTGACCACAGCATGAAGCTTTCCCAAGTGCATGAGCAATTTTGTCCAATTTGGGGCATGAAGACAGAACTGCTTCAAAGACATGTTTAATAAAGGAGCTAAATGTCATCCATTTAATGTCATGGCAACTGAATTCAGGGCATAACTGTGTAATGTCTCTGCTCTTTCACTGAATCCAGCATTCTGCACGTCTGTACCTGTCCCATTCCTTCCTCGATGATTTTGGTTGTTAGGTAATCACCCCAACACTGCATGCAGAATTTGTGTCCACACTCCAGTCCAGTGAAGTACTATGGGAGAGAAAGAGAGATCATATCAATGCAGTCAGGCCACAGGGCTGTTTGATTCACCAGACCACAATGCCTTATTGACTGACAGTCAGTCATATGATCATGTAGCAGAATTTGTTTGGTTATCTGCTTGCTCTGGAGGTTCCAATGAGCTCACAGGATGAAGCACCTCAACAGAACTCATACAGTGTGCATCAGGGTTGAGACTCCTATTCTCATTTTGTGGTGGCCACAGTTTCAGCTTTTTGTTTCTGAAGTGTCATTCCTTCTCAGAATCTGTCTACAGACGATGAATAAATGTATATTTCTAGTAAAATAACCAGGGAAAGACATACTCTACAATACAAGCCTGCCAAGAAAAACTAAGAAATGCTTCACTTGTGCCTCTTTCTACCTCTGCTGAAAATCTTAAAGACACTGGCAGACTGGGGCTGTGATCTACTGCATGAGGCACACAACACAAAGGCACATTGTTTGGTCTTATAATCAGTGCAGCTCAGAGGACAGTGTTAATGTATAAACCAGACTCCCTGTTTCCTGGCTGCTGATGAACATGTAAGAGGAGAACCAGAAATCTTGTGAACCAAGTCTATTTTATAAAAAAAAAAAAAAAAAAAAAACTCTGCTCAAATGTTTTGAATAATTATGTCACACTGCCTCCTCTGAGGCCAGCTCATTTAGGAGATTGTTTCCTGAATGAGTTTTATGCAGATAAGAAATTTGCGCAGATAAGCAGAGAAGTTAAAACAGGAAGGCACAAAAACAGCCTTAAAACATCTTGTTTAAAGAAGGGAACTAATTATTGCAGCTCCTGGCAGCCCCAACCTCAGACTGTGGAAATAACACCAAAAATAAGTTCAGCTGGTAAAGCATCAACCACCCCAACAAAACAGCACAACACAAACAAAATGCGTGTTGAAATATGCAGCACCTGTGCTGCAGTTAATGTTCCTTTCCAGACAGGAGTTTGAAAGCAGGCAGTCGCCCAGGTCTGCTGCTGTGCATGCTAATGCAGGGATCCTGTCCAACGATTGGCTGCCTGGCAAAAACTCTTCCTAATGGCCTGTGCTGTGAGGCGGCTCCGCATCTCTCTCTCAGATGTCACACGAGTGCCGCGTACAGCCACTCGCTCCTAGTCTGCTCGCCCGCACAATCATGTGCTCTCCAACCTGCACATTCTGGGCCCAGTGTTTCCTGAGCGTCAGTCTGACGTTACGTTCTTTGACGGTTCTAAATGGGCTTTGACTTTTATCACAGCGGAAGTGTTCACATGACATGATGAAACGACTGTGATCGCCATGGACTTGGAGCCAAGAGGAGAAAATGCAAAAAAAAAAAAAAAACAGCTGAGAAGACTCACAGCAGCAGAGCGGAAAGGTACTGACCGAATTGGGGTAGTTCAGGTAGCAGATCTGACAGTGCATATCTTGCGCTGAAGATCTCGTGTTCATCAGGCGCGTCCGAGACTTCTTACTGGGGTTTATGACGTGACACTCTGAGAACAGCTTGTCCAAGTTCCCATCAAAGTACCTGCAGAAGGCAAGGGAGGCACCACAAAATCAAATCACTTTCAAAATTCATTTTAATGATGAGAAATGATTGAATACTGTATTGAACAGAAATAACAGAAATAATTAAACATTATTGGTAACCACAATGTCAAACCACGACACCAAAATTATACAAAAGTACCATCGATTCAAAAAAGAGACAAACAGTCAATATATTGAAAGCATATAGGATGTTTAAGAAAATAACTGGAAATAATGTTCAAATCTACAGAAGGACAGACAAAACACATGCTCAGATGAGCCACAAAAGCACTTGCCTCTCCATAAGCTTCTCTTTGTCCCAGTTGAAGTGGCTGAGAAGTATTCTCGTTATCGTGGCAGGGTTCTAGAAAGGAAGAACATTAATTATGATTCGCTTAATAATTAAACTCAGAGACAGATGCTTTCTTTTCATTGAAATGACAATCTCTTTGGCACAACCAAACTGCATACCTATAAACCTGCAATTCACTGTGGCAAAATCGCTTGTGAAATTAACAGGAAATTATCAGGGGGGAAAAAGGGTGCCAACTTGTCACAATCTTGGCATCGAGGAACTGCACACCTTTCACAACACAGACAAGTTTCAAAACCCAGGGCAGCATTTCACCCTCTGGGGGATCTGAACAGCATGATGTCCATGAGGAGATCAAAGGCCATCATACACCACCTGCTAGTGTCACGCAATCTGGGGATTTGTTAGCAGTGTATCTACAGAAGTGGATTAAATGACAGTAGACCAGGAGAGAGCAAAGTCGCAAGAGTCATATCCCTCCAAGACACTTCCTCCCTCCGGCACCATCAGAGCCTCCAGGTTCATTAACACATGTCTCAAAACATAAGGCAGACAGCTACCTTTACAGTAAACAGCTTTCCTGACTCATGCATTTTCATCCACAACAACTTCCAATCACACATTTCAGAGGGGATATTTAATAACTCACTTGATGAAAACCAAATTGACTCAGTGCAATGGTGCTCAGGTAGACATGCAAAAGACAGTGTTTTGCACCTGGACATGTTCCAGCTGGAGAATCTGGCAAAAGGTGTCCTTGAACCCTTGCTTTGCCTTTTGGAAAACTGTGCTCCATGAAAGAGACAAGATCAACACAAATGTATTCATCTTACTCACTGAGCTAAATGGTTGTGCAGTCTTTACAGCCTACAAAAGAACATCCCCTTTAATAGCATGTGAAACGGGACATCTAAAGTTACTAGAGATCACAAGCTAGAAGTAGCATCACCACCATGACATCAGCAATTTTTCTGTTCTCCATTCTACATGGCTCGCCTGAATGATCACATCAACAGCTGCAGCTTATAGCTGGCTCTAGCTTATAGCTGACTAGAACAAAACCTTCTTAGAATTAAATGCATTTTGAGCATAATCTACCTGTTCAGGAGAGGCCAGTGTAAGCCTCAACAAACAGAAAGCTCTCTAAGCAGGACAGGAAGTGGGAGGACCACGAGCCAAAATAGCACACCAGTGGCCTAACATCTTTGACAAGCTGATATGAGTAATCTACTTCTGAATCGCTATGGTACACGCATTGTCAATACATGTTTCCTGACCAAATCAGATTTTGACCAGGGACATAATCCTGTTATGAAAGCCAAACATGCCCCAGTTTCAAATACTACACTGAAGCCATACTGAAGGAAAGGAAATCTCAATGATATTAAATGGCAAATGAGTACAAACAGCAAGACTTGCCTCTCTCTATAAAGCTTATCTTTGAGGCCCTAAGAGCACCTGGAATACAATGGCATAACATGCAGTGGACAGGGGAATCATCTTCATTACCACGCATTACAGTGTAGGGTTTTACAATATGTTGCTGAACACAACGGCAGAAACACAGCATCAATTAAAGCTCAATTTTAGTTACATGTGACACTGATTTTTAAGAGAATTTTTTTAACTATGTGTCTCCCTGATGAGAGTCTGGTGAACATTTCAGAAGATTCATTTTTCATCTTTTCCATGTTTAATTAAAAGTAAAGGAAACAGAAACTAATTATCCTGTAAAAATTTGCTGGTGTGCATCTTTCTGTGCCGGTGACATCAGTCCTTCATAGGACTGTCACTACAACATATTCTATATGACAACTTCTGTGCCGAATACTTCAGATCAATAAGACTGTGTATGTGTGTCTGTATGTGTTATGTGTAAACAGATACTAGCATACACATGTACATAGCCAAGTGAAACAGAACACAAAAGAGCCAAAGCAGAAGAACCAGGATGGCATGTCTTTGTGGTGATGTCATAGCAAGCCACATAAAGACATGGGAGATAAAGGCAATGCTATTTTTAGATCGTACATCTGGCAACCTGCAAAAAATTGATTTTTTCTAAAATGCAATGACCAAATGATATTGGGGGGGTGATGGCTGAAATGCAAAAGATCTCATTTAAGGTCATAAAATGAGATGAGCCAGGTAAAAAAAAAGCGCATTTCTGCAAAGATGAAAAACTATGGGCTAAATGGTAATTACTTTTCTGGATGGGAAAAGAAAAAAGGTGATGGGAAATTCTCCTCAGGACACAGAACTGGAACCTAACGTAAATAAGTGTCACTATAGTGCAGTGTGTATGAGCAGGTGCTGAGTAATCCAACAGCTGCTGCAGTCTAGCATCTCCAGGCAGGCATTACTGAGGAAGCAGTCATAAATAGGCCACTGGAACACACATACCCTTTTACAGTTTGCAACAAAAAGGTATGAATGCTATAGCTGCAAGTAACCATTTTACAAGCAGAATCAATCTGCTCACTTCAATCTAAATACCTCTCACAGATCATCTGACCCCATTGCTGTTAACATTTAGCACACATTTATTAAGGGTGTTTTCAAAACTTCCCAACTCACTGCACCTGCTTCCCACTGACACAGAAAATGATTAACTTATTTTACAATAACACAGTAGTTTTTACTGAAGTAATACATGTTGTGAGAGCAAAAGCAATGTCTCTTTGAGGAGGCAAACCTGCTAGCTTCAGGGCAAAAGATCAACATCCAGACAGTTCCTCCAACACCTTTTCCCACCTGTGGTCATCACCGTAACAACGCACTCACTCATTTTGTCTCAGTAAACTGTTTAAGGATGGAGCCCCACTTACACTCGCTGCCACATATCACAGGCATTTGCAACTTGTCAGCATGGTTTCCAGTAAATCTCTTGCATTCAAATGTGAGATTTCAAACCAATTCATATGACTGACAAGATATCAAGCTAAATACATGTAACCCATTATCTAAAATTGGTGGCCATCAAAAATGCCCTATTAATCCTATTATTTATATAAAAAAATACTACCATGAATATTTAATCATACTAGAAAATCTAATGCTAACTGCGCTATCCAGATAATTTAGGAATCAGTGAAACCACAAAATTTGGTCCTGCTTTAGGGTGACATGCAGCAGCTGCCCAAAGTAAACCCTCCATCACTGCTACACAGCGTCACAGACATCCTCCCACACATGCTGGCACCTGCCCCTCCTGCTACACAGGATCACTGTACATACGCACATGCCTGTAGCATTCCTCTGAAAGAATATCATACACAAAGAGTGGTTGCAGGTTCAACTCCCATATTAACTACTACATAATAAGTATGCTATTGAAGTTGACAAACAGGCTACAAAACTAGTGTCTGTTGTAAATAAAGGAGAGGTTTTGCTCTAAGGTACAGTTATGGTTTGGTACCTTTTACAGGAAGGGGGGGACATGTATAACACAGTAAATCCCAGACCTCTGGTGGGGATCAGCTGTGCTGCTGGCCTGTGTAGTAAGCGCAGAGCATGGATGTCTTCCAAATGCTCCCAAGCTTCTCACAACACTGATGGAAGTGAGATCAATACACTCTGAAAATACCCCGCTGCTGCAGGTTACATAACAATTACACAGCTCAGCAAGTTGGGGTTTACACACAAAGAGCTCCAGTTATAACTGTTTGGAGGGCAGTTAACAAAAGGGATATACAAAGCAACAATGCAGAGGGGATGTGTGAGGGCAGGACATTTTAAATGTGTGTGAAGCCAAGTGTACATAACCCAAAATGTCCAGATTGTTAACACAGAGTAAACAGAGTTCATCCATTGCATAAAGCACAATAATTTAGACTCAACTACCTGCAGTCTTTTCCCAAAGATGATATGGATGTGTATAGACATTCTTGTCCTCTTAACTTCCTGCCGACTTTGTCTTGCAAATAACGAAAAGGCAGCAAAACACTTAGTCAAGTGGTACAGAAATCATAATTGTTTCAAGGGACATTTCCTTTACAACACAGAAGATCAGCAAATAGGCGTCTGATCGGGACACGGCAAATATTTGTTAGGCAAGTTAGATAGCTGTCAACTACTCAAAACATTAAAAATCATGTTTGGTTCTTCATTTTAGCAAACTGACTACACACGTAGTTAGTTACACAGGTCAACAGACGTCACAGAAGCATTTTCACGTTATCTTATAGTTAAAATTAGCTAAGAGGGTGTGTAACCGCTGTCGTTGACTGCATGTTTCAAACAAAAATAATACTATGTTCTGAACTACGTTACTATGTTCAGCACTTGACTAGCTATGTTGTGTGGGTTTAACGTTGAACAGCTGATTTTCCTTGCCAACAAGGTGATGAAACGCGTTGCAAGCTACCTAGCCAAGCAAGACTGCTTTTCTGAAACTGGAGAAAGTGATTTGGGTGAAATTTTCATCGTGTTTAGCTCGCGACCAAAGCGTTACTTTACTTGTCAGCTACTAACATCAGAAAGCTATTTCGACACAACGAATGGCTGCTGAATCAACTGCTGTTCAATCGAGTGCTTGAGAGTCGATTAGTTTCGTCATGGTGTTGTCGGGCCTTGCAAATAATAAACCGATCATTTCGCAGGTGTGTCTCCTTAGAGTTGCAAACTTCCACCAAGTGAGTTAACTAGCTAGCTAGCTAGCTAAGCTAGCTCTTCAGAGAACAGCGTTTCGTGAAGAATATAAACCCTTGGTAGCTTACTCGCTTAGCTAATGAACTCAATACTCTGAAAATAAATACAGACTACAAAACTAACTAACGCCAACTTTCCAACAAACAAAGAACGGTTAGAACTAACGATCCCTCGAAACTACCACCCAGCACCGCCCTTAGCCAAGTTAGCCAGCCAGCTAACAATTCCGTATAAGTTAGGTTCCTCGCCAGGTAAAGTTGGCTAAATACACTGCAATTACGCCGTTTTATAGCCAGAGAGCTAGCTAACGTTAGCTAGCTAACTAGGGACAACACTCCCATAGCTACTACTCCCTAATTTAAACTTCCCATTTTAAGTTGCTAACGTTAGTTTAGTTAACCGCAATCTACCCCTTGGCTTGAGCCGACGCCACATAGCCAGCCAGCTAGCTAGCTAACTACTGCGTTAGCTACGTTCTACGATCTGCGGCCTAAAACTTTCCACACATCCCCGGCCTTTCCTGCGGCCGGCTTGCCTCAAAACACCTCACCTGGATGACCTCGTTGACCTCCCTGATACACTCCACCATATGCTGGAGGATTTGTTCGGCAGTGAGCACTTCGAAGCGGTAGTCCTCTTCATCCTGGCCAGGCCCTAGGCTGCTGCTCCCCGTCTCCGCGCACTCGTCTCGCTCGCCACCGGCCACTACAGGATCGACCAGCTCCACCTCCCCGAGCTCCAGGGTGTCGTCTTCAGGCTCCTCTTCGGCGCTGTCTTCGCTGCATTCCTCTTCCTCGTCGTCGAATTCATAATTGTAACCCTCGTCCGAGTCCATTACTAGGTTAATTTCTGATCGCGACGAGAAAGAGTACGAACGCGAGACGCCCGCGTGCCGAAAACGCCAGGACAAAACGGAAAAAACCCAAAACAAAATATTTGACTTCAAATTTTCAGTTGCAGAGAAAATAACAACACAACCGCTGCCGCTACTGGGCCAACAAAGGGACGCGGCGTAATGAACCGACGGCGACCTTACGTCACGCGGCTAAGCGAAAAAAAAAAAAAAACTGGAGCAATTTAAATAAAGTCGGTTAAAACAACAAAGTTTGTGTCATGCGCAATTTTTTACAAGCTCGGTGAATGATAGCTGCCATATTGTGTGTGGAATACAGACAGGAAAATGTCGATTTCACCGCTTCAGCTATTCAAGTATCGTTGTGATCTGTATGATTATGGCTTGCTTTATTTTGTGATTGTACAGTATTAGTATTGAATTAGTTTATGTATGAATTTACTGCTTAGGAAGTACTTGCTAAGTTACCATTTATTTCTTTTATGTGTACCTGTTCTAAGGATGTCATGATAAATGAGGTAACAGACCAGATTATATTATTATTATTATAATTATTATTATTATAGACCCTAAATCATACCTTCAAAATGTTATTATGGCTTGCCCTGCTGGTTGATTAGCCCACTATTACATCATTGACTCAGTCACTAAAGAATAACACCGAAGAGGTATTGGAACAAAAATATCCAAGGCTTGATACATTTTAATAATACAAAAACAGGCTACTGGTATATCTCGCTCTCACAAATTTGAGTAGTCAGCATTAGGTGTGGAAGTTTTCTCTCGTAAATGTATCTGACCACTGTGAATGGGGAACACCCCCGGCGACTCGGTTAATTACCCTTGTTGCTAGCTAACTCGTCTACCTCTATAAAACAATAAGAATGACCCGTGATTTTGGGCCGTTGCCTGACTGGTTACCACCACTGTGGTCATCTTGGTCAGTGTTGTGGTCTGAGTGAAAAAAATCACAAAGCCAAAGCTGTACTTCATATGTATACATACGGTCACGTGTTACATTTTGTTTGAAGTCTGTGCATCATATGACTTGGAACCTGTCGATTCCAGCAACAAACACAGTAGAGCTGCGGGACTAAGCGTGCTGCCAGTAGCATTTCATTCATCCTCAACCGAGTTAGCATCGTCACGACCACTTTGACGCAACCATCGCGTGTTGGTAGATTCCTATTTTTTATCTTTTTTTTTTTAATGAACGTTCGCTTTGAAATGATCGCATTCACCAATTACACGATAAAAGAGTCATTGATTCATGTTTTTCTGTGGCTTTCGTTCGTGTATTTGATTACACTTCCCGGGCTGCCTGTTACTGAAGGAGTATGGCCAATGCCGCAGACTATTAGTCAATTTGACGAGCGGTACTCAATAAATCCTCAGGAGTTCACTTTTCGGTATGCAAAGAATTCGGTAGCCCAGCCGGGATGCTCGGTGCTTGACACGGCGTTCAGAAGGTACTTCTCTCTCATGTTTCCTGGTTACACCGCTGGGAAAGGTAAGGCTAACTGCAAAATAGAAATGTTCGGCCAATGTGATCATTATTAAATTGTTAGGCCTCCCCATCCCATACCTTACTAAACGGTGTTCACTGGTCCCTCAGCAATCCAATATATGTCCTCATTAACATGCTTATAGTCTCAGATCTTACAAATTTAGATTTTAACACCTCGTAAACAAAACTAATTTGAGAATGGCTAGGCTATTGTTGTTGCTTTGTGCTTATTTTTTTAAATGAATGGCCTTATTGAGGAAATTTGTCTCGCGGCATCATCATCAAAAATGACCTACAGTATCTGTACCAAGTGCAATGAACAGACCTGAAATATAACATAAAAAATACGTTACATTTGTGTTTGCCTGTGTGAGCCTACCCGTGGCCTCAAACAATGTGGCTGCCATTTCATACAAAAATACATTTTTTTATTTGTTCGAAAAATGGAATACCTCTTAATAACGTTCTCTTGTTCTGTCCATTATATTCAGAAGGCACAGATTAAAAGGCTTTTGTGCCAGGGTTGAAAAGAGCGCATTGTAACACTATACGCTGAGTTTGACAATAAGGTGATGCCAGGGTGCTTTGTGATGGACTAACAACAAGATCATGCGTTAAAACGCAGTGAAAGTAGCACGTGTAAGTGTGTTTTCAGTTTGCTCCCGATATTGTTTGCCGACATGGGTTTTAGCGTCAATTACAGAGGTGAGCAACTCATCAATGATAAAGCTTCAGACTGAAAAATGCTAAGGTAGGCTTTTTTGGGGGATAACAGTGCTTCAAGACGATCATGAAAGCCAACACTATCTTTTCTCATAGAATAGACACAGTGGCAAAGGAGCAACTTAACTTTACGTCATTCATAAGCACAGAGTGCCTAATAAAGATCTAGGACAGTAACATGAGAGTAAGTACTTCCGGCTTCACTCGTGTAATGGGGTTATGAGGTACAGTGTAGGATATACTTTGTGGGAATCAAGAGGTAGGCAGTGCTGGAAGACTACTCAGCTGCTGATAGGAACTTCCTTGTGCAAGCCTGCAACCTGAAGGAGAACAAGGAATTCCTGATATAAAGGTGCCAATCAAAGGCAGCTCATTGCAGCCAGTTCTTGTTGTTTTACAGATAGTGGAATTGACAACCCAGGCAGGCAGTCTTGGCCTGTTGAGGATCCTTTCTCAGTGGTGGTGCGGGTGCGAGAGGGCGGGTGCGAGGGATACCCCCACGCAGATTCCAGAGAGAACTGTAAGTCAAATCCATTCCCAACGCTTCTGTGAAATTCTGCGAAAAATCACACTTGAAAGCATCGCAGATCGGGCCGAATACTGAAAGCATTTGGAACGCTCACACTATGGCTAATTACCATGGTTCACTGGTGTCTGTCACATTTTTTTCAGTCTATCCACACCTTGAATCAGTGGAGTAGCCTGTTGAGATGTCAGTGGCTGTTTCCATCTCAGATACTAAGGTCTTCCCTCAAGGGCTGATGTTCAAAAGCAGTGCCCCTGTGACCATACTAAGGTCAGGACCCTGACTGAGTTTAGCTCCCAGGTAGCAGGAAGAGAGGAAAAAGCCCTGAGCACAATTCTGGAGTGTAATGTATGTTTCTGCTGTGCCACAGACAACCTGAGTGTATCTGCATATTGTGGGCTGCTGACAGCTGAGACGGTATGGGGAGCTTTGAGAGGTATTGCTTCCTTTCCTTTAAACAACACATGTGGATGCCAGTTCAAACCTGGGTCCTTCATAAAGATGCCAGCCAGTGATTAGTACAGCTTAGGTTACTGGCATGACCTAGTTACTTACCTGAATTTATAATGGGTACAAGCTGTTCGACCACAAAATTTTTTCCAATGCTGTAACTTTGTTCATACTGAACATCATATCTGAAACATCCTCTTTAATTTTGTATTTGTTTTATTTTAAATTTGTATTTTAGGTTTGGAGTCATTCAGTCAGCTTGTTTACCAAGATGACTATAATACTGTAAGTAACGTGAAGGATATTAATTACTTGAAACATGTTATCACAAGGCTACATTAAAGGTTCATGTTTTCATGTGTGTCAGTGGAGTGAGATTATCTGAAGGAAGCCCTCTTGTTATTTTTCATACCCCCATGGTGTTACATAAGCATGCCCTGTGGAGGACATGAAAGAGGCTTTTGATCGTTAAAGCGGAGCAATCAGACACCCTGGGTCATCTTAGGGGGGTGGGGGATGATATGTGCCCATGGCTGCTCAGATAGACTTTAATTAGTTTAAAGTTGTTCCAGATCAGTCAGGGGTCAGGCCCCACTTTGACTGACCGACTGTTTTGTGTTTACTTTCTGGACTGAGGCTTAGTGTCAGAAGCTGGTCATATCGTAGGTCTTCATCTTTTGAGGATCAAACACACCACTAACCCACTTTAGGCCATATGTGTGCTGACTGCTGAGTTGACTTTCATTTTGAATATTAATTGCTACCTTTTTTACCTTTTGTTACTTTTTTCATCCTTATCGGTGTTAACAAGGATATGAGAAAAAATTGTAATTATTACTGTAAATATAATGCAAATTTGCATTAAACCCCATGATGGTTTCATTGCCCATAATAAGCGTAAGTGTGTTCCTCTATCCAGTGTAGTCATCTGGATTAGTGTATTGACTGTAAGGCCCAGAGTTGTGACATGAACATTATACCGGTTTGCCTCATAGCTGGGTCCAGGGAGATGTTTTTGTTCTGAAAAATATGTAATGTCACAAAATTAAAAATTCACTTCCTGAATATATCTGGTAGTGTATCATCTGAAAATTTCCTTTTGTCATTTCAGTTCTTCGTCAACAAGACTGAGATCTGGGACTTTCCCCGATTCCAGCATAGAGGGGTTCTGCTGGACACCTCCAGACACTTTTTACCTGTGAACACCATCCTGAAGACCCTGGTAATACATTCCACATTCTGTTAGAAGTAGACAAAGAGGAAGAGCGTGTTCACTTACACAGAAGCATGAAAGGGGGGTTGTATTGCTTCACAAATTGCAATGACTGCTATTTTAAAGCTCTTGCAGTAATAAGCAATTGATGTTTTGTAGAACAGAGAGATGATGGGCATATAGAATATAGTTGGAAAGAAATCAAATATAAATCAAGTTGATTGTGTGTCTCTTGTATATCTTCCTAGGTGGAAATGTGAATAAATGCCCTGAGGTTTTATAAGAGTGAAAAGAATTAAATTAAACATAACATGTTAAGGATTGCAATTAGCTCAGTTTGAAAACAGAGCTGTCAAATTGTACTGTTCTTTTCTTCTCAGGAAGCCATGTCTTACAGCAAATTTAACGTGTTTCATTGGCACATTGTGGACGACCCCTCCTTCCCCTTCCACAGCCTACATTTTCCTGATCTCAGCCACAAGGTATGGTCAGCATGGGTTCACTGAGGGCTAAGGCCTGTGAACCGCTGATCTCATGTTCTGCTCCCAACAACATAGTCTGTGAAAGATGGAGAACTCACTTGTGTTCTCTCGATACAGCAGCCTACCTGAAAGAGTCTCTGTCTATCATATTCGTCCTTTTGGTGCATGTTTATTACATTTTTCCTAAGTTTCGTGGGCAGCAGTGTACCATAGTGGTAAGGAGCAGGGCTTGTAACCAGAAGGTTGCTGGTTCAATTCCCCAGTGAGGTACTGCTATTGTACCCTTGGGCAAGGTTCTTAACCCACAATTGCCTAAGTAAATAACTAGCTGTATAAATGGATAGCATGTAAAAAACTGTAACCTATGTAAGTTGCTCTGCATAATAGCGAATGCTAAATAACAATAATGTAATGTATACGTAATGGGTTAGGGCGCGTTCCACCCCAGGACCCACGTGTACACCCGGACTGACGTGAGGCAGGTGATCTCACACGCCCGCCTGCATGGGATAAGGGTCTTGCCAGAGTTTGACTCACCTGGCCACACCCAGTCCTGGGGAAAAGGTATGGCACGCCAGATTGAGAACAGGGGCCAGGGCTGTGTCCCACGACACAAATGTGTATCTTATTAGCAATGTAGCGTTTATGCAACTGGGCTGGTAACCAGAATGGTGCAGGTTCAGTTCCCAGTTGGGACACATTTGAGATTATATACCTTTGAGCAAAGTATGTAACTGTATGTAAATGTATGTTTCTTCGACAAAGATCCAGCTGTGAAAATAGACCGTATGTTAAAATGTACGCCATGCTAACTCATCCTGGATAAGGATGCCTGATGAGTAGATACTGTAATCAGAGGAAGTGTATCTCTCCAGTCTCCAGTGCACTGAAGTGTGTGGTGTAATTTGAGATTGACTGGATTTTACAAGATCAGACCCCCCCCCCGTGCATTGTTTCACCGAGACTTCACAATGTGCAGTTACAAGACATTGATTGTGTGCTCTGTGATTTGCATGACTCCCCCCACCCCAAAGGCTACCCCAATCTGCTGACTCCCTGTTACCATGGCGGCAGCCCTGATGGAATGTTAGGTCCGGTCAACGCCGCTGCCAGCTACAGCTATAAGTTTATGGCCCACTTGTTTAAGGAGGTCAGAGATGTCTTCCCTGATCGCTACGTTCACCTTGGAGGGGATGAGGTAGACTCCACCTGCTGGTATGAAACCGTGGCTCTCCCCTGTGTGTGAGCGCAGGGCTGAAGCCTTCGTTAAATCCTGCAGTTTATCTCCATCGCTTCAACATGACAAAAGCTCTGATGATGAGTACAACACATTTGAACAAGACAGTCGCTCAGTCCTGTTTAAGTAAATGATTAATTTGCTAAACTAGCTCATTAAGGCAATTACCCAGAGCATTTGTGAAATTTTGCACGCTTCTCTAAGTGTGAAATGAGCCTTTGGCAAGCATTGTGTGAAGGCAGTTAATTCAGCGCCATGTGTGTTTGTGCTGCCCCCTGCAGGAGGTCCAATCCTGACGTCAGGGTGTTCATGTCCGAGATGGGATTTGGGAGCGACTTTACTAAACTGGAGTCATTCTACATGGAAAAGTGAGTTAAAAAAACACACACACACAAGTACACATAAATGTGTCACCCACGCAAATGCACACACACAGACATGGGATTCTAACCTAAAAGCTGCTGATTCTTCCAGCATTGTGAACATGACTGCTGCTCTGAACAAGACGGCCATCGTCTGGCAGGATGTCTTTGACTACCAGGAGAGAGTGAGTATACTGTACTTGACAGCCTCAAGGGTATGAGTGTACTGTACACGACTAAATACAATAGAGCAAGTATACTGTAAACGACTACCTTGAGAGAGAGTATTCTGTACACAGCTACCATGAGAGAGTGAATGCTTGGTACTCAAGTACCTCAGCTACCAAGAGAGAGTGAGTACACCGTACTTGAGTGCCACTGGGGAGTGAGAATGTTACACTGGAAAGACTGGGCATACTGTGTCTTGGCTGCCACAAGAGACTGAATGTACTGTGCTCAATAACCTAAACCATGTATACTGTATGTGGCAGAACTCAACATGTATGTAGATGTAATGGATGGTGTTGTCACCCCCAGAGTCAGGATAAGAGTCTGACTGATCCCATGTATGAGGATTTGGGTCATTTGAGCAGAAAACCAGTTGAATCTCTTTTCAGGGAGCTGTACTGTATAATTTTGACATACAACTGATGGAAAGTATTGTCTTTTTCACAAACACAGATCAGCAATAAACAAAATTAATAAAAAAATGTGTTTGTATTGAACAACTAATACTTGTACTTAATCATAAGTAAAAATTAAGGGCAAATGTTGCCTATATCCAGGCCATAGTTAAACCTGCCTCTGTATTCATGGATAATTTCATGACTAATCACTGTTAGGTGCAGGGTGGCTGTAAACAGGAGAATGAGGGATAATTACCTCTGTGTGTTTCAGCCAATGAGGGATGACTGTGTGTTTCAGCCAATGAGAGATGACTGTGTGTTTCAGCCCAGAACTCTGTCAGTGGTGGAGGTGTGGAAGGGGGGCTGCTACCTGTGTGAGGTTCGCAAGGTGACCCGGGCAGGTATACGGGCCATACTGGCCTCTCCTTGGTACCTGGACCAGCCCGGGCCCACACATGACTGGTCCCGTTACTACAACGTCCGACCACTTGCCTTCACCGGTCAGAACCTGCGTGTTGTGTATGATAGAGAGGATGGCTTTCGGAAAGACCTGGCTTTTCTTAATTTGTGCAGCTGATGATGAACCACAATATACTGAAATTACACTGATTTGGTTAAGGGTTACTTTGATTGTATGTCATAAATAGGTTCATTTTTTACCGCTGTGTACATTTTAACCCAGTAAAGAATTTCTGGAGCAGTGTAAGAAAAGCTGGGTCACAGGACTTGAAAAGTGGTTCTGTGAGGTTTACTTTGTTCTGTGAATAAAAAGTTCCCAGAATTACTTTTTTTTTAGCTGTAGATGAATATTATGCCCGAAGCCATTCTGGATCAGATATTCTTGACTCTCAGCTCTTTTAGTAAAAAAAAAAAAACATGTCTGTGCTGTGCCCAGTTTGCAGTAATTTTACTTTAGTCTGGAAAACCAAAAAACAGAAGGGGCCATGCCAAAGGGAATTTTGTTCATACTTTTTCTCAAAATATCCAAACTCAGAACCATGGGCAATTGGTGAAATCATGCCCAAATCATCTTCCTCTTATTCAGCTGTATTAAAAGACTATTTTTTTTTAGTTGTGCAATGGCCCTGCAATATGCTTTATCAAAGGATATCACAGTGGATTGCTGGCTTTGATTTGCTGTGTTTTTTGTGGCTTGTGTGTTGCATGTCTTTTTTATTCCACTAGATGGCAGCATGAACTCTGACAAAAGACTCCACCTCTGCAACTGGACAGCATCAGCTTAACTGACCTCCCACATTATCAGAGTAATGGTTCATCTGTAATAATAGCAATCAAGAATACATTACAGTAGGAAAATAAGATCATGCTGTTAGATGGACAAAAAGACATGCTGAAGATGGCATCAACAACATTCAGAAAATAGTGCTCACTTGTGTGTGTGTGTGTGTGTGTGTGTGTGTGTGTGTGTGTGTGTGTGTGTGTGTGTGTGCGCGCGCACTCTTCCAGGCTCTGAGCAGCAGAAACAGCTGGTGATTGGTGGAGAGGTCTGTTTATGGGGGGAGTATGTGGATGCTGCCAACCTCTCGCCTCTGCTGTGGTAAGAGAACAAGACCCAGCAGGAGTGTCCTCATAGCCATGCCCAGAGTAAACACTCGAGTAAGACTTGTTGTGCGTGTTTACAGGCCGAGGGCGAGTGCGGTAGCCGAGAGGCTCTGGAGTGATGAGGAGCAGACCTCCAGCGCATCCAGAGCCTTCCCCCGCCTGGCGGAGTTTCGCTGCAGACTGCTGAGGTGCTGTGAGTCCCCTGTCTGAAAGAACATTCTGTGAGATTATTGACATTGTGTTATATCTACATCATTGTGCGTCTCTTCCAATCTCTTTCTTTCTCACTTCCTCACCCTCGCTCTCTTTCTCCCCCTTTTTTGTACCCTCTCTCTGTCGGCAGGCGTGGGGTGCGGGCAGGGCCTTTGGCGGTAGGCCACTGCCAGCAGGAGTACCAGGATGTGTGACAGTGATGTGAAGAGAGATTAGGACACAGAGACGCAGGATACCGGCAGACTGACCCTATTTACGAAGCACACTCTGATTTGATAAGGCTTTTCGGGGTGGGTTTTCATTCTGTGCATTCAGGGGCTTGATTAACACTCTCTGCCTCTGATGTGTGTTAAGTGCTCCAGATCATAATGGCTGCTGTGCCACACCCACACAGGTTTGGATGAGGTTCTCCCTCTGGAAGGGAGATCCCTGGACAAACGGTATTGTGTTAAAGCAAGGGTTTAATCATTAAAGTGTTTTTATTTTAAGCATCCTGTGGCCATATCTTCCTGCCAGGTGATAAGCTGGTGTAAAAATCTATTTACAAGAACAGGATGTAGGCTACTCCCTGGACTCTCTCTTTCGTGGCATGGTAAATGTAATAGCTTTGTCACATTCTGCACAGATTTCCCAGATTAGTCTCATGATACCTTTCAGTTAAGGTGAACGTGATAAAAAGCATTTAAACCTTTTTATCTTTTTTGCACACATCATGTTAACAGGAGTTCACACTACTCCCAGCACACTACCACACAAACGCAATCAAAAAAACACACACACACGCAGTACAACTCTAAGCATAACTCACTTTCCCCTTGTTTGGGTACTGAACCATGTATTTAATAATTATCACAGCCCCGTGTAAGGGGTTTCCACATGTTCAGATGCATTCAGTCGTGTCCTTTATGTACTTTGCACTCAGCCTTTGTAAGTCGCTCTGGATAAGAGCAACTCAAAATGTAATGTAAGATAACGTAAATGTGATTCCCCACCCTATAATAAGTTCACCTGTTCCTTGCACAAGGGTAAGATGTTTTTAAGTCTCCTTAACACTTCACCCATTTAGTGACATGAGCTTGCATGCCTGTGGTATTTCCTTAGGGTATTGATTTGATCATTTGCATATTATGGGGCTGCATATATTGCCAGGCCTACAAGCATTTATGACTGGAGGGAGCAGCCTGAGAAACAGTTGTTCCTCTTTCACTCACATGTTCATTAAACCGAGTGTTCGGTTCCCTTGAAGTGGTGAGAGCACCTTTGTGTCACCACTACATGGCAAAAAGGCACTATAAAGGTCATCCACTCAAGTAGCTGGCCCCAGAAGAAAGCCTATTCAGTTCATAGCAGACTTGGTGCACGCATTCATACACGTGCAAGCTGGTGTAGTAAGCATAGCTTAGCAGCAAACCCCACCTCCCACATGCACATACACATGCGTGCACACGTATACAATCACACAGGTATGGAAATACACTATGACACATCATAAAAGGTTAAGCCCACTCTTTGACAACAGTTGGCATTCAAAGAGATTATATCTAAAGCGGCTTAGCTTGAAGAGGAGGAAACAATGCGTTCAGACCTTATGCTCAAGGACACCACATTCCCCATGAAGACTGACAGGCAAAATGTCCAGCCAGTATAGAGATGGTTTTAACAACTTTACAAGACAGAGTTTGACAAACTTTGTACACCTCATCTTAATAATACGCCTCTTAGAATCAGTAGCAACCTGTGTCATACACCTCATGGCAACTCCATGTTCTTGTGGCTCTTATTTCCATCCCTTATTCTTCTCCAGTAGTGTAATAAACTGCCTGTCAGCATTAGGACTGCATAGTCCCAAATTACCTTTTATTATCTGTGAAAGACAAACTGCTAAACATTACCTCTGTGGTTCCATTTGTAGTCGTGCTTTGTCTAATGCTCTGTATTCACCCAAGGGCACTTGCTGTCCATATATTATGTTGAAACACCAGCCTGTTGGCCCAGAAGGAGAGTTCTGCATACTGACTATTTCCTTTGTGCATTACACACTAAACATTAGTTGTTCTCGCACACTTGAAAGACTCACATAAATTATTTTGAAATATAATTTATAATGCTGGCATGTCTTGGTGGAGAGGAGGTGTCAGGTGTGGGATTGGCTGCTTTTGTAGGGGTGCAGTGAGGTAAGATCATGCGGCCTGAAGTAAGATTGCTCACAGGCAACACGCATTCTTTTTGCTGGCCGATGTCGATCTTAATCACATGGTCGGCCGCTTTAATGTGGCGCTGGATCTGCTAAACAGTGCGCAGGAGGCTGAGCCGTGTCAGAGGGATCAGGAGAGGTGCGATCTGACACTTATCTCTCTCAGCCCAGCGGCAGCGCTCAGGTCTGCTGATATCAGCACACGCTGGCTTTGGGTGCCAGCTGCTCACCATCAGAGATCTGGGGCAGGGCACAGTGTCGCTGCAGGGCACGGCAGCTGGGTGGGGAGGTTCACGCGGGGTGAGGAGGGGAGGCCACCCCACTCGTCCCATCCCTTCTCTCCTGCACCTTGTCCTCACTTCCCCCTCATGCTCCCACTAAAACTCACCAACACCTTTTAAAACTGCCCCAAACCTTCACAAAACCCCCTCACACCGTCTCAAAATCTCATGCCTACTCACACCCTCTGAAACCCTCCAACACTGTCACACTCTCACAAACCCTCTCACACCCTGTCATACTCTCAAACCCTTTTACATACACAAACCCTCTCACACTTTCACACACCCTCTCAAACCCTCTCACACCCTGTCACACTCTCAAACTCTTTCACATACACACACCCTCTCAAACCCTCTCACTCCATGTCACTCTCAAACCCTCTCACACTTTCACACACCCTCTCAAACCCTCTCACTCCCTGTAACACTCTCAAACCCTTTGACATATACACACACCCTCTCAAACCCTCTCACTCTCAAACCCTCTCACATTTTCACATACTCACTCAAACCCTCTCACACCCCATCACTTTCTCAAACACTCCAACACCTTTTCACACTCTTACAAACCCTCTCACACCCTTTAACCCTCTCAGACCCTCTCACACCATCACACACTCTCAGATCCTTTCACTCTATGTCACACTCTCTCCTGGTTCTTCTGGTCACCCTCTGACACCCAGTTACAAAACCCTTGCACACTCTGCTCACACTCTGTCACACTCTTTCAAAATATCCCACACTTTCACACTCTCTCTCAAACCCTCTCGCTCTCACTCAAACCCTGTCGCACCATCTTACACCCTGTCACCTGTTCTCCTGCTTTTATGTGCAGCTCTGCTTTGTAAAGACAGATACATTTTCTCAATATTCTCTCACATAGTCAAGCTGAAACAAAAGACCCGCCTGAAGTAAAAACATGAATTAAATATAACAAACACCCAACAAATGTGTGTTCATTTGCTTGGCAGACAAGAATGTACCTTGCCCTGGGTAATGCGTAAGTTTTTACATGCAATACAGTAATTCAGGGACACAGCAGCACTGCTCACTCTGGACCTGAACCTGCAACCCCTGCCCCACACTGTCACCCTGAAGAGTCAGTTGATCAACATAAGGGGTGCTTTCATTTTGATTCTCCTGTTGTGGAGCAGAGAAGAGTGCAGCCGATGCCCAGCGCAAACCCCCCCCCCTCCTCCCCCGCCCTCCCGGGCAGTTCAGAGGCTAATCCATATAGTTCAAATCCCACAGACGAGGCCAGAGAAGAGAGGCTTTGCCACCTGGTTATGTAACAGCCCGAGGTGGGGGACCAAGCAGATGCCGGAGCTACAGTGTCAGCACCACAGCGATCAGATCTAAAACCCTGCTGCCCATTGCTCACGCACTGCATCAGCAACCCCTTTATGCAACAGTCAATGAGCTGTGCTGGGACTGGGCGCATCAGGTTTGCAATGAGTGGCCCTCCAGCACAATTAAATGAAAAACCATGAGTGATGGACGGAGCAAGGCAACACTTACTTATCTGACACTGTCCCAGTTCTACCCAAAAGTAGAGCATTAAGGCTTATAACATAAGATTCCTATCTCCACACATTTTTACTAAATTTTCAGGAATCATGGTGGAAATCAACAGAGAATCTTAAATATGTTCAGATTTTCTTTCTTTTCATGCTTAGATTTAATTTCTTTCATTGTCCTGTGGGCATTTAGCCGACAATGCAGTACTGGACAGTACAATGTACAATCATGATGGTTATAGCTCCTATTTAAATTTTCACATTGAATGACATGATTACAATGATGAGAACTGGGCACGTCAATATATGTGAACATACGACTGAATATGTGCATAGATGCAAATGTAAGTGTGTGGAACGATAATGATCTCAGAATATTTCAAGCTGAGACATGTTCACATTATTATTATATTTGCAGGAAAGCTGGAGACTAGTAGAGACTCATTTTTTGTGACTTACTGTATTGCTCATTGCATGTTGAGCATTTAGGTGACAATGCAGAACCAACCACAGTCATGCCGTTCATAAGACATTCTCAAACTTTCATACTGATTGACCTCTTAAGTGAGTAAATGGTACTTGTATTAACAAAAGAACCAGTGAATGTATGCTTGAATGTTAATGAGGGTGAAGGTTAGAGAGGGGAATTATGATTTTCAAGGAACGCTCCCTCTGACGAAGGAAGCGTCCTCAGCTAAGGCTGATACACAGAGAGGACAGGAAATAAAGTGGTCAGTCATTAATAATATCATTACATAACTCATACCTAATCATGCTTTGAATTCTAATTTTAGGCTGTTCCCCTCCTAATCTCTTTGTCTTGCCATAATCTCTGGCCTGCCCATCTCAGCAAGTCTTCTGAATGAGAGGGAGAAATCCAAAACTCTCACTTGGTAACCCCCGCCCAGTGCTGGGTGCCAGGTGTTTGTTATGTAAACTGATATGGCATTAGTCTGATCTGATTGCCAGGAGCTCAAATCATGGTTAACCACAGGTAGTGTGTGTCAATCACGATATGATCAGTTTGGCCACCTGTGATATAGCAAAAAATTTGCCTGAATGCTTTTCATGAACACAGACGTGTTTAGTTTGGTGATAACCAATGCAACCGAGACTAAAAGGCCTGCGGTTTATCATGCTGCTGTGCTCAGGCACATGGGAACATTCAGTGACATTTGCTAACTGTTTAAAGACACACACAACATTCTGAACCTTGTATTTGATTCTGTAAGTAGGTGGCGGTGGGATCTGAGGGGATGACAGCAGCTGAAGTCATGAGTTTTTGCACTCCACTCAACTACTGTGTGACAGAAAAAATGTCTCTGTGGAAATTGTGTAAAGTGAGGGGTATCTATCAAAATAAATCAAGTGGTAATGAGAAGAATTGGTTTGCTTGGACTCACTACTGTGTCATGTGAACATTATTGCTTCATTATTGCTTTATCATGTGAAAAATACAGGGGTGGGTGGCTCCACCCACTTAGTCAGGCTTATGATGCAGGGGCCAGTTAAGGTCATAGTCCCGGCCCTCTTGGTCGCCAGACTAAACAAAGAATACAAAGTTTAAAGGTCAAAAAAGCCCATCTGCCAAACAATCCCCCTAATCAGGGTGTCTAATCATGGAATACATACAACTCTACATGTTGTACATCAGTATAAGTCCTCATTTTACCTCCATCCTGAGGCCTGCTATTACAGGGATTGCTCCTGGTAAAACTAATATCTTTATTCATTTGGCAGATGCTCTTCTCCAATGTGACTTACAAAAAGGGTAAATCTGTACTAACACAATCTGTACTGTACTTGTCAGTCTATAATCAGAACATGAACGTGTTAAAACTTGAGAGACACAGAAAGATGAGCAGACAGACAGGTAGACAGAAAGAGTGGTACAAAGAGAGAGGGACACACAGACAAACAGACTCTTGGCACAAAAAGGCACAAAAACATGAAAAGCCTAAAAATCACTGAACGACATCTGTTCATTGATGCCTTGAAAGCATTACAAATCCTAAAGCAGAGATTTCAGTTGTGCTATCCGACTATCCTGGCCCCCCAGCAGAGCCATGGAGGTGACCTCAATTACATCACCAGCAGAGAATAAAACAACAGAACGGGCAAGTAAGGCTGCGTGCTGGTTCCCTCCGCCCAGACACTGTGTAAGCCCCTAATAAGCTAAATCCACAAATCAAAGAAAATCTCTGACTTCGGCACACTAATTAGGAGTAAATCACACAAGGGTCACAAATTAGGCAGACAGAGAGTACCCACCATATGGCCATAGCCCGGCTGCAAGGATTGGGTCTTTGCAGGTCTTTTAATCTTGCTGCTAATTGTTTTTCTGCTCTTGTGCCCCCCCTCCTCCAGCCCCTTACTCCCTGTCTTTGCTAAACACGCTAAATACGTTTTGTGATAGGCTGAGCAGCTTAGCTTTGTTTGCGAGAGTTTTAAAACTACCAAATAATACTGTAGGAATACACCTGCTAAGTGGACATTCAACTTGGTAATGAAGCCATATGTGTGTGGAAAAAACAGAATGTAAAATCCCTTACATATTGTAGACTGGAGAAAAAAATTCAAACAAATTTAAACAAACATTATACTCTTCTACTGACTTTTGACAGGCCAGTGCAATAAGACCATTTTATTCCTCACAGTGCCGAAGTGCCTACTGTGTCAGAGCAAGCCACAGTGCAGAATGGCTGTGTTTCCTGAGTCCTGAACCTCACTACAATGAGCGAGGAACACGACCAGCTACTGCACAGTGTCACAAACAACACCAGAGAATACAACACTAGCAGAGTGCAGCCCTGGGGGCACAACTCTACAGAATACAACACCGGGAATACAACACTACCTACAACCGCAGGGTAAAAAAACACCAGGAAATAAACTTTTGAATCCACGACTAGGAAACACAACACTTCAGAATGCAACATCAGGGAATATAACACCAGAAAGACAACACGGTGGGTGCAACTCTAGGGAATACAACACCAGAAAATAAAACGCTGGGGTGTTCAGTTCCAAGAGGCACAACAATGAGCTGGGTCAGTGTCGCTCCAGCCAGGGGTCCTACCGCACTTGACCTCTGCTTCTGTTCAACCTTGAGACGTAAACCTGACCTCATTGATGATAACAGGATAACACGCTTGCGCTGAAGTTTAGCATGACCCAAGCCCGCCGCCGTGAGCTTAGGTCACGTCACACACTTGCCAACATTGACCTGAGTGTGCTGGGTGTTAGTGCTGTCACCCAGCCAGTCTTCTTGCATGAAAAGAAACCGAATGAGTGTATGTCGTTCTGGGGTGACAGATACATAAATACAGTACCAGTCAAAGGTTTGGACACACCTGATTAAGATAATGGGAAACATGCATTCAAAGACATTTTGACTTACGCTTAAATGCTTGAAACTTGTTTCTTAGACAAATATAAATAGTGAACTTGATGCTGATGCCTATGTGCGAATCAATTTCCAAAAAAATTTTTTTAAAAACTATTTTTTGTTACTTTGAAGAAACTTAAATATAAGATTAATTATATATTTCATAGTTTTGATATTTTTACTATTATTCTAAAATGTGGAAAATGGTAAAAATAAACAATAACTTTTGACTGGTACTGTACATGACACATTTGTCAAGGGCAGTATGTTCAGGTGTGTACTATTCCTTTTATTGATGAATATTTTGTGCTACTAAAAACCTGCATACATCAAATCAATCAATGCCAGCTGAGATATGCAAGTAGGTACATTTTGCCTAACTTTGTTGACAACATGATCACACACAAAAAGGAGATCACAGTGGAATATATGCAGTAAAATGACAGTACAGTAAAACCTACAGTCTACAGTCCATAGCAGGGTTTCTCAATCTTTTGCATCAATGTCCCCTTGAACTTTTAGAAGGAATCACACAACCCTTCCCCGCGTGCTGCTATGCTAATTTCTGCTATAAGTAACGTTAGTAGATCAGCTTGTTAGAACCACATGTTCAATGTAGGACTTACGTAGCTAGCTAGCGGTTTATTAGTGTGCTTGTTAGGTGAATAACAGTAGTTCAGATATATCAGACTAAGTATAGACTCTACAGCCCACAAATGTCACATGTCAGTGAACTTGAGATGGGGGAGTGCTGCTGAACTTTTACACCCAAGCTGAACTGCTATGTCTAACGAGTCATGAGGGACATTCAACAAATGATGAAATCTCCAGAAATCTGAAGTGAGAGGGGGGAATTCACTCCCCTCTCCCACGCACACAAAACAAAATGTTCATGGGAAAACAGAAAAATAATGCACAATATCCATATTGAGAACGGCTTTCCCTTGAGCTTTCTGATCAGGTGTTTTTAATGAGATGTTGGGCTGCTCAGATGATGAAATTTACCTCCATTTACCAAGCTCTTTCATTATAGACATTCAGTATTATGCACTGTAGCTAAACTTCTTCCTTGCTATCAAAAAGAAGGGTGTATCTATCACACGAAAGTAAAGACAAATGGGAGCTACCAGACAGACAGGCATCTTGACAAATTGGATGGATCAGTGGATAAGAACAGAAGTGAAAACTGGTTAATCACCACTCAAATTTAATTTAGGAGAGGGGCAGACTGGTGCTGAATACAGAGGCACTGGAGAAGGAGGTGGATACCAATGGTATTGCATCAAAACATCTCCATGCAGCATGTCCACTGATGGCTATCATACTCAATTATATTTTTAACTGCCTAGCAGATGATGTGTTACCCACACAGCCTTACATTTGACATGTCATCTATGTGTACAGCTGAACATGGAATACTGAGGCAGTCAGGGTTTTGTGTCCTCCTGTTCACTGGACCCACTACCTTCTGGCTCTCAGTCCTGTTTCCTCAGAAACACTGTACCACACTGCCAACTGTCAGACGTGGTCATCAGAGACAGGAATGAGAAGGAAAGAGAGACAGGGAGAGACAGAGGGAGACTGACAGGCAGAGACCGAGCGCTCCTGTCTCAGGCCCCAGCCTTTGTGTTAACCCTGACCCTCGTTTTCCCCCCATCTTGTTTTCCCACCTCCTGAAGTGTTTTCCCCGCCTGGTTAACTCTGTGCAGTGTGACTGATTGATCCAGCTGGAGATGGGCAGTAAAGATTAAGAGGATGACCAGTAAGGATGTGCTTACACAGCGCATGGAGATAATCTCCTCCGTTTCCCTTCAGGAGCCCCCAGAGAGAGAGACACGCATTCACACGCACCGTCCCACACAGACAGGTCACAGGTAGGGCTGCTGGACGGCGCACACAGGTTCACCCGATAGCACAACGGCACAGAGAGCAGCTTCCAGACACTTCCACACAGAGAGAAGGAGAGGGGACACACACCGCAGACTGGCAGGTTCCTGAACCTTCCACAGTCTTTGTGAAGGGCAGAGAACAACACGATAACCCGCCAAGCAACAGCTGTCCGCCTGCGCTGTGAAAGGAGACAGACGAGAAGCGATCCTATCGAAAAGCATCTACTCAGCTCGGTTCAGTTCTGGTGGCACCACCTCAACAACGGACAGCACCGCTGAGCTCTGAGACTCTGACCCTCTCTGACCTCACCACTGCGGGAGAACCAGCCCAAAATCTACATCTGAACTCCGAAATATAAAAGCAGAAGAACGCTCACAGCAGGGAGACCCATCGGCAAGGAGCGTTTTAATTTTTTTCCACAAAGGGTGTGTGTTCCGATCACCCAGGAATCTCCACTCACTTCCTCGTCCGCCGTCTCTGATGGAGGATCACCTGTCCAGGATGTCCATGCCGTCCTCATCCACCTCCAGCGGGTCTCCAAGGAGCATCGGCTCAGAGGACAGCCGTGGAGGTAAGACCTCCCTCTCTTCCACAATGGCGTGACACTTCCATCCACAAAGAAACGACAAATTCAAAGAGAGCAACTCTAACAGTAACGAATTTAATTAGTAAAATGTGGCACCAGAGTACAGCAGCAAACAAGGTGCTCTAATGTGAAGATGACAGAACATACAATACACTCAGCATGCTGCAGCTCTGTGAATTTTGGCACACGCGCCCTAAGGCAGTGACATTTCTCTCTGGGGTGGGCTTAAGTAAGGGGCTGCATTTCATCAACTTGGGTTTTTTTGACTCACCAATCAATAGAAATAGTTATATGGTACGTGACTCCTGTGCTTCAGCCAGGTAGCGAGAATACTATGGACAGATACTATGGTGATACAAGGGTGATGTAGACCTGCCCCACAGGGAACTGTAACTGATTCTCTAATGATTTTACTGCCTCGTTAAAATGCCAGAACTCCTTAACAAGGCCTCGGTGCACGGCTACCAAGCTCAGCCCTAACAACTTCACTCTGTCCATTGGGCATGATCAGCACAACACAAGAAGATTTTTCAGTTCCGATTCCGCACGTCCAAGTTATCTATTCAGTATGCATCAGGTCTTATTCTGACATAGGTCTAACTCTGACATAGAGCTGACAAATTCTGACAAGACAAGATAATTTGTTTGAATCTCAAAGCCTGAAATTTTACCAAATCAAATTTTCAACTCTCACTTGCCCTGTTCTTTACTTTCAGTTTTTCACGTTTTACACTTCCCATTTTTTCATCTCAAATTTTCAGTTCATTTTTATTTCTTTATTGCAGTTCAAGCATAATGCGCTTGATCTGCACTGATTATTTTAAGATGCAAAAAAGGAAAGTTATTGAACTTGTAAAAAATTACCAAAATAAATTGTAGATTATAGTAATATGAAGAATAACATATGAACTTTGAGGCATTTAATGTGAGTTGCCGTCAATCAGGAACACCATTCAGCTACAGTATACTCAGCTTTAAACACATACATATCTGGGTTATCTGCAGGCACAAATGTTTCCATGATAAGCATGTCTCTTGGCATCAGTAAAAACAGTCCATGCCTGGGTGATCTATATATACATTAGTCCAGGGATCTACAGGGTACAAACCCTCAGAGAGGTACAGTGTTCAGGATCACCAGAAGATCTATACTGTACAAGATCTAAAGAGATCCCTTATGTGCAAAATCATAGGAGATTTCCACTCTGTAAGATCACCTGAAATCTACTGTGCACAGGATCTTTAGAGATACACAGCACATAAGATAACCAGATATTTCCGGTGTACAATACCTCCAGACATCAACAGCATTTATGATCCACATCTTCCATAACACACAATCTGCACAGCACCGCAGGGTTCTACACAGCTCACAGTGCCCTCTCTCCTCCCCAGAGAAGAGCCCCGTCGCAGGCAAGGCCCTGAGCTCCGCCCTGCTGTGCAAGGTGTGTGGCGACAGCAGCAGCGGCAAACATTACGGGATTTACGCCTGCAACGGCTGCAGCGGCTTCTTCAAGCGCAGCGTCAGGAGGAGGCTCATCTACAGGTGAGGGCGGAGGGTGGAGCTCCCTGCATGCACCCTCTACCCGTCTCCACCCCTCAAAAACCTGCCCCACAGAGTGCTGTTACCCTGCAGAGGGGCAGAGAGGGAAGAGTAAAGCTTTCTAAGCCATCCTCAGCACGATCGTCTCAGCCCAACGATGTGATGATTAAATATCCATTAAAAAGGCTGTTTGACCTGATTTTAATCATCATGAATTATAATCATCCTTCATTTGGCAGACTGCTTCATCCAAGATGAATTACATGACTGAGTGGCATCATAATTTCAGGCATGTAGAGACAGTAAAATGGACAGTATAATAAACTAAGGATTAGGTAGGTAACGTAACAAGTTATGTAAGGTTAAAGGAACATTCAGGTAACTACTCCATGGTAAAGCATTAGGAATCTGCAACAAAACAAAAAAAGTTACATCATCAATGTGAGTTGTGCAGTTATAGTATCATTCAAGTTTCCTTCAAACATAAAGATGTAACATATTTCCTATAGCACTGTAGCAGTCAAATTGGTGACACAGGTGCCATTTCCCCAGTTTGGGAAAAGCCACTGAGCTACCGCTGGCCAGACTCACGGTGTCTTATCCATCCTGTGCAGATGCCAGGCTGGCTTGGGCACATGCCCAGTGGACAAGGCTCATCGGAACCAGTGCCAGGCCTGTCGCCTCAAGAAGTGTCTGCAAGCTGGCATGAACAAGGATGGTAACCATGACCTTTTTCTACTGCAAATGTTCCTGCTAAGGCTTGAAAAATTAGGACAATATCATGTAAGTCACAGAGCCAGTTTCCCTCACACCAAGCCTTTTGCATTTGGCTCAGTTTGGCTTCCTGTCTGCCTGTGTGTTTGTCTGATTGCATCAAACAGGCATAGTGACAGCATTTTACCACTAGAGGTCGAGTAGCATATTCTTTAATAGCATTTGTTTGGATTGCTTTGCACCCCTGAGCCAAAAAAGCAGCACATACCTGATATCAAAGAGTCTTTAGAATCCACAGAGCAAATGGTGTTTTCCTCGCCAGTTCAGAGAGATCCCAGTAGATTAGGGTTAGCCCATTCCCCGCCTGGAGGACGGCAGTCATGCAGAGGCCGAGCAGAAATGGGGAATTGGAGGGCTGACATGAATTCAGTTAAATGTACAAATGAAGTTACATGCCTGATTGGAACAGAATTCTACAGACTCTGTGGCCCTCCAGGACCAGGGCAGAGAGATTCTCTTGTGGACAGTAGCGATTGTGTCAGAGGCCCAGTAGATGGCGCCGCTGGCGGGGTTTTGCGTGCCGTCTCTAACCCGCCCTTCCCCATCCCACAGCGGTGCAGAACGAGAGGCAGCCCCGCAGCACGGCGCAGGTGCGCCTGGACTCCATTGATATAGACGCGGAAAAGGAGCACCTGGCCACCACGAGGGAGCCCACCTCCTCCTCAACCGCCTCCGTCTGCTCCGTCATCACCAAGCCCCACATCAGCTCCGCCATCAGCTCCTCCACCTCCCTGCAGCGCTGTTCCAGCCCCCAGAACAACCACCGCTTCATGGCCAGCCTGATGACCGCTGAGACCTGCGCCAAGCTGGAGCCCGAGGAAGGTGAGTTTAACATTGTAACAGCGTTATGACAATGTTATACACTCTGGATAAGAGCATCTGCTGTGCAAATGTACTAGTGATTTATGTATTGTAGTGTACTCGGGTTCCATTGCCTAGTCAGGTTGCACAAATTAACTTGTGATAGGGCTTGAATGGTGTTATGCTCACACTCATTGGTCTGTGAGCGTTGTTAGCCTGGTCTGACACTGTTGCTCACTCAACTTGAATGGATACCCTTATTTTGTATTGTTCTGGAAGTTACTCTGGATAAGAGTGTCTGCTAACTGCATGTAAAGTAATGTAATGTACTAGCACAAGAATTTCAGCCCATTCATCTCATTTTGCTCGACATTTTCCCTGTAAATAAAAAACAATAAACTTAAGTAAGTAAATAGTAATAACGGTATGTATAGCAATTCATAAAAAAATATATCTTTACAACTTCCATAAAACATAATTTGGCCAGCAGATCTCCGCTTGAACTAATCTGATTTTAGCTTGACCTTCAATCAAATCCGCCTGAGACTAAAGAGATTTAGTGCTTAAAGTCTCTGTAGATTAGTCATGTTTAAGATCTGGGACCAGTCTTGTTGCCCCTCCTTCTACTTTATCAAGGCCTTCTTGTGACTTTATATGACTTGTGACTGCGTGTTACTGCAGCAGCTTCTAATTTTACATTCTGCACAGTCACTGAAGTTAGAATGGGTCTTGGTAAATTAATTTAAAGATTATTGGGATTACCCTGGGTCCTGAGCTGTTTTGTCTGCGTTGCAGCGGATGAGAACATTGACGTGACGAGTGGTGAGCCGGACAGAGCAACCTCAGAGTGCCGCATGTCCCTGTACCCACCCAACAGCCCAGAGAACGTGTACGAGACCTCAGCCCGTCTGCTCTTCGTGTCCGTCAAGTGGGCCAAGAACCTGCCCATCTTCTCCAACCTGCCGTTCCGCGACCAGGTAAGCTCTTTGACCAGGTGGCTTCCCCCTCTAAGGCAGTAGATCTTGTTCTAGAGATACAGTTCCAAAATGCAGTCAATATAAATTGGTCAATCTCACTCATTTCTTACTCATTAATACTCCATTAATACATGGAGTCTGTCCAATGAATGGCAAGAGGCTTGCTATTCGAGCACCCACATGCTGCATGAGGAAGTAACATCTGTACATCAGGTGATTCACTGGCTGGCAAGTGCAGCCCACACTACAGATGAGTTGTTTACCTGTGCTTCCTCAGGTGATTCTGCTGGAGGAGGCCTGGGCGGAACTCTTCCTGCTCTGCACCATCCAGTGGTCCCTCCCGTTGGACACCTGCCCCCTGCTGTCCCTGCCTGACCTCTCCCCCACCCTGCACGGCAAGACCAGCCCGGCAGGCGCTGACCTGCGCGTCCTGCAGGAGGTCTTCAACCGCTTCCGGGCCCTCGCGGTCGACCCCACCGAGTTCGCCTGCCTCAAGGCCATTGTCCTCTTCAAACCAGGTGGGTCCCCATTTCACAGCTGGCAGGTATCTGGGTGTCACCACTGAAAAACACTCACTGCCTTTCATACACTTACTTCATGTGGCACTAATGGTGATGGTAATGATGAGGATGATGATGACTGGGCTTCTGTGGGAGGAAGCTCTGGCTGAGCTCTCTGTTTCTCACCTGTTTCTCACTTGTTTCTTTTGGCAGAAACCCGTGGTCTGAAAGATCCGGAGCAGGTGGAGAACTTTCAGGACCAGTCTCAGGTGATGCTGGGTCAGCACCTCCGGACACACTACCCCAGCCAGCCAGCCAGGTAAAAACACAAATCCACGCACACATACACATACACATACACAGACGCACACACACACACACACACACACACACCCTCCGTCCCTCCCAAGGCTACCAAATAAACCCATATGCATCCATCATAAAAAGGGCTCTTGAAACACAGGTTACAACAAAGAAAAAAAGGTAAAAAACAAATAGTAAACAAATCATTCTGACACAATAGCAATGGTCAGAGCTGGTTTAAGAGCCAGAAAACCAGCTGATAAAATAATCCTCTGGCTCTGACTCCTTGACTCTGCGCTGACTCTGCTCTAACTCTCTGACTCTGACTCTGCTCTGGGTTCAGGTTTGGGAAGCTCCTGCTGCTCCTGCCCTCTCTACGCTTCGTGGCATCGGAGCGGATTGAGCTGCTCTTCTTCCACTCCACCATCGGGAACACACCCATGGAGAAGCTGCTCTGCGACATGTTCAAGAACTAGTCTAGCCCAGCTCAGCCTGGCTTGGCCTGGCTACGCCCACCATGGAAGTGGGCCACAGGGTGACTGTGACCCAATCTGCTGACAGGGATAGAAGTGCTTCACTTTGTATCTGAATCAGAGATTCTGCACACTTTACATGGGCATCCAATGGAGCTCAAGCTGTGTTGAGATGAGCCAATCGTGACAGACAAGTACACTGAAGCAGCCAGTGTGAGAGTGGACTGCACACACCGCTGGGGCTGGAACAACACTGCTGATGTGCAGGGGCTCTGTGGAACTGTAATAGAGATTCTTAGCCAGTGCTGGCAGTCGCTGTCCTTTAAAAACATGCTACAGTACTCTGCTGCTTCATTGCTCTTTATAAGGACACAGGCCATGAATAGGCACCATGCATAAGTGAATCAATGTTAAAAAATAAAATGAATTTTTAGTCAGGTTTCTTCCGTTCTTTCTGTTCAGCGAGAGTTGAGGTGTTGAGGTGATTGGGCAGTTAGAGGCATGCTGCCCAGTCACCTCAAACAGGATACACATCTCTTCACCATTCTTAAATCTCTGTAGGTCTTTATCTGGCATCAGCATTTTAACTGATTTACACAAACATCTCCTGATACAATTATGAGCTGGTGCATCAACTTGTAAACACATCATTTCCATTCCTCTTTGATAAAATGCACATATAGTAAGGTCAGTAAGATCTTTCAATTAGTTAATCACTTTGAGAAATGAATGGAAATCTGTACAATAACATAATGAGGGGATTTAGGAGCAAAAGTTCAATAAAAAGACTAAAATACAAATTAAAAGCATAAAACAAGCAAGAAATTTCAATATGTAAAAAAAACATCCAGAGATGAATGCATATAACTAGTTATCTCACCAGTCTTACTAAGCTCTGACAAAATTAACAAACAAGGAACAGTAGCGTCACCTTGTGGCTATTTATTATAACTCAGAGTACTAACTCAGGTCAGTACATTTATGGCATCCTATTTTTTTACGAAAACATTTGTTTGAATGATACATTTTGACATTGTATTCCCCAAATTTATTTCTATTGCTTTTCAAACTAAGCAACATGCTGTAATGTCAGTGCCTGATGCAACATTCTCTGTTCTACAAGAGAAGTGTACAGTTTTTGTTCACATCAGTTTATCAGTAAATTATGCGCACAGGAAAAAAAAATCATTGTTTGGTTTTGAGTTCATGAAATGGTAAGTATGACCCAGGTTTACATTTATTCATGGTCAAAAAATCAAAAAAAAAAAAATCTGAAGAACAGAGAGATTTCGTTCAGATGTTTGTGGGTTGAGGAGGATGTGCTGGACGGAGAGGGGGTCAGTTCAGTGGGTCTAGTTGCCTGCGTCTCCCAGGACCTGACATTGAATGGGAAACACTCTTCTGGGGACACAAACAGGGACTGTCAGCTCTTCACACATACAGGAACCAGCTGGAAACCTGCAGCAGCCCCCTGTGATTTCAGACGTCAGGCTGTTGTGCTAACTAATTCAGCTTTCCCATTTGACTCACGCCTGAAAGCTTTGGATACAGTCGTAACTGATTGGTCTGAAGCTTGAAACCCCCAGGCATGGCACCTTAGCAGTGACTGACATTTCAAACACTTCTAATATGCAAATTCATGAATGTTTAATGGAGGGTAAAACCGTGCAGGGATCTGGCCCACTGACCAGAGGGAGGTCGTGCAGGATCATGGTTGATGTGCGGGCGAAGCCGTGGTCATGTTCACTCAGCCTGGTCAACATGTCCTGCTTCTCCCTCCCCCAGCGTCTGGAGTTCTCTTCCAGCTGAAAAAGGAGAGGTACACACATGTATACAGACACACACACGCACGTACGTGGTTAGCTTCGGCCCTTGGGTGGGAGGCTATGATTCCTGATTCTGTATGGTCAGTGTGTGCAGTCAGCATGTGCAGTAGGCTACCTGGCTCTCCAGAGAGCGTATGCGCGCCTGGGCCTTCTCCAGCTGTGTGAGCAGACTCAGCTTCTCACTGTCAGGGAAGGGCTCCTGTATCTAACACACAGAGCACACTCATGGGCACCACAGCACACAAAACGTTACAGGTTCAAATCTTGAGTGCCAGATGGCTGTCTTGCTCATGCGGTTAATGGTGGTTAAAGGGGTAAAGAGGAGTCAAAACTCTGAGGGCTGAGTGTTTGTCTATGGGTTACCTGCATTGGCTGTTGGATGATGACAGGCGCTGGCTGGAGGCGGAGCTTCTCTAGCTCTGCCCTCAGACGGGAATTCTCAGCGGTCAGCACAGACTCTATTTCTCTTCTCCTGCCCTCCTCCTCCTCACCTGCAGACAGGTGAGATACAGCCACACCATCACACACACGGCCACGCCATCTCAACTACATTAATCAATTAATTATCAATTATTTATCCTTATATTTCTCATATCCTATATTTAATTAGTGACACATTTGTTCTGACTTTTCTCTAAAAAAGCAGGAAACAGATAACTTCGGCAACAAAAACTCATAATACACAGGAATCCTAACATGAATGTTTTTGAAAAACTCCATTCTGTCATTGAACACTCTGAGCAATAGATTTGCTGAAAGGGGCAGACTCAAGAGGACTCCCACCTGCTTGTTGTTTTTTCACTTTCTGGTTCCTCTCAGCGTTTTCTTTATTCCTTCCCTTCAGCCTGCTGTCCAGCACTTTCTCCATCTTCTCAATGACCTGCACAACAAGGGCATGGCTCTTTCAGAGAAGCTACAAGGAGACATAACCTACAGACACTGTCACTGGCACACCCCAGTGGGACAGTGATAGTATTCTGTGAGAATACAGTGAGTATAGTTTGTGTACAATGAGCACAGAATAAGGACACTGAGTATGCAGTGGGACACACTGAGTATAGAGTGTTACTGTGAGTTTATAGTGCAAAGTCTAGTGTGTGGGGGGGCAGTGTAGCACAGTGGTAAGGAGCAGGGATCATAACCGAGAGATTGCTGGTTCGATTCCCCACAGGGACACTCCTGTTGTACCCTTGGGCAAGGTACCTAACCTAGAATTGCCTCAGTAAATATCCAGTTGCATAAATGGATAACATGTAAAAAATTGTGACCTATGTATGTCACTCTGGATAAGAGCATCTGCTACATGACAATAATGGAATGTAATAATGTAACATAACTCAGTGGGTACAGTGAGTCTACTGTGTAACCCAGTATACAGTATGACACAGTGAGTATACAGTATGAGACAGTGAGGTACTCCAGGTTGCTCAGGTACAGCACCTTCTCCTGCTGGCGCACCGTGGCCTCCAGCCCCGTGACTCGGGCCAGCCGGTTCTGGTAGCGCTGCAGCACAGCCTGCTGCTGCTGGTGAGCTCTCTGCAGCCTCAGCAGCTCCTTCGCCCCGTCATTCTTCTGAGGAAGGAGACGGAGCACACGCACGCTGGAGTCAGAGGTCACATCTGCACCATCACAACTGTGCTATTATTGCACTACCTGTATATGCAACCGCAGTGAAAATGTACTACCACAACACACAACCGTGGTAAAACTACACTACCACAACAGATAACTGTGGTGCACTACTTTTATTCTCCTATACCATCACAACAGGTATCCAAGGCATGTGCACCACTGTCAGTGAAGATATGCTGTTGTGGCTCTCTCCTTTGAACTTTAGTGTCATTAACGCCTGGAAAACAGACTCAGTCCCACCTGCACATGAACGCCCGAAGGTCGTTGCATGCTGGCACATGCTGAATCACCAGACAATATTGAGGATGGTCACACTGAAAAAATCAACAGCCGTACTATAGTGCTCTGGCATTCTTAGACATTCCAACCAATGAGCAGACACATTGCTGGTCTTCATGGGTTTATAAGATCCATGCTTTCATCAAGCCCAGGTGCATCCTCACCTTTATGAGCTCGTTCTGCAGCTGCTGGATGGTGTCTCTCTGTGAGGTCACCGTGTTGCTCTCACTGGCCAGCTTGAACTTCAGGGATGCTGGAGCAGAGAACACAGGCAGCAGAGACACCTCTGACATATACCCCCATAAACACAGCTCTCACACACACCCCCAAAACCCAGCACTGCAGAGGGACAGCTCTCACACTCACACCTCACATGCTCACAAACACACAGGAAGTCATCTATAAATCGGGATAACGTAGTGTCACTGTTTTCGCATCAACAATTTTACAATTTTTACTATTTACAACTGTTTTAACTCTAAATATTTTACAAGACTCTGAGCAAACCTACCTAACTAGTGAAAACATGCAAGAAAACCACTTGACAGAGAGGAGACTAAATGGATCTTCTTTATATTATATAATTTTTTCATTTTTGCTTTGATGGCCATAAACAGGCAAAGATGTGGGTGAAGGTGTCCTTCAGAAGATAAGAGGTTCACTGTGAGCCCTTATCTGCCTTCACTCCCGAGGCAGCTGCCTTATCTAAGCATGCCAAAAACCGCAAGGTGGATTAGCGACACCGGGTCGAGACCGCGTATATCGCTCAAACTTTTCTCAGAGACACATGAAAAAAGGGCAAGTCTTCACAAAAGGAAGTACTGAAGTTCAACCGCAGGAAGTTTAGTTGCAAACAAAACTCTACTTTCTCATTATTCTGTGCAGTATAATTGCATGTTGGGTACTTCCAGGTGAAATTAAACTCATGAAGCTGACAGATTTCTTGAAAGTTGGCAGATTAATTGTGACTGTTACCATTTTACTGTCTTACAAAGGTTACAGTAATCTGCCCATTTGTATATTAATGCATGTTGGTTTAGCTGAGTTAGTTCATTTCTGGCATTTTTTTATCTGCTCAAGATTGCTATAATACTCGGCGACCTTTGACCTACACATCACCCTAATGTCATGGCAAAGCTCTTCACAGGTCCTTTCATTCATTAATTTTCAGTGTTCAAAATCAAACATTTTAATATTTTTTTCTGGATTTGGTTTATTTATGTAGGGAGGGTTGCGGTGTGAAGTAAAGAGTGTAGCTGCAGCTGGACACGTTGAGGCAGACTAGGAAGTGAGCTGGTTTACCGATTCGGTCAGCGATCTCAGCTTTGGTCATGACATCGATGTCAGTGTCCTCCAGCAGGGTGCGGCCCAGGTCCTGGTGAAGGCTGAGGTCACTGCGCAGACGGCTGTTCTCTGACTCCAGCCCCCCTACTTGCCTGCGCAGAGCGATGATGTCCTCGGCCATCTTCCGCATGGCTGTGCGGTAGTTCTCCAACTCCTGAAAGAGAAAGGAGAAGAAGGAATGAAAGGGGGTAAGAGCAGGAGGGAGAGAGAGGAGGGAGAGAGTGGGATGTGGTGGAAGAGAGGGAGGGAAAGACAGAGGGAGAAAGGGAGAGGCAGAGAAAGCAAAGGAGAAACACAGAGAGGTTGGAGAGAGTCTCTGTGCGTGCGTGCGTGGGTGCGTGTGTGCGTGCGTGTAAGGGTAAAGGGAGAGAGACGTCTTATCACTGATAGAAACATCATATCACCACACAGATAATCACTCAAAACTCAGTGAGCACAAACATCCAACAGCAAGTTAATATATCAAAAATCAGGTGGAGTGAAAATCCAAAGCCATAGCATCAAGTGGGAGAACTGACAGTTACAGTCTGTGACCACAGGGTGTCCTCGTAGCCCTGCTGTCTTGCCTGCCTGGACAGCTCACAGCAGGAGCAGCACCCCATGGGAGAGCTTGATTCATTGTGCTGCTGCAGGATTAACAGCCATCTCGGTTTAGGCGATTTGTGTTGGAGCCATTTGTCACAGAGCTCAAATCCTGCTTCATTAATATTAATTTATGTGCATCTCACCTAATATTTTCCTTTTCAGGGAGATATGGATAATTCATTAGAGCGGGAGAGACAGCAGGATTTTTGCTGAATGCTGAATTAGGGGGTAAGTTACCATAATTGATTTTCCGTGCTGAGGGTACAATGTAATCGCCTTGCCACACTCGGACTCCAGGGGGCAACAAAGCATGTGCGTGCCAGGGTCACATAAGGTTGATCTGAGGATTTGGCACATAGGCTTGTGTACCCCTTTCTGAAATCTCATTTGTTCAACAGCCCCAAAACAACAGGATGCACGGAGCTGCTCAGTACTGCCAGGTTACCTTGGTGTCAAAAACTTTACCATCTCGTGAAAGTTGTAGTTATTGTGTTCGGACACAGTTCTCTCTGAGGGTTCAGGTTAAGCTTGTATTCTACTAAAACCAGTTCTAGTTTCCACTTGACCAATTCTGCTGTACTACATGGATCTCCTGTGGTGTTCGAAGTCTAGATTGCATTTCTTATGCTTCTACAAAAACACAACTGCATCAGTCTTTCTGTATAAGATAAAACCCTCAGAGCATTCTAAACAGACACGTATATAAAACAGCCATAAGCAGCTATATTTCGTTTAAGTCTAATTAATGTGTGGAAATGGAAGCCATGAAAATGAAATTCTAAACAATAAGTATCCTTAGAGCTGAAAGGGCCAATCACTTACTGCAGTAACAGAGACACACTATGCGCCCGACTCCAGTTCTCCTAAAGTAATCTCTACAATACCACATCCCACACTAGAGAGAAAAACATTACAGCTAATAGCTCATTTCCTGAATATTTACAAAAACAATTTCACACTCGCTTTAGAATCACATGCAAACACATTTGATGAGAAACATCCCTTTGAAGAATGTCATTATTTTGCTGTTATTTTGATTTCCTTTATGCTAGACAAACTCAGAAGCCATTTCTGAAGCAATTCACAAATACACCACAGCCTATATTCAACCTAACCTTAGCTTACTTCAGTCTAACCTCTATGGCACTCCATACTTAGCTTTGCATCAAGAATTTAATGCAATTTAATGCAATCAGGGCTTGCACAGAATGTTCAAACTGCTGATTGTTTATGAGCAGCTGATCCATCTCTAACTGTTTAAAAGCTTCATGATAACTGGTCTCTTTCTATCTGCTTAAAAGCTTTAGGGTGGCTGGTCTCTCTATGTGTTTAAAAGCTCCGTGGTGGCTGGTCTATCTGTTAAAAAGCTTCATGGTGGCTGTATGAGGGGGGGCTAGGGAAAGGGGCAAGTGGAGAGGGGGAGGGTGGGGGTAAGGGGGGATACAGTGATTAGGAGGGTCTAATCTAAGCCGGGGTGGGCGCGGCTCCCCTGGGAGCTGGGGAGGAAATTGAGCGCCTAATTGAAGCAGCGCCTGACGAGTGAGAATTATGATTGCAGATGAGACAGGAGACAGAGCAATGCACTCCGGGCAGAACGGGAGGGGTGAGGGAGGGGGACAACAAGAGGGGGGTCCAATGATGAGCCCAGAAAGAGCTAAATCATCTGGGTCACAAAGCAGGACCTCCCCTTCCCAATGCTATGAATGTTAAAACAGCGAAGGAGAATGGGACCCAACAGTGCTTAGTGTCACTGCAGGACAATTACAGAACAAATGCAGAGAGCAGCATGTTGCCTTGAAAGCCGATGTGCAACTATGTGTGTGTGTGTGTGTGTGTGTGTGTGTGCAATTTAGAATTGCATAATTAATAATGTTAATAAGCTCTCTATTTACAAGCTTCCAGTGCTAATATTTTATAACTGTTAACTGTGATTTAAGATTTCAAAATAAAGCAACATAAATCATTAAAGTACCTCAGATAACGGGAACAGCAAAATTAAGAGATAGCTGTGTTACTACTTCATCACAAACCACCCCGAGATATGAGAGCTGAAAACCCCACACTGGCACATTGATAAGCTATGCAGCTCTCTCAGCCTGTTTCTCCCTCTCCTGCTGATCCACTCTTTAGAAATCCCTTTGGCACATTCAGCTGCTTTCAGGTTTAACAGCGATAAAGGGCAGGATATGTTAATGTATCCCAGCAATGGGATTGTTTTCCTCGTCAAACGTTAGCGGTCACAGAGGTGGAGAGGGAACACGGTCCTTCCCGTGAGAGCTAATCCCTCATTGGCTGGGCCAGGGGTGAGGCGGGGCTCTCTCCAGGACCCACGGTGGGCCCGGGCGCCACAGGCTCTCGCATTGACATTTACACTTACACAGAAACCCCGCACGGCAAACAAGTGCCAAACTATCAGCTCCTGCCTCCAGGCTGCCATGGCGACACCGGCGAGGAGCGTCCAGGGGGCGATTTATTTTCTACAGCATAACAGAACCGACATGCCAGGAGATGAACATCTGTCACAGCAGGGATGAGCCCGGGGGGGTCGAGGGGAAACAGGGACAGCTGGTCCCCTTGGCCGCCTCACTCTTTTTGCCAGTGTGCACTGTGGTAAGTGACAGTGAACAGTGTTGGTGGTGTACTCACTCTTGTTTGGTGCTCGGTAACTTCTGCCGTGTTGGGGTCTCCTTCAAAATCCGGGACGGGGGGCCTGGCATGGGGTGTAGGAGGGGGGCAAACATCAGTTGCTAAATTTTCACTCCCCCTTAGGCACTGAGGCATTGAGGCAGAGAAATCTCTGCACTGATTGTGCGTCCACACTCCACACAACTGACATTCATGAAAAAGCACTCTAAAACCATTAACCTTCCCAATTTGGATATCACTAAAACATTTTTACGCTAGATGAAATCCTGTCAACATCCAAGAAACATACAGCAAAGTAAGGCCAATTTGCATGCCAGGCATCTCAGGGCATTTAGAACAAGGCCTTCTGGGTTTTCTTAAGGAGGGTTCAACACTCTTAGGTATGCAGACATGTCTTTAGTACCAGTAAACCAGAGGGCTACAAGTTTAAATCCCCTGTGAGACCCTTCTGTTGTTCCCTTGAAGGAGGTGCTTAACCTAACTTGCTTCAGTAAATATCCAGCAGTATAACTGGATAATGTGCAAAAATGTAATCTTTTTAAGATACTGAATTCAGGCGTCTAAAGCAAACAAAGCCGTAGTAATACAGACTCTGCCATTGGTCATCCCCTTCACCAATCAGATGCCTTGCCATACCTCAGAGGGCCAGCTCGGTTCAATAGGGAAATTCACCCGAGGCAAAGTCTGGAAAATATTATTTTTTTTAGTGCTCTGGTTTGAATCCCCTCGGTTTAGTAGTTCTTTGGTCCCTCAGGCTATCCATATCTGCTGCTAGTGTTGGGTTATTTGTGGATAAACAAACAGGGAGTCTCGCTTCTCTGTTTCCCCAGTGTCTCTCCTAACTGCACAGAGCCTCAGGAGTCAATAAGACGTCTCAGCAACCAGGAATGCACAATAAACGGTTGATTGTATTACTATTTTCAACGGTATTATTGAGTCCTACAGTGGAGATGGTCATATTCACTTCAAGAAACAGAATTTTATTAAATGTAAAATATTCAGTAATATGGAATAATAAATGTATACATTTAAGTAGCTAATTGTAGCCATTTGTGCCCCATGTTGACAACGGGACTCTGCAGACAAATGTGCAATGAGGATATTATTGTCAAATATTCTGGTGAACCTGTAGTGAACAGAAAAGGCAAGGTATGTGTTTTGTATGTAACTGGTTCACAATAATTAGCTAGTTCTGTTAAAGACCAAAGGTCCCCAGATTTCCCCACATATCTCACTGAATAGTATACATGTGAGTGTGAGTGGTGGCCATATCTTGTGTGGTCAAATTGTCAATGTTTAGAGTGTAGAGTTATTCCACCTTTTAAGGCAGTGTATACTTTGTACCCAGGATGAAGAAACCACTGTGTATGCTGGTGTGGCTTACCTGTGGGGGCTGCAGGTGGAAGTGTGTCCAGGTGTGGCTTACCTCCTATGTGGGGACTGCACGCGGTATGTCTGGTTTAGCGCATGGCTGTCCTGGGATCTGTGCTGCTCGTTCTCCGCTGCCCCGCCCTTTCCACCCGCCTGGCGGGGCTTGTGTTGTTCGGTGTCATGAAGCCCAGCTTTTGGCGCCCTGAACAGGTACTGGTACTCTGGCAAGATCTCCGCCAGGGCATCATATGATGGCAAATCGTAGCCATTTCTCTGGAGCTGTGGAGAAACACATCGTTACTAGTGTCACATTTGCTAGTGCTTTATTACTATCAGGCATCTTCTGAGTACTAACAATTAGCATCTACAGAGGAAAACTCCACACTGATGTCAAAGAGCATGGATACACTGTGGGGAAAAAAGCCCCCTCATATGCTTTTAAAGTACAGGTAAGACCACAGAGAGTGCTTTTGGATTGATTCCTTAAAACCCCCTGCCAAAAACAAACAGTGGGCAAACATGGATTGGCACTCCTAACAAACACTGAAACACAGACCTTTACAGAGTACAAATCACAATACATTCAATGACAGAGAAATCACTGCAAACCAATTAAATCTTATTTAGTATTGCAGCCTTTGAAGGTCATCACAAAGTGCTTCGAAGAGGGGAAAAATAAAACAGCATTTCAGCCAACATGGCAAACCTAGAAAAAAACTCTGACCCTCTCTGTGGTGATCGAGTGAAGAATATTACACTGTAATGATAATAAAGGCAAAATAATAGACACGCTAACACACTGAACATACACTCATGAAGTCAAACTTCTCTAAATTTCAGCTGAATGAAGAAAGCCAATATTTAACATGTTTAAATGGGGGGCCCGATGTTCCCAAGCTCAAAGATTCCAAACCACACCTGTTGAGTGACTCAGCCGGGCCCCCTGACCCAGTACTCACTGTGGTTGAGTGCGGCCTGTAATACCGGGCCATGTCCTGAGGACAGTCTCACTTATAACTCCATGACAAATCCAAATCTTTCACCACTCTGTGCTGAGGGAGTTCTGTGTGACCATACTCCTCCTCGGCCCACAGTGCGTACCTTCGCAGGTAATCTCGGTTGCCAGGGATGAGGTTGCACACCTGAGCGTGTGGCACTTGTGAGCTATCACCTCTATCTCCCACTTAAACAAACACAGCACAAAGTTTACCTACTGTAGGGCTGTCCACACAACTACCGCAACAACCAGCATACCTTTCCATTGGCAGGGAGAGTGGCTTCCTTCGTAGCAGCCTGCATTGAAAGGTAACCCACCAATGTCTTATCACAGCAGTCTAAACTTCTGCCAGCTTCAGATGGATGACTGAAGTCCACAGAGCAGAAGCCACCATTGTGTTTAGGTCCCTGTGCAGCGGCCCCTGTTCCAGTTACCACAACACAAGCCCTCCATAGCAACTTCACCAGCCTATGAGGAAGCTGCTGACAACTTTGTGAAAGTTTGTGAAAGGGATTTATGGGCTAGCTCAGTAGCACTGCAAAGAACCTGGAACAGCCCTTTAAAATCTAATCATTAGTACACAAGGTCATGGTGATCTAATGCTTTGTGTACTTCATTTTCTTCTTGTCTGAACCGACAACTTTTATACATGAACCCCTGGATTCAGTCCACGTTTAAATTAAATGTGAACCACCTTAAATTTGAATCATCAAGGTGTTCCTTTTATTTCACAAAGAGATTGGTAGATTCAGCAGTCACATGAATGAAATGAAAAAGAAGAACCGTGTCTGTACTGAAAGCAAGTAAACTTGTTAGCTTATTTGTATAGTAAGTCAAAGTGAAGGACAAGTGTAGATATAGTCTACAGCTAAATAATCTAAAAGAAACACACTTCATCCTCTGACAAGTCCTCTGACAAGGTTTTTTGGTTGTCTGTTTTTGTTCATAAAGAATATTTTTATTTTAATTTCAGACAAATGCCTTGCTTATGCTGGGCAAGAAGTGAAGACCAGACATAAAACTTGCCTCATTCATTGAGCCATGAAGTCTTTCTCTTTAAAATCCTTTAACAAAATGCCCATTATTGTCATGCAATTGTTATTTTACCAATACAGAAAAAATTGACTCGAGGGTCTTTCATCACATCAGCCATCCAGTGAGTAGAATGGTGTTCGCTCATTTAATTAGCTTAATTGGGCGGAGTGCTGGTGTCCTGGGACACACAGCGTGAATCCTGCCATTTCCTCAGATTGCTACTGACATCAGAGCTCCTCACAGAAAGGGGGATGTCAGGTCTCTGTGACAGTCCTGAGCGTTCTGCACAACTTACATATCATCCATTGACACAGCTGGACACTTACTGTTGAAGGTCAGATTTGGATGCTTTGCTCAAGGGTACAACAGTAGGCCACCTGGGCACTGAACCTGCAACCTTTGAAATGGGAAAACCTAGATATCAGACTACTAAGTTACTATGCCACAATACACACACATGCACACACACACATACTGTATGCATATATATATTTATAAATATAAGCTGGTCACCATTCATAGGCACCAAAGGCAACCATCAAGCAAATGAAAGCTGCATGCCTTTGTGGAGGGAGCTGCAAACTGGCAGCTTTCTTATGCCTCCATTGTGAAAGCAAAGAGTAACTGTCAATCACAGATGCTTTGGAGACAGATCAAATTTGTGCGTCAAGATGTATCCAAATGTATTAATTACCCTTTGATGTTGCCCTGATTAAAAGAACTGCATTCAATTTCTCTGATGGTTTGGCAGACTAATATTTTCTTAGCCTGAACACAAACACTGGGGGAATGTATCTTGGCAGCGATACAGTAACGCTCCTATTGGAATTCTGCATGTTCACCTCTTCTGGTATGCTGGCATTCAGTGTTTGCGCCATGTGGTTCTCTAGTCTCCAAATCCATCTGACACTAATGAAATTAAAATTAGAGCTGTCAGTTAATTATTTTTTTAGATTTTTTTTTGGCATCAGTGAATTCATTTTTTTATTGACATACTAAAATAGCATTGGTGATGGTGATCAAATGTCTTTGGCTGAAATGAAATCTGCAATCATAACTCATTGGACTACGCTGACAGTTTCCAACAAATACAATTTACCTAGTCTAACAAACTAATTAGTCTGATGTTTATTATTAAAAAATGAACAAACATCAAAGTGGTTGATTTGGTGTACCAGATCAGCCCAGACAGTATAAAATAAGTAATATACTAATATACCATCCAGTTTTTTTTATTAAGATGCTAGTCCATGTGGCCAAACATATACAGTGAATCTAGAAAGCCTACACATCCTTTCAATATTTCTTATTTTGGGGTCTTAAAAGGCTTAATTTGAGTCAAATGAAGTGACCGCTTTAGCGTTATTTACACATCTATCTACGCGAAAATCAAATGCTTCAGTTTTTCAGAAGAGTATTAAAAATGAAAAACTTTGAATGTCTTGGCTGCCTAAGCCTGCACACCTATGTACACCACTGTAGATTCCTTATTTTCCTTCAGTATCCTTATTTTCCTACAATATCCAATCGTAACTTTTTTATACATGCACTTAACATAACCTACACAACACAATCATTATGCATCACAAATATCATGAAATAACATGGCATGTTTTAAAAATTAATATTGATTCCATTATTCGCTTTAGATTTGTCCTCTCCGCCCCCTGGTGATTGAATTACTGCCCTCCCCTCGAGACTGCAGTCTGGGCACTGGATAATCTGAATTACACTCCGTCAGCAGAAGGAAAACGCAGTTTCCAGTGGATGTGTGTGTGTGTGTGTGTGTGCGCGTGCGCATACAGTATGTATGTGTGTGCTCGGGAGGGTGTGCATGTGTGTGTGCATGAGAATGTGTGCACACACACTGCTTTCAGGGGCTGGCATTTTAAATCACATTATTAAAAAATTAATAAAATGTATTTTATTGTGTAAAAATGTATTAATTGAAAACATAGCGATGTCACTAACACCTGCAGCATTTGTGAAGACTGCAGAGAGACACACTACTGCTGATACAGTAACACGGAGGAGTCAGTAATGCCTCCACATGAGCACAGGGTGAATACTGATGCTGCTCAGACAGAGGGGAAACCAGGTCACTGTGGGTGTGACAGAGATAGACAAGGGACACGGGTCTCATTGTGTTCAAGCGATATGACTCCTGGAAGCTTTGAGGATAGATAGGTGAAGGCTGTCGGGGGTTGTTTGTGGGGGGTCTGCTTGTGATTTATACCCTGATGTTTTGCGGGAGATGCCAAGAGGATTGAATTTAAATCAGAGCAGCCTGTAGCCTCAGTAATGCACGCCCACCCATACACAACCTCCACACAAAGACTCACTGGGAACAGCCAGGGAGAGTGGGTGTGGCACAGTGACTGCACCCACTACAAGTGTATGGTGTGTGTGTGTGTGTGTGTGTGTGCGCACTTGAGAGTGTAGCGTGTGTGTGAGTGTGTGTGGGTTGGGGGTGAGGGGTCCTTTCGTGCCATCATTATTCACAGTAAATCGTGCCCCTGCACATACCCCTCATACTGCCCCCAGGGCTAAAATCTAATCAGATCTTACTTCATCAGAATTAAAAGCCTGAAGTCTTTTTTGTACAGCAGACTCTCTGCATTGGAGCACACCCCGCACCCGGTCAATATAAGCAATCACCTACACCACAGCGGGGGTAAGGGTCAGTGGACCACATCACTGCCAGACAAATTGCTTCTGTTCCAACGTGCATTTCATTATGCAGCTGAATGTCGTTTTTATCGCTTTCCTCGGTCTGCAGTCATTACAGCCACTGCTTTCTAATGCACTGTTAGCTACAGCTTTGCTGTAACTCAGGCTGAGAGGATGAAATGAATAAAAATACTGCGAGCCTGCTATGAAGACCTGTCCTCTGAGATTTAAATCAGTGAGAAATATGATACCACTGAGCTGGAAATGTAATTAAATGCCATGATCCAAGTTCTGAAATTATTTTAAAAACAAAAATGATTATTTTTCACACGACATTAATTGCTGAAACACAAAGATGTGTCATGGTTCAAAATAACATTTATCAAGGTGATGTCTGCTCCAACGATGTTGTAGATCTATACTTTTGTCCCAACAACAAAATCATGTCTCCGGCTGCTAAGGAATTTCAGTTGTACTGCTCTTGAAAATTAGGTCTTGGTCTCGATCAAAAATAATTTTACTGGTAAATGACAGACCCACAACAGATTTCTCTGAATCCACATCCAACAGAAATTGTGCAGAACTGTTTTATTTTAATGTAATGTTATCACCTTACAGGGCCGATAAAGGATGTATGAATCCATCCCTAGAAGTACAGCAATGCAGTAAAATAAATTGGGTTAGCCAGGATGATTCAGGCAAAAGTTTCATTAAAAAGAAATGAAAAGCAAGGATAATGATCTGCCCTCCAAAAGAAAAATCAGTTTCTGAATTGCTCTGTAACTGCCCATGAAACGAAAGGTGCAGATTATAATTCAGACTGAATGATTGAAAGGCCTTTCCACACTCTCTTATCTGAAGTGATGACTCAGTGTCTCTGAGTGCCTCAGGAAGACAGACAAGGTCCTTTTCCACTGTAGAGCTGGAACCAGGCCAGCCCATTATACCTCTTTTCCACTATAAAGCTGGAACCAGGCTGGCTCACATATTACACACCTTTTTTGCTATAGAGCTGAAATGACGGTGGCTTGCAATACTCCTTTTCTAATGCTGACTTGCTATTTCTCTGCTTGTCTGTATCTCTGTCAGGCTGTCGGTCTGTCCAGCACTCTCTCTAGAGGTCTCTGTCACTGCCCCTCAGGTTCAGATGTGTGCAAACCCGTGCTGTCTGTGCCAGTAACGCAGAGTTGTCCCTGCACCTCTGAACCCCTGCAGGTTTCATTAAACACTGTTTGCTGCAAACTGCAGAGAGCCAAAAAACTAATTTCAAAGGAAGAGAAAAAATAACACCCTTAATAACTGTTAGAACCCCCCCACAAGCAGAAAGGAAGGAGCACATGCTAAAGCCATGGGCTCCAGGACCTAGTGAGAGGGAAAAAAGAGAAGCTAATACATGCCATTTTTCTGCACAACTGAAATATTGGTTTTGATGGCATAGAATACTCGTCATTAGAGCTCCAGTTGCACCTCCCACACAGAAGTGGTATTCAGACACCTGCCCTGAAGCAGATGTCTTAGGAGCAATTATTCTAATCCAACAGGGAATGAATGTGTGAGAGAGCAGACAGCGTGAAGGGGTCACAGTGGTAGGAGAGTGGTTTTCCTTTCACACCTGTATTCTTCCTCATTTCATTCTAGCCGAAGACAACCTATCTGTCTATGGTTGTCTGTTCCCCAGCTAAAAACAGATTTCTCTGGTGGACATTGTGAGTGAATTCCAATATTTCTGGCATCTTTGTCAAAAAGGAGCTATCAAAATGAGGGAACTCTTTTTACGTCCTTTTGCTATACAATAAACAGTTGAAATTACATTTTAAGCATATTAAAACATGCACAGTAAAATAAAACAATGCTATGACATAAAAACAGAAAACTTTACAGCTTGATATCTCTAGTCTGTACTTTCAGCTAATACAATACTTTAAATCTATCCTTCCCATTTATTAGATTAGGTACTAATAAAATGAGATGATATTCACAGAATAATTGTTCGAAGGCTAGTGAAACAAAGGTTCCTCCTGTGACTCGAGTGGACTGTACTGACCACTAGATGTCACTGTAAACCCATTCCAGCCACACATAAGCAGGAACTCCAGGGCTTTGTTCCAGGTCGCATACCTGCATACTTGGATGTGTGCATTTTTTAGCACCCTTGGCATCATCATTGTGCCATGACCTTTGACCCTTTTATTTTTATGTTATTGTATTATATCTACATTTATATAACTTGATGATATACTCTAAAAGAGGCCTTCAATATTTCTAGCAACATTTCCAAGTACTGAATGCTGCACATTGCTGCAGTCCTCATCTTTGTGAATTTGAACAGGTAGATTCAAGCATACACAAATGAAAGGTATGGATAGGGATGTTTCAATGCCTGCTATAATGGTTGGCCCTCCCAAGTGCACAAGAATACATCTTGTGCATTTTGATGTGTATGCATTACATTACATTACATTGTCATGCCTTTGTATGCCTTTATTTAATATCACAGACACAAACTTCTTTATGTCTGTGTGTATGATACGGAGCACAGCCCAGCACTCTGAGCAAAGAAAACCTCATTCAACTGGCCATATAGGGTAAATGCTCACAATGTTATGATTAAAAAAATGGTGAATCAGCCTGAATCCATGCTATTATTCTATTCTGTCTCGTTTCTCCCTCTCGCTCTCTCTCTCTCTCTCGTAGCAGAAGCCAGCAGCAGACATCTAGGAAATTACAGCGCAAGCCAACTCTGTTAAACCAAGATCACATACATTACTGAACTGCACCTGAGGCCGTGCCAACAGAGAATTCTGTAATCCTGCCAGCAACTGCAACAGCAACAAAAAATACACTAAGGACATGAAAAAAGCACAAAATCAACACTGAAACAAGTGTAGTACAAATCCTCTTCTCAACACTATGCAGACTAATGAAGCCTCACTCAGTTTCACTGTATTAGCTTTGGCAATTCATTTCCCCACACAGCACTACCACAGACTCCATCTGAACACTGTCTACTGAACATCAGGGGTGGAAATCTCTGCAAAGAGCTGAGGGATGACATACTGTAACCTCTGAAATGGGAGAGGCTGAGCAGCCGTGCTTTCCCCCTTGATACGGCCACGGGATACAGCCTGGTGGGTAAATTGAGCTCTTTGTGAGACCTGGTCCTGTTATCACCTTGGGGTAAACTGGTTTCAGTGTCATTCAAAGCTTCCCCCAAAAGCATGTTGACAGAACCACTGAAAGCAAGCTCAGGGTTCTGCTGAACGCACGCTCAGGGATTCACGGAAAGGACACTCACGGATTCACAGAAAGCACACTCACAAATACACTGAATTAGTGTCCACTGTTATGCATATAAAATAGGTTGGCCTTGCATTCTGTGGTTTAATGAAAGCGGAGGGAGATGTCAGCGGTGAGGTTTGCAAATGGCAGCCGCATCGAACAGCATTGATCCACACTCTCTCATAGTAATTTACTGAGGCCCCTAATCAAACTCCCAGCAGCAAAGCAGAGATCTTTCTCACTCTTGGCTGGGTTCCTCCTCTGGTGATGTGTGAGTGAGGGTACACAAGCTCCCAAAAATGGGTGAGGTCACCATGTCCTATCAGTCAGTCACTGGTTTGAAGTGATCATAGAGTTTTGCTGGGGACAGCGAAGCATTTTGATTGGGTGAATTAGTGACTGACAGCAAATGATAGTGTAGCTCCACCCATTATGGGATTCATGAAGCCTCACTCTCAGATCAATACTGTTGGCTCTGACTGCAGGAGAAAATAAAAGCACTACCAGGTTCTTTTCTGAGCGTCTTGTTTCAGAAAATCAATCGCATATACAGAGACTTGATGAAACGGAAATTTGTACTGATGGCTGATATTGATCGGCTTCAAACAGAGCCTTTAGAATGCTGGCACATTGTACAGATTCCACACACAGTAAACATGCAGATTAGACGCAGAATTCGGGCAAGAAAGATGTCTCAACCAGAAGAAAAGATATGGCTGCAAGTGATGATGATGATGGTGATGATGATGATGATGTTGATGATGTCATTACTGCAGCTATGATGATTTCATCACTGTATAACCGTGCAGTGGAATATATCGATGAGACAACTCATACAGGAAGATGTTTGATGAAGCGCTGATTGAATACTTTAAAGGATTACACAAGATATGCATCACTGCACGTGCTGGGCAGCATTAAGCATAAAACATGGCTGAAACTGTGTGGTTTGATGTAGTGTAGCTCACCAACAACTGCAGGTGGGTGAGGCGGCCGCTGGTGGGAGGGGGGGAGGTGGGAGGTTCCCCCTCATCACAGTTCAGGGGCTGGGAGAGGGGGAGCTGAGGGGCAGGTGGTGCTCCAGTCTCCTCCAGGGGCTCTGAATCCAGGCAGGGCAACACACTGGGGTCCACCGTTCTCAGGAGGGAGTCTGGACGCTATGACAACATACAAGCTGTGTTATTGCCATGAGAACACAGACATTGTTATTGCTATAACAACATGAACACTGGTATTGCTGTAATGACACACACTGATAAAATTACAGCAAGACAGACTCACCACTACGGCAGCAAGTGCTGTTATCTCAAATCATCATTGTAATAACAAACAGCTACAACTGGAAACAGGAGAGGACTCTGATAGCATTTTGTCATTGTCTCAGAGGTTGGTGTGCATTACTGCCACATAGATCCACACACTTGTGCGTTATGCACTCTTCACAACACTGAGGAAAAAAGGGGCTTCTATTTCCTGGGTCATGTTGTTTTAACTGTGTCCTCAAAGTGGGCTGCTTAAAGCACTCCTCCATCAGAACTGACTCCACCTCCCCGCATCAAAATGGGATCCTCTGCCCAGAAATCATTTGACAGACTGATCTAATGTCATTAGCAGTAGACTCATCCCTCCCAGATACTCACCACAATTTCATTTCAGGCTCTTACAGTGATCTGACATTAAGTGCATTTAACCTGTTTCCGGGCATTCCTCAGTGATGGAGGTTCATACTTATCCATTCATTCATACTTATAATACAGCATGCCTATCTGAACTCAGAGAAAAATGCTGCAACACAACCGCTGAACCTGGCACGCTTATAAAAAGATTAATGTCTCAGTTTGTCCATCTATCTCAAATGGGATTTATCTGGTCATCTTACTGCATTCTGTGCACAACTTTATTGCAATTTTTGTTTTGTTTTATAGATGCTCAGAATAAATAAAACCTCCTGCAAGTTATTCTGCAGCAATAAAGCACTACAACCTTATTTTAATCTATGACAATATTAAATGTGTTACATTTGCTTTCAACAAGCGATAAGTGTGTGTAAAATTAGCAATGCAATGAAAATATTTGAATATATATACATATATATGACCACAGCAAATAATTCCATAAAATAGGCTTATTTTCCTTTACCAAATGCTGTTTAATTTATAATTGAGAGATGTTAATGTTCTCAACATCAATACAATATTTATGGTCAATATTTACTGTGCATCATTTTTCTGGATGTGGTCTTTTAGGCTCCCACGATTCTTAGACTCTGTTGAGTCAAGTGAAGTCCAAGAGAATTTTTTTTATTATTATATTATATCTGAATTATTCTTCTTTCATTCAACACAAAGAATACACACACACTGCTGACAGAGGGATTACCAAACAGTTTGAAATTTAAGATATTGGTACAGGCACTATACTTGGCAGCATGGTTCTATTTAGTTATTTTAAAAGCATAGAAATGTATGGGAATTATGCATCATCAGTTATTTTGCCCCATATATATATGTGTGTGTGTGTGTGTGTGTGTGTGTGTCAAATCAATTAAATAAACTGATAAAAATAAAAATTAAATAAAAAATTAAAAAATAAAAAATATCACTGAAGACATATTACAGAGTGTTAAATGAAATGACTCTGCGCTTCATCCTATATCTAGTAACGTTTTAGTAAAGTGGTTGTTCTTTCTGTTTCATTAATTTCGGTGACGGCCAAGCTAGATTAGGTAAAGCTCAAAATAGTGTATGACATCAATATCAGAACTATTAGCGGGATAGCCACCTCCCTCTCTCTCCCTTAGATATATATTTTATCCATCCACAAACATTTGCTGCTTCGCAGTCAAAACGACGCTAATCAAGACTAATCCAGTACGTGTGCAAGCATGTGCGGCGCGTATTAGTCCGTACTGTGTGTTATTATGTAGACAGACATTGGTTTAGTGCCCACGTCATTAAACGCTAAGGTCGCCTTTTGTTTCTGAGCCGGCCAATGACTGCACAATCAACAGGAATCTAATAGAACTATTTCCCCCGAACCAACAGTAGACTAAAAACTAAGATCTTAATCTCTCAGCATGACTTACAGACAAATCAAAATGCATGCAGGGACAAAGCAATAATGGCTAAAAATCAACAGTGAAAAACGGGTTCAGGAAGAAAACAATCTATCTCTAAGGCATGATTCTGAGATCCGTATCCGTAAAGGAGCAGGGTTTTGTTTTTTTTTCTGTAATTAGGAAGCCTGATCTCTATGCTGCCCGTTCGTTAACCTGACGTCTGGAGGAAAATCAAATTAGCGGTGCTCTGGTCCGAGCAAAAGCGCAATCTATCTCCGTGAGTTACTGGGGCCAGGGCAGTCCGCTAGCGGCGGACCCCGTCTCCCGGGCGCAGCGCGTGACTGGAAACGGAACGGCGCGATCAGTGGGGTAATGAGATGGGACGCATTAAGATATGTGGGGTCATACAGCCTCCTCGCGTTTAAAATTCATGCGTTCATCCCCTGCTGCATGACACTGGGCACCAGAGCACCGGGTCAGGATAGTGCGCGCACGTTTTAACTCTCCATTCATCTGACAGTTTGTTCATTGTTCCCGCTTTTATTCTTTGTTTCACTTGTCCCTCCCCTTAACTGAAATCTATTCAGCTCTGACCAGCCTATACATACACGTGCGGATAACTGCGCTGCACATCGAATACACCCAATTAAGCTCAACATCCAAATAAATGTTTCGCTGGAAGTGAACGTGTCTCTTCGATAAACAGCACTACGGGACTGGTTTGCAACCAGCTGTTGCGGCGCTGCCCTTGGTTCTGAAATGAACTAAAAGCCTCATAAAAAAGACCAAAATTGTCGGCCGCGCGCTCCCTCCTGTGCTAGAAGGATGTCTGCTCCGCAGGCACCACGCGTGCCTCATTCAATTAGCCAATCATTCGACCCTCCCCTGGGACAGTGTTGCGTAGCAGGAAGTCGGAACCAGAGTCCTGTGAACAAAAGAACGCCCATTGCGCCAGTGCCCTGGCGAATCCTTCACATTGGTGAGCTAAGTGTCTGATAAAAGGCAACAGGAGGCACTGAAAGTCAAAGCAAGCTTTGCATTTACCATCTACAAGGTCATGGTTCCCAGGTGTGTTGATTACAATAGTGGGGTTTGAACTGACTACTATGTGCATAAGACGCAGCTCTGTTCCTGTCCTATTGAATATAATTCTTTTATATTGGTAGCGTGGCTTGGATGTTTTGAATTATATAGGCTACAAGAGCGCAACGTATTTGTACAGTGTCTCGTTTGTACTGTATATAAACCTAGGTACATGAAGATGGATTTTCTGTCTCTTGGGAAAATTGCCAATTTCACCTCTCACATTCTTATAATGTTTTTCATTAACTTCAGACTTTCGCCATCTGGCTGCAGCTAATATTAGAGCAAGGTGAGGAAATCTTCATAGCCATACAGATTCAAGGATGGAAAAAAATCCCAGCAAGCACTGACCCTGCGTGGCTGTGGTGATGAGCAGTGTGTGGCCCCCTCAGAATCTGCAACATCAAAGACCTCTTCATGACCAATCTCAGAGCCGACATCTGTACTGGGCTCGTCTTCACAGAGCCTTGAAATCCAGCTGGCTATCTCTGAGCCACGCTACCGCTTTTACAAAGCCGTAAGAAATAAAACCGCAGAGCTTTTCTTTTTTTCACCGCGGATAAAACGTTTTCCGCGTAATCACCGGCCGAGTTTTTTGAGAGACGTGAATGTCAGCCATTCTTAAGCAGAGGATTGATATTCTGCTACCGTGCGACTCTACCTTTGAAAGCGGCAGACAGTGTGCGGCTCTGGATTTGCGAGTCGCCCGAGTCGTTTGGAAACGGCTGTGGAATCAGATTACGGAGTTATTGAAGGTGAAACACCTGTTTGCTCAGTGCCATGGCGCTACCTGCTGTTTTTCAGATGACTTCCAATTTTTTTAATAAAACCAAACCTCAAAAACAAATCTCAACAGGTGTGAATAAAGGAATTCAAATGGTTAGAGTGCAACATGTTATAATACTAACATAATCATATTAAAATCAAGCACTGACGACGAGCCAATATTAAATAATGGCCCTTTGTAGCTTTACAATACACTGGCGCCATATCCCAGGCTCCAAGCAGCGGTAATTGCGTTTGATGGAGCGGGAGATGGAGGACAGATGTGCAGTAGCAGGCAGCTGGATGAGATTGCTCTGTGATGCACAATGTCTAGCCCAGGGGGACATTGCATGGGTGCCCAGAATAAATTAGCCGTGGGGTAAGAAATTAATACTGGGTTTTTTGTGTTTTAATTAAATGTGCTTTGACTGGTAAAGTGACTTGCCAGAGTGGTTGCACCTGCATCTGTGTTACAATGGATTGATGTCAAAATCCACCCATACATATACACACTCACTCATACACACACACACACACACACACACACACACACACACACACACACACACACACACACACCTTCATCTTATATGTATGCATAACATCCAACAATTCAACAAGTGTGCCTCTCATTGCAAAGGGATCATACCCCATCAACCTATGAACCCCAAAACACGTACATGCACACAAGACCATACTTGAATTCAGACAAAGCACATATACGCTCACACATAGACATTCACAACCATACTCGTAACTGAACATGTGCACCCACACAGACACACTGACACGCACACGCACATGTGCACACACACACACACACACACACACACACACACACACACACACACACTTTCAGGCCCTTCCCCCGGGGACTCCAGCAATCACGGCCATCACAGGAGCTGGAGGCGTAATTAAAGCCCCTTCGCTTGCAGCAGCGGGGAGGGCACCTCTGAGGTGCTACTGCTCTGGCGCTACAATAACACTCATGAAAATGAATTCCCCAGCACTTTACTGCATGGCTGGAAGTGCTAATTTATTTTGGACACCAGCTGGAAAGAAAAAAAAAGAGTATAAAAAAAAACAAATTAATTTGGCACTTACTGTACATGTAACCTCAATCTACTCCCCTCCCCTCCCCTTCCCTTCCATGAATAATGTATTGCCCTTCTCTCACCCTTCCTCCATGTTCCCCCCCTCCTCCTCCTCTTTCTTTACATTTGTTTTGCTCACAGAATCTCTGTGGCACATGTCTTTCATCTCTTACTCAGTCCCCTGTGACACACTCTTACTGAAGCACCCACTGACTCATCACTGTTCCTCCATTAACGCATTCGCCACAGTACACAGACGTTTGCAGACGGTCGACCTGGTCTTTGCACAGGGATATCAAGCTTCACAAATCTTCTGCATTTTTTGGAGGAAACTCCTGTAAGTATTGACTCAGATTGGATTTATGAACTTATGATGTTGAATATCTGGATTTTCAAAAAGTGCTTGACAAAGTACTGCATGAGCAACATATATTATGCTGAAATCTTTAATCTGAATGCAGTTGTGTTAAAGTGGATTAAAAGGGGCTTCAGCACAGAATCCAAGCAGTAATGATAAGAATGTCCTGTTCTCATCATTAAACATCTGATGTTCTCATCTTGAAACACTGACCAAACAATTCAAGGGGCAATCTTTCAAACAATTTAAAAAAACAATGTTTAGGTAGAGGTGCCTCTTATGAACCAAGCCTTTTTTAGTCAATAACAATTCCAAATTTCTCATTTTAATCAGACAGAAAAAAGCTTGTCTCTGATGCTGCCAAAAATAACTGCACAGTGACAGGTTTCCGCACACAAGCTGACACCAGGCTGTAACCACTTTTAGATACTATTTGTCAGGCATTGTCCTCAGCTGGAATATAGCGCACATGGGAGGTCCCAAAGAAACAATCACTTGTGCTCTGATCTATTCCTATTACAGTTTTACAGCATCTCTATTAATCTGTGAGAGGCTTGGGCCTGGACACTCAGAGCACTCGTAAAAGAGGCAAAAGGAAAAAGGGAGAGGTGGAGAGAGCAAAACAGAAGGGAGGGATGGGGGGGGGAGAGAAGCCACAAGAGGAGTAAAGGGGGGACTGCACTTGTTCACACGAATAGAGATAGATGTGTTGACCACGCTCGTAAATATACCATTGTCCCTCAGAGCCCATAACGACATCTGCATTTCGACAATAATGCTGCGCAGTAATTATTAAAGAGCAATAAAGCACCTTCACTACCCTCTCCAGCCTACTCCGTCAGACTCCACGCACATTTTAGTATCTGCAGAGAATGGCCAAGCTCCTTCCCTCGAGCTGAGCCTACCAGTGTGGGAGAGCCACCTGACCAAGGAAAACGCTCTGAAATAGAAGGATCTGTGAACACAGCAGGCCATTCTGTGATCATTCTATAATAGAGTCATCTCACAGGCTCTGACTTGGGCCTTTCGCTAAGTGTCTGGACGTGAGCCAAGCGCTCATAAGCAACGTTCTCTGAAACAAAAACATGCACTCTGATTGGATCAGAGGATGTCTGGGCACTCACCTCTGAGCCAATGAGGCGAAGGATGATGCCCACAGTGGGAGTGGTGCCCGTGGTGGTCTGCAGTGTGCTGCCCTGAAAGAGAGAGGGGAGTGGAATTAAACCCCACTCAGAAAGGCAAGCTCTGTTCTGGTACACGGATTAAAGCTCCCCCAGAACAGGGAACCCGCCCGGTTTTGTTCCCTTACTCGGAATTAGCACTTTCCCACAGAAGACACGTTTACTACATAATCTCATCGGAAATTATAATCCTGCAAACACTGTGGGAAAAGAACAGAAATGAAAGAGAGGGTTATTGCTTTAGGAGTGCTTGAAAAGTGGAGTGTTTTTAAATAAGTCCTGATATTTTTATGTAACAGGTGCAATCTCCAGCTACAGTGCTGCAGAGATATATTTGTGACAGATCACTTAATCATTACTGCAGCATGTAAGTGCTTTTCACTTTCAATTTCCTCATGTACTTTGGATTAAGGAAGTGCCTCAAAAGGTACCAAAAACCTGAATGACTAAAGGCAGCTAAAGGTGTTTACTCAGTCTATCCAACAATATATTCAGTGCTGAACTTGGAAGGAAGGAAATCTAAGTAGGTGCTATTTTCTTATCTTATTTTGTTATAATGCAAGAAATGATACAGGGCTTCCATTTGTTGTTCAAAGGTAAGGACAAAGGACTTTGCAGTTATATTGTATCTAGGCCTTCAGAAAACTGAACCATGGACATAGTTCGAGACAGCGCAATCAATCCTCCTAACCTGAAGGAGGAGCTGCTCCACTCTCAGGCCCCTCCGCCCTCCCTCTGACATCAGCTTCCAGTACAGCTGCTGATCCAGGACCAGAGTGGAGAAGCCCAGGGGGCTGTGGAGGTGCCAACTGACAGAGTTCGTCACTGCAAAGTCCAGTGTTGGGACAGGTAGGTTGAATGAATAAGACCAGTCATATGTCGAGAACGTATAAGACACAATCTTTACCTGCCTGACCCAAAAGCACATGCCTCACCCTGGGAGAGGCAAAATGGAAGTGTGAATGTAGTCATTTGTGGTTCACTTGCTGCTGATCCCATTACTGTTCTGAGATCAGGCCCTGTATTCATCAAGCACCTCAAAGTAGGAGATAGGTCCTAAATGCTCAAAAATTCTGAGAGTGATGTTAATTTGGCCCTACCCTTTCTCTTAAGAGTAAAAGCTATTTATCAAGATTTTCAAGGAGTCCTCATGAGCTGTCCTAAACTTTACAAGTTGCTGACAGGTGACAACAGTGATTCAGCATGTAAGTATTTTTGGAAGAGGAAGTATGTTTTGTGTACATTTGACAAAACAGAGCTGTTAAAAATATATCCATTAGATATGGTGATTTATTTACATTTTTGAAATATCTGATCATGTCAACAAATGCTGAATGACAGCAGTACCATTTTCAACAGTAGTACAGTAGTACTGACAGCAGTACCATTTTAGACATTTTCTCAACACATGGGATGAACTGTGAAAAATTTCATCACTACTGTTTGTTTGCTGGTCATAAAAATCAAATGAGATCTTCTCATACGAAATGGCCTCACTCCCAGCTACTCTGAGGGATCATTTGAATCCTAAAAGTGCTTTTAGCAGGACTCTTTCATGAGTAATTCTCAGATGCTTCATGAATACAGGCCCAGATCCGTAGGCTACAGCATGTGGCATTGTGGGAGGTCCACAGTGGAATCTGACAACTAAACAAAGAGCTGCAGGTTTAAAATTCATGTGTGGTGCTACTGATGAATTCTAGAGCAAAGTGCTTAACCTGGAAAGGCTCAGTAAATTTCTGCCTGTATAAAAGAACAATGCTAAATGTAAGCTCTGTAAGTCGCCTTGAATAAGAATATCTGCTCTGCCAATAAATCATGTAATATGATGTAACCACTATAATGTAAAGTGATGTAATAAAAAATAATCCGCCCTCCAATGCTTCTCAGAACACCATGCGATGGAGGTGGTAGGAGGCCCAAAACTAATAAGAAGTTTAATTTTGCTTATAGAATAAGATTAAAGCCATTGCTGTAACTGTAATAGCACTATAGCACAATAGCACTGTTAAATGTGAAAGCTGGCTTGAAGCACATTACAGATGCAGTGTGGGTCAGGGCTGCATTTCAATGGCTATGACTGGCAGCTATATCTGGGAACATAAATATTCTGGCAGAACGTCTCTAACCAATACTAGTACGATTAGGGTAATAAAATTATAAAAGTGTGTTACAATTATCATAGTAATTCAATGATGTAATACTGTACTGTTTCCATACAAATGTAAGAAAAGAAATATTTTAGATTAGGGTCCCACCCCACCTGTGGGGGTGGGGTAGTACTCCAGGACAAGGGCGGCCCCCCCGGTGAAGATGGTGGCACTGTCTCGTTTGAGGAACAGGAAGCAGTGATTCCACACTGGCTGCTCCTCAGGTAACCCCACCTGGGACACCTGCAAGAGTCATCATGCATATGAATCTGCATGTCTGACCAGATTACAAGTTTATATATGTATATGAAAGACAGTCTTGTGTAGAGAGATTCTGAAATTATAATAAAATATTAGACATCTGTAGATTAAACATGTAAAGCACATAAATCTGCAGTCCATTTTATGTGTATCTCAACAACTATTATTATGTATTTATTTATCTGGCAGACAGACCTATGCGGAGTGATTTTACAAGACTATGGCACACCACTTTAAATACACAGGAACAAATCAGAGTTACAGTCATCAGAATTACATTCATTAGCCATCATAAAAAAAAAAAACATTAAACATAAAAAACACACATTAGTAAAAACATAATCCCTGACTATTGCCCTTAAAAATAACATGCAGCTGACCTAAGTGAATGTAGATTCTAAAATTATCAATAAAATCAATAAAAAACATAGAGCTAACATGGTGGCAAACAATGATCCATAACAATGCTCACTTGGATCATAATACTATAATAATCTACATCCATTTGTGTCAAATATCTGGTGCAATCATGTTTCATGAGTCTTTTCAGATAATTATTATGTCGATAATTATTATGTCGTATTATTATGTAGTATTATGTGGTAAACCTGCTCAGAATATATTTTAGCTGTCCTGGACTGTACTGTACTATACAGTGCAATTGATCTGCTAAATATAGGAGAGACATTACAGCATTTACTAAAACTACTATAGGTTGTGTCAAATACATGTCAATCAGTATTTGGCAAAACCACAGGTTCTCAAACAGCCAGAGCCAGATACTTAATTCTATTACTGTTCCATTACTGTAACACTGTAATATGGAGACCTCAGGTCTATTTGTAAGACTGCAATGAAAGGAGCTCAGTCGTGAGATTATTTTATCCAGTGGGAACTCTCAGATTCCAAACCTTTTTGAGCACAGTATTGACCATTGATCAGCCTGAGTAATCCAAGTTGTTCTTATGGGTGTTTTTTTTGAGGGGCTTAAATTTGGCACACGTGCACAGGTACACACTGTTGCCAACACAAAATGAGATCATGCGCAAAATGGCCCTGGACTTCAAAAACTGTTTTCTTTGAAGCACTTTTTGTGTTGCTATAAACAGACATCAGGTCTGCCTATCACAATGGTAGGAGTGATGCCAACTCTAGACTATAGTAAAGTGTCTCCATGAAATATCTCTGAGAAAACTAGTGCTAGGCTCCACCCCCTCCAGGAAGTAGCCATTCCTGGGTGTGAGCCTGCTCAGTCATTGGCTGGAGCCATGGTAGGAGAAGGCAGATGGCTGTGAGGCTGGGGGCTGTCATACACACACACACACACACACACACACACACACACACACACACACACACACTTCCTCTCAGCCCATCAGGGGGCTGATTAAGACCTACTCCCACCTGCTGTATTTTTGCCTTTGTGGAGGGGGGTGCTAGATAATCCTTAGGTGCCCAGATGTTTTTACCTAGAAATTGGCTTCATTTTTGCCTGTTGCGGAAGTGCACTGCATTTATATCATCTACATATTTCAACAAGGTCACTTATGCCATGTTCTTGTGCCACACTTTAGTGGCTTATTTTTGCTTTTTTTTTTTTACAAAATGGGTTTCTGTACCTTAGCGATTTTGCTGTTCAAACTGATGACTCAAAAATAACACATCGAATAATAAGGACTCTACAGGTTTCAAAGAAAAAAACACAACATTAACAATGTGCACTTTCTTGTCTTATCTCCCACCCCCCCCAGCCTAATGAAATGAATATTTGTCTCTGGACTTCCTCCCTGTCAGGTACCCTCCCTTTGTGTTGGGATGGCTGGAGAGAGAGGTGCAGTCTGGGATGGCAGGGTTTTGTTGAAGAGGCAGGTCAGGTTTCCTTCACGAACACCACAAAAGCAACCTGTGACTAGCGCCTGTCCCCATGGGGGCTGGGGGGCTAGGGGGCGGGTGTCAGGGGGGGCACTGGTGGCACAGATGTCACTGGCACAAGGTCTGCAGAGGTCTGCAGAGGCATCAGCTCCTTAACGACCTTACTGACTCCCAATCCACAGGCCAATTACATACCACAAGCTGACATTCTATTTATGCTAATTCATGCAGATTTTAAGGGTTTTCTGGACTTCGTTAAAGCAGTGCTGATAAGGAACATGTCATTTGACAAAAGGTCAAGTGGTTCCAACATCATCCTTATTCTGTAGCAGCTCCTCTTAAGCTATCAAGAATATCAGTGTTTTTTTCTGCATTTACTTAGTGTTTTGCACTGATTAGTACTTGAATAAGTGAAATAACAATTACATTTGGCTGTGGAATGAAGTGGTCAGAGCTGCACTTGTGGCATGGGAGCATTATAACCAGAAGCAAAATACACTGTTGCATTTCAGTAAATATCCTGCTGTCTGTAGTTCACGCTGAATAAAGTAAATCAGGTTTATAATGTAATGTGATAATATAACTTAGCATAACAGTGTCATGATAGAGTCTGTAACAGCTGCAAAAGGCCTGGCGTGAATATGAGCCCATCGCCACAATGAGAAAGCCTTCTCTGAGAAAGTATGTTACACGTTTGGTTGCCATTGACAGCGTATGTATGCGTGTCATATGTAGATGTTATCCTGCTGTGTGTTTTGCTCAGCTGGGAAATAGCAAAGCAAGAAATGTGATTTTGTGCTAACAGCATTGCATCGTATTGCAGGAGACCTAATGCAGACAGCAAGAAGACAGGAAAAAAAGCGGTGCGGCTAGAACAAATACACACAGGGAGGATGTATAAAGAGAGGCCGAGGCCAGACAGATGGATCGATAGATAAACGGAGGCAGGCAGTTAAGAAGATCAATAGGAGCAGAGCGGGTCAGCCTCAGGATGTGCTCTTTAGCACTGGAAGAGAGGAAAGAGATGACACGTTCACCATAAAAAAGACAGCAGGAGCCGGGCAGGAAGCACAAGGTGCTGAGCGCTCGGTAAAACATTCATGAGGAAAGCGAGCGGACAGACAGCGTCGAGGAGCGGCAGCCGAGGCTGAGCAGCCACAGGGAGAGAGACATGCAAACCTACTGGGATAGTGCCCACGGAGCAGCCACGCCTGTCTGGGAAATACTCAAACCAGAAGGTTAAGGGTTCGATTCCCAGGTAGGACACTACTGTCTTTACCACACTGTGTCAGATCTTCAACCAGAATGAAATCCATTATCCCACTGTACAGAGGTATAATATGTACATTCAGGTGTTGTAACTAGCAAATGAATGATGTAAAATAAAAAAGTCATGACAGGAGAGTTAGGCTTCATGAAGCTTATGGTGGATGGAGCGGTCACTCACTGTCGACCCCACATATATGAACCAATCGGGAGACTGTGCTCTCCATCGTGAAACACTAGGATTGGCTTAAATCAGTGAGCCAATGATAGAGCATGATACCTGTTACCTTATACCTCTACCTGGGCAGAGTAAAGAGAGTCGAGTGGGGAGGGGAAGTGATCTGCCTACCTGCGGATGACCCTGTCCAGTGAGGGAGGATTTAGTGAAGGTAAAGTCAGGAGGGAGAGGGAAGTTCACCGAGGCCAGAGTGATGCCGGCTGGCCGTGGGGTCCGCAGCAGCATGGCGTCTCTACAAAACAAACAGCCACACCCCAACGTGACACACATCCCACGCCCCGTAAAACACAGCCACACACCCGATTCAACACACACACATCCATCAACGCACACATACAGACATACACACACAAAGCACACACATACTGTATAAATGCACACGCACACATACACTCACAGACACTTCCATCACACAACACACAGTCATGCCCCATCACGCGTAGACATTAATGCATTTCACTGCTGAGATCGCCTCTTATTACAGAAAACAGAAATCTCATAAGCACTCTGCCCGTCTCCAGACACAGAATGAATGATTAAACACGTTTTTTTTTCAGATTGCCAATACTCCTTCATCCTCCATCCACCCCCTCCCCCAAACACACACCCTCCAGCAATAGGACATTACGGGAAGCATAGGGGGTGCCACACCGATGGACATCCTGCAGATTGCAGTTATAATGCTGGAAAAGGGAGAATAAATAAAACATTGAGCGGTGCTGTGATCGCCGCCTTGGCAACAGCCCCAGCGTTATTATTAGAAACAGGAGCTGAACACTACGGGAGGGAGCAGCAGACCCTTCCGTGGAGACGCAGACAAAAGAACGGCTTTCAGGACAGACACCAAGAGTAACTGAAACGACTTCCCTACTGCAGTGCTGGAACCAGGCTGGCCTATTAAACTGTACTACTCTTCTACAAAAGCACTGGAACTAGGATGGCTCATTGCACCCTTTTTCCACTGCAGAGCTGGAACCAGTGTGGCTTATTATGCCCCTTTAAATATGTACACATTATTGCAATTTTATCTGTAAATAATTTAAGTTGTAAGTATTTCACAATGCATCTCAGGAATAACGTTTAGCTTGACATTCCAAAAACACAAAGAGGTCAACAGCCCTTACCCAAACTCTTATCCCTGAGTTTTGTCATCCAAAAACAAAAAATATATAAAACAAAACAAAAAATATTTTATCATTTTACCAAAGGAGAAATATTATAAAAAATTAATAACATCACACATAATATAATAATTTCCTTGGATTCTCAGTACATATGGCCATACTTTCTACCACATTACTCAATTAGAAGCCATTAACTAAGCTGTCCATAGGCCAGGGATAAGTGGACACAAGATCAGGGCACAATTAGAGGTTTACGGCGGTATAACCTTCCTATGCGGACAAAGACTGGGAGGTCTCACACAGCACTAAACATGATCAGAAGTGACAAACGCAGTGACGCAATGCAGCCCTTAATGGAGGTCTTGCCAAAGCCATTAACCATCACTAAGCAAGGATCCTGCAATACTGACAGTGTGCACTCCATGCACCCAGATCCACCACCCCTCCCCCCACAACCCCCTTTTCAGAGTCAAGCTTTTAAAGGGTTATTTTTGGCCTCTAGATGTAAAGTCTGCAGTCTGGCGAGGAGGAAAAACTCTCTCATTCTCTCTTAATTGATGTCAGGGACCTCCTTGCATTAACAGGCAGCAGATTGCGCTCTCTGCGGTTCTGACTCTGACCTTCGACCTCTGGGACTAGCCTCCCTGCGGTGCTCAATCAGGAGGGCTTGTACAGACACTAACAACCCCTTTTCTTCAGGCGCATTACCACTCATGATGAGTAATGCTCACTGGCGTGTGGAGTGAGGCCTCCCCCAGGCGTACACCTGGAGGTTCTTACCTGTACGAGCTGTAGTTGGGGACGACGCGGGCCACAGCGAGGAGGGGCCCGGCAGGCTCCTTCAGCGGCCTCTCCATGGCCTGGAGAAGCACCTGAAACCACCGCCAGATTAACGAGGATAGAGAGCAGAGCCGCTTGTCCCCGTGTGACTCCACGATCTGTAATCGCTACACGCCTGCCCGCGCCTCCAAGCAATGCAGCTCCACGCGCCGACGTTTAAACTCATTTTGTGTTCAATACTTCTCTCAGCATGGAGTAAATCAATGAAATAATTCACTGTTAATGGGGAATTGTTAGCAGAATGATTTAGTTAGCAACGTTTTCATCTCTTTGGGACACTGCTCTGCAACAGAAAAAATAGACAAAGGACCTCTCTATTGTCAGGAGATGGACAGACTGTTAAGATCCAATTAGGACACATAATCTAATATACTAATCAGAATAAAATGGGCAAATATCCATTATGTAACTTTATGGAACACCAGGAGCCTGATGTGCAGCAGTAAGTGCTTTGTAATTCACTCAACGCTCAACCCATTCACAAGAAGAAAAATGACTGAAAAATGTCATACATGTTCAATGCAGCAGGAAATATTAGATGGCTGGACACATCAAGCCTCAAAGGTTGTTGTCTGAATAGTATGACTGTACCTCAAACCCGGTGAAGGAGAAACGGGGCAGTCTGGGGAGGGCGCTGACCCAGCGGACCAGAGTGACGTAGAGTCGCACCCCCGAGGGCACAGCACTGTGTTTCTGCAGAGAGGGCACACCACAGGATGACCTTTTACCATAACACGTGTCAGTAAGTACAAGTACATCTTAAAAGTTAATTTTAAAATAATCAGTAAATGAAAAAATTGTGACTCCCATCAATTCCACTGGGTATCATCTCTAAAAAAGGGCTGTGCTAGCCCACACAATAAGTGATGATGTGCACACTGCCAGGAAAATAAATCAAAACAGGAAAGTGTGAACTTTTAGAGCATTTAGAGATATCATGTTGGAACACCAAGTTCCATTAAGAATGAAAATGCATCTGTGCTTTCTATGGTATGAAAGCTTATGTAGGTAGAGTAGTCTATTAGCAGTACACCATTTTATCCTGGGGCAATTACCCATAATCCAACTCTTTAAATGCAAAAAATCAAACAGACCTGTGGTGGGTACCATTTTTAACGCTTTCTGTACGACTTGCCTGGGGCTGAACCCTCAGCCCTCTAGGGTCAGGAGGGATGCTCTAGCCACAAAGCCATTGCTCCAGTTTATTACATGCGCAATAAGGAGCCATATATAAGGGCCATTCTTAAGAGAAGGAGAAACCACAAAATACCCCCATCAATCTCAGAGCTGTAAGAATCTCCAGGAGGCCACAGTGGTAATGTTTATAGTTCAGGGCTCTCAAGAGAGTCTTCCATTAAAACAACATGACATGATCAATCTTTATGGAGGGCATAAACACCAGTAAGCCGGGGACTCCCACACTATAGGTGTGATCAATTCACAGCTACAATTCACACTTGCCGCTCACCCAGTTGTACTGTCAATGATTTTTCATCTGATTTTTCACAGACTGACCCAATCTCTTGTCTCCATAACCATACATGTCCATGTTTTATGAGTAAGAGTTTCCTTGTTGGTTTCTCCTTCACCCATTGTAGTGGTAAAAGGTCTTGATTGTGCATTGCTGATAACGATCACAAAGTTCACAAAATAGCAGTAATTAACAGACATAATTCAGGGATTTTTTTGACTGAATTTGACGGGTTGTGTGATAGAAGGACTCACAAACCCCACAACAATGGCAGGTAAATGAATAACATCTGAAAATTGTTACTGATGGAAGGCAGGCCATAAATAATTGATCCCCTCTGCTTCTGTGGGCCTGTTCTGGGATCAGTGTGAGCAGCAGAGCAGAGGAGATTGTGGAAAGCCAGCCATGCAATCACAAAAACAAACCTGACAGACAGGACTGACCCAGCTCAGTAATCCAGCTCAAACCTTGGGCTTTTTTTCCCCATTGGGTATGGCTGACTTATACTGCAGTTGCATTTTCATTCATTTCTTCACTTTTGATAGGGTTGCAATCACCCCCAGACAAAACAGTTCAAAGTTCAACATCAAAGAGCAGGGATTCCATTCTACTATGGAACCTAATTAGGGAGATCTCTGATGGAGACAAAGCATGACACAACATTTGAAGCAAACAAAATATAACCAAAGTAAAAGACTGTGATAGACAGGATAGGACTGGAATTAACCTGGGGTAAAGCTTTTTAATTCTGTTGGTCGTCACTGTCAGAGTCTATATTTTGACAGCTTTCTCATCCCTGTCAGCATGAGCATTTCTTAATCCCCTCCCCTGAAACACAAATAGCTGAGGATCTGGCCAAAGTTCCCAGCATGCACAGAGCACCGTCGGAGAACAGCGTCTGGCCATCCAAGGACATCTTATCACCGTGGAGAAATGAGCTGCACTTAATGCTGTTCCCAGCACAGGTTTTGAACAGAATTAGTTTGTCTGTGCTACACAACTGGGCACGATCCAGAATAATATGTTCACAGGCACGGTAATACATTCTACCAGACACAGAGAACGGCTGACCCTGAAAAGTGGGGTATACTCAGACTATTGCAATTTCACCTTCAGGGCTGCAAAGAGCATTGCTTATTCATGACTTGCCCTCCACAACAAACACCCCCTCCCTCCTCTGATACTTTCCACCCGCGGCAGACCTTCAGCCTCACACTGCACATGTTCAGTGCACAACCAGCTCTCCCAGGACCCCAAATCCAACGCTGCCCCACTGGGCAGGGATTGGTGAGTTGATGATGACATCACTGTCTGGGCTTGCAGAGGGCTGTTCTTTGTTATAACTAAGGAGAACTGTTGGTAGCATGTGGTCGTGGAGAAAAGGGAATGCATCACACTGGGCACAGAAGATCATAGGATACTAGCAGCGTAGAACTGGCTTTTGCGTAATGGAATAGAGAACTGATACACTGATAAGTTTTTTATCTATATAAACACTCTTGAAATATATGGAGACTGTTGCCCTGGGTTCTGATTTTTGAGTAAGTAATCACTGAAATGAATTTATCATTTTTTCAAGACTGTGAATACATGCCTAAATATTCATGTCTCAGGCCAATGTCAGTCATTTTCAGTGTTGTTCCCAGGACAGCTTTTAGTTACTAACGTAAGATCTGCATCAGAGGAAGGCCTTACATTATGTGAACACCACCCAGAATTTTAATGCAACCACGGGAAACAAGAGTTATTGGTACTTCTTTGGTGATGTTCATATGCTTTTTGCAAACTTTAAGCAAAAAGGCTGTTGCTAAGGATACCGTAACCCAGAGAGAGGGGACACACAGAGGCGTGTTCTCTTCCTGAGCTGCGCCACTAAGAATGGCTCCATCTCCCAGGGGGAAATAACACCTTTTAATTGGCTCCTCACATAAACGTCAGCAAAGACTCCCTATAGCCAACGAGCAGGAGCATTTCTCTTCCTTGAATTAAGATCATTTAAATTCATGACGGCAGAAAGAGGCTTTATGAACACCATAACAGGTGGATATGCCAGTGGATGTTTGCAATATGTCAGTTCTGGTACAGAAAGGCAAAGTAGCTCATGGGGTCTCACCTGTACTGTACCTACGCCTGGATGAGAGAGGATCACCTGAACCTACACCTAAGGATGGGGGATCATCTGTACCTGGAACTTGGGGATGGTGGTTGAGGGACTGACCTGTAGCCAAATCAGATTGTGTGATTCATCTGTGCCAACCCAGGGGGGTTGGTGGTTAGGGGCTCACCTGCACCAGTTCCAGGTGATAGTGGTGAAAAGGTTCCAGGAGTGCCACTGGAAGACCGTAAGAAGTCAGCAGCTCCTTACTCTGGCTGTCAGCCACACTGATGACCACCTCTGCCCAATATCAACAGACAGAGAGATAATCAATGACCCAGACACCACCATTTACTCACAGCATGGGAGCACAGTTGGATTATTACCCCTCTGTACCCATCTGTCATATCCCAGTTTATAATGTGCAGGTCACCTGTGATTGAGAGACTAATTGTCTGAGTCAATGAATTCAAACACTCTTCTGTCATGAATGATTTACTGATGGCTTTTAAATGCAGAACTGCTGTCTCTACGTTGTCCTGGCACACCAGTCTGCACACTACAGAGTACAAACAGACACAGTATCTGTAGAAAGGGAGCTTGTTTGATGTGCATCTGATTCTGTTGTGAAATAAAGTAAATTGTCATTTTTTTCTGATTTCTGCAATGCTTGAAATAGTACACCCCCTGAACAGGATGTTAGCCCACAGAGGAGCACTAACTGTGACTGAGTTTGAATCAGGGCTAATACTCTCACCAAAAGGCTGCTGCACTGGTGTAAAAGAAAAGTGGGTTGACAGGAGTACATGGAAAATGCCTTCTCTCAACCCTTTCTGACCAAACCCTGAGCTGAGAACGAATTTATCTCAATCGCATATTACTAGAACTTCCAGAACCATTTCTTGCACTCAGAGTTTTTAGTCACTGTATATCACACCCATCTATTCATTCACCAATCAATCAATGAAATTATTCAATGAATTAAAGGGCTCTTTGTACTGTGATTGTCACAGAATAGCTTACAATGCATAACTAGTGGGAATGACTGCATTTAAACAACTTCAGTTAGTAATATCATAATCGTAATATTCTGCCATAAAATGATGATGGGCACTTCTGATTTTCTGCTAAAAGCCTGAGCTAGGTGACTACTCTCCTCCGACCAGAATGCTACACAGCTCTGTTGTGGAAATGAAGACGGGGCCTGAGAAGCAACTGCTGTAACCAAGAGAATGTCGATGGTGTCAGCCAATCACAAACACATACGCAAGCCAATCACATCCTCTGCTCTCTGGGAAGTGCTATTAAGACCAGTGTGCAATTATTCTGTCACTTAACTCTGTGAAATCATGCAGCCGGAATAATCAGCCCGGTGCTCTGCAATTACCACCAGCAGAAAAGCCTGACGCGCAGAACAAGGAGAAGCAATTTTACTCTGACAGATTTCCCCATCACCTCTTTTCTCTAAAGTGCAGAGGCGACACATGTTCATTTCAAATTCAAGCACAGAGCAGTCAAGTGCGACCGCGGCTCAGGGCTTTCGAAAGCATTGAATTTCCCCAACCTGTATTTCTTCTCCTGACAATGAATAGCTGACCTTAAAAACACACAAATGGAGCTCTCATGTGTAAAGTATTTGATGCACATGGTCAATTTAGTACCCTTCCTTTCCCACAGAAAGTTAGAGGTCAGATAGAACTTGCTGATGAACAGGATTAAAAAAGAGCACTGCTGCAAGGTTCATGGACCTCATTTTAACAAAGTACATGGGCCTTTAAAACACGTTGTAGATACTGGCTTTAGATTTCTAATTGTTAGAATCTAAACAAATAAATTTCCCATGCTGTCCTTAATATGGAGTTTTGACAAAGTGAACTGCCCAGTCACAGCTGACAACTTTTTTCTCACCAGAGTAAGCTGGGGAGAACTAAGGTTAGCACTACAAAATTCAAGATTTCATAATCACATATGACATATGATGTCCCATGAATCTCAGTTGTTAAACTGGAGAGATATGGTGTGAGAATATGGAATGGAGAGATGAGTGAAGCAGACAGGAGAGATAAAGCAGTAAGATGTGATGCGTTTCCTCTTCCTGTCTTTGATCACAAAGCCTCACACTGCAGTCTCCACATTCTTCCTCACATCACTGATACACACAAGAGCCATCAGAAAATAGGGGAGTGCTTAAAAGACCCACCATGAAAGTCTCTCTTACATATGGCAGGTGTTCGTCTCTGATCCTCTTATTTTTCTTTCCTTTGAAGGATGATTGGATTAGAGTGGCTGTCACTGGTCTGTTACAGGTGAAAGGTACACCTGTTGATAGCGTGTTGTGTACACACTTGTTGTGCTCGTCTGATGAGGCAGTGTTTAGGCCAGTGTTTCTCAACCCTGCTCCTCACGGCACCCTGTCCTGCATAGCTTCTATCTATCCTTGCTGCTTGATTAAATCAAGTGTGCTCAGCTAATAAAATGTGCCACTGATGAGTTCAGTCAGGTAGGTAGAGCAAGGATAGATAGAAGATATGCAGGACAGGGTGCTGCGAGGAGCAGGGTTGAGAAACACTGGTTTAGGCAATCAAGCTTGCAATTGGCCTTCTCAGCTACTTTTCAATAATTACTTGATTAAAATCTTTCTTGCTTTTCACAGTATCTGGTTTATTTATGGCCTGGACTTCCAGGTGTCCCATACCTAGATGACCATTAGCAGATTAATAATTAACCTTTCTCATCAATGAAAGTTTTACCCGATTACTTTCTTGGAATTCCTTGACTGATTTACTGATTAGCTGGGTCATTTTTACGACAATACCTTCATTCCAAGGCTGCGTGCAGTACGTTCGCTATGGTGATACCGTGCACTGTGTGCAGTTAGCTTGCTGTGTGTTGTACACCAGGTTGTCACTGTCACTGTTTTTTCAATGCATCCCTCAATAGAAATGTAAATAGGCTATGAGCATTGTTGTGCATTACTAACCAGTTACTGGTCAATAATAAGAGGTGACTTGTTCTCAGGTGACCTTAAACACCTACGTTCGTTTCCCTTATGAAAAAAAGTATTAATAAAATATTATTGATGATTATTGTTGATGATGGTTATAATTTACTTTTAGTCAATTAATATTACCCCATTTAATTTAATAATTAACAACTACAAATGTATTATTAGTATATTAGGAGGAAGTGACTGCAAGTATCAGTTATAGGTTTTCTCTCCCAGTGCTACTCTGCTATATAACATAAGTCCAAGCCTGAATAAAGCATTCACATTTTTAACCACACATATTATCAGGTCAAGCCCTTTGTCTTGCACAGTGAATAGAATGTGGAGCTGTTGAAAAAGACAGAGCAATTAACAATATTGGAATTATCTCTGGTTACGGCGGTCTCGGCAGCACACCCTCCCCATGGGCCTGCTCATCCTGCAGCTCGACTGTGAGTCTTTCCCCCCAGGAAGGACAGTGTGTGGGTACCAGGGTGCAGTGGGTGACCCCCAGGCTTCTCTGGTCACAGGCTTCGCCCTCTCCTCTATTCGTCCTGCACAGACACACACATAAACCACTTTCATTTCTTGCACGTCATACATTCATAATAACAGAGCTTATGTTGTGCAATGTTATAAAATAACAAATCAAAGGGGGAGCTGAAAGTGATTTATTCATGCAGTCCAGCATTTTAGCAGAGGAAGGTAAAAAAAAGAATGACGTGGCCTTTTGTTCAAACTAAATCTTACACACAATGAATGGGAACCAGCTCGATAATTCTCAGCTAATCACACTAACAACTTCCACCCTCACAAACTTTTTCACACTTAAAAGGAAAAAAAAAAGAATGTACGATTACTTTTCCCCTCTCTTCCAGTGAAAGCCTAAGCCCGCTTAACAGAGGAAACATGCACGCATCCCGGCTCATTCCTCGAACCTCTGTCCAGTGCACCTCGTGAGATATGCCTCTCCTAATCCATTAAGAGCACACAGGTGGCAGCCTCGGCTCACCCCGTTCACCCCTGGCATGCAAGCCATTGGCTGGGCTGGGATTAGGCGGGACTTGGAATCCCAAGGGCAGATGCCAGACTGGGCGATTGGATGAGCATCACTCCTGCCAACTCAGGCAGGTCAGTTCAGCACACACTCCCATGCAAGATAAGTCCCCTCTTTGTCTTTCCCATTGGTGGCAACACAGGAACAATCTTGTTCACAGAGGCTGGGTCCCTTTCCCCTTGCTGACTCAGACATGAGTCACACATCACGCCTTTCTTCCAAAGTGGCTAAACCCAGGTCCTGACTCATAAAGTCCCATGCCACTTACGGCAAAGTCTAATGGTGTTCTCAGGAGTCCTGGCCAAATTTCTAATCTGGCTGTTTCAATCTCCTCAGCCCTTCACAGGTAATATTTCTGTGCATATCCCTTGTGGATCATTTTTATGGTGAAATGCAGATAAAATTGCATACTTTTTGTTGTTTTGATCATAGTCCCCTTTGTAGTCCTTCTTTCATAGCATGGTATTCTTCTGATGGTTTTTATTATTTATTTATTTATTTTGCAAGCCAACTCTTAAATCTCCCTGAATTCATTTAAATTTGCTATTACATGCTCATGCTGTTTGACAGAATTGCTTTGATGAATCCCTGCCATGATGAATTGGGAAAGAGGTTGTGCTGTCTCTCTGTCTCTCTTTCCAGATGCTGAATTTATACAAAGTTCTCCGTCTCAACTGTCCCCCTGTGTCTCGTATGGTTTTGCAGCAGGCTCATAAAGAACATAAACACTTCTACCTGTGTCTTTGACTTTTTAATGAATGGACTCCCCAGACTCTCCCCCTGTTCTTTGGTGAACTGGAGCATGAGATCTGGACTCCTGATAGTCCTGATAGACAGCAGAGAAATGGGATTGTATATGTGTATTTACTGTACAGACATGTTAAAGAGGTTGTCAGCTCACTGCCAGACTGTGTCTACTGTAACAGTGAAGTCTGAGGATGCTGAGCAAACAGCCTATACCTAACATACGTACATGCATCCTTCATTCTAATCCACACTGACATATTCCTCAATAATTTTTTTAAAGATTTCAGGTCAAAGTCCACATATTTAAAAATAAACCCCAGGGAAAGTGCTTCCTTGGATGCACTATAGCAGCCACACACTAAAGTCAGACTTATGATTGCTTGCTGAGGCCAAACAATCACTGTCCCTGGGTTTCAGTTTCTCATAGAATCACTTGGATGGGCTTTATTTTTAAAACCGGGGTGACTTTTAAATGAGATTCCAAAGAGTAGTAAAGCCTAAGTGGACTCCTTTTCCCAAAATGCCTCCTGCCTTCCACTGTGAGCAGCAGTGAAAGAGTTACTGGGTTGCAGTGAACTACATTTGCCTGCTAATGGAGCCTAATCTTTTATTCCTCTGTGTTGCTCGATGTCCAGGATGATATCAGTTCTTTTAACAAGGACAGGCACGTCGCTCTGAATTACCGTTACAACAGAATCAGTACCCAGAGGGGGTTGCCACTGCCGGGAAATCGGTCATTAAATCTTCCTCAACTCCACTCTACTTTACTCTTCGCAAAAGGAAACTACAGCTGTGTGAGTTTCAATTCCAGTAGCAGGATGTTACCTTTACGAGTATAGTAACACTCTTTTGGCGTCCTTCAAAAAGTCAGAATAATACTGAAGATGCTTTGATTCAGAAGCCTGCATCCATCTATCACTCTGGGAGTTTAAGGTTCCAAAACTGTCCAAGAGCCTGCATAAGATCAAGCAAATACTGTATATTTTAATTCACATTTATGTAACATAATTGTTGTAGATAGCATCACTAAATCCCAAACAAAGAAGCAGCTGTGTTAACATAAACATGGATACAAGATAACCAGTAACTAGGCAAAAGGTCACTGTAAAGAGCAAAGTCTTAATTATACACTGAAAATCCTCTGAAATTGAAAACTTAAATTTGTGATTGTGAGAATATATGCATTATTTAATATCCATTTTAAACAACTTGATCATTAGGGATATATTTTAAAACTATTTTATCTGCTCTCAGATTTAAACCATAATAATTCTCTTACACTATTCCTTCCTGGAAGAATTCACTGGAATAAAACACATAGGAATTGGACAGAACCTGCCTCATGCACCGGTTACAAATTTTGAGATCGGCTGCTGCTGAGATCAGGTCCAGATATATTTGCATAGGATAATGTCATTAATTTTATTCTTTCAGAGCTTGCATAAATGAGCAAACATAATTTGTTACCATAATGTGAAAGGCATGCAGCACCAGAGCACTCATGGATATGCTCATAGCTGCAGTTGCACATGTAAAACACTAATAGGACACTAATTAACAGTAATTGCAGTGTGTGTTTAAGAGCAAATGTCTGGCTGTTTTTTGTCACTTTTGATCTCTATCACACAAAGAATTAAAATTCAGAACTGTTACAGACATTTCTGTTGTCCCTAGTCAAATACAAATCTGTTATTTAAAAACACTTGAGAAGGACAGAATACACTTGAATCAAAATTGTTATTCTGAGCGGTTATGCAGAGCAATCAAAGACAACCTTAGCACTAGTCATAAAACTGTTCAAAAAGCCAATGGCTCTCCTCTTTGAACAACAGCTATACTTAGCACACTTAACCACTAATGTCAAACCTACAGCTTGCTCAACAAGGAACAAATGGAAAGAGATGAGTTGTTATTTCAGTTAAACCCAAGAAAATCAGGCCTAATATGCTCAACACAGCACCAGAGAGCAGACATAAGAAAAACAGAAGGCATTCTTGAATTATTCATTAGTATCGATTCAGTTTTTCTCCCATAGCTGTCCAGCTTGTGATCTGTGATTTCAGACGCTGAGTACAATGACTACTGTGGATGGAAAAACACATATTCTTGGATACCATTCAAATGATTACATCATTTGAGAGATCTGCATGACTGGAACACATTTCACAAATCAATGTACAGTGCTTAATATCATAGATTATATTACATCTTTATGAGGTTCGCACAGATCAATATGATTACACACTGCCATCAGTCAATACAATTTAATATTGATTGCATTAATTAAAAGGTCAAATATTTTGAAATATATTCATATATAAATTGTAAGGGCTATTATGTCCTTTAACATCGGCTTCCTGTGTTTTTTTTTTTTTTTTTTTTTCAAGAGTTTTCCTCATATGGGTTGCAGGAGAAGAACTTCCACCTGTGTGGACTATGAAATCAATTTACAGACACACTACCCCTCCCTGAAAACACTGTGTTGTGACCAGATGAAACAGAAACTTTGGATCAATAAGCCACCACATCATCAATGTGCAAAACAGAACACAGTCAGAATGAAAGTGATAAATTAGCGCATCTACACATATTAGATCTGACATACATCTGAAACCCAACCACAGTAATGAAAAATTCTGCTGATAAAACATGTCCCGGTTACTGTAAAACAGTGGAATACTTAAGAATGAATTCAGTTCATCTTGAGGCTAACTTGTTCAGTTCCTCTGTAAGATCATATTTACACAGGTTAGGCTTCAAAGACTGACTGGTTGATACATTCATTAATTCATTTGCCATATTACAGAAAATATGAAAGCTGTGTTCCTGGTGTGCAGAGACACAAATACATATCACAGCATAACACCACAAACAAAACATACATCATTCAACTTAATGCACCATGCATATATCCATATATAAAAGAAGTCACAAACTATTTTGGATTTAAGATAATGCATATGTAAGCAATTTATACATGGAAATAAATATTGTTAGAAGTTAAGCTTCTAAAAACTCAGTCGTGGCCACCTGTGGCCTCTTTAGTTGCTCTTATCTTACATGGTCCCATCATATTTCCAAACACCTGGTAAAAACATAAGTCTCTATATCGTTCTGTGTGTACTAGGCAGGGTGCTAAAACAGCCAGCCGCTTGCTTTGTTTATTCTGCTCATCGAACGCATCTGTCCCTCCCAGCTAGCTATCGACACACAGCCGAGAAAGAACCAAACCTGTGGGAACGGGGGAGGGGCTGTAGCCTGGAGTGTTGGGGTTTCATGTTTGGGTTTTTTTTTTATCACAGCTCTGACCCTGGGAAGCAGCAGGCAAGGCCCAGAGACCAGCCAATCCGGAGAGATTTAACATATGGCAGCTGGTGCTCAGGGCTATGATTGGCTCAGAGAGGAAGAGCGCATTTCCATAAATATCAGGCCTACAGTTAAATACTCCAGTACTCTCACTCTGTCTCTCTCGCCATCTCTCTCAATCTTACCTATTTAGTCTTTTGCTTACCCAACATCATATTACATCTATTGATCTGCTTATCTAGTGTGTCTTTTCATACATAGTTTGCATGTTATCAGTGATGGAAACATGAGGCTTCATGAAGCCTAAAAATGGGAGGAGTTACTGTGTTATGTGTTACCAGTGAGTCAATGGTTTGAATGAATAATAGTGTTTTGCCTTGAAGAGAAAAGTCACCAACAAGTCACAGGTGGTATCACATGGGGTGTGATCCAGGTCCATCAATCATGGGGTTTATGAAGCCTCACAGGATTCATGATGAAGCCCATAAAGCTGAATACTTACTCTAATGATTCAGGTAGAGTACCTTGTTCAAGAGTACAACAGCACTGCCCTGTCTGGGATCTGAACCCAAAACATAGTGGCTTCTGATCCAGTTCCACAAACACTCAACTGCATTCATTGAGATGAGGCTTTACAGGAAACATCAGCACAGTAATCCTCTATCTGGAGAAGATGACAGTACCCTAAGTGTGGTTTGAAATGGAGAGAGAGTCCATTTGCTCAACCTTTTATCTCAGATCAGGATATCTGAGAACCACCTATACTCTCCTGTACAGCTATCATACTTTATTCCTTTGCCAGACAGATTTATCCAGTGCAATTTACAGAATATTACAGCCCTAATATCACTTTCACTGAACTATATATGGGTGACAATCTGATGCAAATGTGTTTATTTAGGCTTTAATTTAGAAAATTACCAATGTTCAGACCTCATTGTCCTTTGATGGAGCATACATGAGATCGTAGTAAAAAAGGATCAGAGTCAAACAAAACATCTCTTTGATAGTTATTACAAAATGCTATAGTGTGAATGTTCATCTGCCAATTCCCTGCACTTGCTATCAAAAAATAGATAAATAATTGATAATGTTTTGGTAGTAATGACAGTAGAAATGTTTTTTAAATAAATTTTTATCCTAGAAGGTCACCTAAGGACTTAATCCTCCTTTGATATCCTGGGGACACCAGGCAGGTAGGGAATGTAAGAGATTCAGCAGCCAATCAACTGTAGGGGGTGTGATTAGGTGTCAAAATTAAGAAAGCCTGCCTGGGACACCAGGGTTAACACCCATACCCTTTTCATAAGAGTCACAAAATCTATAATTACCACAGGGAGTTAGGACTGTATCAGCTTACCCCAAAGACACTTAAAAAACAATTTTAAGGGAAGAAGACCCTTTATGTAACCAGGAAACCTAGACACTCAAAAACCACAATGACAAGCTATATTTCATTAAATATTCTCGCACCTGAACATCATGCATGTTGAGTTCACAAGGACCGTTACACCAAATTCTGAAAACAATGTAACAATGACACTATTCACAGGCGCAATAACCATGTGAGAAAAGAAAGATGTTTCTAAACTGCTGTTTCTCAGACCCAGTCCTGGGAACCTGCTGTGTGTACTCTTTTTTCCATTTGAGCTGAACTCTTAATTAATTAGGTTTGATTCAGATGTTAATTGAGCACTGATTTGGATTTGAAATCAGAAAATGGCATGACGTCTGTGATACAGATGCAGGTCACTGGAAGTATTCTGTTTGTGCAAAATTATAAAAGTGAAGGTGTTTGCATGAGTTATTTCTATTAATTTGAGCTCTTTAAACAAATTACTAACACACACAGAGACTCTGCTTTATTCAGTAATTTGATGTTCAGTGGGGCCCAGATGCACTAATTGAATTATTGATTGGCTTAATTGAGACAGCTGGACTACATTTGAACAAGAGCAAGACCTTAACAAAAATTTGATGAATAAACACCTGTGTCTAGAATAAATTCACTGCATCTTGAATAAATTAATAAAATAAAAGAAAATAAGAGCTATTTTCTTTCCCAAAGAATTTACAGCAGACTGCAGATGTCATCAGCATTTAGTTAACAGCTCAATCAAACCCAATTAATTAAGAGCTCAGACAGAAGAAACACCAGCAGAGATAGTGGTTCCTCAGTATTACTATTATTAGTGTTACTATTATTAGTAGTATTACTAGTAGACCAGCAGTATTAGAGATGGTTTCAAACTAATGACAAGTGTTTATGATCGACACAGTGGCCTGTGATTATCAGTTGAGATTATTACCATGAATATTTAAGCAGCCATAGCAGACAGCAATTAAAGTGAGATTAAACTCACATCTGCAGAGTTTTCTGCCACAGTAGAAACTTTACATATGCTGCTTAAAAACGTGTATTCTACAGATTCACCCGCCTTGAGGATGTCCACTTCCTCAACCCGTTAAAGCCCTCCAAACTTCATTACTATCACAAAAACAATAGCAAAAAGCCATTTCTTTCAAATCACTGTCCATTCCCAGTATAATAAATCACTTCAAAGGACTTCTAAAAGATGGCACAGAGTCATTATTCTTGTCCTCGTTGGAATTTTCCAGACCATAACACGGCTGACATACTTTCAGCCTGAAACTGTTCTACTTGTTCAAGCGGCGACGTCATTGTCTGCCTCTTCAGTAAACAGAAATATCGCTGCACAGGCAGGCCCGGGGTACGTGTTGTTTTTGTGCTTTTCCAAAGAGTCAGTCAGAGGTCAAAGTGACATCCTGGAGGCCAGCAAAATAAGGATCACATCAAATTAATTATTTATGAATGATTAATGAAATTAGTCAAACTCGGGGATAGAGAATGCCTGACTCAGACAAAGTTGGACTCACTGAAACACACACATACACACACACACACACAATCAGACATACACATACATTTATGAATACAATGACTCCATAAGCCAGGTCACCTACACAGACCCCATAGCTGTTGATTAACTCCTGTTCATGAGTTGCGTGTGTTCATAAACTCTTCCTTATCTCCCCGAAAAGCAAAACATATCTGGACACACGCAAGCTACAACCTACACTGTCTGCCAGACAAACTGATGAACTTGCCAAACAACCAAGAGCCATGTTTGAAAAGGCTCTCATTCAGAAATTTGTACATGTTCTTTAAAACACTTGCAATTCCCAAGGTAGCTTATCTGACCAGACAATATTGGTGCTGGTTCTATGCGTAGCATTTTAATTGCTTTTAACAGACACCGGGGATTGATTTTTGATGCTTCATGCTCAAAATCTAAACAATGTGGCATCAAATTTCTGCAGATAAATGCTACTGTTGCAGGAATAAACATCTAACTGAACCCCAAGATGGCAAATCATCAGACACAAACAGCTCTGGTACCCTGAAATGTGACTTTGACAAAGGGCAAGGTAAACAACAGTAAAAAATTAAAAAGAAATGTTGTATCCATCTGCCTTGGCAGGACCCCTCATGCACATAACCATTAATGGCTCAACACTAATACAGACTCACCCCTCCCTCAGGGTCTCCACGCAGTCATTCTGGCATTTGAAACACCTCTCACCCAGCGCTCACTGCACTAAAACCTCTGCTTACAGAGGATGGCCTCAGCTCGGTGGCTGTCATCCCCATCTTAAACGTACAACTTCAGCCAGCTGCAGCAGGACATGAATTTCAGAAAGCTTCATGATTATGTAAATGAATGAACAAATACATTTACTGTCTGCTACCATATTCTTTGAAAACAGTTTTCCAATACAATTCCTTTGTCAGAATGGGCAATTTCTTTACAAAGCCAGACATGAATAAATGATACAGCATTTTGCAGTTTTCTAAATATTGTTAATCTACAGCACTAAAAGTCCTAATTTATTCATTATGTAGAAAAGGAACCTTAGTTACCTTTAATGGTCTCTGATGATAATATAAGCCTACCTACAAATTTTCAGCATTCATTATCATTATTACTTATTTCTTTAGCAGACATCCTCATCAAGTTTCCTAGATGTCACTGTGCTCAAAAACCCTATCAAATGCTTACTGGACTGGAATCCACCCATAAAGACAAAGAAAGCTGAGAAAACCTTCCCAGATTTAATGTGTGAACACCAATTGGCTCCTACTCAATATCATTCTATTTCGAAGGGAGTGCCTAATCACAGAACACAAAACTGAAATTAAATCAAATGAAATGGAGTAATCAACAGACGAGGTGGGCTGCACTTCTGCCAGTGGACTGACAGAACTGAGTCGCACTTCTTCTTCGGCAGACAAGCAGCTGGCAACACTGGCGTCATTTTACAGCAGAGGGGACGTCCACTGCCCTCCTGCATATGGGATTCGTCAGGAGCCACATCCAATCAGGGGACTCACCTAACATGAAGATGTGTGTGATAGGACCAGGCCAAGAAAGGCCATCCAATCAGAATAAGCCCCTCACAGCTGCTGAAGTCGATTAATAATGCAATGGCACATGTCTGCTCTGCAATGGACGGCCTGAAAGGCTATTTCTAGAGTACTGGGATCTGGTCTCTGTTTCCAGGATTACTTACCCAGCTGACATTATTCTGTATCATCCATTTATGCTGCTGGATATTTACTGAGGAAACTCAGGTTAAGAGCTTTGGCTTGAAGGCACAACAGCAGCACTTGCACTTGGAAACACTTCAATTATTTACAAGTCAAACAAGACCTTCAGAAAGACACAGGAGTGAGTGTGCATGTGGCTCTGAATATTCAGTGATATAGAGGCCCTCTAAGCCTACCATTAAATGATTGTATTGGTCATCATTAGTCACAGACATTTGAAGCATCTATTTCTAATAAGCATTTTTTAAGCTGTCAGTGAAAAGCAATTCAGTGATTCTCATAAGTGATATGTCTATGCACTTCCCAATTGCAGATAATCACTGTGGTTGTGCATTTATCCTTACACTCATCGTTTGCTCTGCCTCCAATCTACAAACAGCACGCAGAAGACACGTAACTGGTCTGTTCTGCCAGCAGCGATCCAACCTGTTTATTTATAGACAGGCTGTTAATTATTCTGCACCTATAGGATCCCGACTGGAGGTCAGGCAGATGGCTGGTCCAACAGAGCCAGCAGAACTGCAAAAAGCGGTGATGGAAAAAGAGGGAGAGACCGAGAGCAGCAGAGAGATTGAGCATACGTTCCATTCAAAGCATGAAGGTGTCTTCCTTTCAAGCTACTAGTCACTATTTAAAAAACAACTTTTATATGTTAAAAATAAAAACAGACATTTTTTCCAAATGATCATCTATGCTACCAATGCAACCTTCACCAAGAAGATCTTTTCAAAACACTGAGCATTAAATTCAAAGATGATGCTCATAAAAATCAAATGGTAATTTAAACATAAAATCTCCCCACAGGCCTCATTTGTATTATATATGACATGCTGATGTAAAAAATGTTGTATCGTGTGATCATGTGACAGTCAGTGAGTGAACATGTGACAGTCAGTGAGTGAACATGTGAGAGAGTCAGCGACATTCATATTTGTAACAAGGCTGTGAACTGCACAGTGCTCTGGGGGTGGCGTTTAGGTGACACTGGTACTCACACAATGACGAATGCCTGTGGCACCCCCCCATTGCTGATGGGGGGCAGGTTCGTGGCTCCATGCAGGGTCACGGTGACAGCCCCCTTCCCTGGATTGGACACGTGCCAGTCACTGGAGAGGGGAGAACATGTGACCTCATTCCTCTCAGGGGGAAACTCTGTCACCTGGTACACACACAGTAGGTTTCGGGGGAGTGTGAGAGAGGAGGAATTGGGGAGAGAGGAAGAGAGAAAAGTGGAAGATGAGAGGGAACATTGGGGTGTCACCCAGGCCCATGGTCACATGATGACATCATAAGCGTTAACCACAGTTGTCAATCACTGTTCACACATTTCTCACACGGAAATGGTTCAAAATGAAGGAAAATTTAACCCTTTCCCTCCTCTACACTAAGTTTGTTGTCAGATCTTTTCCTGCATCTTCCCATTACTTCATCCCAATCAGAACTGCATAATTCATGTTACTTTGAGAAGCTTTCAATTTGCCAGGAGGGTGCTGGGGAAAAGACCTTATAGCCAGCTGTAGGTTCAACATACGGCTGAGGCATAGCAGCTGCACCCTTAGCCTAGCCTTCTCAACTGAACAGGAAAAATAATCAAAAAAGGAAAGAAAAAGTGTGCTAGGTACAGTACCTTGGATAAGGGTATCTGGTACTCAAATAATTAATAAAAATGATGTAAAAATCTCTTAACCACATCAGTGAGAAGCTGCTTCTGTTTGAATGCTGAGCTGATTAGAGGAGTGTGGGCACACACTTACTTTGTCACGTGTAACCCAAATAACAGTCCCCATAATGATGGAAAAAGGTTATAAAAGCTTAATTCAAATGCAATAGTATTAGTCTTCCCCTCCTGCCATCCTAAGACCATGAAATATTATTGGAATTTGGTTGAGCACTTTGCGACATTAATACCAGCTTATAAGTGTGAGCATTAAATTGAATTAGCAGGATTTAAAGCCTTTTTCTAACATTCTGAACAGCAGCGACAACAAAAAAATCCATACATTGAAGGTGCGAATTGAAAATGTTTTCAATAAACATGACATGGCCTTGGCAAAACCAGGCGCTAAGCTTCGAGTCAAATTCGTTCCTAAGCAACCGGCAATCCTGCGACATTCGCTGCTGTACAAGAAATGCCTCTTCGCTGTGTCTTCTGAAAACGTGTTCCGTGAAAGTTGACTTGGCCACGCAGTGTGGTGCAGCCTTGAGACACGCGACACTTTTCAAAGCTCTGGGGACAAAAGGCAGCCGCTTTTTTCAATGGAAAGTAAAGGGTGATCGAAAACACTGCAGAAGAAAAACAAGGCGTCTACATTCAACTCAGGGTCTTTTCAGAGTGTGAAAAAGAAAGAACATTCTCCAACATGGAGGACGTTCCCCTGGCAGAAAACCAGGGCCTGCTGGAATGACGGATTTCTCGGCTTCAGTTTATTTTTTCACTGTATTATGAAATAAGCCTCTTAGAAACAGGTGGAGTAACACAAACAGAATGGTTGCACCGCTCATGACTGCACGCAGTCAGCGAGAGGCAACCATGATGTAATTCCCAATCACACAAAGAGTTCCACTGTGCTGTCTGGCAATGCCTTCTCTTGCTGTTAATGAGCCTACACCACAGAGTGAGTCGACGTTCTCATTCATGGGGACAGGACAAGAACAGAATTTCTGTGTGCATTCCACAGAATCAGTTGAGCATGTATTGCAAGATTGCTGAGATCTGACAGGTGTCCAGCATTCTAAACATAAACGGAAGGGAATGAATGATATTGCACAAAAGTGTCCTTTCTGATAATTTTTTTGCCACTGCCATCCCCCTGAGGGCTAAATTGCTGCAATTGCTGTCAACTCAGTGCAGAGCTCACATTATCCTGATTTAAGCATGTCTTTTCTTTCTGACCCCATGTCCTTAAACAGCATTTGCTACAGCAGCAAGATTGAAACACACCAGCAAACAAACCGCTGTGACGTTTGCACAGCTCTTGTCTTGTCTGGGCCTACAGCCTGCAGGAGAAATCTGTCTCTGTCTCTGTCTAAGTCTCACATGCATTACAGGGTTACAGTCTATCCCAATGACTAATGATGCCAAAGCAGCGTAAATCACAGCTGATCCATTGTGAATATGCTCTATGGATACACTGGCCTCATCTCCTCCACTGGTGTTACGTTCCAGAACTTCCAGGCATTCTAGAATCCCCCTGGATTCCATTGGTGTTTAAGGTGGATTTTATATCTGGCACAACTTTGGTGTCCCATTCAATTACCCTGTACAGACAGATAGACAATGACAGTTTGGCTGTGCAAAACTCTGTTTGCACGAGATCACATCACATACTGTATCACAGTGTCAATGCTGCTGCAAAACCTGCACTTCCTTTAGACTGAGGTCTCTTCAGGCTAAGATGCTACTTATGCAAATCATAAGATAAACAATACAATAAATCAATGCATGCGAACTCATCAACCCATTTAGGCAAACAGACAAATGTGGTTTTGAAATATTCCATGAAGACATTTAATGATCTAATGTTTCGCACAAAAACAAATCGATGCCTACATGCCAACAGCAATTAAATACTCATTACTCATTTAAACAAAGGCCCTAACGAAACTAGAATGCTTCAGAATTCGACCAGAGAGAATATGACAGATAATAAACCTATTATAAACATTACAAAAAATGTTGAAGCAGAATCCAGTTATTGAACAGATGAATGCCTTCAGCATTTATACCATAGTCACTTTAAAATATTTGTGCTTTCCATGCTCCAACAGCCGATCCAGGTCCAGTAAACCCAGTTGCTGTCTGTCCCAAACAACTGATCCACGTTCAGTCTACTCATGCTTCATCTATTCCTATTCACTGTGTGAAAACAGCACTAAAACTGATGCAGGGTCAACGTTAAAGAGCAGGATCTCTCCAGACAGAAGAGACTCACCATACAAAGGAAGTTCAATACTAAGGAGAAGGACTGTGGCCAACAGCATGCTGTCCATCTCGAGAGACAAGCAAGCAAGCTTGTCAATAATTCAGAGCTTCGGAGAAATTTCTCAAGCAAACAAAGAGGAGGTGGGGGTGAAAAAGGGAGATGGAGGGAATGAAAGTGAGGGAGAAGGAGAAAGTGAAAAATGGAGGGAGGAGGGAGGAGGAAAGACCGCACGTGTGTGGGGGAGGGGGCAGGAAGACATCAGCCAGGTCCACAGATAACAATGAGTGCCAACCATAGCTGTAAATCAGTGCTCCCATTTTCCCAAAAATGAAGAAGAAACTGCCTCTACTCTGCACCGATTCAGCTTTTAAATCTAGCTTTCATTATTGTACACATGCCCAGTGCAACACAGAAGGCCATCCAGATTCATAAATAAATGTTTATTTTCTAAACTAACTTAAAGCAGTGATAAACCATGTCTTTTGAATGTGAATCAGAAAATGATGAAAATCTTTGAGCTCATGTTTCCCTCTTCAGAATCTCATGGCATTAGCCAATTTGTCACAGCTTGCTTAGAACAATCTCATTCATTTGCAATACTGCTCATCTCAATAATTCCCTGCTCCAGCTGAACACATCAAATTCCCCCAAAAGCCACAATGTGGACACTGATATGAAGACAGAGTCAGAATCATTTGTGAGAAGCAGTATTCTAAGGAGAAAAAACATTTCCTGATCCCTCTCTTTAGGGTGTGGCCCTTAAGTGTTATGATTACTATTTATTTGCTAAGCTGACGCCGTTGTCCATGGCAACATACATATTTCATACGGCTCATATCCAGGGTCAAACAGACTAAGGCTTTACTGATTGATGAACCTATTGACTGAACAATCACTGTACATATGTGCTTCATTTCACTCCATTCCTGGCAAACAACAATTATCTCTAAAAGAATTAGCATTTTACAGCCTGGTTTGTTACTCTGTGCTGACGTGATTAAACTTGAAATTTTTTGTACTTAGTTGTTAAAAGAAAACACTTGCTAAATGTATACTTTAACTGGAGGCAGCTCACTGCTGGAGACACCAGTGGGAGTGGGAGTAGATGCAGTAGTTTCAAACACAAACAGGTCATGGCCTCGTCTCTACTAAAAAGGCACTTTAAATGCTGAAAGGCTGTAATTGCCGTCGCTAGCACAATTAGCGTCGCTTAGAGGGTGTTTGCACTGACTGCACCTTTGGGGGTGTTTTGCTTGAATTCCACATGCAGAACTCCCCCCCACACACACACACACACACAAATCAGCCCTCTATGCCACCCCTACACCCAAACCTTATTTCCACTGATAACTGGTTGTCGGAAGAAAACGTTTGAGGGAATGTGCAGGACGGCATTGTCCAGAGTTTGGGCATATGCTGTGCTGTGTGTGTTTCGTCTCTGTCTCGTCGCTCTCTGGGGAAAGCTCCCCTCCCAAAGAGCTATCGCAGCAGCATTAGCACACAGCCAGGTGATTGGCATTCTATCACATGCAGCACTCTCAGCTTGTGTGATGAGGGGGTGGGAAATGCCTGTCAGACAACTGTGACCACAACGTGCACGAATTCCATTCCCCCAGGACTCACTTTGCAGCCAGGCTGCAATGCACAATGAAAAATGCCTGGCGCACCTTCTTACAATAATGACAGAAATTGCCCATAATCTGTCTGAATTGAAAGAAAGCAGGACTGATTGTTCACACCGCCATAGTTATGGATTCACATTCACCTATTTATAATCTTGCACGAGCAGTGAAACATTTCTATTCTGTGCCGTGCTGACGAGGGGCTTATCTTCTTGTCTTAATTGAGATCGTGTGCTGGGAAGCAGATGAGATGCCAGATGGAGGGAATGAGACAGTTTGACTGGGAGAACTGCACTGAGCCACATCACAGCCACAGATGGCAGTGGCACTTTTAAGGTTACACTGGGCTGGTGAACTGGATTTCGCAGCCTGAATGCATTAGTAGTCAACCGTTTTATCCTCCTCCTTCCCTGTGTGCTCCGGAGGAGAGTCATTATGTGAACAAACTGGATATTAACGGCTCTGCAGTAGAGGCCAAAACAAATTAGCCCTGTATTCACTTCAGAGGAGACACATCATGTGTAGCCACACATTAGCTCAGAAGAACAGAGGAATTGTTTAAGGGGTGGGAAGAATTGTATGGCATTGTTCGAAAAACACTCCCTTAGTTTCGATTTCTCAGATGTCTCCTGCACCAGTCAGGTAGCACTGAATGGGACACAAAAGACGAACGTAAAGCAAAGCACCTGTTACGGCTGCACTCTTATAGTACACTGGAAGCAGGATGTTGTTTTTATCTACATGGATGAAATATTAGCTTCACAGCTACCCATCTCAAACTCTTCAACAGATTAAGAATAAATTTGAATCATGCAAAGGTACAGCCTGCCTCAAAGAAGAGTCCTTTCACCAGCACAACATTAACTAGAAAGGTTTGCATGTCGTAGCTGGTAAGTTCTTGAGCAGCACTTGCCAGGCCAAAGAACCCATTGACCTTCCCCTGACATTTTATCAAAGTGCAGTCATTCATATTCATGACTGTTTGGTCAAATGACACCCCAGCCACGCTTACTATCCAACAAATATATTTTAATGAATGAGAGCAACAATCACCTAACATCTTTACATCAAGGATCAACATCACTGTGACATCATCACTATTCCACATCAGGATTCCATTTCACATACCTCACAATACACAGTGTCTGTTCTAGCAGAGACACTTCGGTTCATTGAATTTCACAGTCATTTTGGCCCTAGATTTGCTCAGTTCTGTATTTTCGGTTTTATTATCAGCCTTTTGGAACCAGTTGAAAAGTATGCTTCCCTGGTCAGTAGGGGTCTCGCCTGGCCTATTCCTCCCGCAAAGCACTAAAGCAGGGCCCCTACCCTCCTCCACAATATGAAGGCCAAGGTCTCCATAGACCTTTGAACCCACTTTCATTAGCTGTTTCCCGATCAATCGGCTGCTAGGCGAGGCCTTCAGTCACTCAAGAAAAAGCCCTGCTTTATAAAAACATCCTGCCAAGACAGCCAGTTTTCATGTTATATTGAATGCATAAATGTTACACTGAATAGCATAAATTAACTGTTAATGCATCCACACCCACTCAGCCCTTATTAATGCTGTCTTTTGCACTAGTTTTCCTGGTGTGATGATTTAAACCATATAATGTAATAACAGCTCTGTAAGTCTATGTAGACATGGTTGCCTACCAGAATTATCACCATATTGTACTGGTTAAAAAGGTAGGGTAAAATTTGGCATGGTAGTTACCTTTGGCATTACACCATGTCAGAATACAATAAATATTTAAACGCAAATCTTTTATAATTTATTTACTGTGTAGTAATAACTTTCTTCTGATTTCTGGCTCTTGACAACAATCTTCCCCATAATTTGCCATGTCAACATTTTCATTAAAAATATACCAAATGTAGTATTTAAAAGGTGAGGATTTTTTTTTCATAAATTCAGCATTTTAATTTTCAGCAACCACCTGTAAAATAAATTCACTAATTGTCAGATACAAATGGTACTGAAAAAGTAAACAGCCCAGAAAATATTAGGCCAAGATATTAAGTGAATTAACATTTGCTAATCCAGTAAACTCTGCATATGAGTGAAGCAGACACAGAGACTCCCCCAGAGGAATGCTGAGGATGTAAGGTAATTCCAGACAAGTGTCTGTTGCTGTTTAATTACTCCAAGTGTGTGCCTTTACCTTGTGTAAACCTGTGCTTTGTAAATGCAAACGACACACAGAGGGGAAATGGGACTCCAAAGACATTCTGCACAGGTACCTTCTCTCCTTTAGAAAGTCTTATCTCTTGGCTTTCACACCATAAACCTTGGACTTCTGCAGCAAGAGTTATCAGCTGGGAGAGCAGACTGAAGTTCAAAGTGTTTCAGTTCCACAGAAAAGCATGTGGAATTGCTTTTCACAGCAGTCACCTACATATATAATGTACCTTTCACCTGAAAAGGAACAAGTCATAAAGAACTCCACAGATTGTTTATATAATCTACAGATTATCAATACAAAATACATTTCAAGTTGTATTGCCTGAAGCTATACAATACTGAAATGGGTCTATTCTGGTTTTATATGGCAACATGTGAACTAAATACAATTATGTTGCTCTTATACATCATTGTGAGGCTTTCTGAGCCATTAGAATGATGCAGTTATAGTACATTGCTCTTAAGGACAATTACTTAGCAGCAACACCATATGTGTAAGCTACAGTAGTTGCTGTTGTAAGCTTACAGTTTACATGTTATACAATATATACTTTTCCCCATTATGAAACAATTCAGTTGATCTTATCACATTACACGGCTTACATAAAACGACGTGACTGTTACGTGTCTTAAATTCTTATCTTAAGCATCTGGCATTAAACTTCACCTTGTTTACCAGTCGCTATCATGCATGCATCACAGCTGGAGGACAACTCTGCCCCCGATCTCTGAAAACCAGCATTTATACAAGCAGTTCGCAACCCTGTTGTCTGTAAATAATCAAGATGCAATGGTATCTTCATTCATACCTTTCAAATAAAGAATTTTTGGAACTAACATGCTTTTAAGATAAAACTGTGCATGAGCCACACATAATCTGATGTGTAAACAATTAGCAGATGACATGAAATGTTAAGTGTGATCCAGAGGATATAAAATTAGACAGGGTTAATAAAGTAAACAGACTGTGGCTCTTAAGCTTTTTTGCTGAAGTGAGAATTGCAATACAATCAATAGTAGCGCTCATCTCTTCATATAAGATTTAGTCAAAAACAGAACGTATGCTACGTTGTGGCATTGGAGTCAAAAAACTTGGTAGATAACAGTGTGGCTCTTCCTTTCTACCAAGCAATAAGCCCTCTCAACTGAAAGGCAATAACTGTGCAATAAAACCACGGTCTTGGCAATCTGATTACATGTGTCTCCGATGAAAAGGGCTCAGTTTCCCAATATTTCTGCAAAATCAATCACTGTAACATTATGAAGGTCCGACAGTGAGGCTGGTGTCTCAGAGGAGACAGCGTTAAATAACATCAGAAGAGCTTTTCATTTCGCTCCATCTCTATTTCCCTGTCCGCAATCAAATTCAAGACAATGGATTTTACCAAAAAAAGAGAAGTAAAAAAGAAAGAGAGACTAATTTTCCGGGACCGACGGTTTGCTTTCAAAAAAGCAATTTTCACAGATCGAATGAGGTCTGCGTCTACCCTTTCTTCCCATCAGGAGGAAACATCTCAGAGGAAATGCATCAGATCTTTGACATACTAACTGCTTTTGTAATCGTGTCTTTTATTATTATCGTTGTTATTTTGTTAAATCTTTCAGTTCAGCCTTGTATTTGCAGAGAAGCTGAGGAGTGACAGTACACCCAGGTTTCCTTCCAAGCCAGAACACAGACACTGGTTAGTCTGTCAGTCGGTGTTTGGCAGTTTTGAAAAAGGTGGACATTTTCTACCCCCAGGCACTGACCTTTGTCAAGTTTCACAGAGCTGGTGTTAGGATTAAGGTTTAGGATATTCTGATCCCGGATCATTTACTGGAAAAAACTGATTGACGTTTTGCTATAAATGAAGTCAGTGCTTTAGTCAAACCTTGCTACTGTATCGCTTCAGTAAATAAACATGAAAAAAAAAAATCAATCACTCCCTTGACCCCCTTCTTTCCACCTTGGAAGCAGATTATAAAGCTTTTGTAATGGTTTCCTGTGGAGGCATAACAGCAGTATACCTGCCCTTAGCCCTCAGCAGCAGCAACCGTCGTTAAGGAAATGTCTTGAGATTAGCAATCATGCAAGTCCTGTATGCCTGTGGATATCCATGGCAATACCCTTGCAGAGAGTTAACTGTCACCATCTAGCTTGGACAGGAGGAAAACATCCTTTTTCAGTTCCCTTTTTTCTCTAATATGTCTTAGGAGAAGGTTCCAAAGTGGAGGCAAGAAGCTGACAGAAAAAAGAAAGGGTGCCTACTCCAAAAGCCAACCATGCCACGGCTCAAATTCACCCCACCACATCTGCTTTGATTACCTGTGAAATGAGGAGAGTAATCGAAACGACAGGACTGTACCACATAAAAGAAACCCTTTGAATTTGTGCTGAAACTGTCCTGTAATCGAAACACGAGGAGTCCATAAATCCATCATGTCTTAGAGGCCTCATGCACTGGCTGCCAGGGGAGAGACTGAAAACCAAAGCTCTGATTTGTCTGCAGAGTGCCACATCACCCTGATGTCATCACATGATGAACCCACCTTTTCTTCTGTGTGAGCTAAAGTTATTTTAACACATAATTCAGATCAATCTGCTCTGACAAAGAGTTTCTCCTCAGTGATATCCGTTCAACAAAACGCCTCAGTAATAAATGAGAACTCAGGAAGTGGGGTGATAGCCATGTTGCTCGATGTTTCCCTGCCTGGGTGTCCTGAGTGTTTCATAGGGGTAAACTCTTCATTTCGCCACGCCAGGCCGTTGTTATCACAGCTCCCAGGATTACTGTGATAGGCGCTGTTTTTTCACTGTTGCGTGTTTTATTTCAGCTTTGCTTTTCAGCTTGATGGTTATTCACTGTAATTCTGACATGTCTGTGCCTATATTATTCTTCCCTTTACTTCAGTGATATGCTTTTAAATGTATCATGCCACGTGTCGTGGCTTGTTATGTCACTCTGATTAAGAGTCTCTGCTAAATAAATATATCAATAAACAACGCACAGTCTCAATAGACAGAGAGCTTTATCGCTTAGCAACACTTCCTGGAGATTCTTGCGGTCGCATGTTTGTGTGTGTGATGGGGCCCACGGGACAAGTGTGGGGCGTGTGTTTAGCCGTGTGTCCCACAGGCAGCCTGAGAGGGATCAGGATCTCCCACATGTTACAGAACAACCCCTAAGTCAGCCTTCTGAAGCAGCCTCGGTGAGCCCCATCAAACACAAATCGGGCGTGCAAAAGTAAACAGGCCAATTGCCTTTCGGTCTGTTTGCACAGCAGGAAATTGAAAGATAAAGAGAAAGGGGGACAAGAATTCAATTGAGGGCTTAATGAACACTGAAGGATGACTTCCCCGATTGGGCCATTAAATTACAAGCAGACAGAGCGTGCCAGCTCGCCATGTTTTCCAGCTTCTCCCTCCCTTCTGACACTCAATAATTAACAGACCGCCACATCTCAGTCCTCACACAAATGTCCCTGCATATGAAAAATAATCAGAATCTCCTGGGCTTTCATGTTATTAATCTTTAAAACTCTATCATACTGGGACAAATCTGCTAATCTCCTATTTTAATGGCAATTATATTAGACACACTGAGCAGAAATTTCATTCCAAATTAAAAAATGTGGAAAGAAATGTAAACACTCTCCCTAAGCTTGTTAAGGCCATCAGTTCATTATGCTTTACCCTGAATGGTGTACTACAGAGGATTTTTCTTCCTTTGTACTATAAGTCAGCTACAGTGTAAGTCATTATTTTTTGCTGTAATATCAGATTAATATCATGGAACGGTCATCAATTCTCCATTTTATGCACAGAACTACAAGTAGTTCATCAGAACAGTTTTACAGCATATGTGTTTTCAGTCTTCAAATGGAGCTGCATGTGCAGCACCTTCTGCATGGCTTAGTCAACAAATGCTGAAAGCTTTTTTTTTGTGCTGCACAGCGGTCAAGGTCACAGGGAGCGTTTCAATGAAAGGCATCGCAATGTGCACTTTCATCCACGCGGGAAAAATCAATACCCACCCCTCGCCCTCTGAGGAGCGTCGCTAAGACGTCTCCAAAGCTCCCTGCCCCTGCGGGGAGCTGTGTGAGCTAGCACGGCACCCCGCTTTCGGAACTGAACAGCACCACGTCGCGGCTTCCCTGTCCTGCTGGGAGTCGTTCCTCCAAATTTTCATCCAAATGTGGCTGTAACTTCTTCCACATTCACACAAGCATACTCAGACACACAGGAGCAATCACACCAGTGATCCTCAGCAACGGTGCACATGACACAAGAAAACCACCATCTCTGAATAGAAACATCACTGCACAGAGCTGTTTTCATTTCCATTTAAAACGACTAGCACCCTGTGAAAATTGCATTGCATGTTCCATGACATTTCGAAAAGCTGCCTATGTAAGCTGTTAGTAGGTGGTACTGCCTGCTTTATTATGGATAGGGTAAGGACAGCCAGGCAAATGAACGGAGCAATTCAGCTGCAGAATAGCAGGCCTCAGCAAGCAGGGCTGCAGCTCCACATAGGCCTAGCTATAGGGTAATCCACAGGAAATGTGTTGTGTTTAATCTGTTTTGCATGGACATAAATGAATTGTGCATAACTAAAGAAAAGCCATAAGGCTTTGTGTGAAAACTTTGTGTGAATTGCCCTTCTTTAATGGGCATAGCTGTCTGACTACATATTTCACATCATAACAAACACAGGGAAAGATACTTATGATGATATAGTCATAATCACGACATTAATGACTATAATACTCTGTATGCGATATTTGTTGTTCACAGATTCTGTCGATTGAACCCAACTGTCCAAACCACAAGTGTTGTTATTTGTGCTGTTTGTAAATTAATAATAATCTGAAAAACAAATTCAGTTAACACCCACAAACTCGCCCACGTCCACCCACCCTGCTGCACATTAATTTCAATTTAAAAGTCAGCGGAAAAACAAAAACAAAAAAGCATGCCCACGGCCCGAGGCCCTGCCAGCACGGGCGTGTTAAGAGGCCTGCTGTCCCATGCCAACAAGCACTTGGCACAGGCGCCTCTGTGGCATGCCATGTCCATCACTGCCCTGCGCTGCCAGCCAAAGCCTGTGACCCCTGCGGCCACTAACTAATGAAGCTGCATAAAGCGAATAGTAATTACGGAGCAATCACTCAGAGCCCCTGCAAATAAGAAGCCAGGCCTCCATCATCCTCCAGCAAGCCCCCGGTGCATCACACAACCCTTTCTGATTGGCCACACAAACCTGGGTAAGCTCCATGCCTGCCCACCCTGCTGATGTCCCGTACTCAGATGCCGCTGTCTAGAAAGCACCCCATGCTGTTAATGTCTGGCCTTCAACACTGCGTGCTTATGTTTCACATGAGGGGTCTGATTAGTTATTGTCCCATCGGTCACACATGTCCAGGCAGAGGTAAAAAAAAAATGCCAGAAAAGGGTGAATTTCAGCCAGTGTAATTGGATGTTGGCTCAGAAAGGTCATCCAATCACAGGGTAAGAAAAGCCCACAGGCTGAAACATTATGATGCAGTAAACCAAACATAAACAGGGCTATTCTCTTCAAATAGAAGTATTCTGTACAATGTATGTTGGACGAGCCAGGAAAATAACAGTCCCAATGCATAGCTTTTTGAGCTATTCCAGGTTTCACTGGAAGCAGGCTAGCGTACAAGTACCCAGCAGGTGAACTCCACCCAGTAAACTGATCTCCTACTAGTAAAGCCCCGAATGGCTCAAAGTGCTACAGACTAGGAGTGCTATGTCCATCTCTGCACCTGGCCATGTGAATGCTTCTCCATCAGCCAGGAGAATGCAGTAGAAGGCTCCATGTAGGCTGTGACTAGACCCATAATGGAAAGAGACACAATAGCACTGGTGTTCAGTCAGGGCTTTTCAGTCAGCAATGCCTCAAGTGCCAATATGCTGCCCAGCCTTGGCAAATAACCTTTGAGATACAACATACACAGATTTACAGTGAGTATGTGTTCTCCTGTCCTGCTTTCCTTCTTTGCTGAAAAAATATCTTCCCCCAGTCAGTTTCTCTCTAAAAAAAAAAAAAAACAATCTCATGCTTTCATTGGAGTCTGTGCTTTGTTATGTGGGTTTATGGAGACATCAACTGCCACCTCCCTGTGATTAACTGATTAACTGATCTGATGATAATGCAGTCTGCAATATAGCAAATAAATGTCACCTTTTGGCAAACTGTATGTTCGTTCATCAGACACTGTCCACAAAAAATGCCAGTTCATCATTGCATTGCCCCAGATATTTTAACACAAATTTGACAGATCAAACAGGGCAATCGCTGGAACAAAATGGATGTGCTTTCACGCCATTACGTCTCTATTAGTTCAGGAGGCAATCGTCTCAGCTCCACTCAGACACCATCATCATCTCCCGTCTGCGGCTTGCACGGGCTCACAGCATCTATCTGATATGAAAATCGCAGCACAGAAGGCTCGTTTGTGCTGCTCTTGATTGCTGCTGCTTTAAAGGGCATCAGGAGGATTTGTACCTGTCAGAAACCTTTTACTGTCGTCAGGCTGCAAACGAGAGGACAGAAGCTAGAGGTTTAATACAGATTATGTGTATTTTCTTATTGTATTCTATTTACATATTTAATACATATTTTAGATTTCGAAATTGTTACATATACAGCATCTACATTTTTTCATTAATGTTTAACAGGCATTATTGGTAGGTATGTTCAATCTTCTTTTACTCACATGTTTGTTCTTGTATGTTATGTTAGTGTGTTTTAGTCTGCTAAATGTTGACTTGAGATTCGACTCCCTGCCTGTGTGTGTGTGTGTGTTCAATGTAGCTTGCTCAGCCATCCTGTATGAGGATGCTAAATCACCATCGGAATCGCTTATTGATGATTGACATTGATTTCCTTCTTTCTTCTTTCCCCCCGGTGGCCATTTTCACAATTTAATCAACCATTCATGTGAGGGCCACCATGTCGAGGTGCCTGCTCCCCATCTGCTCAGAGTTTTCACGGCCATGAATCACTCGAGACAGTCTGTTATTCCAGCCTCATGCATTAACACGGTGAGCAGAAATACTACCATTATTACAACTTCATGCTTTCGAACATCAAGTAGGAATCCCGCGGTTATTGCAGCATTATGCATTCACGTGTCAAGTAAAAAGACTGCCATTATTGCAGATTCACATATTCAGGTGATACAGAAATATTGCATGCATTTGCACCTACTGACAAAGATACACATTCATTTTGAGCTTAAAGGGATTGATGCTCCTCAGGAATAACATTATTGTGGTGGGAGAAGCCATGGTAAGAATTATCAGGTGTCATAAATGACTGAATTGGTCCAATCATAGTGTCTTGCTATGGACAGCAAAGTCTTTTGATTGGTTCATATCCATCATTGATTAACACTCCAACTACTCTGGGGCTCATGAGGGCTCAATCGCCCATCACTATTAAATGTACAGAGAAAAGAGATGTCATTAAAGACATGTCATACACAGACCAATGTTGTTTTTTAATGTGAAACCAATAAGTCTAATAAGGCAATAGTATGCATTTTCAAATTTTATGTATTAATGTAAGTATACATGTGATCATGAAAGACAATTCACCCTTTCTCTTAATTTCACACATTCAGATAACATAATCAACACAAACTCTTCACAGTTGCCGCACAACATTTTGGGATAAAAAATATTTTAAATGAGAATTGAGTATATTGCAAAGATTGCTGGGATGGACGAAAAAATAAATTAAGCATGAAGAGTTTGTGCTGTCCTTTTACCCCAGTCAGTACCATTTCATGAATACATGCTTCTTTAATGAGTATTACACTGGTGCAAGCTTAATCAGAGCCGTGTCTAAATAAGGGTGGGGGAGGATTGTGCATGCAAATGAGGATATTTGAATAATAAAGCTACTGATTATTCCTGTGACTCAACAGACGCTGGTTCAATTTAGCCGCATTACTGTTGTCAGTGCAGATAAACTCTCCTGTCTAACCAGCTCAGCACGAGCTTTGGTCCTCCACCAGGAACACAGACAAATCCAATTATGACCTAATTGAGCATCAGAACGCTAATTGATCACAACTGAATCCCTGGAAAAAAGATTCCAGGACTAGCAGCCTCCAGGAATTGGAAACACAACATCAGAGGATTTGGGATGTCACACCGTGATAGTGGGGGTCAGAGGGATGAATTAGCTGCTAAACCATGTGTCTCTGCTGCAGAATACATTCTCCCTCTCAGACATCAACTTCATGTCAGGAATTTGAGATTTTACTCCTTTAAACTGTTGCATTCACATTCACAGGATGTTTAATAGCAAACACACTATAGATTTTCAGACAGAAGTCAAGATAAATGCCTACTGTGGAATTTCAAAAACTAAGATGTCTATGATGCATTTCTATATGCACCGTACTGTAGCAAACATATACCGTATTAATGTTTGGTATACTAGTAAGTAAGTCCATTGAGACAACTGCCCTTAACCCAGATTTCAGATATATAGATACTGATATATAATGAGATGCATACATATGCAAATAGCCTCAGTTATGAAGTACTCATATATCTGGAACACAAGCACTGACCTTCTCTCCTTATAAAAAGCAAAATGAAATGAATGTCCAAAAGATATGGTGGAATAATCCCCTTTTCATGCAAAAACCTATGGAAAGCATACAATCTAAACATTTAAAAATCAATTTCTGAGGGAAAACTGTGACTCTCAAATCACAGAAAATGCATGAGTTCAATTATTTTGACTCAACATCAACAGAATGGGGACTATCAAACATGAAAAAAATTCAAACACTACAAGGGCACTCACATGTGTAGGTGGGAGGAGCTGGGGACTTGATGGGGGCTCGTACTCAGGAAGGGGGCGGAGCAGGTTGTTTGGGGTGGGAGCAAGCTCCTGTGTGGGTGATGTGGGTGAGGGGGCCTCACTCCTGGGGGTAGGTGGCGGGCTCACGCTGGAGATGTCTGCCTTGTCGCTGGGTTTGAGCTCAAGCTTCGGGTGGAGTTGGTGTGATGGCTGTCGGCGGAAAGACTGCTTTTAAAAACTAAAAAGAGCGACTTTCTCTGTGGAGATGCACCACTGACCACTCACTGACCCTCTGATAATTACATTAATGGCATGACAGTGCAGCTTAATGATGAACTCCATACAGGTGTGACCACTGTGCGGGGTCAGTCACAAACTTGAACCAATCAAAATTTTTTGCTTATCAATAGGGAAACACTATGATTTGTTCAAGTCAGTGAGTCAATCATAACATATAATAGTTCCACCAATTCTGGATTTCATGAAGCCTCACCCTCCCCCTCCAAAAAATATCAAAGGATATGCACATTAACTGTACCTGTCATATGGGCGGAGCACACTTGATGATAATGAGTCAAAGCACATTATAAATGTCAATGGACCTGCACATCATCTGCACATCAACTGATAGTTGTTAACAAGCTGATCCTCCACGTTACCAATAGGCTTATCAAAAATACTTCTGTGCTTAACCTGGGGTGTGGGACGGGGGGAGGGTCGAGGGGTTGTGGAGGCAGTCTCAGGGTCCCCCAGTGGAAGACAATCATGGGGTGTTGACGGGGGATCCGGAGACCCCAGGATCAGAGGTGGCACCTGCAGGGAGGAGGGTCCTGGGGAGGGGGCCCTGGGGGTGTTCTGGACAGATGTGTCACCTTCCTGGGTGGGGCTGCCAACATCATCACCGGGGTGCGGACGGGACTCATGGAAGGCGACGGTGTAGACGAGCCGGCCGCAGTGCATGGCCAAGTAGTCGTTGTGGACACGCAGCAGGGCCATGATCCCACTGTAGTGGTAGAGCTCATCGTCTTTGCCAGCATACAGGTTGATGCGTGGGGCGTCGGTGCGAGGGAAGATGGCAAAGAAGCCCTCTCCCGCTCTTGCACCTCCCTCTGCTTGTGACTCCTTCAGCCGCATGGCCTCCACCCTCAGGCGCACATCGTGATTTTTGTCATTTTTACAGAAACCTTCCAAAAACAGAGAGCAGGGTGGGCCAGACAACTGTGATGATACCCCTGGTTTCTCTGTATCTTACTACAGACACCATGCATCTCATTTCAAAGATGGGCGGTTTTACAGTGACAACTGAAGCTAATGGTTTTTCTTATCAAAATGCCAGTTCCTTGTCATATTAACAAGGTGAAAATATGAAGATTTGATTTCAGTGCACATGCAGGGATTTCTTGTTCATATATACACACACACACGCACACACGCACATGCGCACACACACACACACACACAAACAATAGTATGAATCAACCAAAATGTACTGTGTCTATCATTACCTATCAGTGCCAGAGAACAGATATATTCATGTTCTCTTGGTCTGAGGATGTTTTAAGATAAGCTTGCTAATAACAGGATGTCTCTGATTGACATTGACACCCACTCATTTTCATGCCATCAGTGTAATTACTGTCATGTCTGCAAGAGACAAGTGCTTGTCAGTTGTGAGAGACCTCAACAATAGCCTGCAAGACATGATCACTATGGCCCATGCCAGGGTCTGCATTACGCATGTATTAATGGAAATGATTTATGAAACAATGGCAAAATTAATATTTAAAATTCCATGAATAGACACACTTTCATCAATGGCTACTGAGCTGAGATCCTGGACCTGGAGCATCAGAGAGGTTTCTGGGAATTGTTCCATCCAAGCTCTTAATCACATGATTGGATCATCTATTACATTTAATTAATGCAAGCAACCTTACACTCCAGGTACACAGCATTTCAAAATTCACACCTAGTCACTGATCCAATTAAGCAACTAAGACCTCAGATAAAACAAATAACAGAAATTCCTCTGGCAGGACCAGGGTTGCCTTCTGCTGACCTTAACCATCCCTCACATGCTACAAAGAATACAGTGAGCCCCTCAGTGATGTCTCTGAGATGCCACTGTGATGTCATCAAGATGCCTCAGCATACCTCTAGGCAGAGTGAAGACAAACTTGCTGCGCAGACACGTGCAGACCTCGTCCAGATTGTCCTGCTCAATAACGTCAGTGCTGCCCCTACTGGTGTGGAGGAGCTCACCATCATTGATCCTCAGCTGCACTCCAGCCTCAGAGTCCTCCAGTAATGGGTTCTCAACCGTTAACGTCAGCACATATCGACCTCTTTCGTTAAACTGCACGTTCACCACTTCAAACTGAAAATCCAGTTCCTTTTCTTCAACCTTCAGGCGCCTTCTCTGCATGGCCATGACCCCTTTAGCTGTTGGAATTAATATATTTTTCATGAGTGTCAGAAACAGTTGCTGTGATTCCATTAGAAGTGCCTACAGACCTAGAGTCAACTCTCCAGAGTCAACTCTCCAACTCTCCATTTAACTCACTGTTAAATTCTGCCCAGTCAGATGAGTTAGAGAGGGGGCATTATTGAGGTGCTAGATGTATCTACAGTTGCATGTCTTCATGCAGTTACTGTAATGGAAACATAGCCATTTATCTAGAAGGAACCAGGTCTACTGATTAGAAGCCCATTGTATTTGGTTGTTTTTGGGGGGATAAATATTACAGATGCACAGATCCTATTCACTGAGGTCACAATATCAGCCAATCAGCGTATTATAATTTGTATACATATAATACGTAATGCATATACAACACTGCATTGCACAAACACCCTTCTGACCACTTATTTTTCCACAACGGATTTACAGGAGAGATTTCAAATCCAGATCAGCCAACAGCTCAATCAATGTTCATTAATCAAGAGCTCAGCTCACAGAGGCATGTAAACTTCCTTACTCAGCTAAAGCAGTAAGCAATGTATGTGGAAGACTAGAGTTGAGAAACGCTATTATAAAGTCAAGTTGTAGAGCAGCTCCTGATATTTTAGGGCCAAAGCCACCACAGATTAGGTGCTGTAAAGCTGAGGTTCAGGGAGTCTTGTGCTGCTTTTTATTAGCTGTTTCAGAACTGGGGGCTAATTTGGTTCACTCAACACAATGGTGACTTGAATCTCATGGAAAGGTGCCAGGCTGAAAGAAGAAGGCAGGCCACAGACACTCAGGTCCTGGGTTAGGAAGTATTGACTTCTAAGATTTGCCCTTTTGTTGCAAAACTGAAGTCTACATTGTTCGTGAACTATGATCTAGACTACCTCCAAGAATACACCGAGCAAGACTGAAAGCCATCAACAATACACAACAGATTACTCAGGAAAATATTTTTAGCAAAGTCACATCAACGCAAAATGGCATATTTTACTACACTCAGCACTTTTGCATGAAATACTGAGGTCTGATCCCAATGTGAGGTATTAGTATTAGCTTACCTTATTGCTAGTTGCTGGGCACTGTGAACAGAAATGCATCCATATAAAGACGCTTCGTGAAGGTTTGTGTCGTCCCTTTAAGTTTGTTATGTTGCTGCAGCTACGGAGACTAGGCAATCGCATTATGACATTAAAAGTAAACAGCAGGTGGATTCGCACGAGCTGGTTCAAAGAAGGGTGCTAATGTTGTGTGAATGTATGTACTTTGAATTCGAGAGCAATTTTCCACAGAATTGCTGTTCTTTCATCTTTCAGATTAGTAATACGACCTGTAAACTTTTTTTAAAAACCTATCATTACAACCCACACTACATAACTTAAAGTTACAATGTAGGGAAAGTGTACAGTAAATTAAGAACACATAGGTTCACTGTTTTGTGTCTTGTATTTAGCATATAGATTCCCACTAATGATAGACATTGCGCTGTGGACACAGTTCAAAGTTCTACATGAGATTGCACTTAAGTCTTCAGTTAATGTGAAGACTCGTGCTGTCAAGTTTCCAGAACAGTGGTTAGGACGAACAGCCTGAAACAAAACAACAAAAGATATTTCTTTAAGTATTTTTGACAAGACGATATAAGGCAAGACCGGGAGTTGGAAGGTAATTGCAAACTGAAACATACTACATTTCAATTATACATCAGATCTAGGTGCAGTAATGTGTATCACCATTTGCTTAATTTTTGGAAGCTTGCAAATGTTTTGCTGTCGATAATGATACTTGATATTTGCAGCTTTCATTATCAATAATTCGAAAAGTGACGAAGCAATTATTCACCGTTGAGGTTGCTTTATCACATTTATATAATGGTCTCGAAAGTCTTTACAAACGGTAAATGCTGTCTTTTAGTCTTGTTGTTTTTCAGACTACATTTACCTCTTCTATACACAGTTTGGATCCTGTCTTTTCTCAGCGGCTTTTAATTTATAAAATATTGACAAATCCAACAGGGCTCAAAAGAGCGCAAAGATTTAAGTCAATGCGCCACAAATGCAAATTTTCTTTGGTGTATACCGGTAAAGTGCAGTCTTTTCGGAGGAATAAGATAATTGCGATAAATGCTGCATCGAAGCTCAATTTGGAAAAGTGGACCACGCGTCTTGGTTGTGCTCAAGTTCATTTCAGGAGGCATACAGTGATAGGTCAGGAACGACGATAATTCAAATACAATTAGAGGTGTGTCACCTTCGAATGAGGAGGAATTCGATTTGGTAAAGCTACGCGCCAGGCTTCCTTTGTTGTGGTAGAAATCGGTATGTATTAGATTTTAATTTCAAATGGATCCTAAAAAGTCACTTGAACTGGTTTCCTCAAGGATGAGACGCAAATGCCAGCTTACACTATCACTTGACTGGGGAGTCTCGATCGATCGCTTTTCTAAGAAAACACTTCTTTACAAAATGTGCATTGTACAAAAGGTGCTATGTACCATAGCAACCTTTGGCGATTTGCCGTAAATGAATTAGGCATGCTTACGTTGCTTTCGCGCAATGTGAAAAAATGCTTGGTCTATGTTTACTTTAATATATTAGGAGCTACCAGCATTTTATGAAATGTGTTTCAGCTTCAGTGAGGATAGACGATAACGTCTACAAGTATTTAAAACATGTAGTATATTTATAAAAGTAACTATATACTATATAGCAGGTCAGAGGACCATGCTCAGTGATATTGATAGTTTACATGTAGTGTTTTTGGCGTCATGAGGCACAGATTCAATGGTTTTTAAATATGGATGGCTCGCCCCAATCTCTCCACGCTAGGCAATCAATCTTTGCATATAAAAATAATATAGTCTGCATAACTCCCTAAAGGACGATCATACATTTAGGTGCTCTGATTGCATGGAGACCAACGAAGGCATAAAAATGTCAACACAGGCATATACCGCGTGCTGGTCAGTGCACACCTGCTTCTGACAGTAATGTGACTTTCGCCGCAGTTTTCAAAGGCCCATTGTTACACACCGGGGAGATCAAACGGTGTAGACTTCAGAGGAGGCAGCTCTACTTACTGTCTCTTTTCATTTAAAAAGTAACGGTTGTATATCCAAAACCTGAATGAGAACAAACGACGTCCTTTGTTCCTGGACAGAGGAGCAGAATTCTGTGCCAGGGGAGCGGGCATCTGTGCACGTGAGAACAATGTTTTTGTGCACGCTGGGAAACTGAGAGCGCGCTCAAATACTAATGTGGAGGACTTTGAAAATGAAGTTATACAGTGGAAGGTTTCCGTAATTTCAAGAAATAAAAACTGGTGCCCCCACGGCCTAATGTACCCATTTCTACTTGAAATGAGTTGTATTTTAATTACATAAAGCAACTTTACACTGTGTTGCATTGCTAAACAGGAATCCCTGTCAAACAGTATAGAAATGGAATGCGGCTCTTAGAAGTACAGTATGTGTCCGTGCTGCTCACAAAAGTATCATATTTAACGTTGAGCTTCAAATTAGTGGCTTCTTCTGTTTTATGCAAGCGACCTGGTGAATAAGTTTGTGTGCTCCAGAGCAAGAGGATTACAGTTTAAAGAAGAAGAAGAAGTATGTCTATGGCTGTTATTTTTCAGTATATTCTTTGCTGTGTCAGTGACACAAAAACCATGCACCATGGTGGAGTCCATTTGTCTTTTTTTGGAACAATTGCTCCCCAGGGACCCTGAGTGATGGTAGTGGACATGAGCCCATTATGGGAAGCATAAATCTGACATTAGACAGTCACAGCACTGGTGCATCTTTCAGCAGAGTTGGTCCCTCACAGAGAGAAGGTTAAGGAAGACAGAGTACCATCTCTGCTCAGTATTGCCAAAATATTTTGCGTAGGTGTGGACCCTGACCAGTTAGCCACACAGTTGGCATTTGAATGACTCAAAGGAAGCAGTGCAAGAGATCTTTTTATTATTATTTACTGTTTCTATTATTGTTGTAGAACTTTACATGGGCCATTCATTTTATCCTGACATAAATGAATGGAAATCACCATTTTAATTTGTAAATGAGTCAGGCCTGAATGGTTAATAAAATGGGTGATGAAAGCAGACCCATTCCTCAGGCTCATTGTGAATTTTACTTTTGTGGGCTGAAAAAAGCACTCTGGCTGTGCCGAGCCTAAAATGAAGTTACAGAGCGTTCCAATTTTTATAAATTGATATAATTGATTATAAATTGTGTTCTTACAACACATGCAGTTGTTTATGTTCTTAATTATTAAAAAATAAATAAGTAGGCCCAACCATTTTTCCCTCTGCTAAAACAGTTGCATGCTAAATTAAAACAATTGCCTTTCTAAATCTTTTCTATGAAGCTGGCATTTGGTGTTTTTACTTTAAATATTTAAATTGAAAGCAAGTTGCAAAAATGGCCATTTCTGTTGGCTCTTGATTTCACAGTAGATAGTAGAATCACTCTTTTGTGTCTTTTAGAACTCGAGAATGCTGTGCATTTGCAACAAGACTTGCATCTTGTTTGTACAGAATTAACACATCTCTCATGTCAGAGGCTAACCTCAGCCAGAGACCTTTCAACATTGAGACCATCAGCTTTGTGTTTTTTTCCATATTTTGTATGTCTACATGTAAGAAATTACGGAACTGTCTGCACTGTGGCAACCTAGCTATGTTCCTGTTTGTGGTCACGACCATTATGCATATGCAAAACAAAACAGTCAAATCTCTGCAGCAGCAGAGACAGAATTTTTATTCTCAGCACACTGGTCTGAATGTCTGACCCTTGTAAATAGTTGGGCAGGTGAGGTGTGTATGTGTTTGTGTGTGTATGTGGGGGGAGGGGTCATGTGGGGGTCATTGGCATGTACTGTCCATTGTCTCTGTAGCAATGCCCAACTCACATGCAGGCACTTTAACCAGAGTCATGTGCATTTCTGCTCATGGAAGCTGGTTTAGGGGAGGCCAAATATTAACAAAGATGTTAGGACAGGAATCTGCTGATCTCAGAAAGATTTTCAAATAACAAAACAAAAAGATTCTTCCATGTGAGAATGAGTACGCTTCATTATATATACCTGGGTCAAATCCCTCAGGTCAAGTGCAAATCCTCCTAAATACAAAATCATTCAGATACATCAGGTTGAGGGTGAGCATTGTGGGGAAGTTGTGGGCAGTTTTAAGATCAGACAGACCCTCTAGAAAAGAGAGAAACAAGTAAATGTGGATGAAAACTTGTAGAGAAAACAAGAAAGAAACTGCAGGCACTAAACGCCTTATACAATGGAGTCTTGCACAGAAGACTGGAACACAGAGTTAATCTCCAATCATTTATTTCTACCATGTTTTGAAAGGTGATCTGCTACAAGACACCTCAAAGGAACTGTTCTTGTAGGGTTCCATCTAATAGAAAACCTTGTCAGTGTTTGTATGTCTACCTGCCTTTTTGGACAATGGTGGATAGTGCTATCGGGTAGTTACCACTTGAGACTTATGCCTATTCATATGGAGATTTAGACAGAAACATTGTATTGTTCCAACAGGTCATAAAATAAGTCTGGATACAAGTTTAACTGTGGCCATCTCAATAAACAGATAAAGGTTCTGAAATCTTAATTGTTTTATCTATGGAGGACAAAGGGTGTGCGTTATCAAACACTTCCTCATCTTTAAAGGTCAAGGAGCAGCCAGAGTTATGTGATGGAGACAGATTCATGGCAGCTGCTCTGCAGATGTTGGTTGAGTCTGAGGTGTGGGAACTCCTAGATTATGTTTCACTGGTTTCATGTTGACGCATTAGGGTTAGTCACTGTAGTCACTGTACAGTCTGAGGGGAGTTTGGGGGGGTAAGACTGTGAATTTTGCAGTTATCACTATGGAGACTGTGACTCCCTGATAATGTGTGTGAATGTCTCATCCTGTCTGGTCGCTTCTCGGTTTAACATCTCTCACACATTCTCAAGTTTTGTAAGCCCACACACAAGCAGCAGTCCCTTCCCCAGCAGCCCGGGCTCCTGTCGCACATCCTGCATGCTGATTAAAACCCTGAAAACTGGGGCTGGAGGAGGAGATTAGCTGCCCTGGTCTAGAAAGTAGCTCTCTCTCTCTCTCTGTCTCTCTCTCTCTCTCTCTCTCTCTCTCTCCCCCCTTTCTCCTCCTCTTTTCCCCCACTCTCTCTTTCACCCTATCTTCTCTCTCTCTCTCTCTCTCTCTCTCCCTACCCTCCCCCTCCCTCTCTGTCTCCCTACTCCCTCTCCCACCCCCCACTCTCTCTCCCTCCCAGGTTGCTGGTAATCCCTGATTTTGTAAGGCCTTAGGAAGAGGCAGCACTGCAGCCAGGACTTGTCACATCACTCCAGGACAGGAGCAGTAGCAGGGCAGCTAAGGAGAGAGAGAGCAGGCAGGCAGGGACACAGGGGCTACATACCTGGAAAGAGAGAGAGCAGGCAGGGACACAGGAGGAGGACACCTGGAGAGAGGCAGGAGCCACAAAGCTTTGTCCCACCACAGCTCAGGAGTAGTGCAGCACCTCAGCACAGGAGAACCAGGGAAGAGCACCCTGCAACAGGTCCCTCTCAGCATCACCTTCTGCTGTCTGCTCAAGGAGTCTGGGATCTACCAAAACGTAAGGAGGAACCATGAATACCAGTGAGCCAGTCATCGAGGACTACTATGATTACCCTGAATGGGACAACAGAGGAGTGCCCACACCACCACCTGTGGAGTAAGTATGCCATGGGGTCTCCATGTGGGACAAACCCTGAAAATCCTTCCCACTGCTGCAAATCTCTGTACACATGTACACTCATAATGTAATTAGATATAATATCACTCTAATTACAAAATTCAGGAAATGTCTGTAATCTACAGAATTGAAGACATTGATCTTTAAGTTCAACAACTGAAACTGTAAACTGAGTAAAAACTTTGCCTAATTTGCATGTGTATGTATGTATGTATGCATGTATATACATATGTCTGTATAAACATGGATATGTGTTTACACATACTTTTTGCCTGTTAATTCATGAACATTAGAATTTTTAAGATGTCAAATTTGACTGTTTTTGCAATTGTGCTGGTATTTTTTAGTTGGATTGTTGAGAATTTCAAGCTTTAATAAGCTTTAATGAGGTAAGATTTGCTGTTTGAGGGTCGGAATTTGTGACCTGGTTCTGAAGGACCAGTTGGCATACATTGTGCTTAAGCAGCTGATAAACCAAGTGAAATGAAGTTTTAGTTCAGCCAGGCAATGAGCTCAGGGAAGTGGTGGAGTGATTCAGAAACGTGCCCAACAGAGAGGAACTGTGCAGAGTCCAGGAGAACCAGCCAGACAAAACCTCTAAATTCATACTACTTCCTAGTATTGTGCTAAGGTTCACCTGTGTTTCTTTAAACTTGCTCAGCCTGCTGTTCTCTTGATTCTCTTCACCCTCACCAGGGTTTATCATCTTCTACATACTGTCGTTACATGTGTTTGATACTATATGTTACCTCCAGGGCAACAACATTTCTCTGCTCTCTAGTAAAAGTGGCAGGATGCATGCTGTTGTCCTTGCTGGACCTTCCCCCTCTAATGAGTTAGACGGGCATGACTCTACATGACAGCGTTGTAGCACAATGCGATACAGGGATATTTCCTGACGAAGATTAAAACTGACATGTGTGTGTGATCTGTGATGGCACAGTGCCCAGATGAGGAAGGTGTTTTTTTTAATGTCATCAGACACTCACTCTCTGGGATTGCACCCATGGTGTCACCCGTCCAGCATAACCCGCCATAGGCGTCTCCTTCTTTTATTGTGGCGCCTGCATTCATATTCATTGCCAGTGGGTCTGGTTCAGGTTTCAGTGCCTCAGAGCCCAGCTTTGGCATCCTGTTAACATGCACTTCATCACCTGCAGAGATGCAGGTTTATTTTTCCCCCACAGCCCCAATTAATGTCAGTGTGTAATAATATGTAATGCATAATCTGTTTTGCATAAGCAGTGGTGGGAACACTTGTGGGTGAGTCATACAAGGGTGGGGGGTGGGAGGGCAGTGTGATGTTTTGGTTACCATAGCGTCGCAGGTTTGTGTGCCAGGTGATTCTCACGTGCCGAAATGCAAGGTGCTTCACCTGAATTGCCTTAGTAGTAGCAGTTGTACAAGTGGATAGCATTGTAAAATTATGAACAATATAATTTATCCTGAATGGGGGCATCTGGTATTATGTGCCTGAATAATGTAATTTATTAAGCAGAATAACTCTCCACATTGTGACCATTTCAGGGTTGTGGTGCCATGTGAACCAACCGCTGATGACAGCATGTTCCACATATGTATCTCCGCCATATCTGTGAGTCCGAGTCACGACCTGAGCTGCCAACATCTGACACGCATTCATTTATGTGTTCCATACTATAATATTCACCTGAGAACAGAGGTCTTTTTGAGAGGAGTACTGAGAAACCACAGGGAATGGATTGACTCAGACAAGAACCCCACAAATAACACACATTCCTTCGCAATAGCCAATCATGTTGCAAAATAATGGAAAAAGTAACCATGTAAATGATAAGATTTTTAAATATCAAAGTGTATTCACTCCTGTCAGTAGTCAATTCCAACGACTGAGCTTTGGTTTGCACTTTTGAACTAATCATACCTTGGAGAGCCATGTTTTTTGATTGGTTTATAGGAGTGTGACAGTACATGCAAGCTCCACCCATTGTAGGGTTCAAGAAGCCTCACTCTGCCATTTCTGCTTTTAGCCTGCCTTTTAGGCTCTTCTGTTGACTTGTGAAAGTAATACAGTTGAACTTAGGCTTGCATGGTGCAGATTTGTTATTCTGTTTTCTGTGGTTTAAAGGCTGCCGCTTTGCAACAATGGTGTGGGCTTTAATGGCATTTCCTATAGATTTCTGACAGATTTAACATAACAACCACAGTGCTGAAAGAACGTCAGTAAACTCTAGTACCCCTCAGTGGATAACTGTAATAAGCCAGACATAGCTGACCTTATACACTAATCTGTGCTTTCTCACACATGCTAGTCTCAGAATGTAATACTATATCAGTCATGGGTACAGAGGTTGAATTGTAGTGCACTAAAGGATCAGTTTTGTACTTTTTTATTTTGAGGTATTTCACCTTCGTCTCTTTGCCAGAATTGTGTAAAAAGTGTGCAGACTCGTACAGTTCCACTGGCCCAAAGCTGGGAGGAAGGGGTTTCCAACACTTATCTAGGAATAAGATTAAATGTATCATTATGTTAGATATTACCATAACGATAAGCTATTATGCAACAAATGACCTGACAGTACAGTGCTCGTCTTTTTCACCTTTTTCTCATCATTGCATTTACATTATCACCAAGATAACACCTATAGCTATTTCCATCCATGTACAACACACCACACTCGATCTGCAGTAGATATGCAGAAACACATACTCCTAGATACAAGGTCATTCGTCCAGGATGAACAAAGTGGAGTTATGGTGCAGTGTGCTGAGGGAAGACCAAAGATCCTCCACACATGACCTTTAAACCCATTGATGGTAGCTGTTTGCACTTATACAAATCTCCTGTGAGTGTGCCATGGTTCTCCTGTCTTGCAGCTCGGTGTGATGCTGGTCATCATAGTTCTGGCTCGTCGTGGGAAACCAGGCCGGAGCCCACGGAAAGGTGTTCTGGATTTACTCAGGTAAGGCCCCATCCTCAACCTCAGCACAACCTGTGCCTCTTTCACGTTCCTGTTTTACGCCAGTAACGCCTGCTCCTGACCTGAAGACATTCTTGTCACATGGAAACAGTTTTGATGGATTTGTGACATATGCCTTGTCCCCACACAAGGCCCCTGGCCCACCCCAACCCCCAACTCTTTCAATGCGCTGAAACAGAAAAAGCTTTCAGCTAAAAAGACTAACATGGCCCAGCCTGGGCTGTCATAGAATTCTTATCGCCGTGTCTTTATTTATGTCTGAGATCGTACTCCATTGCTGAATAGGGTGTTGATCCACTGCTGCCAATATTCTGATTCAGATCATATCTGTCGTCCTGTTCCCCAGCCCAGTTAACTTCCTGGATCCTGCTCAGCACAAGGGGCTGGCAGCGGCTGTGTTTGGGGTCCTCTTCTGCAAGCTCTCTTTGGTTTTTCTGGCCCAAAATCCTCTGCCCTTCCTCAAGGACTCTGCACCAGAGAACAAAGGTGAGACAGCCTTGCCCTTCTATCCAGACTGTGTTCTTCCAGTGCTTTACGAGGGGGTTGAGGGGGAGTTGGCGCTTGACCAGGAAGTGCCCACACTCATATGCTACATCACAGATGTCTGGGAAGCAGAGGAATGGGACAGAAATGTTTTCTCCTGAGGTGGGGGTTACTCTGAGTCACTCTGTCAGCAGAGCCATTGGAAGCATCCACACGGTTTCCCTGCAGAAGTGGGCTCCATTCCAGACATCCTGAGTCAGTTCAAAGCTGTCAGGTGGACCTGCGAGCTTTCGCTTCCTCCCCTCCATGGCAGTCTGCCCTGTGGCTCATTATGTCGTGTAATTGGATTATTTCGTTTGCAGTTCTTTTCATTTCGGAGCTGCGTCAGTCTGCGGTGCTTTTCTATAATTAAACTACACACATAGTGGTCTGCAAGGTAATTAAGGAGCAGGTAGCAACAGAACCCATCTAAGTCACTAACATACCTGGTGTTCAGAGGCCTCGTTCTAACCCATGTGCTGGTTGCCTCTTGAGGAATGTCTTTGTGCTGGGTGGTGAAAGGACTTGGTTGTTATTGCTTTTGTCTGCATCCACTATGGCCTTTGTGGTCTTGTGGTCCAGAACAGTTGTACTTGTAGTAGTGTCTCATTTTTATATGCACCATGAAGCACACACCTGTGTCCTGGTTTAAGACTGAACTTGTAAGCATTGTGTTGGCTCAGTGAAAAATTGGTTATATGAACTACTAGAAAGCATATAATGAACAGCATAGATGTAGCGGCCATAGTGATGTGGTTAATGTATTCTAATGATTTCCAGGTTGTTTAAAAACCATATTAAATACTGGTAAATAATCGGCTAAACTCTGACACTAGATGGTAGAGAACAGAAACACTCCACTGTATTCTGTGTTTGAATTAGAGTGATTGAACTTTGTAGAATAGGAAATTGGTATGTTTTTTCTGGGTTTTTTTTTCATTCCCTGTATAATCCCCTTTTTCCCTTTTTCCCCCTGTATAATCTCCACACAATGGCTGTGAGAGACAGCTTTCAGTCTTGATGGCCAATGGCATTTGTCTTGTGTTGATTTAGGGTTAGGGTTAGGTCAATAAAATATGTTTTAAAAGGTAAAAACAGAATATCTCTTGCTCTCTGTCTCAGTCTGACAGGTCTGCATCCTAGGTATCATGCAACCACATTCAAATGTGTTTTTCAGGAATGCAGTGTGTATTTGGAATCCACTTTGAGCTTGGTTCCAAAACAGCCTGACATACGTTATTACTCTCAAAAGATGTCACTTGATCATGGTTCTACAAAGGCTTTTCTGTCACTCAGTTTTAACGTTCATACATACATTCCATGTTAATACATATTTATTTATACAAATTTAACATTCAGACTGTGTTTTTATTGCGGTTCTAAAATGGTATGATGTGATTCCCACAGATTACTGGAAGATCCTGTCCCTGTTTTACTACCCCGCTCTCTACTACCCCCTACTGGCCTGTGGCACACTGCGCAGCCAGGTGGGCTACGTGCTGGGCAGCCTGCTCTCCTGGTCGCATCTTGGAGTCCTCGTCTGGCAGAAGGTGGACTGCCCCAAGACTCCCCAGGTGAAGAGAACAGTGAAGCCAGGATGCTAAAGCTGTTTAGTAGACTGACCACTGCATGCGTTCATTAGGACCACACTGAGCAACATCCAATCAGCAGCAGAAGAATATGACCAAAACCCTAAAATGCACTCTTCGGTCCTGTTGCCACTGTCAAAAGCTCAGCTCAGTTCTGTCCTGTAGCACAACACAAGACAGCTTTAGAGGGTTTTTAAGACTTACAGAGCAATGCCGTATGTCTGAAGGGTATTTGCTGGGACTGGGTGTGAACAGTCACTAATGCTACTGGAGAAGAGAAAGCAGCCATACAAACCATGAAAGACACACAATCATCATCAACTAAGCAGGCATGCAAGTGAGCCAGCTGGCCAACAAATCCATCTTTTTTCCAACAGTTCTGGCATCCTGTGTGAGGGGGGGGTGACAACTGCTGTGTGATACTAATTAGGATCGCACAATGACGTCACCTGACTTCCCCAGACTGACAGCATTGGCCATACCATACAATCCATCCTTAAGTGGGATGCAGACCGGGGCCCTCACATTGGAGACCACTGGCTCTCCCCGCCTTCCGTCCACCTCTCTCACAGTGGCTGTGTCATTAGGAAGCCTGTGAATTGAATAGTGGAGCTTCAAAACTAATTTGTTCTGCTGTAGGGCCTGTCTCAATCAAGAAGTCCCCCCCACACACCTCCAAGTTAATCACTTTAGTGTTCCTTAGCTGCAGCGGATAAGACGGCCAAGCTTCACATTGTTAAGCCTTCATCTCCTTAAAGTAAACCGGGGGAACCTGGCACGGCCAGTTTGTCTCTCTGAGGGAACTTTTCTAGGAACAAAAGCTGAAAGGACAAGGGGACGGGCTGGTTGTTGAAAGCTCTTCTTTGTTTGCTTCAGCGGCTTAAAGGAGGGCGTTACAATTTTAATCACTGGCACAATGTGAATTCAGTAACATGGCCGCCAAAGTGACAGTGGCAGGCATGTTGCTGTGTCTCCGCTGCAGCGGCTTTGGCGGGCGTCGATCACGTTCAGCAAGGGAACGGTTGAACAAGAGCAACCGAGCACTGTCACAGTGGACAAAAACTGAACTGATTTCTCTCTTTTCCCTGCAGATGTATAAGTATTACTCACTATTGGCGAGTCTGCCTCAGATCGCCTGCCTGGCCTTCCTCAGCTTCCAGTACCCGCGGCTTCTGCTCAGGAGCTCAAAGGGCGACACAGAGACCAGCGCCTCTCAGGTGAGCAGCTGGAGCAGGTAGAGGGTGATGCCTTTCTGTCACACATGTTCTCTACTGAGGGAGAGCAGGTGTATGTGTATAACGGCTCCCAATGTGGCACTGGGTGTCACACTCTTCAACTGTAGACTAAGTAGGTGATGCTGAGTGAAAAAAGGGGGTAAATCACTGTTTTTAAAATATACAGGTCAGAAACAAAAGAGGTTATTCTAGTCCACGGGACAAATCATGATTAAAGGTTTTAACTGATCAGAAGCTTAGTTTTGGGCCGAAAATAGCACTGGTTTAGTAAAGTCTTTAAACACACGTGAGGAAGACTACACACATGCTCTGGATAAATGCATGTTTCACAGGGCAGAAACGTCATAAGGATAAGGGAATGTGAATTTCTGTCAGTTGCACAGACAATGTTCTATTGTAATTTTTAAAATATTGTAATAGGTGCAAATCTGTCAAAACTATCACTTGTGGGTTGATGGCCTATATCTAAACAGATAATAATTCTGTGCATTTACCTGGGTACTAGTAGACAAGGCCTCTGCATGAAAGAAACATGCATGGAAACACATTTTTCCCTCTGATGCAACAGGGTTTACACAACTAAAGGAGAGGCAGAAAACCTACATGTTTATTTGACAGAAAAAAAGTATTCTGGAACTTTTGTTTGTTTTGTTTTTAAAAATCATTTCCCACAGTTATTAAAAATGATCAGAAGGTTCACCACTCTGCTGCTGATTCCTTTTTCTTTTGATTCCATTTGTTTCAGCATTACCCCAGTGCACTCCACATGAGATCGTTTAATAAAACCTTCTTCAGTTAAACCTGATCTCAGACCAGTTCTTTAGAATGAAATAACTGAATGTAACCCAATTTCCCTGTTAAAATTGAAATGACGCAATGAAAAACACACAAAGGACCTCTTATGCTTTATTATAACACACAGTTAGGTAAAATTACGAATCAGCTGCCGATGACTGATCCTTTTTTAAATTGGCAAGCTGGGTAACCAAGAAAACAATTAAAATCGGGTTCAAAACGATTTTAACGGACAATCAGTTTAAAGGTTTGACGTTTTGTGCAAGCTTAATATCTTGCCCGCAGCCGCTAGCTGGTGCGTACTGCCATCACACGTGAGATATCACTTTGAGAGCCCCGAACGTGAATGCAGTCAATGCGAGATGAATATGTAAACACCAACGCAACATTCCAGAGTACTAATAATCCATAATCGGCTTGGATATAATTAGTTTACGCAATGTTCAGATTACGTGTGGGCTGTGTTATTTCCCAGAGAGAGAGAGAGAGAGACAATGCCGCGTCTTCTGTAATCCTTTAGAACAGTCTCGTTATGACGAAGAAACCGTCGAAAGTGTACGAAAGCCTCAAACACTCTCTCAATAAGGTCCATATGATGGCCAGTAGTGTGAAATGATGTCAAAATGATGAAAATGCGCTTCTCTTGCTGCAAAACTGACCTCTCTGTTCATGTCAATAGCAGAGCTATAAAAACCGAAAAATTGAACTTCAGAAATGAAATTCAACACAGACATTAGTTCCGAAAACATCAGTTCAGCATTTCTGTTTGTACTCTATCATATACTGTACTTTTACAACATGTACCCATGTATCTTTGTATTTATGTTTCTACAGTGTAAATACTATGGAAGTGCAGCAATTTCATGTGGGTATCTGCATTTCATTGCCATCTGGCTGTTATTCTAGGACCTCAACAGCAGCTACTATAAGGACTATGTGAAGAAAATCCTGAAGAGGAAGCCACCTTCCAAGACCAGGTGGGGACTATACTTTAATAAAGATCAAAATGAGGACAGTAAACCAACAGAAGTTTAAACTCAAATCAAGACTGCTTCGCTTGAGCTGGTAAAAGTATTGCCTAACAATTAACTTAAAATAGGTCGGATGTGGCATTCATAATACTTTAATAAACACTTTCAACAGGAAAAGTACTTTCAACAAAATGTATCATAACTGACATCATAGGCATTCATATATCATATAACAACTGCCTTTCATGGGACATATGACATATGATGTTGCAAGTGCCCCCAGTGCTTCTCATCACATGCACTTTAACCATATGTCTGTTTTTATAAGATGCTTATCGGGTTTATGCATGCTTATGACAAAGGTTGTAGGCATTATTTATGTAAAGCTGGTAAAGGTTTTCTGAATGTTTCATAAGACCTGCCTCAAAGTAAAGTCCCACCAGCTATTGCACAATGAAGTCTTAATGCGTAATGTCAAATTGTGGTTATTGTAATATTGTTCTGCCACCTGGTTGGCCTGGGTTTTCACGTGGGGGGAGGAGATTATTCATCACAGATGACATTTCAGTGACTGAAGGGCTTAAAGGGGCAGTGGCACAGCTGGCATGAGGACATTTCCCTGCCAGGCTGGGTGGAGCGGCCCGGTGACCCACAGCCACGTTGTGAGGCAGAGCCGCCCAAATCCTCCCCTGGCACCACTGAATGAGCGGCCAAACAAAGCGCAGAGGCCTCCGCCGCCGGGGTCCTGAGGAGGTTCGTCTTGCTGTCCTCAGGTTTTCCGAAGACTCTCTGGGGGCTTTTGTTCCGGGGGGTTCTGACCTGGAGCAGTCCACAGCTCATCCCAGCATGGGCTGATTAGGCCTTTCAGAAATTAGGCTCATGCCCTGAATCAGGAAAGGGGGATTTATCTGCTTTGAAGCTCTTCACCTCCCTTCCTTTTCACTGCTGGTGAAAGAGTGCATTTTCTGTGGGGATCTGCTGTTTGTCTCGGCTGTGCAGCCCAGCCGAGCACCACCTCCAGGCGCTTGCAGTTCTTTTCTCTTAGAGTGTGCAGTGCCATCAGAAGGAGGCATTCCAATACTGACGTTTCCTGTACTGCGGGAACTGCTGTGGTGGTGGTTGCTTTACCTGCCTGCAATCACCTAAGCCACAGAATCAGAGTCCACCTTCTGACACCAACTGAACACTCGTCTGTTCAAAATTTAGTGCAGTTTCCAGTAGTCAGATGTGGTCTGTATGAAGCACTCGGTACCTAGGGACAGGGTTAGTGCTGAGGTTAGGAGTTCAGATGAATGTTAGGCACCTTTCACCTCATGTGAGAAGAGACAGGTGTGCAATGGAAACAACAGCTTTAGGCATCAAAAGTTTAAAGGGCTGTTCCTCTGTGGCATTAATGAAATAACCCTACCTCTTTTCATAGCTCCTCCAGCAAAGATAAGCCCAAAATATCAAAGAGGCTAGCTGAAGCACTGAAATCTTACATCTACACTCAAGAGGAAGGTAAGGGGAATCTGTTGCTGCAAATGAGGCATGATACACAGATGATACTAATGGTGAATACATGACACTAATATGTTACTACTGATTTTGAATTTGTCTCTTCCTCAGATTTCAGGTTCCCCTTGCTGCTGGCAGTCTCTGCAGTCATAACCTTCATCGCCATTTATCAGGTACCATGTTACCAGCTGCTGAATTCCCCTAAATTAATTTCAAATTGAGGACATCACTTCTGATGACAACTTGATGGCATTAGGAAGAATCAGCTCATTTTATTTGCCAAAATGATCTTGCACCTGTGGGTGTATTTCACTGTTTCACATTAATTCTCAGATGTTAATAACTATGGTTAATTACCCACAGGTGGCGCTGCTACTGGTAACTGCAGTGGTACCCACTCTACACATAGTTCGTGCAGGGGTCAACGAAGATATTGCTTTTCTCCTGGCCGGCTTCAACATCCATTTGTCAGAAGATCGGGCGGAGGTGGTCAAAATTGTGGTCTACTACATGTGGTGTGTGGAGGGTGGGTGTCACATTCGCCAGCCATACCCCCCTGCCCAAAGTCTTGCCTCCCCCAAAAATTATGGTGTCCCATAGATTTTGTACAACTCTTGAAGCTGTAACTTAATAAAGAGAGAGAAGCAGAGGAAAGCAGCTGTTCTTTTATAGTCACATTTGCTGAGTGGCTAAAACAGTGTCACAACCCAGATTCCTGTAAGTGAAGGCATGGAGCATCACCAGAACTGAGCGCAGTAAAACAGACAATAGAAGTGAATGTAAGAGACCACTCCTGATACTGGACATCCACAGTCCTACAGGTTTTAAAGATGCTTCTCTACTAGCAGTTGATTGACACCTGGAACAACAGGTGACTCAAGTTACCATCCAATGAGTGACTCCAATTGAAGCAATTAAGGCTTTTAACAAAGACCAGAAAACTCATGGGTTCCCTTTGGACACCAGGGCTCAAGAAGAATCCAATATTTTCATGGGAAGGAATGCTGTCATTTTATTTTATATTATTTTGTGACGGGCCTTTCAATGAAAAAATACAGACTGTGTATAAAAAAAAGGTTCCACCATAGTTTTTATGGCACTCCTGTCTGACAGAATTAGCTCCACATTTGTAAATCTGCACCAAACATGACTGTGTCTGAAGGGGAGGGACAAGGTGTTAGCACTGCTCTGCAGACAAGCTCCTGAAAAGGCCAGGCTTGGGGTTCTAGGCTGTGTATGAAGGGAATGAATGTTCAAACAGGACTTTGCAGTTGTTATTGCAAACCCCACCCCCTCAAACTTTTGCCCCCTCAACCGCTCTGAGGCTGACCTTAGTGTCATGTGACTTTTTTTTTTTTTTTTTTTGTAGTTTGTTATGTCTCTGCGTTGACGTTGTCCTGCCTGGTCAGCCTGCTTATGCTAATGAGGTCAATGGTTCTTCACAGGTGAGTCAACTGCCGCTGTCCAATCTCACTGGCCCAAATCAGCACAGACATGCCCTACTGTGTGAAAAAGTTTAATATGTCATTATATGGTTAAATATGGTCTCCAATGTGCTAGGAATGCATTTTCAACATGTCTTTATATGCCATATGTTAAAAAATAAGTGACTAATTACGTTTGTAACAACTGACAATTATTACCGTGAACATTCTATACATTTTAGGAATTGTTATAATTTCACAATGTGCATATATATTCATACATACAACATATGAAATTGGTAACAATACATATTTTGTAGTATCTGCAGTAAATTGTTGCATGCATTAATATAAAAGCATGCTTTAAATTTGAGGTTTTATATTGGAATATGAAATACTTTTTCATAAGTGTTTACTTTGCCAGCAATCTACCTATCTGTATATTGATCCCAGGTGTTTGTAATACAACAAACCCTGACAGTGCAAATATATAGCATTGCATGCTGTAAGGTTCTCTTCTTAAACTGTTTGCATAGTTCAGGTTTCTATTATACTTTTATTATACTTTTATTTTTAGCATTTTATTCTTATTTATATTTTTATTTTTATTATTATTAACTTTATTATACTAATTAAAATTGTGTAGACAAATAAACCTTCCAGACTGCCCTGCCACTCCTTCAAATGCTCTCTCCTTTGGGAGCAGTAATTCATTCCTCATCGAATTATTATTATCTTAACCAAATAACAGTAATTAGCTGGATGAGCTGAGTTTTATTCAACAGAGGAGGCAATTTGTGGTACACTGAAAAGGCATATGAAGGTTATACACTGGGATTCAGAGTAGCATTATAGGCACATTTGATCTCTGTCTCCCCTGTCTGTACATTGGGAAGGTAATGCTGTATCCAGTGGCGTGGTGTACAGATGGACACAGCTTCCAGGTCTCAAAATAGAATGCTGGGCTCCATTGCGGTGCTTTATTCCTGCCCAGGCTCCAGAGCGTTTCTGCTGCAACACTGAGGAAGCCAGACAGGGAATTTAATGCTTTTATCAGCTCTGTTTCTGGCCAGCCAGAGCCGTTAATGCAACGAGCTGGCCGCTGTGCACCACACACACACACACACACACACACACACACACACACACACACACACACACACACACACACTTTCTCTCTCACACACACACACACACCTACCTTCAGAGAGCCACTCTCAATCCCTTGCTCAATCATGCATACACACATAGAAGATATAAATGGACACACATAGCATATAATGGGATTCCCACCTTCCCGTAGACACACTGGGGCCATGGTAGCTCACAGCTAATATTAGATTAGAAAAATGAAATTCTTATTATAGTCTAATTGTGTGAATAACCTTTACTGTGGGGCAGAGGCAGTCACTGTCTATCAGAAGGGAAATCAGGTGATTATAATAGTGGTGGCAGATTAATTCTTAATGAGGTCACAGTTTGCATTAATTTCACAGGAATGTCTTGTTATAACCATATTTTAAAATGCATGGTGCATGTGTGTATGTCTCAGTAAGCATGTGTGTGTGTGTGTGTGTGTGTGTGTACTTTAGAGGTGTACAATGTGTGTGTTTATATTTTGGAAGTGCACATTGGATTGTGTCTGAGTGTGCTCATGCACTGTAGAGGTATACCTAGCATTATATGTTGCGTTCTGTCTGTGTCTGTGTTGATGTCCTCAGGTCAAACCTTAAAGGGCTGTACAAGGGGCAACTGAACAACGCCCCCAGCCATCAGAGGGGCCTGTTCCCGTCGCGCCCCGCCCTGGTGTGCTGGATGGGCTTCACCAGCTACCAGGCTGTCCTCGTCTGTCTTGGTAACTTCATCACAGGCCGTGTAGAGTGTTCCTAGCAGAACACTCTGCAATTGTGTATATCATTTTACATTACATTATATTATTGTCATTTAGCAGGCGCTTTTATCCAGAGTGACTTATATAGGTTACAACTTCAAATGTTACCCATTTATACAGCTGGATATCTACTGAGACAATTCTGGGTTAAGTACCTTGCCCAATGGTACAACAGCAGTGCCCCAGCAGGGAATCGAACCTGCCAACTTTCAGTTATCAGCTCCTTACCACTACACAAAACCCAGGAAAAATGTAACAAATACACATCAAAAAGACAAATATGATGGACAGTAAAAGAACAGAGAATTGTTTGTTGTAGGAAACATGAAAGATCACAGCTGTTACAGGATGCGGATATTCATTTATGAAGAATCCATAGACACAGCCCAGCCTCTCCTTTATGACTCATTTCAGAGTTAACGTTTCAACATGACAGCCGCAAGCAGAGTACGTGTGTTGAATTCAGATTTAATCCAATTTCCCTTACTGATAAAAATCAACTTTGATAATATTGACTTTGTAGATAAATCTCTGGAACATTTCAATAATTTGTTTTAATTTTTTATGACTGACTTTTCAAAGACTTGAAGTACACACATTGCCTGATGCTTGTCAGAGAGCCAAGAGGTTTCTCCCATGTTTCTGAAAGGCGTGTATTCATGCTTAGCAGTGTTTCTGTGGGGGAAAAGACATTAGATTCCCAAAAGAATTTGAATGGGTATTCTCCCAGGGGTGAGGAGATCAGTCAATGAGCTGCCATTTTGAATACTGCTCTGGACATTGTCTAGAGCAGTATTCAAAACAGTGTAGACATTGTCATCATAGTTCCACGTGTGAGCAGATCATAACCACGTTAACCCAACTTACTGTCTCCGTAGCGATAGTCCTGCAGACGATGGTGTTTTTTATCTGTGTCCTCTTTGCCGTCTTCCTCGTTGTCATCCCCATCCTGCATGGGCAGAACCTCATACTTTTCCACATCCTCAGAAAAACATGGTAAGTGTCACCTTCTGATTACATCACCCCCACATGGCTGTGATCTCATCATCGCACGTCACCCACTCCCTGCTGAGTTTTTTCATTATGAGTGTAACTGTTTTAGTAGATAATTTGGAAAAGTAGCTCAGTTGGTATTTTTTGATCTGGATTAGTGGGTGTGGTGTCTATCACCTGAAGTCTGGCCTCATGTTTTTTTTTTTTTTCTTTTTTTTTCCCTGCAGTCCCTACTGGGTGACATTAATCTTGGTTGTGATCATTGAACACCTGGCAGCCCAGTTTGCTTTTGTCAAAAAAGATGCAGGGACAAGGGACCTGAACAACAGGTAATTTTCACTTCACATTGCTCCATTTCCACATTAATGTTCTTGTATTGTAATACGTCAGTATTGGTCATGTATTCATTGTTGAAAGTGTGACTTTAACATTCTGGCAATAAAAGAGCACTGGGTCCCTCTCTTAAAATGATCAGCAGTGTAACCTGCATTTCAGTGGAGTTTAAACCCAAGGGAAACTGCTTAGTTTGACACACTAAGTGCTCACCAAGCCAACGACCCTCAAAAAGTTGGTTCACATCCAACCAAGCACTTTCCCTTAGTTTTTCTGTGTCATAGTCTGACCCCTGGATGCCTTGTACAAAAGGTACACCAGCCACACAGGAATGAATGATACATGATGGGTGTTCCTCCTCCTCGAACAGAAGTGCTCTGTTCCTGCTGAGCTACCTGCTCTTCCCTGTCAACATCCTGGTGGGGGCGGTGTTAGGGGTGTTGAGGATAGTGGTCACGGCCCTCTTCAACATAGCCCATCTGGGCCGCATGGACATCAGCCTGCTGAACCGCAGGGTGGAGACGTTTGACCCAGGTCAGTCTTGCCACCCTCCCACAACCCCTCACCAGCATTTGGTCAGTTGTCTTTTCACAAACCATACGAAAACATGCACAGCTCTTCCTTTTGTGAAGTATCCCTTTCGCCCTCTAAAACACATAACCCCCCCCACCCCTTTGTGTCTGTCTGTTTGCAGGATATCGTTGCTATGTCCATTACCTGAAGACTGAGGTCAGCCAGTCCCACCCTGTGATGAAGGCATTTTGCGGAATGTTGCTGAAGTCTGCAGCCCAGGAGGGCAGAGCTGCACAGAAAATGCGTGATGCAGAGGAGGGTCAGTACCCCCATCCCCGCTACAACACAGCCACGTCTCTGTAGCCAGGTTACACACCATATGCACATACACACTCACACACATTCTTACTCATACGCATACGTACACACAAATACACATACTGACTCACTCACTCACAAACTGCGTCTACTTCTTTGTTATAATGTGTATACTGTGCCCCCTGTTTGGTCTTTTCTTTGTCAGTCTGATCCAGTGTGCAGCGATGCATGGGCTTGATTTGTCAGTACAGATTTGGTGCTGATTTCAGATTTTAAATTTCAGTTGGTTCCTTGGTGTTGGGATTTCACTTCTACCAATCCTGTAACAAAATGATTAGCAATCTTGATCATGTGGCTACCCACTGTTAGATCCTCTGGCATGTCTCTTTAATTACTGTGTCGTACATGTTCTCCTTGTTTTCGTCTCATTTCCCACACACATAATCACAGTACAAAATGATACTGCAGAGACCACACCTCTATTCAGCTTCCACACCCCACTGTGAAAACTGGTGCATTAGCCCAAATGTAAATATGAAACATTAATATTTGATGTTTTCAGTGTTTTTTCACCTGTCAAAATCGGACATGAAAAAATCAATAAAAACAAGCGAGATTCAAATGACACAACCTCCGGGCTTTTGACTCTGCAGAGTTAGTGTTGTGGTTGAGCTCAGAAGATAGTAAGAGAGTCAGCTGTGTAAATGGGTAATGGTTGGACTGGATGGAAGCTGTGCCAGTCACTCTGGGCAAGGCCATCTGCTAAGCATGTAACTGATAACAGTGACGCAATCGAAAGGCCAAGCTGCCTAAGGCATGCTGAACATTACCTTCATGCAGTATTGAGGGTGCATCTGTTTGGCCTGTGTTGAGTGGGATTGGCTCTCCTCTGTTAAAAGCCAAGCTGTTCAGATAGGGAGAGTGCAGTCATCCAGACACCAGCCAGCACCATGCTGTCCCAGAAGCCCTTGAGACTGATTAGAGGTGACAGGGTCGGGCAGCTTAGCAACAAGCGCAGCACAAGTGGGACCTCAGTAAATGGAGCACTCGTCCGGGATATCATACACAGGCAGCACCGTGGTGAAGGGGAAGCGAACTGGACTGTAAAGATTATGGGGTCAGATCCCAGCTAGGGCACCATTGCTGCTTCCCTGAGTAGGGGGCTTGACCTAAATTTCTTCATTAAAACTATTGTTTCATGTTGTTAATGGATAATATTTAAATATGTGAATAATCTTAGTTGCCCTGGAGAGTGAATACTTGTTTTTTTCATCACATTTCCTAAGTATGCAATGTATTGATCTTTTTAATGTATCTATTTAACGTCTGTACATTGGACCCTGATGAAGGATTGTCCTCATTTGCCACTGGTTAAAATCTATTTTCCTTTTTAGGAATTGGTAAGGTTCAAATCAGTCTCCTCAAAAAATTAACAATGTAATGATACAACATACACAGAGATACTGATGAATATATTCCAGGGATTATATATATATATATATATATATAATGTATATAATCAGTATACATATATATGGGTAAATCAATGCTGTTCAATCAAATCAATGCTTATCTACACTAGCAGTTCGACTGAGATGCAGCCTTCCTGAAGTTGAGCTTCTGTCACCAAAACACAGAGTGCATGTTCATATTGAAATTAAATTTAAAAAATCATAAAGTCAATCCTCACCTTCTGAGGGTACAGTGTAATATTGAATGCTGTTGGGTGCTGGTTATGAAAGAAGTAGTTAAGGAAGATTTGTGCTAAAATTACAAATCAACATTAAAAATGTGCTCTTTGCCGTTTCATCAAACTTCAGAAAAATCATTGAAAAGAGTAAGCTACAAAGCAATGTCCATTTACAATTACCAGTACAAAAATAATGGGGACATCAATGATCCAAAACAGCACCAATCACAAAGAAATATCCACTTTCACCTTTGCTTTTCTCATTTTGGCACAAGTCAGCTACCGTACAGACAATGTGCTAAATGTGTGTGTCACATAAGGCACGGCTGCTGCCTGAGAGAAGGTTATTATCTGCGCCTGAGGCAAGACCTGAGGATGTGTACCTGCTGTTCGTGTGTCTCTCTGAGCCCTCCCTGTGAAGGGCTCCCAGTTCTGTCCTGACAGTGTCCTCCACGCTTGCAGGAATCAAGCTGGTGGGTCCTGAGAAGAAGTACAGGGTGTCCAGCGCCAGGCGGGCCCAGGTGCGCTGGCAGCTCCTCTACACCCTGGTCAACAACCCCTCCCTGGTGGGCACCAGGAAGCACTTCCAGAGGCCTAGCCCAGAGGGCGTCCGGAACGGAGCGCCCAACCACACCGCCGCCGAGGGCAACGCAAAGGGCGCCGTCCAAAAGGGGTCCAGTTAAGAAGTCCAGAACCGCTCCCACCAACTGATCCCTCCCAGAAAAAAAAAATGCACCAGCAAGCAATCAGCTTACGTGCTGTAAGATGACGAGCCTCCTATGGGCTCACGGTTCAACCAGACCGTTTTGAAAGGATTATCTTCGTGGGCTGGAGGTCTAGACTCCCGCATTGAAAGAAGTGCACTTTGCTATTCTGACGGCCCCTAGCTCAGTTCCTGTATGCATTGGAGGGGCTCCTGTGTGGTCTGGGTTTGTGTTCCGCACCAGTGCCTTCTTGCTCTAATGCACTTCCTTTAAGTACTCACTCAGAATTACTAGTTGAGCAGGTAATTCATGATGCATGTCACACTGAACCATTTCCAAGGTTATGAATTGTGTCTGTGTATTAATGCGTAGAGTGTTGTGTGTTAACTTAGTTTATGTTTATTTCCAATATTTTCAGTTTCACCCACTTGGATGTGACTTGACATTGGCAATAATGACAAGAGTATTTTTTTAATGCAGTATATAGATCATTTTTAATTTTCTCATTATTAAGAATGTTGGTAATGGTTTCTGGCAATCCTTTGCCAGCTTTATTTTCCTGTAATTGTCAGTCTTGGCTCAGGGTCATAGGTGGTGCTGTGACATCTATCGTTCAACTGATTAATGCATTTTTCTGACATCTAAAAGTGCCTTGAACAATAAACGAATGTACTTGTGATTAGAATTAAAAACATTTAAAACTGCAATCAATGTGATTTCATTGGTGTGCCAAGCCATTTGTGTGAAAACAAAGGAAGGGGTTACTACAAAACTACAGCTGCATGTTCAAAAAAGCAGCAAATATCACATTGAAAATATAGGAGGATTATCTGGATTAGACTGAGCTTCGAAGTTAACGAGACTGCGCAAGATCACGAACCATACCACCTCATCAGACATCAAGTGCGCGCTGTGACACCTTCAGCGAACTCCTACGGCTTGCGTATTGTTTTTACACCATCAACTGTAAATCATGGAGCCACCACCAATAGATAAAAGCGTATATGTATTCTTCATGTTTTGTGTTCTTCTGTAAATTATTTTTAAAAACTTAACAATGTGTTACCTGTTTGAAAGTCGTGGACGACGAAAGTTGTGTCTGTCAGATCGGGGTAACATATTTATTTGAAATATATGTGAAATATTTATTTGTAACGATGGTGGATTCGGAGGTTAAAAAAGCAACCATTCATACCAAATGCCTATGCTTCCGTCGTGTTCCTGTGTTCTCAGAGGTCTTTTTTCCTTTGGTTAAAATATTTCCCAACAGAACTGCGAGCTGCATAGTGTGGCTTTTCCGGGAATATCATAATAAGCAAGTTAAATTTCTGGTCTGTATATTTCCAGGATGTATCTCTAGAACGCGTTAAGACGGAAAAGAGAATCGTTTACATTCATTTACACATTTTTTAATTTCCCACAACTAGTTCCAAATCAAAAGATGCAAGGTCTGGAATGGAATATTACACAATATGATTTAAATGGTCGGTAATAATTTCTCTAGGGTTCCCGTTGATTTAAAAATAAAAACATTCCATCAGTCTTACAGGACATATTTAATGTACAACAAAGCAATGGCACGTTCGCGAAGAAGACATCGTTCTTAATCTTCCTCAGTGAAATTCGATTAAGTAATTTTTGGTCTGGCTATTTACAGGAGGAACTCTCTGTCGTAGATGATTCTGTGGTTGGCGCGTTGCCGACAATGGTTACCGACAAGGGTTGCTTTATATTGAAAGGTTTTAGATGGATCTAAAACCTTTAAACTGATTTAAGGCAGAATGTTTATATTTTATAGACATTTACGGTCTTTATATGTGCAATATTCTGATGTTATAGCCTAGCTGTATAGATATATATAGATAATTTTATAAAGCAGCTCATCACCACTCAAACTAGCCACCAACGCCCTCAAATAATGCGTCCTTTTAATTCGTTTCTAAGATGTACATGGAACATTTCAAATGTTGTAATTTAACTAGTCGCCTTTTTCTAATCATGTGAAAATAAAGCTAATATGCAATAGTACCAGAGCAAAACAAAGAATTCTTAAACATTTCTTAATTTCTCAACAACAAAAGGTACAATAGATCAGCAAAGTTCATGTTCAATCTTTTTATTAACCTCACGTACATAAAATCATATCAAAAGAGGTAAAAGGGTGGTGGGTCTTTAAAACATTGTTGGACATTTAGGCATGTAAAACCCACTATGAGTCGATTCACAGTACACTCAAAGCCGTCAGACGTTCAGAAGCGTTGTTTACAAAAGAACCCCATTTTATCTGGTTTACATCACATAATTACAGTAAGTATATCTAACGTCCTATGCGGTATTAAAGCACACGTGAAAATACGTATGTGTGACATGCCACGGACAAATATCTACATAGAGAAAGGATAGAATGTTTCAGAAAAGTGAGAGGATATTCAGCACCCGTAGTCTTAAACAGTTTAAACTCACACATTTTAGAGCTCCACAGTACATTTAACACCGTGTATTGGCAGTTACCTGGATGGTCCGCTATTATTCGTGGCAAGCTACAGTAAAAATTAAATTCCCTTTAGATATCAGCCAGAGAAGAAGTCGACACACTTCGTTGTCCAGGACTTCGACTTGCTGAGACGCACGCATAAAAACACGGCAAGGACGAATGGTGGTCCAACCCGTCATAAAGGCGTCTTTTCGGTTACATTTAACATATCAGATCTGACTAGATCTTCATTTCACTATCAGTGAAGTATCAGTAATAACTGTGCACTGAGACTGGAAAAAGTGCTTTTAGTTTTACAAAAATGTTTCTGTACAAGCGTGCCCACAACATATTGTCCGAGCTTTTTAAAATGCATATCAGCGTGGCCGCTTCATAAAATGTTACTCTCCGTCGATGGCATAAACCATAATAACAGGCGTTTTAATTATTCATCACAGTAAAATACTATATGTATGTGGTGCATTACATTATTGTCTGACTGGCATTCTGCGGATGTTAAATGACTGAGCAGCTTTTAGCATGCCTCTAACATCACGCGAAACAATGAATGGTAAGGTTACCTGGTTTAAAACCTTGTCGAAAGAAACTATCTTACACACTGACACTGGGCAACAGGTGCTTCAACGGCCTGGCTGTTTGTAGTTGCCATTAATTTCTTCGGAGATGTTTACCGCCTCGGCGCCAAGCGGTAATCGGTCGCTGTATTCGGAGCCCACTTCGAATTCCTCCTGATTAGTTTTGGACTGTGACTCGGGAATGGACTCAGTAACCACGCTACCCTCCACTTCTCCTTCCTCATCCTCTTCCTCTTTCTCACCTCCCGCGTCTCCTTCGCCCAGCTCGCTGGCGGTGTAGTTCTTCTCGGACTCGACGAACGATGCTCTGGGATCGAAATCGGCAGCCATGTGTTTTTCCATCTGATCGGGATTCTGCGCCTTCATGATCAACTTGTACGTCTTGCCTTGGTATTTGTACAGTAAATGGCAGCAGGTCGCGCCCAACAGCGGTACTGTCGCCAGCGCCAGCAAAAATATGCTTACCACCAATATGATCAGCAAGGAAGGGATCTTCTTCCTGGTGGTGAAGACAACTTGGACCTGACAATCTTCACCCCCATAGGTGAGACAGAGTGTGTAATTGGTTCCAGGCTGAAGGCCTTTAAAACGATAAGCATTAATGCCCTCCTCGATACGTGACCACTGAACCACTGAATGTCCATTGCCAGTGTTCACACATAAATACAACATGTCAAGGGGTACTTTTTTGGCAGATGTTTGGTAAAGGTAAAAGGGCTCTTTATTCACAGTTTCCAGCTCTTGAGGGGGACTGAGGTGTAGGGTGGACTTGGCACTAGGCAGCTGGAGAGGGTTGAGTTGTACCTTGGCCTCAGTCTCAGACACTTCCAAGGCAATGACACCAAAGTCGAATGTGTACTGCTTCAGCTCGCCTGAGCTCAGGTTGAAGGCATGGTTAGAGATGTAGTGGGTGTCGTCCTTAATGCCGCATTTGCTGGCAAACTGTGGGTCCTGCCCGCCTTTCTCAGTATCCACGGTGATGTATGTTGACCCGGTTGGAGCGCTCTTGCCCTTCTCCTCATGCTTGGGCCAGGTAATTACACTGTTCAGAGAGGTCTTAGCCCCAGGCTGGCGGTCATAAGAACGGCCCTTGTCTGCTGTTGTGTCGAAAATGGAGTTAGTGGCGTGTTTCTGGGTACCTGCAACCACAATTTTGACCGAGCTCTGAGCCTTGCCCAGTTCGTTGATGGCCGAACAGCTGTAGTTCCCATCCTCTTTTTTGCTCATACGAGGGATGGTGAGGGTGCCGTTGTAAAACACCAGGAAACGATTACCAAACTTCTTACTATCCAGGCTGTTTTTCTCACTGACGTTGGCAGGCAAATTGAACTCAATGAACTGGTTTCCTGCAAGTATTTGCCACTTGAGGTCTGGCCTGGGGTTCCCCTTGGACTCACAGTTCAGGATCAGCATGAAGCCTTCGTAGAGCTCGGTGTTCTCGATGTTGGGCTGATAGGTTATGGTGACCGTCGGGGCCGAGCACTCTAACTTGGGCATTTTCACAACCAGCGCGCCTTTCAGCTGCGCAGGGGCCTCGCAGGTGATGGAGTTTTGCTCCGGGACGGAGATCGTAGCCTCGGCGATCCAGTCTCTCAGCCACTCGAGCCTGCAGGAGCAGGTGAACGGGTTGTTGTATATCTGAAGGTGGGACATGGAGCTGAGGGCGTCGAACGTCCCCTGCACGATAGTGGTGAACTTGTTGTTGTTGATGCGCAGCGACCGCAGGTCCTTGAGGTTGGAGAAGGCGTCCTTGGGCAGGCTGACCATCTCGTTGTTGTTCATCTTCAGCATCTGCAGGGCGGTGAGGTTGGAGAAGTCCCCCCAGGGGAAGGTGACGATCTTGTTATTGCTGAGGTCCAGGTTCCTGAGCTGGAGCAGAGGGGCCAGCGTGCCCCGCTCCACGCTCGCGATCTCGTTGTGGGCCAGCCACAGGGACGTCACCTGGGTCACATCCACAAAGTTCTTGGCCCTCAGTGCGGTGATTTTGTTAGCGGAGAGGCTGAGGGTTGTCACGTTGGGTGGCAGTCCAACGGGCACCTCAGTAAGTGCTTTATAGGCGCAGTCAGCAACATGGTGGGCATATTTATCCTGGCAGCTGCAGGGTTGGGGGCAGCACTGTACGCCGCCAAAGATAGCTGTCCACAGTACAAGCAAGTAAAGGTATGTCGCTGCCATTTTCAGAACCTGTAAGAAATACATTTGTCAAATGGTAAATGAATATCACACTAGCAACGTATATTCTACAGCAATGGTAACAGGTATGCCCATTGGGAAAATACCACTAGAGAAATCATTTGACAAAGCAGTAAATCTATATGACTGTTATTGTACTGCACATTTCATCAACTACCATACCTTATATCAAATGAGATGTGCTTAGTCTAGCACGCATCAACATTTGGCAACATATGTGATTCTGCTATCGTGGTATATAATCAAATGTCCGGAATAAAAACAACTGAAATCATGCTGGTGGCAGGGCATATTTTATCACGGAGACCCAAGAAAGCGTCGCTGTTAGAGACTCGAACTATTGAACTGACATAAAAACACATCTTCATAAAACTGCGAGCTTTACACACAAAAATAGTCAAAACTTATTTCTAATTACTGTTGATTGTGTGTGGTGCGGTGGTTTTGTAAAACTAATAGGTTATATATGGTTAAACACACACAGTATAATCTGTCAAAAACACTCCAAACATTCTACATGAATTCAAATACAACTATAATTTAATATTGCATACTTCGGCATGTGATTTATTACGATAATAATTATCGAACGCTGTAGCGAGTTCTCTGTCCGTGGTGCTGAAAGGTAGGTGTCGCGTTTTTGTTTGTAATAAAAATATCCTAGCTCCCCGGATTCTTAATAACGCTTAACTATCACCGCTCCCATGCAACCACTAAATGTAGCAGATTTTTCTAATTCACTCAAATGTAAGACGCGAGAGGAAAGCGCTTTAACATTGCTCTTTGATGTATATAAATTCAGGCAATGCAATGCATTTCTGAACTCTTACACTATTTGTTAATGTGATAATTCTGTCATGGTAAGATTTTACATTAACATTAAGCACAGATTGCATGCAACAGGGAATACACATGCCATTCAGGTCGTAGCCCAATACGTTTGCATGATCAACGATCAACGCAACGTCTCACTTCTCCTTGTCTTCTTCTAGATAGGTCTTACCTGTCAGATAGTTTTTTTCCAATCCTTCCAGTCACCTTTGGATCGACGGAGAGTTGTGGAATATATATGGTAATAATAATTAATGGTTGCTTGAAGTATATTTCTCGCATATAGTGAGTCCGTTCACATGTTTTTGCCAGGCGCGCACTACAGTGATGCTAGGTGGCGGAAGAAACATGTTTCTCCCAGCTAGATGCTGAGCTGCTCGACGGATGCTTTCCCCTCGCGATCGAGTTTGGCCAGGATTCGCTGCGCGCTCCTGCCGCAAGGAAAAAGGGAGGGTTTGTGAACGCGCAGCCTCTCCCACCACGCCCGAGTTAAAGCTATAGGGCTTTGCCTATTTATGCTCTAGATTCGAGTAATGTTACATTTAGTAATAGGTATCTCTAAGCATCATCTCTGACCTTATTTTTCTTCAGATCCACACTATTTAGGAGATTTTTTTCCAAAGGATTCTAGCCGGACTGTCTTAAAGCCATATTTCGCAAACGTAAAGGAGCTGAAATTGAAGTTTATATTAATTGTTAAAATACTACGGTGATTACGTGGCTTTGAGTTTGCCTATCTACATTAGAATATATTACAATGAAAAACCAAATTTAAATACATAATGTCAAAGATCAGACTTGGGTATACGATGCTGATTTGTCAGTTGATCATTTTAAAGAATAATTTTCAGTCAGCCATCATTATAACGGTATAACGTATTCAACCAATGAGATAGGTAATACTCGATGTAGAATTTCTCATTATCAGATTTTTTGACTCTTTCTTGAAGATCAACATACATTATACCTTAACGAAACTGACAATGTAATATCTCATTTTAAAACCTACAATTTACTTTATATCAGAATATTGACTATGTAGTAGCCTACTATAAGCAGCTATGTTATATTAGTAAATTTCTCCATACGCTTCCACACAGCAAAGCCTTCGCTTCCCCATGTTCCTATAAAACGACAGCGTTATTAGATTAATGAAAGGGCCTGATGAATAGGCTAGCCATTTAACTAAATTGATCATGCATTACTGAAAAACGGATCAGTCTGATTGCTGTAACTGCTACAACTAAAATACTGTAGTATCAGTATGTCCCCTAATTCCAACACATGGGTACACTTGGGAGATTCGGGTTATTTTCCTGTTTTGTAATTTGTTCAGCCTCTTATTGATGAATTAAAAATATTTGTCACGTCATACATTTACGTAACAAATTACCGCTATACCAATATTCTAATACTAATTCTTTGCTCAGCCTATACAACACAAAACCAAATTAGACCAAACTAGAACCAAAAATGTTGCATTGGCACACAAAGCGTTTCACATTAACAACACAGATGCCGCTTATTAAAAAAAATAATAATAAAAAAAAAAAAAACGTAATTTCATACAAAAGTGTTCCTCTGTTAGTTGTTAGCCTACATCCTTTAACTACCAACGAAAAATGCCCTTACCTTATACATGAAATTTAATATTATATACCTCTCAGCATAGCTGTACATAGTTATATCTTTTCATTTAAAACATTATTCATTTAAACGTGCTTTCCACTATGGCTTGTCATATCTTCCAAGCCACAGCTTCTTGGAAATGGTTACTTTCTTTTACAATCGCAAAGACCCTTTTCCAGCCATTTTTGCATTGCAGTCATTTAGCAGACAGTCTAATCCAGAGTTACACAGGTTACAATCTTAATAGGTTCCCAACATAGAAAACAGGTACCTTCATATTCACGCTATACTTCTAAGAATGGACTATGCTAAATAATTAATAAAACCTGATACGATTATTTGAAAAACATTCCCCACATACATTACAAAACACTGGATCAACAATGTCCATTGTATTGGGTAAAAGTTTAAGGGACAGACAATTTCATTTTATAGTAGCTGAAGGGCATAACAGACATTGCATGTTGCAGTGTTTTGTCAGAATTCCATATCCTGAGAAAATGCCCTACACTGTAGGCTACCTATCTCGCCTGTGCCAGAGTTCGCGATTTTAATTGTCATCATTTGGAGTTTCAGTGTTAGCCTTTGCAGAAACAAAGTGGTCTCATTTTAGGACATGGTCTGAAATGACTGTCAGTGATCTAATGAAAAGTGATCATTTCAAAAATGTTTTGACAGCCGAAGCAGTGGCGGACAGCGCCCTCGTTCTCGCTCCATTTTGAACGTCAAAGCGAGGCTAACATATCACGCTCGGTGCCCTGAAGTTCTCGTGCAGCAAATGTCACAGCGGATTGTGTCTGTTCGTCAGGACAAGCGCTGATAGCACAGAGAATATCACGCAACTCAAAGCGTTTGGACAAAAAAGGAACCCACACTTTATACTGGCAGTAGGCCTGTAGTCCACTATTGCGGATCCAGAAATTATTTTCAGTAACTGCTGATTCCGTTTAAACGTACGCATAGGCCTACCTGGAAAGATATGCTTTTCTAATTTACATTTATTTTACATCAATGTTATGCCTGTTTCGGGCTTTCAAAGAAGAAACTGGCGACAGAAGCCCTGTGTTGCAAGTATGTTTTTACTTTTCCTGATATACTGTCGGTATTTAGGGTTCAACTATCACAGTAGGCTACTGTAGCTACACGCTGACACCTAACTTGTGTTGCCGTCCCGAGACTTTCAAAATTCGTGAATACATCCCTTGATAACGACTGTAAAAATAAACATACTGGCACTTCGTTAACTTAAATTGTGTAATACTGTGGATGACTGATGTAGGTCCATTCCGAGAAACTGAAATAACTGGGGAACACATCACTGCAGTGGAACTGTAGAGCCTATGCATTGCTTCAGACGTATGTTTTAATGCACTTGTCTAGGGCTGGCTCATAAACAAGTGCAGGGAACGCACAAAGCTTGTCTGATCGAGGAAAAAAACTATATTCCTCTTAAGTGTTACTAAACACATTTACTTCTTGTTGGGTTAAACGTGTGCCTACACTATTTTATATGCCAAAGTACAGCCATCGACAACACATTAGGATGGCTTCCTGACCATGACAGAGATGCCAGTGAAAGATCTGACAGAAAAATCGTCAAAAACTCCACCACAGAAATAAAGATGTCAAAAATAAATGTGGGATATCTGGCAAAGTTAAATTAGAATGTGCTTGGCTCTAGCATAGGTATTGTAGATGATCTCCTTCACGTCCAACCTGTTAACCATTCGCCGTGTTTCTCAAAAGACCCATTAAATATTTGCCTCTAACTGAAGCTCTCGTTTTCTTTGACGCTGGTTTGAAAGAATAAAATAAGCTACACCCAGACTAAAACACCGATTTGGAGACCTCCATTTGTTTGGGTAATGCGACCTCTAATGTTCAAATTCTGTAACTACAACAAAAGTTCTCTTCTATATCCCCTTTGTTAACGGTTACAAATCGCTCCATCACCACCGCAGGACACCTATTCGTGGAATACTGTATTTTGTTTAGATGCCCACATTTTTGCTTGTGAAATTCTATCTAGGCCTAATGCTTAGAAAATAGAAAACTCACAGAGGTGAGATTGACAGAGATGATGGGATAGGCCTGTCTTGCTGTTGTTTCTACTTTAGTTTGTACTATGATGTCTTGTACAAATTCATATTCTTTACATTTCATACATTTCAAACCTTTTGGGGATGATCTACACAACTGCATGTGGCCGTATGTCAATATCCGGTTTGTCATGTCAAAGAGGTGAATCTGCGTGCACGCTGGTAGTCTATAAAAAGAAAATAACGGTTTCAGCTATGTAAGAGGTAACCCCGCACTACGCAGGTTTAGACAATAATAAATACTTTAAAGAAGAATACATTATTTATATTGTAAATATGTTTTACCTTCCAGGCGTGTTGCTATAATATTATTAAAGTTTCACAACCATTTGGACATCTAGCCTAGAGTTTGTACGTTGGCATGACAACCATAAATCGTACCGAGTTTACGGTTGCTAACTCCCCAGGTGCCACTGCCAGCCAATAAGAACATTCGTTGTTCATAAATTTACATTGATATGAAATAGGCTTAACTGGAATAAATGACCTTTGCCAGGGGGTAAAGGGAAACCTAACCAACTCTGTTACACATGTAAACACCACGGCTGCTCACATATCTCACATTTGCAGATTACCCCTTTATGCAGCAAGATGTCTGATGTATTAAAAGTAAATACTTTCTTCATGGGTAGAGCAGCAGCCTCCCATCTGGGACTGGACCTTGTAATCATCTGGATGAATACCAAGTCCCTGTGTTTTGTCAGAACTGATAACAGTGGATGAGACGCGAGTGTGGACACATCACGGCCCCAAGCCCGGATCTTACATCACCTCCTTTATTTTAGGCAGGGTAGTGTAGGACGGAATTGCTCACAGTGTAGTTATTCCACTGTCGGCTGTTTTTGGCATAAAATATCGAAATGTGCAGGGTGTCGCGAATGATGTGTCGTCACCGTTGCATGAGCCAGCCATGAGGACGTCAGTTACTAAACATGGGCAAAGAAGGACAAGAAAAACATTATGAAGACTGTGCTGACACTAACCAATCCTTCAAAATCAGGACAGTGACTTTATTGTAGTTAAAATATTTTTATTATTATACAAAAATCGCATACAACAACACTGGAGATAGCTCCCACTGCAGTATACCAGCTGCACGCATAGGTTAGCTATCAATCTGGGAAGTATTATAATAATTGTTAAATATTGGTAACTGGATGTAACTGACTATGTAACAGCAACGACGTAATTAAAACAGGCCTTACATTTGGTAATCCAGTTTGATTAACATTCCTGTTTTAAGGCTGGAAGTAAGCATCAAGTTAACTCCACCATGTCCAGTGATGATAATGGTCAAATGCATAGAGAAGCATAACCAGCCAACTGGCAACCTGGAAAAATCATATCAGGGTACTTGTCCGTACAATGTAGCTCAGCGATAATTAGCGAGTTAAACACATCGAAAAAGGTATCATTAAAGTATCAACATAGCTCTCCAGAGAGTTTACGAGAGATCATGATGTATGATTTTAAATATGAGCAAGTTCTCTGAAAATGTATTCCTCGTACAAAATTTTTCCTTAACAGGAAAGTACCAAAGCGAAGCTGCTGCCCCCAAGAGGACATAAAATGTAATGCAGATCCAGATCAAATGCCTAGGGTAAAAGGTGGTAGATGCTGCCATCGCTATGTGCGTATCTTTTTAACCCATTCGGCATCAGAAGTTTCTAATGGGAACAATGTCCGCTCAGCAACAAGCAGCTGCGCTTAACAAAAAACAGGAACGTTTCAGACATCTGTGCAGGGCTATCGACTCAAGGGGGTTTCCAGTTTCCATCTACGTCTGGTGTGGTATTAATGTATATAGGGTGACAGCTCTTTCATATCCTCTTCACAAGTCGACACTGAATGTAAAGAATCCACGGTGCTCTTGTTCCCACTCTTCCCCGTGAACACAGGACTTCGCAGTGCATCTGCAGAGAGTCTGAGTGTATGAGGACACACACTGGCCGTGGCATTCCGGCTAAAGCAGGGACCCGCAGGGGGCACTATTTCACAATGGTGAGAGCATCCCCAAAAGAAAGCACTTCAGATGCTGTTGAAGGCGTATGCAGCCTGCCTCAGCCAACATTCATATTAGATAGAATATATTCTGTTATCACATTATGCTAATTCAGGCCCCAGTTTTGACTCTAGTGTTTTCCAGTTGATTAGCAAGTGTCTGGTGGATGCTTAAATTCAACAAGCGCTGGTGCCTGAGAGAAACTAAAGCTTCTTGAAAGCATGTTTGGTGACCAAAAAAATCAAGATGCTCAGCATAATGCCCTGATGAAGGCTGAGGCAGCCAAAATATGTGCCCGTTCACATCCTGGCTCCGGTCTTATTTTTAACAGGTCCAAATGGGTGTGTCACAACAGTAAAGGCAATTTAACTGGAATTGCTGCTTGCAAATGATAAGACGCCTTGAACTCTTGAAAAATAAATAAGCTGCATTTTCTTCTTCATAGATATACTGTTTACACACATCTAAAATTACGTCTTGTTATTAAACTGTTGTTTGTCAGGGAGGATCTGGCTGTTTAATGGCTCTGATAATGAGAGTCTGTGATCAGTCCAAGTGGAGGAGAAAGTAAGACCATTCAGTGAAGCAGACTGATTGTGGCTCTGTCTGCATGTTGTTTCATGTTGAGCGCCAGCAACGTTCACAGTTAACCCACAGGATATTCATGCTGAAGAGGTTGTCATGGTCAGTGCAGGTTTACTTTTAGAGGACACACTGCTGTAGGTAATTAACACTCCTGAGAGCTGCGATGTCAGCATCATCTTTGAGTATTGACTGCCGAAGGCTTAATTAAAGTGGCTGAAAAAAACACATGGGGGAGTACACCCCTACAATGGAAAACAGCACAGGTTGATCCATAAACACAAAAACTGCCCATTTCCCCTTCAATCATCTGTGCTATAACAACACCACTGCCCACCTTTTCCTGCTCAATACAAAAAACATACACGACTACACCATAAAACATAAATAAATGTGTTTTCTAGAATAAAATGTATTACTTGTGACCAGTAAGACTTCACTCTGTACAGTGTTATTGAAATTATTTTTAACCAGAGAAAAGAAAAAGCATCGACCCATTGTTTACCTTTTTTTTTGTCTTATTACATCTGGGGTGTGAATAAATATGGAAAATAGAAAAATAGCCATGGGTTGAGGGTTAGTAAGTGGAGGACATACTGACAATACATGAATAGATACTTTGTTACATTTTACAAATATATTTTTGTAGCTAATGTTTTGTAGCTAATATTTTCCTCCCAACACCAAACACTCTTCACACACAGTACATAATTATGGGATTTGAACAGAAAACCCCCACCGCTTTTATTTCCTCCAAACAATCACTCTCCTTATCTCTTTATCACCCTGTCATTGACACGCCCTAACACCATGTGCTGTATCCGTAACTCATTAAATATAAACAGACTTTCCACTCAGCTGATGTAGCCTTTTAAAAATTGAAAAGGTTTACTTTTCCAAGCTTTACAAGAGCTGTGTTCGTTCCAGGAAATTGTTGACACTGAAGGTATCAGTGATAGTTTGTCTGAGTCCTACGTTCATTTTCTCATTCATAGCTTAGCAACCATATATACTCAAAGCAACCACGGAAATTACAAGCAAGAAAGAAACTAGTTATCCCAGGCAAACATGTATTGATATATCATGAACTTCATGACTAAAAGATTTACGAGTTGCTTTTTTTTGGTTGAGTGTAATAATGTGTTAGCCTATGTGGCCATCCATAATGCAGATAAACCAGAGATTTAATCAAATTCTGTGACAATGATTTTTAAAAACACATGCACCAACAAGGCTACTGGTCCGGATGGGATTTCTAGGTTTCTAGATCCTTTTAAAACCGTTTACTGAAGAATTCACACCTGCTTTGGTACTTTTTTTTCCAAATGTCTCTTGATAACTTGTACAGTGCCAACTTTGTGGAGAGAAAGCATTTTCTTCCCCAGTCCCCAACAAACCATGTCCAAACAAAACAATTACAGACCAGTGGCACTAACGTGGATCACAATGAATTACCAGGCATGCGGCACAGGCAACTCTATTTCCACAGCAGTGCTATAAATAACAGAAATATCATAACCCACAGACTAACGCAAGGTTAATGTTCATTTATTTTAGCGGTGCTTTTAATACGCTACAGGAACATGTACTTCTGAGTAAGCTGAAAAGAATAAGAATTAATGTGGATCCCTATACCTCCATCAAGTGGCATCACTTGCTTCTGACAGAGCACTGTTGGAAGAGATTTGGTTCTCACTCTCACGGATTATGAGTCGCAAACGTTTCTATGGAGACTGCATAAACAAGCCTCCGGATCTGCTGAAAGCTGAAGCTTGCCAAAGATGATAGGGAAACCAAATCTCACATCAAGGGCCCAAAACACAAGGGTTAATACATGCAAGTTAATGAATTTCTGTATTCCTAAAACTTGTCTTGTGAGTGATCACATACGGAGTACCCCCGACACTTCTATCACACTATTCCCCGACCACACCTAAATTCTCAGTTTTCTACATACACAGATACAACTTTGTACAGCTCAGAGGTACACATTTGTATGATGACGCGACATAATAAAAGTGAAACAACTGAAGAAATTATTGCTGACCATAAATCTGTCGGTGATCACAGTCCCACGGTTATTCATGGTGAAAGCTTAAAGCGGGTTAGCTCAAACACATTGAGAGAATGGCACCTGGAATACGGTGGAAACAGGAAAAGCTCACAAGATCCATTCCAAATGAACATATTTATTATATCATAAACTAAAATCAAATAAAATATATATCACTGTTATAACTAATAAAAAAACAATACTGTTTTTATTGATAACTGTCTTCCATGAAAAATTCTCTAACACAAACTGCAGCCTCTGTAACAATTCTGAAGGCTATGAAGGATCTACATAAATAATTAGTGCAGAGATGAAATTAACTTTATCTGTGACACTCTTCTACAGGCTGACTGGCAGTATAAGGCACATAGCAGAATGATAAAGTGCAATATGTCATGCTTTGTACTTCCTTTGTCCTCCTTCTATAGACACAACATTCTATTATATTCAAGGCACTACAAGCACCAGTTTGGGTATGTTTTCAGTCCTGGTTCTGTATTTTAATTTAACATGCATTTACCTACATAGCTTAGTTTTTCTAATTACAGTCATGTGCGCTGTTACTAATCACATGGGTAATAAAAACCACACACTTTATCACAAGTTATCCTTACAGATCTTGGTGTGTGTGAGCTCTGCTTCTCCCCATGACCAATCAACACCAGTATGAAATGAAATCACTCCTCGTGTTGCAATTCCAATTTCCTTCCCATCTCCTCTTTTACCCCGCTAAATATTTGGGTTCGGCAGAACGCTAACCCTCCAGCAAGACATACAAAGCACCCCTCAAATTCGTTATTTATCTGTTAGAAGTCCGCCTTTCAAATGGAAAACAGCTAATGGCGGGTCTTCACACTACAAGCCCAACAGTGCACTGCAGAACAAACACAATTTGCACATCTCTCACTAACACCAGCTGAGAAACTCACAGGCTCTCTAACGAGTCACTAGAGGGAACTGAAGGGCAGTGTGACATGGATAACCACAAAACACGAACTCATCCTCCTCCAGCAGAATGGGGCCAGTCATCCAATTATATTGCATTACTGTGGACTCCCAGGTCCTGACCACATATCGCAGACATCTTTATTGGTTGAACCACTCAGGAATAGGAGTCGGAGTTGCAGGAGTAAGCCACACCTGTAGGAGTAAGGCACACCTGTAGGGGTAAGCAGCATCTGCAGGGATAAGCCACACCTGTTAGAGGAAGCCACACTTATTGGAGTAAGCCACACCTGTAGAGGTAAGCCACACCTGCAGGAGTAAACCACACCTTTAGAGGTATCCCTTCTCTTAGTTCTGCAGGTGTGGAACCAAAGTCCCTGTAAAGCAGTGCTTTTGTTCTCTCTCTCTCACATCTTGCTCCTCCCACTGGCCTGGAAGACATGAGACTGGAAAGAGCAACAGACAGGGAGAAGAAGCTGTGGCCCAGTGACAGAAGTTGTTTTTGATGAGTCTTTACCCTGACAGTGAAGCGCAGTTCAGCAGTGTGGACACCGCTGCCACTGCCAGTCCGCTGACAGAGTCACGCAGAGCGGAGGCGGTGTTGCTGGGCCGAAGCTGGTACGACTTAAGCACTCGCGTGTAGTCCTGCTCCGTGGAGACGCACTTGTAGGTCCCGTTGTCCTCCTCCCTGACAGCTGGTATGAGGTACAGGCACTCGGACTGCGTCTTTGGGCACGGGGCGCTCCCAGCGGGGTGCTCCCAGCTATAGTTTGCATGGAGGGAGTGCACGGGACAGGTGAGGTAGAAGGGGACGTCCAGGGGGACGGAGTAGGTGATCGCAGGTGGGTCGGATGGCAATGCTCTGTGACGGCTTTGATCTGGAGGACATCATACAGGGGTTTACATGAACGAGTCTACCATTATATATTGCCATACAGGTCTTTTGTTATTGCACAAATGTTACATCCTTATATTCCTCCATAAGCATGTGTATTTTTCTATGTATTGTACCTCACATCTCAGTATGTGCGCTCTTCAGTAAGGTCAAATGTTGTTTCTACTTCTGTTCATTTTAATTTCGATATTCTGTCATGTGATATGGTATGCATGGTCTGGTTTTAATGTTACATTTAACAACAAAGTCCTATGGATTAATATTGTCATATTAAACTTTACAAACACATCACACTTTCATTTTCTTACACTTCTGGTCGAGTTGTACGGGTCTTTATGCGTACTTTTGCAGCTGCTTTGGCATATTTGCTAATCTAACAAACCCAGCACAAATTTACCTTCGCCTGTTTGGGTACAAACATTAGTGGTTCCATCAGCAATGTTCTGTATGCTCCCCCTGGGCAAAGGAAACAAAAACAAAAAATGTTTTGAACAATTGTGTGGAAGGAAGGTTCCCACGGAGAATTCAGCAGCCTGCACACTTTCAAGTATAATTAAGAGCAGTTTACAAAGCACTGGCATACACTGAATCCAGATCCTTAATGGCTCAGACTAAACAAATAAGTTTAGTCTCAAGAGTTCTCCTGGAATGAAATCTATGAGAGACAGAGGCTTCCTGAATCCCAGACTGGGTGGGCATATCAAGTTTTATCAGTGATTCACTAATTCGAACCACAATTTTTTGCTGTGGAGAGCAAAGGCTTCTGTTTGGTTCGCAGTAGTCATTGGCTGGACACCGTATGATAGCTCCTCCCATTAGGAAGGATGCAGTGCTTCAGTATGTGAAGTTGCATTTTGGCAATCATATCTGTGGGATTTCACTTACGGTACTGCCGGCATGCATGCTGACCCATTCCAAGCACAGTATGGGTCACGGGCCAAAACGCAGTCCGCACACGACCCATTATAATCCTGGCAGTGCTGCAGGTCCAGCTGAACAATCTGATCCGTGAACCCGATTAACAGCTTCCTCTGAACACGGATAAAACAAGCAGGTATAGATAACTGCATCCTTTTCCAAGCCTTCCAGTGCATCTTATCCTGCATGTCGTTAGTGGAAAGTGCTTCAAATGGCTCTCAAACTTACAGTAGCACCACACCATTCACCATTTCACCAAGACACATTCACCCCATCCCCCCCTCCAAAAAAAGAAAAACACTGTTTACGTATTTTATATGGATTTATATATTAAATATGTTCAAATGAATTACCATGTTAGCATGTGCAATCAATTACGTTCATGTTGTTCATTTTCAGGTCGGGTTCATGTGCTGCATTCATTCGCACAGCTGACCTTTTGGGAGTCGAGTTTCATGAACTGAAGGCAAGCAGACTGGTTGGACAGATGAGTCTCAGAGATGATGAACGCCGTGTAGCCATCCTCCAAGACTTTGTGAATCATCCCCTGGTCTAAAGGGAAGGGAAAATCACACTGCTAGGCTAGGGGAACTTTTCTCTCTGGCTATGAGCCAAAAACAGAATTCATATGAGTCTAAAACAAGCCTATGAGTTAAACTGGTCTACAGATACTATGGGAGCGAATCTGTAATGAGAAAGTGAGAAAAATTAACAAAATTTAATAAATGTAAATAATTTGAATTCGGAGACGAATTTATAAAATAAATATGCATGGTGTGGTGAGCATTGTGCCGCAAAATGGCTGTCATGTATCATACAGATGAGTGCTGAACATTATGGTGGTTGAGGTGAATCCCCCCTTCACTGTAAAGCACCTTGAGAACGTTGACAGGCTGAAAGGTGCTATATAAAAGGATTTAAATCCATCGTTGTTGTTTGTTGTTTGTTGTGTGATGCAAAATCTTCTCATCGAAAAACAAAAATCAAATAAGCCACACCACAAACAACAATCACCTGAGGTTCACATTCACATGAAGTCGCTTTGGAATAAAACTTTTTTGATTCCTATCTGTTATAAGACTGACTCAGTATCGTCAGCATCATTTTATTTTCCAGGCTGAATTGTCCATTCATGAATCATAAAAATAAATCAGGAAGATTATTTAAAGTTGAAGTTCCTGGTAGAAAGAGGAACTGAGACAAACTCATGCAAGACACCCAGGATCCGGAAAATATAACCAGCCTCCTTTTTCTCTGTTCCAAGTCAGCTGTTGTAGATGAACCACTGACCTGTACATTTGCATGAATAACACCTTATGAGACCACATTCATTTAGGAACTACCACACCTCACAAGGGATGAGACAGATCTGTGCCTCCTTCAACAGACAGAGGACTTTAAACTGTGGGTAACATACAAATTACTTATATCTGTACCTTTTGGTTTTTAGAAAGGCACTCTTATCTAAAGCAATTTACAAAGCTCACTTGTGCAAATTGCTGCAAATGTCCATGTCTCTGTTTTGTTATATTCCATACAGAACAAATGCTTTATTTTATCTATCTGTGCAGCTGCATATTTAAAAAAGGAAAATTCAGTCAAGCACCATCCTCAAGAACATAACAGACACAACCTGGGAACTGACCCAGTAACCTTGCGGTGTCGATGCCTTTTCCATAAGCACTGCAGACGCTTTGTGGAAATGGCAGGACCACGTACCGGTGGCCAGAAACAGCACGTTATGCGGCCTCCCGTCCGCGGCGAGGACTCTGTCCACCACAATCCTGGTGTAGTTCACGGTGCTGATGTAGAGAGGGGCGTGGCGGTGATTGGGATGGATCCAGTCACTCATTTCAGGGTGGTTCTGTATCACTTTGACAGTGGACTGGGGCAGGCTCCTACTGTCAGGGACACACTGAAATAAACAGGAAGCAGAAGTTTGGTACATACTGGGGGTGGATCTTTTCTAATTTGGAAGAGCAAAAAGTGTCACCAAGTTTGTTTTTTTCCTAAAACAATAAAAATCACACTTCAAAGTTAATTTTTCTTTGGATTCTGCTGTCACAATTTACAAAGTTGGGAGAAAAATAAAATAAAGACAAAGGTGTGACTTTTACTTTTTCCTCCCAACACCCCCTGGGTATCTCTGTTGGCTTGCCCTCTTGAGGCGTTTCTGTGGAACATTTGTGTGTTACACATTACATCAGGGCCATTCCCATCATATTCCCCTTTCTGAAAACAACATCATTGGGAGGGTGTAGCTCACGAGATGAATTATGTAATGTTACCACATTTATAAATCAAGACCATGCCCAAGGGTGGGTTTCAGGTCAGAACAAAGAGAGGAAGTCATCATGATGATGAGGAGTAAAATTGGTTCCACAAGTGATTTATGCTGTTTCTCTCGGTATTCATGGCAACAGACTTATTTATTCCTTTACGTTTTAAGAATATTTATTTGGCTGGGGCAATGAGCAGTATTTAAAACAAATGACAATGTATTTCATGCTCTGTGACAGAATTAGCCATTAGCCCATTTTCAAAAGAGGTCCCTTGACAGACAACAGTAACAGACAAATACACATTACATCAAGCTCAAGCCATCATAAACTCTGAGGTCTGGTGCTTTGGGAATGCTTAATTCAAGGACCTACCTACTGATGTCAATCAGCTGTAAGTACAGGATTATTTTTGACTGGTCTATAAGTGAGATGTGGAAACAAAAACCCTCATGCATTTTCAGTGGCTTAATGGAATGACAACATTCCTTCCTACCTATCCAGATAACTCAACTAATTGCTGGGAAATAGCAGCAGTGTTATTCATGTGTAATTTCTTTACTAAAACATATGGGTAGCACACAGACTGAAATCTAAATGCTACATTTTGCCTTTTAAGGCATGCTCCTTTCCTGCATCTTCATGCAATGACACAAAGATGTAATGTGATGTGACAAGCCATATTTAAGAGAAGAAAAAAGGCCAAAATAAACCCACACCTGCGATAGTGATTACCCTTACCATTCCTGGCCTTGGATTTGGAATTTCGTCATTAAAGCCCTTGAAGGAGGAATTCTCAAAGATCCTGTCTATTTGCCCCATGGTGTACGTGCAGATGGCGGTGGAATTCCTGTGAAGGAAGAAATTAAAATCTCACTACACTGCAGTGCAATCAATTGCATCAAGGGCTCCTGTGTAGAGCTAACTTCTTCCAATCATCTACGTGCTTCACATTCTAATAGGATCTGTAAGTGTGCGTGTATGCGTGTGTGTTACTAACAGAAAAAATAAAATAATAAAAAAGTAGTAAAAATAGTAAAACATATACTAAAATAGTAAAAAAATTAGGGGGTAGAGGGGAAAGAACTGAACAGGCATGCAACAAACTTACTGCCATTTACACTTTCTAGTGGTGAAACTTGCTCACTCAGTGAGCAAAGATCCAGGGGCCATTTCCTTCAGTTGTAGCCAAACTGTGCTCCTATAGTTATTTCTGCATAGGAAGCTTACCGGCCCCACTTGCAAGGTCGTTTGGAGCTGTGCCTTCAGTCTTAATGTTTTCAGCATTTATTTAGTCTGTGTGTTCGATACAGTGCAGTGTTATGTGATAATCACAGCAAGGCGGGGGAGATGAAGGTCAGCAGAGGCGTAGATAGAAAGTGTGTAGCCGTTACCAGCTGCTGCTGAAGAGGGCGTAGACGCGGTTACGCCTCCAGTCCCTGGCGTGCTGGACAGCCACGTCCTGCAGGCGGTTGAAGTACAGCGATTCCTCTGGGATCCCACACATGAGCCGGGCCTTCAGAAAAGATGTCCACATGTTCTGGAAGTATCTCTTAGACCCACCCTCATCCACCTGTGAGGGGGAGCGGTGGTGATGAGTATCAGCACTGGGACACTGCCACGTACCTGTGTGTATGTGTATGGAGTGAAGCATTGCAGCACGACATTTCACCCAGAAGACCACAGAGATCTGCATCTGAAAACAGTGCCTTCAGAAGAGCAGCATACCTGGGCAGAGACAGAGCACCCGTATGGGGGAATGTGGGAAGTGAGGGGGGAGGGAGGTGCAGGTGGGTTGGGATAGTTCTGAAAGGGCTCGGCAGCACAAGTGTGCAATGCATGATTGTCAGTCCTGAACAACCCACCCCCCTCTCAAACCCTGAAAAAGTTTTTGGTTTTCCCATGAAAGCAGAGACACTTATTTTTTTATCTATGTGTAATTCCCATGACCCTCTCTGACCACTGTACCAACCTCCTTTAAATGAATGTCCTGTGTGCCCTGAAAGCACCCAACTTCCCATGGCCAGTTCTCATATTTGTCATGTAGTCTCATATACGACAACATGCTATGCATTGTCTTCAGGTTCCTCCAAAGGACCCATTCAACACCTTTTCGAGCGAAAACGGGACATGTCTATTCAGAGACTGAATGGCTTCCTCTTTCAAAGAGGAAATGCTGTGATTGGAAAACAGGCTGCAACCTCCCACACAAGCCTCCTGTCCTGATAAACTACACATCTGGTGCAGAGACGATCTCTAGAACTAGAAGACTAGAACACTAGAGTCTTCAAGAGTCCATTTTCAAATGCCTACTGAATTTCAGGCTCATGCTAAAGAGCAGACCTTATTCATGCTAAAAAAAAAAAAAAAAGTGCTGAGAAAATGCAAAGGGTGCAGAATGAGAGGAACTTCAGGTAGCCATTTTACCAACAGATTATGTACAATGATTACGAAATTCCACCAATTCCAGCAGTGTCATCAATAAACAGTGACTGTGATGCAGAAGGCAAGTGAGGGGCCTGTGAAATCTAACATCAGTGGGAGGTGTGCCCATCCTCCAGTCAGCACTTGCTCCACTCTGGACGCATAGTGGGACTTTGTACTTACAATGAGGAAAGTAGATGTTTGCTGTTTGGTCTAATTCCTTACAGTTCCTCTTTTTACCTTTATCACTGTCTGCTCACAGTTTTCTGTAACTTTCAGCTACCCTGATATGGACACACTCAAGGTACTGCTGAAAACACAGAGCGAAAATGTAAGCCTCTCTCATCTGTTTAATGGCTAATCTGATTGGCCAACAGGACCTTGCAGACACGGCCAATCCTAGAGATCCAGGGATCGGCCTCTGGGCTGGTGTCCGGGTTCCTCTCCCGGAAAAACACATAGATCTTCTCCTGATCCGGGTCGTCCACTCGCCTCACCCAACTGGCTGAGACAAAGGTGGGGTCTGTGGAGAGAACCATGCATCATGTCTTGGGGATGCAGTGGTAACCAGGAAGTTGTAGGTTCATAACCTGGAGGGGGGCATTGCTTTTACACCTGTGATAAAGATACTAGACCTGAACCGTTTCACTGGATATCCAGGTGCATGCACAGATAATACCCAGGATGGGGCTGGCGGACCAATGCTCCTGCAGGGCCCCAGGGTAAGATGGCTTTCACTGCGCTTCAGCACTTCACAGATTATCTTAAATCACTAACTGGAACATGAGTCGGCTGGTTTCCTGGTGTGAAACAGCAGCTGCCTGGATGTTAACTCACTCGCCCTGTAATCTATACTCAGAGCAGCAGGTGTGGAGAATCTCCTCTTCTAATTAATGATTTTAATGAGGTCTTGGTGCCAAAGCACAACAAAAGCCAGCAGACCTGGAGACTCCCAGCCCTACAAGAGTTTTCTAGCACTGAAGTAAGGCAGAGGTAAGGTTTCTCCCCCTATTGGGTATCTACTGAGCAAATTCATGACAATTCTATCCCCACCACAGCAGAGGGAAATGTTTTATGATTGGGATAGCTCACATACAATGGATTACAAAAATATTAAGTGTGGTAAATACAAAAAATGCTCCAAGCACATTCTTGGCATTTCTGTCCCTTGATATTTGCTGAATCGGTCATATACTGCTAGCTTCTCATTTTCTCTATCAATTCATAATGACCTATTAACTGTCAAGAGAAATTAACCAAAAAATGGCTATTTCATCCGTGCTGTTTAGATCGATACTGACATCAAATCCATCGACAACCTGCATGCTCCAGACTTCAAGGTTATACTGAGTGGAGGCAGAACACATTACAGTCCTATCTCAATATTTTATGCATCAGAAATGAACAGCATTTAAATTTACATTTATTTATTTTGTGTACGCCCTACACATCAGGGAACATTTTGTGCTTTTCACAAGGAACATAAACATCAGCATTAAGACAGGAATAAACCTTTTTTTTTAATAAATTTAGTGCTACAATGAAGAATCCTAGCCTGTTCAAATCTGACCTGTAGGATACTGTACTAGGGCAAAAACAATATAAAGTGCTAGAAAAGAGGGGAGAGGGCCTCATTCGGTGAACCCAAGTACAGCCTGAAAAGATGACCTTTCACTCTGTGGGAGTTTCCAGTGCTCCGAGGTGGAAGAGGGCATTCCTAATGCCAGGACAACAAACCCTCCCTAAGAGCCCTGTGACTCATTTGGCTGTAATACCAGTCAAGCAATGCAGCCCAAAAAAGTGCACCACACACACAACAGAGGGACAAACGACTGATGTATTAATCAATGTTACTCCCCATTACGATGACTGCAGGCTTTGCAATAAAGAAAATGTCAACTCAGGACAATCTGGGTGCCTGAATGTCAGGGCACAGCAACCAGAGCCTTTGTAATTAAACAGCACTATGTCTTTGCTGGTACAGCACTTTTCCCTGACACAATGAAAAGCACTCCCACTGTTTTTTCTCAATTTAAACTGAATGTATGACATGTTGTCTCAAGTATGTCCTTAGCAGTGACTCCATTTTCACTTACATTTTGCCTAATATTAAGAGGAAATATCTACTGTAATAAATAAGTTCTTATGCTTGGGAACTGCTCAAATTAAGTTTAGCTTTCTAATCACTGAAGATGACAGTGACACCTTCCTTTTGACTGGACAAATAATCTCAAAGAAGAAATGCTCTCCTGTATCAGTACAATTTTTTTTTTTTTTTAATAAACAGCTTGGTGTGTGTTGCTCACCCGTCACCCATTTTTCGTACATCCAGACGCTGGTTCTGCGGCCACCCTTCCTCCGAAACTGCAGCGATGAGCCAGCGCTGTCAAGGGCGTGGCAGCGTAAAGGTCACCATCTGAGAGAGACAGCCACCCGTCACGGTGAGGTGACGTCACCACCACCCCACAACATCCCACCACCTGTCCCACCAGGGTGGCCCTGCAGGCTGCAGCCCTCCGGGACCACCGCTGAGCAGCCCTGTCAGAATATTCATTTACACCCACTCTCACACGAACAAAGGGAATCACAGGATGTTTCAGCAGCATTATTATTAAAGAACAGAAGTTACTCTGTTTCAAATAACAATACCTACCATTGTATAGGCAACAAATGGTGAAAATGAAAAAATATAACTTTGTTATATAACATTGTATATTCTATTTCCTTCAATATTCTTCCAATTCATACATAGTGGCTACTCTTATTTCTAGTTTACAATAACTTTCAGAGAAATTATTATCATGTAGTGATTCTCCACATCAGTAGTAATAAACATCATCATCAACACCATCAGCATAATAAAAAGGAAACCATAATACAGTGATAATACTGGCAAAATGCAGCTGCAGTGACCACGAAACATATTGCCAGTGGTGTCTGTTCATTCCTCTCAGGTCTAAACTGTTTTAACTGGTGCCACTGATTAGATGGGAACTCTGCTGTTCCAGCTGTCAATAAGCTGTTGGTTGGAGAGCATCTTCAAACCCTGACGATCATGTATCTCCAGGCAAACGAGAGGACACTAGGACCCCAGGACACATACCTACTGAGAGAGAAATGGAATTCTGCGTGTAAATGGGCGGGGAGATCCCTGTGCCGTCACGGTTCTTGATAACCCTGCCCGTTCGATTTCCCACCTGGGGATACTTTGTGATGAGGGAAAGGAACACATGTCACAGAGGTGTAGATGCAAACACCATCAACCCTTTAAAGAACCACAGTATGACGGGCTGTTGGTTCATACCTAAACCACCCTAAAGAAAGGCACAAACGGCCCTTGCTTTTATGCTTATACACATTACAGTTTTACCAAGTCAAACAATGTTAGTGTAGACATTGGGTTCACTTGACTCACTATAGTTCAAAAACAGCATATTGTCATAGTCACACACTACCCCAGCATCACAGCCAGATAGGTACATTGCTGTTATATTTCAGATGATTCTGCTTAGCATTTAATCCAGTGTCACTACCACAGTGTATCACTGCACTGGTGACAAACCCAGTGGTTGTTTACATTCATCTGCTGGGTTCATGATCTGACTCAGTAGCATTTCTCCCATGTTTTCCTGATTTTCAGTCTGTTGTTGGGTTTATTTTTACTGTATCCATGTTTGAAGAAATGTCTCTGGTCTTGACTTTTGGTGGGGCCAAGCAGGGTACATAAGAAGTAGTTTAATATGCCCTTAATTGTGCTGTAAACCTCCTCAATGATTTATAATGAAAAAACAGCATGGTTTCACAAATGCTATTGAAATGTGTTGTTTACTTCATTTGACTGGTTTTCCACACATATGGGAAGTCTGAAGGGACACATTCAGTTTTATAGCTTCTCCTACATGGCACTGAATTACACAAACATCTAAAAAAGACTCACCAATTTCCAGCACAGTGGCATTTGTGCATTAGTGCCGCACACAAATAGGCTGTCCTGGAACTCCACAATAACTGTTATGATGTTCTCACACAAAGTCTTTAAAAAAGTGTTGGAAAAAAATCATGTTAAATTAGACGGCAAACATGGCAAAAGGCAAAAGTAAAACAGAACTTTAAAGATTTGTATCAAAAGTAAACATTGAGTGAACTGATAATAACAGTTGCTATTTTGTATTTCCCTGTTTGGACTGGAAGTGAATTGAGGCAAGTATGAATCATCATGTGGTTCTACACCATAGTTCCAGGAGACCTCATTCTGACTCCCCTCAACAATACTTGTGAGGAAAAAAAGATCTCAGACATTTTGGCCATGAAATCCAAGCAAACATCTCAGAACTGCTCTGTAAAAAATCAAATAATTTAACGTTGAGATACTGAGACTGACCTGTAGACAGTTCTGCCCGCCAGTCACTGCAAGGGTAAAGTTCTGCAAAGAAGATAATGAAAGGCATTCAGGGGATAGAACACTAAGTAACATACAGTTAGTGTTTTTTTCCTTGTGGGACTCACTCTCAGTCACTACAAACTGTGCCAAGAGATTCAATGATCATGAATGTGTTCCATAATATTTCTGCAGACATTTTCCAGCTATATCCTCAAGAAGTCACCATCTCTCATTTTAAACGATGCTCCTTATGCCAAGACCATCCGTCTAGGACTGAGCACATGTTTCAGACACCTGTCATAAAACCGGGGAATTTCAACTCTCCGAGCACCCTGGCTGCCATACCTGAACTGGAAATGGTTTTATATGGCCCAGACGGAACAAACAGATCATATCATGAATCTGTTTATCAGATATTCCAAACAGAGCGACTACTGGTAGGATGTTTATCAAGCCTGGTGATACACATTTTTCCATATTTGTGACCAAGAATTGGAACAGTCTACTTTCTGAAAAAGACACACATATTGCATTACAGAACATGACAGAAGTAGCATCACAACAATATTTCTCTCTATTACTCGTCCACCTCCTGGTCGTCTTTGGCTAATGACACAGCTGGGGTCAAACTCAGGACGTAGAGCTCAGCTTGCACTGAAAGTGAGCACGTTAACCACTGAGCCTCTCAGAGGACCCCCTCTCCTCAGTTTTTAGTGCCAACAGCAACAGAGTTTATGCAGCTTCCCAAGTCAGACTCACAGGTGAAATAACTGATCTGAGCTGACAGGTCAGCACAGCAGAAAACACAGATGGAAATCCTCCAGAAACCTGAGCTGAGACAGCCCGCCTGGTTCCATTTTTATAGTATAAAGGGGGTATAACGACCCAGCCTGGCTCCAGCTCTACAAAGGGAAAGGGGAAAAATAACTGAACCAGCCAGGTCCTCTCTCTACAGCGGAAAATGTAAGGCTTATCTCTTCCTGACTTGACTCCATATATAGCTGTTGTCTGAAAGGCTTTTCCACTGTCAGGTGCTGAAAGAGTCTTCCATTGTCAGTATTGAAAAACCAGGCCCTCCAGCCTTCAGCACTGTGCAATGTACTGGTGTGACTGAAGGTCTTTCCAGCAGTGCTCAACAGGGACAAACAAACTGAAGTAGCTCTGCTCCGAAAACATCTCTGTTTCATTTCACTGCATTGATCTTTCAGCACTCCCTGCACAGTAAGGTCCTCTCTTGGGTATGAAACGAGAAACATTCAACACAGAACCTTAGAAATCAGGCACTGTTAAACCATTAAAGACTGGCCATCTGCTACAGAGCAGGTGTTAATGTGAATAGAATTACAGAGACAAGCGTTCAGATGGTGATGGATGAAACTTAGTCTGAAATCCCGGAGTGGATCTAAACCCAAAATACAAAATCCAGGCAAAAGCAGTCAAGGCAAGCCTCACCACAACAGAACCACATGGTGCAATTGTATATTGTAATCTGTTTTATGGAGTTTGGTTTTTGTCACCCTCTCTTGCACAAGTTATAGCCTATCCGTTCCCAGGAAGAAGAAAGGTGTTGGCCCTGCAGAGGTTAGGGCACTTAACCTGTGACTAAAGGAGCTGAGGCATGAATTAACACTACTGATGTTTTAATGTATTCCATGTAGATAAGAAAATGATGATGACGGCACGTCAAAATAAAACCAACATAAGAATCTGTAGCGGCGATTACCTCTACAATGCGGCTGTCTTCTAAATTAATCCGGTATACCATGTTCGTTGCTCCGACGTACAAGTCATCCGAGCCCTCGACATGAAAGGGCACCGTATGTTTCTGAGGTCGGCTATATCGCAGTCTGCCGCCGCCAGCACTGTCTGTAGAGATTTATTTAATATTCTGTTATCAAAATGCACTCATGACATACAACGTGTGCTTTAAAAACATCATATATATCAATACATAAAGTTTGAATTTACGTCTGCACTAAAATACATTAGTCATTACGACGTGTGAGGCGCTGTGTGGCGCAAACTACCTCGCACACACATATCATTCTCGCAGATTTATATGTAACGCTTAGCCCCACACATGAAACTCTGACTTATACTCATGCTATTGACTTGCACACGCACATGGACACAGACATATACAAACACACACTTTCTGCGTGTTCAAGTAAATATACGCTTACATGCAGATATGAAACGTTTCACGTGTGTGTATGCGAGCGTTTGATATGAGCATGTTTAAGGTAAAGTCTGAATTATGTACCACACGGCTCCTCATTGTCATATACACTGTCATGTGAATTATTTTTCTTTTCAGTGTAATTTTCGTTTCAGCTCCATTTCAATTGTTCCTTTTAAGTTTCAGCAGATGCAAAAATGTCTTCTATCTATAGTCATAATGTATCGGGTTTTCCAGTTAAATTCTGACAGCATTTGTAATGTACCAAAGTAATGCATGTTTCGTTCATTCATAGTTTCGTCAGATAGCCTACCAACAAGTTAACTTTCACTACTGATTACAATTGCAGCAATAGATAGCGATATCTTACATTTTCTCATAGGTTTTTGTATACTACATACGCCTACTGGAAACGTTTTACTCTTACATAACGTCGATTGATACCCACTTTTACAGCATAAATAAGCTCTGATCATGTCAATTTATCTAAAATCAAATTTAACCGCAAATCAAGAGTAGTCAACTTGCTAGCTACACCGCTATAATTTTAACAGTCCTCTTTCACCCGCGCTTGCAATACTTACCCAATTGAATGATGAGCCGTGGTTTAAAGGCCAACAAACTAACTATTAATTGTAAATTCCACGCGACAAGCAATGGCAGTTGTGTATGTAGTTTCATTTTGACTGTAGTTAAACCAGAGCTGAGAAAGAGAAAATTCGGTCCGCATATGTGCGATTACCGCGCCTGAGGCGGGCGGGGCTGGTGGGAACGCTGGTGGCTATTGGATCTTCTACAAAGTGTTAATAATGCAGTTAAAGCGAAGTCACATTAGCTGAGATTAGCTAGATTGCACGCAATATTTAGTAGAATTGATTTCCTTTAAATACAGAAATGGACAAATCTGTGATTTAAAACACCTCTTACATTATTTTAAATTAAATTAAATTCTGCATCTCCGTAACAACAAACAGCTAGGGCATCTATAACCCATAAGATGAGAGATGACAGTCACAGGTGCCTCTGGCACTACCCATTTATAGATGAGTGGCACTTGAAAAAAAGGTTTTAAGGTCAATGTGCCCACCCTACACAAAGCTATACTGCATGCCTAACTCACATTAACTTTCAATGGTTATTTCTCTTTTTTAAATACTGCTCCTTTTGAAACTTATTTCCTTTTGAAAATGAGCTCTTTGTTAACCCTCCCATGCCTAATATTATTATATTATTATTATTATTATTATTATAAGAGCATGTCACAATTCCACATTAATAACAACTCTGAGGCATGGAACAAACACCTAGACATAGCCCCTCTTATTACAAAAAACTAATTTGAACTTGCTGATAAATATATCTATGAATTCATTTCAATCTACCAACTCTGCCTGATGGTTGAAGCTAGGTGAGGCTGGGCTTGATTAGTACTTAGATGGAAACCTCCCAGGCAGAGCCCATTGTCTTCAAACAGAGAGAGGTTAGTGTAAGGTACTCCACTGTCTTCAAGTTAATGTCAACACACACCATCTGGAGGAGACAATGGTAGATGAAAGTAGTGTTGATGGGCAAGCAAGAGGCACAACTATCTTCCATCTGGTCAGTCAGTAGGGTAAAGCAATATCCTGACTTAGTGCATTAATTCTGCCAGATGACATATGTTGACAGTTGCGCACAATCATCTGTTTAATTCTGCCTCCCAAACTGTTCCATGTCCTCTATCCACTATCACCTTGACCAGAGGTCCCCTCAACATAAACATTTTATTTTAAACAGGGGCAGCAGAAGAGGTTGTTTTGACGAGATAGCTAATAAATGGCTAGGTCTGGATAAAAGCATCTGCTAAATAGAAATGTAAATGCAAATCTCGTGTTGGGAACTATCCAAATGTTGTAAATAATTGTAATTATATAACACATACATATTTATTCTTACCTGTTATCAAAGAATAAAGGCATAATATAATAGAAAAATGTACATACTGGATCTTTTAAATGTGGCACTTTAATCCCACTATCATTGCTCATACCTAAGTTCAAAACTGTGTTTTCTTCCAGAAAACCTGAGGGTCACATTCACATATTTAAGTACTCTTTAGAATAAAATTCAATTCTGATGAGTAGATAACATTTTTCTGTATATGCACTTCCTTTTTAGAATATTTTGTTCCTATTTAATCAGGGATATGAATGAATATATGGAGGCCACAATACATACATATACTGTCCTATAACAGATATTAAAACTCTCATCAAACCTACTGAAGCAATTCATATTGAAGTAGAAACATTTTCGTACAGAAAGCTTAATTCTGCCCCCCTGTGGTAACTTGTATAAACACACACACTTTCTGTTAGTGGAGGGGTATAGCAAATTGAAATGCATCTGTTCTGAGCAGACAGGTACTGCCTGAATCTACTGGCCCTTTTGGAATAATACTGCATACCAAAAACCACTGAAATGTGCAACCAGAAAGTCCAATCAAAACAAACAGTTTAAACTCAAAAACCAGATATAAAACTATACGCCTCACTCCACCCACCAACAGAACGAAAGGCCCATGCTCCTCACAACGACGCTTTTCCATCATCGCCCCCCAGTGGTGGAATGAACTCCCCACCCCCCTGAGAACAACTCCTTCAATCCAACCCTCCAGACGTGCGCTGAAGACACACCTCTTCAGACTCTACCTGGACTGATACCTCTGCCAGGTAAATTTGTAAATCTGACTCCTGTCTTGTACTTGTTGCTCACTTACCTTGGTGGTATAGCAGTACTTTATTGTTCCTGTAATTGTATTTGATATGCAATCCTAGTTCAGATTAGTTGGCTTGCGACACTGACCTTGCGCTCAGCTTCAGCACTATTTGCATTGTATGACCTGTACACATCTTGCTCTTGTCCCTGTTGTTTGCCCACTATTTGCACTTTTGTACGTTGCTTTGGATAAAAGCATCTGCCAAATGAATAAATGTAAATGTAAAACTAGATATTACTATTTTCAGATGAGAGCTCTTCAACCTGTCAGTAATGTATCCGTCAGCTGAGATGCAACTGAGATTCGTCGTTGTGTTGCGCATACTCTGGCTTTATTTTGAATTGAATAAAATGAACTAGTCAATCACGTGGTGGTGGGGATTGAGTTGATCAACCAATCAATCAATGAAGTATCAAGTTTTACTTGTTATAGCGCATTTTCCTGTGGGAAGTTAAAAATAAATGAATAAATAAACAAAACAGGCTAACTGGAAAAAATGGAAAACTATCCCCTGACCCCAAGAAAAGGAGTCGAGAGAGTCCTAGAAAATAATATTAGAAAAGATAACACTGGTATAACACGAGGTTATCAATTACCGTCAATCAAAAGCGCTACGTCTGTCCACATGATAGAATGGGATCATTGTAACTTTGCAATAAATTTTTCACAAGCAATAAAATACCTTAGATAAAGGCCGCAATCCACTAAAGGGATATTTGCGTTCACGGGTTTTATGACGTCACAAGTAATGTACGCTCCATAACTGGAGTCGCTAATATGCACACATTTCCTCTTGTGAACTCCACGCGACCGCACTGTTCCAAACATCCAATCGACATAGTTCTGCCACTCTTGGTATGCCCCTCTTGCCTCGCGCTGGGTGATGACATCAGCAGCGTATGCTAAATCAAAGGGGAAAAAAATATGCGCGTGTGTGATCTGTTGAGACCCCGTCCTAATATAATTACTGTTGTGTGAAGCTAAAATTGTGAGATGGTGACCTTTCGGGCTTTTAGTAAGAATAAATTGCAAACTTAGCTTGTCTTCGCCAGGAGGAATTACCACCATGTTAACGTTATAGCTCCAATTTTAACTGTTGTCTGTACAAATGGGAACAGATAATCCAGAGGAGTAATTTATTATTGCTGTTAGGCTCCTCACGTGCAGCCTCCTTCACTAAACGTAACATGACGGAGTGGGGCTCCTATGGCTAGCCTGGATATGTATTTGCAATACATATCCAGGCTAGCTATTAAATGTTAAAACGGCTTGCCATAGGCTCCTTCACTCGCTACGTCACGTTCCATTTTGTCTCTTCCCCCCTCCCAAAGCCTACACAGGCGTCCATGCAGACCTTACGTCAGACGCAGACTGCAGACGCAGACGCAGACTTTTTTAGGCAGCAACGTGAACGCAGCCCAGGATCGTGTGTAGACTGTTTGGAGCAATGACGGGGATTGTGAAAAGAGAAACTGACATTTTCTCCACTTCAGAGTTCAATCCAAGAACAACGCAGTTGTTGATTGAACTGACTCAAGTTCACTGGGATCATTACAAACTAAACAAAACACAATTTTATCAGATGCTGCACAACGAATTCTTGGCTCATGGTTACAACATTTCAGCACAGAAGATCAGGAAAAAATGGAACAATTTGCTTGTTACTTACAAGAGAACAAAAAGCAGGACCCGACTGTCAGGCGAAGCAAGGATTACATGGGAGTATTTCGAGGTAGGCAGCTAGCTAGCTAGTGAGACAGCCAAATCTTTAATTTTGTTATTTCATTAACTTTTAGGTTTTAGTTGTCTTTCCAGTAGCATAACTACAACTATTCATGGTTTGCATCCTTGATAACACAAGTGTTTGTTGATATTATTTTAAGGAATCCATTACTAGTTACCTAGCGTATATAGTTCTGCAGCAATTTTTACTAAACGCAGGGATGGACATTTAGTTGTTCAGACTTTAAAACTTTTACGTTCCAAAACCTCAACGCTATCGACTTCTAACGTTAAGATTTTTTTTTAATGTAGCTAGCTGATAAGTCGCCACACACGAACATGCTTCTTGTCTGACTACTGCCGCACGAGAGCTACTAATTACAAAACTAAGATCTGATTTGTTAACTTAGCTGTTTACCATGCCGTTGTCCGTGGGGGGAGGGCTTTGCGCTAAACGCCAACTACAATTGGTCCGCTACATTTGGGTGGCAGGCGGGAATATCTGAACGATTGAATGAACAAATCAAAATAATAAATAAAAAAGATAAACAACAGTATAGGTGTACATAGCTGATGGTGATATTGACATGTCGTCCTCAGTCTGTGTAAATGTTACCTGTAGTATTTGACGCTAACTAGCGTGTCTTCAGAATCTTTGTGCAGGCCACGCCATGTTGCTGGCAAGATAGCATAGTTTGCAGGTCGAGGTACAAACGAGATGTCTCTGGGTAGCTACTTCCTTGTGGCTCTTGATCTTCGATTATTTATTAAATAAATAAATTATCGTTGAACCAACAGAATCTGATCATGCGCATGCTATATAGACCTCAACAGAATACATGGAACGTTAAACACATAAAAAAACATATATACTAATTGAAATCACGCAGATAAGGAGTTTACTATCAATTAACAGATACAAAAAGATTTACCGTGGTAAATGTTTACCATAACGGATATAGTATTAAGATTTGAGTATCAAGGAATAAGAAGTAGCTACATAAACCATGTCCTTAGCTGAGTTGTGTGGCTATCTTTTTTTCTGAACTTTTACCAAAACCTTCAGAATTCATTTCTTTGTTGCATTAAATAAAAATTGTAGTCTAACAAAAAATAATGACTACCAAAATTTCTGGGGGGCTGTCATAGTTTATCAGTTGGTACGAGAACTCAGCAGAGTGCCACACAGCAATGAATTTGGCATCACTGAAAAGTTTTGGTTTCTTGTATATGTACATGTTTGTAAAATGACCCTTATAGGTAGAGGGAGAACATTATCATGTGCATTTCTGTCTTCTATCTTCAGGCTCTGGACAATCTTCTGTCACAGAGAGTGGGAGCACCTCTGACATCATCAGGGCCCACCGTTTCCACGGCGCTGTTTCCCATGGTGGCCGAGCAGCCTCCGGCACCTTCCCCAGCGCCGTGCACGCCTGCTCCGTCACACACCCAGTCACCTGACAGGCAGGGAACGCACACAGACTCCACCTCCAGCATCCTGCCCAGCGCGTCATGCCAGCACAAACCCCTGGGCACTAAAAGGAAGAAGATGGCCTCGGACGCCACGGACACCTTTTTGGAGAGTTACGAAGGACACGCGCTACGACGCACCAAGGTTCTGGAAAGCCTCGCCAACAGACACACGTGGAGGAACGTCTTGGCAGAAAAAAGGAGGGAAAACCGCGAGGCGAGGAGAGAGAAAAGGGAAGAGGAGACGTTGGCCTGCCTGAAGGATATCTCCTCAACACTCCGGGAGATGTCCGAGAAACAGGACCGCATTATAGCTCTGCTGGAGAAAAGATCTTAACTTTGCGTTCATAAGTGTTGCATTTGAAATCATTTCCTGTTTTTGTGCTTTGGGGGTGCTCTGAAGGTTGGAATATTTTGATTTGCTTGAATGAAAATGGCAACCACTTGTTTGAAAGAAACATTTAAAGAACATTGGGTATACGGTTAACGCCATGACAAATTCACTACATGAGAAAAGTCACATGTTATCAACTCATCTTTGACAAGAGTTTGTAGTCCTATTTGGTGCATAAAGGGTCAAAGGTCAAGAAGTTTAAAAGCTTCAGTTGGGGTGCTGACTTAATTGGAAAACCCAAGAGAAGAATAAATTATCAATATTAGTCAAAGCCATGTAGGATTGCAGGATAACCCAGTATTTTCAGCAGCTAGTAGCACCTCATGACCTCTGAACCAGATGCACTATCACCAAGTTACATGCAATCAAAGAAATAATGAAGTGTCAGGGGGTATTAGTATCGAGTTACCTTGTTTTGGAATTTCCTAGTTTGTCAACCAGACTCCTCAAGTTTAAAGCCTTGCTTTGATGAAAACCCACATGTCAGACTGTCAGAAGATTTTATACCATTATTGGCACAGTAGTAAAACTGTGAATAGCAAACAAACAACTGAGACCCAAAAGGCAAAGCATTTCAGATCCCGCAGCTCATTTTTGCATGTTTACATACAAAGTGCAAAATTCAAAATGGCAGTTTCTCTAAATGCAGTGTGTTCTTGAATTCCATTCCCTGGAGGACAATGTATTTTGCAACGTACGTGACAAATAATTTGTCCGATGAAAATACAGCAGAAAATAATTAAAAACAGTCTGTTGTACTAAGAGCTGTGATGTATATAAGGGGAGTGAAATGCTCAGAAAGTAGTTCTTTTCAGCAAGAAAGCTGGGAAAATAGGAAAGACCATTTTTTGTGATGGGTCTCTCTTGGAGTATTGTGGGTGCATTCCTACATCCCCTCCTTGTAATATTTTTTTGCTACCACTCGCCTGCATTAATTATTATTTGTGTATGCTTTCCTTTTTCTCTAAAACGTGTACACCTACCAATGTCAACGTCTCCTGGAGATGATGAACAGAAGAAAGTCAAGTGTGGAAGTTATGTTTTTGTATAAGTAAATTCAAATAGGCCTAAGTCAAATTTCAATCCTACCCACATCAGCATATGTTGTAAAAATAACTATGTTTTTCAAAAGACATGGTGATGAACATGTAAATTAAAAAAAACCAATCCATAAACAAGTACAGCATCAAATTTCCATCCTCCAACTTAACAGAAGCCTCCAAAGCACAGAAGCAATCCATATCCCAGAGCTCCCGTAGTTCACTTTTGTCTTTTACAGTAGCTGTAATTGTTACGTACAGCTCCACGCGTTTCTCGCTGTGGCGACAGAAGACACAGCCATTATGACATCACAATTGTCAAACACAATGACGTGTGAAGTATACACCCGTCTGTGCTGATTCGTCTGTGCACCTGTCAGTCTTGTAATCTATTTATTGAGGGTTGGAACCACAGGAACCACGGAGAGCATGTAGTGGCTTGGTTTGCGTGTTGTTGGTGAGCAGCGCAGGTGTTGTACAGGGGAGAATATCCGTATCATTTGTGTTTTGGTTGAAGTTCTGTTGTTGGAGTGTGTGATGAATTACAGATAAAGTGGGTCAAACCGTGTGTGTGTGTGTGTGTGTGTGTGTGTGTGTTCTGTGTGTGTGTGTGTGTGTTACAGATAAAGAGGGTCAAACCGTGTGTGAGAGAGTGTGTGTGAGTGAGAGAGAGAGAGAGAGAGAGAGAAATACAAATACAAATACAAATACAAATACAAATAGCAGTTTTAATGCAACAAACTAGGGGAGAGTTTTCGTTGCCGTCCACTCGAACTGAAATACCTGGGTGTTCAGCATGGCGAACAATTATGACTCTCCGAAGTCCCCATTTTCCTTGCTTGTTTTTCAGCTGTTCAATAACACCACAGTACAGTTTATTATCTATTTACACTACAGTACAGTATTGTGCTTTGCACAAGCTACAACAACAATGCCTAGTTTGATTTTTTATTTTATCTTTAATTCTTAAAAAAATGATCAATGTTGTACTGAAAGTAGATCATATATTTTAAATGAGCTACGTAAATTGCGTCAGTGTGCTAAGTAAGAAAAATTATAAGAGGCGTCGAAATAAGGCACTAAAATTCCAGCCGTTAGGCGCATACTCTCTTCCATTTACTCACACCTTCAGAGACAGACACTGTACACACAAGAACAATGCAACCCATTGTGGCTTTCAGTTAATTGCAGGTATCGCAGCCACGCTACGCTCGCACATTTTAGTTTGATGGAGGAGAGCGAGATCGAGCGTTTTGGATGAGTGCCATGACAACAAAAATCCACGCTGCCCACATTTTCAGGCAGTAACAAAGATGACTTTGACACTGACTTGGAAAAATGTATGTGGGTGAAATGTCTTCAGTAAATGACTCCTCTTCGTTGTGTTTGTTTAAGCGTCTGTCAGCCGCTGTAGTAATTATAGTGAGACACTGTGACTGGATAAAAACAGCTTTCAGGAGCCATGAGCCAAAACTCTGCCCCAGGTCTCTGTGTGTGAAACACAGCCAAGAAGATTGGGGTTTTTATGATTATTATTTAAATCGCAAAATCGTTCCTCTTATTTAACTCCTTCCACGGAATGAAACTGAATTCACAATGGAGCCTTTCCTGCACGGCATAATTTCTCACCAAAAGCAAGTATGTTTAAAGTGTTTTTTTCCACGTCATTGATGACTGTTATAGCTCCACAATTGACTTCCTAAACAGTTTAAAATGAAGATATACGTATTGTTTTAGGGTAAGGCACATGACCTGGACAACCTGAATTGCAGTAGAACACTTCTGATAACAGCAACCTCGGCTAACAGCCAGTAAAATCAGTGAGAGAATTATATGCTTTTGCTAGGCTTCAGTAAAATAAATATGTTTAACACTGTCTAAACATTAAATCTTGATAAATGAAGTTGTTTTGTTAGTTCTTCATTTATGATTAAATGCGTATTTTAATGTAAAACATTTTACGCCCTTTACTTCAACGTAACGGATTACTCTGCCTACATCACAGAGGCACAGTAATAACGTGTTACCACCAGATGTCGTGGTTGCACCAGAGATGTGAGGATCTACGATCTTTGTTCGTGCTTGTTAATTATGTTCCTTTTCTTTAAACTGCGTTTAAATTTTCAGCTATTCGCCTCAAAAACGCAACAACTAAAGGAAGACTAAAAAGCATGGAAAATTTACAGAACCAAAGATAGCTTATCCAACAATACGATTTATGTTAAGGATTTATGCATACTATGCAGCCAAGGAGAATATCCAACCACACCCTTACGTTCTTTTACAAAGTTGCAACTACAAATTCAGTTTATGAAAAAGTACTTTTGCGCGCACGTCCTAGCCGTGTTTTGCAGGCATGGACTCAAGCGTACTTTTGTGGAAAATTCTCTCGTATACGTCTCTAATTCAGTCTGACGGCAGCCAATTACGTCACAAAGAGACAGAAATGGTAGCCTGGCGCGGTGCCCAAACGGTAAAGATGTCTTAAGAAATGAGAAAAAGATGCGGTTAGTTAATCAGCGCCATCTGTTTACACGCCGCTTCCAGCCTCCCCTGCTCCCAGTGAGGCCGTAGCGCAGCGCTCCTGCAGCAGTCTCTGCTCCCTAAAGAAAAAAGCAGCAGGATGCTGTTCCAGAGATGCAACTCAACACTTCAGCTCACCCTCAGAGGTCTGACAGGGCCCCTGCCCGCCTGCTGTGGTATGCTGGGTAATCTGCGTGCTCTGCATTACAGCCTCCTGCCAATGCTACGGTGTGCCTGCTCTTTCCAATGGCGATCGGGGGTCTTTTTCCACAGCACACAAAGGGAGGAGGGGATGGGTGGGGGGCCATTTCCCCAGTTGCGTGAAGCGGAGAGTGACATTCCCCATCAACCCAGATGGGATGTAGGGTAACAGCCTCGAGCCCCTCTCTTCATACAGGGTATGCAAGTGGGCAGGCAATTCCACACAAACTCCGTCCACACCACTATGCTTCCAAGGGGATGCACACCGCTGGCTATCATCATGTACTGGCTATCAAGTTTATCATCTTCAGAGAGCCCTGGGCCCTGCTCAGGTAGGCCACATCTGTTCAGAATGTTTCCAGGACAATCGTTGCTGAATGTTGGCGGATAAGTCCATTCCAAACCCCAACCCCACCCCCCGCCCCTGCAACCCTCGTTTCTGACAACGAGAACCAACAATTAAACAGGAAGTCAGATTCACTCCCTACATGCACGCTGCTGTTTAACAGATTTCCCGCAGGCTCTTTAATGCTCGGCGGTGGGGAAGGGGGGCAGAGGCAGACAACACCGTTGCCTATACTGGAACGTTCTTTAAAATCCCGTTGGTGTGGAAGCTCTCGGAGGCATGGACCCTGCCCCTGGTTCGAGAGAGAGGGCTGACAGAAACTGATCTCAGGCCAGGCTGCCGATGCCAACATAAACAGAAACAGAAGATATTTTTCATTTAGGTGGTTTAGAGAAGTTGGACAGAGAGGGAGACCAACAGAGGCCGACGACTAATTGAAACCAGACACCAGCCAAAGAACCATCTTACATGAATACTTTATTATCAATCTGGGGATGGTCTTAGCTTTTGTCCAGGCATTGACAGCATGTGAAAACTATACACCAAAAAGCAGGCTCATCCTATTTTTGCTGTATAATTTTTCAAACCGGTATTGGAAAGTATTCTTACTTAACAAAAGTGCATTTTCTCATTTATTTTCCTCTTGTACATAGACACGCATTGCACCATATATAAATAATCACATTGTAAAAATGACTCCGTATTTACATGTATAATATAAATTTCCATATGATAAAAAATGTTTATATTAAATCTAGGTAGATGATATTTGGGATAAATTGTGTTTCGGAGCAGTCTGTCTCGTCTGCGCTATTGCGGCAGCTGTCTGCGGTTGTTTCTGTGGAGCAGGATCTCCAGCCAGCAGGGGCAGGAGGTGATGAACTGTCTGGAGTAGCAGGGGCCCCAGCCCTTGGCGAAGCTGATGTGGACGCTGTTGGGGTCGTAGGGCCCCTCGGGGGAGCCGGACTCGGCCGCGCGCCGCGGCGCCCCGCAGCTGTTGAAGTCGAACACCTTGATGGAGTAGCCCGGCATCACCTTGCGCACGGCCAGGCCCCGCCCGCGCGGGGCGTCCTGCAGGGGCGAGTGGACGAAGATGGGGTGCTGGCTGCGGTTGTAGGCCCACACGCCGTCCGGCTCCTTGCTCAGGAGGATGCCGAAGCCGATCTTGCCGCGGGTGCGGCGGACGGCGCTGCCGCGCTGCTCCAGGGTCAGCTGGCCCAGGCACAGGCCCGTGCCCTGAGGTAGGTCGTAGAAGATGCTGACGGAGGGATCGTGCACGGCGTAGAGGCGCCCCACGCGGGAGCGGTGCTCCCAGTAGGCCACGCTGCACCAGTGGCCCTGCTTCGGGCCTTCTGCTGACGTGTAGGTATCTGAGAGAGAGGGGGAGGGAGGGAGAGAGAGAGAGAGAGACTGCTCAGCCAAACCATCCACAATACAATTCCCCAGGAAACACAAAAGAAAAACACTGGACATTGAGGCTAGGACTTGGACACAGTCAGACATTTATGGCTCTCAGAATCAAACATTACTGACGGAAGAGCCAGAGAGGAGTAGAGAGGAAGAGAGAGTTATGATCACTGAATCATAATTTCCCATTTGTGACCCTGGCAATTCTGTACAGCGTGAACTCGTGCCATTAAAGCCCGGTGTGCAGTGAATGTGATGTCTGAGAGAGAAACGGAGAGGGAGATAGAGGAGATGGCTATTAAAATGTAAAGGCACCACTCCAGTTTCCAGCCTGCAAGCTCTCCCTTTTAAAAGGAAGGATCAGGTTTGAGGAGATGAACGGGATTCTTTAACTGTCCGCATAAAATGACATCACCATACAGGAGAAGTGCACTGAAATCAGAGCGCTACATGAGTATCCTCTGTACACCGACTGCCCTGCACTAGTCCTTAGCATATACTGTTATCCTCACCACACACACACACACATACACACATTCACACGCACAAGCACAGCTGGTGGGAGTGTGAGTGAGAAGACATGACAAGGTGGTGACAGGGAACTGTCCCCAGGGAGAATCCCTGTGGCCTGAACGACCCCCTCTCCACCCCCCTCCTCATCCAGTGCCAAAATGATGTCTGCCCCTCAGCCGAGGCCCACGGGCGGCAGAGCAGATTCCAACCCCCGTAGCTCCTGAAGTCCATCTACCACTCTGCATTCAGGGAGAACCCTCCTGTCTCTGGGAGTCTGAGTGAAATAATGAAATAACTAGCACTGATACGATGAGCAAAATGCCGTATAATGATCCCAATCCTTGCTGCCGACCTCAAAACGATATTCTAAGACCACCACAGAGGAACAACACAGACTCCAACACCACCGTGATCCCACAGATAGGGGGCGCTCTGGTGAGCTGGAAATGAGGAGGGCACAGACATGAATGCAGATCTCTCTCTGACTGCGTAGTGCTCAAAGGCATCCTTCTGCAACACAGGCAGCACCCCCACTCTGCTCTGAACATGTGTACACACTAGGACCTCACAGGAACACATGAGGCTTGGGAGGGGGTTAAGAAAACTGGAATCAGTTACTGCCCTTCTGCATCTGATTAACCCAGCCACCTTTTAACAGCCCTGTTTACCCATTAGATAAGCTGCTTATGCTATTATACATTCACCATCATCTCCTCTCTGCGTCAGCATGTGTGAAACCCCCCGCACCCCGAGCACAGCAACAAGCCCCAGATGCACCCCCCTCACTCTGTCTGCAATGTTAACCATAACACATTTTGCCAGGGGATGAAGACCCTAATGGTCATCCAACTTTGCTCCTTCATTTAAAAAAAAGAAGAGTGCCTTTTGATGCCATTCATCTCCATTGAGTCTTATCTCTATGTGATTGGAGAAATGCTGTGAGGGGGGCTGAGCCCGAGGCGGGGCCTGCCGAGCAGCACTGCGAGAAGGCGGGGCCTACTGGAAGTGTGTGGAGGCGGGGACTTATTGGAAAGGCCTGAAGAGCTGTTCCATTAGGAGGCGGAGCCTGAGGGTTAGCATGTGGAAGGACAGGGCTTGACAAGCAGCACTGGAAGAAGGCAGTGCCTCCTTGGCAACATGAGGAGGTGGAGCTGAGAGAAGGAGGGGCCAGCTGGGCAATATGAGGAGATGGAGGCAGAGGCGGAGCCTCAGTGAAATCTGTACTTTTTCCCTTTTGATATCTTCCTAATTGAGGAATTATATAAAAAGGTCAAGTGAGTCAAGAAGTCAAACCAAACCTCAAAATGCATATATAATTAGTTCACTCCCTCGCCCCACAGAAAAAAAAAAGTCATTGTTGAGAACAACTCCTACCAGCATAAACAACGGCCTCTCTCTCTCTCTTTCCCTCTGTAATTCTGCTGCACAGACATGCTGGAGTAATTACTGCTCAGAGCAAAGGAGGCTTGGAGGCTTCAGTACCAGTCCTCAGTTATCATGTGGTAATGCTTTTAAAAAGACGGAGTGCAGAGAGACAAAAACAAGCAGGAGAGAAGCCCAGCATGAGCGCAGATAGAGCTGGGTATTCACATGAGATGGTGGGGGACGGGGAGTCAAAGGGAGCGAAAGAGAGAGGGAGGGAGAGAGCCTGATGAACAGCTTCCCATTGGTCCTCTGCCATCTCCTAGGCCTTCCACTTCCTGTCATTAAAGCACACACACATGAAGTTTATTTTTCAGCTTTACTGATCCAGGAAATGCTGAGGAGATCTCTGCTTCCAGCCTTACCCCAGCATAGCTGAGAGGATGAGGGGGAAGGAGAGGGAATGAGAGAGGGAGGGAGGGAGGGAGGGAGAAGGAAGAGAGGGTGACCGTCTCTCACATCCTGTGCCAAGGATTAGCGCCCCAACCAGCAATCAGACATGGCCACTGGGCTGCCAAGCAGAGAGAGCTGGACGCGGTGTGTGTGTGTGTGTGTGTGTGTGTGTGTGTGCGTGTGCGTGTGTTTGCATGCATGTGTGTATGAGGATGTCTGTGTGTGTGTGTGTGTGTGTGTGTGTGTGGTGTGTGTGTGGGAAGGGGGGGGGCTTGTCGGGAAGGACAAGAGTTTTTTTTATAACTTGAACAACCTAAAGACCTCTAACCTAAGTGTTTTGTGGGTTTGAGGTCCTGAACACTTATTGGAACAAAAAGAGAACTACAGCAAAGCCAGACTCCCCCTGGTCTCCCCCCACACACTCGTCAAAATCTCTTCATTTTGTACTGAAAATAACATCATCATCTCCTTTCCTAACTTTAATGCAACACTTAATGCAAGCATAGATTGAAATTGTTGCTTTTTTTATTTTATTTTTTTTTACTAATTTATAATTTCTTGTATCAGCAATCCAACACAAAGTTTAGAGCAGACACAGATTCCTATGGACAATTAGCAAAGACTGCATCTATTCAGAGTTGTGTTACAGTAAGACCAATCAGAGTCCTGTATTGTGTTACCCTGCTCTCTGGAGCGTTTCCATTACGGTGGATGCAGCTTATGCTTGAAACGCTGCCATTCCCTTGATTTGGTCAACAGATTGGGGGCGTGAGGAACTCTTTGGGGAATGCCTGAAGCTCCCTTTCAGCGAGCACAGAGGGTCAGAACTTCCTAAGACAAAGCAAACTGCTTCCCCTTCAAACCACCGTTCCTCTTCTAAAAACGGTCTTCGTTTAAGAGGCAAAAAAAAATGCTAAATGAGCAAAAATTTCCGATAATTCATAAAGTTGTTGCCTGTCAACATCTGCAAAGAATCTTTAAGCTAAACGGAATGGCAGGATTTCATTAAGCAAATTGGGAGCTGGCAAAAACACTGAGGGAAAACAGGAAAGCCGCAGCCAGTCCTATAATTTAAACCTTATTTTAAAATGCAACATGCTGGCTGCGTGGACCGCGTTTGCAAAACTCTGAGAAAAAAATATGCACATATAAATAAATAAATTACAATATGACACACTAAAAGAGGACCTTCTTTCCTTGTCTGCAGCACAGTTTCCCCTCACTGTGATGGTGCATTTGTGTGGGAAGGCAAGGGGGGGAGACTACATCACAAACTCACCATTGTCACCTAAAATCTAATTTACGGAACGTTCCTAAGCTCTGGAAAGCATGGCGGTCCGCTGGGGTCGTACGCATCCAGTCATTTTTTTCTCTTCCCTTTTTTTTTTGACTGCTGCTTTGAGCAATCTACAAAGCCCTTCTTGTATGTTTTAAAAAATAAATGCCAAGAATCTGTACTCATAACTAGCCAAAGCGAAACAGGTATTTTTTGACATGCTAAATGTGTCAACATCAACAAGCGTAAGGGTGTGTGACAGGATGATCCTGAGGTGACGCGACCCCAGCAGAAAAGCCAAACGAGGTCTCTAACCTTACTCGTCCCCGACTCATCCTGTCCAAAATCGCTCTGCTGCAGCGCCGCAGACATTCTCTTTAATGAACAGATATTCAGCTCTGTGAGCTGACCATTGAAAATTCCACCTCTGACTTTCTGCAGCTCAGGGTTCTGATCAATGATCAGTGACAAGCAAAGGCTGTCTAAAAAAGGAACACCCACAGCTACCATATTAACGGTGGCAGCACTGGCACTTCCACAAGCACCTCCTAGACAGGGAAATACAGACAACGGAAGGAAGGAACAACTTACAGTCTGCAACATGGACAGCACCGCCCAGCAGGGGAAATAAGGCTCATCTGGTGGCACCTTAAGGCCACGTTCCCCAATCCTGGTCCTGAGGGTTCCCAAATATACACTGGTGTAACTTCAAACTTAATCTGTTTTTACAATGTATGTGCATCCAAACTTTGGGTTCTTCTATTTGGGATAATAACACTTTAAAAGCTGTAAAACAAAAATATCCAGTTGTGTTGAGACTGTTTCAAGGGAATTAATTTGGAGGCTGGCAACAGTGACATTAACATGCTTATAACATTGCTGTATATTTAGACTTTTTCTTAGCTACTCAAACCAGGTCAGCAAGCTAAACATAATGAGTGTGCCTTATCATTGGGTGGGCCAATACACTAAGTTAATTCATTCCCAATGTTACAGCCTTGATTGGCAGCAGTACTGTCAGTTACAAACTCACTAGATTAAGCAGTTACCGCAAGAATTTCACACATGGGATTGAAAAGGTCTTATGAATGGCACTTTCCTCTCTGTCATGAGAAAGTCATCTCTTTGTAAAAATGGACTGTCTGATTTTAAGGAGGACAGGAAGAGATGATATTTTATTGTCAGGTTTTCTGCAATGGAGAGAGATAATAATGTAAAGGCAGGGTACCATTGCAAGGCAATCAAAGTGGAAACAGTTTTATTTAAAGAGGAAAAAATAGTTCACAGTCGCTTCTTTCCCCTTATTTTTTTTGGTTGCCAAGATGAGCAACCGGGCAACACTAAATGGTTGCCGAAACCTCTTGATCGGTATAATTTGGTTGCCCCGGGCAACTGGGGAACCATTAATGTCGAGCCCTGCTGTTGCCAGTATATTCGAGCAGAACTACCAAAGGCCTTCATCAGAGAGTAAAAGATGTAAGTAAAAAAAAAAAAAAAAAAAAATATTCTCAAACTTATTTTAACCCCTACTCCGAAGAAGGGTATAAATCACCACCAGACAGCATCCATTTCTGGGTTCATAGCTGTGGTCGAACCGGGTCAGAGAAGAAAAAAAAAGGATATCAATAACTGGCACGTCTTCAGAGGAGGCAGCTCTCTGCCCGGCGGTGCGCCGTGGCGGCGGTCAGAGCGCCGGCTCAAACGGCTCATTGTTCCCCCTCCATGCCCCGAGATGCGGTGCATTAAAACACTAAACTAACAGTTGGACATTCCATACATATTTAATGGCGCTGCTCGCGGGTTATTTGCTGCTGTAACCCCGTGCCCTCTGCCGAATGAATGGAGCCATTGCGGGAGACGGGCAGGGCAAAGAGGAGGGAGAGCGCAAAACGTCAGGCCGCAGAGTCGGCCCGGGACCAAAACACCCCCCGATGGCTGTGCCGTCAGCTCACCTCTGTGCCACGCAGTAACACACGGTTATCATCTTAATAATACCTAAATTCATTTGCCCAGGCCTTATCCATGCTGAATTACACAGCCCTACATTTTCACTTAAATATACTGCTACTGCATACACCTGGATGTTTACCGAAGCAGTTCGGGTTAAGCACCCTGCTTAAGGGACTTCCCTCACTGCTCCCTGAATAAGGGACAGGAGATGACAGTCAAATATGAACTCATTTGTTCATATTAACTATTTTATTCCAAAAGAATCAAGTTTAGGTTTGATGTTCTCCATAAAACCCTCCAAGATCTCAGACCCGCTCGAGCCTGGCTACCCCAGGGAGAGGAAAAGGTGGTTTTATCCAGCAATTTTCCTCCTCTGCCCTTAATGGATACAGCCTTAATTACAGTGCGTTTTTAAACTTCACTTCTGTTCAGGAGCTTACAGGAGCAGACCTTTCTACTACTCACAACTGTCCTTTGCTACATCTAAATAGTGAAAAAATTCAATTGAGTCCAAATCAATATGAGAACAGTCACCTATTTATGCAGGATGTTCAAGGTAAACTTCACTCCACATTAAGAAAAAGTACCTGGATGCAGATTAGCAAAAAATCCCTCGACCCTTGGTCCTCCACCCAGGAAATACCTTCTGAATAACAATAAACAAAATGCAAAACACATAGATGCACAGCAGCCTTCTTCACAAATCAAATATCCTTGACAGACCACTCTGATGTCATAAACCTCACACATCCTTCCTGTTCCGCTGACCTGGTCTACTTATCACACTCACAGTTGCAGAGGACTGCAGCAATCTGCCTCCATAGGCTTGTCATAAAGTGTTGAATTTTCACATTAAAAAGAAAAAAGCCAGATCCTGGCTTGCGGTTAACACGTAATGTGCCCCATCGCGCACTTTCACAGACCACAAACTGAAATCCCTTCAGCAGAGAGGCTGCATCACAGTGATCCAACAGAGCCTTCCTGATGCCAAGCATCTTGAAATCCTTACAATTCTGCAACACGTTGAAGAAAAAAAAAAAACAGCCATCTAATCTAATAGGGCCACCCTTCAGGATCTCATTCCAGTCCCATTCACAAGGGCCAAGATTGTATGCGCATACACACACACACACACAACCACAGGCACATGCACAACTTCTGGTCATGAGGCAGTATTTTGCATCATAGTTTTAAACCTCTGCAGACAGCAGCTGAAGCAGTCGAAAGGGGATATGTATGTGTTACCTGCTACAAGACCTGAGCAAAAACTTCACCTGAGGAGCGGAGAGACAAATTCAACTTTTATGCCTCATTACAGAATCAAGTGAGGTTCTGAGCAGGATCTCCTTAGAGATCAGTTTCTGTGCACAATCTCCTCTGTTATCAGCTTCTGTACTTCAGTCACACTATTTCCACACCCCGTGTCCTGGAGAGGCCAGAAGGAGGCCAGCAGCGGGTCTGTTGGGGGACAGAGGGCTGGCAGGCAACTGGGCTGTAGGGGGTTGAGAGTGGGGGGCCGGCTGGCTGTCAAGCTCAGACAGATAGGGGGCATCAACAGATGATCTAGTACAGGCAATATAAGGTAAATTAGACATCTTTATGTCTTCATACATATACATACATACATTATATATAGTGTATATATACACATTATATATAATGTATTCATTAAAAAAATCTCTGAAATAAATATTATTGCAGTCCTCTGCCATGTAAATGAATTGCCTAATTAAGTCTGACTATTTTTGGCCCTCTATATGTGCAATCTAATCAGTCACAATCAAGGCCAGAGTCTCAGGCAGCCAGTTCAAACCCCATGGCAGCAATCTAATCGGATCCCATCAAGAGAGGAATCACATGCTTTGATTACACTGTCTAATTGTTCCAAGCGCTCCACAAGCCTGCTCAACAGACTGTTCCCAGGTCAGCTGAATGCATGAAAGTTCTATGCTTGTCGTGTAGCATCTGTCACTGCTAACAGCCTCACAGACCAGAAATATGTGACAGTGCAGGTCAAGACTGAGAATTTATATCGAGGTGGCTGAGATGGTGGCTGGCAACGAGTGACACGTGTCAACATCCTGTCACAGAACAAAGGGGTTGACGACATGGACTCCTTGGCAGTTTGCTGGCGCAGGGCAAAACTACGGGACTTGAACCCGCAGCTCCAGCCTGCTGCTGCCCTTCACTGTGAAGCTAATGGAACAGCACTGCATCTCTGAGCCACATCCCCCGATCTTTCCACCACCTCCGTCCAACTTTCCTACTTTCTCATGACAGAGAGGAAACTGACAAAAAAACAGGAGAATAATTCAACCTAACGCCATTTGACAGGTCTAAAGGAATACAGCAATTGGCAACCCACAACACAGCACTGGAAATGACTAAAACTTTGGGCCATTTTTTTTTTTTTGCCTTGCTCTGGCTACAATATTTTGGGGTTAAGAGTGTGGGAGAGGGAGAAAGTGTGGGAGAAACACAGAGCCAGGTTTGGAAAGGAGGAGAGGGAAAACAATGGTGAAAGACAGAGTGCCTGAAAGAGGAAGAGAACCAGAATGCTTGTGATCCCAGTGCTTTTTAGCAGCCTTTGAAGTAGGGCACTCCAAGTTCCTTACAACCACGCTTAATTAAGCCCTTTTTCACAACAATGTCACTTCTGGTTACTGACGGCAGCACTGGAGCCGTAAACTCCAGACACTATGGTGTCCCTAAATGGCAAATCCACAGCTACAGCCCCTGTGTCACTGGCACCACTTCTGACCTGCCACTTGACCTCTGACCCAACGCGCCCTCCCCCGCCCCAAACATGATCACCCCTTTCCTGAGGACTCAACACCAAGGCCATATCCCGTCTGTACTCACGGCCAGCACAGAAAGGCCAGTAGAGCCAAATGAAGGCAACGGGGGATGGACATTCTGTTCTGTCATCACATTCAGGCTGCCTTCTTTACAAACTTGGCAGACACCATCATCTAGCTTATATATTTTCACTGTACATACCATCTGTTATAGGGGAGGATAGGTTCTGTGGCACTGCAGGTTAAGTATTGGCTTAAGACAGAAGGAATCTGAGCCTACTACACTTGGATTAAAAGCCCCGCTCCTTAACCATCAAACTGGCCAATGCTGTGGAGTGTGGTCTGGTATTTCCTTGCAACATCACTTTCCTCACACTATCTTAAGCTGCAACAAGCACCTTAGTGACATCACCCCCCAAGACGGTGGCATTTTAAGTGCCTTACAGCAGTGCGTCAGCTGGGAGTCAAACCAGCAACCCACTCCAGGCATCATCATTAAAACAGTGCGCTGAGTATTAGCTCAATACACGCAACACTGAGCTGAATCACCAGAACTACAACCCTCCCAGCTCCTGACCTTAAACTACATCCAATTACGCAATAATGCTTTAGTTGATTTATCCAGTCATGCATTACTGAATTAGAACTGTGTTACTGTTCCTGCTCCAGCCCTGATCTGAAAGCATGAGGCTGTCGATGAAGCAGCTAAACAGCTAAACTCTGCTCCACTGTCAGGCAGCTCAGAGCTGCTCTGCTCTGTTACAGTGGGGGTTTTTTTTGACAGATTTGGATACTGTGCTAGATGCGTGTATTTATGTGCTTGTGGCATGCATGTGTGCATTTGTGCATGCATACGTGTGTGTGTGTGTGTGTGTGTGTGTGTGTGTGTGTACTTGCCAATGTGTCGTGTAGCAGTCAGAGAGACACACACACACAGAGCCAAAGAGAGAGAGATACAAACAGACGCACACATAAATTAGGCAGAGATTAAGAATGAAGATCATACATACCATTCCTTTGAAATCCCTTCATTTGCAAAAGCCTTCACTAATTAAAAAGCCAACAGACTTCCCACACTGTGGTTCACAAATAGCAGATTCAGAATCACTATTATCCCAACAATAAGCTGTACTGTATACAGATGCACAGATAAGATTTGTCTGCATTAAAAAAACCGAACTGGATCTCCATTCTTAAAATAAGCACTTTTAATGTTCCTTACAGGAGCGGGGCGGCGGAATGGGCCAGACCCACAGGTTTGGATGGCTTCTGCAGCCACTGTTTGACAGAGAGCAGAGGAATGTTCAGGCTGCAGTTTTACTGTCACCCTGTGCCAATCTCTCAGCCGCACTCTTGGCTAACCCCCACACGCACCCCAGCTCTTCTGTTAAGAGCTTCACTCGCTCCCGTAGCTTATGGGGTGGGGGGGGGGAGGACCACACGTACGTATCTTGAAAATCAAACATCAAATGCAACGTTTCTTTACGCCCATCTTGAGCACAAACATAGTTCCCATTAATGATAGGTGCTCTGCCTTTAATGCTAACCCTGAGAGGACCAGACAGACTACTGTATAACCGGGCCTCAAATGGAGCTCAGAGATCATTTACTCAAGAACTTTAATTTAGAAACAATATACTGTATGTATAATTTATAATATCCAAGGTACTTAGAGTCATATTGCAGCAGGAAGCAGGAATGAATAATGTTGATAAACAATGTGAAACCGACCTGTGCACACTTTACACATTCCTTCCTTGAAAAACATCCTTCAGCCAATCCTAAGTCTCAAAGGCCACATCTTCACACCAAAAGATTTTGTGACAGCTGTTACTTTGAGATTCTAAGACAATGTTTAGATGTTGAGATTATTATTTTAACATAAACAATTATATCAAGACTTATCTCAGAATTTTTAATAGCAATCACAGTGGTTGATGTCTGTTTCCTGTAAATCTTAGGGAATTCATCTGACAATCTCAAGTTAATGTGCACCACTTAGTCAAGTCACAAACTGGATATCCCCCTCCAAAAAAAATTGTCTGTTGTCTTTACTTAACAACCTTATAGTAAACAGTGGGCTAAATATGTCTTCAGTGTTGCAGCTTCTTGAAGTTCCCCCTTCTAACTGCAGGGGGAGCTCAGCTCCTTGGCGCTCCTCAAAATGACATCATCGAGTGTGACCACACTGATATGACTCTGGCCAGTGTGGCCTTCTGCCACACACTGAACACAGTTGAGCACACAAACACTGAACACACAGAGCAAACACACAGCACACAGGAGCTCTGAACTTCCATTTTCTTCCACATCTGACTGCCACTGAGAGTGCAGTCTGGTGACCATTTGAATTTCTATTATTCAGATCACTGTAAAGCCCCCTCTAAAACGGTTTAAAGCTTTGACCACCACACAAACAGAACTCAGCACAGAGGGATCACAAGCTTACACATTCCAGCAACAACCTCTTTAAACTTCCCTCAGGTGATGGTTTTAACTGAACAGCTGTACCTAGGGCATCAGACTCAAAAGGAAGGCCAACCAATATTTGATATGTAGACGTAACCTCCTTCCAACCACGACCCCAGCACATGGATACTCCAATGTCACTCCAATGACAGTCCACTATTGGGTCTAAAGGTGTACGAATGAAGAACACAGAGATGCTCACCTGAAAAATCACCCGAGAGATCTCCAGGCATGACGTTCGGGGAACCCGTGGCCTCGGTCTCAGTGTACGACAGCGACGGACCTAGAAAGCACCAAAACACAGCAACAAAATCAGATTCAAGTAGAGAGACAGGATCCTGTATCCAACCATGAGACTGCACACTGATTACTCAGATCAGTATTACAACACGTGACTAACAAAGAAATTATGAATGAAACAATATTCAAGGAGGAGAGCCCTGCATAAATATAAAAAGATTCAATACTTCATATTCTTGATTCTCTGGCCTTAAAAGGATGAGTGAATGTGCAGACATCCTTACTGAGATTCATTATTCACACAGACGAAATACCTCATTATTTAAAATGCACATTTGCAGTTTTTACTCATTGCAAGAGAAACCAGTGGTTCTAAGAACACCTGCATATTTCAGGATATGAGAGCATGGCGCTCCTTGCCATGCCTGTCCAAGCTAGCGACAGACAAAATGCAGATCACAACTCGGATAACGCCCTCATGCTAAGCAGTTTATCAGTTTGGTAAAGATGGTCATGTAAAATGTTCAGCACACAGCAAATAAAGCCAGCAAACAGCCTTTTCAATACACCATTTCCCAGAGGAAAGAGGAAAAAGCAGAATTACTTATTACTTTTTATTTAGTTTAGCTGACTTAAATCTACACTTCTACAGCTTGCATCGTTTACCTTTTAAATTTACATGTGTGTGGTAGGACAATGTTGCATAGCAATTTTCATATACAGAAGAGCCCCACCTGGGATTCAAAACTACACTCTACCGATTGGGGTATCCTATAAACTACAGCCCCCACTCTACCCTACCCCACCCCAGGAATGTCTGCATTAGCCCCACAGGAGACACCATGATTGAAGATAAGGGGAGCGATGACGACGTGCCAAGGAGACAGCACTCTGCATTTAGCAGACGCTCTTATCCAGAGCAACTTACATAGGTTACAGGCTTTTTTTTTACAGCTACGAGTTCTGCTTTTGTAACCACTATGCTACGCTGCTGCCCCTCTCACCAATTTCTCACTGATTTCAATTGTCCCACCGACTGAAAAGTCTGCCTGAGAGTTGATATACCTGCTGCCGAGAGGGGACCACAGCTCGCGCTGGCTGAACTGGCTGGGTCTGCTCGACATGTCGAGGCACGGCGGCGGCTAGCGGAAGCTTCCCTCCGCAAATCCGACTCACCATGTCTAATTACCCCCATTAAAATTCCCTGTGTTGTTTATTCTTGCTTCCTGGGACAAAGACTCCTCCAACAAGCACCGACCGCTGCTCCCTGCCAAACACTCCACGCCTTGTGATTCAGGGTGAGCCAGGGCCTGGGTGTTCGGCCCTTCTTTTTTATTACAGTTTAACAAAGAGACATCTGACAGGTTGACAACCTAATAGTGTTTGTTAATATGGCACCGCTGTAGGAAGCTACAGAGCTACGGCATCTCGTCTGATGATTTTACTGATTTGCAATGCTTAAAAGACAGTGCAAGACAAGAGCCTTCTCTGTTCCACCTAGTCCTTGCAACAGTCAGGTACCCGGATTCATCCTTCACCGTCAAACGGTTCTCCAGCTTTTCTTTCTCTCTCACAAGGTGAATCGAACAACAACACTAGAATATATCTGACACAGTGTGGCACAGGAGTTTAGGATCTGGTGATCATGTGATCCAGAAGGTTGTAGGTTTGATTCCCAAGTGAACCCAAATGCTGCAGTACCTTTGAGCGAGGTTGCTCAATCTACACAGGTTGCCACTGATAAGGATTAGGGTTAGGTGTCTACTAATGGAATTGGTTAACCTTTATTTAATCATGAAGGTCAACTGAGAACTCAGCTCTCTTTTACAGAGATGACCTGGGGAGACAGGGTGTGTGGGGAATGCAAAGACCTGCACACCCAATCATCTGTGGGTGGGGGGATGACCTAATTTGCTGGGGTCTGCTAATCTAATAGGTTTGCTAATGTAATAAGTCAATAATAAGGCGCCTCCAATAAAATGGAGACGGTTGCAGGTTCCATTCCTACAATTGCTGCAGTACCTTTGAGAAAGGTACTTAATCCAAACTGTTTCAGTAAATACAAAACATTGGACAAAACAATGGACAATATGCTAAACGTGTGCGTGCTAAACAAACAAATGCAATTACACACTCTCTAAAACAAAAAGTGCTACCACAGGGTCACACTGGGCTCCTCAGGGGAATACTGTGCTTCCAGGACACTACCGCACTCATAATGAGCAAAGCAAGGGAGACCCAGGAAGAAAGGTGCGTCAGACATCTACATATACAGGCAGGGCTCCACCAAAGAGGGAACACACAGTGACTTACCCAGTGGCTTGAGCTCTTCGCTGGGGGAGAGCCGTGAGTAGGGGGGTGGAGGAGACTCTGAAACGCAGAACACCAATGTTAGAGGTTCTCAGAGGCTGGCTGCCTCTCTTCTGTAATAGGTTACCAAAAGGCCCACATTTATACAGAATAAAAAAAGACCACCCTCACTTTTGGACATATATGAATTCTTTCAAACCGAAATGGTAATGCACACAAAATCAGGAAATATTACACCCCTGTAAATTTTCACCTATACATTACAAAAATGTGTAAGCTTTGTACGCCACCCTAGGTAAATCTGTCTGCTAAGTAAACACTAAATAATAACACTAATGATAATTACACCATGAAACCTCATGCACCAAACGAAGCTATGCCAAACAGGTCTAGCTGAACAGTAGATGTAAGGGTGTGGCACTATAAAATAAACACAAGCCATTTAATCTTCCCCAAATCATACTACTGCACATATTATGACCTTAACATATACAGCGTGGAGGGCTTATGGTATGACAGTATTCATTACTCATAATGAATAAATGCAAAAAAAAACTTATGTGAATCGTGCACTTAAGTGAGACTGTACCAATAATTTGAAAAAATCCTACAGAAATCACTTAGAAACCTCACGAAAACGAGATCCTGATTTTGCTCTACATTTAACCTCCCGAGTCTGTTTTTGTTTTCTCGGAGCAATCCGAAGCTTCCAAGACGCAAGGAAAAGAGGAAAAGAAAGTACACGCCATTAGCCGTAAAGTCGGATACAGTGACAGACGTTAGAAAAGGGAAGGTTTGGAACATGCAGTGACCTCGGCAAAGAGCTACGCAATGCAGAATAGTAGCGGGTTCTTTAAGAGCGGCGGCAGTAATTACCAGGATCCCGGCTCAGTCACTGCGATACACTAGTCTGGCGCCAGCATTATGCAAACTGTGTATTATCGCCACTCCTTCACCTAAATAGCACGAGGGGACCTCCTAAGGAAAAGAGCTTAAAAAGTGCAGCTTGAAACTGATCTTATTTCAAAGGGATAATGCCTGGCCAAAAAAAAAAAGTTTAGTCTATTTAAATCCCTACCCTCTTCGTCCGGCTGAGTACTGTTTTTTTCTCGACAGACGACAGCTTAACACTAGTGTACTTGTCAAGATGTTCAACAATGCGTACTGCAGTCTACGTGTGAGTGTGTGTGTCGGGTATCACGGACGCATCAAACACAGAACTGGAACGTTTTTAGTAAATTACATACTTTATTTGTCAAAAGTATAACTGAGTATTGTAATGGGCGGTCACAAAACCTTCTCTTCTGTCTTCAACAGGAGGGCAGGGATGGAATGTAAACTACCAAGCTATGGAAAATCTTAAGCCCGTTTACATCGATAAGATGGAAGAAATATCTTCTCTTATCAGGACACGCATGAGCGTAGGGGAGCTATGCCTACGTGCCCGGGAGACATCGCTCTCACTGCAGGCAACTTCGACGTGGAATACGTGTGGAAAACCGTGTAAAACACTTCCACTAAACATCCGCTTCCATTTCTACAGCCCCAAACCCCCCGCACCCCCCGGCAGGCTACTTCTGTCTCGCGCTCTCTCTGGCACATTGTAACCTGTACATTGTTATGGGAAGACATTGCTGTTGACAACATTTCTACTTTTTAAACTGACCTGTGCAAACAATATCCACTATCCCTATCCATAATCGACACATTCACCACACCAGTTCAATTCAACACAGAGGTTTATTTGTGAACGTACACCTAAACAACATTCATTTCCCACACTATCTCATCTGAAATCGTCAAATCTGCGTCTTTGAAGTGCAAGTCTCAGGCGGTTGGCTCTTGTGAACGCGGATGTTTTGAAGAGATCAAACCACAATGTCGGCGGAGTGACAGAAATTCTGACCAGAAGCGCACATCTTTACACGCAATTCCGCGCATGTCCCGGAGGCGACTGAGGGCACGCGACCCAACATAACAGACACCGTGGAGCCACGGCTAACAACAATAAACAATGTCCTCGTTGCCTTAGATAGCGACACAATTTTAAAATAATCAGATAATGCTCCCATATTCATATGTAAACGATTGTATCAGAGTTATTAGAAAAGGCTATCTTATTTAAAAATAAAATTGAGTTAACATTCTATGACAGTTGGGTTTTTTGGTTAATACTTCATATAAGACAATGCATGTATTTACTCATTACAATGTTGTTATCTGCATTAATTGTTATCTGTAAGTAAATTACAACATTTATTGTTGCCAAATGCTAACTAGTTGCCCTAAATTTTGATAACACAGCATTCTATGGGCCAACAACTAAATATAGTCGGCTTCATCCACTAAACAATCGTTTTTAATAATGGAGAAAACTGAAATATGACTAATTCCATGTCAAATTATTTTAAGGAGAAGAGGCTACACCACCTGCCTCAGAACTTGCTGCCACAGCATCTGCCAATGTAAAGTGGTGAAAGAGGTATCCCCAAAACTTTTTTGTGGAAATGTTTAATGGTCACATGCTTAAATGTAAATTAATTTTGACCAAGTCAGCCATTTTCATTTTGACTTTTCCTGTAGAAATCAATCATTTCAAAACTATGAATCAGATTTGGACTGGATTTTCCTTTGCCTTGGTTCTAGAAATGTTTAAAGGCTGAAGAAACTCAAATCAAAGAAACTCATCTCAAGCCAAAAACCCATTATTAAGCCTCTAAACCCCACAATTTTAATATTTAATTGAACAGCTTATAATGTGATTTCTATGTCTGACAAATAGTATGGACCAATTGCATTACTTCACAATCATTTAGCAGACACTCTTATGCAGAGTGACTTCCACCACAATAGAACATTAGTGTACACATTCAAGTTGAATGAGCAATGGTGTCAGACCAGGCTAACAACACTCCCAGACCAGTGAGTGTGTGCATAACACTATTCAAGCCCTACCCTAAGTTAACTTGTGCAACCTGACTAGACAAGGGAAGGCAAGTATACTACCAACATCAGTCACTACATTTTATGTGTAGTATTGCCAAAACACATGGCAATACTACACATAAAATAAGCAGCAGGTAGTACAAGTAGCTACACTCCTCAGATTAAATTCTAAAGACATGACAGATTGTTTGGGTCCAAAATGTAATGGCTATTTTTCCCTTTCAAAAGAATTACATTATATTCCATCTGTCATGTTATCAACTTCAAATAGCATCATCTAGTGGACAAACCTGGTTTTACAATATAAATGGATGTTTTCATAGAATGAGATCACAAAAGATGGTAAATTTAAGTTAGTGCCCCTCGACTCTACAGGAACTAAAGCTAACGGCCCACCTATTTCTTCAACTGCCCTTTTCAGAGCGTTGTGAGGCTACATGAAGGCACTAAGCCTTGCATATGGTCTCGCTCAGGCCCCTGAGCCAAGAGGGGACAGTAGGGCTAAGGGGAGGGGGGGTTCCCTTCATTAACTGAAATTACTTACAGTGAATTTATCTGAAAAGCATGACATCATACCAGCTTCACCAGCTTAACATTTAGGCCAACCGGTTTCTTCACAGGAAGCAAACAGTTGTTGATTACTTAACCTCTCTCAAGGCTAAACAGTCACAAGGCTGAAATCTGGGGGGAGCTCTACAAAATGTACAGTACAATTCAAGCACCAGCTCTTGATGAACAGACATATTTACTTCACGTGACAGAAACCTCCATTACATCGCATAGTGTAGGGCAGGCAGTGCATGAAAGAAATATCATTGTATATCACTGTTGTAACATGTAGAATGTGAAAATCCAATGATTTCCATCTTCTTGTATAAAACACCAAACAGTAACTGACATTGACCTGACTGACCACAGGTGTGTGATCTTACTAAAAGCAACAAAAGTATAGTGGTTCAGGACAAGGGCCCCCAATGCTGTCAGAGTGTGATTCCCAAGTGGCCCACTGCTGTTATACCCTTGGTCAACGTATTTAAAACCAAACTGGATAATGTGTACAATTTGTAAGCTATGTTAAGTCACTCTGGATAAAAGTGTCGGCTAAGCAAATGCAATGTAATAAAATGTAATTAACTCTGCAAAGCCACTCCACTGTGGTCCTGGCCTAGTGGCTGTGGCTGTTGACAACTGGACATGGAACTGACTGACACTGGCCAGCCTTCCAGCTACTGAACCTTCACATCTTGGGCCAACCTGCATCTGTCTGTACATAGGGAGGCTGGCTCAACACATCAGCCACCTCATTCACCACAGGAAGCATTTGAACTTTGCTTTTCCTTCTGAAATATACACTAGCTTTCCAATCCGCTTGGCCTGCAAGCCAAGATGTGACATCCTACCCCCTGTCAGGTCTGCCACATATTTTGCTAAAACTCTGTGAGTAAATAATGGCTTTACATTCATCAAGCAAGATCAAATTCCAATCCTCAACATTCATTCTTCTCTTCTTGGTCTTCCATAAAAATGTCTTGGAAACTTGATCCTATTAATTTGATAAACGAAAAGTTCACCTACATAATTCAAAATGAAAAATCTTTAACCAGAGCTAGTTGTTACTAGTTATTGCTACTATTGATGATGACAGCAACAATCACATTCATAGGTTTTAATTTGCTTGACTGACCGCGTACTTGCTTGGAAAATGAATATAGCAGCGAGGTTCGTTTAATCTGAAATTGTCAATAACCGCGTATATTTCGGCGCTACGGGAATCAAAGGGAATTAAGTTTTGTGGGGGGAGGTATAATCTTAAAGATGCTCTCGGAACATTTCAGACACGTAACCATTGAGAAAAAGTTGTTTTGCTGAAAGGGACGGAAGTGTGTATCACTGCCGAATGAAAATCCACAAATTGCACATCACGGCTAATCCCTGAGTTTTAGAAGCAACCACATGTGTTCCACTAACAAGGTCTGAGAACTCAACTTGCAAGAACATTCATGAGTTCCTGGATCTATCCAGGTGCTCTTACCTGGTCCGCAGAGTCGGCTGTAGTGGTAGGGGTTGCAGCAGACCGACGGGCTGTCCCTAGCCCCGAAGCTTTGGCACTCGAAGAGCGGTTTGAGCTGTGCCGGGTGCTGCAGGTCGGACCAGCGGTACAGCCGGCAGAGTAGAACGTGTGGAGGTGTTGCATGCCCGCCCAGACGCAGCTCTGTCCGCGACACCATAACACAATCGCTCGGCATCCCCCCTTTAGACTCCACGGCCTCCAGCAAAGTATCCAGCGGTTTTTCCTTCAGCCTCTTTAAAAAGGAGTAGGTGGCGGCTTTCAGCTCCTGCTCCATTACCGAGCGGGGCCTCGCCTCCAGTCGCACAGAACTTGCGTCCCGAGAGCTATGGTTCATCGGCACGAACTGGCACGACTCAGACTCAGATTCTGTACTTCGAACACTCGCCAAGCTTCTGGGTTCGGAATGATCCCAGTCTGTGAACAAGCAACACGTTACCGTTCTACATTCGCCGTCCTGCGCGGATCGGGGGCTGTCATCCTCTGGAGCACACATGACACTCCCATCCCGATCCAACACAACCCCGGGGACACTGCTCCCCGCGGGATTTCGACCGTTTTCTACCCCGATGTCCCCCACGAGCGATTCTCCTCGAGCCATCGGACTGAGCTCCGTTCTGGGAAACTTTTCTGGGTTGCTGCCGCACAGATTGTCCCAGACCCCCTCGCAGCTGGCTTTGTAACTTCCATCTCCCTCCTCTCTACCTGGGATCAAACGGCTTCTCCAAAGTCGCCGCACAAGACCTGAGCGTTTCGACCTGAACATACGACAGTTTAAAAATCTATGTTGTTGTTATTCTTGTTCGGATCTGTGAGGATGCAACTGAGTTTTATGGTCGTTGTACAGCATCAATAGTTAGCGAATGCCGTGCAGAGTTTGCACAGCCGAATGCAAAATGCTTGTGTCCACAACGCAACATTAAATTTGGAACTACACTATGTTGCATTGAAAATGTAAAATAAGAACATGACTGCACCGCTACACCGAAGTCAAAATGCATTCACTTGGATTCTTCAACCTGGGAACACAAAAAAGTCGTTTGTGTTCCCGTCCTTGAGGAAAACTGCATTCAAGGCATTAGAAGAGTATTTTATGCTATACTGTACACCTCTAAACCCAGAAAACTACACTAAAATAATGTCCCAACATAAACGCGCGACAGAAACCAATCTCCTCGTACGCTCGCTTTTTGGACTTTGAAACACCTTAAGATCTCTCCCTTTAAAGCGGTAATCGGCACATGAATGGAGCTGCTCCGTTGAGAAGTAATCCAAAGAAAATCCTTTGCAGAATTCGCAATCCCAGAGGTTTTCCGTAATATTAAAGCAAACGTTTACAATCCCGGAATATCACGATAGCCTTGAAGATCAGCGAGAAATAATCCCCTGGCTAAAACTAGCCCCTGGGTTCGTGTTTAGATCTGTTCAATCGGCACCCTAGAGTTCTTTCTTTCTCCGTTTCTTTTTTTTTTCTCCTCCTTCTGAAACACACACACACTCAAACACTCGCACGGGGCCCCAGAGTGCTATGGAGCCATTGGCTGACTCCCATCACGTGCTAGTCTAGACACTTTGGCGGCTGCGAGCTGCACTGATTGTTGCGCAAACAAGGTCTCAAGTTTCTTAACTCTAAAGGCGCCCAGTAATCGCCATCTCTTTTTCCTTTTTTACAATCGAAGACCGTTTTGAATTATTTAGATTTACATTAGGCGTCTCAACTCTAGATAAACAGGCGGCCTAGAGGAACTATGAACTAATACGATTATTTTTATTTGACAATGTTCTATCATAATTAATAGCTTCTCATTCAGAACACCCAGACTAAATAGTTTCAGGACCTGTGTTCAGCCCAGTGACATCTTTATCGTGTGGTGACTAAAATGCCAACCCCTCTGCCTATGCAGTCGTTCAGTGAAGGGAGCCGATTACCTGCACTAACAAATTTTCGCACAAGCGGGACCCCCACAAAATTCTGTAGGTTGACCTCGTGCAGAATTGAAGCCCCTCATCTGTATACGCGTTCCAACCCTATATTTCACTTTGCAAGGCCTCAAATTCCTACTTCGCTAACGTAAAGTCCCAGAGCACAGTCGGGTATGTATATTCACCATTTGCGTGTACATTTTGTAACGTATTGGCTTTGTAAGCACATGGAAAAGTAGTAGGAACAAAAAAGCTTTCAGACAAAGAATAGGTTTTTAAATGCAAATGTGGCGAAGCATTGCATTAATTTACCACAAAATAGAAAAACTGATGACGATTGGCATAATAGAAAAATACTCGTCTAAGAAATAGCTCAATTATGTACTATTCATCTTAACGCTAATCATATTTCTACCAGTTCTATTCATGAATGTAATCCTGGTCGAAATTGACATTTTGCTGTTGTATCGTTAAAACAAGCCATATTTAGACGCAGATAACAGTAAACAATCATATATTCGCTAATTATATTATTATTATTATTATTATTATTATTATTATTATTATTATTATTATTATTATTATTGAATATGCATATGTGTTACGCCACTGTTCGGTCGTTGAAGAGTTAATAGATTTTCTCGTGGAGTCAGTGAGGCGGGGCCACGCCCCCCGATGTATTAATTTGCTCTGGGTAGCAAAAGTTCAGGAATGAGGACCGCCGATTGGATGTCAAGTCGTAGCGTCTTGCCCCCCTAATAAAAGGATTGGCCCAAAAAGAAAAATAGACGCGCCCACTGTGAAGTTGTGATTGACAGTGAATGAAAGAAATTCCCCTTTCGCGAGCACGTTGTCAACAAGAAGCGGTCAGTGCCTGAAAGGGTACACCGCTGGGCAAAAACATGGAAAATAGGGAAAAATAAGTTAGAGTAACTGCAGAAACAAAAAGGAGGATTTAAAAGAAAAACAGTTAAGTCCTTATTGTGAAGGCGATGGGGGAAATTTCCAGTCAATCCAAGTACCCGCATAGTTACTGTCATTTGGCTATGTATGCACAGCTATTGGTTTGATAAATAATATGTGGCGACAAGGCCTTACAGTCTCGCTTATTCTCTGTTATAAAGAATCGGCTCTTTATGAATTTATTTTGAATTAGATGAAGTCTGAGTTCAGTCTTATCGCATGAATGCTGTGTCTAGGACTTGTATCGTGGTGCACGATACATTAATCGTCCCCAGATCCACCAACTTCCCAGAACCGTTCACCGCTGCAGGAAAGTAGAGCGCTCGAATACATGTAGTGAAGTTTGAGCACTCTTTGTGCCCAAGTAGTTACTGTTGCGTGCCCAGTTTCACATTCAGACTAGATCGAAAATATGTGTTTCAGATTTAGAGTAAGGTATCTTCATCTAATCTGTTTAGTTTACATCAGCTGTGCACGAAACAGCCTGTTGCTGTGGATGACATGATTGACCCAGCAAATGAGCATGCCAATGGTGATTTTAAGTGCTGTGTAGCAGTGCGGATAAGCTGAGCTCTCAAGGGGCGTGCTGTCCTTGCATCTGTGGTACCAGGACCTGATCAGGGAAATCAACTCATGAGATGTTTGAGTTGATGGCAATTGTACTGGTGCCTGCTAGCTGCCATGCATCACCCCGGAAGGGGCTACACCTTGATGGTGGTTGAGAGGAGTCATCCCATCCCCATACCCCTGCCATTTGTCAGAAGTCGCTTCATAAATACAGTTCATTATGTTTGCTGTTGAATTAACCTTACTGTAGTACATTTTCATTTACATTCATTTTGCAACTTATAACGTTAGGCAGAGCACAACACAAGCCAAAAAGCCATATAGGAGTCAACAATATTAGAAGCACTGCATGACCAAGTTTCGATAGTTGGCTAGACAGGTTCAAGCTAGTTGGTAAAGATACGGCCGCATTAAACCATAAGCCATGTAAAATATTGCATGTGAGTGGGGCATTGTTATCTAGCAAAGTGTCCATATTCCACAGGCACCTCAGTGACCCCACCTCATGCCCCGGATAGGAGCTCGGGAGGCCTGCGGAGAGCGTGCTGCTTACGCGTGGGAGTCGAGTTTCTCCCTCACGATCCGAGGGTGAGGGTGTACGCAGAGGTCGCCTCTCGCTCTGCGTTAAAAGGCACCTGTTTCAAATACTTTCCCCTTTGTAACTCAATCACATGTCGGACAGGGGAAAGGAAAACAGTTTTGGCAAAGCCCAGTTCTATTTTGAATCATCAGGGCGCACTTTGCCACATGAAGCCATGGAAAAAGGCAAAGACTGTTTCATAAAGAAGAGCACACGAGCCACTCTGGAGTCACACCAAGAATGTTGTACGTTCACAAGGATCCTGACATCTTTCACAGCATACTGCAATGTCACCAGCAGCATTAGAATACATTAAAGAAAGGACCTGGTAATCTGACAAAATACTGATGGTTTCTGCTTGTACATATCTTGGTTGATGCCTCAATATCTAGAGCAGTGAAAGCTCAACACATATAGGGATTACAAGTGATTAACTAGAGAGTGCTGTGTAATTCATTCAAAGGATGATATTAGAATTGCCCAACATTGTTTTTTCTTCCAGAGTATTTCATTTGTACACAGACGGTGCCAACATTGACAAAATCTGTTTGTTTTTCTGGCTGTCCAGGACCGGGAAAAAGAATTGGAGCTCAGGAAATCTGCTTATCGTGTTATGCGATGTCAACAGCAGCCAACCTCATTCATTTAACACATCGCCATGAATAACAAGCAGGCAACTCTAAGAAGCTAAAATACTTGGACGTTGTTTCAGTGGCGCTTGTGTGTAGAAGTAAGCAGACATACATTGTAGAGGAGGAGGGAGAGACTAGTTAAAGAAATGTGGCAAAGGGCAGAACTCTTCACATTCATATTCTCTTTCATCACATTCACCCATTCTTTACTTTCACTCCTTCGTCACATTCATAAGTTCATCAGGGTGACCTCATTATCACAGTCACTTTTTCATTACACTTCAGACATTCCTTTCACAGACAAAGCAAATCATTTGTGTCATAAATCAGATGTGCCTTGACCTGCATCTCTTGTTTGGAACATGGCTTGGAGTATAATTGAGAAGGTCCAGCCTCACACTGCACATGATAGCTGTAATGTTCTTTTCATTGGGACCTCATTAACAGTCAGTGGCCAGATCCCTTGCAGAGCTTCTGTTCCATCACTGTGTGTGGATCACTGGAGGCAGAGAGACACTGAGGGGAGGCTATCTGGGTATGTATGCACACCTGTGCATTGTGCTGCCTCATCAACATCAACTGTGTGGGCACTTCATATAGCTCTTCTTCCTGTCTCTCAAATGGAACATTACAATCCCTCACTAAATACTTAAAAATTACTAAGAAAAGAGGAAAGAGGCAAAACTCCTTTCTAAGAGACTGGTAAAGCAGTCTTTAAGAAATCATGTCTATACCAGTGTATGTATATAATGATTTATAAATTTTCACATAAAATCAATCACTCAAGTGGAATAAATCCAGAATCTGGTCCACATGGGGCAAAAATAATAATAATAGTAATGATGAAGGCCAAGTTTACAAAGGTTGCAAGCTGACTTTTCATTATGTCTTATTTACTTTTGGCCACAAGCAGACAGGACCCAGCTCACAGCTTCTTAAGTGTGATTGAAGTTGGTTTCAAGACAGAGCCAAGAATGTATAATTTTGGAGCTATTGTACAAATCCTTTTCTTCCAGGAGAGTTTTTTAGAGCTACAGTATTAATGGTTTTCTGAATTGTGGACTGAAAAACAGTGAAACTCCAGCCAGAGCTGAGAGCAGCAGCAAAGCAGCCTGCCCCGCTCCCAATAGGAGCAGAGAGAGACAGGAGAAAAATACACCAGTCCCAGGGGGAATCAATTCTTCAAGAAGGAATTGTGTGGGAGTATAGACTCCATACACCCATGCACACACACATATACAGTACATTCACACTGCCACGATATCACAGGTATCAAGGGAAATATTAGTAAATTTTGGGGAAGGGGTATCAACAGCTACAAAGTCCAGTGCCACTGACTGCAGTTGTTTTTGCATATCTCTGTCTTAAATTTTCAAACATGTTTTCCCATAAATAAATTGTTGAAGCTGTAAACAAATGCTGAGCTTATTCACCCAATCATGAGAACTGTTGTTTACTCACTGCCTCTGTCAGTCAAATAGAACTTAAAATAGCATTCTAAACCAATGTGCAAGATTGTGCGCGTGTGTGTGTACTTACCATTGTCCTCATCTTTGATAGTACCAAAACAATTTAACTGATTCCCAACATGACATCTCTTGCTATTACTACCTATTAAACACAGTCACAGGTACACATGCATCAGCAAAAGCACATACCCAAATTCAGTAATGTCCAAAAGACTTATATTAATGTGATTATTAATTTTTAACCATATTTTTGCACTGGTTTTGTAAAAAAAATTGTAGGGCTAGAGAGGGAAAGTGCCGATGCTATCCCTACTCTCATAATTGTGTCAAACTGATTGGATGACAGACATGCGAGGAAACTGGAGGTATGAGACAGATTGGATGTATGACAAAATTGCTCTCTGTTTGAATACATTCATAATTTCAGCTCTTTAGACTGTATGTGGCTGTCTGTGAGGTGACTACTTTAAAGAAAGATTAGAATACAGAAAGCGTTCGAAGAATGCGAACATCAACCACAAAAAAAAACGCCCCAGCCAAAACAAACTGGGGCTAAGAGTTGACTTGGAGACGCCGTCCTCCCACTCCAGCTTTAACACTCAATCTGAACTCCAAAAGTGACAGAAGAAAATCTCCCTTTTTGATGGATAACTGTAATAGATGTTAGGACCAAAGAACAGAAATGGGCTTCCTCACACATATAAAGGCATATAAGATACAGACACATTAAGCTGGTGTTCTTTACAAAAGTGCTTTCAAAGTGTTGCGCTAATGCAGACATGAAAAAATTCTTTGATGTTATAGAATATGCTTGCCCAGTCCTCCACACGTAGTCTCTGAGTGACCTGCCCTGGGTGCCGTGCAGGGGAGAGAGGGGAGGTTCGCTCTCAGAGCCAGTTAAGCAGTGCTACAGAGAAGCACAAACATTCACATGGTGTGTGAATCGCTCTACTTTTTTAACATTTCAGAGCGGCAGTAAATTTAACCTCCTTTAAAACCGCAGAGAAACGGGCTGCCAGGCCTGGCCTCAACCGTGCTGCAGACATTTGATATCATTTTCAGCTTAATTTACCCAGAGCAGGACCCGGCCCACGCTGGCCAAAGAGTGGGGCTTTGTTTCTGTGAAAAAAAACCCCTGCTTTTCTGACTTTGAAAGGCCACCAGAAGAAAAAGCGGGGAGACTGGGGAAGACGAGGAGCTATTCCGTTCACTATAATTAGATATAAAAAGATGCACGACATGAACCGGATTCCTGGTTAATTGACAGTTTGGATAAAGTGACGCTTGCATCCCTGTGTTGCTCAATCGATAATTTGAGCCTGGAGGGCAAAACAGCTAATTATATTGACTCGTTACTTTTGGAATTTGGCTGGTTAATAGTCTTAGGTCAGGTTATGTAAAGCAAGAGCATTCTAGTGTTCCAGAATGATTTCACCTCAATACCCCTGGCCAGCCTCACCACTACAGAAAGACTCATTCTGACGTGAGGCGTAACAGTGTGCATGTGTGTCTGCGTCTATGAGTGTGTCTGTGTACGTGTGTGTGTTTATGTCATACTGTGTGCGCTGCATCTGAACTGGAACCAAACAATGAAGAATCTAAAGCAGAAAGGGACTGTGCACTTTTTCTCCCTCTGAAACAGTACCCTGCACGCGTGTGCACGTAAAAATAAAGAATGAAGAAAGGGACATAATTATACTCAAACAAACACACTCATAAACTCAACCTGGCAGACTTTCCTGGTACTGTTGTATAAGCTGTGGAGACACACACACACACACACACACATACACACACACACACACACACACACACACACACACACACACACACACACACACACACACACACACACAGAAACCTGGGGAGGTAAAAAAACAGCCAAAAGTGTGTGCTGTGTATTTTTAGACATTCTCTGGTCATTATGGGCCAGGGACTGAGGCGCTTGCATCCCACCCAACACAGCCCCCAACCAGACACCACTTTCAGGGCCTGTTGGTACAGTATAGTCCCAGGCTTCGGCCTATCTTCACTCACAACTGCTGCAGATTATACTGAATACATGCTATATCTCCCAGCGTGCCATCACTCTCCAAGGACCTGATAGAGGTCATTTAATTTACAATAATGACAATTTGATTATTGTAATGCAGCTCTATTACCATGGCTTAATTTGGTTGGCACAGCTATATGGAGTTGTCAGTGACAAAAAAGGTGAGATTCCTTCCTCTTTGTCAAAAATATTACCATTTGATGATCTATGCATTTTCATTTCAACTTGAAATATGAGGGAAATTTTTGTCATAGGTGCAGAAGGAGAAAGTTGACAAATCATTAAATAAATCAGAATAAATTAAATAAATCTGACTAATCTTAATTATTCAGAGTAAAAAGTCAAATGGCAAAACAGCAGGATGGAACTCCACCCTGGGGATTATGAAGTTATGATTTCACATGCTGTAATATTTAACATTTTCTGCAAAAGGAAGGCAAATCCAGCTTGGTTCACTGTTGTGTCTTTCAGTGCTAGATTTTTTCAGTCTCAATGAAACATGGAAGGTCAGTGAAAACACAAACCCTGAGCCTCCATGCTATGCTCCACCCACACCCAAATGTGGCCAATGAAAATTCAGCATTGTTGTGGTTTGTGTATTTTCCCCACCTCCATTCCTGTAGGATGCTCTTTAGAGCTACAGGCTGTTTGTCTGGCGACAGGGTCCTGATAACTTGCTCGCCTGGCGTCAGACCGGTAAGTACCACATCTCCTGTCCGAAAACCCACCAAGCGATAGTGTCTCTGTGGAGACAGGGCCGTCCGGCACCAGTTTACCTCCCAAAATAGCCCTGATCCTGGCCCAGGGCTCCTCCAGTCTGCAGACAGGGGCCTGGAGAGGGCTGGCAGAGGAACAGCATGTCATCAGCTCTGCTACTGCTAATGGCAGAGATAGACCAGCTATCAGATCCGCCCAGGAAGGGGCAGATACAGAACGCTACTGTATCAACCGTCCACCCCCCTCCCACCCCCCAGACAGACTGGGAGCCCCCTCAGACGCCTCTGGGGGGGCTTGGGGAGATAACGCTTGTCTGGGAGAGGTACTGTACTCCACCCACTCACCACTCTTTAGAAACCACTGTTCTAAGTCTACAGGGAGGACAACACCGCAGCGAGTGTCTCCTTAGCACAGCCTGGCCCCTGCCTGTCTGTGTGTGCTCTCCTTGAACACTCATCTGTTCGTTCTTTACTTGGACGATTATCTTCATGCTCTACTTCTTGCACACATTTTGTCCTCTACATGATTTCTAGTCTGTCTCAATTATAGCAAACCCAATCCTTCGGTCAAATGATGATTAAGCCTGGATTTATTAGCTGGATTCACAATTTGTAAAAAAAAAAAAAACTACCAAAGGACCATATATATTAACCCTTTCCAGGTATTCTGTGAGTACCACAGTAGCAAATCTCAGCTGTTTCTCCCAAACAGGTTCTTTTGTGCCAGCACTGTCTCGGTGGTGCTGAACAGTATGAAAAGCATGTTATTTGCCGTGCCCCTGGCAGTGTGCGTTTGAGAAAGCTGGCCCCCAAGTTACTGCGGGGTGGAGGCCGCAGCCCGGCCTGTGGAGCATGCCTCTTTCATTACATGCCTCCAGCCGGCTGTCTCCACCCGGGGAGAGCGGGTGATTTAAGCCATGCTGGTTTGGTGGGGTCAGCGTGGTGACCTCCCGCATCTCCTGGAGGATGTGCTCAGGGTGGTGGTGATGGGGGAGGAATGGAGGTGTGGGAGGGGGGAGGGGGGCAGTTGTTGTTTCCATGGACTGAACACCTCCCTGAAGACTCAGTCGCTCGGACTTCCACTGAAAAGCCTTTATCATCAACCCCCACACTCCATCCTATGCCATCTCCAGCCATGAGAAACATATCAGGAAGAGGAAGAGAGGGGGAGGGTGAGAGAGAAGGAGAGAGGGAGAGACAGACAGAGAGAGAAAGGAAAGAGAGGGAACATTTTAAAGCATGGACTGATAAGCAGGACTCCACTGTGGCTGTGCTGGCCAGAGAAGATGAGCATGAACAGTGAGTATAAGGACATGTGGTCATGACAGGAGGCACCATCCTCTCTATCTTCCACCACAGGGTATTCATGGGAAAAACAGTGACATTACCACATGCACATGGAGACATTGAGAGTGTGATGTGAGTTGAGCCAGACCTATAGGGGCCATATGTAATGGGTGATTATATCTCACTCTTGCTCCAGTTTAAACTGCAGCTTTACCAGTTTCCTCAATAATCAGACGTTCTCACAGTGTTACTGATTGCTCCATGATAGATTCTATGTGTTTCTTACCTTTGGAACCCTATTCCACCCAAATAAAGGATTGGCTTGTTTGGGGAATATCAGATAAACTGATAAAGTGAACTGACAAACGCAACTGTTTGTTGGATATTGGTCTTGTGACCCCCACACCAACAGTACGTCTCCCCACCAGCTGGACTATGCACGGATAGCAGGGCACACAGATATTAATGAGGGTAGGAGCACAGTCTTGGCCCTGTGCTGACTCCTCTCACAGTTCAGCACAAACCCATTTTTTAAACTCCACTCAGCTTTCAATATAATGGGTTCCCTTTCACTTTTCCTGGTGGCATTTATTTGTTTTTCTTTGCAGCCCTAACCCCATGCCACCCCCTGCCTCTTTCCCACCCCGACCCCCCCTTGCTCTGGGAGAGGGGTCCTGGCTGGATCGCCGGCTCGTTCATCAATATCGCCCTGTGAGTAGAAAAAAAAGAGCAGTAATTAATGGAAAGGAGTCCGTGACAGCAGACTGTGTTTCCTGGAAATAAACAATTAATCTTCATTTTCCACTGTTTGTGTAGTGTTGAGGGAAGGGGGAAAGGGGGGTGGTAGGCTCTGGATGATGGAAAGAGTGTAGGGAGTGAAACAGTGCCCAACTTACCCCAGAACTAAGCTATCTTCAGTTACACCACCCATCTGACCTTCACAAACACAAAACACCTCTAAATGCATTTACCCCAAAAACTGCGCTTTTAAAACCCTGAAACAGTCCCTTGAGGTCCAGATTTCACCACAGTCTGACTCTTGTTCTGGTTTCTACTTGAACATCTTACACAAAACTGTGAGATCACATGCTATATCAGTAGCACATTACCAGTGATGCCAAACTGAGCATGTTAAACTGCTAATGTAGAGTTGCATTGATTTTTTAAAAGAAATTTATGGCTTTCTTTAACTACAACCCATCAACAACAAATAAGGAAGAGAGATCTTTCAACATATCTCTCAGGGGAGTCCTACATCTTTATACACCCTGTGGTTTATGGATTCTGTACAACAGTAAGACATGGGAGGAGATCATTACTCCTAGTTGCACGAAGAACAATAAATACAACCTATAACTATAAAACATACCAATATGGAACTTTAATTTGTCACACCTGAGAAAGGTTGTGGATGTACTACCATAAGCACAAAGGTATTTCCACACTTGAATTCCTAAACCTTCAGTTGTTTTTCAAGAGTGAGCCCTGTGTAAAAACTCTGAGTTTTTGCCATTTTGGAGCCAAGGTTTACTGCCCGTCGATGTGTTGAAAATAGGAACCAAGTCTTATTTTTTCATTACAACTAAAATGATTTTGTGTGATGTTAAGGATTGTTATCAAATAGAGGAAGTGGTTAAAGATAGTTATCAAATAGAAAAACCAGTTCAGAATATTTCTAAAATACAGGCTCTCTATACTCTCCTGTTTGTAGCTCGCTGGCCACTATTGGTTTGGGAATGATTGCCCAGGCAACCTCTCAGCGCAGCACAGATTTCAGAGGTGGCGCTCAGGGAGCTGTTTGTCAAGTTTTATGTGCATTACTGAGGGGAAGCACGCAGAAGAGGTGACTCAGGACCTCATTCTCAGAAACAGAACGAACTGGAGGGAGCACCCTGAGGGAACGGGCATCATTCATATCCTTTGCACAGCCACAGCGGATTCCTGCACCAAGGCAGTCTTCCCCTTCATCCATGTTACAGCTGGATCTCTTATGGAAGCATTTAGGTTACGCTGCTTCCTTGCTGTAAGCGTGCCACGCAAAAACACTGGCCCAGCTTGGGACTTCAACCTGCAGCCGTCCGGTAACAAGCTCATTCGCCTTAGAACTGTGGCGTTCTGTTGCTTGTGGTTTGGTGCAGAGCCCATTCTTAAACGTAGTGGATTCATACTCCCCAGAGAGCATGTGTGATACTTCCTGCCCACGGTGTCCTTTTGACCTGTCGTGAACAGTGTTACTGTGGGGATTTTCTCAGAGGCCCTGTGCTGTGCTTCACTCCAGCTCTGCCACATTCAGCACGCACTCTAAAGTCAACAGTCTAGGCCTCTCACCCATTGGCCGAGTACCTGATAGAGCCGTCTGATTGGACACTCTGTATATTTACTGCTGTCCTGGTGGCGGTGGAGGGGGGGAATCTTGCCTGTCTCCTCTCTCTTTCTTGTGTTTACTCTCTAAATAAGTCTCTGTTTAGACTGACAAAAGTGGGGAGTGAATATCTAAGAACACCAGGAAGGAAGTGTGTGGGGAAACAGAGGAAGGGGAAAGGAAACTGTTAGCGATGGAGGCCTCTCGTGCCCCCCGTGGTTCCTGATTACAGCGGAGCCGCGGAACGCCTGGCGCCATCAGGATCGGCCGCATGCTGCCGGTCAGGGCCGGCGGCGGAGCAGGAACGGCGAGTCCCTGAGAAAGATTAGCAAGCCGCCACAGCAGTCCGGCTGTCTTCCACTCTTTACAGACTGAAGATAAACATGCATTACTCCCACACGCGCTCCCTATACTTTGACATTTTGCATCACTGCAGTACACCGCCGGCCAGTTTTGATATACAGTTCTTAAGGTCAACATATGCATACAGATGGCTTCAGATGTGGCGTACTTACAATAAGATTTGCTGTGTGTAGCATTCATAAAAGAAATGTGTGTTGAAATCACACAATGAGCACATTAAACCCGGTGCCTCAACGGATGACTAATTTTACAATTATGAGGAACGTGTTCACAGGAATGAATGAGTAATTCAATAGTTTACAATGAATGTGTTAATCATAAACTCTGAATCAAGCACGTATGAGTGGTATGTGTGTGTATGTGTTTTTGGAGGGTCGGGGGTGAGTTGGTATACTTGTGTTTCAGTTTAAACTGGTGATCCGCAGATCATTGGCTAGCAATTGGTTCCCAGCTCTGGTTGCTGCTGATCTGGACTGGTGAGGACAGAGGCTGTGGGTTAGTGCTGGGAGCCCAGAGTGGCCAGCCTGCCTGTGCAGCACTAACACCGGGCAGCAGAAGCAGCACAGACCACAGCACAGCCAGGAATCAGGCCACGGGAGAGTCTGCTCAAGCAAACACTTCCCAGTGTGCTTCATGCTGCGGATTCAGCATATATGGATTTCCATACAATATGCACACATCTAGTGGGAAACAGGGAGCTTTGCTGTTTTATGTGGGTATAGGGGTACTGATCTTTGCTTCGGAGTGCCATGAAGGGATCACACCGGGTCATGAGGCTGAAGCTGTTGACGGCCCATTCTGACACCACAAACAGGGAAAAAGAGTGGAGATGGGGCAGAGGAGGCTGTGAACAGCTGACACGGAAAGGAAGGAGTAAGAGGGAATTTTTACACTAATAGATAGAACCGGTTTGGTTAATTGCACGTGGCTGTTGACACACTGAAAAAGGCAGCGAAATTTCCCATGACTCTCGGCTGCGTAATCATTCCTGCGTGTCTCTGCATTCCGAATACGCCTCTTTAATTTCACATAAGAGCAATGTTTATGCAGAGAACGTCATGAGAGAAATATGCTAAATTATAATTCAGATCGTAACATGCATTTATGGAGATTGTAATGATACATATAACACATATGGTATGCTGTGGTTCCTTATGAATAAACGGTTCATGTTTCGTGAGCGCCAGAATTTAGGGAGGAGCAGACTGTTGGGAGTCTGGCTCTCTGTTCGCTAAAATCCGCTCCAGATAGATTACAGGAATGGAACTGAACAAGAGCAACAGAGATAAAAACTCATGTTAGCTTTTGCTGTCTGCTGTCAGTTTTTTAAATGCCGGGACAGTGCCAAAGCCCACATACATTAAAGTGGTGCAGCAGCATGCTACGCTAACAGCTCTCCATCTAATTCAACATACCACCACTGGCACTGGAAAAGGGAGAAAAGCTGCAGCAACAGACTGAAGCCTGGGCTCACCAATGAGAAACACACTGTCTCATTAGTCCTTAGGGGGCAGAGCAAGACCTGAGTATTTTACTCCAAAGGCTGGATCATAGGATTCACTTTACCCCTGCCTTACACACATGGCACAGCTGGGCAGGTACAAGAAAAACACTGATGCTACGATGCCACATAAGACTCTGAGAGAGAAAACCCAGGGACAGCTTTGACTGGATGTATAAAGCATTTACGTATCTGCCATATGAAAGGGCCTTCGACTTGGCCATTGCAGCTCAATGCTCAGTTATTGACTTCTTCCAACTACAGAAAAAAAAGTCTTACTGTCTCTACAACAAAATGTAGCAGCAGGAAAGGCCTGTTTCTGTGTCCTCTTTGGGGCTGATGTGTCACAGGGTTGATGTGGCTTTGTAAGAAAATGTGTGTGTGTGAGTGTGTGGGTGTGTGTGTGTGAGTGTGTGTGTGTGTGTGTGTGTGAGTGTGTGTGTGCGTGTGTGTGTGTGCGTGTGTGTATGCGGGTGTAGTCAGTGATAGGGGCACCCAGACTGGCACATCCTGTCTGCCCGTGGGCTCTGGAGATCTCTCTGCCGTCAGTTATGCAAAAAGCAGAAGCAACGCTTCTTGTCAGCGATGTGCTTATTTGTTTTGTGCTGCACGGTGCATTTAGCTGCCAGTCACATTAGCGTGCCTCCCGACGATGTGACGCTGCGGCCATTTGCGTCAGTCGGCACGGCGACGGTATCTAATGAAAAGACAAAGAGCGAGGAGGGGTAGGAACTGGGGAGCCACGGGGGCTGGTCTGGAACTGGGGGGGGGGGTGAGGAGCGCGGGTGGCAGGAGTGAAGAGAAAAATCAGCAGCACAGACTCTAAACAGGAAGAGCGTGGCGTCAGCGCCGGCCAGTGATAAGAGCTCTGGCCTCCGTGCACAAACACAGTCACTCTGTCCCCTTACCCACAATGCCCCAGGACAACCGCTCCTCACAGATGGGGCACTTACAGACTCCAGGGTTTCCAAATGGCCACCAGGTGGGGTGGCCACGCCAACGAGCCACCATAGGGCTGAGAGTGAAGGCACTGCAGGCCTGTAAAAAACCGCTAATCTCATCGGGGCTCCTTTCAGGCACAAAAACCACAGATATTGTATTTATCATGGTCAGATATTCAACTCCTGCATTCTTTCCATCCTCTGTTTAGGAGTTTCCAAGACTGGCTATTCTAGTGCTAACTATGGATTTTCTGTTTTGGACCATGCTCCTTCAAGAATGTTCACAATGTGCCAGGAAATCAGAAAATTTACAGCATCATTTATGCCAGAGATTGAACTTCCAGTGTAAAGCATGCAGAGCTGAATATCTGGACATAGAATATCTGTGCTGTAACTGTCCTAACAGCCAAACTCCAGACCAGCTAATTAACAGCAAAACCACTTCAATCCCTTCATTACTTTCCATAATGGTGTCTGACTGGGAAATTGCCTGATTTTTTTCTTTAATGTTTTGCATGACATTTGTAATTCTGTTACTCTGCCCCTCAATCAGCCACTTTAATAGCACAAAGGACCCTGCTGCTGACAGCTATGACCCATAAGGATTATGAATTTTGATTCCCAGCTATTTTACATCTCATGCCTTTTAAGGCTCATAACAGCAGTTATGTTTAATGCACAACATCAAAATATGAGGTACTTTAGTATCAGACAGGGCTTATCCAAGGCAATTTAAGCTTATTTCATTTCTTATATTATATATTTACACCGCTGAGCATTTACTTTTATGAATCAGACTAAATACCTTTCTTTAGGATCAGCTGTACCACACTTGGGAATTGTACCTGCAGTTCCCTGCTAAGGCCAGATGCTTAACCCTGTACCACGCTGGCACCCCATAATAAAGGAAGCTATGCAAAATCCCACACAAACCCCAGGCCTCCCACAGGAGTAATACCCACTGTGTCATTTGTGCCATATCGAGAGAAAATAATTAACTCCACTGTGGAGAATGGGCTTCAGGGAAGGTCAAAGGTTAGGGAGGAGGAAGGGAGTGCAAGGATAAAATAGGGTCGCTTCCAAAACACAGACAGCCCGTGAAATCGGCCTTCAAAAATCCATCCCACAGAGAACATGAATCAGTGGCAGACCTGCCACCAAAAAAACAACAGTTCAGACCATCTGAAACCTCCAGGGGAGAGCCTGTTTTGAGCATTTTGCAGCACACATTCAGATCAACATAGAGGAGCAATACTGTTTTAGCAGAAACCTTGCCACATGTACAGTTATCATTATCTCAAATAGTTTCCTACCAAGTGTTCCAGCCATGGCGACAGAGCAGGAGTGAGCTTGCCTCTGTGACACTGTGTGCTGTTCTCCTTGTTTCCATTGGACAGCGTTCAGGGACCCCACTGTGGCTTCCTGTCCTGTCAGAGTCTGTGTTTGTGGTTGGATATCCTGAGCCCAGCGTGCGGCCTGTGAATTCCCAGCGTGCAATGTCACGTCCATGTGACACGAAAGCAAAACTGGGGAGGCTGTGAGGGTTGCCGTGCCGACAACACCTCTTGGGAAACATGGTGACCTGTGTTCCGTACCACTCAATCCATTTCTCTCACATGCTGGAAACATTGTTTTCAAGAGTTCGCTCGGCACTTGGAAGTGAAATCTGACACCAATATCAAAAGAGACCCTCTAGGGAGAGCATGCTCTTTGAACGTCAGGGCCTATTTTGATTGCATTAGTGGGATAGTTTCTACACCCGGTCCAGAAACATGAAATAGATGATAAATAACAGTTCAATAAACAGCATCTGAGAAGAGAGTCTAGTGAGTACACACACGTCTGGATCTTTAGTAATCCACCCCAACAGAAATCAAGGATTCAAACTGTGATTCAGATTTGGTTGCTTACAAAGGAGCAGAGGCTGTGGCCTCCCAGGACAGAACAGAGTGAGAGGGAGTGGCGGGGTCAGGCCCAAAGATAACACAACAGTGTAGGGATGTTCTGGCAAGAGTTCAGAGGTCATTCCACTCCTTTCTGATTAACCTTAAAACCTTAACCTTTTACGCTTGAGGTTTGTGGAAAAAAACGGCCAGTCGGTTGGCTGCAAACACGCTGTCATTCTACAAACACCTCACAAACACACAGTCCATTCTCTTCTTGTTGAAGCTTTGAAAAGGATCGTATTCCTGAAAGAGCAGTTCCCTCAAAGTGACAACAATACCTTTGTGTTACCACTAGGTGGCGAAGAAGGGCATCTGCCAAAGCAGCTCCCATCCTGCCTTCTTCTTGTTTTACTTCACTTTATTAGTGTTGCTTCTTCTTACACAGAAGCTAGAGGCAGCTTGTCTAAGATCCTGCTTTCATGTCTTGATTGAATGAGAGAGAGAGAGAGAGGCGCGGGAAGCACAGCCCAAAACCACCCAAATGTCTGTCTCGCCGGGCGTCGGAGTGACTTTCCTTCAAGATAAGGAACAGGGGAAGGGGGGCATAAATGAAAGAGTTTGGCCGCCCCGTTCAGGAAGGGGCTGAGACAGCGAGAGGCCTGGCTCTGCTGTCTCTGACGGTGGCGTGCGAGTGCCCTCCCTTTCTCATTCCTCCCTCTCTCTCTCTTCCTTGCTCATTCCTCTCTCTCTCCCTCTCTCATTCCTCTCCCCCTCTCTCTCTCTATTATTCCTTCTCTATCCCTCTCTCTTGCTCTCTCTCTCCCTCTCATTGGACTCTCTGTCTCTGTTTCTGGCTACCGATTCTCTCTTACTGTTTTAACCTGTAATTCTATTCATTTTCCTGTGTCATCTTTCAACAGCACACTGACTTCCATGGTTTAGCACACAGCTACACAGCCACGGTACTTTGGAGGATTTTCTAATCACTAAGAAAAACTATATTTATTTTCAGAATCACAGTTTTCAATTTGAATCCCTTCCCTGGTTTCGTCATGCATTCATTTCTGATTCAACACCACTTTGCACACCATTTTTGGAGTAAGCGCCATTCTTTCAATGTTAAAAACATAGCTATAAACTGTGGGCTAATGCAAAGACAATACAACCCCTTCATGGATATAAAAAATGAAGAGCTAAAGATAAATACATGCTCTGTTTTAGAGAATCAGACACCTCCTTCACACACCTTCGATTAACTTCTGTTGACTTCAGGAGTGATAAGATGAATGCAAATTTTTCATGCTGTGACAAAGCACACCTTGGGACGGGAGTCAGCTAGGCACAATCATGCTGCCAATTATTGTTATTCACTCAAAGGCACAAGCACAGAATCCGTGAGAGTGAGGACAGTATAATTACTCCAGGCTGAATCAACCTGCCATTAAACATTAAATTATACATTGCACATGCATGTGTCTCTCATAGTTCCGTGTAACACGCCGCAGTCTGAGAGTATGAGAAAACTGTTCTCGGTGGTAGCCTTAAGGGGTCACATACCATGTGATTGCAGTGGGACCCCAAAAGAGATGTTCAGTTCAGTGCTTTTTGCATTTTCCTCTACCATCTTTCTGCACACCTCCCTCCATGGATCAGTAATTGCTACATTTAAGACCCATAGGCACCTTGGAAAACACACTGATTACCTGACGACTATATTAAGACGGTATATAATTTCACAATTAAACTTTATAATAGAGAGCTGTCAGAGCCGAGCTGCTAGGTCTGCGCTGATTGGTCGCCCCATCGGAGTGTTGACTCAGACTGCTGGGGCCAGGCTTGGTGTCCCGGTGTTTCCCACGCCATGGAGCCTGGTGCCACGCTGCTGGGCGGCTGTGTTCTCGCCATGGATAAACAAACAATGGCTCGTTTAGCGCGTCTGTCCTGCTGATCCCCCCCCCACTGTCGGATACAGTCAGGGCCCGAGGAGACAGACACCCTGGCTGCAGGTTTACCCCCACCCACCCCGCTGATTCAGTCTCCCAGACCTGCTAATCTTTCCCCTTCTCATTTTTTCTCTTTTTGTCAAAGAAAGGGCAGAGCCAGTTCATTTCAGAATGAAAGAGAAAACTGGCACAGACACAGGGACCAGGCAGGACAAGGGCAGGAAGAGTACGCTGGCCCGAGGGCGTCAGAGCACACACACACACACGCACACACACACACAGACACACACACACACACACAGACAAGCACTCACACACACACAGACAAGCACTCACACACACACAGACAAGCACTCACATACACACATACTTTTTTTTACTAAGCTAAAGGGGAACAAGATGTAACAATGAGTTCTCAATACTTACAATAAAAATATTTATATTCATTCAATACAATAAGCATGGTTTTATCATTGGGTAAGAATGCAATATAAAACTTTTGATTTCATCATAAATGGGGGTCTACTGCAATGGAAATGGGGCTATTACAGTTTTTCTTAATGGTTCACACACATTTCTTGAAACAATATCTCTAGTCTCAAAACTGTTAACACAATACTCAAAACAATTTGCTGACTCAGTAAAACCTTGCAAATCCTATACATAATTAAACACTGCCTTCAAAACAGTGATAACACCCCTAAAAATCTACATCAAATTTGCATCAAAGTGTATACAGACTTAGCACCATATGAACTGCAGGATGAAGGAATGTGCTTGGACTTCTGTAGAAGTGGTGTTTTGATGCATGAGCTTCAATTTTTTATCGTTGTGTGTACATTTCTAGTGCAAGTGTGTGAGCAACAGAGAAAAACTGTAAATGCAGAGCTACAGCATAAGGATTACAGTAACCAATATAACAATGTGTCAACAATAAGGAATATCAGTTATGAATGTGATATAAGGTTTAGCTTTAGTAGAACACAACAGCCAGGTTGTTGCTGTAATGGACAGTATACAGTAGCTGAAATCAAGATTTCACGCAAAGAGATACATATTCTCTGGTGAAATCTAATGAAAACGAATATCTCTTTAGAGGCCTCCATTAAACACTAAAGGAGGACCACCTGAATAAAACTGAAATCACAGTAAGTACCGCTGTCAGGAAACACCGCGGTTTTCGTTGGAAACTAAGAGATACCATTACAGGTACTGAAAACATTAGTGACAGCAACCCTGAGCAAAAGCGCAAGCTTACAAACCAGCAATCGTCGATACGTTGACTGTCTCCCCGCAGGGACAAAGTTTCTACCCGCAGTTTCTGTGAGTTTTCTGTTCGTTCGTTTCACCGGTAAGCGCTGGCTGTAGTTTCGGGCTTTACGAGTGCACGCGTTTGCGGTCGCGTCAGCTCAGCGCTGCTGAACGGTGCGGATGCCAGCGCACGGCTCACGTTTCTACAGCTGTTCTCTGCGTGTGCAGACCCCTTTCTGTTATAATTACCAGAACAATGAACTGATTCACAGCTTTTCGTACTTTGCTTTACGGCTACGTCATTGGCGTTTAATGTGGATTGACACAACGGTTTCCGAGCCTCCATCCAGTTAGAGTCTAACTCCTGACAGTGAGCACTACCAAACACGCACTGTGATTTACAGAAAAAAAATCACATCTATTTATCGATCTATTTTACAGTATCGATCCACCTACCTACGTATCTATCTATCTATCTATGTATCTATGTATCTATCTGTCTCTATATATAATACCTATAGTATATGAAATATAATATATATGTATTTATATAATCTATCTGTGTATTTCTCTCTCTCTATATATATGTGTGTGTATATACACACACATACACACACACACACACACACACACATATATATATCTATCTATATATATATATACACACATATACATATATATACATACATATATATATATATATATATATATATATATATATATATATATATATACACTTGGGTTCTTTTTTGTTGTTATCATGCATTGCTGTGCCTTAATCAAGGAAGGGGGTTGTTGATATTGTAGAAAACCATAACAATGAAGACCCCAGCCTCACCCCCACTGCTGCTAGTCATGCTTCCTCTGCAGGGTGGAACCAGCTTCCAGGAGAAACGTGCTTCATATCACAGCTAATCACTTCTGAATCTGTCCCCTCTTTCAAAGGCAGAGGGGTTGCAGGTCAGAGGTCAAAGGCCAGATCGGCACATGCATGTTCCCCTGTTTCCTGCCTCTGTTCTGTGTGGCGCGGGAGGGAAGCCTAAGGTACACTGCAGCATTTGGAGGCCCCTGTGACTGAGCACACGTCCACAGCTCCAGACAGGGGATGCGGGGAACCACTTATGCTATAGTCCTGAGGTAGCCTCTCTCACCTCTCACCACGCCTTACGGCTCCTTTCCCTTTAATCATAAGTAACAGTGGGATGTGCCTGGTAACAGCTGCCAACAGTTTGTTCATTATTGGCAAAAAACGATCAAAACATTTGGCCTGAAAATGACATTGTTTCAGTAGCATGACATTAATAACAAGGGAACAAGCGTCCAAACCACAGGAAAAGGGAATTTGCGCCATACACACATCAGAAAGAGACAAAATAATCCAAGAACTGCAGAGAGGGGATTGACAGTTATTGATGGGGTTCTAGCAAACATTTATGGACAAATCATAGATGTAGCTAGCTGGGTAAGTAACCAAGGTAACTTATGTTTGCCAGTGAGTCTACAAAATGCTAACTATATGGCTAGCTCCCCTTTCCAGCTGCATGTCTCAGAATGTATTTACATACAACATCACCTTGCTGGGTAAGACAGGGTAAGGTACAATAGGGTAAAGTAGAGAAAGGTGAGGTAGGGTGAAGAAAGGTATGATAAAGTAGGGTAGGGCAGGATATAGTAGGATAGAGCACAGTAAGGTAAGGTACGGTTAAGGTAAGGTAAGGTAAGGTAGGGTAAAGTAAGGTCATGTAAGATAAGATAAGGTACCGTGAGAGAAGGAGACCCTGTGTAGGGTGGTCTCAGTGGACAGCGATGAGACAGTGCTGTCAGGGGCTCTTTCACTGTGTCACAGTAAATTCCAGCCCTATCTGTGCAATAAACTGCATTACCTCTTATCAGCTGCCAGGCATGTTCCATACGAGGCCTCTATTTCTCTCTCTCCTTCTACCTCTCTTTTTCCCCTCACTCTCCTGCTCTGTTTCTTTCTCTCTTTCCATGTACCCCTTTTTCTCCCTCCTTTTATGTCTCTCTCCCTCTACCCCCCACACACACTCTCTCCCCTCCCTCCCTCCCTATTTTATAAACATACATACATGCATGCACTCACAGACACAACCAGTGTACACACACACAACCACACACATGCATACACATGAGTATACACATATAAACAAAAACACACAGAAATATATACATAGAGACAGAAAGTCATACAAATGCAGACAAAACTGCTACTCAAATAGGTAGTGAGTATTTCCAGAAGCATATTGCATGAACCACTGCAAAACAACATAAAATCAGACTGACTGATGACCAGATGTGTCAGTGCAAAAATTGTGCTTTTCATTTGAGAATCTGGAGTCCCAAGAGGACATCTTTTGAAATCCAGCTCAGAATAAATTCAACTGAATCAGAATGGAACCTTTCCTTTCCAGGATGAGACAGGGAACTCTGTGTGGCTTTACACTCTTCAAGGGTGCTGATCCTGAATATGAGGGTGAGACACAGCTGGGATCTGAGTGAGGCCTTGTTTTAAACATCTCGCAGCAGAGGGACAGTGTGCATGTGCGCAGTGGGCATGGCTGAGGCCTCAGTGCCATGCACAGGGCAGCCTGTAATTACACAGGGAGCTGCTCCAGGGCTGGGTCCAGCGCACACTGTGCTCCATTTCTAGAACACTCTACTTAGCTCTGTTCTAATGTATTCTGCTTCATTCTGCTTTACTTTACAATGAGTCACACACACTGTCTTAGCCCGAATCCTGGCAGGAAGTCTCAATTCTACTTAAAATTAATCAAAGCGCGACTGGAAAAGACTACTCAAAAAAAAAGCAGAATGAATCTGGACACGACTCTTTCTTAAAGGAGCGACACTTTCTCAGGGAGCACAGAGGAAGCCCTGTGGCAGCGGTGTGTAACCTGTGCTGGTGCTCAGCTTGGCGCACTGCTCCTTTAAAACCAGCTCATGGAAAATGCACAGCCCACAGCACTGAATCCTGGGAGTTTATGTGTTCCTCTGGCATTGGCTCACGCCACTGGGCCTGAGAAAGTATGTACATTCCGTGTCAAAACCACAGCACTGGTAGAAGTACAGAGGAAAGAGTCTGCAGCGAATGCCTTCAAACTCCACTCTTTCTCCTCTGTAAAACCTATGTTTATCTATCTGTACTCAGTCCATGTATGTCATTTATATATATGCATACTTCAGCTTCATACTGAGGTGCAGAGCACATTTAGAGACCCACACTCTGCGCAGAATGCAGTATGAAATTACGTCCACATTGATGCATACATAAATCTTTCATCAGAGCAAGAAATTACTACACCAAAACTACGGTTAAATCATTACACCCTGCTATTTACCAACACATAATCAGAGGAGCAAAGGTTTATTGATGACCTTCAGAGACAACAAAGACAGAAAAAATAAGAAGAAGACAAAAGTTCTTTTTTTACTCTCTGATAAAACTATCTGCAGAATAAAAACTCTCCACTCAAACAGAGTTGCTGCGGAAATGGCGGCAGTTGAGCTGAGTGGTGGAGCGGTTGGCGTTTGCACGTGAATCAATGCGACTGCCCTCACTGGCCCTACAGAAGGAAACCACGGTCACCCGGTCATGTGACCATATCACGTCCCTGTACTCTCTGCGGTCTCAGAACTAGAGCAGGTGAGAAAATATTGCACTTTCAAGGTGAAAGTGATACTTTTTGGTGTGGGAAATGTATGCTGTCATCACTGAGCCGAGACATGAAAGTTTCCCGGCTGAAATGTCTAGAAATTGAGAAAAAAAGGAAAAAGTGACGAGTTCAGCTCAGTTCTCTCTGAGTTGTTCTTTCCTTCTCCCTTCCCAAAATCCACACCATCCAAACACACACAGGCACAGCACAGGAAAGAGTTTTAAACCTCCTTTGTAGAGTAAAAATAAAACTATGACATGCAGAAATGGCCATTGTGTGTGTTTTGGTTATTCCTTTAATGTTTGGAAATCGAATTCTAGCTTGTTGCATTTAACACATCATCCAAATGACTGCACAACTCAATCACAACACATTACTTCAGTGGGAAGTGGGATTACGCTTGCTGTAAAGGGAAGCCTGCCCCCTACTGGTTCAGTTGTGACACCAAGAGCCATGCATTCCCAGGAGGCTTCCTGTTCCATTTACTATTACATTTAGACTTTTAGCAGACACTCTTATCCAGAGCAACAAAACTGCATAGACAAAGGTTGGGCTAACAGCAAAGCTGATACTAAATCATCTGTCTCATCCAAGTGCTAACCAGCCAAAAGCCCTTTTAGCTTCAGTTATTAGTTATTAATGGTGGTGTGGCATGGCTGCTGGCAACTGAAAAAAAATCTTGCTGTCTAAATCTAACTCTGACTGGTAAGAACACTGATACTCCTCATGTATATCAAATTCAAAACTAACAGAGAACAAGAAAAAAACTGCAACGAAAATAACAAATCATATCACAGAATAATAAACAAAATAACACTCCACAAATGCTACAAGACTGAGGGTCCAGCTGAAAAGAACACAATGGAGAAACACGCTCTCAGATAAGGCATTGGGCAATGCATCTTTAAATCATATAGATGCATCATGTCTAAGTGAGATAAAGATCAGTGGGTCTGTGCAGCACCTGCCCTGAAATGATGAACAAGCAGCGTTCCCCACCTATCTTCCCTGTGACCCTCACCCACAATGCACCTGGAATGCAGTAGGTGTGTGTGTGTGTGTGTGTGTGTGTGTGTGTGAGTTACAATAACAAAATTGAAAAGGACAAAATAATTAAATTTTGTGTTTGTGATTGAGAAAAATAAGAAATATATACATTTTCCTGTTTAGTGTCACTAACAATGTAGAAAATGGGTAAGCCACAAGATGAAAACAAACTATAAAAGCCAAATCATTGGTATGGGTGCATGATCTCCGCATTTGCTGGGATGTTAACACTGAAAGGAATTAGTGCAGAATGTAAACTGTGTGGGGTTAACTGGTTGGTCCGACTAATGATACAGCAATGCGTATGACACCCCAACAAGAGAGACTCCTCCATCCATGTTTGGGAGAGGTCCTATCAGGAGAGCAGTGGGTGGCCAAGGCACAATAAATAAAGTAATATAATCATTTATTGATCATTATCAAAATCTCCTAAATCCTCATCATAATCCTAAGGATTGACTGAGTGGAAAATGTTCTATGTAAATAAACACAGTTTTCCCACTGTATACTATATAGCACTGACTGACTGGTAGCATGGACGGACAGTGCACAAAATGTATGTATAGTACTTATGAATAGTTTCTAATGTTCATCATCGGCAGAATGAAAATGTACGACTGGAATGGGAATGACAGGCAGGGGACAGGAGTTCATTACAGAAGGGACGGGAAGAGGCTCTGATGCTGGGGGATGCTGACTCAACACCAGGCACCTCATCAGACGGCTAGCGCGGCTAGTGACCCATCGAGAGACCAAGAAGGAGGTTTACCAGAGCTGACATATTTATTTATGAGATCCTGCTCCATGCAAAGAAGAAAGGATTAATACCCATGGACTGTTGTGCCGCTCCCAAAAAAGTGTTTCATAACACAGTTGGATCAATGCCAGTCCCCTTCGAGTCTCCATATCACATGAAAAACACTTTGGATGTGGGTACGCTACTTGAGTTTATTTTGCCTTGTGAAGCTTGGATAAATTAGCCAAACATGACCACACTGACAGTCATCCAGGCTTTAGCCCTGCGCCCTCTTTTTGACTGCACAAAGACTGTGTTTCTTTGTTTTTCTTGTTCTGGGAGATATTGAGCTCATTGGCTGCCAGAACTTTGAGGCCCCAGTTCAGGTATAGGGTTTGATCTATGAATAAATATCACAATATATCATTATCGTAGATAACATATAATAAGCCATACTTACTAGTTTTATTATATATATAAAATTTCACTGACCACAGCAACTCACGACACTGTGCAAACACAACAGAGTAACACTTGTTTAGATATGTGCACCCATTCAGGAATGCAGCCTGCTTGCTTTATGCATGCTGGCAAATGACAATTGCAACAGTGGCAATGCACAGAAAGGTATTATCATTTCCACCATGACCAGACTGCTGTAAGACTACTAAACACAAACATATGGCATGAGGATGACAACAGACAAGTTAATCTTGAAATTTTGTAGCATAAAAAATCTCTGAAAGAATTTCATTGAGCTCAAAGTCTTGCATGGTTCTGATCCTCGTGGCATTCAATTCTGAACAGAACACTAAATTGTGCCAAAAGAGAAGTGCGATGGCCGGGAATCGAACCCGGGTCAACTGCTTGGAAGGCAGCTATGCTAACCACTATACCACCATCGCCTTACAGTTTTGGGAGAAATGCATCAGTCCCTGGGCTTGTGAAAGTAACTTAAATTACAGGGTGAGTGTTGAGTCGATCGTTAGTCTATAAGTCGTCTGATGTTATTATCATTAACAATTAAAAAACAATAAAAGCAGATGAAATACATTGAGACACGTAGTCGTGTTATGTTATTTTACAATGAGAAATATCTATGGTGGCTTTTTATTTTTGTATCAGTATATCATCAATTAAACAATTATTTGAATAGACCGCTTACTGAAGACACACCGCAACGCTCCACCTGTTGTTGACTACCATTGGCACTGATTTTCTTTGCAGTCACAAAACATACAACGTTCCGATTCCGTTGGATCTTCTTGAGAAGTATGTGAAAAATAAAATGTTCTGTATTACATACAGCATTACAGTAGCATGCGGACTCTTTATTTTGCTTTATTAAATTGTGTTCTAGTACAGCACCTACCGCTAATATTAGGCTTAGGGTATGTGGATACACTAAACGGACCATCAATGATGTGATTCGTGAATCAAGTTAGATTTCAGCACTATATGAAAGGATGGGACTAGCCCATCAATCAGGAACGATATTTGTTTATCTACTGATGCAGTCCGTAAAATTCCTAGTGTAAACTGGAATTAAACAAATAAAATTGCTCCGATTCTCTGAACTCTTGATGCAGCATAACATGTAGATGCACAAGTTTCAGTGGTGAGAAAAGCTTTCTACATTCGTACAGATATTCACTGATAAATATTTATGGGTATATGCGTAGACCGGGTAAACTAGAAACATGTGTGGGGGAAAATTAAAATACCACCTTCCGGTTTATGTTGGGATTTCATCTTTCAAGTGTTGATTCAACGCAGCGTTATAATTGGATCTCTCCAGGGTATGTGCTATTGCACTGATATTGAAATTTGGTGTAAGTTGTCACTTTTTAAGATCTTTTCAATTTATGAATAAATACCCTGTAGCAAAATGTATATCAATACGCATACAAGACTAATACTTCATAAAAGTTAAGTTGTTGCTGTTAAAAACACAATATATAGAACGAAGGCACCGCTGTACAAAGGAGGGCATTGTGACGGTGTGACACGTCACAGGCGATGTGCGTTCAACAGCACGGTTTTGCATTCGAAACCGCCTACATGTAATGTGAGTTTAAGCAACGGAGAGATTTCCGATTGAGATCAGCTTTTGAAACGCTGCAGAATGAGAAGTCCAACAAAGTCAAATAAGCATTTGGCAGTTCCACGCTACAAAGTGTTGTGGATCAGCTAAAAGTATCTTGCAGAGCAAAAAATGGTAACAACGTCTTGTTCAGGAGCTGTGTTGGAAGTTCACTGTCAGCCTGTTAAGATGATTTTGGCTACGAACCAGAGTCCAAGAACCCGTGTGATTCCTTTTCTCCTTTTGTGATTTGTAAAACGTTCTAAGACATTCTCAAAGAATCGTTCTCTTAGACGTTCTCTTAGAATTCTCTAAGACAGTGCGCGCTGATGCATTTAAGTTCCATTTATAGGCCTACAACAATTTTGCTTTCATTGCAGAACTGTGGAAACGGATTTTGACCGATAAGATTTCCATAGTTTGCCAACTCCCTGAGACCCGGGAGGTCATAAATCATTCAAATAGAATGAAAGACACTTCAACACCTAGAGTATGGAATTCATGTAACAGTTTAGAGCAACTGGAAAATATTACTCTATTTTTTCTTCTTCTTGATATAAAACTTTGGATTCACATTTTAAGATCAGTAGTGTAGAGTATGTGAGTTTTTTCTGAGGCAGGGACCTATATAAGTCAAATGTTGCAACTATAGTGGCATTATTACAAATTGCCCTTGAAATGTCTCTGAATTCTGTTTTGAGGATATTTAGTGTTGTACCTCCCTGCATAGCATTGGTTAAAAGGACATGCATAGTGCCGTGGAGCTGTGTAATGTTAACAATAAGATAACAGAAAGTAACAGAAATATGTGCACATAATGTAAAGTCATGTCATCACAAATTAGCTCAGGTCACATCTCCAAGTTTGGGAGGTGTGCGGATCCCTGGTTATCCCGGAGGAGAGCGCAACCAAACTCCACACATGACTTTTAATCATGTGCCAACAGCCAAGCTCAACCCAAGAACCATGGTTTCCTTCTGCAGCTGAACACATCCTGGCCTGAACACAGTGCGTCTGCAGCCTTGGGTCAAAGTGTCGAATAATCACAAGTGTGGGTTTATTAACAGACGTCTTGGACCATAACAGTTTCAGGAACTCCTCTGTTGTGTTTCAATATGTCTCTGTTCCTTGCAGCTCCACATTCACCATGGGAATGTTTTACTTTCCATTATTTCCCCCTGTAGGTTTTTTTATTTTGTTGTTCTTCTTGTCATCAGTTCTATACCTGCAACATGAAACAAATGTTGCTAGAACTTTTTATTTCTAATTCCTTTGCAAAAGAGTGATGCAAGACTTGTGGTTCCTTAAAGCTATGGTGTTGTGGATTGCAAGTAGCATTCACGTCTCAGTGATACATTTACATAGCACTGCACCACAGAGACCATAGTTTAACAAAAAATTGAAGGTAAAGGAATTTCCCAAGGACCTCAGGCTGTGGTCCAACAATGACATCATTCTCAAGAATAAGAGTCCCATGCCTGTATCACAAGACAGCCGCATACCAGAGAGGCAGATATTTCATAGGCCGGTCGTCCGCAGGTCTCCAACAACAACATCTCTCTGCTGTGAGGGCATTTCCCTACCTCTCCCAGGCCCCCTCCCCTGCAGGGACACAAGGCGCTGTTAACAAGCTCATTTGACACAGCAATTTGTAGCCTTTCTTATCGAACTCGGCCATCGTCCTGGTTACGGTAACAAAAACAATCCAATCAACTCCTGGAATGAAAAAAAAACACACACACACAGAAATGAATTCTTCCTTTTTTTAAAATATGAAAGTTTCCTTTCATTTCATAAGAGAGGGCTAAAATGGTGCATTTCAGTGTCCCAGAATAGGGGCTGGTGTTTGTCTTCTCCAGCCTCTTAACCGTAGTGGTGCAGTATGGTGGCAAAACAGCTTGGACTGCATTATAAAGGCCATGGCTCTCATTCCCAAATGGACAGCTTCTGGGTCCTTCAGAGAGGTACTGACCCTGAATGGCATTAGTATTAGAGTTACCCAGAATGCAGTGGCCCAGCCAAAATATTGGTACTGAATGTTTAATTGTTTTCCTGTGGAAATTCATTTTTTCATTAATTTGTTTGGGTGGCGCTGATATATTTCAATTTAAGTTACAAACAGATCCTGTCTGGGTGTTCTTTTCTCTCAAGAATCTGAAAAGAGTCAGGTACAATTTTGTGCTTCTGGAAAACTAAACCTCACACAAGCTTTCCAACAGTCTAGGCCGGTCTATTCCTTTTGTCTCTTGAGTGTGTTTTGTCATGGTTATCAGTGCTCTCTCTGCAGGCGTGTCACAGCTAGCAGAGTGCACTGTCTGACTTGTATAATCAAGATCGGCCCGATAGCAATCCAGAAAGAGCTTGTTGAACACGCTAACAGGAACTGTTAAGATCTTGAAGACTTTTTTTTGCAAGATATCCTTCTTTAGAACTTATTCTTCTGACCATCACCCTGCCATCACAGTGTCAGCCTCCTTGGGGTGACACTTGACAGTGACCTGACGTATGCAGACCACATAGAGACAGTCAATAGGACCAGCAGATCATAAGAATTCACCTCCTCCTCACCACCTTCCCAACCCAACTACTGATCTAAGCTCTGGTTCTCTCCTGCCTGGACTATCGAAATTCCTGCCTCGCCTGCATGCGTGATCAAACCCCAACATCTTATTCACAAGCTGAAACATAAGCTTGAAGCTGAAGAGGGAAGGTTCCCAGAATGCATCACTGCCCCCTGGGTGCCTCAGCGCTCAAACAGCAGCCCCTCCAACCCTGTCCAGCCCTCACCCAAAGCTCAGACTTTGCAAAAAAATGATTGGGGGGCGTCATTTCTCACTTGCAGATCAAACAGATGGAATTTCTCAGTTTGCGCAGGCTGAATATCAAACACGATTTTGGCATGTTCCTGAGAGCCCTGAGCTGTCCGTGCGGCGGAGGATCAAAGCCCCGCTGGTGGCGCTCACGCACATGCTGGTCTCTCTCCTCCCTGCGGGAACAACACACGGCCCGAGGCTGCCAGACCGCAGACGTGGAAGTGGCTGTAAATGAACGTTTTTGTCGTGGCATAGAGACATTCCTCTGACCGGCCAGGGCTGGGTTAGAACCATGACCGCAACCAGCACTGCCCGGGGCCGCCTGTGACACCACCGTGGGGGGAACCTGTGCACTTCCTGTGTCCATCCTGAACCGGGCTCAGTGAACTCGGCACATTCATGGACATTTGCTGTCAGTTATTTAATTCCCTGAGACATGGCCTGACTCTGAACTGCTCCCATGGTGACTCTCTGTACTGTGTGTAACATCCTCTGGGTTTCTTGGGCTTGGGCATCTGCCCCAGCCTTCTGCTCCAACACGGCATGTCCCCCTTCCTTGGGTCTACATTATACTGTATGCTATACTATGTAGTATTAGTATCATGCATATTATTTTGGATGCAGGCTTTGCAGCCAAGGTTAGCCATTGAGAAATGTCAATATTCTCATGTATGTAACTTTGTTTTAAAAAGATAAGTTTATAGTGTTTGTGACATGATTACGAAGAAATCACACAAGCGAATTTTCACTATTGTGCTTTGTGAATAGTGTGTTTGTTTTGCAGCCATTAACTTGCACTTCATTCAGTGGCCACCAGGTGGAGACAGAGGCCCACTGTTGGGACCGGGTTGGGCCGTTCATGCCGTTCTTGCCACTAGCAATGCAGTGTCTGTGTTCACCATGTCTTTGGTAGGCCTCATTGAATGGCCTTCTCAAACATGTTCAAGTCGGCTTGGCAAGAGAAACAGCCCTTCAATGTAGTAAAGCTCTCAGAGGGATGCTGCAAGAGAACAGTTTCCTCTCAGGGCCGCGACATAGCTTACCTGCTACACTAACAGTGCTGCATTACCTTACTGTGCACGCATGCACAGCGCCGGTCCCCTGACTCTCCGAATGAAGGCTCAGCATTTTCCAAACAGCTGAGCACAATGTGCCTGCACCACAGAATGAACTGCATCACTGGGAGGGAGTCTACGGCAGCCTTCATTGGGAGAGGGCGGCAGGTGGTAGTCGAGTCGACTGTAGAGACTCTACATGAAAAACCCTATGAAGAGCCCAGGAAAAATGGGCTCTGGGATTTGGCTCAGGGAGTGTCGAATTCCAGCGTTCTGCTCACTGAGCGTCAACATGCTATATGCACACGCACTTGCGTGCTTTCATGCGCGGTTAATGTGATGGAAACAGCCAGTAGCAATTCTATCTATAGATGCACTATATAGGGCTTAGCACAGTGTGGATGTGTGGCAGGCTTATCCCCTCTGTGTCACGGGTTTCGGTCCTGTAATAGCTAAGGCTTACAGCAGCCATATTCTTCAGCATTCACATTTTAATTTGGGTAAATGCTGTCATGTTGGTGATACTGCGATTATTTTTAAGAGGTATTTGATCCCATACTTTCCAAATTGAGAATGTAGGTAATTGTGGTGATGTTTTATTTATTTTACAGCTCAATTAATTGAAGGGTCTGTACAAGAAATGTAGGTGTTGTTAAATATATGTGTAAAATTACAAATTAATGTTCTCATTCACTTCGATGAGTTTGTTTCTTGTATATACATTCTGAAAACATACATACACACAACTATCTTGTAGGTTACGATATACTGACACTGCAACGCTGGCTCCCATTGTACTTAAGCTACGGTCCACAACATCATGTTTTTTTAAAAGCCCACTTTTTAGTCTTATTGAGCACCTCTGCCTTACTGTGTTAGGCATTTAAATTAACTCCTGGGTTAGATGGTGACTCTGCAATCCTTCCCTTTCTCAGCTGTTCTATTACTGATTTCATGCTAAAGTGAGGGTGGTAAGAGGACATTAATATATAATACGATCAGATGCATAGCTTGAACAAAGTTAAGCATTTTACTGTACAGAAGAATCTTCATGTTGTATGTCACGATTTATGCCATTTTGTACTGATTCAGATGTCAATCAGTGTCAAAGAGAAGTGACTGTTTTAACTGGGTGCCTAGGCATGCATAAAAGGTGGACAGGTCATTAAATCAGCACACATTATAAGAATAAATTCTCTGCTTCACTTATAACCAGTGCTGACAGCTATGACACCATTCTCTTCCATGATATGTAACAACACTCCCATTTCTTTTAAAGGTTGTTCTGTTTTGCTGAGTCCCATAGTAGACACACAGCTAGTGATATACAGTCATTTTTTCATTTACCACAATGACCACTAAAAGCTCAATAACAGTACATATTAAGTACTGTGTAAATAAATTGTGATGCCCGCCACAGATAATGCTGCTGTAAATTAAACTGATCTGGTGAAGAATACATGTTAACAGTACATGAGGTTTAGGCTGTTCCCTCATACCTGACTGCAGTAACTGCTTTGGTGTGCAGAATGAGGAATCTCAGTGATTTCCATTTGCTGTTGTTGTGACAGCAAACACGTGGTGCGGGCATCATCACCAAAAATCAGCTTTGCTTACTGTGTCAAACGGCCGTTTCTAAGAGATCTGTGTACCCAAGCGAATTGCGTTCTCAGTTCAATGAGCTTCAATGGGGGCAGAGCGGGGTTTTGCGTCGGGGTCACGCGACCCCTCTCAATAGAGCGCGACATGCTGGACGTTTCCCCAATGTTCTGTGGCACTGGTGCGGTTGTTTTGGAACGGCGCAGGCGTTTCCAGCGGCCAGGGGGTCACTTTCTTGTGCTTTCGGGCAGCTTCTGCTCTGGACAAATGCAGAAGGAGCAACAGGTATGAGACAGAGAGGGAGGAGAGAAGAGAGGAGGGAAAGATTGCTGTTGCTACTATCTGATGCAGGGATTCTTTAGGTCATCTGGGAAAATATTTTTTTAATGATCAGCTACTCAAGGGTTTTGTCACTCAGGATCTTCTTAAAACTGCGAAGAGAGCATCTTTGCATACATGCGCTTTGAGATGTCATTCATTCTGAATGTGTTGGATAGACTCGCCTATTTCCTTTCCCTGCTTGCTTTTTGTGTTGGCGTTTCCTTCAGCTGGTTAAAATGAGATGAAGCTGTTGCTTTTCAACTGAAGCCAGAAAATCTGTGCTGATTTTAGCTAGTATGTTTAATTTTTTAACGGATTGCCTCTGAAAAAAGCTCAACATGTGGTGCATTATGATGTTTTGTTTTCCATTCCTCCAGACTGGGACATTGACTTCTCTCAGTGTAAGTTGCTGAATTGTTCATTACTGGCAAGGCATTTAAGGAAACAGACAATTTATACTTTGCTTCTTAATCTTCCAGTTAAAACCTAGTACTGAATCCTTTATGTGCCATGGCCAACCAGATTTTTGTAATATCAAGTGAGTTTATTGGGAAAATTGATTTTTATTTTACTTTTTTTAAAATGAATGTTCAGAAATATGAAATACATGTTCCTGTGCTATGTACATACACTAATGAAGATACAGAATTCATGGCAGAGAAATGTCACAAATTGCTCTCAGGAAAGACACTGAAGAGAGAGTGCACATTGAGCTGTGGGTAATTTGGTGACTTGGACAAACACCATGGCTGTGTAGGGTAGAATGACACATCTATGTTTAGTGACAAAGCCGACATTACACTGAGAGCTGATAAGAGCCAATGAGGCCTTCTCTCCAGAGCTGTTCAGAGTTGCCCGTCAGTGATCTGTAGAGGCATCTAAACCACAGAATCCCTCTCTATCTGCTAGCCCGTTCTAGACACACACCTGCTCCGGTTTCACCTTGCTTCCAAGAATCTAAATCTCCTCTCCACTTAGCACCCATAAGGTGATCACTTCAACCATAAGTATAGCATAGTACAGTATGGCACAATAGAACCTCATCTTATGGATCATTGTTTGACACCATGAAAGTGGTTTGTAGTGTGGTACAAGTCAATGATACTTTATGGGGTCATTGTTTGGCACCATATACACGCCATGATTTAAGATAATGTTGCTTTTTATATAATTGTTAGGCTCTATACTTAAGTTAGATGTAAGTATGTTGTTGTGCATAACTGTTCCAGTCCTTTTACTGCTTTGTACCTTTATTTTAAAATTGTTTTCGTGTTTGTATCATTGCTGATTTAGTTCTACTGGGATGTACACGTCATGTGTCATGCTAGATACGAGCGGCTGCTGATTCAGCATTAACGGCAGCAGGTCCAGCGTCAGGGACGGGCGGTGAGGTCAGTGTCTTCTCTCCCTGCTGCAGGAGTGACCGTCAGGAGAGCGAGAGAGCGCCACGGGCCTGGGGAATACCATGCTTCCACGCTGTGCGCTGTGGTCCGGCCATGTGCTTGTGCTGGTGCTGTGTCTGTCTGCGGCTGAGGACTTCGACTGGACAGAGAACCACCGCCGCTCCTTCTATTATGGGACTTTTCCAGCTGGTACGCCGCGCTCCCTGGCCCGGCCACAATGCCGCCCCCGGCGATGGCGGATCCAGCGTCCACTCCGTTGTGCATGTCATTTGGCCCGGCTGCCGCAATGAGCCTCCGTAACAGGAGGGGGCGCCCCCAGTCCTAGAGGGCTGCAGGGTCTGTGGGCTTTCAGTAGGTGTGCCATGCAGCATCATATTAAAGAGCAAACTGTGTAAATTTAATGTTCGTAGTACCATTAATTGTCTTCCTTTGTTTTAATGAAAAGCAAAAGAGATAATTAGAAATCACTTCATCGTTTCAAAACCGTCTCCCGGCTATCCAATCCTCATACACTGTGCAGACTGCACCGTTCCATTTCTCTGCTGTGACAGCGATTCCTTTTTGCTTTTCAATGTGCATGCTATTACCTCCAAAATGGTAAGTTAAAGAACACATTCCGTTCCAGATTTTTGGTAAAGTTACGCTATGATTTATGATTGATGATGTAAGTGTGGCTGACTGGAGCCCAAGGGGCCTAAAAACTGTGTAAATGACAAACTCAAAGTCACATTAACTCTATGGTATAACACCTTAATCATGCCGCTTTGTCAATTTCAACACAATTTAAGACATCAATGCTGTGAATGTTGAGCGCGATTTGATTTTCACCATGTGATATCAGCCGCTCCCTCAGGGCAAGTTTACTGACTTATGTGGTCGTGTTTTATTTCACATTGGCCAAAATGTCATCCTCTGCATTGCCGCATTACCAGACACTGCAACTGTATTGTTCGTATGGGTTTAATGGAGGAAGTGTCTCATACTATACTCCCCTGTGTTTGCCCTCCACTCTGACTGGACAGGATTTTCGTGGGGAGCAGGCAGTTCAGCCTATCAGACGGAGGGAGCCTGGGACAAAGATGGCAAAGGAATGAGCATCTGGGACGTGTTTTCCCACAAAAAGGGAAAAATAGCCCTCAACGACACCGGGGATTCCTCCTGCGAGGGATACTACAAAGTCAAGGTGACCGATGGGAAAGGGCAAGGGCAGGCCCCTACTTTGGTGGATCTCCTTGTTAGTGTTGTTGGAAGCAAGGATACTTCAGTTATTTTGGAGGAGTCACTCTATGAGTGACAGAGAGGGTGGGAGATGCTGCTGTTTGTAGAGGTGCTTAGCTGGGGTAAAAAAATGATGTGGGGATAGTTAGACTGCATATAGCCAAGGTCTCAAGAAATTAAAACTAGCAAATGTTCCAATCAGGCACTGAAGAGAGTGGTCATACCATCCCCTTAATGCCCCACAACGCAGAGATGAATTGGGCGAGTGTTAGCACTGAATTATTATTATGATTGAGCAATAACAGACAGTTACTTGCATCCAGCCCCAGCTGTTTCAGAGTATTAAATCCTTCCTGTCCCGTCTCTGCTCCATGTCCCTGTCCAGGATGATGTCTCCCTCATGAAAGCGCTGAAGCTGAACCACTATGCCTTCTCCATCTCCTGGCCAAGGATCATCCCCACTGGGAGGAAATGTAAGAGAATATGAAGCCTCTAACTGGAACGTCCACCTCCCACAGTATAATCTCATCATATGATGTGTTACGGTGTCACGGCTGATGGAGGTTCCTTTACGTCTGTTTATCTGCAGTGGACCATGTCAATGAGAGAGGGATTAAGTACTACGATGACCTTATTGATCTTCTCCTAGAGAATAACATCACGCCCATCGTCACCTTGTATCACTGGGACCTGCCGCAGGTAAGCGCTTGCTGTAGAGTGCAGGTAGGTACTTCCTGTGCTTGAAGGAGCACATTTTCCCTCTCACTGCTGTTACATTTGTTCAAAGCAATTCCTTTCTTTTTCCTTTTCTTTTTCCTGAACCTGCACAGTTCCTGCAGGAGAAGTATGGTGGCTGGCAGAACCAAAGCATTGTGAACTACTTCGACGAATATGCCAACTTGTGCTTTGAGAGATTCGGAAACCGAGTGAAGCACTGGATCACCTTCAACAACCCATGGGTAAGTGGAATGAGGGCAAACAGATGCTAGATAAAGCACAGGTGTAGGGTTTTAAAAGCTGGATGTGAAGCACGAAGGTGAGGCACTCCCAGATGAGGCACTTCTGCTGTGTACCTAACCTGAATTGCCTCATTCAATATCAAGTTGTTTGAATCAGTGAGCTCTGTAAGTCCCAAGGTTTGGACACTGGCTAAGTGACTGGACCATGTGATTCCATGTGTTCGCAGTCTATCGCAGTGGAGGGCTACGAGACCGGGGAACACGCTCCTGGCCTGCGGCTGAGAGGCACTGGAGCTTACAGAGCGGCCCACAACATCCTGAAGGTGAGCCGAGCCCCAGGAGGCCTCACATGCTCTGGTCCCTGTACGAGACCACATGGGATGCCAACGTTCCCCACGGGTGGTCTATGGACGCCCAACTCACTTCACACTGACATGTAGTGTAGTGATGGTGCCTGTCAAGCTTTTTCACAACTCAAAAAAGAGAGCTGTTGACACTCCCGCCTCATTGAGCATACTGGCCTTCAGGCAATGTGTATGCTTAAAGTGGAAGGCTAGTGTGTGACTGTCAGCTCTGCTAATTAAGCTCTTTGCTTCCCTGTAAATCTCTGTTCATCTCAGTGCCATTGGCATTCTTCAGAGAAATGCCAATTATCTCGTAATGTTATGTCCTCTCCCCCTCAGGCTCATGCAAAGGTCTGGCACACATATGATGCTCAGTGGCGGAACAAGCAGAAAGGTAATGGAAGTCAGGGCCGCATTGGACAGACTGGACTGCAATGGGAACAATTTAGGGTGTCTGTGTCACTGTCAATTCATGCAGCGATGAAGATCAATTAGACTGAAAAATTTACACTGGCACTGGCAACATTTGGCTGTTGCTGGATCAATCAATTATAGATTTCATTATCTGAAACTAGATTATTCATTTTCCAGTGATGTGAGGACCGTTTCTTTAATGCCAGGCCTTACAAGAGCAATTTCTCCACACCAGTCTATAATAGTAAAAAAGGATTCAAACCCTTGTCACATCTCTGTGCTGGTGGCCTGACTGAGTGCTGTCTCTTTCCACAGGCATGGTGGGAATCTCTCTGTCAGGTGTCTGGGGAGAGCCAGTAGACTCCACTAACCCAAGGGACATCGAGGCGGCGGAGAGATTCTTTCAGTTCTTCATGGGCTGGTTTGCCACACCCCTCTTCCACGGAGACTACCCTCCAGCAATGAAAGAATACATTGGCAAGTGACACCAGGCCTGTTCCAGACACACATGTCCCTCCCTGCTTTAAAAGATGATTACCCAAGACTGCATAACCACACTGCACCAGATTAAAAAAAAAGAACTATGGCTCCTGAGGGGGTCATCGTTATGGATAACTATGACTAGCAGGAGTTGTCATGACTTCAGTGGGTGGTAAAATTGGAATTTCAGAATTTGAGTGCAAAAGAAGAGTAATGAAAATACTTCACAAAAAATCCCAAAAACAAAAGCAGGCTAGCAGTTACGTGCTGAGTGGTGGGGGGAGTTAGGAGATGTAGAGTAACAAAATGGGTGGGGGTGGAGGGGTGGTATTAGGATGTGGTGATCGACAGACAGTGAGGGCAGGATCTTGGGGTGTGACCTGTGCTTCAGTTTGGAGGTATACAGTAACAACAACTAGGTTTAGAATAGGGGCGAAGTTAGGATGTGCTGATTGACAGAGGGTGGGGGTGGAGTCTCACAGTGTGACTCCTGCTTCCTGTGTGTCCAGGGAGGAAAAGCGCCCTGCAGGGTCTCGGGAGCTCGCGGCTGCCAGCCTTCTCTCCCCAGGAGAAGAGCTACATCAAGGGCACCTGCGACTTCCTGGGCATCGGCCACTTCACCAGCCGCTACATCACACAGAAGAACTTCCCTCCCATGCGTGGGGGCAGCTACTTCACCGACCGCGACCTGGCTGAGCTGGTGGACCCGCTGTGGCCCGACCCTGGATCCGAATGGCTGTACTCTGTGCCCTGGGGGTTCCGCCGCCTGCTCAACTTTATCAGGGTACGTGACACACCCGACACCACCCTGTCATAAGGCGGGGGGCAGGAAAAACAAGTTGCGCTCATTTCTTTACGCTTCCTATTGGCTGGCTGTTCCTCAGGTGGCTTGATCCACATTGGTGCAGACACGCTCCCAGCATCACCTGCCCCTTCTCTCTCTTTTAGACCCAGTATGGAAACCCAATGATCTACGTGACGGAGAACGGGGTGTCGGAGAAGATGCCGTGCACGCAGCTCTGTGATGAGTGGAGAATAGAGTACTTTAAGGAATACATCAACGAGCTGCTGAAAGGTGGGAGTCCTAGCTTTTGGTGCTGTGTCACATTACCTAACATTACCTTCACGTGCAGAATAAAAGACATCAGTTATCAGAATTAGTTATCAGAATCAAAGGAATTCTGTTAATGTTAATGTTACTGTGTCATGGCCTGATAGCCACAGTAAAAATGTTTTGAAAATTATCTAAATCATTCACACTGAAATCCTTTTACTACCCATCCATGTATTCACTTTTACATGAAATTTACTGTTTTATTTTACACCTGACATGAGGAGGAGATGAAGGCGTGATTAGTTTGCCAGACACACATACACTGTAGCACACTGCAGGAACCACACACAAAGCTCTGAATGCCTCCTTGAAAGAGGCTCTTCATCTCAAGGGGCCTCCCGTTTAAATAAAAAAATATGCCCCAAGGGCCACAGATTGGCCAGTCATGTACTATACAGATACTGAATTACCATCTGTGCATGTCTGAGTTTTCATTAATGATTCCATAGCATTGGAATCAGGTTTTTCCCACAATCATTTTTTTTTTCTTAATTGCTATTTTTAAACACGCAAGAATCCACAGACACACGCACATGTGTAGCGGAATGTGATCACACATCAAGGCCAGTCTTCTCTTCACACAGCTGTTCACGATGGTGTGAATGTGAAGGGGTACACCGCCTGGTCTCTGCTCGACAAGTTCGAGTGGGACGAGGGCTACTCCGAGAGGTTCGGGCTGTACTACGTCGACTTCAAGAGCAAGAACAAGGCACGGTACCCGAAGGCCTCTGTCCAGTTCTACAAACGCATCATCGCTGCCAACGGCTTCCCCAGCCAGAGGGAGGTAAGAAAACACAACAGCATCCATTCAGCCCACATTTTAAACTCCTAAACCACCACTGAACATCTTCAATATCTACTGAGAAAAAAAAATAGTCTCCTGTTCAGGCTATCACAATTTTAGGATCTCACTGCCAAAGCAGGATGCCCAGCGAGTCCTACAAGAAAAAAAATAATCTGAAATCTGCAGCCAGCAGTTCCCAAGCAAATACGTTTTTTAGAAAGCAGACAATACAAGCAATTTAAAGATAACTTTAAATCCCCCACGTTCCATGTTTGTATCGTATGATAGGCTATTCGCAGTGCTTTCCAGTATTTTGTAAACATTTTTATCTTGAAAATGTGAATGGAATGAATGTGTTCATGAGTGTGTTCACCGCTGGGTTTGTGTCACTGCTGCTCTCTGATGTCTCTGACTGGTCACTCCAGGTGGACAGCTGGAAGAGGAAGGCAACAGAGTCCTGCCCTGCCAGCAACCAGCGTCTGGCTGCAGGTCAGTCCGGCCCCACATGCCCCCTACACCTCTTATTCTGCAGCACACCGGAGATATTACCTACAAATAATAATAATGCAATAGTGCATTTCCTTTACTTAAAAATTACATTTGTAGCCCTGAAAGCTAACACAGCTCAGGGTTGCACATATCTTAATACATTAAGTCAACCACAACTTGTAATCAAGGTATTCCTCATTTTAAGCGAAACAGTAAACCACACTGTAGTGTCTATTGTTTTATTAGGCAATAACAATATGATAAGAAATCCTCAGAGGGTTCCATAAGAAACTCCATAGAAATCTTTCTCATAGACCAAGAATTGCCATCTCTCTCCATCTCCCTGGAAACAACAACCTAGGTGTGCATGCTGGGGACTGGAGGCAAAGAGGAGCAGTGTTGAAAGAAACCATCCATTTCCAGTAAAATCATAGGAGGTTCACACCCCTGTTAAAATCTGAATGGTGAAATGGTCCAGGACAGCCATTCTTTGAGGGCCCACATTCAGACTGTCAAAACACTGATGTCTTGGAAGGAGTCTAAAATCAAGTCCCCAGTCACCTCTAACTCAATAGAGATAGGAAATTCAATATTCAGACATAAGAGACCTTAAAGAAGAAATCAAAGGAACTTCTGTTCCTCAGAGACAGTACTAGGCATGTCATTGGAAAACCCACAGTACAGTAAGGAAATTAAATATACATTTGTTTAGCAGTTTACACACATTTGACATGCATACATACATATATGTTTCATGTGCATCTGTTTTGCTGTCACTTTAACTCTGAGCACAGCCTGTGTGGAAGGGGTGGGTGTGCTGAATTCCAGCAGATTAGAGACTTCGGTCTCTGACAGGAGTTTTCTCTGCGTTTCCCTCCAGCCAGAGGAAAATCCTGGGAAAGTAAGGGACATGCGGACATTCCTAAGGCTTGGCCGAAGCACGACGAGGTTTAGAATCTAGGCGATTAAATGACTGCCTGCTGTGTTGGTTTTGGCTTGGTGAGTTTCTTCTGCACGTAACATAAGCTAAACATTAACAAAGCTGTAAACATGCTTGGGGCACACAGCTCACTGGTTACCGCGATCTGCAGATATCAGCCTGAAGAGAAACGTGGCATTAAAATGTGACTGTACCAAACCCTCAACTCTGCTGGCTCTGATTATTTATTTATGGAGAACACAGAGCAACTACGTCCCCAAATGGTGGCGTGGCATTTGTAGCTGCAACCTTGTTTTGTTGTTTTCCTGTGGTGGTTGGGTGGGGGTGGGGGTTCAGGATGCATTTCAGGAAACCATTCAATGAAGTGGTGAAACTGATCTCTGCTCAAAATGAACACTGCAGTCTTTGAGAAACTTCTGAATCAATCATCTCTACTTGGGAGAAAAAAAGGCAACATGCTTATTCCATTCCCTGGCACGGCCTATTACTGAAGTCTTTGCCAAATCCCATGTTGAGCGATTACTGATACAGCCAGGAACCCTGTGACTCTCACACACAGCACGGTCCTCTGTGCTGCTCAGCCCCTGAGCCCCGTCCCCATAAGCCATGATTATCCAAGCATGAAGTGCGTCCGGGAGAACCACGGGCAGCCTCATCGTGCCCCGGGAGCTGGAAACATCTGTCCCCGGGATCATCTTTAATACTGCGGTTTATTTCACTTCCTGAATTTTGTCCCCGTAACCTGGTCCAGATGCTGGGAGGATGTATTCCAGAGCGAGGAGCTTTATTTGCGGTGGAAGCAATGCAGGTGAATTGGAAATCAATGTGAGAGCCTTCTGGATGCTAACGGTGGATCCTGTGAAAGGACACAGCCGGCAGCCAGCATCAGTAGAGTGCGCAGCACGCCACAGGGGACCGGATTATCACCATGTCACGTTCCCAGGGAGCTCTGTACATCACGCACAAAGCAGAGGACACTTCCTCTGAGCACTGCTTCTGGTCACAGCAGTCTGCAGGACTGCTTATTAAAAAGGACTCATCTCTCAAGGCCACTTCTGCAACAAATAATAATGCGCGCGCACACACACACTCATTTGTTCGCATACACACGTACACACACACACACACACACACACTGCACCATTTCTCCCCCTGCACGCTCAGGGTGTGAAGTGCTTTCACCGCAGTGCCATATAAAGACGAGGAAAAGAACAGGCTCCAGGGTGTTTATTCCTTGCAAGGCAAAACAAAACACCCTAAACTGAGCTAGTTCCATTACAGTTAGAACTTCAATCTGGTTTTGGATGAAATATTTGTACTATATGTATTACAATTGTTTACTAAATTTTCTACTATTAACTATAAAAACACAAGGCATCCCCGTATATAACATATTACTACAAAATTAATTTTAAAGAGCATTTCTAGTGACATGGACTGAATTAAAATGGAAATCAATTTCAGGTTAAATATGTTAATGTCCTGAGAGCAAACATATTTCAGGTTTAAAATAGATTGCAGCTACTGCAGTTTAATTGACTCAATAAATCCCTCTCCACCTTGACTGATGTGTGGTGAGAGTTCTGGTTCAAAATGTCTGCCATGCAGGTAGGGGATACACACTGATGGAGGTGGAGATGAGCCACCCCCTCACTGTAAGGTACTCTGTGAGCCTTGAAAGGTGCCATGTAAATGCAATCCAATATTATTGCTACTATAAACACAAAACACCAGTAAAAACCATTATAATGGTATGACCACACTCTCTGACCTGTGGCTGTCTGTGTTTATGTGAAGCTGACCAGGCTGCAGCTGGCAGTGGTGGTGAAGTACGCCGGCTCTTCACTCTCGCCATTGACCGTCGTCTCCAAGGGGAAATCTGCAGGCAGCATCACATTAACCCTCTGCACCACTTTCAGGACAAACCCAAGAATTTTTTGGACTTGTCTTTATTGCTCCAACAGGCAAAAACCTTACGAACTAAAAAACTAAAAAGCAAAATTAAGCCTCTTTGAAGATTGAATTACAGAGAGGAAAAATATTTTTTGAGATGCGTTAATATCCAAGCCAGTGAGCGAGCCAACATGTTAGCAATATAAGCATGCTGACATCGAGAGTCTGAGAAGGGATTTCGTTCATTGCTAAAGTAAAAACAATTGACTTTTTTATTCAACTACTACTTAAGATTTTCCAATTCCCATGGCTCTTCAGGAGTAACATATATCATACCAGTACACCATGTGTCTGGCATGGATAAAGAACCACTGCTCCTGAGACATAACATGGGGTCAGGTCAACAGATCGACACACGTGCACATGTGGGGGCAGGGGGGTTACCTGGAGGGTCAAAGGTTACATGGTCCACTGGGGGCTTGTCACTGAGCTGCCAGGATGTCCTCACCTCCCTGTTGCCATGGCCACTGGACACCTCCACTGCCCAAGTGACAGGGTGTTCATTGTGAATCCTAAACCAGAGAACACTCAGAGTGAAACACAAATCCAGGGAGCAAATACAACACTCACTCACCGATACAAAATAAAACCAGAAGGGACAAAGGAGCCAGACTCTAAAGAGGGTTCCAGAGTCAGCAGCACTTGAGCGGTAGGTGAGGTTCCATGCTAAAATGAAACCCATCACAACCAGGTCAGACCAGCATGCCTCTACAATCAGCCTAGGATGATGAATGCAGTAATGAAGTAAATGCACCAGTTTTAGGATAACATATGCTGCTGTGATTTGCAATTCCTGGCTAAAAGTTTATAGAGCGCTGGTCTAGTGCAAACTGTGTGTGGGGTGGCAGTATAGCATGGCACTAAGGAGCAGGACAAGTAACCAAAAGGTTGTCAGCTCGATTCCCCACTGGGGCACTGCTGTTGTACCATTGGGCAAGGTATTTAACCCAGAATTACCTCAGTAAATATCCAGCTGTATAAATGGATAATATAACAAAATTGCAACCTATGTAACATATTACATGCCAGTAATGTAGTATGTGCTGTGGAGCTGCTGTAGCTAAACAGCTCCTCTCTAAGGGAACCTGTCACGCCAGTCGACCTCCCGCTCCTACCTCTGGTAGAAGCTGCTTTTCATGGCGGGTCGAATCTGCAGCTGGAACACATGCTCTTCGTCGTAAGGACTCTCTTTGCAGTACTGCAGATATGACCTTGGATGACCGGAGATAGGGAGAGAAACAACACACGTGTTCACACCTGTTACCCAACATGTCTGTTCATAGACCCCTGACCCGGAACATGGAAACAGATATTTCAGGCAGGCTGCCACACATTCTTATCTGACAGGCCTGCTCAAGGGCACACACGACACTAGCATGTCTAGCCCCGGTCATTTAAGGTGAGCGCGAACTGCGGCGCATAACTCACTGTGTCAGGAGAAACAGCTGCTCGTAGGCCAGGCTGAGGAAAGTGCTGCAGGTCACCACAATCTCCAGCAGGTGGTGCAGTTTCTTCACACGTACCACCTGCTCCTGCAAGTCCACCTCTGTGCTCAGATAGTAACTCTAGCAAACACACAGAACCAGGCACAAATTTATTCAAAACAGTGAAAAAAACACAGTGCCAGAGACTCCTAGACTGCACATTCAAGAGGCCTGGAAGCCATGGGCTGGATGTGCTTGATTCCTGCAGTGTCTTTATAGCCAATAATCACATGAACTATGACCTATGACCTAACCACCAGTCCTGTATTTACAATCCTATAAATCAGCCTGGTCTGCTGACACGTAAAGACATCTTGGTCTGGAATGGGTCTCATTGATTCATTTTGTCTTTAGCACTCAGATTGTGACAGATCTAAGGTGCCTGACTGGTTATTGTCCTGTTTGTCTGACACGTGCTTTAGTATAAGCATGCAAAAAGGCACAAACACAAGGTAATTTAGCTGTTGTGATTACCTTATCACCCTATTCAGATAGCAATCTTACCACTACATAAGCCTTCCTGGCCAGCTACCTCTGAATGCAGCTAAGGAATAAGACGAGAATCTCACCAAGTGGTTTAGCGTTGTGAGCTCCTGACCTGGAATAAAACAAAGGGGGGGGGGGGGAGGAAAATCAAAGCTGTGATTCATAATGTGCCTGGAGCAAGCGGCACTGCATGTGCACATGATGAGTGTCTGTGGCAGCTTACTGATGAGGTAGTTGATGTAGTCCTTCCTCATCTTGTCCAGGCCCATCTCGAGGAGCATGTTTATCGGGGTGAGACCGGTCAGGGACACAGGTCCCATCTGCTGGTGGTAGGACTGCAGGATCAGTCTGCTCAGAGAGCTGCTGCTGTCTTTGTGGATCTACAAGAGAAGGAAGAGGAAGGAGGAGGAAGACAGTGGAGAGGAAATGGTGATGGCTGAACGGCCGACAGAAATTTCCTATTCAACGGAGAAACTTCTGCTTCAACTTTATAGATTCAGTCAGATGCAGCTTTCATCCAGACCAGGCAGACAGGAGCAACCCCATAGCATTCCTCATAACTCGTTTGAGTACAACACTTTGGTAAAACAAACCCAACTGCTGAAACAGCACTTCAACAGATGCTGCTTATATAAAAGCATTTCCAATATCAGCAGGAATTTAATAAACACCTGTCTTCATTAATTTTCCACACAACTTGATAAAATACTGATCATAGAGGCTGCCATGCTGCACAGAAAATATGAATGAAGAATCCAGGTTTGTTTGTCATATTTAAATTGGTTTTATCAGACAGTATTTGGGGGGAAAATGCAGTGGCCAATGAAGGTTAGTACACACCCATGGTTTAATGTCTCCGTATCTCAAAGCCTGGATGACCAGCTTCAGAGAATCTACGATGTCTTGGTATGATGACACGCCTGTTAAAGGAAGCATTAGGTAATCACAACAAAATCACCCATTTATACACTCCAAACATCACTGATATGAATGTTTGTCCTATGTTCACACAGTAAATCTCAGTACTTGGCTTCGTAGTTCCCGTAGGCTGCAGAGGGTGGAAAACATGAGCGTGCAAAAGCTGAAAATTTTCATCTTTCACACTGTCACTTACACCTGCTGCAGGCAGTCAAGTGAGCGTGAGGTATTGGATTTCATTACCAACATGGCAGACAACCTGCCAGTTAAAAGAAGAAAAATGGCTGTTTGGGTTCTGTTGGTATTAGGTATGCAAGCAGCTCATAACACACTTTGGGTTCAGCAGCACTGTAAAAGCCTGCTACTCTTAGCTTTATTGAAGTGCCGTACATTTCATTCATTGGCTGATTTGTCAGCATGCCATTGTGTGCTCAAAGCTTATGACAACCAAAAAAGCCAGTCCCTGGGAAGTGCCAGTTGCTTCTTACATACATGCAGTACAAGACCAGTCAATGTTGCTGCCCAAATGTCAGTGTTTTAACCGTCTCCACATGCCACTTGCTTCTTACATCTATAGGAAGCAGCAAAAGAGCAGTAATGACAGTCCAGAGGCAGCGATGAAGGCTATGTACAAGTGATGAAGGTATAGACACAGTGATGAAGGTGACAGAGCAGTGATGATGATACAGGCACAGTGATGAAGGTGACAGAGCAGTGATGATGGTACAGGCGCAGTGATGAAGGTGACAGAGCAGTGATGATGGTACAGACACAGTGATGAAGGTACAGGCACAGTGATGAAGGTACAGGCACAGTGATGAAGGTGACAGAGCAGTGATGAAGGTACAGGCACAGTGATGAAGGTACAGGCACAGTGATGAAGGTGACAGAGCAGTGATGAAGGTGACAGAGCAGTGATGAAGGTACAGGCACAGTGATGAAGGTGACAGAGCAGTGATGATGATACAGGCACAGTGATGAAGGTGACAGAGCAGTGAAGAAGGTACAGGCACAGTGATGAAGGTGACAGAGCAGTGATGATGGTACAGGCGCAGTGATGAAGGTGACAGAGCAGTGATGAAGGTGACAGAGCAGTGATGAAGGTATAGACACAGTGATGAAGGTGATAGAGCAGTGATGATGATACAGGCACAATGATGAAGGTGACAGAGCAGTGATGATGGTACAGGCGCAGTGATGAAGGTGACAGAGCAGTGATGAAGGTGACAGAGCAGTGATGATGGTACAGGCGCAGTGATGAAGGTGACAGAGCAGTGATGATGGTACAGGCGCAGTGATGATGGCACAGGCACAGTGATGAAGGTGACAGAGCAGTGATGAAGGTGACAGAGCAGTGATGATGGTACAGGCGCAGTGATGAAGGTGACAGAGCAGTGATGATGGTACAGGCGCAGTGATGAAGGTGACAGAGCAGTGATGATGGTACAGGCACAGTGATGAAGGTGACAGAGCAGTGATGAAGGTGACAGAGCAGTGATGATGGTACAGGCGCAGTGATGAAGGTGACAGAGCAGTGATGATGGTACAGGCGCAGTGATGATGGTACAGGCGCAGTGATGATGGTACAGGCACAGTGATGAAGGCTCACTCACTCCTCCACAGCGTCAGCCACAGCCGCTCAATGCAGTCCAGGTCCCTCCTCTCCATCAGCGTGGCATTAAAGATGGGGTTCTCCACCGATGACGACTCCATCGCCTTCTGTGCCTGAGACAAGAGGTGACACCAGCCCGGTCTTGGGTCAGCGTGCCCAATCAAGTCCCATACGACTGGATTTTACTGCTGATGGATGAGTGAGGCTTCATGAACCCATAACATGGTTTGAGTCAGTCCCTGATCTGACCAAATCACGTTCAGCAACAAAGAGAAGTCTTGACTGGGTTATAGGAGCCACTGATTACAGAACCATCTCCTGTCAGCTCCATCTATTATGGGGTTCTCAAAGCATCATTCATCACCTGATTTACACCCCACCCCCAGAATGACCTTACCTCACTCTCCTTCACAGACTGATTCTGCTCCAGCTTTGCTTTCTTCTGCAGGTCTGCAGTTGAAGGAAAAATTAAATAAATCCTTTTTGACTGTATTTGCTGATGGTTGTAACAGGACAGAGAGTGGCAGGTGGGGGGGGTCAGGCCTACCCTCTATCAGGGCCTTGGTAAGCTCCACTGCTGATTTCACCTCCACAGGTTCCAGCCACTCTGTTTCGCCTGTTCTCAAACCGTCAGCTAAAATCTGCCACCCACAAATACACAGCACTATTCAATGGATTTCAGACATTTCCCCTCCCCATCTCAAAAAAGATTCAATGGCAAAGAAAATAATCATTATAGAAACAGTCTGTTTTCAGTATGGCACACCTTACGATAACTAATAGTGCAAGTCAAGCAGTGAACCTGTTCAGCCACATTAGCAAACATTGGTAGAATGTTTTTGAGAACATGCAAATGTCATGGGTGTGGAGGTATTCTTTACATACTTGGAGAAACTCCAGCTCCTTGTACAGAGGATAAATGGGGCTCCTCATGTCTCCACAAGCCACTTTGATGTTCTGCACAAAATAGGAAGTCATGTCTGAATTTCCAAAAATCCCCCACAACATACATTCCAGACCAGCCCAGCCAGCCTGATGCAATGGTGAATGATCTGATATTTTGCATTGAACACATCTCTCAAGTCACAGCAGCTACATGTCAAACCTTAATGAAAGCAGAGTGGCTTTAAAAAACATGTGTGTATGTATGTGTGTGCAAGTGCATGTGTGTATGTATGTGTGTGCACTTTTGAATATATAGTACCCGTCAAAAGTTTGGAAACACCTACTCATAAAAGGGTTTTTCTTTACTTGTACAATTTTCCATATATTAGAGTAATAGTAAAAACACAAAAACTAAGAAATAACACAAATGGAATAATGCAGTGCATCTTATATTTTTCTTCAACATATCCAAAACATATTTTTAAAATAAATTTTTTTGGGGGGAAATGAATTCATACATAGACAAATATAAATTGTGATGATGATGCCTAAGAAACAAATTTCAAGCATTTGAGCACAAGTCTTTAGATCAAAATGTCTTTGAATGTTTCCATGTTGAATGCATGTTAAATGCATTATCTTAATCAGGAGCATCCAAACTTTTTACTGGTACTGTATGCGTGAATGATGTGAGTATGTTTGTCTGCACTCACCAATGTGGCTGTGGAGTACAGTGGGGGGGTCTGCAGGATGCTTTCCACGTTGTCCCACCTGAAGTCCACAGTCACGCTACTCTGAGACTCAATCAGCGTGTTCTCCACCTCCGTGGAGCCGAACAGGCTATACTGAGCAGACCCTCGTGTCACCACCTGAAAACCAAGCCCACCAATCAGCTTCCATGCCTGGATGGTCAATCAGCATGTCTTTGGACAATGATTAGTGATAAGACTATTCAAACTTGCAGTGTGGCAGTCAACCTGTTCTTGTACAGCAAACATGGTCAGAATTTACTTGTAACTTCTACAAGTACACCGCACTTCCACTGTATTATGTACTTTGTACTAAGCACTGTAATTATTGGATTAGTTCCAATGGATTATGGGACTTGCTTTAAATACAATGAGCCAACACAAGCACAGTTACCTTGTAAACCAGGCTGGACAAAAGCATTTATCAAATAAATAATACTAATAATTTGAGGAAAATGTGAAAAACTCACTTTAGACGGATGGTGTCTTGTCTTGTGCATTTGTTTCAGTTCCTCCAAACTGATAAATGAGGATTTACCCACAGTTGGAGCTGTAGGAAATATACACTCACAGAATGAGTGGTGGTGGCTGACATTCATTCTGGAGTAGGAGTCCACCTCCTACTGTAAAATGCTTTTAGATGCTTCAAAGGGAAGAATGGGGTTAAATGTATATGATTGAAGCGTTACCTTTGCAGTTGACAGTGTGCAGCTTGACAGCAGTGACCTTGCTGCCAGTGCAGATGGCCTCCGCCCCCATCCAGCTCGTGCCCTGGCTGTCCTCCATGTCACAGCGCACCCACAGAGGGGGCAGGACTGGACTGCCCTCCTGACACGTGGTGGGGTTCTGTGACATCGTGTACCAGGACAACAGCTGCCTGCAACAGGGAAAAAAGAGGCAGACAGCTGTTTACTGAATGACTGAAGGAGGGCAGCAGTGCAGTGTCGGGGTTAAGCAGTGGGACTTGTAAACCAAAGGCTGCAGGTTCAGCTCCAATGTCAAGGCAGTGCTACAATGTAAAGTGCAAGGTGTTCGAACTCCATTGCTTCAGTAAATACCCAGGTTCAAAACTTGACATTTAAGCAGAAAGTGTGAAATATTATCACTAAAATGGGGGAGTGCATGTAGCTATGACACAAACACACCTTGCTTTCATTATGCTCACTCCCTGGGGTCCCTGGGCTTCCTGGGTTTCCTCTGCTTCCTGACCAAGACACGCCGATTCATCAGAGAGAGACTCCTCGGATTTCTCATTTTCACTCTCAGATTTGGGGATCTTGGGAAAAAGAAAAACAGGGAAAGTGAAATGACATTCAATTTCTATGCTGTTATTAATATCCGAGGTGAGAACATTACACCTGGTTAACAGAACTTACAGCTTTCTCGCAGATGAACACCGGCTGGCAGCCACAGCAATTGTTGAGGAGAGGGATGTCAACTCCTTGCTTTACTTGTTGGATCTGAATACCTCCCTACAAACGTACAAACTTGTAATGTTGTCAGCTAAAATTCATCCCAAGGTCTTTAAGCATACAGTTCCCCACTTGTCATATCGTGCTAACAACTTGCTTGCTAGCTGGTAAGCAATATTTGTCGAGGATGTAAACCGAGGATGTAAACCAAGGACGAAGCTTCAACGAGAAAGCTAATTTAACTGTTAGACTTCATTCAATTAAGTTAGCTAGCTTGCTAGTTTACGTTAATAATGTTTAATTCATTCCCCATGACTCGAGTTTGCTAACGGAAAAAGAAAGTGCATTTTACCTCGTACTCCACGGGGCTTTTGCATTCGCCTTGACATTTCCTACAATAAAAGGATATTTTTATTAACAATGTAGCCAATCGCCACAATTAGGCTATTTGTGTGTAATCCAAAACAAACTTTAGCTATCTTGCTAACGTTAGCTACTAGTAGATAGCCAACCGGCTAAGCGTCCCCTATACATGCATTTACATTAGCTAGCTAGCCAACAACCCGGCAGTTTAGGAAAATGTTTAGGAAAATAAACAACTCACAATAGAAAATTCATAAACTTGTTAGCATCTGTGATCATACTGACTCCCATTTCTTGGAGATCTCTCGTTCGAGCGACAAGTTACCCAAGAGCATCCAAATAGCGCGCGCGATGTTACGTCACTGTGTCGTCGAAAGTTTTATACTAACATAAAATCGTAATTTTTTTACTAAACAGGAGTTTTATTATCTACCATTCATAGTTATGTAAGTGTTTTAAAAATTAAAACCGCAAAAAAATCAACATTTATATATCCGTATTAGAGATATAAAAGTAGTCCGGTCTCCACGTCTATATCCTACGCCAAAGCCATGTAAAAAGACCTCAAATAGTCCCACTCACAGCGTTTTTTCATATTTTTTGCTCTAAATGGCCAATACGTTTATAATTAACATACACAATGTGTATATATTGTGTCAAACAATTTTTAAATATGTTGATTAGTAATTATCTCTCCTTTAATGTTGATAATGTGTGAGATGTCGGAAGTGTCACACTCTCGGATGTATATAGTTTCAGTGGCGCTCTGAGATCGTTCTTTTCTTCCGTGGCCGCTATCGACTGAGGAACGTGGTACCCGGCGACCCGACCTGACTTGAGAGAAAATGGTCAGAAATGTTACCGTTTGTATTAAATTTCTTTGAGTTGTTTTGTGTGTTATTGCGTATTTGTTTTAATTGGCGTTGGCTATATCCCTGGTGAACATACTGTTGGGCACTTGATTCCTAATTTGCCCAGACTTGCCGGTTACAGGAGCCATTTTAAAATCGAGGCAAAGATGCCTAGCTAGGTCGTTGGCTAATTAGCTACACGTGGAGAAGACAGAAGGGTAACGGAAGCACGTTGTGAGTGATGAGTAGAACCACGCTATTGTAACTCGCGAAATGCATGTTGTGGTCTGTTTCACATCTTATCTATCTTTGTAATAGGACCGACACGTGTGCGTAATTGTTCAAATTAAAAAATTACCTTGTGTCCGAAATCAGTTAAATGTAGATTCTCGTGTGTTTGAGAGCGTATCTAGATGGAATTATCTGCATGGATTCTCAGTGTGCTTTGACCACAGCGAAATGAGTCAGTAAAATTCGCGTGAAACGGAACCGCTACTGCATGAAATTGTCCTCCGTAATTCTGACTGAAAAGTGGGCTCCCTTTGCCTTGTTTTCTCTGGACACCGGCTCAGTGAGTTTACCACGTGATGCCGATGTCACACTTGGCACGGCGCCAACGGAGTACTGGAGTCAATTTAGGTCACAGATTCACGTGACTGGGTCGCAGCAGGCTCATTCTGGGGCTTTTTTCCCCTCCTTTTAAGTTTGGCAGTGCGAGTAGGATTCAAGATGGAACAGTTTAACATAAAGCGTATGCATTTTGTTATGTTAGTACTGTAGCCTAACGAGACAATAAATTCACTCTCCGGCATCCAACTTAATGCAACAATTCTAAATAAAACCGCAATTTAAAAGCGTATGAATGTACATTTGCATTTTACCTAAGTGCATTTTGTACTGATTTGCAGCAAACATATGTTTTTCATCAACAAATAGGGGCTAATTGTAATTGTTTATATCTGTCTAATGATAAAATGTTAAGCTGCCTTGCTAACAAAACTGCACTTGGAGTTGGCTTGTCACTGATTGCTTCCTTTAATCGCTCAGTGTGCTGAAGTCGTTTCCATAACCGCTGTTCCGCTCGCTTTAAACTTCCACAGTCCGCTTGCAGTCACGTTCGCTGACGAATACAGATCCTGATGAAATGCTGGTGCGAGGTGGTGTTTGTGGTGTCCGTGGAATGCAGCTGGAGTGATGCTGACTGCTGTCTGCCTTGTACCTGCAGGCCTGCGCACGTCCCCTCATATCGGTATACTCCGAGAAAGGAGAGGCCTCCGGCAAAAATGTGGTCATGCCAGCCGTCTTCAAGGCACCAATCCGCCCGGATATCGTAAACTTCGTCCACACCAACATGCGCAAGAACAACCGCCAGCCTTATGCCGTCAGTGAACTGGCCGGTGAGTATTACATTGCTCAAGTCTTTATGAAGTTTAGGGTGTGTGAATGAAAGAATGAACACTTTGTTTCCCCCATAGAGATTTTTTCTGCCTGGGGAATCACATGGAAACAAAATGTCCTGAAAATGTGAAAGTCAGTAATTGCATCCACAATACAATAGTTTACTGTGATAATGGACCCCAAAAACCTAGAAAAAGTAGCTGCTGGGAGTATGTAGTGTGTTTAGAGGGGTAAAATAACTATTAAATGTGAAATGTCTTGTGCTGTCATAATTTTGCAGTATATTGTATTTTTTGTAATTTATCAGTTTTTGCTGAGGTAATGCAGCTGGGGAAGGTTCACTCCTCATGATCTTGCCTTTTGTGTGGTGTGTTGCAGGTCACCAGACCAGTGCTGAGTCCTGGGGTACAGGCAGAGCCGTGGCTCGAATTCCCCGTGTGCGTGGCGGGGGAACCCACCGCTCTGGCCAGGGAGCCTTCGGAAACGTATCCTTCCCATCTGCGTGTCAGCCTCGGTCTCGCTTACACCCTAGAGAGCAGCTGTGCCACTCCTTTCCCAGGGCGGGGCCATGTTGTCCTGTGCTCTTCTGAGTTGATTGTTGTGGAGGCGCTTACACAAGGCAGGAGATAAGGAGGCTTCCCCTATTGTTAATCAGTCTTTGTGGGGAGGTGCAGTTGCCGGTTCTCTGTCCTGTGCTCTTGCTGGAACAGGGGTGGAGGCAGTGCTTGCTGTGATGGTGTAATTTGCGTCCTACGCTGTGCTCGGCGACAGTTTGCCTGCTGTCACACGCTGGCACAGAGGGCTGACGAACATCGAGTCTGAGCAGGCTTGTCAGACAGCTATGGGTCTTTGAAAGTCATAAACCTGTTTTCAGAGGGAGACTAGCAGGTGTGTGCCTAGCAGCACGCAGGTGGGTGTGGAAGTCGTTGTTGCCTTAACTCCTGGTGCAGATGTGTAGAGGAGGACGAATGTTCGCCCCCACCAAGACCTGGCGTCGCTGGCACCGCAGGATCAACACCACCCAGAAACGCTACGCCATCTGCTCCGCCCTGGCTGCCTCCGCCCTTCCCGCCCTGGTCATGTCCAAAGGTGCGTCCCTCTCGTCCCTCCATGTTGAGGAGTCTTGTGTTGCCACTTTGCAGTGTTTAGGAAGCAGTCATTAAGCTAGAGGTGGCCATGTATCTATACTCTGGAGTTCATGGGTTCTAGCTGATAAAGAGGCTGTCAGACTCTTGCAATGATGGTGTAATTTGCGTCTGACCTTGTGAACAGCGACAGTTGCCTGCTGTCTCCATGCTGGCACGAGAGGCTGACGAACATGAAATTCTGAGCAAGTTTGCTCCTTGGCCCCCTAGTGTCAGGAGCTGGAAGTGCCACTGCATTCCTGGAACAGGCAGCCTGTTTCCATGTTACTTGAGGACACGTAGTCTTAAGGTCCTGGACAGCCCCCTAGTGGTTAATGCAGGAAAAACAACTGCACATGACAGGAAGTCATTTTAGCTGGGTGTTACTCCAGGTCATCGCATTGAGGAGATTCCAGAGGTCCCCCTGGTGGTTGATGACAAAGTTGAGGGATACAAGAAGACAAAAGAGGCAGTGCTGCTGTTGAAAAAGCTGAAAGCGTGGAATGACATCAAGAAGGTGAGTGAGTGATCGGGTGTCAGATGAAGTTGCTCTGTGGGCTGAATGTGGGGGTGGAGTGAGGGGTTTGGAGGGAGGGGGGGTCACGGTGTAAATGTGGCCTGCTTTTGTGATGTCTGTGTCCCCTTGCATGTCTCTGGAATGTTCGTACTAACACTAACTTGGAAGGACTGCTAAGAGGAATCTTGTAGTGCGCAAGGTTTTAGACAGGCGGTGTCCGCCATCGCAGCAAGTTGGAATGGCGGTTGGTGTGAAATGCCTGTGTGTTCCCAGGTGTACGCCTCTCAACGGATGCGCGCAGGTAAAGGTAAAATGAGGAACCGCAGACGTATCCAGCGAAAGGGTCCCTGCATCATCTTCAACGAGGACACCGGAATCACAAAGGCCTTCAGAAATATCCCGGGTCAGTGTCTCAATCCCAAAACCCAACGCTGCAACTGCTTCGGACCAGCTTTCAGCCTACCAGCTTAGAGACCAGCTACTCACAAACACAACAGGGTTACTAGATTGTTCTGCTGTATGTGATTTGCCTTGCTAATATGCGTCTGTGTCTTTAACTCTGGGTATTTTCTGATCACCCAATCATCTGAGCTGGAATCAGCTAGACCACCCATGTTTATACCTCAAACCATTTTGTATCCAGAAGGTGAATGCTGATCCAGGATCAGTTATTGGGTGGTTGGTTGTGACATGCTGCTCATACTAAATGCATGGGGGACTGCCTGAGATCAGTGTTGTGGGGAGGTAGAGCTGTGATGAGTTGCCACTTCATGGTCCGTGTTTCTGACATCCCATGATTCCAATGGAAGTTCTGAGCCTTTGCCTCCCCAAATGTGACTAATGTTGCTTATAATTTGAATGCAATAGATCAGTACACTCTACGCTTTTTAGAGCCATGTGTCATACCCTTGCCTGAACTGGGCTGTTGAAATGATACTTAATTGTTATAGCCTCAGTTAACGGAAGTTCTGTGCTGCATACTAAGTTTTAAAGCTTTGTCTGGTTGGAGAGGATTCTCTCTGGGAAATAGGTCAATGTGACCATATTCTGGAGCAATGCTACCAGCAGAATCTCTTTAAGCTAAGTGGTTGTTCTGTTTAGCTGTAGTGTATAGTCTCTTCAGTCACTGCAGGGTACAAGTACTCAAAGTGCAGTAGTAGCTTTTGGCTTGAATGTGCAGTGTTTTGCCTGCAGAGACCATCACAGCTTTAAAAGCAGTAACCACTGTTGGTGTCAGTTGGTATATCCATAAATGTGAATTCAGGTGGCAGCACAACATGGCCAAATTGTTTTGGTGTTTGTTATAATGGGTATGAAGAGGGATGCCATACTCTAATGCTTCAGCACACACACACTTGTGGTAGTAGCGATGTTTCAACTTAAAGAAACACCCTTTGATTGGGTCATGGTGGTCTGAGATGGCACATTTCTTGCTCCACCCATTATTGGGTTATGGAAGCCTCAGTCTCGCTGCTCTCCTGTATTGCTTCTGTATCTAAATGTGCCGTGCCCTGTTCCACAGGCATCACACTGCTGAATGTGAACAAGCTCAACCTGCTGCGTCTCGCCCCCGGCGGTCACGTCGGACGCTTCTGCATCTGGACAGAGAGCGCCTTCCGCAAGCTCGACGAGCTCTACGGCACGTGGCGCAAACCCGCCGCCCTCAAGGTGGACTACAAGTAAGTGTGGCTGGAGGCAGAACAGTTTCCTCAGACGCTGGGTGGAGTCAGTGGGCAGAGTTTGTGAATACCTGGCATGCTGTCTGTTGAGCATTCACTGCCTTTGCATCAGCTCTCACAAGTCACATATCGGAAATCACGCACAGATTTCCAGCAGTATGTTCAATTATTAGATACATTGTCTGACTTCATTGTCTGACTTTACAACAGTTTAGAAACAGTTGATTTCAGTGGAAGTTCTAGACCCATTACAGAACAAATGTTTAACTTAAAACTGACCAGTTCACACTAAAGACTTTTAAACCAGTGTTTGTGAGCAGTGAAAAACATTGCATGTTACCTAAATGTGCTTTTTCTTCTGCAGCCTGCCAATGCACAAGATGACCAACACAGACCTGAGCAGAATCCTCAAGAGCCAGGAAATCCAGAAGGCACTACACGCTCCAAAGTAAGCGGCACTCACTCCTGCACAAAGCCATTTGGCTTGTTCATGTGCCAGAATCAGTTTAATGCCAAAAACATGACGCAGTCGCGGTGCTCTGGCACAGGACTGTAGGCCATGGTGTTTGGGGAAGTAAAACTTTTTGCTGTCCAGCGATGATGATGCCACACTTCATGGTCCGTGTTTCTGAACGCCGTGATTTCAGTGGAAGTTCTGAGTTTAACCTTCAGTCAGAAAGTCACCATATTTACACATTTTCCTTTAAATGACTGCTGTCCCCTCTGGCTGGCTGAAGTAAATGTTGCGGGGATTTAGTTGCATGTTAACCCTTTGGTAACCCTGTCGCCTACAGCAAAAAGATCAGCCGACGGGTCCTTAAGAAGAACCCACTGAAGAACCTCAGGGTGATGATGAAGCTCAACCCGTATGCCAAGACAGCACGCCGCAACGCCATTCTGTTGCACGATCCTGCCGTGAGTACCACCTCTAGCACGGAGCCCTGCAGTGGGACCCCACACTTCCACCACTGACTCGTGCGCGCACACACGAGTCCCCACTTAACTTTGGGACAGCGTGCCTGAATCCCAGCTAATACCCTGTCCCCCTATTTTATCCACAGATCAAAGCAAAGCTACTGAAGCCCAAGAAGAAGCCTGTAAAGAAGGCCCAGAAGCCAGCAGCCAAGCAGCCAGCAGCTAAGACCCCTGCAACTGAGTAAAGTCTTTCCGTATGGTCTGAGTTTACCAATCGGCATTTGGTCTAAATAAAAATATACAAACCGTCCTATGGGATTCTTTTTCTTTTAGCTTCAGTTAGTCCTAGTACTCAGCTAGCCTTTAGTATTCAGTTAGTCTGCCGCTGCACTTGCACTAGAAAAAATGATGAAAATCATACTGAGCTTGACATTATGAAGTGACAGTTAAAAAATGCAATCAATACAGTTAAATCCATCCATTTTCAACGCCATAATTTTTTTCGAAGAAAATATTTGCATGATACCTTTACCTCAGTGACAAAAAAAAGCCAGGAAGGGAGAAGACAAAATGGGCAATAGTTTTATCAAAGAATCTTCGTTGGCAGTTAGAGAGAGCAGATTAAGGTGGGAGAATCAGGAGTGTTGCACTGAAATGTTTGTTTATTGGCTATAAGTTGAGTGGTGAGTCGGAGAAACTACATGCCGTATAGCAGAAACGTGCTAGCGCAAGGTTTCTCAGCCTATTGCACTATAGAGGCCCACTAAAATGTATATGAGAATGGCCTTGGCCAACTTGGCTATGCAGCTCTTTAAAAAAATATATATAAAAGGCCACAGACACAGGGTGTTTTGAAATGTTTTTGACCAGTTTGTTTAATATATTATGTGATCTGCACTATCATATTGTTTTCTCAGTAATGTCAATTGAAATGCTTAGCTATGCTTCAGTGAGCCTGGGCACTTTAAATTTTCTTTCATGCCTACCAAACCGGGCCACTGTGTGTTTTGTGTTGTTTTGTTTATTTGACTGAGCTTTATCATTGTCCCAAAAAAAAAAAAAAAAAAAAAACACAGTGGAGTTCTCATGTTTTCATGTGTGATCCCTCCTTGTGTAATCCATGTTGGGTCAAATAATAAAAACCACAGAGTGGGCCCATGCATCTCTCATGTGTTTTTTCTCATGTAGAGCCTGCAACCACATTTCACTGCATGGAAAGGGTGTGCGATGCCGTTGGCCCTAAGCCAGCTCCCTCTAACAAACATGAATGAGCCGTATAAAAAAAGTATTGTTAAACCATGTAACCATGATATTTGTAATCGCACAATTGGAAGTAATCTACCACCCCTTTTTTGAAGTGAAAGATTTGAATTTTGGCCCTGAAAATGTTTATGTAGCTTAACTTGCTTCAGACCAGACACAAGAAATTGGCATCTGTTTGTGTCTAGGCACCCAATGGAAAGGGCAAAGACTCACGCAGTTGTACAGTCAGTGTGTTTGTACATTTGCATTTAGAGGCTTAGGGGGGGATTTGAGAGCAGTTTTTGCATGTTGTAGACATTTACTGTTTAATAGTCACTTCGAAGTGATTTTGCATGTCAAAGATGATGTTTCTCAATCTGAATCTCAGCGGTGGTTTTTGCATGTTGCAGGCACTTGTATCCAGTGGAATCATTTTGGCATGTAGTAGGTGCAGTTTATATCCAGAAGAATAGCTCTAGTGGTTTCTGCATGTTGTAGATGCTGTTAATGTTTCCACTAGAAAAGTTTGAGTGGTTTTTGCATGCTGTAGACTGCTGTTCTGTCCGGTAGTAATTTTTAGTGTTAAGGAATGGAGACCTAGATTCAGGCACAATCCTATCTGAGTGGATGTAAGACTGTTTGAGGACTACGCTTATTCTTCCAGAAAGTCTCGCAGCAGTAAAGAAAAGCTGTTGGTTGTGTCTGAGGTATGGCAGATGTTCAAAGCACATGTTGAGGCTAGAGGTGAAGAGTTCACTGCGGACTGAGTAATCGGTGGACCTTGGCGAGCAGAAAGGTTGGGGGGGGCGAGGGCTTTCACTGCATGGGACTGAAGGAGATGATCGGCTTACTGTCTAATCTGCATGATGGGTGGGTGGGACCACAAAGGAGGTCAGTTCGGTCAGAAGATAAGGGGGGGGGGGGATGCGACATCAACTGCTTCAAGTCTGCCTTATCTGCTGGGTTCTTCAAACTGTCTCAAGACAGCTAAAATACAAGGTCATATCCTCACACACACATGGCTGTGAGCCAGATTCACCATCCCCACTGGTCCCTGTGGCATTGCATTTACCACACATGTTCAGCACAGTGCAAGTCTATTTCCTTACCTCTGCGTACCAGTGTTTGGTATGCAGATGAAAATAATGAAAATTAGTCCCCACTGTTTACCTTGGGTTAGAGGTGAACTTAGTGTGGAGGTTGATGCAAATTGAGTTGTTTTCACTGAGACTATACAGAGAAGACTTTTTAAAATTATTCAGTCCTGACATACATGACTAAAGACACTAATCTTATAAAGGACAAGGGAAACGGGTGGGGGAAAAATTACTAGGAAGGAAAAAAATGTCAGGGATATTGGAAGCTTACACAAGCTGCTGAACAAATAATGTAGTGAATCATCAGTTTACATACGGTCTGTTTTTACAGTTGGACATTCATCTGAAGCACTTCAGGTAAAGTACTTTAGTAAAAGGTTTCGCAATCTCCTCACCTAAGGCTTGCATTTGAGTCTTGCCCATGCAAATCCCATTCCCTACACCACACTGCTACTTTGAGTTCAGCTCTCCAACACCTACGTCAGCACTGATTAGAATATAAGTAGGCAGTTGCACATCTTGTTACCAATGCAGTGCAGCTCCTCAAAAGGTTTCTATGGGGGACCAGCTGTCAGAGCTGTACACGGTTAACACTGAGGGTGCTGGTATGCTCTCGGTATGAACACAATGGTGAACTTGATTGGATGCACCAAGTGTTTACCAGTATAAACATACATACAAGTGAGCAATAAAGCACATCACTAAAACAAATATGCATATGTCACCAGCAGGTAAAACTGAAAAAATAACAAGGGGGTCAGTATGTCCATGATTTTTCCATTATACCTTGTACAGGATACAATAACTACTTGTACTCAGATGAATGTGAGGCCACACACAAATCATAATTTTGTAATTCACATTTTTAATCTTTTTTAAAAATGAAAAATCCTCATTCAGATGCCCTCTGAGATTCCTTTTGTTGAGACTAGAAATGAAAGGTTGTAAGCCCTTCATAACTCAAGTTCAAAACCTGGGACTAATCTTGTTGCCCATCTCTGTGCTTTTCAAGGAATACACAGTAAGTTGGTACATCTGGACAGGGATATGTAATTACAAAAAACTGCATAGGAACCACTGTACAACAATGAAATTAAGGAGAGGACATGGCCATGGAAAAAAAGTTTACCCAAGACAAAAGCCTCAGAAGAAATTACAGGTGGAGTTTTTTTTTTTACTAGGATTTGGTCTGAATTTTCTGTCCAGTTTTGACAAGTGCTGTTGAGCAAGTGGATGATCTGGGAACCAGTTGATAAATGTGAGAGATCAGTTTTCACCTCTAACATCAATGCCCCCCTTATCATAACTGTGGTGAGCAGCACAAGCTGTGGAATGGGCACTGTGCTAACCTGACCTAACAGATCAGGTGGCTGTTAGAGGTTTCGATTCCACAATTAGAATATGCATTGAAATTCAATAACATTCTCATGAATATTCATAAAGCACCTATTCAGACAAACAATCCAAGGCAGCTATCAGAAGCATTGTGGGAAAACAAACCAACCCCACTTTTTGTGAGTCCTGCAAGTGGGGTTTGAAATAAGACCTCCTGGAGATTAATAATGCAGGAACTCCACTGGTAGAGCTCAGTTCTGATCCTGGCAGGTTGTTGAATGGGAGACTGGAAGGTTTGTACAATCATGACTGTGATCAGAATGCACTTCACACTGCACCACAATAATTTTGTATGCTGCTTCTCAGTGAGGACATCAGCTGTTTAATAATTATGTGTCCACCATCCCCTCATAACAGTGGCATACCTCGACACCGACTGACAAGTGACACCAGGTCCCCTTGGACACCACGCTGCATGGAAAATGTCCTGTGGTTTGCTTTTGCTCTAGTACATGCACGTAGTTCAAATGACTGTTTTTGTGCAGTTTTGGGCAACATACAAACATGCAGCCCCTGCTGCTCAAAGATGATCCAGTCTTCAGGTAGAAGAGCAACACATACACACACATATACAGAGTCAGCAATGTAAGACACTGACACACACACTCAAACAAACACACATACACAGTCAGCAATGTGAGACACTCTGACACACACGCACATACATATATAGTCAGCAAAGTGAGATAGATACTGATGCGCACAGAGTTTCAATAAAGCTTTCAGACTTGAATTGAACTGACCCTAACAATGAGAGAGACAAAAGGGATAGTGGATTCTATTGTGTTTTCACATTTCTATTATGCACTATTTTGTAATGCCTTGGAAGTTACACTATGTGTAGTGACAAATAAGGCAGTTTGCCATGAGCAAATAAATGGTACCATGGTGCTTAATATACACAACTTTCATTCGCACCAGATGGTGCTTCCGACACACAACTTGCATTCACAATCAATCATAATCAACCACACAGAGTGGGAGTGTCTCCAGGGAGCATTTTCTCCTACAGCTGGCCTTCAACAGAGGGATTTAACGCTGAGGCTAAAAGTAGTGTGTTCTATCCCAGGTCCGTTCTGAAGCCAGGAGTTCCTTTAAGGGTGTGCGTGCCTTTCTCTCCTGGCCCCGTTGTCATGGTGATGATTCCTCTGCAGAATGAACTCCCCTGATCTTCTCTGTGGCACCTTCTCTCTCCCTCTCCTTTACTCTCTCCCCCTCCTTTCTCCATCTCTGTCGTTTTTTCTTTCTCATGTGCTATACCTGTGCCATCCTCCTGTCTGAGGCCCCTGCAGCACCCAGAGGAAGAGCTCCATCAGTGTGTAGAGAAAGGCCCAGAGTCTTTGTTAATGTGACAATGTCATTCCCATCACCTCATTTAGAATCCACTCACATGGACAAATGTCTACCCGGGTGAAGGCATGGATCTAAATGCATTAAAAGTTGTGCTGAAACCTTGCTCCTTTACCAATACACCATGCTGCTCTGTCCCATGCCAAAGATTGGGCGCTGCTTGCAGTATATTTCCTTAGAAAAGCCATTAGTATTTTCCCTGAGAAAAACTCTAGCTGCGTTCATTTATATGCACACACATACAGATGCAGACTCAGCACACAGCTAGGGCCATGAGATCTTCAGGCTGGATGTAGAAAGAGATGCAACTGCCCCACCTTTATCCAAGGTCTGACTGGACACACCTGAGTGATCAGGTAAGAGAAAACCCCGCTTAGCATTCAATCAACAGGGAGTTCAATCACAGCACGTGCACCGCAACATCAGCCCTCCGTCATCCTCCTGATGTTTTCATCACTCCGGTCTGATTTTTGTCCTTGATCTTTGATTAGGACAGTTGGTGCTGTCTAGAAATTCTGAAACTAAGCCACGCCTGTTACCCTTTTCAAGGGTAAACCCACACTAATCCTTGCCAGCCTTTCAGAGAAGGCTATAAAGAGGAAACGCCAAGAGTGTGAACATGTTTATTCATTAGTGCTCCATTTGGAGCTGTAAAGGATATTTATGCTTTTTCCTGTTTTCCTCCTAAACATACATTAGTCTTGTCTCAACACAGCTCACCAATACACTCACACACCCCCAGTGCTGGAACCCTGGCCAAGCAACCCACCCCTATCCCTGTCGGAACAAAGCCAATCCGTTCCTCCCCTGTGGGCTCCTGGTCTTTGGCGGGAGATAATACAGCCCAGGCAATAAGAACTCAGCCTGTGCTCAGAGCAAGCGCTCTATGACTGACCCACCCTAGAGCCCCTGGCATTCCCGTCTCCATGAAAACTGGAAATCCCGGGAGTTGTGGGTGGGATTTCAGAAGGCTGGGAGCGGAGTCGGAGATCAGAACCTGGCTTGCTTTCCCTGGAGCCTTGGCAGACGAGTGAATGCGCCACAGCTGTACCAGGACATGCCAGGGATCAGGGAGGAAGCTTTCCCAAGCCTCTGTCCTGCCCCCCCGCCTCCTGCTTGGCTGACTGCCACGGTCCCACAGCTTCTCTTACCCCAGAACAAGGACTTCCAGGAAACACCGCCCCTGCCCCCTCCATCTGCACCCCCCACCCCCATTCCACACCCCACAAGGCCCCCAAAGTGCTGAGGATGCCTGCCAGCATTCCCCTGACGGCATGCCCGAGTCTGCCCAAGTAACAGGCGGAACAAGTGAGCTACAACAAAACTGATATTTTTTTCCCCTACATGCATTATGTGCCTCTTCCTCTGGTGTGTGGTGAAAGAACATTCTTCCTCAGCATTTGGGATAACATTGCTGGTTACAGCCAGCAGACTGTTGTGAAAACATACATTCACCATTGAAAAATACAGTAAACCATACAGCTGGAAATCAGATATTTGGCACACATCCTTGTGTTAAATATCTGATCCTGCATCTTGCCATATAATTAGTTTGAGGGAGTTTCCTGAGTGATATGAATGGCTTAGGAAGCTAGAGAAGGCTGAATAGCTACCCAAGGCCTGAGTCTGTTCTGTATGAAATTTCAGCTCTGGCCCAATAATCAGGAATGCAGAGGTTTTTTAAGTGGAGTGGCTAAGTGGGTGCAAAGAGAGGACCAACACACCCTGACATGTGAGGGTAGGGACACCCTGCACCACCATTTTTCACCAGGGAGAAGGGCTTTCTTTATGCTTTTCCTTATGTCATTCATTTGGTATGTTTACTTCACCACTTTTGTTTCTGTCGCTTCCTATTATTTTCATCCTTCTGTGCATCTTTCTTTGTGTCCCTATCCCTATCTCTCCATCTCACAGACACTGTTTGGACTTCTTGTTCTTTTGCTCTGCTCTCTCCGTTGCTTTCTCCTCTTTCCTGATGCTTCCACCCCTCCTCTCTGTCCATACTGATTGGCCCCTTCGCTTTCTCCCTCTTTCTCCATCTGCATCTCTCTGCCCCCTCCTTCCCATCTCCATCTCCTGAAGCACAACCATCAACACAATGTCTCTGTCTCCATCAGATTGATCTCCTCTCCTTTCTCCTCCATCTTTCTTTCTTAGTTATCACCCCCATAACCCCTTCCTCTGCAGCTGTTCCCTGAGGTCCCTGATTTCCCTCCCCATCTTTCTTAGTTCCTCTGCACACTGCCATTCTTTCTCCATGTCATGTCACTGCCATGTTCTCCCAGACTTTCCTTCATTGTTCCCTTTCCTCATCTCCCCTCCATTCACACTTTCCCTCCCCCTCTCTTCTTCCCATGCTCCTCTTTGTCCTTCCCCAACTTTCTCTACAGTCCTCTCTTTCTCCATGGCCTCCCTCTGTTCCCTCTATCTCCTCTCCTCCTCTGTGCCCTCTCTCCCCTCCAGCTACCACCCTCTGCATCTTACTCCAGGACTGTCTGTCCTCAAGTGTCCTCTCCCTCAATATGTCCTCCCCCTCTCCCTGCCTCTCTGACCTCATACCCTCCAAGTTCTGCACTAGTTCTGATTCCATTTCCACTTGCTGGGTATCTTTCCCTAGTTCTCACTCCCACCTTTATCCACAGCCTCTTCATCCCACTCTACCCTCCCCCAGCGCCTTCCTCCCCTTCATCCTTTCCACTTTTTCCTCTCCATACCTCCCTCTCACTTTGCCCTGACTCCCTTTTAGCTGTGTCTTCTGCCCCCCCCTTTTCACCCTTGTCAAAAAAGAGCAGTCAAGGTGGCTTGAATGTCTTGGTTTTGGGCTGAATAGAAAATCCAGCAAACTTCCACCAGGTCTGGCTTTAATTTCAGAACCACAAATAAATTAACATTAAATATTGATCCATATTTACCATACCCCCAAACTTTTCTCTCACGTGATCCATAGGCATTGACTTTTTCTGTCATCTGATGAAACTCATTACTATACGTCTTGTACTTCAGTATGTTTCACTTTCACTGTGATGTCATCAGATACCTTTATGTGATATAATTCCACATCTGTGACTCATGGCCCAAAAAGTGACCAGTATGATTATGATGCATGTTCAGATGTGATCAAAACCTTTTCTAGTTTTTAAATCACGTGGGGTAAAAACGTTTGCTAAATGACAAAAATGTAAATGTAAAAGCACATACTGGTCAGTGACGCCTTGTATTAGTTGTGTAAGATCACTTAAACAAATAATTTGATTTTACTTTAGGCTATGGCGATTTAATATCACATATGATACTACATTGCAAACTACACCAAAACTGCTTTTACAGTAATCGTTACTTTCTTTTACCCCACTGTTTGCGTTCATTATGACGTCATTATATAACTTATGTGGCGTAATGCATCTAGCAGTTGCTCGTCTTTAGCATCTATTTATAACTGTGATATTATGGTCTCGTCAGAATTAACACCTACATTAACGAAGGACGTTAAATAGACTTTTCGCATTTCATTTTCTTTGCATCTTAACATCTTAACACAGACGCTAAAAATATTTTACAACCTACCCCCAGACAAGATTTCTCATGCAATGCGTGAGCGCCAGCTTTTCTCTGGCATCTGGTGTAGAAGCGGTCTTCTGTGATAAACGGTATGTTTGTTTCGGGGTCTTATACTAGCCGATTCTGTTTAACCTTTGTGACGTTAAGATATAAGTGCAGTCACGTCGTTAAGTGGTCAACCTGTAATAGACGGCGAGTTGTTTGTTTCATTCCATTGCTAGGCAGCTCTGGCATTGTAACTGTGATAGTCAATTTCCTCGATGGCCACATCACTTTTGCATTGTTACACACAGCACGCACATCACACTACTTTTTGCCACATAACCAATGTCATACTTTCTTGCTAGAATGGACATCCTCCCTAACAAAATAACACACTTTGTATAACTTTAATTATAGCCCCGATTTGACTCATAATAGCCTACAGTACATATGCATAATATCAAGTGGCGAATTAAATGTTTAATAATAAGATTCGACTATTTAATAAAACCTACCCCAAAACAAGATTGTTTGTGGATTCCACATAGCGTCTACTGTTTCCTGACGCAGGATCATTCTTCTTCAATGGAAATAAAAGGTGTCTCATTGCTTTATATTACAGCAATCTTCACTGTGACATCTGTAATCCTGATTCACCTTCATTGTGACGTTACAATATAACTAACTTACATGGCAGCGTCTAAACAACTTCTTAGTGGCATAAATATTAGCTGTGGGCTATCTGTTGAACCATTTTGATGTCATGATTCAGCTAACACCTTTGGCACGACACCCAAAAGTTCACCTACAGCAGCGGCTGGCGAAGGACCAGCCGGATGCGTGCCTCCGTACGTCTCCTGGGCATGCCCGGGCATGATCGCACCTTTAGTTTTCCATCGTCTTGTGTCTCCTCCCTACGGTGCACAGAGCAGGTCTATGTCGGCATTTCGAACCATCCTAAAACCTTGCTCGCCATCAGTGCCTCTGGGCGGGGTTATTTTTGTCATATTAATTTTGGTATGGCTCATTAGGTCATTATGATTTAGTATCGTCTCTGCCTCTAAGCCCACATTTGTTGTGTGCACTTTTTTATGTCGCTCTGGATAAGAGCGTCCGCTAAATGACTTTATGTAAGAGTAATTATGAACGTTTAAACCATTGCCCGTGACAGAAATGTTAAGTCTCCGACACCCTCTCTCCCTTTCAGCCTACTTCCTGTTAAATATCATAAATTATTTCAGTTATGACACCCCCTGTTGTAAATTCGTTTGTTGTAGTCATCTCTGCAAATAAACGCCTTAACAGCACAAACAATTGAGAGCCGAGAAAGGCAAGTCTCCCCATCCCCACTCACCGATGGTAGGTTGGTTGAGGGAGGGGAAGGGATGTGGGTGGGGGGGTGGGGGGGTCTCTATTGTGGGCAGTGTTTCATAGCGTCACAAATATTTATTTTTTTCCCAACACTGAAGCATCAGAAAGGCTAAAGTATGTTTCAGTATGTTCAGATTGAAAGTCACTGCTGATGTGTTTTGCTAATCTGCTTTATGAGAGTGAACTGGGACATTTTTTCAAGAGGGACTCATGTATTTTAAAGTAATGTACATGCAAAAGTTTCACAGTTGATCACACTCCCATTCTTCAGTGCGATTTTCCATTTTACAGTCAGTACAACAGCACTATAGTACTAAGGCTAATATCACATTTCCAGTTTGCAAAGGCCCCTGCTGTTAAATCACCCCACAGAGCAGCTCGGCACGTCCCTGATAATACAGGTAATGTTTAAACTTACAAAAATATACTATTGAAACCCAACACAGTGTATAAATGTTAAAAAAAGATAAAATAGGTCAGTGCTTCACTTGTAAAACAGTGTAAAATATCCTGAGACCAAAGTGATTGTTTTAACAGAATAATGCTAGAAAATGTGATGTGCTTTCTTCTTGGATCCCCAGGTGAATTATTTGATATATACTCATCAGAATGAAATGTTTCTTTTAAAATAAAAGCTGTTAGGCAGCATTAAGACTTGTTGAATACTTTCCCCCCAGTTTCTTCTATGTTGGTTCAAGTAGTTGTCCTTGCTTCCTGCCCTAGACAACAGATCCAAAATCAGACTTCCCAACCAACCCCTAGGTGTAAAACTGATCCAGGGTCAGTTACATAGACAGCAAATGCGTCCACCTCCAAGGGTGGATTGCAGTGCATGTCTTGTCCCAAGAGTCTCTGTGGCGTTCCTGGGTCAGTGGGGCAGAGTCAGGCAGTTGTGGCGCAGGTCTGTGGTTCTGGAGTCAGGTTGGGGTCCGACAGTGCCAGCTCCTGGATCTCCTGCAGGATGGTATAGAGGTTGGGCTTCTTGCTCTGCCGAAACTCCCTCTCCTCCCGGGACAGCTTGGGCGCCCCGGCCCGGCCCTCCGCCTCCCTCTGGGATGCCTCCTCCGCCCAGCGCACCACCTCCTGCACCAGCTCCGCCCTGCCCTGCCCCGCCTTCTGCGAGCCCGGCTCCGCCGCCTCATGCCGCAGGCTGCTGATCACCTCCAGACACAGGCGGTCCGCGTGGCAGCGAGACGACTGCACCGAGATCCGCACCTGCGGCCAGGAGGCAAGGGGTGAGAACCACGCGCCAGCAACCGGAGGGTGGGGCTGCCCCGGCCCCGAAAGTGGCTAGCGCTAACATGAGGTATCAGCACTTGTCACTAACCCATCAGTGTTTTCGGCAGAGAGAAAAAACTTCCGATTGGCTCATATAAGTCAATAATATACAGCACAATGTGAAAGACGTGTGTATACATGTGTGTATTCTTGCCAGATTTGAAGTGATGTAGTCAGAGAGAAAATGTGTATACTATTTATGTGTGTGAGTGTATGTGTGTGTATATGTATGTGCATGCGTGTACGTGTTCTGGCTGAACTCACGGTGATGTGGTCGAACAGGCAGAAGGTGTGGGTGCCGGAGCCGGTGCTGGTGCTGATCCGGTCCGGGTGCCTCTGCAGCGAGCCGGACTGCCACTCACAGCTCCCGTCCGCCCTGACACTTATCACCTGGCCGTCTCGGTTGTTCAGGTACACCGCACCCTTCACCCCGTACCTGCAGAACAACAGTCACAGCATACTGAACAAGTCCCAGAGAAGGGGTAGATGGAGTCAGGGCAGGGACTGGGGGTGAGACAAGGCAGGGACCAGGGGTGAGAGAGGGCAGGGACTAGGTGACCCAGGGCAGGAACTGAGGGTGAGACAGGGCAGAGACTGAGGGTGAGAGAGGGGTACCAGTGCTTACCGAGGAATAAAGACCAGCATGCCATTGGCCCGGATGGCATAGACAACTGCGTCAGCTACACATCGCTCGTCTGTCATCGGGTCTTTGTCCTTGAAGTAGAGGCACTGGAAGAGCTCTGTGCTCTGCTTCTGAGCGTGCTGGGCCGCCTGTGAGGTCACACATGTATGACATCACTCATCCACTCAGCCATCACCCTTACGCAGGGCTACCTACAATTCTGATGTGATCTAGATCTAGCAGCTGTGTCCTAGCTAGGATCTGAGGCTGTAACCTAATGGTCACACGTCAGACTCACCCTATTCTTGTCGTTGATGTGGTGTGCCAGTGCCTCCAGCTCCTTGTTACTGGCTGGTGCCTCCTTTGGCTCAACCTCTTTGTCCTTCTCAAGGGCGGCAGTGAGCAGGCGATGCACGATGACATCGGCATAGCGACGGATCGGGGAGGTGAAGTGGGTGTAGCGGTCAAGAGCCAGACCTGAGTCGAACACAAAGACAGACAGGCAGACACACCAGTAATACAGTCAGAGATACTGTACAGAGCAGTAAGATAAGCATATAGCCCCTGTAGGCAGAAGAGCCAGCCTTAATCATAATGCTGTGAAATGACTCTGTCCTTGTTCATGCAAGCATAATTTTAACTGGGATTAACAAATTAACACGAGTGATTGCCTTCATATCTTGAGGGAGTGAATTCTTATCTGAAGTGAGGTGTAAGTAAATTGTACCATAGTGGTTGAACTGGTCCTGGGAACACGCCCCCGTGGAGAAGTACAGGGCGTTGGACATGGCCTGTGTGGCCATCATCCGCAGCAGCCGGTTCACCAGCGGGTCCTGCGGGTCCACCGCCCGGTCCAGGGAGTCCGCCAGAGCCTTGTTGGACCTGCAGCCCCAACCCGGTCACACGCGCACAGAAATGTCAGGATTAGATGTTGCCAAGGTTATAACAGACAGGTGTGTGTGTGCGCACGTGTGTTTGTGGTTATTGCAGAGATTTATTCTTACTCATATATCACTGACAGAGCTAGTGAAAAGTTTGTGTGCGTTAAATGCTATTTACTCTATAGATTCTCTTATCCAAGGGAACATTTTTACATGTTATCCATTTATATGGCTGGATATTTACTCAAGTATTTTAGGTTTTCTGCTCAAGGCTGCAACGGCACCACCACCCAGAGAACTGACTTTGCAGCCCCAGCTCCTGAACTCCACATTACGTTACATTATGGCCTTTTAATCAGTGCTAAACGTGTGTGCTCAGCGCGAGCCTGTAGGGGGCAGTACTGTACCGTGTGTCGATGGTGAAGCCCCGGGCCTTGGCGCTGTCCATCAGCTGGCTGAAGAACTGCTGCCGGGGGCCGGGGTGCTGCCGCAGTAGCGCCTGGTGGGGGAAGCTCTCCTGGATCTTGCGCGCCACCCAGTGGTTGGCGTAGATCATGCACTCGGCCACCGTCTCGTGCACCTCCAGGGGCTGCCGGGGCACCAGGGCGGTGATGTTCCTGTCGGCATCCAGCTGGGCCCGCACCTCCACGCCCTCCAGCTCCAGGGCTCCGCCCTCGTCCCTCCGGGCCCGCAGGTGCCGGGCCACGTGGGTCAGCGCCTCCAGTGCCCGGCAGAGCTCCTCCCGCCTCCCGCGGCGCTCGGCGGGGTCCAGGGGGGCGAGCTCCGGCACCTCGGCCCCCTCGTCCCCGCTCAGCAGGCTCTGGGCCAGCTCGTAGTGCAGCTGGTAGGAGGAGCGGATCAGCGTGCGCCCGAACCACACCTGCTGCACCGCCAGGGACTGCGCATCCAGCTGCCACAGCACGCTCATGGCATACCTGCACACACAGCACCACAGCTGAGCCTCAGGTGTGTACACAGGCACAGAGACACACATATACACACACACGCATACGCACGCACACACACACACACACACACACACACACACACACACACACACACACACACACACACACACACACACACACACACACACACACACACACACATACACACACACACACACATACACATACACATACACGCACACACACACACACACACTCACATACACACTCACATACAGAATGTGGACACACACACAGCACAAAAGGGTACTTTCATACACAGATACACTTTCTCTCAGAAATACTCACAGACTAACAAACATACAAATTCTGATGGCAATCAACACTGCAAATACTACGTTAGCTGCTCAGTAGCAGAAAACAGACATTGCGCCACAGCCATCAGAGAGCAGCGTAGACCACTCCCTCCCGCCCCCTCTCACCCTGTCCAGCAGGGGGTGCCACCCACCTGTCCTTCCCTCCCAGCAGAGAGCACAGGTCTGCACTCAGCACGGAGGGCAGCATGTCGTAGCGCCGGTCAGCCAGGTAGTATGTGGTGGCCCTGAGTGTGGATGTCAAAGAGTTAAATCTGAGTAACTGCTGGGTGTGTGACCATCTGTGTCCCCCCCTCATCCCCAACCTCCACCCTCTCTCCCCTCCTTCCCTTCCTTCCCCCGCCCACTCACCTGGAGCGGGCCTCCAGGTCTGTGAGCGACCCCGCCCTGACGAAGTGAGTGACGTCTGCAATGTGGACGCCGAGCTCCAGTGCCCCCCCGGGCAGGGTGCGTACGGACAGCGTGTCGTCCACGTCCTCGCAGCCCTTGGGGTCGATGCTGAACACCAGGTGAGTGTCCCTCAGGTCCCTCCTCGCCCCCACCTGGCCAGGCTCCACCTGCCAGGGGTTCTCCTGCGAATTCTGTGGCATCTCCCGCAACTAGATACACATACGCGCATACATGTTACTTCTGCTATCATAATTAAATGTCCACTCAGCAAGTTCACCATTCTAGACTCCCCTCACAGACATGGATGTAAAACATGCACACACACATGCACACACATATGCACACACACGCGCACACACACACACAGTTAAGGTAATTTGCCCCCTTTTAATGTTTTTATACACTAATCACAGTTATTATCATATTAATCATGATAACTGTAATATTAACCACAGTTATGGACACATTAACTGAAGTTATTGATATATCAGCCATTTACTCTATCTCTACTATGCATGTGGAGGTCTGGTAGTGTATAAGGGAACCAGACAATCCAATATGTTAGCCTTAAACAAACAATATATACACATCCTTTTATACTTTGTACACACGTGAGCAGAGACTAAAAAAGAAGCGTCAGAAGTGTAAAGGAGACGGAGGGAAGGTATGCAGCTCTGAGATATCTTTAAGTAGAACCGAGAGGGAGTAGAGAAGAAAACAATTCTACATGTGTGCCGTAAGTTACAAAGTAAGGCCTGTTGCTGGGGAGGAAAATGGGAGTTACACACTGTCCGGACACTGCCCAGAAGATGACCCTTGAGTGTAAGATAAAAATGACTGGATTCTGTGAGGAGGGTATTGCAAATATTGGGGCTCTTTGTTGGTTCAGTGCTATACAAAAGACTGCTTAGTGCCTTATGTTTTTTGGAGATGTCATTATTGTGTAGTGTTGTGCTCCGTCTGCCTAATTTTTGAACCCACTGTGATTTATTAACTGGCATTGATTTTATAGGTGAAATAGAAGAGGGGGGACAAGACAAAATTTTCTCCTCCAACATACACACACACACTAATGCGGGCAGTCCCACCTGGGCCTCAGAGAAGGGAGGCACATGGATGCTGTTCTCAGTCAGGATGGTCTGGATTTCAGTCTCAAGCTCGCCCGCCTTCCCCAGCACCCTCACAAAGTGGCCGTTTGGATAGAGGGAAGTGCTGTCCCACGAGTCCAAGCGCACGATCGCCCTATGTCCCTGCCAGGGTGACACACACATACACACACAATTCACCGTGCTGTGGCCTCCTCTACAGCATGATTCACTTTTGCACTTACAACAACTGTGCAACCTCTGCCGACCTGCCTCACTCTCCGTTTATGTATGTCTGTATGTGAGCAAGTGTCTGCTTGCATGTGTGTGTGTAAGTGTATATGTGTGTGTGAGGGTGTGTGTGTGTACCTGCAGGGCCTCAGCTTGCTGGGTGCTGATGCGGATTTTGGGCAGCCGGTAGTCCCAGGGTATGACCAGGATGCGCTGGGAGCCGTGGCTCTGAGACTGAACCTCCTCCCACAGGGGAAAGGTCACCACATAATCCCGCCAATTTCGCTGCAGAATGCCCACCACACAACCTGAGGGGAGGGGGGGGTGGAGGAGAGAGGGACAAAGGGATGGAGACAGAGTGAGAGAGAGAGGGAGAGAGAGAGTGAGAGAGTGAGGGAGAGAGGAAGAGGGAGAGAGAAAGAAGGAGGGAGGGAGTTTGTATAAGTGCAGAGGACATGCTAAAAGGCCATTCACATACAATACAGGCAGGGTGTATGCATGTGAATGCTGTAAATCAGAATTAAAACCCATTGAGGGTGAGGAAGTTTAGCCTAGCCTTTCTGACAGCATGTCACAGCTTAAACAAGTTTCTCTTGACTCAATGGCATCCTCTGCTGGCTGTCATGTCAAACTGCTCCTCTATCCATCAACTTACCAAAACACTGTACCAGCCATAACATGAGTGGTTTTTCTGTGGGTACCTGTGGGCATGGGCTGACTCTGTGGCTCCTCCCCCGCCTCGCCCTCCGCCTCCGTCAGCGCCGTGTTGCGCCCCCGCCATTCTGTGCGCGGCAGGAGCTCCACCGCCACCACGTCGCCGTGCACCGCGCGGTTCCGCAGCTTCATGCCACACACCAGCACGTCGGTGTTCAGCTCTGCTGCCAGGGGGGACGGGAGTCAGAGATCAGGGAAAGGCACTGCGGCAGGGGGCGGCCTGTGTTGGCACCTTCCCAAATGGCACGACACCAGCGGCGAGGACGCACCTTCATTCTTACTGGTGGAACCCTCGACCCGAACGAAGGCCTCGCTCTGTGCCCTGTGCTTATTCACATTCAGAGTGCCCTGGAACATGGGGGGGAGAGACAGAAAAGGAGAGAGGAAAGGAGAGGGAAGGTCAGAAAAACAGTGAGAGAGAAAAGGGAGGATACAGAGAAACACAGGTAGAGAGAGGAAGAAGAACAGGGAGGGAGACAGAGAAGACACCGTGAGCTTCCACACAGTGACCTAACCAAAGTTCCCCCCAATTCTGAGCTCTGACCCAAATCCGGTTCTTGTGAGAGCAAAATGCATTCATCCTGCCATCTCCCATTTCATAGCCCACTGGAGAGCGACGCTACCAAATTTCACACCCCGCCTCCTCCCAGCACCCCTCACACACACGTACCTGCAGGTACCGGCCCGATTTGATCCCCGCCTCCAGGACCTCAGGGGGGAGGTGCTCGGCATACTCCCTCTCCTGCCCCTCGCTCTCCCGCTCCTGTAACGCCTGAGAGATGGAGCTGTGCAGCTCCAGCGCCCCCTGCAGGTCTGGCCAGAAACTCTGCAAGTACTCCTGCCAACCAGTGGGACAGGGAGACAGGATGCTGAAGTCACACAGCAATAGCAAAGCAGTACGTACACCTGATTACAAACAAAACACAACATACACAACTCATACCTCACAACACGCACCAGCACACACCTCATAAAACACAACATACACAACACAGCAGACACCACATAAAACAGCGCACACCTCACGACACAACACAAACAGCACAGACAACACAGCCGAGTCCAGCTCAACGCATCCAACCCCAGCACACACACAGCAGTTCTGGCACCTGTGTGGAGATGACGTAAACGCCGCTTTTGAGACTGCTGTACTCGCTCACGGCAGCAGGGTCCTCGGTGATCATCACTACCGGCTGCAGCCCTGCCAGGTGATCATAGTACCACACCGCTGCGTGATACACACACCTGGAACAACACACGCACCGTACAACTGTCAATCACATGTAGGTGAGTACACAACTCCATACCCGACAGCGTGCTGCCAGTTCCAGGTCTGTTAAGATAAATCTCACACGGAAAACTCATCCGTAAATCCCACTGACCTGGTCTGCCACTTGTCCTGGGCCTCGCCCTGCTCCCTGGGACAGTAGGCGTACTGCTGGAACTCATTGCAGAAGAGCACGCAGTCATGCCGGGGGTCCTTCAGAAGATTGCGCAGTCGGTTGTACTGTCTACGCGGCACAAAGTGGAAAGACAGCCAGTCAATCCCAACCTCAGGCTGTTTACTCCCAGAAATCTGTCTTTGTCCAAATCTACTGCTCCTTCCACTTTTCTAGTTTTCTGTTCCCAAAATTATGATTCACATCATTTCATGCTGGTGAGCCCAAAGTAAGGAAGCAGGTGTTGAAATTCAGCTGAGCAGCTCTCTCTATTGGCAAAAAGTGACCCCCAGCTGCGATTTGCAGTGTTTACATATTTGAAGTAATTCAGGCAGGTTCCTTTTCTGAACGCACCCGGGTTAAAAACAGAGGAAAGCGCAAAAGATGTGCGGCAACTCATGTATGTCTGAGCCATTTTAAGTGAAGCAGTTCCAGACAGTATGCAGAACTGCAGTCCAATTCTCAGTTTACATTAGTGTCCAATGCAGCATGGACTGCACAGTTCACACTATAGGCACAGCTCCTGCAGCAGCACTTCAACAGCCTGACCAGAACAGATCCTTCACCACATTTTTGACTCCCCCTAGCCCTGTAGCTTCACAGTCGATACATCTTCAAGCTTTAGTGACACCTCTAGAAAAATTAAAAACTAAGGTGTGGACGCTGCACTGACACAACGTCCTTCTGGCTTATTGACAGGGTCCTTGGAGAGGGATACTGATGTGGCCTCACAGAGCAGCTAAAAATACAGAAAGCAAAAAAAAAAAAAAAAAAAAGGTGTTAAGCTTGTGTCTCTGACTCAGCGATTTGCACCAGGATCCCCTGTGTGGAGGAGGCAGGGGAGCACTGTAATTACCTGTGCAGAGAGATATCAGTGCACCTTTGCCCTGGTACAACCAATTTCACTGTAATGAAGTCCTGTCGCATTAACGATGCAACAGTGTACTGCAAGCAAAAAAAAAAAAAACACCCCAAACAAGCATAAATGCACCACCCTGCCCTGTGGGACTTACAATTATACTGTTCATCACATTTGTCAGGAATAATGTTTGCGGAATAATTCATGGAGTATAATGAAGGAAGTTCAGGGGCACGATTTGGCACGGAGCTGGTGCAGGGGTGTGACAGACGGAGGCATATTCATGCGCTGTTTTCGTCTCTCTCTGAAGGGACGGTCTTTGTTGCGCTGCTTCAGCAAACAACATTATAATGAGGTTGTGGAGATGAATCTGCCAGGAAAGTGTTCTTTAGCCCAGACAATACGCTCTGACCTCCTCCAAACAGTGTCCGTTACACTGCCAGGGCTATCATCAAGTGACCTTTCAACTTCTGGGCAATCACCCAGCCCAGTGCTGTTTCTGCCTTGTTTCTATTTCTAACAAATGACTCACTAGCCTCATGGACCAATCCACACACTGTCTCAAAAACCACTTCAGATGCGTTACTCCACTATGGGAACATAATTCGACAATTGTTTCTTACACTTAATTAATTTTTGCATCTGAACTTTGGTTAGAAGGCGTGTGAAGCTTCATGAAATCCACAATAGGTCCACTAACCAAGTTCTAGTGGTCACCGACTCCTATCAACCAATGAAGACACTTGACTCTCGGAGTAAAAAAGTAAACTGAGTATTGGACTGCAGTTCTGCATACTCTCTGGAACTGCTTTACTTAAAATGGCTCAGACATATACGAGTTGTTACATCTGTTGCACTTTCCTGTTTTTAATCCATGTATGTTCACAAAGGGACCCTGCTGAAAATTAGTGAGACAGTAAGTGAGGTAACATGTGGTACGAAGCCTTGCTCTCCTATCACTTGCAGGTAGAGCGGAGGAGGATCTGTATGTTACCTGCGTCCGCGGCTGTGTTGGACTGCTTGGCACGCCGTCTGAGTGAACACGACCCCTCGCAGTTCTCTGAACTCCAGCACCTCCAGGAAATCCCGAACCACCCCGGCGTCCGGCACCACATAGTGAGTTACATCCGCAGACAGGACCTTACCTTCTGAAGAAGGCCGAGAGATCATGGATGAAGAACATTCATTACTTTGAACAGTACAAAGCACACGACAGCAGCAGTGATGACTCCACAAACTGAATATGGACGGATATTTTGGCGATACCAATAAAAGGAATTAATACTGTAAAGAACATACTGTTACATTAAATACCTATAGCAAAATATAGGTAATGTTATGTATGTATTCTTATTTACTTATACAGAGTAATGCAGCATAGCCCAAATAGCCCCATTCACACAGATAGATATTGCGATTCATATTATGTTGCTAGGTGACAGACTTACACCAGCGCTACCCCGCACAGGATCTGAATTAAATTCTGAATTAATACACACTGATAACATAGACATACCATTAAATACGAAAGCAGCTTCAAAGTTGGCTTGCTAGATAAACATATAAATATCACGAATGATCAGGTATTGTAAGTAGCTTTACTATTATCTCACTAGCTAATTAATGCGGCGCGCTATATGTTCAATGCCCAAACGTTGCAAAAAAACGCTAACAAACGCATGAACAAAACAAAGTGTATTTTCTTCTGTGAGAAACCGAGGACCGGGTGTATTCATTTATACAACTGTAAAAAGATTAAAATCCGTCTCACAACATGAAGACGAAGGGAAAGACACCAGAGCTTGCTAGCTAGCTGGTTGGCTAATCTTACTAGCTAACTTGCTAGCTAGCAACCAAGAAGTCAATTAGAGTTATTATAAGACGTGGTGCAATTAATTCTAACGTGTCCATACAGTCTACGGTAAAACAGAGAATTACCATTGGTACAATCCGCTTGACAGAGAGCGCTGAAACATGGAATATGTTCTCTCAAATAGTGCTCTCGAACTACCCGAACTTTCCGCCCACGCGAACTCTTTAGGTGCAGAATTTTCTCTGTCTTTATCATTGTCTCTTGTATCTATATAAGGAATCGTTTGGGCAGCAATTTTTATCACCATCTATATAATATTTCCGTGAAATCCCCATTCCAAAGACAACATGACAGCCGATCGAAACGAAAACATTTACTCTGATGACCTGGAAGGAATGCAGGCGCTGACACCTACGTCACAGGAAATCGTTCGTTACAACGCAAAAATCCGATAAATGATCAATATCATTGATCTGTATCTGTGTCGGTAATATGCTCAGATCATTGGCCACGGTTCGCGGTTAGCTTCCTACTCTGCTTACTTTGTAGACGTTTGTGATCATCCTGTCGAACTCTTAGGTATCCCCATTTATTATAGACTACGAGAAAAAAGATGTTTTTTAAAGGTTGGTGTATTAGTCACTGACTTTTCATAAGCGTTTCTTAAGAGGTAATACTACTATTTGGGGAACTGTGATTGTATTGCCTTGGCTTTTTAGGATGCATTTAAAATGTTGAACGGTCCTTGTCCACTGTCGGAACACTTCACTTTTCTGAAGTCCACCTGCTGATTAAGTAATATCGGTGTGCTCGTGTTATTTGCTCCGTCATCCAAACGTTGTTCATGGGCATGTAACATCCTGTCCTTTCAACAGCTTTACAAATTCTATGCTGAGGATAGATATAACTTTTGCCAATAGTATGATTTTATATTATGAATGCACATAAGCTGTAAAAAGGACACAAATCAAAAAGGAAAAAAATGTAACTTAAAATTCGTTGATGTTGGGTGTTATAGTGTGATACTTACCATTGCTATAGGCTAGACCTGTTGTTACCTAGTTACAAGTTACAAGGTCCTGATATTCTTCATCGGACGTTGGCCTACGAGGAACAGATGTTTCGCGCAGAGTATACAACGTCCCTTTTAACTTGACAACTTAACCTGATCTGACGTCACGGCTGTTTAAAATGGGCCGCGCACTACAGGCAGCAGAGCAGATGCGGACACCGAGAGATGAGGATATATCAACGCGCGCTGTTAACGCCATATCACTGCAAAAAGTGAAAAAAGATTTTGTCACGTTTCAAAAAGATATTTATTGCAACAATCACTCAGATAAACAGTTAAAGCTACAGGACCGGAAAAAGCGGCCCTAGCTAGCAATTAAAGTATTTTTGACGAAGTGTTGCAATATCTGAAGCCAAGAACATACGCTACTGTGAACAAGTGTTGAAAAGGTATGTTTATTCTCATGAGGGCTCTTGTCATTGCAATATTGTATGCATTGTTTTGGTGCTATGGTTTGTATTCCGTTGATGCATTGCTGTTTTTCTCACGCCGAATAAGTTTGGCATCCCCCGGAGTGTGCGCGTGTTCACAGAGCTGCCGGTTTTTTCCGTTGAATGTAGCGCATTATAATCGTCAGCTTTTCTGGAAACCTGCAAATTAAATATACAGTGTGGTTATGTGCTTTAACAGATACGTGGATACGGTGTACAAACAACTGCATCAAGTTTCACGCTGCCTGTGTCCTTCAGGTCATTAGTCATTTGTTTATAATATTGGCTGCGTACATCTCCTCTGATGCTGGATAACCTTTCACAGCTGTGTTCAATAGCTATAATAATAAAGTCGTATCAAAGTTGCACAGAGAAACACATTTCTAAAAGTTAGATAGCTCTAATGAAATATTATTTTGGTGTTCTTGACGAAATTAGTAGAGAGCGAGACGGACTTAAATGCTTTTCCCAAAGCGATGCTAGTCAGCGTAGTTTTGGAACCCGCAGAATAATCTTAAATAATGTCATATTGGTATACTAGTAGCCTATCATCATCGACAGCATTCATTAGCCTTAATGGTGTGATGTCCAAATCACGCAGTTGTGGAGGTATTCGAGCTATAGTTTGAAGATACCTGTCAACCCCTGTCAGTTTTGCCTATCCTGTTCATCATGTCAATTCATTCAGTGAGAAGGAACGGGGGAGAGCACATCCACAAGACAGATGAGTGCTTACAAGAATATATCATCTGTGTCCTAAATTGATTATGCAAGTTGATTAATTTCACCGATTCAGTTCAATAATTCTCGGTCCACATAACATTTATTTCACTTTGTAATATATCACTATTAATGATCGTAATGTGCTTTGAATTGTCCATAACCAAGCGGTGAAAGTAATCTGCACTACTTTCTCAAGCAATAAAATCATACCAGGATGGTCATAACATTAATTGCAGCGCCCCACCTGGGACGAAGATTAGGCATATTGTACAAACTTCTTTCTGCTTATCTACATCGATTGACATTAAACGTGGACGCTGCTAAGAGGATATGGAGCCGCTGTCATCCAAATGGAATATTTTGAAACACTCTGGAGAGCAATACAGCGCTTCATCCACCGCATTAATTGAAACATCATAAACCTTATCCAAAGTTTAATTGCACTCTTCCGACAGGAATAGATTTCCCCAGTGTCGTCATTAAGTCTCAGAAGAAACGAACAACCTTATTTAAAACTATAACTAGTTTGAAGTGGCCACAGAGGCTGCAATTTAAAATAAGGGCACGGCGAAATAGAATATGGAGATTAAGGTGAAGTATCTCTCCTATTAATCGAGACGCGCTCAATCTCTAATATCTCGTTCCACTTTTACTTGAAGTTATATTCCATGAGATTTTCTCCCTGGGAATACAGCACGCTTTTTTGCAGAGCAAGTTGAGTTTGCCAACCTGACTATGCATAGGGCTATTGTGCGTTAGCCGATCTGAAAGCGATAGTAGTTTGTTGACGCTGATTAAATTGGACAGAAGGTTCACCGGTATCCCTGATAAGGTCAGTGCTTGTCCTTCAAGACCGAGCCGGTGGACTTGGAAGGAACGGCATCAGTATTGATCTTCTGATTGCATTTTATAAGTAAATCGCCTACAAATGCAGCGCATTGGGAAGGGCGGGCAGCGCTGACGTCTCTGCCAGCAGGGGGAGACAGCGAGCAAGCAGCGTGGCGCAAGACATCAGATTGAAATGAGTGGGGCACGTCTGTTTACGTAATTAGAATGTCTATTTTTGTTATAGATTAAAAGAAAGCAGCGAAAACATCATGGGAATGATCCAGAGCCTATCGTGACCTCAAAAGGTTTTAAGATTTTCAGTTGCTTTGTATTAAGAGAGAATCAATTACAACGAAAAACTCTGTGAAATTATATCCATTTAATAAATATTTTCTGCTCCATTTTAGAATGACTCAATTTGCCTCAGGAGAAAACAACAGCAACACTCAGTCGAGTTTTGTGTATTTGGAAGTGTTCTTGCCCGCTCTACCCAGCACTGGGGGAGCCTGCTAGGCTTTTTAGCTTGTCTGGAGTGAGAGGTCTGTCATGTTAGTGGTGGGTTAATTATGTCCCAGGGGTCACTGTTTGTTTGTTCTTTTTGCTGTTTCTCTGAAAGCTGCCCCTGCATCTTTGACGGAGGAGGGTGGCAACAATTGTCATTAAGCACATCGCTGGAGAATGGCTCTGAGAACGCACAGGTCCACATTGACTGACTGGAAAATAAGATTTGACCGCATTGGTGAAGGTGTGGAAAGTCGTGCATCTTTGAACAGGCAGCATGTTTCAAGCAAAGAAGCAGAGCCAGATTGTCTCATTGTTCCATGGCAGCTGATCCATAGCTTTTTCAGTCTGCTGCAAACCCAGGAAACGTGATTTGGAGGCTGAAGTGGAGCGGGTAATCGAGTCTCTCCAAAGAATTCTCAAAGTGTTCCTGCCGGAGTGTGTGAATCAGTTCACTGTAACAATCATTGTTTGTGAATTGTCTTTACGTTAGTCTGGGTGGCTTTCAGGGAAAGATCACAGTGACAAACCACTAGTGTTTGGGCCTCTTTTGTGACAGCGAGAGAGCAGACTGTATATTGTATATTGTGACATCATAAACACCACAGGGAATGGGTTCCATCTTCTCTTGGCTCCGTTGTCACCTTTGCTGATTCGCATCTAGATAACCTGCTCCATTTCACTCAGCCAGGAAAGGTGTGGATAGCCTCATACCAGACCCCAGATGGAAGCCCGCCATGTTGATCCACCTAAAATATGAGAGCTGTGGGGAACAAATGTTAGTGTAATATAGCTTTTTGAAAATGTATAAAAGATTTCTGTTATGTGATTTTTTTGCATGTCATTGAATTTATGGTTAAGTGACCGGCCCTGGAAATTACAGTTCACGTTAGTGGTGCAACGGATCGTAGTTGATCCGTGATCTGCACGGATCACCCCCCACGGTTCGGCACGCATGTGAACCGGAGATTAATTGCAATGTTTAACCATAATAGTGTGAAATACAGTTTTACTGCGGCTGTTAGTTTTTAAAGTAATAATTCCCTAAATCTCGATGCAGAGTTGCAGTGAAAAGATACAGGCACCATTTTAAAAACCAGCAACCTTACTTAGAAGTGTTGTGAAGATGACGGCTGCGTCCGAAATCGCTCACTCGTTCACTCATAGTCATACAATAAATTACTAATTTTCTGGATATAGTTTTATGTTTACAAGTTTATTCGAACATCTGTATGAACATCTTTGTGTCTAACTGTGCCAGCTAGCTAGTTAAGTGACTAGCTAGTTGCAACTGACATTAACCTGCTAGCTAGATAATGCCGCTACCTATCTAGCTATCACTAGCTAACTTAATGAAAGAACAAGCACCCAGCTTCATCTTTTCAAATTAGTTGAAACTAACGTTAGCTAGCTAACTGGCAGTTAAGTCCAACGATCAAGTGTAAAATGTATATATGTGCACTATATAGTGAATAGGGAGCGATTTCGGACACAGCTGAAGAACAGCAGAACAAGCGCTCGGAATTTAAGTCGCGGTCGAAGCTGTTGGAATATTATGGACTCGTGAGGCCGGTGGTTTCTATACCGCAACGGAAATCATGGCTACCGCAAAAGTACCTTGCTTTAAGTGTTCTTTAAGTTCTTTAAGTAATAAATGGAAAGCAAAGTTATATTTGTCCCCCCCTTTTTTTTTTTTTTTTGCTGATCCGAAAAATGATCCGATCCGTGACTCAAAAACCGCGGTACGATCCTAACCGTGAGTTGCACCCCTAACCCTAACCCTAACCCTAATTTTTCCGTTGCACCCCTAATTCATGTGGATATGCATTAAAACTGCTTACATCGAAGTGACATTAATTCATTTATACATCATTAATTAATTTATACATGATTCATTTTTAATAATATTGTATATATTTTGTCAGAAGTATATTTAATGTGTTTTTTGAAGAACCTGTTAAACCAAGTTTATCTAATGTGTTGGCCCTCTTGCCAGGTGCCAGTCTGATACATTGCCATACTGCAGGATTTGTGTTGTAATGAAATGGGGTGGCAGGTCAGTTTTCCTTGTTCTCTGTGTGGACCAGAGGGAGAGGCCCATTTCCTGTGTATTGTTGCAGAATCATTAACTGCATTGTGGCAATCTGTCATGGAGGCATTTGTCATAACTGTGCTTTGGCAATACAGTAATGCAGCGTTTGTTCATGATACAAGAACGCAGGCTTTTAGGCTGATTAAACAGCTTTCTCTTTTTAAAGATGTTCATTATTCAACTCTGTTTAGTTTTAAAAATAAAATAATGGCTTATTCCCTTGAGGCAGTCTGTAAATCAATGTTATGGCACCAAAAAATACAATCAGATTTGAGTATTCTTAATACACAGAAGGGGTTGTTGAATCTCTGTTCAGTGTGTCAGATGATAGCCAGCAGCATGTCAATGGCAGTGTAAATAATTCAGCATCTCTGCAGATTTCTCAAGATTTCAATCCTAACTATCTGTGTTGCATATATTAAATACCATGAATGGGATAAAATTCTCTGAATTCAACTTGTAATTCATGGCTTCTGATTACAGGACAGACCTGCGTCAGATCTATCATCTCGCTTTGTGCACAGTGCACCACAGTGTCATAATATGATGAATGGATTGGATGGACTCTTTAAGATATTGAGATTGAAAATTAAAACCTGTGCTTTTCTGCCTAGATAAAATATGAACCTTCTCTAGTGCACTGGAGCATGTCTGATTTTTCTTTTTTTTTTTAAGAAAACACTGACGTTCATTTAACCATCAGCATATGTTTTAACCATACATTAATGTGAAGCATGCATTTAGCTCAGTGTTAAGATACTTTTGAATTGCCTGGCATTCTTCTCCATCGCTCAGTAACCACACCTGTTTTTATGCCTGTCACTGTTGGAAATAGAAATGTTCAGAAATGTTAGGTGGAGATGCTCTACATTATTAATACTACTAAGGGGCAGAGTCAGTCTAACTTCAAAAAAAAAAAAATTACTCACAGAATATTTTTGCTAATTTTAATCTCCCAAAATCAACATTTTGTATAGCTATACTTTGTATAAATAACATTTGCTATTTTTTGCGATTGTGATTATTTGTAATTGTGAATATTATCTATATAAGATAAGCACAACAGTTCTGAGGCCAGAAAGCATTCACCATTCAAAGCCATTTTGCACTTTTACTGCAGTTTAGCTTGCAAAGAATATAATGTACACTTTTTGTGATGTAAAAAAAAAAAAAACAAACTTCGCCTCTTTACATAACAAGGCAATACTGAAGATCATATTTGTTTTGCTTGTTTGCCTTTTTTCCTGCAGCTTTATTGCTGCTCCATGAGAGGGAGCCGAGCCTCAGATGTCTGTTGTCTTTGCTCAATACCCTCCTCAAGGCTAAGTGCAGTCATGCTTTCATCTGTAGATTTTGCCGCTTTAGTGCCCGCAGTTTACGGGCAAGTAGAGCTTTGTAACTGGAAACTTTTGGTAGGATCAATACATTTAATTACCTTTTGATTAATGAATGAGAGCTGGCTGTGAAATCCAGCTATTCTAAGCCTGAAGAAGCAAAACAAATGGTGCTCTGGAATAGACCACTCTGTATAGTTGTGTATAGCAGCTGCTTGGCAGGTATTATGGCTATATACTCCTCATTGGGCATGACTTGCATGAAATGCTTATAGTATGTGACAGTGACACAACAAGAAATTATCAGAATATTACATGGTTGTATTGAAGACATTTTGTTTATTTAAAAGCCTTTAATGTCTATATTTTTAAACTGCATTCTTCAATGCCAGCACAAGGTTTTTTGGTTGCAATACACTCTGACCTGTGAAGACACAAGCATGTTATTTTCAAAACAAAAACAAGAGCAACTGCAGAACTGCCATACTGTAATTTCAAAGGTGGACATAAATGATGATCTGGAGAATTTTTGTAAACGAGATTTGAACTGATGCAAAGATAAAACATGTCAAAGAAAGTCAAACAGCACATAACGATGAAAAAAATAAGAAATCCATTAAGGCTAAGTGCCCCGAGCTTAATATACTTTATGTACTGAATAACAAAGGGGGGAGAAGAAAGGCAGGATGGAATGCTTTAAAATGGTGCATTCAGGCACTTTGGCAAGAGAAGAAGCCTTTGCACCCATATGCACGCAGTTCGCGCGCACACGCGCAGTTAGTTTTATGCTTCCCTGGGACAAATATGGTGTCAGCACAGAGCTGAACATGGTACTACTCCAACTGTCACCAAGCGCAGGAGATGCCAGCGCACAGAACATGTACAGTACTTGCGTGTGCCGAGACAGGGTTTTAGCAACCAGAGCACCAGTTTTGTGTGTGTGTGTGTGTGTGTGTGTGTGTGTATGTGTGTTTGCTCGCGGAGGCATAAATTACAGCGCTATTAAGGAATTTCTGCCCTTCATATTTACCTGCAGGCTGCCCAATTACTGCCGGTGAGTTCTCTTCAAAAGAGTAATGGATCGAAACTCAGGGCGGTGGATGGAGGGGAGGTCACGGCCGCACTCCATCACAGGAGCTTCCCTTTCTATCTGAATAAACGCGTCACTCGGAAAGGACGGAATTTAAATTAAAATACCTGAACCAGCAACTAATGCTGGATATTGAGGAAGGAACATTTCGTCCTTTAAAAAGACATTCAAGTCACGCGCGTACACGTGTGCACAGCGGTGAAGCAAAATTAAAGCAGGATTGATTTTACAGTAAATCCAAATTCATGCGGCATTTTTGAGCTAGGATACAAGTGCGATTTTATTTGCTGATCCAGGGAAACTTGCGTGAACTTGTAATTGTCCTATGTCTTTATTAAAATATTCAGCTCTGTGTTTATTGAAGCAATTCAGTAACCGTATGTGCCTTACTCAAAGGTGAAACAGTACAGTGCCCCACGTGGGACTGAACTGTGCAAGCTCTTATAAATACAGCTCCTCAACCATTGTAGCACCAAATGATTTGTGTTCTCAGATTATATAAGGGATACCAATGATTTCTGGTTACTTTTCTGGAGTTCTTCTTTAATGATATTAATCAATTGGCTGGAGAATGTTTGCTATTGGATGATGTTGAGAATGATTGGTAAAATATGCTAGTAAAGATGATGTAGCAAATGGATTTTGGTTTACACACATTTAGAAAATGTTAGCATAATGAAACTGACTTTCTGGTCCCCCATCATATCATTGCAAGTGTATTTATATGTAATTTCTTCTGTGTTTGAAGAAATGGAAATAAATGTCATTCTAACCTACAATGGGTCAGGAAAGTGCAGTTTTATTTTCGCTGCTGGTGAACATTTCCAGCAAAAATCCCGAATGAAATGGCTGCTCTGACCCTTGTTTTGCAGATTTAAGCTTCTTTTTCATGAGCTGACTGATGGATGCTGTTTTAGTGAAACCCCAATTCACATTATACATTTAGCAATCACTCTGGAGCCATAGCAACCACTTTAGGAAAAGTATATTATAAAATATGAAACTACAGCATGAGTACAGTTTTCTCTGTCAAGATCCTGTTCTTTTTTTGGCATCCATACTCTTATTTACATTTTGTTCTTCCAGAGAAAGTTGAGGTATTTTGAATTTTGCTCTTACCCTCTCCCTCTCTCCCTCCCACTCTGCCCTTTTCTTTATCTCTTTCTCTTTCCCCTCCTCTTTCTTCTCTCTCTCCCTCTCCCTTCCTCCTTCTCTCTCTGTTCCCTTGTGTGCCTCTGCGTGGCTTGACTGCTGTTCTCTTCTTCATGTTCTGAGTCTCAGGCAGTCTCTTCTGAAAGCCCTCTGTCCCTGCAGGAGCTCTGTGCTTTGAAAGAGACACAGATTCACAGATGTTGTCTCTCTCTCTCCCTCCCTCCCTCTCTCTCTCTCAATCAATAAATGAGAAGCAGGTCATTTGGTTTACATCACCTCTGGGAACAAATCTCCTGGACCTTCTTTTGAGAACAACTAGAGTCTTGCGTGTCATTATAGGACATCAGATGATTTAATTGAAAATTTGAACGTTATGTGATCAGACGTTGATTGGCACAATGTTCCTATTTGTGTCTTGAGGAGGGAAACAGGTGGTAAGGGCAGATTTTAAGCAGAATCATGGTCTATAGATGAGAGCAGTGAGGTATGTGAATTAGGCGCTCACCTGAGTTGGTCCAAATTGACAGAGCTGTCTGGGTGAGCAGGGAGTTTGTGGAGCGTTTAAAGGAGGGAAGACTGAAGCACATTAAAGGGCATTTATCTGAAAGATAATTATCATTGCACTGCAAATTATAAAATAATACAGCCCAATACAGCCTCCTTATTTTATTTTGTCACATAGCAGACATTTAGCAGATGTCTTTATCCACTTTTACATCAGTGGGGGATTAAAGTTTGGTTTGCATGGATTATTTTAAAAATGCATTCGAAAATAAGTCAGGGAAAGAGATTGTCTTACAAGTGTGGTAGTCTTATGACTGCAGCTATTGAAGTGTTGGCCCTTCATCAAATTCCCACCATTAAACTATCCTGATAATCATCCCATCTTATTTTTATTAGCTCCTCGCTAACATGCTCGAGTTAGTTATGCAGCCATCAGACAATGAAGTGCAGTTGGCCCTGCCAGAACACTGCGGAGGAATGGATCAGACAGGCAGGCAGGTATCTGACAGCACCCGATCCACAGGCAGCAGAAACCGCGCGGCAAGGCAAATTTTTCCCAATAAACGAATCCCAGGACGCTGCCGTGCCAAACCACCACCCCTGGAGAGCGCGCGTGTGGTCCCTGTTTCTGGGGAGGGGGAGAAGTAGTGGGGCGGGTAGGGAGAGATGGGAGGAAGGAAGGGTGGGGGGAGTGTTCAGAGAAAGAGGAAAGAGAGAGAGAGAGGTGGGGGGAGGATAGGAGGAAGGAGGGAGGGGGAGAGAAAGAGGGGGAGAATGGGGGCTAGAAAAAGAAGAGGTGGGGGAGGGAAAGTTGTGGATGGGGCAGAGAGAAAGATGGGGGTTAAAAGAGCAAGGTGGTGGATGGGGAGATGGGGGACAGATCCACGCTCTGCCATCGTCGCTGTCTGCCCATTAATGGATTTGTCAATTCTTTTCCCGTCCATCTTAATGACAAGCAGGTCTCTCCCAGGAATTATGTGACTTTTTACAAATACTGCTGACATGCCTGCTTACATCTGCCTATTATCGTCTGTGGAGTATTTACATAAACCTCAGCCCCCTGGGCCCCGCCCCCCCCTTCTTCCTGTCATCCTTCAGCAGGAGACAGTTGGAGTTTGTGACAGGGGCCAAGATTGCTGAAACACCGCGTTAAATTATATGTTGACAGCAGAGCTTAGCGTTTATGGAACCCAGGTTTTTCGATTCCCAGGTTACCTTGAATTAAGTAAACACATAAATATTGTAGAACTGGGTAAAAGGTAAAAGTTGCAATGCATAAGGGTGTCAGAAAGGTCACATAGTTAAGGAGATGTTTACCTTAGTAGTGGTGTTTACAACTAATTGATATATTTTATAAAAAAGGACACTTGTTCTGTTTCTGTGAATCCATCCCTAGGATCAATGTCGGCAGAACTGCACCGCTGGGTTAAACCTGGCTGTGATTGACACGTCCCCAACTCTCCTATAAGGCAGTGTGGTTTTTCCGCACCCCCACCCCACTGCAGCCTCAGTGATGCATCGTGTGTGATTTACTGCGTCATTTTTACCGCATGTCTGCTCCACTGTGTGCTGATCCTGTGAAAGCCCCATGAGTCTAAACGAGCCGCTCACTGCTAACACATGCTGTGTACACACAGCCATAGATCCACTGTAAATCACAGCATAGACACAACGAGCCAAGTACAGAGTGCCCATCACTCAGGCTTAACTGTACATCATTGTTTTTATTTTTTTGAAACCCAGGTCTGCCAGCTGTCTCTGTTCTCTCCCTTGGTGGAAAGGTTCGGAGCGTGTGGAGAGGGAGTAGATATTTCTGTCATTCAGCAGAAAAGAGAGGGCAGCTGTGTTCTGCACAGCAAGTCTCTCTCACGCTCTCTCTGTCTCAACTCGTATTCTCTCAGTATTCCTCTGTGGGCCAGTGAGAGCACCGTTTTTTTCTCATGGTTCTCCTGCTTATGTGGGTGAAATCAGCAACACTAGAACACCATGGAAACTTAATGTTCCCCAGTAAACTCTTGAATGTCAGGGGACCAATTCTGGAGATCAATGGCGTAAAATTTGCTCCTGGATTCCATTCTAATGCAGTAGTGGGTTAGTTCACCGAGGGCCTTTACACAAATAAACCCGAAGAAAGCCAAAACCTGCTTACTCCAATCAAATTTTGGCAGATTATAAAAACCTGTGAAAAAGAATAATTATTTTGTGCTAGACTCCTGAGTAAAGCTACGGCGGATGTCTGCAATAGTGGGGGATATTTTTGAATGAAATGAGGGTGATGTGGTATTTAAGGAGCTCTGCCTTTCACTTGTGTTGCAAGTTTGATTTTCTGGTGTTTCGCCCTTGAGCAAGGAGCTTGACATTAATTAATTCAGTAAATTTCTAGCTGTCAGATAACACTATATGCATGTTTTGATAAAGCTAGGCCTGTAACTTTGTACAAACAATGCAATGCAATCTGTAATTCTGAGTAGCGCAGCAGGTGTCTGTCACTATGTGCTTTTCCCATTAGTACAGGATACTTTGACAGTGCTATTTTGTTGTTTGAAAATACATTCTGCATACCAGACTGCTGGTCAACCCCATACCCGCCACACATGAGACTGAATTGCGTCTGGTTCTTCATTCACAAGGGTACACACGTTCCCCAAAAATACTTCCGTCTCCGGTCCTGGTCACTCAGCAATGTGATGATGGGGGGGTGGGGTTCCTGGTCACTGAATGAGGTGGACCCCCCCACCCCCTGCCACCTGTCACTCCCATTGATGGATCCGTCAGTTATCGGTGAATTGTTCTCTCACAGCCCGGACTAAAGCCCATTCGCTTATTCAGCAGCCGGGCCACAGCCCTGCGATCAATACCAGGCAGTCAGAATCGTAAATTAAACGCAGTTTGAGGTTTGAGTTGCACCTGGGATGGGGGTGGGGGGTGTCAGCAGGGAGGGGTAATGAATAATACATCAGACACCGCCCAAACAGTTTGTGAGATGTGCGTGCTGAGCGGACACCGCGTGGACGCAGTGTACAGTTGGCATTACCGCAGACAGAGGAGAGAGCTGCTAGCCAGCTGATTGGTGGAAAAGAGGACAGAGCAACAGAAAAGCGGCTCACCTCCGGAGGTCACCGCGCCGGGCCGTGACACTGAACCCTCTGAGTCACGGCCAGAAGCTCCGAGATCAGCAGCCAGAAAGTGGGGCAGACCTTCCCGTGGAGTGGTGGGGATCATAAATCTATCTCACGTTCGGCGCATGTGAGTCGACAGGAAATATTTATCGCACCTCCGTTATCTGCTGCCGTTTGAAATATATTTGCTGCATGTGCAAATCGCAGGCCAGGTAACAAGTGAAATAAGGTGCTACATTTGTCACGCACTGACTCTGTTACACCCGCAGGCTGAATGCTTTTTATCTGAACTGAATTGTCTATGTATTTGTTTCTTTCATTTTTCTTCCATATTGGGTTTTACATAATAATATTATTTATTTGATTAAATTCATTTTTTCAGTCTGAGAGGAATGGCACTGATGTGGAATACAGTACAGCGTTAGTGGTAAATGGGTCGATACAAAATGATGAATCTTAATTGAAATAAAAGGATTCGATTTTTTTGTTCTTACATTCTCTCTTGTTAATTTACATAGTCTATTCCATCAGTGCTGATATTTATATTGCTTGGTTTAAAGTGGCTGTTTATAGTTCACTGACAGTCAGGCATGTTAATTAATAGCAATAGGGCCTAGTGTTGTAAGGGACAGTGTATTACTGATTCTTGCATGTTAGTCTTTGTACAGTGATTTGTAATGCTTAGTGAGAAAGATAGGATAGGCTATGAAATTAATTTGAACTGATAATTATGCTGAACCTGTTTTACCTTTAAACTGGTAATAGTTCTGAAACTATTTTTCATGATTAATGAGCATTCCATTTTTAGCAGGATTCATCTAGCAGGAGATGATTCCTATTTCCTTAATTATGTCTAACCTGAAAACATTACTATTAGGTGCTTCACATTGAAATATTACAATGATAACAGAGGCTTCAGATATCATTTTACACATTTACATCCAGTTTCTGTTTTCCTTTGGTTGCGGTTTTAGTTGAAACTATTGGATGTGAAGCACACATGAGCAGGCTACTCGCATGAAGTGTAGTCCAGTAACAAATAAATCTGATGACAGCGGGGGAACTGTACTTACACTGGCAACTAGCTTCCTAGTCTTGCAAAACCATCAGCAGCTGGTTCAGAATCATTATCAGCTTAAAGGGAAGGTCTCAGCCCTTAGTGATGATGATGGACAGAGTTACTTGTGTGGAGTGCGGCTCTGTGCCAGATGTGTGGCAAGGTGAGTGGCTGCCCCTGCTGGTCTGTCAGGGTACTGCATCTTCTTCTGATGCCTGGTAGCCTGTAGAATGACAGTGGGCATGCTAGGGTAGGGGAGCCTAACCCATCCCACAATGTGTCACACTGCTGCTTGGGTCACTGCAGCAGGTGGGTACAGTAAGCACAGTGCATGTCTTAGGCTGGGGGGCTTGCAGTGATAGAGGTGTATTTCCCCATGTCTGTGGCCCTGAACTTGGTTAGGTGAACACAGTACGCTTGATTGGGTATGAGCACTTTGAGCAGATGGCTCTTGTTTTTAACATACCAGTGGTATTATGGGAAAGCAGGCAGAGACAGAGTTTCTGAGCATAGAGTGGGCGTGTATTTTTAATTACGACAGGTAGGTAGGAGGCGGGGTGGAAGCAGACTTTGTTTGGGGAGGGTGCAGTTAGTGTTTGTATGGGGCTCTCCTCTTCTCAGAGGACTTTTGGCATCAAGGACGGGTCACTTGTGAAATGACACTCAGCGGAGGCTGTCAAGACTGGCAGAATTTATTCTAGCGGTTAATGGTGGTGACTAATCATTCTCTACTCAGGCCCTGATAGGGGATTGCAGGAGGTTAATTAGCTGCAGGAGGGCATAAATCAGTCCTGGGGGGTTGCTTTTTGAAATGGGGGTCACCGTCTGTTTCATATTTTGTTCTTGTGCCCGAATGGTTCAGTTTTGGTTTGAGTTCTGTATATGACTAAATAACTAAAGTCCAACTTTTGAAGACAATATTCAAGTGTAAGGAAGTGTGTGGTGTTTATTTACCTATACTTAATATTTTTGTATACATCTGTGTCATTTCTAATCAAACCAGTGAGCAAAGCAGCTGGCTGGTTATAAACAACTACACTACAGTTTCTAATGCAGTGTAGGCCTTTCAGACACATGTTGGAATATGGTGCCATATTTATCAGGTGGGAGGGGTTGGATTTTTTTTGATTGAATAGTACTCTCAATTAAGATGACTTGACGATTTTTCCCCACTCCTCTGCATTCAAGCAGTCCTTGTTTTTTGCTTGTGTTGTACTCTACCTGACTTCTAAGTCACTTTGGATAAAAGCGTCTGCCAAATGAATAAATGTAAATGTAAATGTAAATGAGTCCTCATTTCAACTGGCACCCCTTGAAATGATATAGAAAGCCAAGGATATATATAAGAAAAATATTGAAGACAACATGTGAAAAAATCCATGCCATCTTAAGCGAAGCTGGCCACAATTTGGCATTTTGGGCCTAATTAATAAGACTTCCCCCCGAAGGCTGTGATCACACAGGCTGCTTGGATGTTGTACGGCAGTTAATAAATCCTACCATTTTTCTGCACATATCGCTTTTACCTCTCTGCCTCGTGTGGGGATGAGACATCTCCCGTTCACCACCATACATTCCCTCTGACCCTCAGTAAATGAAGGCACAGCAAGGCTGCTGAAGTGATTTGTGGAAGTGTGAAGTTATCGGGGTGTAAAATTGCCCTGATGGCCCTGCTGTTCATTTGGAGTCTAAGTTGCTCTCTCTTCCTCTGCTCTGTGTCTGTTGCTCGTTCTGTTTCTCTGAACTCTGCTCACCCAGTCTGGCACTGCTGAATGCTGCTCTGCACTGGGGAGGCTGCTGCTCTGAGATCAACAGCATTTCATGTGTGCATGAATGCAAGCATGGCGTGTGTGTGTGTGTGTGTGTGTGTGTGTGTGTGTGTGTGTGTGTGTGTGTGTGTGTGTGTGCGTGTGTGTGTGAGTGTGCGCGTGCGCATGCGCATGCATGATGTGTGTGTGCACATCTCGGTGTGTAAGCATGGTATACATGGTGTGCATGCTTGGTGTGGAGGACAGTGTGAAGTCCTCAGTGTTAAATGCTCAATGTATAGTGGACAATGGTTGGTATAATGTGTGTGAGAAACTCCCCCTGATCTCTGGACCTGCCCTGTCATTACACTGACACCTACAGAGTGAATAATTAGTTGGGTGTTTTTGGGACCAGTTGGCAGCCAACAGCCAGTGGGTGTGGGAGAGGGTGTGGCCTGAAGCAGGGAAAGGATAGTATTATATGTGGGGTATGTCATTACAGGCCAACAGTACCAAGTAATGCTGTTTTATCATATCCCAATCAGATATAGTCATGCCCTTACATCGTGGCAACATCGAGTGTCCAGCTCTCTCCTGTTCATGCCCTTTTGCCAGCTGGTTTCCACAGTCATTTTCCTTCTTGGCTTCCATTCAGGCTCTTCAAAACTGATTGAGTAGACTCACTGGGCCTTTCATGCTTCAATTAAACAAATAAGAAAAATCCAATTTAAAAAGTTACTTAGTAACAGAAGTGTCTGCAGGCTATTGGTCAGAGCTGTCAATAGGGGGCTCTGTGACTCCAGAAGGACACATTCTGTTGCCACTGTTACCTCATTTTGCCTCAAAGTAGTTGTGTCTGTCAAAATACTTGGGGCACACATATTGAGAGGTTGTCCCGTTTAAGATCCCCTAAGCTTTGTTTCATTTAGATATTTAGAATTGAACATTTGTGTGAAAGGTGTGTGAGGATTTGCTTCTGTGTGTGTGTGTATATATATCTGCCTCCATGGCCTTCCACACTGTCCTGCCCCCTGTTTACAGCATGTCCCCACAGGCGACACCCGCTCTTCTCTCTGAAAAGCTTTTAACTCCACTCGCCTGCTTTCAAAGAGGCTGCCCAGTCCAGCATCTGCGCGAACAAAGACACCGTCGTTCCGGGCTAGTTTTCGAGCGGAAGTCCCCCGCCTAAAAGTGGCCGGCGACCCGTGGTTCCTCCAAGTGGACGGGATGCGTTGTGACAAGTGGCGCGAAGGGGTTTTGTTGAATGAAATGAATAGAGAGGTAACGAGCCGCCCCACCCCCCACCGCTGCCGTTTGGTCCTCGTAAGGGCAGCAGAGATGAGAAATGCGTTTGAGATGAGTGCTGATCGCCGCTGCGATGGCTCTGGTAGATAGCGCAGCAGTGTGCGGTGATTTATGACAGTGGTTCCCGTCTGCGGGCCCACTGCATGAATAAACTATGCGCACGAGTGTTAAGTGAAGGTCCTGCTTGATGACCGAAAGCATTTTCCAGATATCCTCCCCTCTCTAGAGCGAGCGCCACTCATCGCAGGACGGTGCCACGGCGCAGGCCTGATCTGGGCTTCTGACGCTTTTGCTTGGTGTTTCACGCTTTTTATGTGTTCAAGTGTTGTGCCTGGAAGCTGGTTTAATTAAAACTAACACTCCAAGACTCCAGGGATGTTGAGGAAAAACTATTTTATAATTCTGACAAGCTGTGAGCTCATATTTCAGCTGACTACTCTCAGGATAAATCAATGATGAATACTAAATTATACTGCCAAAGGGTACACTTTACACCAAAAAATGAGTATTTATTTTTGGGTGTTTTGCACTAGTAGAATGTCCTTCATTGATTGGCTGAATGTATTTTGTGCAGTGCAATGAAAGCTTTGCTTGGATGTAGCAACAACTCCTGGGTGTCAGCACCTCCTGGCGAATTTGGACGTGGCGTTCATTTATTTATGGATGTCAGTTGCGATAGCACTGGGTGTTGAAGTCAAGGATACATAGGTAGGTTAGCCAGATAAGTGAGCAGTGATATATTATAGTATTATTTTTTATTCATGCAGTGCTTTTTGCATACCCAAGGTGGTGTATATAAACATAATCCATCAAAACGGGCAACAATTAAAAAAGAGAAAGGACCAAACATACTAAACAAATTAGAGTAAAAACTGAAAATGACACAAAAATGAAAGATTAGGTCTAAAATGAAGTTAAAAAAATTACCACAAGAAACATAAGGACAACAATTTATGAGCTGCAGTAAAAAATGAAGATGAACTCTTCAAAGCTGCTTTAAAAGAAATGTTTTAAGACATGAACACTTCTTCTAAATTTATGGAAACTGTTATCTGCTATCATCCCCTCACAATTAGGAACAGACAGTGCTGGTTTTATGGAGATGGATTTGTGAATAGCTATGGAACCTCTGTCAGGAAAAAATATTGATTGTCATACTTGTCAACCAATCATATTACACCAGGGGTACTATATGCTACATGTGCGGTGTAATCATTTTTTGAAATCCATTTTCATGTGATTCAACCCTTAATGACAATGCAATGTCACCAATTGTCATAGCCACCTGGGAGTACACGTGTGTTTCAGTCATCCAACAGTTTGAATGTATAAGGCAAAGGTATTGTTATGCCTTTGTATCTAATAATTGGATCATTCAATTTAATACTGCACTACGCCTCCACAGCCAATGATGGTGGATTAAAGTCTTCCATGTGGGTTGAATTATATTATGGTAATAATGATCAAACTTTGTGTCTGCAGCATCCATCAGGAGGGATAGGCATTTGCATGATTTTTAATTGGATTTAATTAGATGTCAGTTACTGCCCAGAGCTGAATCAAGATGCAGCAGCCATTTGTTCACACAAACAAGTTCACATAGTGGGATATTTCTGGGGAGTCAACTCTCTGCTCAAACCTTATCTCCATTTCAAATGAAGTCTACGTATAAATAAATTAGTCCATGCCCATGAAAATGAACAGGTGAAATAAATAAGCACATGGAAGAAGGCTATAATGGACTTCTTGACACCCAGTCATCACTCACGAGTTGGTGCTGAAGAAAGGGAAGCTTTGGAGCGTGGGTCCAGAGTCTGGGTGCAGGGTTTGGGGTGCAGAATTGGGGGGGTGAGAAATGGGGGGGGGGTGAGGTTGCATGGTGGGGGTGCAGAGTACTCATGTGTTGACTGTAGCCAGCTCAGACTCACACATCGAAAGCACACAACAGCAGCCAGAGGGCAGAAACAAGCTGAGGAGCTTCAGCAAACAGCTGTGAATCGATCTGCGTATTCTGTTATTACTTGGGCTGGCTGTGTGCCAGGGCATTGGGATATTCTTCTCTGCTGTAATAACCAGCCAATATTAAATCCGCTTCATTACAGAGCGCCTGTGCGCACAGGATACAACCAATCAATCAAAATTCATTGCAGCGCATTTTTACAATTGCATTGTCACAAAGTGCTGGACAGAGTACAGAGGGACCAGGACGAATTAAAAACAGAACCTCAGACCAACTGTGGAGAAACTGGAAGAATTATTCCTTAACCCCAGGAAAAGGCAGGAAACACTCCTGAAAAACGGTGGAAAAGTAATGCATTATATGCCTTTTAGAGTTATTTGTGGATTTACATGTATTCCAAAAATTTTGTTTTGGAAATATTTTGTTGTCCGTGGCTGACACTTGTCTGCACCTGCTTCAAAAATGTCTTGGCACAAATGTGATCCATACACAGAGGAATCAGGGGTGGAACACTAGAATTCTTCAGAGCTGCCTCTTCTAAACCCCATAAACAATGACTCATAATTTGACTGTCCAAGGTGGACCTAATGGTTTTCCAGCTATTATTGGCAATTTTGAAAATATACACACTTGGAAACACTTTTGGGTGAAGATTATGCCTGTGTCATTATTCTGGATTCAGGAGTAATAAAATAGAAAAAAACTGTATCATAAAAAGACATATCACATTGTAGGTTTCGTTAAAACGCTAATCTTTCTGGAGGGAATCGATTTTCAGTTTGCGAAGCAAAGTTGTGAATCAGTCAAACAATCAACTGATTGATCGATCAACCAATCAACCCATCATTCAACCAATTGGCTAATCAAATCTGTCCTGTTCTGTTGTATTCAGTGAGGTGGAGTGTGTGTGGTGTGAGGGCAGGGCCTCTGGGACGACAGGTGCAAAGGAGGTGCAGTGCTGTGCTCCAGTCCTGATCCTGTGTGTGCTGGTTTTCATTCCAGCTGAGCTTTTCCTCAGTTACATTTTACTAAGCTGTTGATTGAAAGCTGGCCTTGATTTGACATCACTCAGCAGCTATTACAGATATGGGCTGTTGAAAGTGTGTTTTTTAACAGAAGGATGCAAGCAAGGAATATTTCTATTCATCTGAGTCTCTTAAATTAGTAATACGGACAGTTATTCAGCTTTATTAATGAAGGAAGAATTATTATTTGTTCAGTGGAGCTTAGAATTCAGCTCAATTGAGAGAGCTGCCCCAGATTTGTACTAGGGGTGGATATTAGCAATATGTTGAATAAACAGTGTCATTGAAACAAAAACACACCCCAGCTCCAGTCCTTTTACTGTAGATAGTAGGGTGATTGAATGTAGAGATGTCAAATGAAGATCGATATTCACTTAACAGCTTTATCAAACCCAACTAACTGAGAGCTCAGCTGGAAGAGAATGCACCCTCAGGGCCAGGGGTGGAAAGCACTGACACAAGGAGCATGTCTGCATCTGAAGGGACAGGCTTATGCATTATGTATTCACACTGATGATAAAAGGCAGTGTTTTTTTTTTTCTTTATCCCAATGCAAAACAACACTTTGGCCGTGAAGCAGAGAGCCGTGGGATTGACCTGGTGTCACCAGTGGGAGTAATTACGACCATTTTAACAAGACTCGCTGTATGGCAGCATTTTGTTTGTCGCAACACTGCCATTGTCATTGTAATGATGGTCATCATCAATATTATCTGCAGGGCACAGAAAGTCTTTAGACACTGTCGAGCACCCATGTGCAGCACTAAGTGAGTGAGTACAGTAAGTGATAATGAAATCAAACATCATTAAGATCTATGCTGTTTTTACCCCTGCAAGGCTGTAGGGGACAAGTTACTTTTTTTTTTTTTACTGCTGGACTTTGGGGGTGCAGATACTGTGTATTTTGTACCCCAGTGAAGCAGTGGGAAGGCATGGGGGGCTGTGGATGTGTGGGGGGGTTGGTTCATCTAACAGAGTCATATGTGGAAAGGTATGACTGTTTATATAGTGTGCTTGTTTATGTAGTTTGAAACTTTATCAGTGGAGGTTGTTTCCATTTTTCTTCTTCTTTTTCTTTTTTTTTTCCTTTATGTAATTCTCTCCATTGCTTATGAAATCTGTTACATGTTATATTTCAAAATGTCCCCAATTAAATCTCCTTCAGTGTAATTGCCCTGCAGCACTTGTCGGCTTCCTCTGCACAGATCTAAACGTGTAACACTTAAAATAACACTTCTTGTTTCTGTCTTATGAAGTGTTGGGAATCTTGCTGTGCTATGAACACACCAGATAAATCTGCAGTGGGGACAAGCTGAGCCTTTATGTGCAGGCCATGAGGACCAAGCTACTAGTCTAGATTGATTCTTTCGCTCTTGGTGGTGTGTGTGTGTGTGTGTGTGTGTGTGTGTGTGTGTGTGTGTGTGTGTGTGTGTGTGCGCATGTGCGCGCATGTGTGTGTGTGTGCAAATGTCTGTTTATGTGATCATAGCTTTGACTGCGTGTCTAGGTTTGTTTACTCACTGTAGCTCTCTGTCTTTGTCTCACGCAGGACTCCTGAACTCTCTCCACACACCTAGAATCCATCCTCCATCTAGAATCCAGAGTGGGTCTGTCTGGGGGGGCGGGCAGGGCGTGTCCAGTTTGGGGCCTCCCACTGTCTTACTCCTCTAATAAAATCACTGTACTCATGAACCAGTGTATTGCTCTAAGAGCTGGTCCAAGGTGATGCAATGATAAAAGCCTCATATCTTCACTATCATGCCACTGTGGCTCGTTAAAAAGAGACTAGAATAGAATTAGGGAACACTGATGTCTGTTGGGATCTTCTGGAACTTCAAATAGATTCCATTAAGGATCCATTTTTCTTAATACTGATCATTAATCATATATGAGCATTTAGATCAATCAGAAATCAGTGTGAAAGGACAGATCAGCACCTCCCACACAGTAGTGTTTCAAGTTCTGTGAATAAATAGAATTTCTTAAGGTTCAACAGGCAATGAAATTATTAATCACTTTATTGTAGCAAGCTGAGTTTTTTTAATGAACTTTTATTTTTGAAGGATGTCGGTTTTTAGGCTCACTTACCCATTAGACATTTATCTAAGCACAAGGATAAGAGGAGTCATTCTGCTGCTCTGTCTCAATGCAGCTGTGATCAAGTTTCCTGGAGTACAGGACTTAAGAACAAAGTTGATTTTTCCTTTTGATGCGTTTGTTCACTTCACATAAAGGGAATCCTGATGAGCCATGGAGGAGGCATTGTATGTATATCTGTCATGTAATCATCCTGTTAGACAAGTGAACACAGACTTAACCTCAAACCTTGATAGATGAACTGGGCTTTACTGGAATCAGTACTGACAAGGTGACTTCCACCTTTTCACAGATTGTATTATGTTACATTGCTAATTTGCTTAGCCAGGCACTGTTACGCAAGGCATGTTGGTGTGTTATCCATTTGTCCAGCTGGATGTTTACCAAAGCAGTTTAGGTGATGTTCCTTTGCTCAAGGGTACAAGAGAGGTGTTGCATCTAGGATTCAGACCGGAAACCTTTGCCATACTACTGGCTCTGTAAGGACACACTCTTCTTTTGGGTGCCTGTGAGTTACCCGGGTGACATTGGGGAGATGCACCTATTCTCCATCCAGCATCTGCTGTTGTGGTGTACTGGTGGACTTTTAGTGTGGAAACTAGCTGTTGGCTGCATGTGAGTGTATCAGAGGATTGTGCAAGTGCAGTGGTTGCTGCAGCAAAGGTAAGCCTAATCTGTATAGCTGGTGCATGCTTTAAAAAATGGAAGGGGGAGCAAAAAAGACTTAATTAGAGATGGAATGCTACAGGATAACAGTACGATTAGTTCAGATTAGTGAATCACTTCTGAAATGAGGTAGCCCCACCCAATTTGGGGTTCATGAAACCTTGTTCCCCCACCTCTACATCGGAGTGTTTCATCACTGTGGCCAAAGACACCTGGTATGTGTGTCAGTCATTAGGGACGTTCTCACCCAAGTGCCTTGCGCATTCACCAGGAACGTGTTTGCCAGGGTGATTAGGCTGCCGGTGTCACATCCCCAGCAGCCTTGGCTGCTTCAGCGTCGAGCTCTCGTGACGTGGTGCTCTGACCGTGCAGCCATTCACATCTTTCCTGCAAATGAGAATCCACCCATTTCGCTCCAATTAACGTATCTATTGCACGCTGTTCCGCCCCTCATGGCAATTTGTGGGCTCTGAGGCCTCATGTGCCTCCCGTCTGTTGCCACGGTGTTTATTTGCCATACGCGTGAGTTCTGTCAGCTGTCAGGAACCCAAGGAAATGACCTGGCAAATTAAAACCTCGACCCCCTGAAGTCTGCTGCAGCCCATCTTCTCCTTAAACCTCTCTCTCTCTTTTCGCTTCTTTGACTGCCAGGATGACAAGCAGTTTTCCCAGAAGGCAGTGGTGTGTGGAGCTTCTTGTTCCAGCTTCTTCACCTGTGTATTGATTGATTTAATTACCTCACTATTTTTACTACATTAGATTTCCACCTTGGAACTAAAACTTTTGATAAACAGTGGATAAAAAATTGAACTGGTGAGCTGATACAAAAAAATCTAAAAATTTAGTATTAGATGTTGGAACAGAAAGAAAGATACAGTGTGAAACCTGGTGGACTTTATCTCCATTCCTTCGAGTGAGTGACATTGTGTTATGTCTTGTCCCTTACGATAAGGTCATAATCTCTCTCTCGCTCTCTCTCTTTCTCCACAGGGTGAGATGGGGTCTGGCTGGGGTACCCCGGTGATCCTGGCACTGATGGCAGTTTTGGGGTTCGCTCCTGGCACGCGATCCCTCAACCCAGACGACCCCAACGTGTGCAGTCACTGGGAGAGGTGAGCCAAAACATGTACCCCACCTCCCTCGCCTCCCGCCATCAGGAGGAGGAGACCAGGAGGAGGAGGCAGAGGATAGGATGTGGAGTGAACATGCAGGCAGATCAAGGTGCTCCTGACTGAATCCATCACAGCCACCGTGTTGCTGAAATAATTACACCGTATTGCATTTGAGGATGACGGTTGTGAAAAATATGCAACAGTAATTGCATTCCACTCTCACAGAAAGGAGGAGAGGACACAGATGATATGTGGCACGGGTATCAGCCCACTGGAGAGAGCTAACAGTAGGCCCTCTGAAGGGGGTGTCACCTTGGCAGCTCAAAAACAAGTTCCCCCTGTGAGAAACTTTAGTTTCGGACACTGTCAAGAGGCCACGAGGTCAGGAGGCAGAACGTGTCCGACATGAAGAACGTGATCTCTGTGGATTGTGACAGACGGCCCATTGCTGGTCCTCTCTTGGGGAAAAAATTATCCTGATCCTGAATCAGCCAAATGTGACACTACAAGTACTCTATAAACAGGTCACCCTGCTTAAAATTGACATTCCAAGAGATGTGCCTTTTCCTCCATGGTTATCAGATAGTGCTCGCATGACAAATGTTTCTGCCCAGTGAGATAAAGCAGGAAGTCTGTGGCACAGAATAAGTCACTGGCTTGAGCGGGAGCAGACACGCCCGCAGCGCCTCTCCCCTCATGAGGTGTGAATAACCTCTGGTGTGAGAGCTCCCATCTGCGTCGCCTGTGTCTCCTTATAAATTCACCAGTTCATCCTCTGTCCCTCTATCTCAGTTTCCAATGCTAAAAGCGGTGTAGACAGATACTCATCCCAGCCTGAGGTAGCCCCTAGTGTGGCATCAGCCAGCCTGCAGTCTGTTTTTGCTAAGAGTTTTATTATGTCTGTAGAATTTTATCTATATCTATGTGCTGGCTTCTTTGCTTGGCAGACACCCCAGTGTGAGAGTCTAACTTACAGTTTTACACAAATTACACAAAGTTTATACAGCTGGGTATTTCCTGGAGCGGTTCAGGTAGAACATCTTTCTCAGAGGTACTGTGGCAGTTTCCAATTTGGGTACTGAACCAGCGACCCTCTGGTTGGCCGGCGTCCTCTACACTCTGCACTCCCTCTATAGTTCTATATATTAGCCTGGTCTGACACTGTTGCTCAGTTAACTTGAATGGATACACTTATGCTCTATTCTGCTGGAAGTTATTCTGGGTAAGAGTGTCTGCTAAATGCATGTAATGTAATGTAATGTAATGTAATGTAATAGTACACCACTGCCTGTGTCTCTGAAGTGAACCCACTGTCTGTTTTTCTTCCATGCAGCTATGCAGTGACCGTGCAGGAGTCTTACGCTCACCCCTTCGATCAGATCTACTACACCAGATGCACAGACATCCTCAACTGGTTCAAGTGCACCAGACACAGGTGGGTACCAAACCCGTGCTGCATGACTCTCGAATCTCATCTCCACATTACCACGGTAATAAAAAAGCCTTCGCTCAACTCCACCCATAAAACCATCAAGTGAGGAAAAAGTGACATCACGGACAAAAGCTATATCTGTCTTTATGGCCTGGCACTGGTGCTGGCGCGGGTGCGTTTAGCGGTTTGTCTGCTTCTTATGGATGTCTGACTGCCAGCTGACACTGAATCAGCGTTAATGGCTGCATTAGCGTTTACAGTCGACACTTTGCATGAAATGGTGAGTCACTACAGCACTAAACATGGCGTGCCCTTCAGTAACAAAATCCTCTTTTCCCCACTTCTGTTTGTAGTTCTTTTGCCCTTCAGATTTAAAGAGCAGCGTTAATATGTTTTAAGTTAATTGTGGGAGCGGACAGATTTAGGGTTGAAGGGAATTGTAGAGCGGCTGCCTGCAGGGGGAGTCTGCTCTGTGTGACAGTAGGCTGCCCTGCTTGCCCCTCCTCCTTGGCTCCCCCTGCTGGCTGGGAGGGGTTATCACAGAAGTGGGAAAGGGTCATACCAGCACTGGTAATGAGTCTACCTATGAACGAGGGAACTCTCTCCCTAGGGGAAGTGGAGAGAGAGAGGGAGAATCTTTGGATTCATAAATCCATGAGAGAGGGGGGGAAAGAGAGAGAGGGGGAAGAGTGAGAGAACCTCAGATGACTTCCATCATGTTAATAAAACTATATTGAATCCTTAAATTTATAAATGATTGAGAGAGGGGGAGGGAGGGAGATATCTCTGTTCAGGTGGGGAGCTGCGAAACCTTTCATTTTAGCTGTTATGTTCGTTGTGTTGTTGCTTTATTCCTTTATTCCTCCATTGCTGTTAGGTACCCAGTGAAGCAGCCCAGGCAGTTAACACTGACAATTCAGCACCTGCCTTCAGAGCAGGGCACCCACAGTCTCCAGTCATGGAACCTCTTTATCTCTGTGTGTCTCAGTTCCAGGATCAGTTATGAAAACGACAGAGGAGAAAGCCAACTCTTTACCTCTGTGTTTTTTTGTTCCAGGATCAGTTATAAGACTGCATACCGGCGGGGCGTGAGGACCATGTACAGGCGACGTTCGCAGTGTTGCCCTGGTTACATTGAGAGCGGAGACCTGTGTGTCCGTAAGTGCATCCCCCTCTAAGTCCCACACTACCCCTTACACACGAGTCAAACACTCAGACAACATATTCAGATACACAAATAAAGCATACGCACAGTCTGCCCAGCCCATGTAACTTACTGTAGGATTAAAAATGGTCTCCTGCATTGGACTGGATTCCTACCCTGCTCTTCCATCCCTTCCCAGAGGGCTCGCTCATCTTTTTCTCTTTTCATAATTAATATTATTATTAATATTTCTCAGCTCTGTGTTATCTCCACTGGTTATTTAGGATGCGGTTTCATGTCCTTCTCTCTTGGCAGATAATCAGTCAGGTCAGAGCCAGTTGAAACAGGCCCTGACAATTTACCAAAAAAATTGAAAAAGAAAAAAAAAAGAAACGGCAAGAAAGAAAGCAGGAGAAAAGAAACGCACCTCTAAGTATGCTGTCTCCACTATGCTGGTTCGGTTTCAGACTGTGATGCTTTCGTGGAGCTGCTTTGTTCATCCACTGGCAGCACTGTTTATTCTTAATTCTCTCCAGTCATGGGGGTAGGTTTTCATCGAACAGTGCAGAGCCCGTTGTTTCCCTGACCTGTGTAATCGGGGGTGACTGAGCCCCTGCACACTCTGTGCTTGTGGAGTGCCGTACTGCTGGTTATCTAACGATTCTCCAAAGCGCCATCTTAAAAGGTTTGCTGCTGCCACCCTTTCTTAACCGGCTGAGGTGACGGTGCCATCTTACGAAGCCCATAGGAGATCCGGAACGCACTGGAGAGAGATTCTAAACTGCCATTGTGGTGTGGTGGTGTAGTCTTGCTTCCTTTCTGCTGGAGGTGTGATGTGTCAATAATGTTCACAGGCTGAACGAAGAGGCATCACAATGTGACCGCAAACGAATAAAATCTGATACTTCTCTAATAATGATTTTTAAAAAGTACACACATCTACAGACAGTCCCCTTATATGCATGTATAAATGGGGTTTGGTTTTCTTTCTTGTGAAATGTGTGTGTGTGTGTGTGTGTGTGTTGACGGTCCTGTTTTGCATTATCATTATCATTATTTTCCAAGATTAATATTCACATTTGCACATTACCTATTTGTACAGCTGAGTCTTTACTGAGGTCATGCAGACTAAGTGGAAATTCAGCATAATAAATAATCGCATCCATATCCGTAAAGTTGTGGTAAGTTTGTGCAGGACTGAAATGTTTTGGTTTTTTTTCCACATAGAATCAACATGAACAATGTTTCACTCTAGGAATCTTCATCAATATTATTGGCACGTCCAAAAAACACACCTGAGAACATCAGAGATTCAAACCTGTAAAGTTTTTCTTTCACTCACGGCTTACTACACTCTCCTCCACACAAATACCAGTGATTTCCAGTATGTCCTAGACGAAAGAGTTCCATAATTCTGTATACCCCACAGAGCTCCTTTGTTTTACTAGGAGAACTAAGAGAATTAATGACACGCTTGTAGCGCAGCAATGGGCAATGGTTCCCTACATCAGACAACTGTCAAAGAATCATTTAATCCAAGAACAAACTGTACAGAAGCCCTTCTCCAGAAACTGGCCAATTACAAACCAACAATGTCCATTGACAAATGTTTTTTTTCTTTTTTGCACCAACCAAATAAAATATTGTTGCAGAAATAGTACAGAAAATGTAGCATCTGTTTCCATCCCAGATCTGTCTTTTTCCAGTAAAATATAGTTCCTTGAATGGAGAGAGGAAAGGAAAACAGAGACGACAGAGATTGAATGAAAAACAAATCCAAAGACAAATGTAAGCTGTAGGGGTTCAGTCGCCGTTTCATCTTTCTAAATGCTGGTGTCTCCTTTACTCAAGTCCTGGTTTAAAGAAATCAATTACACACCCCAGATGGTCCATTCTGAGAGACAGGCTTGGTTTCCCCTCCTTAAAAGAAATTGAGTGAGGAGATTGCTCCGAGGCGTGTTGAGCAGGCCATTGTGTTTTTTTGTGTTCCAGCGCCGGTTGTAAACAACTTTATTAAGGGCTCCTGCACTACTGGCAACCCCCGGAGGCCCGAGAAGACAAACAAACAGCTCCTGACTTTATTGTGGAGAGCTATCTGTGACCCGATGTGCAGTGGGCCAGCTCTCCAGCCCTGCGTCCATTCTGTCTTAATGATAAGTGCGGCAGGCCGGTATTTTACTGTGCCATACTCTTAAGGACAGGGCAATTGAAAGGTTCCCTTCTGATGAGGGGGAGAGGGGGTGGGGGGGGGGGGCAGCTTCTAATTTCCTAAATGGCCCCCCCACCCCCACCTCTTTATGTCTGTGAGGCAAGGAAGCTTAATTCACAGTGGCCTTTTCCGTATTCTATTTGTCATGCCACAGACTGGGGTTTGCAGTCTGTCTTGCAGGAGCAGGGCTGATCTGCAGCACGCAAGCTGTCTGTTCCTCACACCACAGCACGCGCTCTTCTCCAGCAAACATCCCTTTAACGTACCGTCAACAATGCGAGCGTCAGCAACGGTAACGAGCTGGAGGCAGGGCCGCTGTGTCGAACCGGTAAATCACCCCGCAGTCGGAGCCGGCTGCACCGCAGCTGCACAAGTGAAGCCTTATAGGGTATAAAATGAGTGAGAAGGACCATATACTTTAGCCGTTGTTTAAGACCAGGTAAGTAAGATAAATGGTCTTGTTAAGAAACCATTTAAAGAAGCACATGTTGAGTCAGCTCTGCTAATATAATTGTTGTTCCTAGGACAGGGATTGTCCACATAAAAAAGACTGCTGGTACTTTTAAATGAAGAATTTAGTTAAAGAGGCCTCATGGTGTGCAGTTTGCTCTTTTGTACAGATGAGGGAGGGCTCATTCATGAGAGATGGCATGTGGTGCCTTGTTAGGGCATTGTTTCCTCCTGTCCACTGGGGGGGGGCGCTCTTGTCCCCTTTGGTTTTGGTGAGGCACGGCTTTGGGGCCCAGTCTGCAGGGACAAACTAAGCGGACACCTGTGATGACATCACATGACTACTGAAGAAGCTGAAGTGAAAGACATGTACACAGTGAATTGCAGTAGTCTAGTTGTGAAGAAATGAAAGTGTGAACAACTTTCTCCAAATCAGTCCATGACAACAACAGTATTTTTGGGAAAGATTTCTTGCTTTTAGAAAGCAAATTTTGTTTGGATTAGTTTGCTGATTGTTCTGAATTTAGATTAGAGTCAAAGATGACTCCAAGATTAGTGGTCATTGAATGTTCTTAGTGTCATGCTTTAGACCAATAATTACAGCTTCCAACTTGTCAGCATTCAGTCTGAAAACGTTACGGGGCATTGGACACTCTAGTGCTCTCTTATATGGCTCCCAACCCTAGTTTGCCAGTAATAGGCTGTATTTGTTGCACAGAGTCCATATCAGACTCGCATAGCAGAAGCTCCTTTCCCTTCTCTTCTTCTTGGGGTCAAAGGGCATACAGTCGATCCTCCTACTCTCTTAGTGCGCTCATGAGGGTGATGGGCAAGGCTGGGGAGTCTGGTGGATGGGTGGGCGGGGATGCTGGTGATATCAGGGTAGAGGGGTCCCTCTGCTGTCTCCCGCTTCGCTGTCTCTGCACAGTGTTCAAATCCCGCTAATCCCCTTCCTCTCACCGCCAGGATTAAGAGATTTGTACGGACAGCCATGTTCAGCATACGGGAACAACAGGAGGCATTAGCAGCGTTCTTTATCTGCTATCTGATGAACATTTTATTATTCCCCTTAATTAAATCATCCTTCTTTTGCGTCTCTTTTTCCCCCCTCCTACCCACCTCCCCCCAGGCATCTTTGTCACAGCTCCCAAACCATATTATAACCCTGATTTCTGCATTATGTTCATACTGACATACTTACAAGCCACACGTTTCGTGCCGTGGAGGAGGTGTGCCAGGCAGTGTGGAACAGAATACAGCAGCCTCTTTTTTTTTTTTTTAAATGCACTGAAAATTGCCCATTGAAGCCCAATGAGAGAGAGGGAGAGGGAAAGAGAAAGAAAGAGGGCCAGATGAAAACAAAGAGTGGAGGATTCTTTAATGCTTTAATGCAGTGGCCCCTGTGTTTCAGGTGTAATGTAAACTTTCTGCACTGTCGCTCTCTGTATTATCACTTTGCTTTACTGCTTTAACAGTTTTGCTTCACTTGCACTTTAATCTGCTAAATGCCTCCAACAGTAGTAGGATCAGGGGTGAGATTTTAAAGGGGAAGTGGTGTTTGTAGTGATGTGTCATTGCTGCTGTACTACAGGGTGAGATTAAGAATCGCCTCCTCTTTATGCTAGAGATATTGGTGGGGAGTTTTCATCGGACTACTGATGCAGCATTAACTAACATGGAAGGTGTATACATGCTGGAAAATGATCTCATGATATTTAATGTTTTATATCTGAGCTTTGATGAGGAAGAATATGATTTTTTTTTAAAGTATGTGGTGTTTGTGGTGACATACCACATGTTGTGACAGTCTGTCACAGGGTTGCATAAGTTTATTAATGTTAATGTTATGCTTATGAGGGCTTTACGTTGTTCTCATGCTTGACCCTTCACAGAATGTGACATCTTTCGTCTCACTGCTACAGTGAGGGTGGCCCACGTACAGAGCATGATTGAGTTGCAGTGAAGAAGGATTGCAGTTTTGCCAAGCCATCGAGGAATATTCAGCTTGTTACTGCTAAATGACAGTCATGAATTAGCTCCATTGTCACCTCCTCTGATAACATCTTAGTGCAAGGAATTATACTCCCCTTTTAGCTAAAATGAAAGAGGCTGCTAAAGAACATGATTCATAGATAAGCTAATTAAGTGAAGAGAGGAAATTTAGTGTCAGAATTTCAGCTGGAATGCAAGACCAGTTTTCCTGCCTTATTTTACCTGTCGGACTCATTTTTCAGGAGTAGGTGCCTCGTCCTTTTTTCTGCATAATTTCAACACATTGTTAAGTTCATTTATAATAAACAGCACCACATTAGCGTTGTCTTGCCCTTTTGATCACAAATTGCTAATTGAATCTAAAATAAACCGTTACATTGCTCTGTTATGGGATTAAAATGTTTTGTTCTTTGAATATCTGAACACTGAGCATGGTCCCATTGATTGCAGGAGGCCCGTTTGTCAGCTAAGATTGCTCAAGTCTCGATGTTATTTGATTATTTATTTATTGTAGCAGTGGGAATTGGATGGTTCGACAGAGATTTGCTTAATGCTGTGAAATCCAAGCTGTATTAGGTGCATGACTGCTTGGTTTAGCATTTTGCCTCAAAAGCATTTCTGCGATTAGCAGCGTCCTCTGGGTAGATTGGGATCCCCCCCGCCAGCCTCCCTTTCCTCACACCCCTGCTCTGGGGCCCCGTTCAAATCGAAAGCTGATGGAGCGTTAATCAATGCCAGTGTTCGTGTGAATCGCCCAGCTCGCCCGGCCGGCCTGGCTCGCCCTGTAGCCTCTCGCCCAGACCTACAAACCCCACATGCCCCACCCCTTGCCTGCCAGCATGGGGAAATGGCGAGACTTAGCCCTGACCCCCTTCCTCACAGGACACTGCTCCTGTGACATAAATCACCTTTCCCTCCATAAACCCCCAGGATTCAAAAGGGCCAAGTTGTGGGACTGCACTGAAACCTTCATGGTTATGTTACTGTCCAGATTATGCCAAGCCTAAACACACCTTAACACAAGTTTCATGGTTGTATTAAGGATTTTTTGAATGGTTGCTACCACTATCCCTCTCTTTCCTATTTGATTTTTTTTTTTCTCTGTTTGTGTATTGATTATTTTCATTGCTGTGTGTGCCTAGGTTTTTATGTCTGTGCCACTTACCATTTTAATGTGTGCCTTTAAAAATACCCATAAAAGTTCTTTTAAAAGAGTCAAGCAAACCCTTTCAGATATGTTGTTACACTTAATTGACTGGATTCAATGAAAACTGCCACATAATCTTAAGGGTAAATCTCATTTTGTTGTAATGCATTCAGACATTGGCGTGGTTTACATCACATAAAAGATATAAAGGACATAAAAATATGCATGCATACACGGCCTCACTTTTCCGGCTTCTTTTGGTAAATAGCCTTTAGGGAGTTCATGCAACTTCACCTGCTGCCTTTGAGCTTGTTATGCTTTTTTTTTACCGCATCAGCGTTGGGAGTAGACTCAAGTGCCCAGAGTAGAAAGGCAGCCAGTGTGCTGTAGAGCCAAAGAGCAGCAAGTTTTTCTTCTTCCTTCATCCTTGCGCACCTCTTCTTTTTGGTCATGTGTGATGGAGGCACACGGCTGATCCCAATCAGAGCGTATTGTTCCTGCTGTGCAGCGTGGCCCGGCGACAAGGTGCAGTCTGCCGTAACCCCGCTGATTCGGTGACCTTGGCCGTCTCTGTGCAATTCACGCTAAAAGTCTTGCTTTTTTTTTTTTTTTTTACTTCGGATTTTTTTCCCTCTCTCCTGCCAGAAAGTTGGCACGCAGACAGAACTCAATATAGGTCATTTTATTGCCATGCTGATCCCAACGCCCATCTGAACTTGCGTGGAGCCCTGCCAGTAATGGTAATGTCACCCCAATCAAGCTGGCGGCTTGGCTCAATAGAAATGAAAACTACGCACTTAGTATACATTGTGATGCCTGCGGGCTGCAGTATTAGAGTGTCATCAGTACAGAGCGTGAGCCGTTTTTAGAGCCTGTTTTTACCGCTGTTGTCAAGTTGTTTTTCTTCTTGCGGCTCTAATCTGCTTTCCTGGCATGTTTGAAGAGGGGTCAGTACAATAAACTGACATGTTGACCAAGGACTCAATTTCCTCTGGAATTATTCAGTGTTGCCCTATAAGGAAAAGGTGTTTGATGTGCTCATGGTCAAGCACATAAACAAATAAGCCTCAGAGATGACATTCCATAGTCTGTGCATGCACGGTTTCTTCATGCTCACCATAAAATTGTGGCTATTCCTGTCACTTCGTATCTGTCTGGAACATATAGTAAAGACATCAGAACTATGAAATAACACAAATGGAATTATGCAGTGACCAAAAAGTGTTAAACAAATCAAAACTGTGTTATGTTTTAGATTCTTCAAAGTAGCCAAAAATATGTTTTAAAATTAATTTTTATTTCAGAAAGACATTCATACATAGGCATCAACGTCACTATTTATATTTGTCTAGCAAACAAATTTCAAGCATTTAAGCATAAGTCTTTAGATCAGAATGTCTTTGAACGCATGATTCCCATTATCTTAATCAGGTATGTCCAAACTTTTACTTTATACTGTATTTCCTCATCCTCCTTTAGTTGCCCGCACGTGTGTGTGTGTGTGTGTGTGTGTGTGTGTGTGTGTGTGAGATGGTGACTCTCTCTCAGCTCTGTGTGGAGGAGTGTGTGACTTTGAGGGAGAGATGGTGACTCTCTCTCAGCTCTGTGTGGAGGAGTGTGTGACTTTGAGGGAGAGATGGTGACTCTCTCTCTCTCTGTTCCTCAGCTCTGTGCACAGAGGAGTGTGCCCACGGCCGCTGTGTGTCCCCTGATACCTGCCAGTGTGAGCCGGGCTGGGGAGGACTGGACTGCTCCAGCGGTGAGTCTGATCATTCCCCCATTAATACCCTCATTCCCTCATCACTGCTGCACTCATTGATGGGAGGCTTGGCCTGTTATTGACCAGCCATTAATATTACTGCGAGCAGAATGAAAAGTGGAGTGAAGAATGCGTAGGCTCCTCTCCCCCAGGTCATGAAGGGTGCACTGCCACCCCCTCCCTTCCACCCACCCCAGGAGAACACTCCGCCACCCCCGGCCCCGTTTTCACCTCCATACATCAGCCCACGATGGTGACATCACGCCATGAACGTCATTGCCCCGGCTTTTTTTAGATCTGTTGAGGCAGCTCTTTCTGGCCTAAGGTGCTTCATCTGCATAGTGTTTATTAAATGGGTTATTCCTCTCGAAAGTATGCAAGCGTCAGAGTGAGAGTGGCAAAATTATGTCTGTGGGGCCTTCAGGTAATTTTGCTTGGTTTTATTTTTGTTCATTACTAAAAGAATCCTTTTTACCATTGCTATTAGTGTAACAGTGGTAGGTCTGCTGCAGGTACGGGGCCTTGGGACATGAAATTGGCTGGTTAAGATGAAGACCCAGGTGCTTATCCAAGGGAACCAAATCATGTTCTGTGTCTTGGACGAAATGTCCCGCATTGTAGAGGGAACCCTCGACCCCTCAAACCCTTGACCTCCTCCTCAGTGATGAGGGCCTTGATGACAGCTCCCGCACTCCAAGTACGCTGGCCGTAGCCGTGGAAACCGGCCACGCAGGCGCCCTGCTAATTCCCTTTATTAAAAGCAGCTCGAGGAGCGAGACGGAGGAGACATAATTCATATCCAAACCGGGCAGGGGTCCAGCATTTTCATTTATGGGCTTTCATCTGTAGAAATGAGCAATCGGTGCCAAATTTTAAATTAAATCTGCCCCCCTTTTCCTTGTCATAAATAGCACATCTTGTTATTTTATTCTGTTCAGTCTGAGAGTTTACTGCCCCCCTGTGGTGGGGGTAATTGTGGTTTTAGTGGACTCTTTTGTGGCCTCAGTGGCTCCAGTGCTGAACAGAGAGGAGTCCTCCGTGGGGATATATGAGGTGCTGCAGTTTGAGTAGGACACAAGTACCCCAATCACGTTGGCCCAACGCCAGCCACACCGCGTGAAATCGCATCACCGAAGAGTCCCTCAGAGTTTGAGCAGAAAGTCAGGCAGAAATCAGATCCCAGGGTGCCATGTACAGAAGGACTGAAGTGACTTTTTTTTGCTGTTGTTGTTATCGGGACGCAAACTGTGTGCGGTAAACGATGTGCTTTTGTGGCCCGTCTTGATCACGCTCTGAGATGAAGAGCTGGGAGTGAGCTTTCGCTTCAAAGGAGAAGTGTTTCGGTGAGGAGAGGGGCCCGGATCAGAGGGTTGGAGCATTGCTTTTTTGGAGCAAAACCCACGAGGAGACCATAATTTGGGTCATGAGACAGAGAGAGAGGGAGAGGGGAAGAGAAGAGAGGGGAGAGGAGGGGTGATTTTGTTTTATACATACTTACTTCTAAAAGGGGTCAAATTCAGCTTTTGTTGCTTAGAACAACTTTGTCCACAGACCAGGTCCAGGTTAAATTACTGCTGCCCAGAATTAGTATCAAACAGCCTTATTAACATGGCTTAGTTTTTACAAGCTGAGCTGTCAGTGAGTGTGAGCAGTGCATGTGTACCCAATATGGCTGAAGATGCTAAACTGCACAAAGGTGTGGCGTTGGTGAAACAGCTTTGTGATCTCAGAGTAAGTACACAAAGGAGGACGAGAGGGAGTCGTAAGCCTACAATTTTCTGACAGAATCAGATGACTGTTAGCGATGGCATCTGATCCCAGTTTGTGAATGTGTGCACATGTGCGCGTGTGCCAACACAGAGTTGTACTAAGTGTAATTAGTTAAAACAGGAACTTCAAACATGTATGAGAGAGACATAGAGAAGGGGTGGGGGGGAGAGGGACAGAGGGAGAAGGGGAATGTGAAGGGGGTGGTTAACCTGAGGGGCTCCACCTGCTGGTGTACACCTGTCATGGCCTAAAGGAAGTCCCACCCTCTACCTTCTTGGCAGTAACACATAAACTGCAGACTATTGTTAGTGTTACTCCCTTCCACTGTGCAGTCAAAGACCCTGTAAAGCTCCCAAAGAAGAGAACTTTCATCGTGGGCCCACAATCATAATGATTCTGTCAGCAATGATGACAAACCTCAAAGCCAAAAACAGACACAAATGACCTCACAGAAACAACAATGTTGGTGTCCCCTGCTTGACTGACCTAGGTGGTTATGTTATGGTAACACTGAGGTACCATTGACCAGATGTACTGGAGCGCATGGCCATGCAATACCTGTTCCAAAAAAAAAAAAAAACCATACCCTCTACATTCAAATCAAAACTGTGGGTGCTGGATATTAATCACAGCCTCTACTGTAAATTTGAATTCTGCTCAGGTTAATATATGGGCACGTGGACATCCTGCAAGGATACTCCCTAGCCTGCTGTGAGTGGCATGAGTATAATGGACCTGCATGCTCAGAGGGTGTTTAATCATTTTCTGTCCTTTTGTGTTCAGTTCAGCATCATGTATGTACAAGTGCTTCAGCAACATCAGTTCTCTTGTCATGCAAATACAGCACATTTGAATTTGAGAGGGAGAGAAAGAGATGAAGAGACAGGAAGAGCGAGAGAATAAATCATATTAATAACAAATAGTCATGTTAATGGATAATCATTAGTAACAATTGTCATTATTGTTCTCTCCCTCATCTCTCGTTTTCTTTCTGTCCTTTTCTGTCAGCCTCTGTGCCTCTCCTTCCCTCTCTCTCTCTCCCTCTCTCCCCCTCTACCCGTCTCTCTCTCATGCTTAATTTCACAGTGCAGCTTATCCGCTGTTTAAACTCCATCCAGACTCCCGGTCATCTCTTTGTCTTGATGGCTTTATTTGCATTTCTTTCTGTGTGTGAAGAGATGTGCCTGTGTGCATGCATATGCATGCATGTGCGTGTATGTGGCTGTGCAATGTGGTGTATTTGTGTGTGTGTGTGTGTGTGCGCGCGCACATGTGTGTGCTTGTGTGTGTGCATGCATGTAATTTTGTGTTTGTGTGTGTGTGAGTATGTGTGAGTGTGTGTGCTCGCACACACATGTGTTTGTATATGGCTTGTGTGTTGGGAGGTTTGCTGTAGCAGGAGAGGTGTACACATTTAAATATCGCACGCAGAGCTCTGAAGGCATAATGTCTCTCTCTGCTGATCTGGCATCTCCCTCTCACAACTATCCCTGTGAGAGTATGACCAAGCGTCCCTGTCAGTGAGCAATGACCCATGGTCCATTGGCAGGAACTTCAGTCTTTCTGCTTAGCGGAAAAAAGTAGTTTTTCTCTGAGTGGTGGGCAACCTTGTATTCAAAGTTTTGTAGCGTTGGTAGTGTCTAGGTAAACTATGTTCCACAGTATTTCCATCATGGAATATCAAACAAACAGCAAGGAGCCTATCCAGGTACCTGCATGTAAAGGAGTCTTACAAGGATTTAAAGCAAATATAGGTGGAGATTTCAGAAATGGTTCACAAGAAACTGTGGTCATACTGTACTCAATGAGAAGTGATGTATATTGGCAGATGCGATGATAGGGTTTTTTTTTTTTACAGTACATGGTATTATTGCTGTCATTACTGATACCATAGAATCATTCCCAGTTACCGTTCAATGCCATGACTGTGAGCAGATCTGAGTGTGTGTTTGTCCGTTAGCTTCACTAATGAGGGGAACCAGCCCCAGTTGCAAGGCAATTTGTTTCACATTAATTGGTTAAATAAATCACCACATTAGGATTGTAATGGCCGACGGGGGGCCGCAGTGGCGGGGTGGGGGTTGGCGGGGTGGTTAAATGAAGTGTGGCGGCGCACGTGAGCACTCCCTCGGCAGATCGTTAACGGCGAACTCGTAACGAGCCGGGACCGGGACCCCTTCTCGGCAGGGGTCCCTGCTGAAAGTCAATCCTCTGAGCCGAGTGACCGGTTCTGACCCAGAACGACTTCTCCAGCCTGGTAGTGGCTCAGAACATCCCATTAAACAGGAGTCACACTGTCCAAGTGCTGTTTGTCCCATTAGCTTCGTGGCAGAGGCCTCGGCCTGCGGGTGCGGCATCTGTGTGTCTGTTTGTGTTTCCTGTCCAAGAGTGTGCGTGCCTGTGTTTGCACACGTGTGTGTGTCTGCATGCATTTGCGTCTGTCTGCGTCTGTCTGCATCAGTCTGCGTCAGTCTGCATGTGTGTATGTGTTGGTGTGCTTCCTCATTCCTAGGAGTGCCGTGCCTGCTTGGTGGCATGCTTCTTGTCATTAGTAATGCACGCCTCTTAAGAAGTAGCTGTGGGCGCAGTGATGGCCATGATGGCGACAGCGGTTAGCGATAACATGGATGATGATAACGGTGATGATGATTAGACCGTTGCGTTTGATTGGGCTCCGTCAGCACCGATCATTACACAGACTGGCTGTCATTAGTCTGAATATGTGGGTCCGGGGCACTTTACCCAGTGCTTTGTCTGATGGGGGGGGGCATTAAAAACCTATCTCTCGTCCTTAAGAGAAGGTTACGGCTTTGAAAATAGCCGAAACGCCACAATAACCATCAGGAGATAAGAGACGGCGGGAATATTAATGGCGGGATGGAGTGAGCTCCCCTTATTTCACAGGCTGCGAGTCACACTTGATTTCCTGCTCCATTTCCATGGTTATGAGCGCCGGCCTTTTCTACAGCGAGCCGTTCGGTTCATTTAAATGATCAGCGCGTTAGACGGTTCCTTCAGTGTTTGATCGAGAGCCACTTCTGTTAACACTCGACATTCTGGATTTGGATTCTTTTCAACGGTCTTGTTTTTTTTGTTTGTTTTTAGTTATTTTTTTAATATGTATGAGGTGTGATTTCCCTTTGGTGAAATAAATATGCATTGATAGATACATGAGAGATTTTGTATACATGTGATGCATGATGTAGGGGATGTCTGGTACAAAATTAGAAGGTCATATATGTCATAATGCATGTTAAGTATATGCATGCATGATGGAACACTCTGTGTCCTGTTATTCTAGAACACAGCCCTCCGCCTGCTTTAGATGACACAACCTGACTACCTATCGGATTTTCATTAAAGCCGTGTTTCTGGTCACTTAAAGACACCAGAGATCACGCAGAAAAACGTCTTAGGAGCCTATCAAAGTGCAGTTTGTGCACTGTGATGCTTTTAATGTTTAATGCTTAATAAAAATTTTTAAAACATTTTTATTAAACACTTTATTAATGTTTATAAATGTATAAGTTACATGACTGAAACAAAATAAGTAGTGAAAAAATCTGTGCACACTCTGTTGCCTTTCTCAATTCTGTCCTAACTGTGTGGTTCAGGATGCTGTTGGTTGCGTGAATATGCTTGACACATGTCATGGAACATACCAAGTTTTGCTTCCCCTTGAACGTGTGCTGTGTGCTGTGTGCTGGGTGTGTGTGCGTGTGTGTGTGTGTGTGTGTGTGTGTGTGTGTGTGTGTGTGTGTGTGTGCGTGTGTGTGTGTGTGTGTGTGTGTGTGTGTGCGCAGCGGGTGCTGATGCACAGTGTTTCAGGTCGGTCCTGCTGCGCTGTGGCTTCAGGAAGACGCAGGAGCGTATCCGCTGGCCGCAGCGCCTGCGATCTCCCCGTACTTAACCCTGGACTTAATTTGAGCGGCGCAGTGATTACCAGCCGTCCCCGGGGACATCGATTACCCCGCGCCTTCCTGACCAGCCCCTCCATCGCGCTGACGAATGCACCCGCAGCTCCGCCAAGTCCAATTAGCTGTCAGCGATGCATCGACGTGCCCCCTCCGTTTGTTCTGGGTAAAGTTGAACACAAACTTTTAATCAAATCTCCTGATAAGCCCCCAGGGCGACTCCGGGCCCGGATCCGCTCCGGCTCCGTCTGGCCCTGCCCTTCTCCGCAGTGAGGTGGGGGTGAGGTCTGTGGCGCACAGAGATGACATCACCCCCGGTGAGTCTGCATCGTTGTATATATGTGTGCGTGCACCGGTGTATGTGTGTGAGACAGTTGTAAAGGGGGGAGATAGAGAGCTGTATTAGAAAATTGCCTTGAATCTGTTATTGATGGCATTCAGGCTACAGGGTATCAGGAAAAGATGCATTTCCCTTAGCGGGCAACAGGGGGCAGCCAATCACTCTGCCCCTCAACTGACATAGAGCCACATTCCACATAGACAGCTCTGTCCCTCACGGTCAGTGACAACTGGGGTGCCACGGATGAAGGATAAATGATTAACATGGCTGCCAGTTTAAATGAGGATCCCCCGTTAGCAGCTGATTCTCTTTTTACTGGATTCCTCTTTAGTGTATGGCATCTCTTCCTCTGTGTGCTTGACTTTTATTTACAATGGAAAAAGAGAAGGTTTTAAATAAAAAAATCTCTGATCTTGGTCATAAGTATTCAAACTTATTAATGTGACCTTTTATCTGTGTTCTAGTGATGTGGTTGGAGGTGCACAAAGACACTGTCACATCAGACACAATAAAGTATAAAGGGATCACCTGCAAGTGGGCGATTCTTATTCAGATTGCCTTGCGAGTTAATCATGGAAAATGATCAAAAACAGTTTCAGGATAAATATTGCATAAAGGTAGGTCTTCTGCTCCCTCTGGCAGACTCTCCTGCATAGATAAGTGTATTTTCTGCTTGGCTGAGCTGGAATATTAGCTGTGTTGTGGAGTAGAGGAAGGATACAGACTCAGTCGTACACAGCATTAGTTATGTGATAATAAACTTAACTCCTTAAACTTGCCCCTATTGTATTTCCACTTCCATTCTGTATGCATGTTTATTTCTTTTGCACATAGAAGATTGCACTGAATTTTAAATGGACTGCTAAGTGATTGATGGAGACCTGTTTAAGACCCGACACGTACAGCTTCTCCTCTTTCTGTGGAGAAGAATCCTAATAGTCCCCATGATTCCCCTGCAGCACAGAACAACAGTTCACTTCTCCAGGTCTCTGAATGAGCAAGCCTCCAGCCATATCAATGGGAACGCAGTCACATGCAGGACAACACAGGAACTGGACACCAAGATGGCCATACACTGGTGGGGTTTGGTGGGGATTGCTTAGAGATATGAGAAGGAGGCATCAGGTTGGCAAGTCTCAGAGTTGGCTTAACAGTAATCACAGCGAGATTCTGCACGGTGACACCGGAGACTGTGCTGTGAATCCTCCAGTCACGCGTGAGAGATCCCCTGACAGCTTTCTTCTGCTTCTACCTCGCCGTGTGTTCTATCCCTGTGACATCATGTTGAAGTGTGACAGATGAGCGTACATTGAGCTTTTCCCAGAAACACCAGAAGCACAGCAGCGGCTCACAAAACAGCCGCTGAGTTCAAGTCGATAGTCTGTAAAACCAGGTGGTTTTATCAATTTGAAAATAAATGAAATGCACAAAATGGCTCCTGTTCGACCATCATTTCCACGAATAATTGATCAACTTGGAGAGGGCTGTAACGGATGCGGTGCATAGGTCTGAAGAAATTTTAAGATGTTCAGTATCAAAAAGGCTTTTAACATGCTCCTAAGAGTCAGTGCCTTGAATCTGAAGGCATGTCTGCATTTTGCATCGCATTTGTTGCCAAACGATGCAATTCTGAGTATAGACCCTATAAGCACTCCCAGTGGACAGTTTGTTCCTGACGCTTTCAAAAGTGATTGATGGTGACGGGCAGCCACTCCCCTCGTGTTGCGGCTGTTTGTCGTGTTCGGAGCTGAGCACGTCATGTTCCCCTGCACTCATTATTATCCTGGCTCGTCAGCGGCATGTTCTCATGCAGATGGACACTGATGAACACCGTGAGCTGAGTCCACGGGAGGCTTTGGGTCTCTCCCCTTTATTTATAGATCTGCCTGGAATGGCTGCTGATTGCAGGGGTTTCGGGCTCCTTGCATTTCTGTGATTGTAATGATGTCAGCTGCGGCGATGATGACCACAACAATGACGATGTTGATGGTGATGGTGATGGTGATGATAATGATCGTAATGATGATAATTGTGATCATTGCATCTGCCTGTAGTGGGTAGTTGTGGTTGTAGCGGAGTAAAGTACATAATGCCTAAATACAATCATCAGGTTAAAGTACCTGCTGCCCAACAAGACAAGGTGCAAACTGAAGATCATACTAAGAGTTGTATAATATGGAAAAAAGCAAGATTCCTTGTATATAACAAAGAGCATGCATCTAATATATGTCTCCTTCATGCTATATACGTATGACCCCAAATTCAGTGTTGATATAATGCTGCCGATGTTGCAGTTGCAATCTCCCAGCAGTGTAATATAGAGGAAGCATGTGTCAGCTGTTCTGCTCCTGATAGTTTTAGTGCCTGATGCAACGTACAGCCACTGGACTCATCACCCAGCACCTGCTAAGCATTATTATCACATTGACACATATCAGTGTGGTCTGTTGCTTCCTGTGTATACTGCTGTTTATATGACCTTATTTGATGCAATTTTGTGCCTTTTGCTTTGTAAATCACTCTGAACAAGACCATCTGCCAAGCCACTAAATGCAAATGTAAATACACAGTCATAACATAGAGCAAAGGGAAAACTGATAGCAGGAATGCATATCCTTGTGAAATGAGCCACTAACCCAATGAAATCCAAAGGGAAAGTTTTAACAAAGCACGCATGGGGAGTATTGCCACTCCAGGCCTCTGTAAGCACTTTAATAAATGTGCTGACGGATTTTCAGAGTTTGCACGGTATCATAATCACCGTGATATGTCCTCCTGAAGTTTCATTTGGTAGTGTAACTTCATTGACCTAGTGACAAATCAAGAACCCAGAGGCCTGTGTGTTATGTTTCAGGCACTGTCTCTCTCTCTCACATTGGAAGCACAATGCTGGTGACATCACCCAAATCTTCCTCTTCACAGAGCTGAGAGCCAAACGAAGAGAACATTCGCATAGAAGGATAGATCAATACAGCTGGTTGCCATCCAAAGTTTGAAAGAAAGCACTGAATGGGTAAATTAGATTTTACTATGTCCTATTTTTTTACTCTCCAGACATCTGCAACTTTATCAGATGGGAACAACCTCTCTTCCTCTAATTTTAAGGCTTTTATCTGATGCCAGTTTTTCTCCTGGTGCAAGACGACTCGACCCAGACTGGCACCCCCCATTTCTGCCCCTGCGATTCATTGTCAAGCAGCTTGTTTAGGCCTCCTCGTTAGCTGCCGTCAGGAGGAAGTCACACAATGGATCTCTTTCTCCGTCCTTTCTGTATTCTTTAGACTTCATTGTAATTTGAAAATGGACAGTAGTAATTCCTCCTGGAACCTGAGACAGGGGAGACTCCAGCAGCAGAAACTGTGCTCAGGACTCCTGAAAATATTGAGGATTGACCATGCCCCGGGCCGCCTGGACCTCCTCCAAAGACAGGGTCATTTTGTGCGTAGGACAATGCAAAGGATCACGCCGTCAGGCTTGCTGTCTTTCCGTTCATAACTGGTGCTGTTTCATTTGGTTTAGAGAAACAGTGAACACAAGAAGTGAGGTCACTGGCAGCATTAGTTTGTTCCCTGCAGAAACAGTGAACACAGGAAGTGAGGTCGTTGGCTGTGTTTGGTTTGAGAAATGAACACACAGCTTCTATCTGTCACCTGTTTGCCTGATGGTACTTCCTCACCCAGTTGGCTTGGCTGGATGTCACAAGTTGCTGGGGTCAGTGTTGGATAAGGAAGGGAGCTTGACATTTGACCCTGCTCATCTTAGCGAAAGTCTCCATATTTTTAATATTCACGGTGTTGATGAGAAGACATATGCCTGCTGGGAACCATAAACCCTCTGAAAGATTGATTTCCTTATGAGGCACATTTGCATAATGTAAGAGTCAATTACCCTTCGTGTGAGGGTAGCTGAAAGCTGCCTCACTAAAGTTTGTCAAAGATGTCAACGATGACAAACCAGCCTCAGCAAAAACACACATGCCAGTGCCATTTCCCCAAGCTGTGTTTATGATTGTTTTTGTTTAAAATAAAACTGTTTGCATTCATCATGTGCACAAAAAACATTGATTCTACAAAACATAAAGCATATCAAATGGCTTCATTGTCATATTGAATGCTGCCTCTTATCCAGTGAGGACTTGCGTCTTTCTTCCATCTCCTGAAACTTCCCCTAGAGTGGTGCAGTACCTGTACGATTGCTGTCAGGGTCCTGAACACCTTCTCAGCGAAATGTAGTCCACATGTAGCCTACTCCCTATACTGTGTCCTGTCTCAAACATGCCAGTCCCATCCCCGTTCCTAGGAGAAGTGTCCGAGTTATAGGTGTAACATTAATTTAGCACCCCCTCCTGGGCTAGAGGATCGGCATGGAAAACCCCAGTCTCCTGTGCCTCTCTGCCACGCCTTAGTGACGGCAGGCCCAGGGGACTCTGGCAGTCCTTGGGGAAGCGTGCCAGGGTAATGACAGCACCCCCCGAGCTGTCAGGAGGATGTTGTTTGGAGCTCAGATGCATAGTACAGTTACCCTTCCCCTGTCCCTCTTTGGAATACCCTGCTGCCACCTTTCCTGAGCTCTCCATCCTCCAGACTCCACCAGGCGGAGCTTTAAAGGTCAGAGGAGTGCTGGTTGCTTTAATTGTATCTTTGCCTCTGCTCCCCTTCTCAGCGCCCAGGGACCTCTCCTCTGTGTTTGGGTTGGCCACGTCCACATGCAGCGCACTCAGACACCAGTGCCCCACAGCTGTGGGTAACAAACATATCAGTCAGCCAGCGCCCCCTCCACACACACAGGAAGGTAGACTTTAGGCAGGGTCTGATAACACCTCTGCCGCGTGACGGATTACCATTAATGTTTCAGGGGAAACGTGATGATCAGAAGCGGACGTTCCGGTCCGGCCGCGTCTGGGGTCGCTTTTAAGTGCCACTCTGCAGTGTTGAGTCATGCGGTGCATGCAGACTGAAGAGTGCGCAGAGCCTTGCAAAATCGGATGTACCGCGGCCTCTGTGTTCGTGGCCTCTGCTGCCCCTTACTGGAAGTGCACATGGATGTACCCCATCTCAGTAATCGTGAATCTCACAGCGCACTCTCCCTGTGTTGTGCCCACCCCCCTTTTCTCTTTATAATGGTTGTGTCTGTACCCTGGAAACTGAGGGGCTGGGGAAAATCAATCCTGTTTCAGGGGAGTTCCCTGAAAGGTAGCAGCTGTTGGTTACCTGGGGACCCGCATGTGAAGCAGACCCTGCAGTGAGCAAACATCACATCCAGTGAAAGTGGTGGTGGTGGTGGGGGGGTGAAGGGGGGGTTTCAGGTACAAAGCTGCAGACTCAGCCTGTACTGCACCCCTCCACCCACCAACTCCACCACTTTGTCCCACAGAAAATTAATGGTGTCACACATCTGGAACTCTCCCCCCTCCTGACCATAATCAATACCCCCCCACCCTGAATCGATCCCCTGCCAGCCTCCAGTGAAATTTACAGCATCCTAATTAGAATTATTAATTGAAAATAGGAAATCGATGGGTACAGACTGAGTGCGGCTCGATTAAGTTTTATCGGGTTGACATTGTCTCTGGACTGGCCCATCTTTGCGCTGTGACTAAAGTGACCTCACGTGCGCACGCTCAGACTCTGCTCATTTTCTGTGGTCATTTCCTTCATTGCTTTGAAGGGAGGGGGGTACTAACGCGTGTCACCTCATCGTTTTTTTTGTTCCCTTATTCACCAAGAGCAAGGTTTTTTTTGGGGGGGGTGTGGGGGAAAGGAAGTGAATTATTTATGAGGCGAGGCAGTGGACTGTGTGACAATGTGCTGATGAAGACACTTTGGAGAAGCTCTGCAGGGTTTTTGAATAAGCTGCTGGTTTGCTGCACTGGGTCAAGGCTTTTTCCAAATAATTCATGTATTACTGTCCCTCCTCTGTGATGTCACAAAGACGGCTGCTCCTGCTAACTAGAGGTTGACTGAGGGTAAAGGGCAAGACCGCATGATCTCTAAAATGACCTGCACCTAGCTGATTGATTGAACTCACAGCCAACGAGACACGTCTAAAATCCTGTTAACCATATTTTGCTTCAGAGCTATTGTCTGGCTGAGCGTAGATCCAAGTTTGACTATTTAATGCAGCCTGCTTGACTGATTTGATGGTATGCAGCAAAAACATTCCTGTGTGATCAGACATCAGCTAAGTGGCTTTGCTGCGGAAAGAATATTGCTTTTTTTCCCTGTAGAAGAGCAGAGCATTCAGTTGGTCAGATCAATAATACCGTGCATGCAGCCAAGCTCCCACTCTTGGTCCATTTCAGTCCTGTGTTCTGAATTTGGAATGGCACTTACTTGGTGCTGGCTCTCAACACTTGACAGCAGCAGAGCGAAAATAAGACGCTGTCCATTGGCACATTCTGTCTTTGGGCCGGGAGGTTCCCCAATGAGCTGCGGTATGCCAGGGAGCACAGCCTTGCACTAGCACCCCCTGCTGGTCTATATCCTGCGAGCTGGTGAATCCACAAGAGCCCAGAGGGGGAGGAGTCAGACCAAGACAAACGACACAGCCAGCGGCAGCTGCTCCACCGCACACTCTTCCTCCTGTTCCCTTTTCTCACAACTCAGCAGAATTCACCATTATTACTATTGGCATGTTTTTTTCACTCTCTGTACATTTAGAAAAACATCCGTCAGACTCCGGACAATATTTCCAGGGGGTTTTCTTGTAGCGACTGTCGTCAGTAGTCAATTCGCTAATAAATAAGGTTGGAATAAGTATCAGTAACTCCCCCCTTCCCGCTGCACACTCTTGTGGAAGGAGAGGAGATCCTCAATGTGTCTGGAATTGACAGCTTTTACAGTGGTCAGTTTAATGAGACCTGAAAACATTCATCACACCTTAGTTTGCCCCAATAATGGAGGAACCATCACTCTGCCGTTAAAACCACTGTAACAATCCAATCTCCGTTCATTTGTATTCAGGAGGAGTAGGGTGAAGTGAAACAGCGGACTCCAGCGGGAAGAACGCCTTGTTATATTCCCATTGACTAAACGTTTGTTCGAAGCTGTTGTAATATTTTAATGCTATTTGTTTAAAATGGCATGGAACCTGGCTCTCACAAAACATATATTAATACTAAATCCAGGCTTTCTAATGAAAGAGTCTTTCAGAATATGATATAACCTTGAATTTTTGCATTTTTCTCGTAGTATACCACATCTTACAGCTTTGCAAAATTGATTGAAACTGTAATGCAGTGTCAAGCACATTCATCCAGTATTCCGCACACATCTCCAGCGAGTCTGGCTGTGACATGAGGTGAAGGATATTCCACTTTGCTGGAGAAACACTTTGAAAACAAAGCCTCTCTCTTTTTTTTTTTTTTTGCTTACTCGGTTGATTGCTGAAGCTTGTCTATTGATTATTGAGCACCAGCAGGTTTAGTGCCATCCAGCGAGCCACGCGCTGTGGCAGAACCCTTTCGCTGTTTCAGCCGGGGCTGTGGAGCTGAGTGACTGAGTTTGCAGGTACGGTCTCACATTCCGGCCCGCACGCAGAGTTTGTCCTGGAGTGACCCCGGCTTGCCATCTCACACAAAATCCACACGCTGACTCAGCTGCTGCAATCTGGAGACCTCCAAGTGATGAAGCCTGTGTGGTTTTAAGACAGTCCGGTCCGGTTTCCAAGACAAACCGGACCACAAATATAAACTAAGTGCCTGAACTTCTTAAAAGACTACAGGAAGTACCCGAAAAACTTAAAAGACAATATAAACATCTCAGATTCACAAAATATTGCCTTCAGCATTGTGAATAAATTAGGTAATGCTTTTTTTAAACGGGAAATTATTTATGAAATATTTGCCATTGCTCAGTGCATTGCTGGTAGGATTGCAATGTTTTCATTGCACTAAAAATGATTGTATTTATATTTCTTCTGGTTTGTAAAAGGTATAGATCATTTTGGAGGCCTCTGTATATTGAATACGTTTGTGTTTCCCCTTTAAAGGGAAGGTGGGGTGTAGGGAAAGCCGTGCATTCTGTTTTGGGGCTGTGATAGTGATAGTGGGATTGAATGGAGGTGTGGCCTGTTGCTAGGTGCTCCTATTACCATAATCCAGATTTCCTACTATCACCTTCTCTACTCCCTGTACATCACACAGTGATTGAACACCCTCCTGTCTCGAGTGATGAGGCTGTCATTTATGGCAATCTTGTGCCAGTAATGTTTGGAAAATTGATTTGTTTTCCCTCCCACATGCAATTAAATGTATGATTTATTTGCACTGTTAATGGCAGGAAGCAATGCTCTTCTGAAGGGTGCTTGGGTGTAGAGGGGAGTGATGCTTCAGCACAGAGGCAAAGTCGAGGAACCCCCCCCGTGTGCTTCACATTGTGTGTTTTTCACCTGATGACATGGAGACAATTAGAATTCAGCCAGCCTCTGAGGGGTTGCTGGTTTGAATCAGTCAGCCTGTTTAACATGTGGTTCCCAAACAGCACTGTGTGGAAGCGTAGTCTATACTGGAAGGGCTGCTGGGACTCCCGGCCAGGGCTCGCCTGTCTCCGCTACATGCCACGTAACATCTGTGGCGTCGAGCTTGCAGAGCGTTGACCTTCATGGGGATCATTTTTGATTCGGAGGGATCTTGATCCTGATTCTCTTTCCCACGCTTGCAGCCCGGCTCAGCAACTCCGCAGACCGGAGTTTCTAAACGGAGGGCCCATCATTCGCCCTTCATGGTGGAGCCCAGGCGGCTAAAGCCGATTGCAACAGAGCTTCTCAGCTCTTTAGGCTTCTGTGAGATCCATTGCCTACACCCCCTCCTTCCCAGGTTTACGGCTGCAATGGCTGATGTTGTTCTTCTTCTTCTTCTTTATAATCTCAGGACGATTTAGTTTCTTGTTTTCGGCGCTTTTGTCTTAAGTGATATACAGAGCTCTAATAAAGTTGTGAAATGGGTTATCTGTGCGTTGCGGCACGCCGGTGGCTGCCGGTGGAGCTGTGAGAGCTCCGTAATCCTCAGTTTAAGTGCTGTCACAGCCGCACTGCTGAGAGGCTGCTGAGGTGCAGTTCAAACCTTTGTGCAGAGGAGAGACGCACAGAAATGGATTTTGCTCAGAATGTGCTGAGGCATCGAACCGGACGCCAAGGAAGGTTTAAAAGGCTTCAGACAACAAGGTTTGTGGAGCTCCGAGGAGCCAGAGAGAGCAGGAAATTAAGCAGCGTATGGATTTCAGTCTGTTTGTCTGCCCGTGTCCTTAGTGGCATTTTATTTTTGGCTGCAGATGGAAAAGGTAGCTGGAGAAATTATGATGTCCTTCAGTCTCTCTCTCTCTCTCTCTCTCTCTCTCTCTCTCTCAAAAGTCTTTGGCACTAACAATGTTTGACCACTAGAGGCAGTAGAGTACAAAAAGGCCAATATGAAATTAGCCAAAGGTGGTATGGACAGTGCCTGTACAGTTTATTTCCAGTTTGAACAGGGAAACTACGGAGCCTAGTGGTAATATTTGTGAAACCAAATTAGGGGAGATCTCTGGGTGATGTCTGGTCATTTTTTGGGGGGTGGGGAGGAGGTAGGGGGTTGTCTCGTCAGTGTGGGTTATGAGGGGCATTCAGGGGGATGTTGGTGACCTTGTGAGACTGCCCAAATAAGCTTGTCTGAAATGACAGGTTGTCAGGCCCACCTTCTTTAGGCACTGGAGATCGATGGTTTTTCACATGTGACTTTCACGGCTTTCTTCAATGTTAAGGTGTGCCTTTGCTACTTGTATTGTTCATGAGCACCAGTACAACTGCCGTTAGATCCGTTTGGACACAAATACAGCCACGATTTGATCAAGTTGAACACTGACAGTGTGATGCTGCCTCTGTCCCAAAGGGCCCTCTCCACCAAGCCTGTCAGGAAAGGCAGGAGGCCTTGTTGAACTCTTTGTGTGTTCCTGCCCTGCTTCAACCCCCCACAGTGGGGAAACACTCGCTTCCAAGAAGCTTTAATCTGGTACCTGACGCCTCTGCACTCCAAACTCAGGGCTCTGTGACTCACAGGAAATAACTTTCACTTAACTTCCATTTCCACTGGTTAAAGCTCAGTCACTGGCACAGTGGGAGTGGGGAGGGTTGGGGGTGAGTCAGCCACCAGGTGGAAATCAATACTGCGCCACCTCCCCTCCTGTCTGAATGGGCAAACATGCGACGACTCTCTCTCCCTTCTCAACTTTTTGGCAAAGCGGACCAACCTGCACTGTTTATGTGCTTGGCAGGTGTTCCTGTCTTAGCAACGGCAGCTTGCATTTATATACATTATCCATTTATGCACCTGGCTGCTCTTCTGTTTTAATGAAGTCTAGCATGATTAGAGCTCTCTCTCTCTCCCTTTCTCCCTCTCTCCCTCTCTTCCTTTCTCTCTCTCTCTCCCTCTCTCCCTCTCTGTCTCTCTCTGGTGATCTCTTTTCTCTGAAACAATGATTATGTGTGCTGTCCCTTCAGTTGTGTATGTGGGATAGCCGGCATTGATGAAACATTTAGCAGCCGTACGCCCTAACCACATGTTAAGATAATAAAGCTCTGCGATTTCTTTCAAAGTGCTCGTTCCTGGATACAGGCAGGCAATCCAAAACCTTTTATTAAAGATTTATGACACACAGGTTTATCCTGATATGCAGTTTTCCTGTGATAGCTGGTGATTTATGGAGGAATATGGAAAAATTCTAAGAATGCTAATGATCAGACAGAAAGTGCCACTGAGAAAAATGTATTCTCCTCCAGAGTCTTTTCAGAGAAGTGACTCAACCAACCCCATGCACTGTCTGAGCAGTATATTGCAGTGTTTTATCCAACAACTGAATTTTGATTAGTTTTTCATTTGTTCCATCGGTTAAACTTTGACATTCATTTGCTCGATTGACTGGGTTCTCACACTTCTTTTTTTTTTCCTCCTTCAGCTGTATTGTGGTGTTCGTTTGTTGCAGTGGTTAGATGATTTGTTGATTGGGTTACATGCTGCACTATGGTGGGGGTGTAATTAGTGCTCAGTGGGTCGACCCACACTGATGCACAGTGTATTCAGAGCTCAAGATGAAAGAGGTGAGGGAGCAGTGGTGCAGTCACAATGAAAGACTCTGCTGTTGAACAGCTTGTGTGCCTTGCCCGCAGGCTGCCAGAGTGACCACTGGGGGGCGCACTGCAGCAACCGCTGCCAGTGCCAGAACGGGGCCCTGTGCAACCCCATCACCGGCGCCTGCGTCTGCACCGACGGGTACCAGGGCTGGCGCTGCGAGGAGCCCTGTGACCCCGGCCACTACGGCAAGGGCTGCCAGCTGCCCTGCAAGTGTCTCAATGGCGCCACCTGCCACCACGAGACCGGAGAGTGCCTCTGTGCGCCGGGATACACTGGAGTCTTGTGAGTATCACCTGTGCCGCCGCCCCATCTGCGTCTTACCTCCCTGTGTCTCTATGCTGCCTCAGCACGGCTTCCCTGCTGCCCTGACACTGTTACACTGTGGACTCAGTGCTGTCTCACTGTCATCTCAGTATTGTTTCACTGATGTCTCAGTGCTGTTTCTGTCCTGCTTCTGTTATGTATTTGTATTTTTTGGGACTGTCTTGATACAATTTCACTGCTGTCTTGGTGAGGTCTAGGTGCTGTCTCTGTGTTGCTGTTACGTTGTCTCAGTGGTGTCTCAGTGCTCTCCCAGCCATGTGATTGTGCTGTGTGGAGTTATTTTGTCCCAGTGCTACATGTCATTTCTAGTGTCTTATGTTGCGCCCGTTTCAGTGCTATGATTATACTTTGTGCTGTGCATTATTCTCAGTGCCGTTTTTATACCCTGTGCTGTGCATATTAGTCTCAGAGCTGCGTTTATGCCCTGTGCTGTGCATTATTCTCAGTGCTGTGTTTATATCCTGTGCTGTCCGTTTGTCTCAGTGCTGTGTTTATATGCTGTGCTGTGCAGTAGTCTCATAGCTGTGTTTATGCCCTGTGCTGTGCATTACTCTCAGTGCTGTGTTTATGCCCTGTGCTGTGCATTAGTCTCAGTGCTGTGTTTGCACCCCTTGTCCCTGCAGCTGCGGAGATCGCTGTCCCCCTGGCAGCCATGGAGCCCAGTGTGAGCTGCGCTGCCCCTGTCAGAACGGGGGGGTGTGTCATCACGTCACAGGGGAGTGCTCCTGCCCCCCCGGCTGGACAGTAAGTCTGCACGATACACACCATGGGCCAAGAGAGTAGGACAGATCAGCTCCAAAAATGATTACTTTGTCAGCTACATTTAAATTATACACACACTACACTTTCAGACAGCAGAAATCACATTAGGGTTTCTATGATGAGATGATGGGTGAACAGCAATTAAGATTACAGATGCTGTTTCATTGGGGGGACGTATTCAGCAGTGAAGCGCTCAGCTTAAATCTCACTCAGGCTATGGGACTATATAGTGTAATTAGGAGTAGCAGTGGTGTTGCTCAGATTTATTGGTTTCTCAGCAGCTTTGATGTGTCGAATTGATTGCAAGTTTTTTTGTATATGCTTAGAAATCACAGATGCCCTTACTCTCTCCCTCACTCAGCCACTCACTCAATCTCTCCCTCACCCACTCATCAATTGACTCTCCTACTCACGCGCTTGACCAGTCACTCACTAACACCCACTCACTCATTCACTTATCTGAGCGGCACCCTCCTAAGCAACTACAATATGTTGTTTTGCCACCATATGGCAAAGAAAGCTAATGTAGGTACTTCAGGTCCTTAGCAGTGCCTGTTTAGTTCTTAAAGAATGCTAATCCTTTTGCTGTAATGGTACAACCAGTTCTACAGTTCCTCTCCTGATTGATGCAGTCATCCTCTGTGCGGTTGTGTCCATCCGCAGGGCTCTGTCTGTGCTCAGCCGTGCCCCTTGGGCAGGTATGGCATCAACTGCAGCCAGGAGTGCCCATGCCGTAACAGCGGGCTGTGTGACCACATCAGCGGGCAGTGCCAGTGTGAGCCAGGCTACACCGGGCAGCGGTATGAAATGCAAGGCATGGCATGGCACCCCCAACAAACGTGGCAATTACCTGCTTTTGTGCATGTGATGGGCAAAAGTGGCTAGTGTGTCCTTCACCCAGTGACTTAACTGACTGACCAAGCGGCTATCACAGTAACCATATTTCACCACTAGAGGCAGTAGAGGGCTAAAAGGCTGGGAGAGAAGGCAAAGGTAATTTGCACAAAACTTGTTCAGTTGTGGATTTAGAGTCTTTCTTATCAATCTCATAGATTTTAATGTGTGCAAAGCACACAGTGAAACATGTGTTAATGCAACACAGGTGAAATGGTGGAACTAGGCCACACCTGACAGAGCTTTACCTCAGGTGAAGCATCGTGTAGACAGGAAATACATTTTTTATATCATATATTTGGCATTATTCATAAAGCTTCCTAAATCCTTGCATTTACCCACGGCTTTCTAAATTGAGAAATAAGATCAGATCTCAATATTCACACATTCTGAGAATGGCGTATGTAGTTTTACTTCTGTGAGATGGATTATGAGTTTAAAAAGCGGGGGATTAATGTAGAGCAGTATTAATGATTTACTAATAATTATGTTTGTAGCCTGTGCACTTGCCTGTATCTCTTACCCTTCACTCATACCATAGGTCTCCCTCTGTGACCTACATTGATCAGTTGTAGTTCTCCCCAGTAATTATCAGTAATAGGAACTTTATTCGGAGTCAAATCAAGTTCCCATATCTGTTTATTTCTCTGTGTCCAGGAAAAGACCAGGGTTTATTAGCTCTGCTATCAGGCCATCACCACCGGAATGAAACTATGCCCCGAACTAGACTCTCTTTTATGTAATATTTTGTAAAATTGCCTGCATTCATTTTCTTGGTGACAGGTGAATTACCTCAAGATTGTATGAGGCCCTGTCCCACCCACCCCGTGCAATAATGTCGGCTTCCCCAGATAAGACCAAAGCCAAAGCCATTTAAACGAGAAACCTAACAAGTCCATTCTGTTACTTAATTGAGCTATTTGTCTGCTTCTAATGGCTGCGTTAGACGTGTTAGATTGATGCTCTGCCAGGGCTGCATATTCCACTTAGTGTAAAACTCCCTCCATAAGTGTCTCTACCTGTCAGCACAGAGATTCCTCCTGCTATAATTATATTCATTACAGTTAATGACCTCTGCTTCACCTTGGACAACACCCAGGGATCTTCCTGGGGTCTTGCTTTCCGACTGTGTGTCTGTGGGTGTGTGTGTGTTTCAAGTTTGTATTTGTGCTTCTGTGTGTGTATATGTCTGATGTATCTCTTCTCCCAGGTGCCAAGAGGAATGCCCGGTCGGCACCTATGGCCCACAGTGTGCCCACAAGTGCGACTGCCAGAATGGCGCCACGTGCTATCATATCAACGGGGCGTGCGTGTGCGACACGGGCTTCAAAGGACCCCACTGCCAGGACCGCTTCTGTCCAAACGGGCTGTATGGCCTCATCTGTGACAAGTACTGCCCCTGCAATGCCAGCAACACCATCAGGTACCGCCCACGCCACAGCTCCGTCCTCACAGACCATATACTCACAGCGCACTGGAGAGAGATACTCATACCAGTTCACAGTTACAGCTCCCAAATGTCTGTCTTTGTGTCTGTGAATTTCCTGCCAAGAATACAGAGAAGTTCAGCCAGGAAGGTCCTTTAACTTTAGAGCAGAAATCAAATGAAGATAATTTTCCATTGATGCAAATGTGAATCTCTTCCTGGAAAAAAGGGGGCACACATAGATCACGTACCAAGTCACTCGCAGTTGGTAAATTATATATAAGCTGTAATATCATTGGAAAGAACAAATGAAAACTGTGCTCGGGCCTATGCCTTTGCCAGGGCTGTTTAGCATCATTTTGTGTGAGAAAGAACCATTCAGTATGGATGGTACCATCTTTCAAGACACTCTCCTCATAAGCTGCTTAACAGCTGTCTATCAAGGACAGGGGTGGGGGGAAGACAGGGGATGGGGAGGAGGAGTGTGGTACCAGTACAGGAGGAGAGCACAGCAAGCAAAATCACACCTGCAGCTACACCCAAAACAGTATCTCCAGGAGCTGTCTGAGCTGGTAGATTAACTGGATGATTGGAACAAAAAAAGCTGATCGTGGTGATGTTTCACAAGGACGCTGCAAGAGGGAGCGAGTCACCTTCATCCCTCTGATCACATTCCACGGCTGTTAGCTGCTCCAGCCAATTTACCTTTATTTGTGATATAAGCACCGCTCATTAGGTCTGAGTGACTCTTGCGGCTCACGTCGCCGCCCTGCTCAATGACTGGCAGGGGTGATTAAAGAATGCCTGATACTGAGGAGTAAAAAAAAAAACGCATAACTTCTGTGTTTGTGTGAGTCTAGATCCAAAGTCTAGGCATCAGGTGGGATGAAGGGGTAGCAGGCAGAATCATGTCTTTTACTTTGGGGAAAAAAAAAAATTCCTCTATGGTTTCATGCACTTTTACCAGCTACAACTTTTACCAACTCTACCAGCTAGCTTGTACCTTGTCTGGCCAACTACTGAAACTTGTTCATGCAGTTTTTCCAATATCGTTGACTCCTTATGTGGGTTGTTGCTTGTGTTGTACTCTGCCTCACTTGTAAATCGCCTTGGATAAAAGCATCTACCAAATGAATAAATGTGAATATAAATGTACTATGTTCTTGAGTCATGTGATTGGTTGGGCACGTTCTTAGCGGGTCACTCCGTCACGCCCACCTCTTTCCCTGTCCCCAGCTGCCACCCTCTGTCAGGGGAGTGCACCTGTGCGGCAGGCTGGGCGGGGCTGTACTGCAACGAGACCTGCCCGTCCGGTTACTACGGCGAAGGCTGCAGCCAGCCGTGCGACTGCGCCAACGGGGCGGACTGCGATGCCTTCACCGGAGCCTGCATCTGCGCCCCCGGGTTCATGGTCAGTTTCCATCTGCGGTCGACTTAACCATGTCAGCAGGGAGGGTGTGAGCTCATTGCATCAGCACTAGGCTGCGTTTGTACAGTTTGATGGGGAAAAAAACAGTCTGTGTGACTAATTGTAGGGCACCATTCTTTTAACAGTGGCCAGTGGCTAAGAGGATGTTAATGTCATACTATACCTCAATGACAGTTCATTGCTCATTCTCATTTCAAATTGCTAGACAACTTGACTTTATAAAAAATGACTTTTTAAATAAATGAAGCTGCCTGAGCATTGTTCTGTGCTCTTATTTCTGCTCTCCCTGTGCACCTAAATCTGTTTAATCCTCGTGCCCACAACCAGATCACGAATACCTAAGGACAAATAATCTGTTCTCTCTCAATTAAATAAGATGTTTGTCGACGGCTTGCATGTTTATTACAGCTTGCTGTTAAGAAGACGTACTTTATATTTAAATTGGCTGGTACAGAGGAAATCAATGTAGTAGTGAAGTAATTAAGTTCTCAATTAAAAACTGTTACAAATAATTTACTTCATTTAAATCAAGTTAAATGTTAATTTCAGTCAAGAGACTCACATATTGGTGTTCTCAAGGGATGTTTCTCCAATTTGGAATACTAATTTAAAAAATTGTGACGGGATAAAGCAGATAGCTCTTGGGAGACCACGATTTCTGCCGAAAGCAGTAATATCACACACGCATTCACACTCTCCCCTCCAAAGTGTCTTGATAAAGGTTATGTACACGTTCCACGTTATTTGTGGCAAATGTAAATGGCACTGAGAGTGGTGTAATGCTTTGGAGATTATATCAGCGCTTTGGGAGAGCAGGGGAATATATAACGGAGAGGAGGAGGCGGATTGCTGTATTACAGCAGCCATAATGAATGAGTCCTATTACAGCGCTGGTCTGTCCTCAATACGAATCACTTTGAGAGTGATGGAAGGAGGAGGAGATGCATTGACTAAGGAGTGGGACACTTTTGCTGATGAGACCCCGGCAGCCATTAATAATCAACTGTGTGGTCCACCCGCTAAACAAACAGTCGTGATGCTGTGCAGTAATTTTAGACATCCACATATTGCTGCTCCTTTTTCTTGTAAGCTGCAGTTTTTTACCTTCCCTGCTGTTGCTGTTTACCTGCTGTTTGCTGACAATGGCACATTGTTCCTGTGCCTGAATGCACTTGGAGATAACTGAGGCTTATTTATCAATGAGACAAATGTCTGGCAATGACTGAGGCTTCGTGAATCCCAGACTGGGCAGAGCTGTCATGTGCTATCAGTGACTGATTGATATGAACCAATCGCAGTGGCTTCCTATGGAGAGCAAAGTCAGTGATTGACAGCACATGGTATTGCCTCACTCTCCAATCAGTGCATATTTCCACATTGAAAGGTCAGGTAAGTTAAATGAGAAATCTGAAGCAGGCCTTAGCTCTCAGTGCAGGGTGACCAGGTGTCCTCTTGGAATTTTAGCTAAAGCCAGGAAGCGCTGCTAGTCTCTGTGCCCTCTCCTGCTGCTAGACATGATGCCAGCTTGGAGAACGCCAGCTTCAGACAGCAGGTGTCTGCAAAGACTTTGAACCACCTGGCAGAGGCCCGTCTGTCTGCCGAGGCAATGACAACGTCTTAATTTCCACCACCTGTTCATGCTCAGCACAGGTAGAGCCAGGTGCTTCAGCCACAATGAGGGCAAGCAGCATTTAACATAGTACGGAGGGGTACAGGGGTGGGGTACGGGCGTGGGGTCCAGGGGTAGTGATATGTACTACAGATAAATATACCTAAAAATATACCTAATAAGTCCCTCTTAGTTTAACAGAGATTTTCAACTATCACTATGCAATAACATGCTACCAGCTAATTTCTGGAAGATTTATTTTTCATGAAGGTAAGGTAAAAGAAAGGGTAGTGGAATAAGTATGCAGAGTAGCATGTAACAGTAGTGTCAGAGCAGGTGGTCCAGTCCATATTTTACTGTGAAGCTGCTCCAGAGACTGTACTGCTGTTGAGCTGCTGTGCCTCGTAGCCCCGGAGACTGGCCAGCTGCTGGTTCTTACATCCCTGGAAACTACACAGCTGTTACTCCTTACAGCCCTGGAGACCACACAGCTGTTGTGCCTCATATACCTGGACACTGTCCAGCTGCTGTGCCTCATAGACCTGGAGACCACACAGCTGCTTGTCTTTACAGTGCAGCTGCTACTCCTTATAGCCTTAGAAACCAGGCAGGTGCTACTCCTTATAGCCCTGGAGACAACACAGTTGCTGTGCCTTGTAGCTCTGGAGACTGCATCTACTGTGCGTTATAGCTGTGGAGACTGCACAGCTGCTACTCCTCATAGCCGTGGAGACTGCACAGCTGCTTCTCCTTATAGCCATGGAGGCTGCACAGCTACTGCACCTTACAGGCCTGGAGACTGCACAGCTGGCTGGCTGTAACAGGGGCCGTTCAGGGGAGATGATGAAGATGGAGGAAGCAACTGCAGCGTCTCAGGCACAGGAACGCATGACTCCGGCTGTCACGTTGTGCCGGTGCCAACGGACGGCCGTCGGTCCAGCGTGATGCAAAGGGCTGAAACACAAGCAGTTCTCTGCGTCTGAAGTCCCTCACTCAGGGGACACAGGCACTCCATAACCTTTCCACAATCCCTGTCGCCTCTCCTCTGAGCTTCTGATCTGAGGGGGGGGCTGGCGAGACAGGACCTCAGAGCTGAGGAGAGGCTTGAGAAAAAAGTGCTGGAAATAGCTTGGCTAATTGGACAAAGAACACGGTTTGTTTCGTGGAAAGATGAGAGGCTTGTTTTTTTCCGAAGCGGTCCTACACCCTCCTCTGCTGTGATCATCAGAGATGCGCAGTGAAGCCCCACGGAGAACTTGATTTTGTTGTTCATTAACGGCAGCGTGGAGGGTTTCTGGGACAGATCCTTTCCTGTCACCTAAGTGGACTCTCACTGTGCCCTGATTGATGGGAGCGATTTTTTTTTTTTTCATCCTCTTCCTCTTTTTTTGTTTCTTCCTAGACCTCATTTATATCTTGGTACAACCGTCATTCTCTCTAGAACTTTTATCAAGCTTTATGAATATTAAATGGATGGTCGACAGAAGAGGCAATTAAAATGAGTTGTGTTGGAAGTGTTGCGGATGTTTAATTAGTGGTTCTCTTTTGCACCTCAGTGGGAGTAGAACTGATCAATGTTACGTCAGAGAAGAAGAGAAGGTGTTTGTGTGGCTCCTGTCTAATTAGTTGGCTCTGAATAATAATGAGCATGAGCAAACAGTGACAGGGGACGAGTGATTCTACAGCCACGCCTCTCTTGCTTCTTCCAAAATGGGTGTGGCTGGACTGGTATCCATGGCTACAAGTTATCATGTGGAGACTTGTATACCCCATGCACTGATTTCATTATCCAGTGTAACAATATTTGTAATGTACTTCTGCTCAGATGTACTAATAGGTACTCAATGCTGCCAAAGGCCCTTATCGAGACAGAGTGACATATCTTACATTTTTACATGTAATCATTTACATACATACTGAAGCTATTCAGGTTAAATGTTCAAGGGTCCAACAGCAGTTGTCCACCGGGGAATCAATCCTACAACCACTTGTGTATGGAGTGAACACTCTAGCATTCAGTATAAATGGCACAGTCTGATTCATGCATGCAGGTGGTGCTGTAAAGTCAAATGGATGTTTGTGCCTATGGAGTGTTTCTTATTGAGGTCACGCACAGGTTTACTGCAGGTGAACTGCAGGTGTACCGCACAGGAAGAGGCTGAAACTCATGACGGTGCGGTCCCTCTCCCTCGCCAACCGCTGACTTCACTCCTTTCCCCAACTCACAGCGGAGGCAGAATCGCCATCGTTAGCACTCTCAGAACTGGGCCTTTTGAACGGAACAAAGGGAGCTGTCGCCGAGTGATGAAATTTTCATTCACAGAGGGGGCTTTTATGTGGGTGCGGAGGGGCAGCAGGCAGAGAGCCGCTCCGAGATGCAGTGCATGCCCCTGGCAGCACATCATCATCTTCCCTCCACTTTCAAAGCCTGCTGAAGGTGGTAATGAAGCCATTAAGGCTGTATGAACCCTCAGAACAGTACCGCTGAGGAGCACTGCTATGCAAATAACCAAGATGGTGCTGCTAAGGGGTGGGGCTATGCAAATTTACCACATGTTACAACTTAGGGGTGGGGCTATATAAATTAATAGCACACTGCTGCTGAGCAGCAGAATTGCAAATGCTGGGAGTCTCGATGGGACTCATTTAGTCACCTGTCACTCATGGCCTGGGAGAACTGGGATGGCCACAGTGGACATTCCAGAGGTCCAGGGACAATGATGATTTCCCATGGGCACTGGGAGAAAGGGGGCTAACTGAGGCTCCATGTTCTGTCTGTTAAAAACTGAGAGGCGCACTAATGAGAACCATGTTTCTTTTATAGGGTGCTTTATTCTAATAGGTCAGTCTGGGACTCCTGGGCTATGTTTCTTTTATAAGGCGCTTTATTCTAAAGGGGTCAGTCTGGGACCCATGGGCAGATTGAAGCGAGAGAGAGAGCTGCCAGGGTCATACAGTCTGCACACAAGCTGAGGAGGAGTCAAACACATCAAGTCAGAGTCACACACAGAGAGTAAGAGTCACAGACACTGATGATCATATTACGAGCTTTGTCGTTGTCCACGTTGATCTCCCTGTGTCTGATATGCAGCTAAATCAGTTTGATTGAATATACATCTAATCAGTGTGTTCAGTGATTAGTGATGAGTAGGTGCTAAAAACTCCCATGAAAATGCAGTAAAGTAATGTGAAGGTAAAAATAGCAAGTGTTTCAATCCTGGAATAGGTGACCTATGAGTCCACACACTGTGGTATCTATGTGCCTTCATTGTGTTTGCTTTTGTGGCTGTTTCTCTCCTTCTCTCACATGCAGGGAGAGGACTGCACTCTGATTTGCCCCCCAGGACTGTTTGGGACAAACTGCTCCAGCTCCTGCTCCTGCCAGAATGAGATTGCATGCTCCCCTGTCGACGGCACCTGCATCTGCAAAGAAGGTACCTCTGTGCCCCACTGTTGTGCTACGCCATCCGCATTCCTGCCCCAGCTCCACCCTCTTTCTCTCAGAGCCTTCTGAGAGCGACCAATCACCTGCAAGACTCAACCAGCTGGGCCACAAAAAGCAACACATATCCAACAGTGCAAGCAACACTTAAGTGTTACTTTACAGTGCGCTACACTGACTCCACCTGTCAGTCATCCTCCTTTTAAGACTGACTGATGACGCAGCCAATGGGGGTCTCTTTTGAGGTCGCTCTCAATATGCTGAGATCAGATGCCAAGAGCCGTTTCTTTGTTTTTTGTGCTTTGCTCCTTCGATTCTGTCTGTCATAAATATTTACCCCCCAGCGGAGTTAACGAGGACGCCAATACACGGCCGATGGCTGAGATGAATCTCACATCTGTCGCTTTCATTCTCAGAGGAGCCAATCACTTCATCTCATAGACAGCTTCAAAGCTGTTCATGGCTTTGCAGTTCATGATCATTTCCCTATGTGTATATGTATATATAACAATATATGTGTTTATTTTTCATATTACAAATGACATGTCTATATACTGGGGATGTCTATCTGTAAAATTGCACGCAAGCTAATTGAACACAGTAAGATTGTGTTGTTGAATCTAGGCTAGTGTGCAGTGGTTGTTTAAATTGTTTTTCTCTTTGTATAAATTTTTTATTTTATCTTAAGATTAAGATTAAGAATTGTGACTGTGGTCAGAACACCAGCTGGTTATCCTGCTATATTTTGAATGAATAGTTAGCTAAAGCTAAAACATCACAAATTAGCATTACTGTGAAATTCCAAAAATGAACATATCTTCCAAACCGTGGCACAGAAAAATGCATATAGTCACATTCCACTTTAGCCGTGACAGTTTTTCACACTGCCCCTGCTGTTGCGCACCACTTTCTCTCTGATGTGCCATCTCCCAGCTCTGTTTGATTTCTGTCAATATAACCTACCAGGGGAGGAATCCATCCCTGGCTTTGTGGAGCTGCCCGTCTGGGCTACACAATTCTGGCATTGACACAGTCGTTACTGTTATAAAAGAATCGTTTCATTAGAACCTTATCTTGGGAGGCTTGTGACTCAAACTACCTTCCTCAAACCAGGTGGTGTTGACTGAAACAGTGTGAGAGCCAGCTGATGCCTCAACCAGTACACTTTCACTGTTAGTCAGCCCAAGGCGGTTTGATGTGGTTTTGGTTCACTAGTGTGAAAGGGGCCTCACTGTGGCTACAGTAATGGGTTGATCCAAGTGACACATTGCATTGCATTATGGTGCAGTAGGAGTGTGTTCTGAACATGTGTTTGTCATGGTGAAGGATCTCCTAGCAGCAGACTCTCAGTTTAATCAAAACTCCATTAAAAATTAAATACACACTGAAATCCCAACACTAATGCCGATGGTCTTGGCCTCTGTTCAGTTCAAACAAAAAAGGGGAAGAACATGGTTTATTATTTTTCATTTAAATGGTTTGTCCTGTTGACTTAGTAAGCTAATTGTTTTGGCTGTTGTGTTGTGTAAAGGAGGCAGAGGTTTAGTGTAAGTTCAGCCCTGCAGGGGGTTTGGATTGGCAGGGCTGTCCTCAGCTTGCCCCTTACATCCATCAGAATATCAAACAGCAAAAAATCCATAGCAACATCACAGATGCATCCTCAGTAAGAAATTATTCTGCTCAATATTAGACTCTGAGTTTCAGCATTTGAACTCTGTAATGGGACACGTTTCCAAGACAAACCTTGCTTGAAGAGTAGGGTTGTGTTCCCCTGCAGGTGGTGTTTCTAATGTGGCCCAGATCACATTAGTTTTCTCTTTCTGTGCTTCAGGTTTTTCACTGTAACCTGTCTTTGTGCACAAGTCATTGACTGTGATTCCTAACCGCTATTTCTTTCTGTGGTCTGGGTCATTGACCATGGTTTCTCAGTGTATCATTGACTGTGCTTTCTCTCTCTGTCTCATTGACTGTGTTCTCTCTTTGTGTCTCATTGACTGTGTTCTCTCTCTCTGTCCCATTGACAATGGCCTCTCTCTGTTCCTGATTGACTGTGTTCTCTCTCTGTGTTCCATTGACCGTGTTCTCTGTCTGTGTCCCATCGACCGTGTTCTCTGTCTGTGTCCCATTGACCGTGTTCTCTCTGTGCCTGATTGACCGTGTTCTCTCTCTGTGTCTCATTGACCATGTTCTCTCTCTGTGTCCCATTGACCGTGTTGTCTCTGTATCCCATTGACCGTGTTCTCCCTCTGCTGCAGGCTGGCAGGGTGTGGACTGCTCCCTCCCATGCTCCAGTGGGTTGTGGGGTCTGGGGTGTAATCAGTCCTGCGCCTGTGCCAACGGGGCGGCCTGTGACCCTGTGGACGGTTCCTGCATCTGCTCCCCGGGCTGGCAGGGGGAGCACTGTGACACGCCCTGCCCTGTGAGTCCACCCACACATCGAACATCACAGAGTGGGCTCCCAGATCACGGCCTCCCCTGATCCGCGCTTCACTGCTCTGACACTTGCCCTCCGACCCCTGCCTCAGCCCTCTAACATTCATAAGCACCTGCAAATGAACCATTTTTCTTTTTTAACATGAGAAATATGTTTTACTCAAATGTAGTTTTTATTTGGTTTGGTACTGTGCTATAATCACTAGATACACTGTATAAGTCTGTATAAGCATTGGGTATAAGCATTGGGTTAGCTCGGCGTTTGCATTGTGCCCTATAGCAGGAAGGGGTTTTCTAGGTGCCCAGTTACACATGTCAGCTGTGGCATTGTTGTCATTGGCAGGATGGTACATACGGCCTGGAGTGTGAGGAGCACTGTGACTGTAACCATGCCGAGGGCTGTGACCATGTGAGCGGGGACTGCCGCTGCCTCGCTGGCTGGACAGGTGAACACTGAGACCCTGACACACTGAGACCCTGACACACCGAGACTCTGACACACCCAGACTCTGAGTCACTGGACCTCACACACACTTCCATATGTGTATATGTGTGTAAGTGTGTTCAGCAGGTTCTGTAGTGGAGAAAGGGCATGCTTAGCCCAAACAACAGGCAGGGAGAAACATCCTGATGGAGGTCTCCACTGCAATCTCCCATCCGCTCAGAGCCCAAATCCCAACACTGCAGTCTGTGACAGTCTGCAATATTCAAATGTTTGAGTATGCAGAGGTAATACAGTTGCTCACTCATGAAAATGTGGTCCAATTAAACCCTACCGGTACTGTGCTTCCCTTGTTTCACCACAGTATCAGCTGCAGGCAGACTCTGCAACTCTCAGTGTCGCGTCAGAGTTATTTCGCTCAGCGTCGGCTCCAGGAATCGCATTGTAATTTGGAGTGGCTTGTAAGTGGCCCTGGATAAGGCCATCCATTGAAGTAAATATTAACTAATAAATCAAAAATAAAAAGGGGGGTTAGGGTGATTGCCTATCAGAAGGCTGCATGAGCGTGTCCCGTCTCATGCTGCTGTGCGGAATTTGGGGGCTTTAGTGGGGAAGGGTCACGGCTCTGGAGCCTTGGAGGTCTGTGCTGGGGGTTTGCAGGGTCAGAGTGGGGTGCGTTCTGGGAAACGGGGAGGGTTAATTGGGGATGGGAGAGGAGCATGTGACGCCAGAAGGGTCTCATGCTCTGAATATCGGACAGGTTTGCGCGCCATCTGCTCATTATAATTGAGTCACTTGGGGTCCCGTAGAGAGGGACAGGGGAAGGGCCAGGTGGGGTGGGAATGGGGGAGTGGAGAGGGGGGTATCAGAAGGCCAAGGTGGGGAAGTATCCGGGGGTACGCAGCAGCTCCGGTTAGGGCCCCTCAGTGAAAATCCCTCTTGGGGATCACTGGGAACCTCCTGGGTGTTGGATCTGCTTTTTTCCATTCAGACCAGTGGTTCAGCAGGATTTTTCATTCCTTCAGTATCTGAGGGAGTTATTTTTAAAAAAGAGAACAGTCTGCATGTGAAAATAGTGAATGCAGTGGGCTCTGAACGGGTAAGCCGGTGCTGGATAGTACATTTCTGAAGAAGCTTGTGCTTTCCGCTCTCTCTCTCCCCTTCTGTGTTTCCCCCCTGGCTCAGTGTCCAAAGGCCTGCTGGTTATGATCAGTCTCTCATTGTGCTGGAGGGCTGGAAAATTCTCATTTTTTTCCAGGCAGTAAAGGAGGAAGAGGCTTCACCCCGATACCACCCCACTGCCATGAAACCTCTGTGCCACAGTGCAGTCCAGCCTTTAATATTTTAAAAGGGCTACATACACATATGCACTCGCGCACATACACACACACACACACACATAGGCACAAGTGTGCACACATATGCACACACACGCACAGTAAGTGGTTGGTTTGAAAGCCAGTGTGCTGAGTTTCACTCAGGTTTAATTCAAAGGAATGTGATCGCTGGCGGTTTAATGGCTGCTCTGCACTCTGAAGTTCTCTTGTCAAAAGAAATTCTAAATGAGGCGCAGGCAGAGAGATGAGGATGCTATTTCCAGAGCAAGAGCTGGTGTGGTAGTGCGTGTCTGTGATTGTTTCTGTGTGGGTATGTATGTGCGTGTGTTTGTGTGTATGTGTGTTTGTGTGTGCGTGTGTGTTGGCTAATGAGGATATGGACATGGCCAGAAACAGACATTGTCCTTTCCTGAAGCGCAATCTCCAGCGTAGCATTTCTCCCTCTGTGTCTCCCTCTGGATCTCTCTCTGTCTCTCTTTCTCGCTGTCTCTGTCTCTCCCTCTCACAATTCTCAATTCAAATTCTTTACTGGCAGGCATGCAAAGTACTTATTGCCAGAACATAAACAGCAAGCTCTTTCCCTCTCTCACTGGTTCTGCAAATGCTCACAGCATGGTTGAGGAACTGTTCAGGCAGTTCAATTGCAATGGACGGAAAGCTTTTAATAAACACTCTGCACAGGAAGGCTTACCCGGATCAATTAAACAGTGAAATTTCAGAATGAGGATAAATTAGAGGAAAACGGGTTGTCTGCAAGTAAATCCCTGGATTTCTGTGTTCACAGTCTCGTGTGTGAGCTGTACTGTGTAGGGAACATAGCCGTAAGCATTAACCATCTAAACCTTCGAGTATTACAGCATCCTGAGACCACTGCACTGGTGCTGGCCTTAGACCATGCCCACTGCAGGAAACTGAATTGCCAGGAGAAAAATACAGAATTATGTTTTCATGAAAAATTCAAAATTCATGGAGTGAATTTCCTGAGGCTATCTCGAGTTTGTGAAGTTGATTAATTTGTTTATTGAAATGGGGAGAAATACAAATTTAACACTGAGCAATACAATTATCAGATTGTGTGTGTGTGTGTAGGCGTGTAGGCGTGTACATGAGGCTGGTTTCAACTTCTGTCCCTAGATGGGATTCTAAAATAAAGAAGGGGTAAGAGAAATGAGAGAAGTTAAAATGCAAATTAATTAAAAATTGATCAGTTGACCATGTTAAATTCACACTTGAATACAGGTAACCCCACAGAGGACTACAAGGTCTGTGTTGTTCCAGCCAAAACTTTTCCTTTACTTTACTGTTACTGTGGCCCAGTACCCAGTTATGCTATTCAGTTATTGTTCTTTATTGAAGTGACCCCAGCGAAGGAGTCAGTGGTGTTTGTGTAGTATTAATTGTGTAGTGTTAATTGACTAGTAATATTTATGGTTAATCCGGTGTGTAAGTCTCTACTCACCCAAGAGATCAGTGTAGTGTTAGAGCGCCCCCTACAGACGTGAGGCCCTGGTGCGGGAGCCAGTGAAGATGGTGCATTTGTGTCCCTGCAGGAGTCCACTGTGACAGTGTGTGTGTGCAGGGCCGCTGGGGTCCCAACTGCTCCAACACCTGCACCTGCGAGAACGGGGGCTCCTGCTCACCTGAGGACGGCTCCTGCGTGTGCGCCCCTGGATACCGCGGGACGTCCTGCAAGCGAAGTAAGCCATCTCCTCTTAGGACAGGACCCACTCAACCCTGGTCCGTCAGAGCCACAGTGTCTGCAGGGCCACTCAGTCCTGGTGCTGGATATTCACAGCATCAGCAGACCCTTATTCAAGCCTGGGTTAGCATGTCATAGACAATCCTGAGGGAAGGGTGTGTGCCAATTTCATTTATCCAATGGCCCTGGCTTAAATTGTTCAATTAGGTAATTAGCCATAATAAATTTTTCAGCTATCAACTTCCTAAAATACAGTGATTTATCCATGGTATTAATTTAATAAACCTTTCAAATGAATGCACAAATTGGATAAATAATCAATTATGTCATTATTAAGTAATGATGATTGAGCATGGGATGGAGCATAGGCCAGCATACATATTGCCCTCCAGAAACTAAGCTTGATGATATTTTGGTAGAGCGACGCACTGCCACATTGACAGGACCTTTTGATTATAAGACATCTTGTTTTATGACCAGAAGGTCGCACGTTTGATTCCCAAGTGAGGCAATCCCGTTGTGTCCTTGAGCAAAGTACATGAACCTGAATAGCTCCAGCAGAAACGTCCAGCAGTATAAATTGATCCTGTAGTGTGAAACTCTGTAATTCTCTCTGGCGGAGGGTGTCTGTGAGGCACATAAAGCCTGGGATGAATGATCTTCTCCCTCCCTCTGTGAAGTCCTCGCTGAGGTGCCAGCAGCTCCAGTGAGAGGCTTTAATTTGAGGTTCAGGGTCTCATTGAACCTCCGGTGTTTTCTCCATCTTACATAAGAAGGGTAAATTTATACATGAGAAGAGGCCACAGCTTATTGAGGCTCATCACTCTGCCTGTAGTCTGAGGAACATCTGGCACTGTGATGGGCCGGGTCTCGAGCACTCTAAGGGCTTTCGCTTCCACTGTGAGCCCCGTTAAATTATTCCATGCAAAAAATAAATGGCAGCTTTAAAAAAATACCTTGTAGCATCATTGTGAAAATGAATAATTTCTGCCTTTACTTTCGACTTAATACCTCTTCATAACATTTCGATGTCATATTTGATTCCTGGAACAAGTCTTATTGCCCTTATCATTCCTTTTGAAAAGCTTTTGTGTCCCTCCTGAAAGTGTGATGCCCAGAACTACACCCAGTACTCTAAAGTTGTCTGTGTGTGTGCTTGTGTGTGTATCAGCCTGCTCTCCAGGGCTCTATGGACAGCGCTGCAGTCAGTCGTGCCCACAGTGTGTTCACAGCACTGGGCCGTGCCACCACATCACCGGCCACTGCGAGTGTCTGCCCGGCTTCTACGGCTCCCTCTGCAACCAAGGCAGGACTCCCACTTCCCTTCTCACTCTCTGGGGCGTACATGGGCAACCCACACTGCAGAGTGAATTGTTTGTATGTTTTCAGAGCACCTCCGGGTTCCCCTAATTCACAGTAATGATCCTGTGGGGATTTGCTGTAATCTTTCACTGAGCTCTCCAGAGAGAAGAGAAGACCTCCGGGGTGCAGAGAAAACATATATATTACTCCTCACAATAATCAACTGATCTTTTCATGAATTAAGGAAAGTCAGTGAGCATATATAGAATTCACTTTCATGACTTTCAGAGACATTTCATCAATGAAATTTTAATTATTTTAAAATTCAGAAAAGTATGGTAATTGTGTCTGTTACCATAACAACTAAAAGAAAGGGAAAAATCAGCGGGGTCCATGGCTGGACCAGTAAGCAGTGTCCATGGCCTTCCCACGCACTGTTTCTGTGGGCTTGTGTCCATCAGTGTCCAGTGTTGTCTGGTGTCCTCCACAACACGCTCAGCACTAACGAACATCTTCCACAGAGCAGAAAGGATCTGTCCCGGGTAATCATAGATTCGTATGCAGATGCAAAACCAGCTTTGAGGAACTTGAAAGAAATTTCCAGAAAGGAAAAAAAAGTTGTTAAAATATGATCATAAAAGTCTATGTCAAGTAGATTTAATTTCAGAGTGCATACAGAGTGCATCATGCCGCTCTTTTCTGATTTTATGTCCTTCTAACATTGATTTATTTCCTTTGAAAAACACAAAACTTTTCTTTTCCAGTTGGATGTGTTTATTTTCTTATTTTTAAACCAATTCCTTGTTTTGGGTGCATAAAAATAGACACCAACAGAATCCATTTGAATCATGCGTTACTAGAAGGAGGAAACAGCCCCCTTGAAGTTTAGTTAAGTCTTTAATTGAAGGGAATTGTCAGAGGGAAGTGAAAAATCTACTTCAGATCAGACGTTCTTGTCCGCACAGAATTTAAGTAAGGGAAATTGATAATTGGAGTAACCTTAACTCCCCAAAATGTACATATTGACCCAAACTCCCTTGCCAAACTAGGAAGGAACAAAGACAGTACTATGGAGACTCCTACAGTAATGTGGTCTAGAAGGCCTCAGAAACTCCATAATGGGTAGAGTTGCTTATAGACAGACTGTCTCTCATTGATAATAGCCAATAAAAACACTTTACTTTCCACAGCAGATCAATGATTGGTTCCAATCATTTGATTCATCAAATGAGCTATTGATTCAGAACAGAGTCATCACTCCACTCATTGTGGGCCAAATGTAGTCTTGCTCTTCAGTTACTTGAAAGCAGTGTACTTGTGTGCATAATGTTCTATTTTTTAGTTTTTATGCCAAAGAACTGTAATGTGATGAGTAGCATGAGAAGTGCAGTGCTTGTGTGTAGTTTAGTCATGCAACATGGATTCCATGGACACTGGGTATCTGTTGTGGTGTTAAACTACTCTCCTGCTGTACTGACTGTGTGTGTGTGTGTGTGTGTGTGTGTGTGTGTGTGTGTGTGTGTGTGTGTGTGTGTGTGTACATATGCTCTGCCTGTGTGTGTGCACATGTGTGTGCTCTCTCATAGTGTGCCCTAGTGGCAGGTATGGGAAAGACTGTGCAGAGGTGTGTCTATGTACCAATAACGGCACCTGCAACCCCATTGACGGCTCCTGTCAGTGTTTCCCTGGCTGGATCGGTGAAGACTGCTCCCAGGGTTTGTACTTCTCCACTTCTCTCCACCTCTTTTCCCTCTTTTGTCTCTCTCACTTCATCCATCAGTCCATCCACCGCCCCATCCAAACAGCTAGGCTTCCAGATTCGCGCACCACCCAAAGTCACCCCCATCATAGACACATTTATTTTCAAAACTACCTACAAACGCTCAACACGTAAATGCACAAGCCAGTTCAAAAAGCAATTATACTCTTTGTAATTACACATCAGAGCCAAGATCTGAATTAGAAGTTTGACCTGCCACAGTTCTCATACATTACGGCCCGATACCAGCTGACAGGTTTTTTATTTTCACTCCTGAGATAAAGCAGCCAGTGTCGAGGAACGGAAACGAGTGCTGGTGTGGAGTGGAGTGGAGTGTGTGGAGACTGAGGGGTGAAATTAAATTTAGGATGCACGTGGAGTCTGTTGCAGAGATGTACAGACAGCCCAGGTGCAACACAGGTACAGTGCAGACGTAGAGCAGATTCAGTACAGATATACAGATTCAGTGCAGATACAGTGCAAATTCAGAACAGACGTAGTGGAGATTCAGTACAGATGTAGTGCAGAAATGGTACAGATTCAGTACAAATGTACTGCAGATACAGTAAAGATCTGTACAGAGACAGTGAGCGCAATTTGGATGTAGTGTCATATGGATGTGGTGCAGAGAGTTGCTGAAGTGTGTATGTGTGCGTGTGCGTGTGAATGTGTGTGTGCGTGTGCATGCGTCTGCCTGTGCGTGTACGCATGCATGTGTGTGTGGGAGATTGTGCTGACTCTGTGTCTGACATCTGCAGCCTGTCCCCAAGGCTCCTGGGGCCCTGACTGTATCCGCACTTGTAACTGTCACAACGGAGCCCAGTGCAGCGCCTCTGACGGGGAGTGCAGGTGTAGCGCTGGCTGGACCGGACTCTACTGCACGCAGCGTGAGTCTCACCCATCCCCAGACACACAGTGACACCTGCTGGCAGCCCTTGGGAACTGCAGCGGCTGTCCGCTGACAACTGTTTGGGAAAATAAGAGACCATTACAAAGTTAATTTGTGTTTAAAGCTTAAATGCATCTTTCAAAAGGGATATCTATTTAAGGTTGGACAGGATTTTAATCTACTTTACTGCACAACACTCCAGCGAAAACCCCTTAAAGCAGGTATTATGCAGCTAAATAAACATTCACGCATCCATTACGCACAATCCAGAAACCATTTGATTCCACGACATTGCATTTCTTTCCAGACAACTCATTCATTTAGCAGTGAGTCCAATTTGCTTCAGTTCTAAATGTTGTCATTTCATTTTTATGGCATAAGAGCCCAGGAATTTTCCATCCCATAAGAGGAGAGCTGGTCTTTGGTGATGTGATGTAATGTGATGTGACTTGAATTCAGCTCTGTGGATATAGATTACAGCTCTTTGCATCAGCCCACTTTCTGTGCAAGCTTGTTGTCTGATAACGTGTCAGCTGAACCGATGTTATATGGATCTGTGTAATCAGCTCATTAAAGAGCAGTGCATGCCTGCGTGTGCGTCTCTCTGTGTCTGTGTGTGTGTGTGTGTGTGTGTGTGTGTGTGTGTGTGTGTGTGTGTGTGTGTGTGTGTGTGTGTGTGTGTGTTTTATTCCCTTCCCACAAAGATCAGTGTTGAAGCTCCAGGCTTTCCTCTCTCCGGGTTGATGACTAGTTTCATGATGTCAGTCTATGTCATACCCTTGCTCTTTGTTGCTCCATGTCGGTCCGTGTTGCTGTGTTGCACCATGTTGCGCCATTGCTCCATGTATCTCTGAGCTGCTTCATGTTGTTCCCTGCTCCTCTGTGCTACATCACGTTGCTCTGTGTCGATCTGTGTTTCTCCATGTTTCCCTGTGTTGTTCCTGGTTGCTCTGTGTGGCTCCATATCTTCCTGTGTTGTTTTGGGCCACTTCATGTTGCCCTGTGTTGCCCTGTGTTACCCCGTGTTCTGTGTTGCTCCATGTTGCCCTGTGTTGCTCTGTGTTGCTCCGTGTTGCTTTGCCTTGCTCCATGTTGCGTAGCTGTGACTTTGTCTCCCTCAGGCTGTCCCTCAGGGTTCTTCGGGCAGGACTGCGAGGAAGTATGTCACTGCCAGAACGGCGCAGACTGCGATCACGTCAATGGACAGTGTGCCTGCCGCACCGGCTTCATTGGATACAGCTGTGAACTGAGTGAGTCTGACTGACCCAAGAACCTCTACCTCAGTCAAACACATACTGTCCACCCAACAGTGGTGAAAATCTAACACTGTAACTTTTGAGGAAATTTTTCTACAATTTGTTTGCGCAAAGGGACACAATTCCCTGTTTGAGGAATCACACAACAATGATACCAAAAGTGACTTTTCCCTTTAAAGATCAGAGCCAACAGGTGAAGCAGTCAATGGTGTGCCTCCTTTCTTGGGGTGGTTGAGTTTGTGTGTGTTCTTGCACGTGTGGGTGTGTGTGTGAATGTGTAAGTGTGACCCACTCTCTCGTTGTCTCTCATGCAGAGTGCCCATCTGGGACCTATGGCTACGGGTGCCAGCAGCTGTGTGAGTGTATGAATAACGCCACCTGTGACTATGTGACAGGAACCTGTTACTGCAGCCCTGGATATAAGGGCATTCGCTGTGACCAGGGTGAGCAAGGGCACTGCATCTCTATCTCACACACACACACACACATACACACACACACACACACACACACACACACACACACACACCCATACTTGTACACATATGCATTCACACATGCACAAACACATGGTTCCTGTCTCTTTCTGCAGCAGCCCTGATGATGGATGAGCTGAACCCCTACACTAAGATCAGCCCGGCTCTGGCCTCCGAGCGCCAGTCCGCAGGCGCGGTGATGGGCATCATCTTCCTGCTGCTGCTGATCATGGCCATGCTCAGCGTGTTCGTCTGGCACCGGCACAGACAGAGGGAGAAGAGCCACGACATGCCCAGCGTGTCCTACACACCCGCCCTGGGCATCTCAACCACCGACTACTCCCTCTCCGGTAAGAGCACTCACATACACTTATATACACGCCTACACATATATATACACACACATTCACACACATTTCTTCTGTGAATGCATACACACTGTTTGCATGCGTGTGTGTGTGTGCTCATGCATGTGTGTGTGTGTGTGTGTGCGTGTGTGTGTGTGTGCACATGTGTGCGTTCCCATATATATGTGTGCGTATGTGTGTATGTATGTGAGTGTGTGAGTCCAAAAATCTCTGTGATGTACCTCATTGCTCTGGTCCGCAGATGCCTCTCAGTGCAGTGTTAGTGCCAGTTCCAGTGGCCACTGCTTCTCCAATCCCAGCTACCACACTCTGGGCCAGTGTGGAGTCGCCCAGCGCCATACCAACAACCTGGATGGCCAATCCACCATGAAGGTACACACCCCACACACCTTCACACACTGTCACACATCTACACGCACATTGCACACATGCACACACCATTCCACTGTCTCATTCTTTAACACCTACATATATACACATGTATACAGGAATACAGTCACACACATTATACACAGTGTTACTTACACAAACTGTCGTAATGTCCCCAACTCACACTCACCGGTAGCTATACAGGGACATGAAAGTGAGTCTTCAGACATCACCTGAGTTATATGTGTTCTGAATAAGTTTTATATTTTTAAGTTTTAAGTAACTTTTATAACTTTCTTTTCTCCTCCCACAGCCAAAAAGCAAGAAAGTTGACAGGAACAGTGCAGAGTGGCGCGCTTACTGCAACCTCAAAGACCTCGGTCAGTGTCTCACCTCCCCACCTGTCCACACTTCAGCAACCAGTTGCAGCACATTCTCCCTTTCCTTTGCCTGTACAAAAATGTAGCTTTATATGAAGTGACACTTCTAACCACAGAGCCTGTCCCCACGAAACCTTCTATTGAAAGCAGAACATGGAGTGGCAGAGTTTGCCATGATGACGGCCGTGGCAACTCTCAGAAAAGTAAGAAGAGGGCGACCTTCACTCTCACAATGATTGCACAGGTGCAGGGCTATTATAAGCCATGCCTGCAAGAAAAGCCGTTCTGTTGTGCCTTTGATCCCGCCAGCTCTGTTTGAGGACTGCACAGGTACAATCAGCAGTAATTGACTCTCTCCTCTCACTCTTCTAACATCCATGGTGGTAGTGAGCTTTATCCATCATGTAGCATTAGGGTGAGACAGAGGGCATAACTGGCTTGTTTGTGTCACAGATTTACCCGCAGCTGCCTGGCTGAGGAAGCGCAGCTATCCTCCCTAAAAGCCCTGCTCTGGCAGCTAGTGTTGAAAGCACTGAATAAATGTAATGTGAAGTAGTACGCTGAAGCACTGACAAGACTGCTGCTGTTTGTGTGGACTGTCAACAGTGGCAGAGCGTGGTGTTAATTGTGCTCTTGCTTTAGTAAGACACCACAGATAGGTATGCAGTGTAAGCAGAACCGAATGCACAGATGCATATCTGTTATTTAATGTGGGCACGGGTTAAGGTGTATCTTTGCCATTACACATTCAGAAAAATACATGAGCTATACTGTGCACTCACTGTGTAAGCCCCATATCCCCCCATGTAAATTCAAGCTGAATTCATTATACAAGCTCTTCTAACCTGACATAAGGAGGAAAAGGTTACGGGGGTGGATGCATCGTTTCGGTCACCAGTTTTAATAAATCGGAAAACGAGCGCTTGGTGGGAATCCACAGAACGTGGCCATCTGGACTTTCAGCGCTCTCTGAGCAGGATGACTTTCACCCCTGTAGGATTTCTCCCGAGCGCATCAGAAATCCGTCCGCGTGCGGGCCCTGCATACGCTCACTCTGCCTTCGGTTATTGAGGGTGCTGTCACGGCGCCATGGAAACGATAACCACAGAGAACATGAGAACCATCCTAATGCTCCCATACGCTCAGTTGCTTTAATTTGCCAGAATGCCTGCTGGACTAACCTGGGTTGCTGACATTGATGTTACTGTGGATTTTTATGTTCGAAGCTATTGATGTACATCAGATGTTGTCAGCTTTGAGTATCTTATACAACTTCACTAATGTGTTAAATGAGTAAATGATTTTCAAATATACATAATCAGAAATACATTAAAGGAGCAAAAATGATCAACAGAATGCTTAAAAACAACCAATTTAGCTAATTAATACAATCGCATTTCATACTTTCATCTTTCAAATTTAGTGTTAAAGAAGGGAAAAATACAGGAAAAAAGGACAAAATGGTAATCCTGAGAGAATTCAGCAATCTGGAATATTTCCAGTTATCCAGGGTAACTCCTCCATCTCAACCCTCTGTAGGTGTGTACTGCCTGGACCGGCGTTACAATACTTATATTGTAGAGCAGTGCTACAGAGGTACAGTATGCTCACCCAGCCTGCACAGCCAATACCATCATCATCAGCACAACCCTCCAGCCAATCACTACCTGACTGCCTCTCACTCTGCCTTCCTACTGGCCTCTCAGAGACACGCCCCTTTCACCACAGACTCCTCCCTTCTGTCCTGTCCCCTTTGCCAGTGGCACCTGAGCCAGGGCGTCTGCTGTTCACTTCCGTTTGCTGTTCTGTTCAATGCAGAGAGCCCACAGAGATAGTATAGCCTTCACATGGTGGTCATATTACATGTATGGTAATGTATAGCTGCAACAGGGCCACAGTGTAACACAGTGGTAAAGAGCAGAACTTGTATCTGAAAGGTTGCTGGTTTGATTCGCTGCTGGGCAAGGTACTTAACACAGAATTGCCTCTAATTATCCAGCTGCATAAATGGATAATATGTAAAAATTGTAACCTCTGAAAGTTGCTCTGGACAAGAGCATCCGCTAAATGACAGTAATGTAATGTAATATGTAGTGTAACGACACACTGTACATTCACAGGGATCAGGTTAGAGCAGGGAGAGAAACCTTGCATTTGACATAGGAAGAGTATGTGTGTAATTAATTGGCTTTGGGGCTTGTTGCATTAATCAACCTTTGTGTAGTGGGTGTGTGTGTTTGTGTGTATGTGTAGTTGATCAGTGTGTTAGAAAAGCTCAATATAAATGAGTGCTTAACTGTGTCAGATTGTTTATATCTGAAGTGTGGACACAAAAGAGAAGACTGTTTCCCCACTCACAGCAGAATGCTGGAGCAGCTCTTGCCTTGTTGCAGCAGACAGTTGAAAAGTTTCTCCATTTTTTTATTAACAGCTCTCAGTTCTGAATTCTGCATGTTTCCTATTTCTACCTGCGCTTGACCTCTCTTTCACTCCTCCTATGTCAAAACCTCTGTGATGCTCTCCCACAATGCACCACAACCCTGTGGTTGGTTTGCACACATTTCCTTATGAGTCAGTGGGCACATTGGAGCACCCATCTGTATGCCGTCACTTTGACTGACAGCTCCAAGGGGCTGGGCTCAGTTTTGATTGGCTTGTCTTTGACATGGGTGTGTCCTTGCTGTTGTGGTTATCAGATTACATGGAGTCCATGTGCAGCGCCAGCACCTGCTCCCTGAACAGTGAGAACCCCTACGCCACCATCAAAGACCCTCCGGGTGTGGGCCACAAACACTCAGAGAGCAGCTACGTGGAGATGAAGTCCCCTGCTCACCGGGAGCTACCCTACTGCTCCACCACCACCCCCACGGCCAGCAAGAACGTCTATGACGTGGGTGAGCAAGGGGGGGACGTGAAGGAGGAGTTTCAGCAAGTTTACCAGCTGTACTGAAATTAATTTTCTCTCTGTCTTCCTGTCAATTTAGTTCAACTAAGGAAATTTAGTTTACTGTAAATGTGCATTTTTGGAAGGTTATACAGAACAAAGTGGCCCAACACTGTACATAGCCCTATCTGCATGTACACACAAGTTTATACAAATAGAAAAAAGAAATGATACATGAACACACACCAAAATGTGACAAAGACCCATAACAGGTATTTCTCCCCTTACTTTTCTTTCTCATTCCCTCCCCTACCTCTCTCTCTCTCTCCCTCCCCCTACCTCTCTTTTCTCTCTCTCCTTCCCTCTCTTCCTCCCTCTCTCCCTCTCTCTCTCTCTCCCTCCCTCTCTTCCTCCCTCCCTCTCTCTCTCTCTCCCTCTCTTCCTCCCTCTCTCTCTCTCTCCCTCCCCCTACCTCTCTTTTCTCTCTCTCCTTCCCTCTCTTCCTCCCTCTCTCCCTCTCTCTCTCTCTCCCTCTCCCTCTCTCTCTCTCTCTCCCTCTCTCTCTCTCTCGCTCCCTCAGAGCCCACAGTCAGTGTAATGCAGGGCTCCAGTGGAATGATGACCATTTTCGCCCAGAGCCCCTATGACCTCCCTCGTAACAGCCACATCCCCAGCCACTATGACCTGCTGCCCATGCGCATCAGCCCCACACATACACAGCCACCCCCCGACAGCCCCCCTGGATCCCTCTTATAGGGAACAGGATCACCTCACCCCGCCCTCACTTCTGTCTCACTCTCGCCCTCTCTGTCTCTCTGTCACTTGGATGATGACAGCATCAGTCCAAGATACGAGACACTGGGAGAAGAGCGAGCAGACAGGACCTGAAATTCCTCTCTACCCCTCACTGTCTCCCTCTTTCACTCTTTATCCCTCCCTCACTCTCTCCCTTTCTCTTTGTCTCTCCCTCTTTCACTTCTTCACTCCTTCACTCCCCCTCCCTCTCTCTCTCATGAGAAGCTCTCCACAGATGCTCTCAGGACTGACTCAGTGGAGGTGAGGTGAGGGGGCTCTTGATTTTCCTTGGAGAGCCACATCCTGGATGCACCCAGGCACCAGCTACACTTTTCTTCACAACGACCAAACTGCTCTGGATTCAGGACACCTCTACAAGACAAGCCCACTACAGAGCAAATCTTTCATGGCTGCTGATTGGAGGAGGTAGAAGATCGGAGCGTGTGCCATTTCTGGGTGAGGAACAGGAAGAATGGAGAATATGCAGAGCATGGTTCAAATATGGACAAATGCAGAACAGTAATCCAGTCAAACTGCACTTAAAGGTGTTCGCTGCATTTGGAAGATGAAGGAGTGGCGATCAGGTTTTCCTTTAATTTAACTCCTGTTTTCACTATGAAGTGAACTTTCTTGTTATCACAATACCCCAGAGACTCATGAATCCCCCACAAGAAATCAGGGATTCTCGCCTCCTAATGCCAGAGGAGCTATGGAATGCATTGCTGGCAGGTGAAGGTCCTTTATCAATGAGGAAAATGGGCAGGTGTCCGACTTAGGTCACCTGGGGAGAAGGCAGACTGATCTTTAGCAGGGTCACAGGGTTTGGAGTGACCCTCCAATGACCTTTGACCCAGCTGGAATCACTAAGGTGTTCCACTCTGCTGCTGTGTGGAAACTCACTTCACCAGAGGTCATGACCCATCCTTGAGCTTGGGACAACCCCTGATGTAGGGACCCCCAAATGAAAACGCATGGTTAAATAGTAAGAAATAGCAATGGTCTTATTCACTTTATACAATTTATTTGCTGAAAAAAACAATGCTGATAACGGCCACTGTTAGAATTCCAAATGAAATTTTATCTTTTTTCCCCAGCCTTTTTTTCCTCATAATTGTCAGTTTACATATTGAAAAACTCAAAGGATTGATCTCTGTTCTTGAAAAAAATTTTCTTTCTTTTTGTAATTATGTATTTATGATGTATTTGATTCTTTACACTTAGTGATAGTGAGTTTTAATAGTGAGAAGCTTAAAGAGAAAAAGCAAGCATGATCAAATAATGAATAATCAATGTGACTGACACATACAAGACATCCCATTGTTATGAAAATCATCTGTATATATATTTTATGATTTTCAGATGTAAAAGGGAAAAATATATTTATAACATTTATGGAACTGGAGTTCCAGCACTGTCAGAGTATTATCAGCCTGGTTGAGTTTTTGTACAGGCCAGAGAATATCTTTCTGTGTGTAAGAGTACCAGGAACCAAATGCAAGGGAAAGATGTGATCTTTACAGACCCGGGTTCAATGATAATTTATCATTAAGATTACACATCATTACATATGTAATGATAGTTATTTATGATCGTCATTATACAGCTGGTGTAATGGTATTTCTTTATACAGTTACAATTATGGCAACAGTATCAGGAGTGTAATGAGGTACCACATACTGGAATGTTACACCAATGACTGGCCCTTGCCAAACCAAAGACAGAGATGGATCAGTTCGACACTTCAGCTCGAATCAACAATTAATGGCTATTGGTTGAAAAAACCAGAACATTTTAATGGGTTTCTTTTCTGGGGAAAACCCCAGGTTGGTTCTTCTCTATGCCTTTTAATAGAATTTATAACTGGAATATAGAAACGGTTCTCTAGTTGAGTTGAACAGGGTAGAATGGGCCAGTTACCTTTGCAGAGGAAGAACAGTGTCAGACTGGTGAACTGGCAAACTGTGGTTCCTTTGATGTGCAAGGTATGAATCCTAGTTCATGACTGTTTGCTCTTTTGTGCCATTGTAAGCAGTAACATATGTTGTTTTTTTTAAGTTGTGCTCTTCTTGGTTTTTAATATCAAGCAGTCCAGTCAGTATTATTATTATTATTAAATATTTTTCAAGTTATAATGCAGATTAAAAAGAGTTTATATAAATTACTACTGTAATGTCTGGATTACAGTAGAAAAATCAGCATAATCAGCATAAGGTCGTGTTCTTTGTTCAAATATGTAGACTTCCTTGTGTTTTGCTTCGATAAACACGGTGAGAGTTAACCAGTTTGATTAACATAAATGCAGATTCCTTCCTACATAAATGGGTTCCTTCATGCAGATTCTACTTCACCTTTTTTGAGAAGCAATAACAGGTTGACAATCACAGAGACTGCATTCATGTGCATAAAGCCACAAGAGTGAATGTGTGTGTGTTCGTCTTTGTGCATGTGCATACATGCACATGTCTGTGAGAGTGCATGTGTATGTATTTGCGTGTCTGTGTGTGAATGTATGTATATGTGTGTGTGCATGTGTATGCTCTCTCATAGTATGTATCTACTTGTGTATGTGTGTGTGTAGGCTGCCATAAGTATGTGTGTGTATGTGTATATATGACCCCAGGTAAGGAAATCTTGGTTTTCCACATTGTCAGTGTGAAAGGAATGAAACATCATTCCCTGATGCTCTTATTTGCAGTGCTGCTTAAAAGATTCTTTAATAAAAATACAGAGACAAACCTGCCATCCCTCAGGGTAGATGTGCAGTCTTTTTTATCCACAGAAAAAGTTGTGAACAACTGTCTTGCAGTAATCATTTGCTGAATGTTTTTCCTTTTTTCTTGAGAATAAATCATGTATCAGTGTTTTATCATAGAATATAGTGAAAAAGCAACAAATACACTTCGGTTCACTTGTTTTCTCAGTAGCGTGTCCCAGGAAACTAGACAGACTTCCCATGTGCTTCTGCTGTGAACCACCTGAGATCAAACTATAGCAATCTCTGCTTAAACCTCACTGTTTCCCATCTGTATCTTCCACAGTGACCACTCTAACAAATTTGTAATCCTGATTATTTTATTTGCACTTCTCAAAAGGCATTACAATGGACAGTACCAGTATTTTTGTGGTAACTTAAAAACACAGACAGACCATGGTACATATACTGCACAGAATACAGGAGAATAAAGGAGGACTGGTTTGAGAGAGAGAGACTGAACCAGGGAAAGTGACACCTTAGGGTATTTAGAGATGACACTGGTGCTTGTGTGATGGACTGAGGCTTTGGCAAGGACAGCACCCTCTGTTGGCTCGCATCATCGGCACTGCCCGCCCCATGTACAATTTCCGGCACTGGGACCCAATTATACGAGAGTGAGGCTTCTTAATGGGTGGGGCTCTGCACTGTCAATGGTCATTCAGACCAATCAAAAGACATTGCTTTTCATGGCAAAACACTATGATTGGCTCAAAATACTGAGTTACTGAGAGCACATGATAGTTCCACCAATTTTAGGGGTTCACGGAGCATCACTCTCCAATTATTGCATGAGACCTCCCACCCGGGGCCATGCCCTCCACTGCAGCCCTACCCTAACCACACCCTGCAGGACCTCCCCTTCAGCTGGCCTCGTCCTGTCTCGCCCATGGCAATGCACTGGTCCTGGGTACTACATTTAATCTCCAGTGCTCTCAGGGCTGGATGTGGATGGTCCACTCTCATCAAGCAAAGGAGACCACAAGCTCGAGCTTGCTGTCTCCAAACGGCTTCTCTGACTTGTGCGTCTTCATTTATCTCTTCATGTTTCACTCAATGTCTCAGACTCATTTTGTAACCGTCTCTCACTCCAGAATGTTGGGGACAGAACGTTCAGTCCTTATATTATTCATATAGTGTTGGCCCTGCTCTGGACGTGTATAAATAATACACTCATATTACACTTCTGGCAGTAAACACATTCACTGAATAAATACTACTTTCATATCTATGGCATTAGCAGTCAGCCACAGAACAACATGCTTTGTGTGCAAGGGGCTTTCCAAGGTAACTTTGTCCTCAGCAACCAGCATAATATGAGCTAAAGACACGGTCATCTTGATAAAGTGGGTATGATTACAAGGCTCTGGATATTCCACTTGTTCAGTGCTGTGTGAGGACGCATGGCATGCTACAGTCTTGGCTTTGTCTTGGAGGGGCACCTACCAGGGAATGCCTCTAAGCGCAGCAAGCACAGACAGGAAGTATACTCTGCACTGAAATCACTCATCACGGCTAGCTGCTGTCCGCTTGTGTTTGAACTGTGAAACTTCCCCTGCCACTTATCAGCAATGGATTTATGACCCACTGGAGGGAAGAAAGTGTATGTGCGTGGAGAAGAGAGGCAGGCTACACACGAGAAAGATGAGCTAGTGTGTTCTACACATTCATTAGATCCCAGCAGAAACAGGACTACAAGCCTCAACAGTGAGAGAATGACAGGTTCCTGCTATGAGCAGACTACAGGTCTCAACAGTGAGAGGACTACAGTGTTAGGACTACAAGTCCCAGCAATGAAAGGACAAGTTTTCAATGTGCCTAAGTGGCAGATTTAGTGATATACTGAACACCTCTGTGGTACACACATCACAAGGACAGAAGACACCGCTGAGTGACACTGCACTGAAAAAGGCACTACGAATCCACCTACAATCCATGGGATCTGCTTTCAGGCCAATGTCACTTACGGCAGCTACGAGCCTGTTAAATGCAACACGTGTGCTCCATTCAGATGGATCAGGGAAGACCTCTGCAGTGTTCATGTGCTGAAGACTTACTGCTTTGCCCTGGTTTCTGAGCTAAATCCTTCAGATTTGCACATTCTATCAGGAAAGATCTGTTTTTTTTCCCCACAGTCACAAGAAACACTGCACTGACCTCTCTATATCTGTCTGTGCAGACATTCACCGTTAACATACAGCATTGCCCTCTTTATGTCTGTCTGTGTGCACATTCACTGTTATACAGCACTAACCTTCCTAGGTCTGTCAGTGTAGACATTCACAGTTAACATACAGCACAGACCTCTCAAATTGTGTAAACATTCACTATTAGGACACACACGACCTGACACACCAGGGCCACACACTCGTTAAACACACGTGAAAACACAGATGTAACACACGATGACAGCAACAGAAAAGTCAAGCAAAGCAGACGTCAGACAAAACTTAACACATGAAGACATTTCTGTTACAATCTGCGCACCTGATCATTAAAACACGGTGATATAAAAGCATACGGCTTCAAACAGCTCAGTCTTCATGCCAGACAGCGACCGTCTGAGACTCGTAGCGGACCGGAGTCAGGCCCTGCGCAGCTGTGTTCTTTATAAGAGGGTGGGGGCTTTGGGGGTGTGACTAGACTCCCTGGCAGCACTGCGTCTTTGCCTTGTTTTCAGTGGGCTGCACTTGAATCGACACCACATTGTTGCTAGGAGACATGTCGTTATCCCTGCGGTCCGACATCTGCTTCTGGGACACGATGTGGTAAATTTCTGCACAGGGGAGAATGTGACAAGCGAGTCATATCGATCTGGCCAACACGACCTCAGCACAGCCACCACGTTTCCTTTATACAGCAACTCAGAGCACATCTTACTCAGGTGAGCTTTTACCAAAACACACATTATGCCATGCTCAACAAGACAGCTTTTAATTTTCAGTTAATGGACAGTACTGGACTCCATTTCCCTTCAAGTGTTAGTTATTTAAACAAATTAAACAAATACAGAGACAAAGTGGATTGGTTCCTGAGGACGGCAAGATACAGTGCATGATGGGTGAAGTGTACTGCACTATGCTGTTCCTAGAAAGTTCTGTAGAACATGTTTTAGAATAGCATGCTACATGGAATTCTATTTAGATGCACTGAACTTTATGGGGCATGGATTGGCTGATGTGGGTACAGTACACAGGATGAGCAAATCAGAGGATTTTAAAGTCAGTTATTCTGTGCAGACTTCTGCATAGCACCATACCCAAAAGGACAGCCATAAAGATGAGTGGACACAATGTGTGACATAGACCAGGCCTAATCACACACACCCAGCCTCTCAACTGCAGTTTCCAAATTGCATTACATCCACTCCAAAGCCATAACTTTGATTAGTCACTCAGTAACACCTGGCCTTCAACCCTATGCAGAAGACCCCACACTTTCTCACAGCTGGTAGGGACAGCACACACATTCACACACTCACAGAACAAGCTATTGGAATTGGCATTCTAAACGGTAAGCATTATACATGGACTGCAGTGAGGCACAGTGGTTAGGGACCTGGAAAGTTGCCAGGTCAAACCCCAGGTGAGGTAACGCTGCGGTGCTCTTGAGCCTGGTACTCAAGTTAAACTCCTTGAGTAAATATCCGGCTGCGGAAATAGATAGTACCTATAAAATAAATGTAAGTCACCCTAGATATAGGCTTTGGCTAAGCAAATAGGTAATGTTATGTATGACAGTTTTGCAGTCTTAAGCTCTCCAGTATCGCTTACCTTTAGATGCAAACCACTTCAGTTCTATGCCTTTACCATCTACTGCACTGCTGGTGGTACAGAAATGGCATGTCTGCACAGGACAGGGTTCTCACCTGACAAGATAGTCTGGAAAGAAGTCTCCACGTTGGTGGAATCCAAGGCAGAGGTTTCAAGAAAAGACAAGCCGTTCTTCTCTGAAAGACAGATGGAAGAAACCATAACAGGGTAGCCATGTTGTAGGCGGTTTTGATTGTTTGCATTCTGGATTGCATTACATGCATACACGTGCTAATGTGCAAGACAAGCAAGGCTCACCACAACAGCAAAGCATAAAAAAGAACGCTAACAAGACAGAGCTCATAATATGAGCAGCTTCAGCTAGCTGTCTGATGGTCATGTGATTGACGCATGTCTGTCTGAGCGGCAGGCTTACCTGCAAAGGTGCGCGCCTCGTCAGTGGGCACCGCCCTCAGGTGGCGCAGGTCGCTCTTGTTGCCCACCAGCATGATGACGATGTTGCTGTCTGCATGGTCCCGCAACTCCTTCAGCCAGCGTTCCACGTTCTCGTAGGTCAGGTGCTTGGCGATGTCATAGACCAGCAGTGCCCCCACCGCCCCCCGATAGTACCTGCAGGTGGACAAACCAGGATTTCAGGCATCAGGCAAGGCACAGAACATGAAACCCAAGTGCCACCGTCAAATAACTTGTCACAACATGTGACAGGAAACACCCCAAACACACATAGGCTTGTCTACAGCTACCTTCCTCTTTCCTAAAGAAGACACAAATCCTTAGACTGTATGCTACTGTTCCTTTCACAGGACCAGTGCATTAATATGGCAGGCATGGTTAAGAAGTGGGAGGAGGTAACATTAGTAAGACGAAAGTCCCCTTTGTTTACCACCATCCAAGTTAAAGCAGGCAAAACTCCATGCACACGGGTACAACAGGTAAAAACAGGTGAAATAGCATCACTCACGCTGAGGTGATGGCCCTGTAGCGCTCCTGTCCTGCCGTGTCCCAGATCTGGGCCTTTATGGTCTTGCCGTCCACCTGGATGCTGCGGGTTGCAAACTCCACCCCGATGGTGCTCTTGCTCTCCAGGTTGAATTCGTTGCGAGTGAAACGTGACAGCAGGTTACTCTTCCCAACGCCCGAGTCTCCGATCAGCACCACTGCAACAGCGGAAGGACAGGGTTGCAGTCGACTCCACCACAACTACATATTGGATAACATCATACTCCATTCTACTGCATTTCAATCAGCAGGCTTGATTTTGATCCCACTGACTTTCCTTATACTCCTGTTTTGTGCATACTGTGGTTAAGGGCCCAGCAGGCCCAAGCATATATTGGCCTTAATGGTTTTGACTCATAACTCTTTACCAAAACGTTTTAATGAAACCAAACATGCAGAGAGCAGTATAACTGGTCCAGTGTTGGACACAAGCTAAGATGTTCTGGTACATTTCATTATGTTAATTCCTTTTTACTGAATGTTTATCTTGTTTGGATATCCAGTGCCTTACATTTAACACATACACAAAACAGAGAAGCCATTTCATTTAATTTCTAGCACCAATTTGCTGGTTTAGCAGTTGATTCTTGGCAGACTTCCTCTAACAGAGGGCATGCTTCATCACTTTGCGCTCATCGACTGAGTCACTCAGACCTAACCCTGTTATCTCAAAAATGACCTTAATTGTATTTGTTGAGGAGTGGTAATACAAAAATAGCTTGCACCACAGAAAGGAGGAACATTTCTCTAACTGCATGCTCTGCACGTCCTCAAACTGTCTGAAATGTCTGAAACACTGACACACACAAACCAGTACACTGAATGGCAAAACCCGAAATACCCACGCACCACACACAGCACGCGCGCGCGCACACACACACACATACACACAGACTCTTCCGACTCCAAAGAATGAATGCGCGGTGCGTTCAATTCCTGGATACATTTCGAACAACTCTTCTTAGAGTTTTTTTTTCCTTTTCCATTTCGTTGTGTGGTCAAGGGCAAAAGGTGTACAATTTAATCTAACTGTATTTCAGTGAACTTTATAATCCCAGGTAACTCAACAAAAGTCATCAATCTTAGGCTGTCACCTGTCATTATAAAAACTACAGCTAAAGACGACATGGGGGATTTTCGTGTTTGGAATTGGATAGGGTCTTACAGTATTAGCCAACTTGCTACATTCCACACTCAAATCCATTGAAGCTTAAACTGTTGTTTTGATGAAAAACGCAAGGCAAGGCCTCTTTTCTTTTGAAAGCCTGCCCTAGAAAGGATCATTTGCATCAATGAGGTTTAAACCTCGCTGGTTCCATCAGTGAATCTTTGATGGACTCCATGGCGATTACCGAGCTCGACAGCGTATACGGTCAAACAGGCCAGCTACCTGGGCACAAACTGCATCGACACAACCTGCATATAAAAATGTAACGGGTCATAGGCAGCAGCGACCACATCTATACACAGCAGTAATGGCAAACCATTTCTCTCTAATGATAACGTTGCATCCGCAGTTCAGTGGACACGCATCACTGGACCAAAGCTACCTAACGTTAGCCTGACTTAATTTCGCTTCCATTACAGCAACCGAACAATCTTGTCTACCCTGTTAACTAGAATACACAGCAATGACAACGACATCTGACATATCCTCAGCTAACTCGTTAATGTTAACAATGATAACGGATTTACCTTTAAACAAATAATCGTATTCATCGTCTCTGGTCCCCATCTTCCTCTATATGAAAACAAATTACTGTAGCCAAGGTGAAAAAAACGCGTGACAATGCAGTGTGTGCAAACCAGTTCGTTAGCTACAACTGAGCTCACTTGCCTGTGTTGGAATACTACTAGCCAGCTAACGTTAGCTACCTAGCTCTCTATCTTTCTATGTGGCTAACGTAATGTTAGCTATTTGTAAACTCAGGCTGCACTTCCGGGGTCATTGGAGAAGCTGTATACGATTTCTGGCAGAAATAATATGATTTTCCACGGACCCGATTCACGATTACTGAAAACAAATAGCCTAGTTACTGATTTAGTAAAATGTAACATTAGGCAGGTAGCTACTATAATAGGCCTACTAACTATATGACAGGTTTGTTACTTCTGTAGTAACAGAATTTGACGGTACTTAGGTAAATTAGTTAACCTGTGTAGCTTGTCAGTATCCAGTAGTCTTATATTTAGAACCCAATATTAGCCACATAAGTAAACTGCTGTCTTGACTAATTAGTTTCCGTATTCACACAATCCATTAATTTCAGCGAGCACACATGATTGGGTTTAGATGATATATGATAGTGTATGGACCTATGCATGCAAGGCAGGGTTCCATGGTGTAATGGTTAGCACTCTGGACTCTGAATCCAGCGATCCGAGTTCAAATCTCGGTGGAACCTGAGATTTTGTTTAACGTGAAGAGGTGATACCATCACAATTACAACAAGACCTGCACTTAAACAGTTAATGTTGTTGGACATTATAGCGCGGTGATAGACCTATTTATAAAATTAGCCATTCTATAGCTCAGGTATAAAATGTAGTATTTCAATCTTGCCGACAGATGGCACCGTTAGAAAATGAGTTAGACAGCGACCGCATGTTTTGTAAGGGCATAACTGAGTGTTATTTCGTTAGGTTACACCCAGCCTGCCAGAGAGACTATTTGCCAGTGTTATTGCACATGTCAGTGTTGTCAGTGTTTTGTGCACGGTATGAAAGACTTCCTTATTGTAACCAACCTGCGTTGGAGGTTTGTAACTCCTTGATTTTAGCGGGTATACAATATTATTCTCATGATTCCGCTTAACAGTATATTCACTTTGTTTAGCGTGACTCATTGTTATGACTCTTCAGTCACCTCTTATATTTGCATCCATTTTACCAGGACATTGAAAATATTGTTTACATAATTCAGCAACGTTTATTAAACATATTATGGAACTACAGACGTTACGTTTTTAATCATTCTCATACAGAACTGTATTTCACTGTTTAACTTTGCGTGCATATATGTTTTTGCAGAGACTTTTTGACATTAATATCTGCAAGCAGTGTAAAAAAGCATTCCTCCTATTGCAAAGTTTTTTGGCCAAAGTTTCACACAATATAACAATTACACAAATATGTAACTTGTGAGTAGCCCTATGTGATTATTTGCATGGTTTTACTAAAACAGTTATTACTTGTTATGATGATGAAAATAACCAGCATATTGTTCCAGCATCCTTTGACACCAAACACATTTTTAAGTAGGTGGAGGCCATTGGGGATTGATTTGTGGACTGAAATCTATATGCATGCTATAGAGTAAAGCTTTTAAACAGGCTTAACAATTTGTTCTGTGCACATTGCAACAGTAGTGGAGTACTCACAGTTACTCACTCTTATGCATCCATGACCAAGAAAATCCAGCTTAGATCTGTGGGAAATCATATTGAAATCGTGTATACGATGTGATTAGATATTTTACAGGTGATTGTGTTATAGTGCTGGTCAGGTGTTGTGTTAGGTCATTCTTATGTCTATCTGGTATGATGGAATGAAAAGATGGAAACTAGTAGACTAGTGGGGCTAGCAAAGTGATATCTCAGCACAGTGTGTAACCACACAACAGTTACCCCCAACGCGTTCACTGGGGTGACAGCAGCCTGTGTTGAGTACCATGTGAATGGTGGGTTACCCTGGTGCATCTCACCCCCATTGTAACACAGATGCATAAAGATCTACATTACAACAGGTGTATAAAATAAGAGTGCAACTGTTGCCAATGAACTGCAATGAATTTGTAAGAGTATAAATGGCTTCCAAAATCCTAATATCTTTAATGATATGATGTTCTACATCTTGACACAAAGTAGTGGACAGTGAAAAGGTTTTCCGGGTGAAATGAATTTTGGGGGCTCAAAGTATTTTAGGACTTTATGAATTGTATGTGCCATATGATTTATGAAGACAGTTTTTTCTATCTGAACTTTGCTGTCTGTCTGGTTGTGCATACAGTGAAGATATGTCTTGCATTTGGACGTTTACGTTTACTGTCCTGTTATTTTCAATTCTAACAAATTACAATAAAACAAATATGGATAACTATTCGACTATTTGTTTATAATCTACAATCTTTTTGCATAACCTCTCTTTTCATGATTTCATGGTTGCAGTTTGCTGCTGTTAGTTTCAGTAGCTAAATATAATCTTGCTAGGACCCTCCCCACCACCACCGACACAGACACACACAGAGTAAAGGATTTGTAAGTATGACAGATACAGTCGGCTCGCGTCATAGGACGCGGTGCCTCGGATTCCCCATCACAACCAAAATGGCGGAGGGAAGAGTTGGGTCGACTGGGCGATGAGCTGCAGAGAAATAGTGTTGTTTCGGCTGGGTTAATACTTTACTGCTGTCAAAATGAGAAGGCGACAATGCAATTTCTTGTGAACCCAAGCGTGCACACATAAAAGGACACGCATCGTGTTTTTCCTGAGGTGTAAGTATGTGGCGGTAGCCGACCCGTTCTGTGGAGGATTGCTGTAGCTATCTAGCTGCTGGTGCAATCTACACACTGTGTTGATGGTGATGATAAACATGCGTAACTGTCAGTGACAGTAGGCTTGGCTGTCCTCTTATTATCGCCTGTCTTGCTCTGTTTAAGCGTTCAATGTGATGTCTCGGTAAACCATTGGCATGACGCCCCGTGTTTTGTTTTAAATGTTAAAATTTAATATATGTTACTCTTTTCCTATGGAATATCTCGTAATGTCACTTTTTACCGACGAAGTTTTGCATGTTTGCAACGAGTGCACCTTAATGTCCACGGGGCACCACTAGTAGCCTATTGGCAAGCTGTTTGCCAGCTCATCATGATTCCCGTCCAAGAAACGATCACCTGTAACGCAGGAACGGGCGGTCTATGAGTACACTTTGATAGCAAGGGCAAACATATGGCTTTGAAACGTAACAAATCGAGCTACTTAGCTACAGACTGGGTACAACGCGGACACTGGCACTGTCTTGAGTTTCGTGTCTGATTTATTCTTGTCCATTGATATACCAAGCTAGCTTGCACCGAGACTGTAAATTCGCGAATGTGCGTGGACAGCTCCGTTGGGAATGTAACCTGAGCTAATAACCAGCGGGTCAGGATCTTTAAATAAAACTTGACTAGCTACCTAAGTACTGTTCTCTGTAACGGGGATAATTTAAGCGGGTGGACATTCGGCCGGGGTGTCACGATTGGCAGGCATTAGGAGTTATTTCCAGCTCCATTTAGCGAGCTAGCTCCGAAGCAGCGCAATGACCAATGATGATGCAGCAAGCCACCAAACCCGTAGTTTAAGAATTAAGAACTTCTGAAGGTTAAGTGTCAAACATCATACAATAATGTGTTTTTCTTAGAGTTTACATGTACTGACGGCTCGAAGCGTGCTTGAGTCGCTCATAGCCTCCACAGCTCTTGCTTTACTACCATGCCTGGGAACTCCTTACGGTGCTCCGTTTCTGTTACCTTATCTTTTTGTCTTCAACAATATCTGAAGGTTCAGGGTAATATTGGCTGCATTAACATCTTAGCCAAACATTCTTAACTTGATTCTGTCCCGCTGTGTTAAATTGTATTGCATATGAGTTTGTGCAAAATGACCTTGCTGGGTGAACTTCTAGCTGTCTGACCTAGTGCTAGTTATAACTGCAACAGAAATAGACAGGAGGCTTCGAAGCCCTGCCGCAATTTGGAGGTTGATTTCTTTCGGGGTTCCTTCGTCAGATTTCTCTTTAGCAATCAATTACACGTCAAATTTTAATTGGCAAAACGCGCTCCCCAAGAGAAAACTTTGTGCGATTTTCACACTATTGTGTTAGAGAAATTAATTGCACACTTGTGTTTTTTGTACAGGTGATAGGGTTCAGAATAACAAAATGTGGTTGAGATTAGCGAGAGTTCTGTATTGCACAAGACAGTTTCGTGAGTAGGCTTCGTGTCCAATAACACTCTTGAGCCGACACTCAAACTCTGAAACTGCGGGGGACCGGGAGGCTCTACATGTGTGACAGCGATTCCAGCTGGATTACCATTACAAACAGCTGGGAGAGAGTCAGAGCGATTTGTTGGAAGTGACACTCGATCTTTAATCAGCACCTGCCTTTTTTAATTCGTTTTACGTGTTTGGCTGGCGGTCTTATCCAAGAATACATATGCTTGAAGACAGTCGCGTGTGATCCTTCTCCTTCCTCTGCGTTAAACGGCATGCGCACCCCTTCCTCGCGCCGCGCTGTTGTGGTTTGCATATCTAAACAGGATTGGGGGAGTGAAGAGAGGATGTTTTTAGTGAGGACTTGCAGGACCGCAGAGGCAAGTCTCCTGAAATCACATGTCTTGTGTTGATGTAAATACACAGGAGCGTCCGCATACCCCTGTGATCAGACGGCTTGCATGCCAGGGGGGCATTCTAGTTGTAAAAAAAAAAAAAAAAAAACGGCGGGCGGGGGTGGCTGTCATGAATCACAGCCAGTAAACTGCTTAACTGCATGTACAGGACCTCCAGGGACAGGGGGTGTGTTTTGACCCCATGGAACATGGTGACACTCATTAAAAACAAAGCGCTTAGTTTCACGTGGGTGGATGGGGTTGGGGTTTGGAACACAAAGATGAAAGGTGCAGTAACGTTTGTGCAGATAATTCGAAACACCAGGTAAAACCAGAGACCTGCCCTCTGCTCCTTGAACCCTGACCCTAGGTCATTGCCTGCTTCTGCACATCTGACAAAAAGGAGACTGCTGACCCATGGCCCTCCCCCTCACTCTTCTGTGGATCTTCTCACATTCTGCCCCACATGCACAAAACTGTGTGGAGGCTCTTCAAAGGCACCCCACTCTCGCTCTCCCGCCCAAAATCTGCAGATGGAAGAAGTCTGGAAAATAAGTTAAACAGAACCAGCTTTTAAAACACAGGACAATCCCCAGGCACTTTTTTTTTAACGTGCCCGCCTTTGGATATTGAAGAAAAATGTGTTCCGCACCCTCTACTTAAGAAACTGGAGCACTGGCATGGAGAGGAGTGCAGAGTCCTTGAATATGTTAGATAGTCTATATTTAAAAAAACTGCACCGTGAAACACTTTTTACGACTTAGCCAAACATGAAAGGGAAGTTGTGGTTTAATGTATCAGTGTAAAGGCTAGTTTAATATTTTTGCAAAATCACTCATATAATTTTGTAGATCTGTACCAATCAATTTTTTTTTTAATTTTACTTGTATATCCAGCTAACTGTATTGAAACAGGTCAAACAAAGTTGATTGGAACTCCAGGGTTAAATTAGAATAATACCGTTTGTTGGAATTATTTCAGTCCCAATAGGTTACTAAATATCATATTGTTTTATTAGATGGAAAAAATCACTGGAATGGCCATTTGTCTTTATTCTACCACAGAGGAATGGATTGGGGAGCTCAGCAGGTATTACATTAATTGAAACAAGCAGGTGTAGCTACACTGGCAACTGAAAAGAACCCCACATCATCTATAGAAATGCATACCTTTTCCAGATACTGTCGATTGAATTGAGTTAAAATGGGACCAGCTGCATGAACTGCAATACACTAAAGCATGCGATTTTCATATATTCATGTATAGGGACTTGACTGTATATGCTATCATGATGAAGGTTTACTGTGATTGTGAGGTGTTTTCATATGAGTAATTCCTTGTGAAACCTACACTATGTGGTCTATCACTGTTAAAATAAGTTTTCTTGCCAGGACTGAGCTAGCTTGCATGTGTGTATCAGATGAAAATAATACAAATTAAGCGTGGGACACTGTATTCTCCCACAGAGACAGAGAGAGAGAGAGAGTTTGTTTTTGTGACGGCTGTGGTTTTAGGGGACTGACATCATAATCACTAGCCTTCCCCTGTTCCCGTGAGAATGGGAGCTGTACTCTACCGGGCCAACAAGAACCAGACCTGGAATACCCAATCTGCCTTAACCATAGCTATAGGTCCAGGATCAGTGCTTGGGCTCAGGATTCTATTGATGCATATTCTTTTGAATCCAGTCCCCTTTACGAAGACCGCATTGTGAAGCTGATGAGGGGTGGGGTCAGGAAGGGGTGGGGATGGCGGGTTGGGGTGGGCATGGGCTTTGTTTGTTAGGGGTGTCAGAAATTGCTCCAGGCTTCCAGCGTACCTGCTGTACTGTGGTGATTGCCTCGGATTTCAACACCACTCTCCACTCGTATGGGGTAATTACTGATCTTCGAGTCGGAGCAACAATCTTTCTCTTCCGGCCCCCCTCTTCGTTCCTCTCTGTCTTGCACTGAGCTGCGTATCTCCCTGAGGATCCATGCTAATGCTGCTTCCCTGACTGTGCTATCAGTCTGTCTCTGTGAGCTGTGCGCTGATTGCTACCTCTGGGTGTGCTCTTCCCATAAAGAAAGCCAGGTCAGCGGCTGCAGGGAGAGGGGCTAATGGGACTTGCTGCCCAGGCAGTGCATCACAGTCCTGGAAGAGAAGCCCTTGATGTATGCTGTCAGATGGTGCTGCTCCTTTCAGTGTGGAGAACAGAGGTGTGGTTGTGCGTGTGTGTGCGTGTGTGTGTTATAAGGGAAAGTAAGCCTCAGAAAAGTCAATCAAATCAAAACACAGAAGTTGAACACAAACACAAGGGAAACTGTCTGCTTTATGATCCAGCTGCTTTGAGACAGTAAGCTCCCTGAAGACAGGGTGTCTGGCAGGGCGGGCATTAGAAGATCACCTTATGAGGAGAGGAGGGTGGGGGGATGTGGTTTTCTGGAGATTCCGCTTTAATAGTGTGGAAGGTAGGGATGCAGGGGGGCAAGCTTCCTGGGTGAGGCTGTACCCATGGACTGTGGGAACTACCACATCTGGTAATTACCGTTTTTTCATGAACTGCTGGCATGGTTCTGTTTCCATGGTAACAGTGCCACGCACCTTTAGCTTTGGCTCTGCAGGAAAGAAGTGCCCACTATGTCACTGGGTGGGGCCATGTAATCACCTTTTTTGTGGGATTGGGGGAGCTGGGGAGTGCAGGAGTTTGTGTTTCAGAATGTCTCCCCCTTTCTTCCTGGCCACATCAGGTTCTGCTCTGTGGTCAGGTTGAGAGAAGAGCTGAATAATTTATTAGGCAGACCGGGAAAGCCTCGGAGTCTGGGAGTGAGTTAGTCAGAGAGACACGCGCAGCAGGAGAGTCGGGGGGAAGTCGGTTTTCACTCCGCTGGGCAGGAGGCAGAACGAAAGATGTCCTGTTATCCAGGTGACAGATGGAGCAAAAGCAGTGCTGAGTACCTACTTCTTCCACTCAGGAGAAAGACACAATCCCCCAATGGAGCCCTGCTCTCTGTCTACCTGTTCTGCTGTCCTCTGATGGAAGAATGAGGCATTTTGAGCACCAGAATCAGTGGAGCTACCATGAGCTAACAATTAATTAAATTAAACAAATCATAGATTTGTGCTATTGAAAGAAAAGTCTTCTTTCCCAAGTGAGCAAGCCAGTGTTTTGTTGTACATCATCCAGTGACAGCATGCTTTGGTTTATTTTCTGGGTGTGAAAGCACTGACCTTGAAATGTTAATACGTGGGTAAAACAGTGATTGGGGTCAGTTGTTATGCAAAGATGTTCAACACCTAATCCTATGTTTATAGAAAACCCATCTATATGTAGGGTGAATTTAGTCTCTCATCTTCACTCTGACCCAAAACCATGAGGTCTTCATGGTAGTTAATTTGTTAAAGATTCAAGATACACGGTAGGCAGAGGCAAATCCAGCTGTTGGTTTACCAGTTCGCTAGCTTTGGATGGGTAGTAATAGGAGATGCTCTCAGTGTGAGAGACAGGCTATTCTTTGCAAGCCAGTGGACTTGTTTAGGCTTGTTTGCCAGGAAAGTCAGTGACGGCCATATTGATCATTAATCATAAAACGACAATGGACTCAGAGATCCAAGAACAGTGAAAGCAATGATGTGTGATGGGGGGAGTGGTCAGCCTGCATGTATGTTGTTCATGGTGCTGGAAACAAAGGGTTAACTGGAGAGAGGAATACTTTGCAAGTCTGTGTTGTCAAACTGAATTTCAAAGGGGGCTTTTTCCCAGCGTGCATTTGTGTTTTCTGGCTTTCAGACCTGCAATCATGTCTGTTTTCTCTGAAATCAGTTGTAATATGTGGCAGCACTCCACAGTACGGTGCACAGCATCACACCCACGATTTCTGATAACAGTATGATGAGGCATGTCACGAACCACCAGAAACACAAAGGAAATCTCATAAACCTTGAGGTATGTCCTCAAATTTTTCATCTGCGCTGCACATGCGAGCAGAAGCAAGCTCTTTTTTTCCGAAGGCATTTATTTAATAAATAAAGGAATACATAAATAATGCTTTTCCCATGGCGGGCAGAACGAAGTGAAAGTGATTATTCTGAGAGGCAGAGACGACTGTGATCAGAATACAGAGCAGCTGCAGAGCCTGCGTGCTGTTCCCTGGCTCCATGTCACCCTGTGTGCTTGGATTGGTTTGGATTTTACTGTCTGGAATATCTCTGGGTCAGTTTTGGGTGAGTGTTTGACAAGGACACATTACTCACCTGTGTTCCAAGGTGCTTCTCTCCCTGGCCGGCCTTTGTTGTTCTCTCAGGTGAAAATGTGTTGAGATCTACCTGTCATTATGAAGTTAATGACCGCTTTTGTGCTCCTCCGGCAAGGTAAACCAGCTGTTGAGGGATTTCCGGGATTTTCCAGGATATTCCAGCTTTTCTTTTAAAGATAGTGTACCTTCCGGGGGAAGTGCCATCTAATTACCCTGTGAATAGAGCTATTGGAATGTGGGCCTAATATTTGTAGTGATAATATACATGCATACATACACACACACACACACACACACACACACACGTACATATGTGCACACAAAGACACACATACACACACAGACTGAGCTACACTCATTACCCTAGTTTTCCATGTGCCATATGCTGCAGTGATACAGCCTTTGAGTTGTTGAAATATTACAAGGGAATCACTTTGTGTGTACCAAACTAGCACATAATTAGATAGTATTAGATAAAACCATTATATAATTATATTGTCAAAAACATTTTTTTTTTCCTGGATTACGTCAATAAGATCCTTTTTCTATAAGGTTTAGAGAATGTTTACTGAGAGTAATAGGAGTCTTTTTTTTATTGGGCTCACACAGTCTTTTTTTATGAGGTCAAGAGAATTGTGTTTTGTCTGATGTGAGGCTGATTCATTTAGCTGACATTCTAATTCGTGGCCCAAACATTTGCAGATAGTTCTGCATGCTCCTTGTGTTTCTGGGCTGCAGTGACTGCTGTTTGCTGGAGGTGTGGGTGTTGTGATTCCATGCGTTTAAAGTGTTGTTTTGAATGTAGCATGATAGCTGGATAGCTGTCAGAGGCTGCTCAATGCAGGTGCTGAGTGAAAGGTGCTCTGAGGGGTTCATAGTTTTTAGCACTTCTATTGTAGTCATTTGTAATGTGTGCCTTGTAGATTGAAATGTAAATGATTGTGGTTCTTTATTGGCCAGGTGTCTCTTGAGAGATTTTTAATCTCAGTGGGATGACCTGGAAAATTAAAGGTAACACAATGCAAGAATGAAAAAAAACACACAATTATGCCTTCCTGAAGTAATGTCCCTGTATATCTAACAGCACTAACGACTATGTATGATCTATTCTCACAGCTGGATATTTGCTGAAGTAGTTCCAATGAAGTACTTTGCTCAAGGGTAAACTGGCAGTGCCCCAGCAGGGACTTAAACTACAGTCTTCTGGGTACAAACCCAGTTCCTTAGCCACACAGTTTATTTATTCATTTATTAATTTGCTTGTATCCCCATGGACAGCATAGTTACTCACCCACTGTTGGCCAGGATAACAAACCAGGTCAACAGCAAGGACTTGGGCTCGTGCACTAGCAGATTACATGACTGTGCACTCGAAAGCACTTACGGTAAAGGCACTTAGAGGTTCTTAGAAACACATGTCATGTATATACCCTGCTATTAATACTGATGACAGAGCCCCCTCACGTTTGCATCTGTGTGTGTAAAGAATGTATGTCCTCTGTTCATGCATCTATGTGTGTAACTGATATGTGTCCTGAGATACATATATCTCTGTGTGATATACATGTATCTTTGTTACTGCAGTGATGGGGATTGCAGTGCCTTGTGCAGTGGGTGGTTGCAGAACGGTGGTGGATAAATGTGAATGTTTTTACTGAGTGAGACACACCCGAGGGGTTCCACATCCGGACGGTTTAGAACTTGCCCACTCAGGAGCTGACCAGCTGTGTGGCTTTCGTCCCCTGAACCAAAAGAAAATAAACGCGTTTCCCGCTGAGTTCCTCTGTGCCTGCGTGTGTAGCCCTCATGGGGAGAGGGGAACCAGCCATCCACCTTTTTTATGTGTAACATGAAGCAGACAGGAGGGTGTTTAAATGGACTTGTTTGTCTTCTTTTTTCCCCCCTATTCAGTGTGGCTTAGTCCAGATGTGTATGTTTTCTCCAGGTGGTCTCCTGCTGTAAGGCCTATGGCTTCAGTGTGTGAGTGTGTGTGTTTTCATTGAACACTATAACCTACCTTCCTCATTTTAATACAGTTGTTCAAAAGTCATCTGCAGGGGGCGATATGGGAAGGAATGCATAACAGTGGAGAAGCTGTAAAGGTTCACAGTGGAGATGGTTCTGCATGGTTCCAGCTCTACAGTGGAAATGGGGTGTAATAAGTGAGCCAGCCTGGTTCCAGCTCTACGGTGGAAAAGGTGTATATGTGTCTTTTGTAGATTTGCCATGTGAGTATGGAAACTCAGGTGTAGATGAGGCCTGGCTTGCTCACCATAAGGTTCCAGTTTCAGTGGTGCACAGGTATTGAACCATGTGCAAGGTGCTCACCCTGAACTCCAGCAGTAAGTATCTCGCTGTGTAAGTGAGTGATGTGTAAAGTGTGTGAGCAGAGCAGCTGTGGGTAACAGTGTCTGCTTAGGAGATAAATTATAGCGATGGCGGTGATTCAGTTAATAGAAGGGCCTCTGGCCTGAGGCCTGTAAGTGCTGCCTGTTCTCAGCACAGCCAACACGTCTAAATAATTAAACATGGCCTAAATATTTACTCTGGTGACTCTGCACTGTTAAAGTGGGTTCTGGTAGTCTTAGAGAGGGGGAGAGAGAGTGAAGCAAGGAAAAAAGGGAGCCTGGTTTAATATATTGGTGTTAGTTTATTAGTTTCACCTGTGGTTATGCTCTGGGGAAAGTAGGCCAGGACTGTGGGTTTATGGGCTTCTCCCCTGCCCCAGAGACACAGTGCTGTAGGTCTGTGAGCCTGTCTCCTGGTCTTCTGGCCCAGAGAAGCAGAGGCCCTCTGAGTGCAGGAGAGGGAGTGGAAGGGAGACATTTGGATTATACATTTTAATAAATCTCTGTGGCTCTGTATGTGCGTGCCTGTTTTGTGCCATTAATGTCCTCCCCCTTATTATATTGTCCAGATTTTGTATTTAATTGGAGTCTATCTGGGTACAGCCAATATTCCACTGCTTTGACTTAACTATACACGCAACAGAGAGGCTGTGTGTGTGCTAAGTCATCATAGCGTGTCATCAGACTTAAAAGTATTGCTTCAGTGTCTGTTTCATGATAGCACCTACAAAATTCAATGCTTAGTTTCATGGTCATGGTGATTGGTATTTATATCCGCATACTGTATAGGTAGAACCTATGGTAATGATCTAGAATGCTGTAAATGTGATGTTCTTAAATGAGCACTACTGCCCTTAGCTGCTTCTGGGTGTCAGATCTTATCTCACAGAAATTTGTTATCACACAGCAAGAGTCACGAAGACAGTTGTTTTTTGGTAGAACATACTAGTGTGAGAATATCTGTGTGAGTGTAGTTGCATATTCGTGCATATATGAACCCCCTGCCCCCTGAACCCCTCCCCCCCAACACACACGCACGCACGCACGCAGGCACACACACACACACACAAAAAGGTATGTATCTTCAAACACAGACACATTGGCCTGTACCTTGAGTGACTATATTTGCCCTTGTGGTTAATTGCAAAATTGATGCTGGGTAATGGTTGAGGAAGTAGACTTGGAACCAGAATGGAGTGTGTTCAAGTCCCAGGTGGGACACTTCTACAATAAGGTAGTTGACCTGGGGGGCTGAGCTGTAAATATCCAGTTCCAAATGCATAGCGATGTATAATGTGAGTTGTGGATAAAGGCGTCTGCTAGGATACTAACTAAATTATTAAATGCAGTTATAGGATTTATAAGACTGTTTCTCAGCTTTGATTTTATGGATCTTTTTCAGCTGGTTGTGCTCCCAGCAGAGTCTGATTAAAGGTGAGCCCTCAGAGCCGGCCCACCAGGGGATTCTCTTTACCGTATCACTTCTGCGGCACACGAGCACACTCAAGGGGCTGGCTCCCGTTGCCATGGTGAGCGTTGCTGGGTTGAGGTTTCTGTGCTCATGGTGATGGTGATGGGGAGGGTGGCAGGGATGGGCATACAGTAATGGATTACTGGGTGGGAAAGGGTTCAGAAGTATGAACTGCAGATTAATGTGCGTATAATCCTTCATGCAGTAATGCAGTGGTGGCTTATGCTGTATTTTCAGCTGTTTCTGTGTGTTTGGGGGTGAGGAAGTGAGGAGAAAATGAGCAGCTGATGATGTCAGATGCCTTGCTGATGCCAGATGAGCCTTTTGAAAGGGTGTGGTCTGTGTTTAATCGCTCTGACTGCATGGGCTCTGACCAAATGAGAAGGAGAAATCTGCCTGCCCATCAGATCTACTGTGTAATATTCACGCTTAAAGTGGGGTTTATTTGTGTTTTTGTTTGAGGTTGTTAAGTGAGTTTGCCTCACTGAAGAGATGGTGATTTGAGAGGGAGGTTTGATTGGGTGATTGTGTAAGCACAGATCACACCCCCTTATTTGCCCAGTCCGGGGCCATAGACCGTAACTGGGCGTGTTCATGAGAGAGGGGCATGGTTTCCACTCAGCTCCACCAGGCTCCCCTCTTACAGGCCACATTGAGACTGAGAGAGTCAGCTGCTGCCCCCACCTCCACCCCCTGCTGACCCTTGACCCCTGACCCCTGTTAAATGTGCTGTGGTACTTTTAACCCCACAGCCACACACAGAGACCAAAAAGTCGGAAACATGTGCTCCCTTTGTGTTGGTTTATGAGGGTGTGTGCATGCCTGCTTCCCCCAGCCCCCCCCCGTGTCTCTGCAGGTGCCACCCCTCTGTGGGTCACAGCAGGGCAGGTAAACCCTGGGATCCAGCAGATTTCCGAGGAAGACTCTCTGAATGAAACGGTGGATTTATGTCAGATCCAGGCTTGGCAAGCTGAGGAAACCCCGTCAGAGTGAAGTTTCCTCCCAGGGAGCTGCTTCTGCACAAATAACAGCCTGCTGCGCCACAAATCTAGGGAAACCGAGGGCTGCTGTGTAGCAGACATGGCTCATTTAAACTGTATCACTGTTCATACCTTTGTGGAGAGGCTACAGTACATTTACCTGTGTGGGGACAAGGTTACAGTGCATTTACCTGTGTGGAGACAAGGTTACAGTATATATACGTGTGTTGAGGCAAGGTTACAATACATTTACCTGTGTGGAGACAAGGTTACAGTATATATATCTGTGTGGGGACAAGGTTACTGTGCATTTACCTGTGTGGAGACAAGGTTGCAGGAGACAAGGTTACATTTACCTGTGCAGCCATGCCTTCTTCCACGGTTGTATGTGCTAGTGTTCATTTAGAATTCCCTCAGCTTCTGTTGCTAATTTGTGGTCCTGCATTTAATTAATCATGTGGATTAGTATTCAGCTTCATTATTTAAGGTTAATTTATTGTTCCATTACTCAGTTCAGGGCAGAGAACAAGTAATCACACTGGTAATTTAAAAAAGCATTCCATTACCTCCAACAACACATTTATTTCACAGAGAATGAAGCAAGTAACTGTTGAAGGGGTGTCACACAGAAAAACAATATTAACTGCAAAGACAAGCCTGTTTAATTAAGGGGCGGTTTGACAAGAAGCCAAGCCAAGCCAAGTCTCCATGCTCAGGACGAAAGAGAGGCGATTCCCCAACAGGCAGGGGTGCAACATTATCTGCCACAGGATAGGGGAACAACGTCACAAGAAATCAGCGCATCAGGATGGAATCAATGCTTTTTGTAGAGGGGGACTGAGAGCCTGATTCTGCTTGCAGTCTCACAGGGATGGAGTGAAGAAGATGGGTGATGCTGTGTACAGTCAGAGAGAGGGTGGGACCGAGATGGAGAGCGAGAGACAAACTGAGAAGGAGGGAAGGTGACAGACAAAAGACAGAATAAAGACCCATTTCATTTGTGAGCAGGGGATATTTCTAATGGAGATGTCTTTTAATTGTTCCAATTGTAATTTGTTATTTGAGTATGTTCTCTGGCAACAGTAGCATATGTTTGTCATGCCAATTAGCTGAATGAAAATAAAATAAATACTGACAGTGAGACAGACTGAGAGAAAGAAGGAGAGAGGGAGGGATGAACAGAGAGAAGGAGATGGACAGGGAGGGGAGCCTTGCTTTGGCAAAGCTATACAGTGTGAAGTCCTGTCAATGCAGCACAATTAGAATTTAAGCCTGAGATGGAGCGTTATTATTGTATTACCTTGGGGTATGAATGGATTTCTTACTCTGCATTTTCACTGATTGTTGTTTGTGCTTTGGCAGTCGGTAACAACAGTACATCATCCCAGCTGAGCCTCCAGAATTGAATGTAATTGAATTGAACTTAACTGGGAGACAGGGAGCAGGGTGTGGCAGAGAGACACATTGGCTCTCTCGCTGAGTCTTTGTGAAAGCTGAGACAAAGTAATGAGCGGAACCACGGTCCAACACGCAGCGCTGTCCAACAGGTCCGCTCCCCGCGCCCTCTGACTGCATGTGCTGACATCATCTGGCACCAGCTCTATTCTGCTGACTACAGCTGGACTCTCTCACGGAAGACGGAGCAGAGACTCCCACATTTAAAATAATTGACGAAATAAGTGCAGATCTGGTTCTAATATGCACTGAGTGACCTTCTCTGGAGAGCATGGAAGAAAATAATCAAAGCAATCTTGACATGCTTTGTGGGTAACATGGCTTAAACTGGACACGCCTGTCTCCATGGCCACGCCTGTCGTCCATAGGGCATGTCCTCGATTATGGGTTCATGGATGTCATTTAAGGTCAGCCACATGTGCGGTGCTGTGTGCATGCTTGGGTCCAACCTGACTTGGAATAGTCACACAAATTACCAGACAGGTAACACAGGTAGGGAAAGAGCAGTGCTTCTTGTCCTGCCATACTCGCAGTACAGCCAGTTACACAACTTTCTGACTGTAGACCTGGAGCTTCTGTGTCTATTAACATCTGTGGGTGGACAAGTGGAGTCCACTTGGCCAATCGGACCACCAGACCCGTTGCTTGCGTAAAAGAACATTTCTTAACATTTGAATGTGTTTAATGGTATCATTCATTATTATACTGACTGACAATCACTTTACAGCAGGATGTAGTAATAAATCAATGTGCTGCTCCTTTCACAGGTTGCTCAGCCCTTGGCTACATTCTGGTCAAGCTGCTATTTTATCTCTTGTCCTTTTTAACTGGATGTAAGACCGTCTCTACTGCCTTGTAATCTTAAAAAATTAATCTCTAGTGTATAATGGCTCTGGAATACTAATGTAGAAAGTGTGCAGTTCCACTTCCCAAGAGCTACCTGATTCCTGAACTCACTGCATATTGGTTCCTGTTGCAATAATGGTGGGGGGAGGCTTCATGTATCCCAAAATGGTTGGAGCTGCCATGTGCTGTTCAATGTCAGTCACTTCACCTGTAACTGGTTAAAGTCAGTGATTGACAGCACACCGTAGCCCCTTCCATTCTGGGGTACTATCACTGTTCCATGAGACCTATGCTGGGATCTGGGTGTTTGTATGTCTGGCATCGCTCAGTTAACTCTGACTCTGTGTCTTTCCCTCTACTCTCTGTTTCCTCTCTCTTTTGCCTTCCCTCTCTCCCTGTCTCCATCTCCGTCTCCTGTCTCCTGTTCTCTTTCTCTCCCTCCTCCCTCAGATCCAGTCTGCGGGGATGGGCAGTGATGGAGGACAAAGGTCCTCGCGTGGCGGACTACTTCGTGGTGGCAGGCCTGACGGACTCGTCCAAGCCCCTGGACGAGGAGATCCGCTTCGATGACGTCTGCCACAAGACAGCCCGGCCCAAGGCGCCCATCACCGATGTGGCGGTGGTGCTGCGTTCGCTGGGCGAGGAGGTGCCCGCCGGGTATACCTGCGTGGAGGCCACGCCCACCGGCCTTTCCGCCGACCTGAATGGCGGCAGCCTCATGGGACCGCAGATCTTCCTGTGCTACAGGAGAGGCCGGGACAAGCCCCCACTCATCGACCTGGGGTGAGCCAGCAGTTTATGTTTCTCTTTGAATCATTCATAAATCATCTATATTGACTGGCCTAGAGTGAGACAGGATTTTTTTTTTCATTTGAATCATTCAAAGATCTTCGCTAATGTGGGGTTAGGGGGATTTGTTTGTTGTCTTGTTTCATTCATAAAAGATTTGGACTTACTGACCTGGGTTCAGGGCAATTTCTGTTGTTATCTGAAACATTCATAAAAGTTCTGTACTCAGTGACCTGGAGCCAGGGGGAATTTCTGTTGTCATTTGCTGGGCTGATACACTGAGACCAGATACTTTACTTAGTTCACATTTTATATGTGAACCATTTATACTATTGCATGTTCTACTCATGCAATTCAGATTGAATACCTTGCTGAACCTGAAATTTAGAAACCTACAAACATCAGGTTGCAAATTTTCAGTTTCTAAACCACTGTGCCACAATGTTACCACATGCGTGTCTTAGTGCTAGAGGAACATTTCTTTGGGGTAACTGTAGCAACACCTGCTTACACACAGCTGGCATAGGTATTTCCTGTAGCCAAAACCCCCCAAAATAGAATGCCTTCATGTGTATATGTTCTTGTGCAAAATAATTTAGTGACTCACCCATTCATGGCTATTAACACAAATTATATTGAAAACAGTGTCAGCTCTAATTCATCTTGAACAATTTTGCACTTTTGAAAAAAAATTCAAACCCAGAAATATCCCCATTTTTTGCATTGACCTTCAAGCAGGCCCTTTTACAAGCAAGTGTGTCTGTCACAGTTTTGTCTTATCTCCTTGACATCTTTATTTGTGACACATTGATGAAAAACTGTTGTAAAGCAGCATGTGTGCATGCATGCGTGTGTTCTTGTGTGTTTGTGTGAACATGCTCAGCCTCACACTAGGCTTGTATTGTGTAAACAGACTGACGGACAGATCTCTCTCTAGAGAAAAAGGGAGAAAGTGTGTATGAGAGATAGAGAGCAGGGAGAGAAAGAGAGAGGCAAACAGTAGAGAGAGACAGAGACAGAGATAAGTGCCACTTCAGGCCCACATACATTAGTTAGTGAGTGCTTGTGTGAGTGCATGTACGTGTATGTCTGTGTCAGTGAGTCACTCAGCCCAGACCACCCTGCTATTAGTACAAATAAATCAACAGTACAAACAGAAACTAGAAACAGGCTGCCGCAGAGAACACTCATTTTGCAATACCTTTTGGGAGCCTGTTTCAGGAAGGGCAATAATTAAGAAAAAAACATCTGGGTAGAATGTGGAAAAACTGTATCATTGTTCGTGTTCTCAAGTATAGCCACAAACAGGACGACAACCCCCACTCCATTTCACTGAGGCAAACAAATTAAAAGATAAAACAGTACTACAGCACAGAGAGGAGCTCTTTCACATGTGCTGCTCATCAGGTTTGAGCGTGTTGTATCCAGTCATCTTTATCTCTAGATCTGAGCTGATCTTTTCTCCTGTAGGGTTTGGGGGTGTTGTGTCCACTCATCTTTATCTCTAGATCTGAGCTGGTCTCTTCTCCAGTGGGGGTGGGGATCATGCGTCTGTCTGCCCCACAGTCTGCAGGAGTTACAGGGGAAACCCAAGACACTTTCATATCGCCCCCCATTCTCCCTTGGGGATTTGGTTGGACAGCCCTGTGTGTCACAAAGGCCCCACCTGCTCTCCTTTCCCTGTTCTCTACTGTAGATATTTTATTGCACATTTTAACATTACATTGTATTATTTTAAGTATTTTTATCTTTATAGTTATGTTTATTTGTCGTTGATATTATAGTCAAACCTCTCTTCAAGACCAATAAATAACTGCTTGTACTGTTGGCCAGCTCTGTTCATCTGAGAATGAGTGATTTACAGATTTTGATGCTTTATAGTCATGATAAATATTATCGGGGGGGTTGCAGAGCCGCCCAGCCAGAGCTGAGCTGTGATTCAGCACATTTGGCAGTGACCTGGAGCACTCAGGAGGACTCGTGGTATTTTTCCTCTCCCACATGGCCTCTTTCCATAAATGCAGCTCCCATAACGTTGCCACTCATAACATCCAGTCAGAGCTTGGGTCTTCAGGGTACTGGGCCTCCTCAGTAGTGGGTGTATTGGGCCGGGCTCAAGAGGTTAAGCAGTGGGTGTACTGTCTGTTTTGATGAATGAGTTAATAAGTGTGTTAGCTGTCCAGCCTGTGATAGCCACACAATGATTCTACTGTTCAGACAGAACAGGCTACAGCGCTAATGCGGGCTGAATGATTTATAGCCGTATAGGGTTAGCTAATGTTAATCTGTCCTATTAATAGTTTTGTTCAGGAGGGGGCCCATTTCAAAACTAATCTCCCTCTGCCATGCATATTCATGACCTGTTCTCTGATGGAACTGCTGAATAATACACAATAAATACTGTGGTGTAATATGTAACATTCCTTTAAGAAACAGTAATCTCCCTGATTTTGTCAGTGTATTATCCTTTATCATTATAACCGCCAGCAGAGCAGCAACATTTAATTTATAATAACCACTATTGTGGCATTGTGCAACCATAAGGGAATCGTGTGGAACGTTTGCCTTTGGAGCAGGCCTGTGTTCTGAGAAATGCTTCATGGATTACTAGCCTGGAAGGGTGGAAATTGGCAGAGTGACGGGGCAGAAGTCATACCAGACTAGGCAATTGCATGGCGACAGCAGGTGGCGGCGTAGAGGACACTGTTGACTGTAATGGAACATGCCTGTATTTTTGCAAACCCGGTGAAAGCTGTTTGTGTGGAGGCATGCGAGCAGCCATTCAGCTGGGATCATGCAGAGGTGTCACTGGCTTTGGGTTTTGCAGATTGACTGAACAGCTGAGTAAATATAGTCTCTGTGTATAAAGTTTCTGCTTCATAACTTTATCCGCCTGTGTTCAGTTCGTGCTTTCTACCCTAACTTGTCTTCATACATTTTTATAGTCCCTTCACTGGGGGAAGATATGTAAGCCTTCTAGTGCGCAGTGGTGGTTTCGTTCATATTTTAATGAAATCTGTCTGATGAGGCAGAAAGCATTCAGTTCCCCAGATAAGCCCTCTCAGGCTGATTTTCTTTAACTCTGCAGTCATTTGCATTAATATCATGGTAGAATGAGAGGCTATACTGATTGGATCCAGTCCTCACCACTCTCTGGTTTGATGATTAGGCCACCTGTTAAAACCTCTCAGTGCAAAAGATGCAAACTATGTTCATAATTTTAAATGATCAGCAAGGTGATGCTAGTCACATGTGGTCCACATATTCTGTATATTTTGACCAGATAGTTAGCTCCTGCATTGTTTCTGTTCTCTGTACTCCATTGTTTAGGAGGTTCCAGTTGGTAGCAGGAGGCTCTGGTGCGGTCTGTGTTGCTGTGGTAGCAAACAATGTTCAGTTTTAGACAATGATGAGGCAGCAAATCAGAATACTTATAGCTCACACAGTGGCTGTTGTGGAATTTCCAGTGTGAATTACAGGGAGCTGAATATCTGATGTGTATGTAGAATATCTGTGCGAGCATCATCTAACACAGCTCTGATCCTCTGCAAATTACCCAGAGTTCTCTACGAGTGGAAGGAGCGCCTGAAGCAGGGCTGTGACATCATCCAGACCACGCCTGCTGGTCGCCCGGCCAACATCAGTGGCTCCTCGTCCCAGCGCATCTACATCACGTACCGCCGTGCCCCTAGCTGCCCTTCCCATGGCCTCCTGGCCGTCACCGACATCTGCGTCATCATACCCGGCAAGGGGGAGACGCCCCCTCACACTTTCTGCAGAGTGGAGAAGAACCTCAACAGCAGCATGGTGAGAGACCATGGTCACACAGGCTCTCAGTACACAAAAGTACACCTAGAGTGACTATGAGGGAGCAAAACCTTGGGAAAGTGTTTTGTTGGAATTTACAAATTAGCCTCCAAAAGCCTCCAAATTAGCCTCCGAAGGTCATGTATTTGTTATTATGTCCAACTACATGCTTTCTAGTGAGCAGAGTTTAGTTTCAATCACTGTTTGACTCCTTATCAAACAATTGGTCAATAGCTGTGACCTCTAGTGGTAGAATGCTTTTACTGCATGAGCCACTCGCCAGGGGTGTGGGTGAATGAGTGAGTCAATGTGTGAGTGAGGGAAAGAGTGACTGCTGTTTCTGTGGCCCTTTCTTCCAGACGCAGTGAATAACTAAAAATATTTTTAATGCTTCAATCTGATATATTGTACACAGTAAAGAATTATTCGGTAATTATCCTTTTCCTAAGCACCAGCCCTTTAGTTTCACCTCCCTGTGTCCAAAGCAGAAAGGGTAATAAGGGAAAGCGCTGTGCTTTGGCTGTCTGTTTTCAGCTGATGAACCATGGAGTGTGGTCTACTGGCATCGCCTGTCAGGGATTGGTCTGCAGTGAAACGGGCCTGAGGTTTCACACAGAGCCCAGAAATATCTTCCTCTGGACTTTTACTGTCGCTGAGTCACAATGCAGGCCTTTAATCATCTGCAGGACTGAAGGTGCAGAGCAGAGACCCATGAGAGAGGGAGACAAAGTCTGACCCCGGAGGCGAGGGGGGGACAGAGCGGGAGAGAGAATGTTTTGCTAGCTGTTGGCTTTCCTTTCCATCTGATTAGCTGCAGAAATTGCATTCCACGCTGACTCTGATTGGTGCAATTAAACCTCTGACCCAGCTTCCATTCTCCTCGGCTTTTATCTGTCTCCTCACCTGCTCCGTTCATCAGGACACCCCCTCCCCCCCACCATGTTTGGCTGTGATTGTTTTTCATTGACCGTGCTCCAGCGTCCTATAAAAAGCCCTCTTTGCTATGTCAGCACAGTCAGTTCCGATCGCTGTGGTCACACGGCTCCCAGGACGCTGTGGTGGTGTGTGTGTGTGGGGGGAACAGATAGGAAGTGCCTTTGATGTTTGGGGGTGTTACACTCCCAGGAGAGGAGACAGAGGGAGGGACTGAATAACCCTTGACCACACCCCATAATTATTTTCTGTCCAGTCATGGCCCTGCAGGGCACCTTCCCACCTGTAAGTGCTTGACAGGTTTTTACCTACCATGTTAACCAGCTGAGCTTCTCCTCCCTGTTCTGTGACTATTACTCATTTTCAGTGGATCAGAGACCCAGTGATTGATACCTGGGGGGGAGGTTGGAGAAATATGCGTGGATGTTTGTAAACAGTGTGAACTTGGACACAGCTGACACTGCAGTGATGGAATGTGTTCCTCTGTCTTCTCACTCCACAGTGGGGGTCTTCAATGTACCTGTGCTACAAGAAGTCTGTGGCCAAAACCAACACAATCGCATATAAAGCAGGTGGGTGATCCTTGCCCCTGAAGTGTAATTACAGCTGTAAGAGTTGCTCCATTGCACTCTTGACAACCCTGAGCCTTTAAATTTTCCAGATGGAGCCTCAACTGGTCATCTACTTTTTTCTAGTTCTTCTAGTTCTTTGTTTTGTCTATTCAGGGGTAACTTTGAAAGCTCTGATCCTACCTTTATTCTCTAATTAATGTAGAAAAATTTCATCTATATTTTTGTATGTAAACGTCAGTTTTTATATATGAAGGTATATTCCTAGTATTTTTGGATTTTATCATATGACACTTTTTGATGGGTTTATATGTGGAGAGTGTGAATGGGATTTTGCCACTGTGAATGTGTGAGAACAGATTTAGTCTTTGTGAAAGTATGAGGTAAGTGTGTGTGGTCAGGAACTGTAAAAGGAGATGAGAACAGCTGGACAGCTTGCAGGCGGAGGTCAACCGTTGCTGTAAAAACACTCGTCTTGGAGCGTTACAGTCTTAACGCTCTTAGGAGCCATATATAGGTCATGGTAAAATGGCTTTTCTCATGCCTCTGAATCCTGGATGTCATAAGGGCTCAGGAAACCTAATGTTCCCTGACATTAATGGACCTCTGGTTCTGTTCCCTGGCAGTAATGGCATGCTGGTTCTGCTCTCTGACCATAGTGGAGTGCTTTTTCTGTTCCCTTTCAGTAATGGAGTTCTGGTTCTGCTCCCTGTCTCCTGCAGCCATTTCTGAGACAGCCAAATGGAGAAGTGCTGTTAGTGCTGTTTTCTGGGTTTACTGCAGCAGCCATAGTCCCTATGGTGACTGTCCTTATCGCTGGAGTCTTCTGTAGGAGGATACTGTGCAGTGGGAGGAGACTGTGCGAGTGGCTTCCTCAGTGAGCAGATGGGTCTCATGATCTCTCATTCTCTTTCTTGTCTGGTGCAGGTTTGATCTGCAGGTATCCTGAGCAGGACTATGAGTCATTCCCACTTCCTGAGTCTGTGCCACTCTTCTGCCTCCCCATGGGAGCAACCATCGAGTGCTGGCCCCCCAACACCCAGTACTCCCTGCCCGTCTTCTCTACCTTCGTCCTGACCGGAGCCTCTGGGGAAAAGGTAGAGTGGGGATACAACTACACAAACACACACACACGCTCACACACACGCGCACACACACACAGAGGCCCATAGGCAGCACAGAGGTGCAGACACACCTCTGCAGTGAAAGTGGGACAAATACAACCACTCACATACACACAGATATAGTTAGAGATACAGACTCATTTACATGTTCTGCAGCTGCGTAGCTCTGCTTCAAAGTCATGTGGTCATGAAGTGTTTTACACCAAACCCCCTCTTTGTAAATACAGGTTTTGCTTGTATAAGGGCAAAAAGTGGGGCCCCAGGGCTCTGAGAGGGTTTTGTATATGTTTCCTCAATATTCTGTAAAACCAGGGCCTAACTTTAAACAAATAACTTGCTCTAAAAAGCTGAGAAAGTCTCTGCAGGTTGACCTCATTATGTTTCTCACTCAGTGGAAAGATAACTGAATAGGGAGAAAATGGTTTCCCAAAATCCTCTGCAATTCACCTGACCCCGAACTCCAGCCCCAATGTTTGGGTCTGTGTGACTTTTGGTTGAACCCATGCTGAAAAGGAGAGTACCTGCCGGCTGGCGAGAGGCTTGTTTGAAGTCAGAGCTCTGCTTCACCGCAGGGGCAGAGTGAGGTGCTGACGTTCCTGGCACACTGCCTTATAGAGACGGCATAGCTCCTCTAATTCAGCGTGTCAACCCGCAGACTCACAGAGACAGTGCTACCCCTCTCTGCACCGCTCTTTACTTTTCTCTCTCACTTCCCATCTCTCCCCCCTTCCCTCTTTCTTTCTCTCCCCAACTTTCCCTCTATCTCTTCCTCTCTCCTGTCTCAGTTTCCCTCTCCCTTTTTTATCTCTCCCCCTCTCCCTCCCTCTCTCCCAGTCTCTCCTTCCCTCTCTCCCCCTCTCTGGGGGGTGGGGGTGTGAGGAAATGACCCAAAAATGTGGCTAAGCTCAGGAGGCTGGTTCTGGTTTGTGCTGCATTAATGTTTCCCGGAATGCTGCGAGGGCACGCCACTGTGGTTTTTTATTATAATTTAGTGAATATTTCATGGCTAGACCTGTATTTTTCATTAAAAGGTGCAGCAGTGGCCTGTGAGCAAAGGGAGGCAGAGAACTCACCTTTCAACTTTCTCACTGTCCTGAGCCCGTTTTTCATCAGCATTAACGCTGTGCCAGATTTACTCACAATCCCCCTCTAGCAGCTGATTCCTGTTTATTCAGTTGTGCCTGATATGGAAGCATTACCTTTCTGCTCATCACACAAGTTGTGCTCCTAGTACAGGGGTCACCATTCATTCAGGTGTTTGGTCATAGGGATTTCACTAAAACTGCTTACTTGTGAATTAAGGGGTGAAGCAGTACAATTAGGACTTTCTAGAGATGTAGAGATGCTGAGTTTACTGTACATATTTGGTTAAGCCACTTTCTCCTGGCTCTGTTCATGGTTCAGTTGCTACAGACTAAAGTAAAATATGAGTAAGGCTAAAGGAAAGAATGCACCCTATAGCTCCAGTGTTTATGGGATGAAGTATGTTTTCATTCTCTTGGGCCTGGCTGGTGAGGCAGTGAGGTTGAAAACACCAGGTGAGCTGATCCCTAAACATCAGAGTGAGTGCAGCAGCAGACAGAGGTGATCAATGCCCAGCTATAGCTCCTCAAACACTCTCAGCATCAGCTGATTGTGCGCATGGCAACGCGTCTGGGCTGGAGAACATTCTGTCTCCTGTCCTTGCCTGAATGACCCTGCTGCAGTCTGACGCTGTGTGTGTGTGTGTGTCTAACTGCAGGTGTACGGAGCCGCCATACAGTTCTACGAGTCCTACCCGCAGGAGTGCCTGACGGAGAAACAGCGCCTCCTGCTGGCCCTGAATGGTGAGCGCAGGTCGGGGGACTCCAAGGCTGTGCATACAAACAAGTGCATCTGCCTGCTGTCACACTGGCCCTTCTTCGACGCCTTCCGGAAGTTCCTCACCTTCCTCTACCGTTACTCCATCTCCGGCCCCCACGCACTGCCTATAGAGAAGTGAGTGTTCTGCCCCCTGGGGCTTTTTAGGGAGGGCGGAGTGTGCTGTAATTGTGTGATCACACCATGTGCTTGTCTGTACAGTTATGAGCTGTGTTTTGCCACTGTGTTAACATGCTGTCCTTTCTTGCTGCGTCAGGGTGCTGTTTTTTGTTGCCATGTTAACATGTTGTTTTCTCCTCTCCGTAGGCATATATCCCACTTCATGCACAGAGTGCCGTTTCCCTCATCCCAGAGGCCGCGGATCTTAGTGCAGGTGAGCTGCAGAAGGACGGGGCCCTCTTGGCACTGCACCAACCCCTGTTTGTTGGTGTAGCATAGTGTTCAACGCTCTGTGCTCTATGCTGCCCCCTTTTGGTCAGTGTGCTGTTTAGTCTTCTGTGTTCACTGCAAGGTGTGCAACTCTTTTTGTCTCTTGGTTCCACAGCTCTCTCCTCATGACAGCCTGATGCTCAGCCAGCCCGTGTCCTCACCGCTGCCACTGAGGTACGTCAGACACAGTGTGCACAGCAGGTCGGTCACAGCAGCACAGTGTAGTGCGGTCTGCGGAGCAGCACAGCGAATAGTCTGTGAATATATGAATATATGCACTTTTGAAAAGATGCATGTGTTTATGTATGAATGTGCAGTGTGTGTTTATGTTACAGAAACGGTGATTAACCTTGAGGTGTGTGTGTGTGTGTGTATGCGTGTGCGTGTGTGTCTCAGTGGCGGGCGGTTTTCCACGCTGCTGCAGAACCTGGGCCCGGAGAACGCCGTCACCCTGCTGGTATTTGCCGTCACGGAACACAAGATCCTGGTCCACTCGCTGCGCCCGTCCGCCCTGACCAGCGTGACTGAGGCTCTGGTGTCTGTGAGTCTTTAATACTTTACTGGCACAATAAACAGGCAGCACTGCCAGCAGAGGAACAGCAAACACACTGTCATAAACAGAGATGCTGTTCAAAACACAAACAGCTGGAAGCAGCAGTTACCGAGGAACCATCAGGGCCAGCTGAAAATGAAACACAGCATAAGTGTAGAAGCATGGTATACTATTGGGCCATAGGCTACTCCTGTGTTACCATACCTGGAGCTGATATTACCATATTAAAATGGATGAAGATGGCCCTTCATAAGAAGTAGTACTGTAACTACATCTCTGTGTCACTCTTACTGCTAGCATTACTACCAAAACCACTGTATACTGTGGCCATCAGAACTCCTGTTCTGTCATGACAGTTCCAGCCTCTGTATTAGAGGCTGTGAGTATGAGTGAGAACAGGTGAGCCCAGGTGAGGTGTGGCCGAGCCCGGGAGATGCTCAGGAGTGATTTCTGTGTCTCCCAGATGATCTTCCCGTTCCACTGGCCGTGCCCCTACATCCCGCTGTGCCCACTGGCTCTTGCCGACGTGCTCAGCGCCCCCTGCCCCTTCATCGTGGGCGTAGACTCCCGCTATTTTGACCTCTACGACCCCCCGCCAGATGTCAGCTGTGTGGATCTGGACACCAATACAATCTCCCAGTAAGTCGTCCTGACGTCAGTCTCATGTCGTCCCCACCCTCATGCTCCCCCCACCTCCACCTTTCAGGCCCCACCCCCTCACCTGTCAGACCCCACACATCTCTACTGTTAGACCACACACACCTCACTTCTCAGACCTTTCCATCTGTTCAAAAGTAGTTCTCCTATTTAGTTGTTAGTTATTTATCTTGAAGAAAAGGAATGTCATTCCACAGAGGGAACTAGTAAGCAATCTGTGTTTGTTTCCATGGGGATATTTTTGTAACACACATGCTCAGCTTTTCTGTGATCTCAGATTCTGCCCCCATGCAAATAACCTGAAATCAGTGTATTTTCCATGTAATAGTCGGGCTTAGGTTTAAACAGATTGAACTGATGCTGGGTCAGTTGTTTGCAGGGAGGAAGGGCCCACAGTATAGTCCCTCTTGGTCCCTTAATTTTGGGTCCGTGTTTCTGATCATATGCCGTGTTCCCAGCAATGAGGACAAGAGAGCCCTGACGTGGAAGATCCTGCCGAAGAAGGCCTGCAAAAGCCTGATGAACACGCTGAGCAGCCTGTACCAGCAGCTGGCTGAAGGTGGGTGTGAAAGCAGTGGGAGTTCTAAAGGCGCATTGAAACGCAGCGTTAGCCTCTGGTGTCAGGCCTGATGCAGTCAGAAGGAGACAGTATATTTGGACACAAAGCAGCTGCCAGGCGTTTCTCTCCTAAGAGGTCTCAGAGACCTTCTGCACCAGCAGGTGGTTTTGGTGAGTTTTCCTTTTATGGTCAGTAGCGTCCCGTGCTCTGCTCCCCTGCTTGCCACCACGTGAAATTCTCCCGTCTGCATGATCGCCCCGCTGGGTCTCATTTCCGTCACGCCGCCTACCAGGGGAGGAATCTGTCAGCAGACTCTCAGGCCCGCCTGCCCCAGAATCATGTGCACCGCGTGGTTCTGGAATGGAAACAAGATACAACACGCGCACAGCGTGTCGTAAATGATTTGTCGTAGGTGAACGTCAATTTAGAAACATGTATTCTCTCTGCACTGCTGTATCGGCACTGTCCTGTTGGTGTGTCTGTGCTGGCGCACAGAATCAGAAGAAGTTCTTTGGATCCACACTGAGCAGCTTCTTACACAGTGAGGTTTTAAATGAGTGCTGAGTGACTGATCCTTTCTGGCCCCTGGGCTCTCAGCAGCGGCAGCAGCGGTGTACATGGTTCTCATTAAAAGACTCTCTTTATACCTACATAGCAGAGGCAGGACCAGATCAAGAGTTTCAGTTCACCTGCTGCTAGCTTCCTGCAGTGTGTGTGATGTTTCAGAGAAACCCCAGCGTCCCTGCTTGGGCTTGTGTGAATCATCCCTAAGGCCGATCAAAGCTCTTTTAGATTTCCTTCTTGATGTCTAAATTGGTGTGAGGTGCCCTTGCATGGGAAGGAGCTGTATCATTGGAACTTATTTAATCATTGGCATCTTGCCATACGGTACACTTACATGCAGTAAAATGCATTTTGAATGTATAGATGTCCATTTATGCAGCTGAATACCTTGCCCAACTACCTTACACAGTTCTACGACAGCAGTGTTCTGGCAAGCATTCAAACCCGCAACCTCGCACTCACAAAGCAGGTTCCCTAACGGCTGTGTCACAGGGCTGACCCTTGAGCGCCCCCTGCTGTAGGGCTGTTGCTGATGCGTCTGCGTGTGTGCGTGGCTCTGCGCAGGGCAGCAGAGACCCCGCGAGGACGGGCTGATGGACCTGGCCATGAGCGACGCGGAGCTGGCCGGGGGGAAGAGCCTGCACACGCTGGAGCTGGAGATCCAGGAGGCCTTCCTGCGCTTCATGGCCGCCATCCTCAGGGGCTACCGCTCCTTCCTGCGCCCCATCACCCAGGCGCCCTCCGAGAAGGCCACGGACGCCAGCTCCCTGTTCGACCTGCAAGGTGGGTGTGGCCTGCCCTCCTCTCACACTCCGCCCCACCTCGACCTGCCCAATGCCGCTATACAGACACACCTGGAAATCTGAGAGGCAGTGATGAATCAATGAATCAATTAATCAATGATCTTATTGGTTGGATAAACCAATCTTTTGTGTGAAAGGACCTGACTGAAAATAAGAGGTGTCATTTAGCAGATACTCTTATCCAGAGCAACTTACATAGATTACTATTTTACATATTAGCCATTTATATAGCTGGATATTTACTGTGGTAATTCTGGGTTAAGTACCTTGCCCAAGGATACAATAGCAGTGCCCCAGCAGGGAATTGAACCACCAACCCTCCAGTTATAAGCCCTCCACCTTACCACTATACTGCACTGCTGTTCTTTCTTTGTGGTGTCTCGGGTAGGTTTTGGGTGGGAGCAATAGAGACCTGAGTGAAAGGTGTGAATGATGCTGTTATGCCTCGCTGGCAGGGGTGCTTGCAGTGGTGATGGTAATAATGATGTCTAATGCGTTCCCCCCCGTTTCTGCTCTCCTGCGGACAGCTGGGCTTGAGTCATGACAGATGGCAGTGTTTAATATATGAGAATTCTCATAAAATGCCTCTCATTTCTTATGAATAAGTCAGTAAGATTAAGAGGGGTGTGCGGGAAGGGGGCGGGGGTGCCAGGTGGTTTCGGCGCTCCGCAGAGGCAGCCCAGCAGCTGCTCAGTCAGGAATCTGGATGACATCACACCTGACAACAGTTTTGTGAGATCACCCCAGCTCTGGACAGTTACTGCGGAAATGCATTCGCAGTGCTGTTACGTAATCACTGCAGCAGACAGATGTGGGTCGTGGGTGAGTGTGTGTGTGTGTATATGTGTATATCTGTGTGAATGTGTTTGCATCTATGTGTGTCCATGTATATGTGCGTGTGCGTGTGCGTGCGTGAAGAAATAAACATGCAATTGGAGTGTTAGCTTATGAAAACAATGGCATGGTTTGTAGTCACAGACTTCAGTGATAAGCAAGACATCATTCGTTACGTCTGAGATGCACTGGGGTGCAAATGAAAATGTTCATTGTGATGCAAAACCCTGACAGAGATGGCTGGCTTTGGGTTTGTGTAGTGACTTAGTCTGAGCCAACGACAGCCTAGCTACAGCCCTAATCTAAAAGCTCATTGGAGTAACAGTAAATGTGTTCACTGTAAATACTTTAAGGCGTTTGCACAGGTCTGAACACGCATGTTAATGTTTTTTTTCCATGGCTGTGTTTTGTAATAAACAGCTTGTCAGTGTTTGCTGACATTTTCTGATCTGTAAAATTCCACCACAACACAACACCACCCAGGATCAGGTCATCTAATTCTAAAGCTAACACAACACAGACTTAAAAAAAAGCTGAAAGTGAAACAGGGGTCTACCTACACCTGTGTATCCTGATGTTTAATGAGCAGTTTGCTCTGTGTAATTATTATTGTTCATTTGCTTATCCCAGGTGATACCTAAAGTTAATAGATGGGCAATTTTACTACCCACACAGGAAGCTTGCACAGGGCAGAACAGCCCAACTCTCTGGTGTGTGTGTGTGCGTGCGTGTGTGTGCGCGTGCGTCAGTGTGCGTGTGCGTATGTGTGTGTGTGTGTGTATGTGTGAGCATGCCATGCCACTGGGGGTGTTAGAGATACTGCAGTGGCTCAGGTAGAATTCTGTCTGTCCTCCTCTATCCTCTGCAGGGTTCCTCAGGAGTCGGGACCGCTCACACCAGAAGTTCTACTCCCTCATGACCAAGACCCAGATGTTCATCCGCTTCATCGAGGAGTGCTCCTTCGTCAGCGATAAGGACGCCAGCCTGGCTTTCTTTGATGACTGCGTGGAGAAAGTAAGTCTGTGAATGTTTCATCCTCATATGGCCCTGTTATTTCCTGTCTGTCTGTGGTGCTGGTCCAGTGAGCAGCCACACCAGAACAAGAGGCTCAGACCTGTTTCTCCTGCAGTGAGTTCTGTAATTTATTGGAGAAAGAGAAGGTTGGTAAGTGATGATGTAAGTACAGATCCACACCAGCCTATTGTAGCAGGAATCAGAAAATTCCCATTGGTGGGACTGTAGCTGTTTTCTCCTTTCGCTTGGCCTTTGTTACTAAACATCCTTTGCTTTTCTTCTCCACATTGCACTATCTGCCTCCTTGAGTGGGTCTTGCTTGAGTCTGCTCTCCTTCAGATATCTGTCTGACTCTAATCTGATGTGCTTCTTTCTCACCCTCCTGCCTCTCACTCTGCTCTGACTCCCTGTGTGGGAAGCTCTTCAGCACCGAGTCCGGTGCAGACAAAGGAGGAAAGGTAAGCTGGTGTGGGCGTGGCACATCTCTGACTTCTACCTGCAGGTCACCAGAAATGCTGATGTGGAGGCAGCAGACAATGTTTGCAGGATTCTGTATAGAAACTTCTGTAAGGAACATTCTAGAACAATCTGTAATAGAATACTTTAACCTGCTTCTTTAACCTCTCAAGAGGTTAAATGAATGAAAAAAAACTCACTTTTGGTGTCAGTGCTGTCTTATATTGACTGGTTATATGTCCACACTGGCACTTAAAACAATGTCCTTCAGCATGGAGTCTCTCACAGGGTCTCTATAATTTCTCTGGAGGATAAAGTGGGACTCTTGAAGCCTGCTGTTAACATTAATGGAGTTTATGCTGGTCCAGCTTCAGTAAGCTCTGAATTGTTTCTTGGATGTTGTGCAGATCACATATGTCATACTGGGAAGGTCTGTCTGGATTGTGTCGATGCGAATGGGAGGAGAGGATGGTGTGCTGTTCTCACTTGACTGAAGTAGGTCTGAGACTTGACACAGGCTGTGTCCAGCAGGGTGGGAGTGACTCACTCTGCTCTGGTCTTTTTACTGCCTTGCCGATGTGAGCTGGGTGTGGTGGGGACTGTGTAATTTAGACATCCCTGTGGAATACTGCACCAGACCAGGAACCAGTAACCCCTTCAGGCAGCCAAGAGCATGGGCTTTGTCAGTGTGTTGGGTTGCTTCTGGTTGGCCACTGCACTCCACTATGGTGGTCGAAGCAAAGCCTTTCTCCATTCTTACTGGATAAACAGAACTGTAATGTTATGACTCTGTTGGCTCAACCAATTGGCTTGGCTCAGCCAGTGGGTGGGGTGAGTGGCTTGAGCCAACGGACTGGGCCTTCAGGATGAGATAGGCTAAAGCAGTAGGTTGGGCCAGTTGACAGAGCCAGTTGGCTAAGACAGTGGGCGGGGCCAGTTGACAGGGCCAATTAGAAGACACATGACTGATGAATATACAGTAGATGACAGCACTGCACAGGGTTACCCCTGCAGCGAGGCAGAGCAGGCTCCGCTTCAGAAAAGCATCAGCCTCTACGCCAGCAGAAAGCTCCAAGACCGACTAAATCGCCCGCACAGTCAGCCGGAACTAAAGCCAAGATCACAGCACTTCAAGGCCTGCAGGGAGTCTGCAGAGCCAGTCCCCAGTCATTGCCCTAATTATGCATTATGATTGCACTGCTTATTGTTTTTATTTTTCCATGACAAATCCCATTTCCACTGAAGCATTTTGAAACATTTCCCAGCACACTTATTGCTAAGGTCAGGAGAGCTGTGCTGCAGCTTGAAAGAGTGCACAGCTCCCTCTGTAAGTTTTACTTCACTTCTGGCATTTGACAGGTCACACAGCACAGGGATAAATGTGAAGACTCATCAGTATTGTCAAGCAAATAAAGATAATCAGCGCTAATGAGAGAGCATATGATTTCTGTGGTAGGAATAGAGATAGCCAGTCTGCTTTTTTTGGTACAATGTTGGAAACAAACAGTGCTTGTATTGTTTCTTAAATGACACAAACCCCCATGTGAACCTCAGTCAAGACCAGGTCCGTATGCCTGATAAGCCACAGCGTTTCTCCCAAGGTGTGATGTGTGTCTGACTGGCTGAAGGGCTGAGGTGCTGTAACAGGTCAGCAGTCAAATGGAGTCTCAGATGCAGATGCTCACTGTTGACTTTAGTGTATGTTTAGAGTGTGCACTGCAGAGAGAATCACCAGGAAGCCACTTTAGCTGTTGCTGTTACATCATCATAATCAACATCATCATCGTTATCATCATGACCATTATCATCATCATCACCGCCATCATCATTATCAGCAGCTTCTTCATCGTCATTATCGTCCCCATCCTCCCCCTCTCTGATGTTCTGTCCATGCCAAAGGGAAGAGTGGTGCAGACTGAGGGCAGAAACAGTGTATTCAGAGATTTTTTTACAGACGGTATTTCACTTGGATACATGATTGCCCAAAGGCCAGTCTGTCCCGATGATCCAAGCCAGGGGACTATTACAGAAATGAGATCTGATGCATGTAAGATACCAAAAAAAGAGAAAAAATGCATAACAGTCATATAGTACAAATGCAAGTAACTTTTTAAAAATAGCTATAGGTAAGATTAAGTGTCATCCATAATTTAGACCATGTAAGTTCCAGATTTTTGACATTTAACTGTCATTTAAAAACTAGGGAGGGATGTTGCACTCCAACAATGGAGTCTATTCTGCTCGGTGAGATTTTGGCCTCTACCTCCGAGCTGAGCTAAGATCCTTCATATTCAATCAGTGGAGGGCTTAGTCATACAGCTGGCTGAGGCTTGTTGCTGTAATGCTGACCCCAGTGTTTCCCAAACTGCAGCTCAGGGCCTACCCATAATTACTCCCATCTGGCAGATGCCTCCTGTGATCATATGACATTTGCTAGGACAAAACAGAACAGAAAAACTCTATTGTCCATTGAATGTTACATAAAATGTAAATATTCTTGCAGCTCGCTGATTTACAGAATAAAAAATCACCCCCAGGACTCCTTACTCCCTGGTTTAGGAGTCCCTGGCGTTCTGCATTGTGGGAGAGGACCGGAGTCTCCTGAGCATAGAAAACTGGGTCACCTGCTGTTTCCGTGTGTTGCCACAGTGAGCTCACAGGCACCGGTCTTCCCCAGGAGGCTGTGACAGCTGTGTAAACCAGAGCACACAGCCTTACGGCCGTTATTTATTTAAACTTTTTTAACCTTTATGTAGCCATTATTCATCCTGTTTTCAACTTTTCTACAATGTTTATATGATCTGGTTGTTCAGTTTGGAAAAAGTTTTCGTGCCTATTTGAGCTAAACAAGTAGAACAAGTACCGGGTGTACAATGATACTGGTGCGGGTTATACAATGACGCAGGTACAGGTACACCTATGAAATGAGGTGGCTGTGTGTGTTAGTGCTGGGCTGGGCCTGTTGTGTCTGCTGCAATGTGTTCTTTCAGTGTGAGATGAGACTGATGCAGTTAGGTGTTCAGAATGTGCAGAGTGTTCAGAGGTGTGTGACTCTATTACACTCAGGCCTTCGTTATTATTAGAAATTTATTATTAGAATAAAGTAACTTGAGATCCAGTCTTGTTTCTGAGTGGTTTCTGTAGAGATATGAATATAAACATAGTTACTGTACAGCAGGGAAAAAGGCTAGTAATATAAACACCTAAGTTTGGTTGCTTTGTGAGCACTGTTTTCAGATGGGGGTCTTTGGGTTTTTAAAGGGGGGTTTCACAGAGGCCAGAGTCTGTACAGGAGCGTATAAAATGTGTGTTTTCTCAGGTAACAAGCAGGCAAAAGTCTCCCAGGTGGACAGTTTTTTTTTTTCTCAGACAGGTATAGGTGTGTATGTGTGACGGTCTGCGTGTTGCCCCCAGGTGGACAGTGAAAGACTGGAAGACACCCGGCTGATCGAGGTGGACGAGTCGCACCGCAGTGAACACACGGTCTTCATCACCCCCCCAGAGCTGCCCCCGCTGCCCGACGGAGAGGAGTACCCACTGCGCTACAGGTACCGCCCAGGCCACACACCGCCACGCTACAGCCTTTTAGACATCCGCATGCTCAGGGGAGGTGGCACATACATGGTTGCTAGCTGTGTTCTGTACTGATGAGTGCTAAGATGCTCTAGATAAGAGCATCTGCCAAATCCATAAATAATCATAATCATCACTGTATGTGTGTCTGAAGTGTATATTGTTTTTATGATTCTTTGAGGTGTTTGCTCGAAAAGCTTTAGGTTTGGAAACAAGAATTCGTTAATGAAATTAAAATGCATGCCATGCTGTGTAGGTGTGTATATCTGTGTGATTCAGGTGGATAATTTGTGTTGAGCCATTTTGATTGTATCTCTGAGTGTGCATGCTTGTGTCCTTGTGTGTATGCGTGTGTATATATGTGTGTGACAGTGTTCATATCTGTGTGTGAGTGTTCATGTGTGTATCTGTGTGTGTGTGTGTGTGTGTATGTGTGAATGTGTGTATGTGTGTGCGTGTGTGTGTGTGTGTGTATCTGTGTGTGTGAGCTCATATCAGAGGGTTTACCAGTGTGTTCCATGTCGCTCAGCTATAGCGGCTTTCCTGTGTTGACTCCGGAGCTGTTTGACGCTGCTGAGGGGTTGCGCCCACCTGCCTTGCACTTGCCGTCGCGTCACAGCTGCCCGACAAGCCCCGCCCCCATGTTCCGCCGCACTAAGCAGGTCAGCTCCACCCCCGCCTTGAAATGGGCCCGGCTCGCCAGTCACCAGTTCACAGCAACTCACTGCCACCTCACACCTGGGCTGCACGGAAAACATCAGACACCTATGTCATTCTGTATTTACAACCTGTGAGTGTTTATAACACTACAGGCACAGCTGGGGTAACTCAGGAGGCAGCGATACCAGAGCAGAGCTTGGACCGGGCAAAACACTACATCCAACACTAAGGGGGAAGGGCTTAAAGTCCAGGATGAATTATACCCTGCATACCTTATATACCCCACACACATTACATTATTGAATTACATTACATTATTGCCATTTAGCAGACGCTCTTATCCAGAGCGACTGACGTAGGTTACAGTTTTCTTTGTACCTATTTATGCAGCTGGATATTTACTGAGGAAAATCTGGGTTAAGTACCTTGCCTAAGGGTAGCAGCAGTGCCCCAGCGGGGAGTCAGACCGTCAGACCGAGAGTCCTGCTCCTTACTACTGTGCTACACTGCCGCCCCTATACACACCCTATACAGAGCCTATATATCCTTTACACTCTAGACACCCAGTACACGCTACATACTCTGTCTTCTCTCCCATGTGCCCCTTGCTGGCTGGCTCTGGGTTAGGCCTCTGTACAGTGAATCTGTCCGCGCTGTTACAGGAGATCAAGTCGGCGCAGAAGATGGCGAAGAAGTACTCCTCCATCCCCCAGCTGTGGTCCAAGTGCCTGCTGCGCCACTGCTACGGCCTGTGGTTCATCTGCCTGCCCGCCTACGTCAGGGTGTGCCACTCCAAGGTGCGGGCGCTGCGCACCGCCTACGACGTCCTGCGCAAGATGCAGGTGAAGAAGCTGCAGCCCCCCGACGAGGTACGAGACCCCCCCTGCTGAAGGGTGTGGCCCACTGTTACCAGCTCCAAATTCAGCCCTTACCCTGTCCATACTTTATTATTATGTTATTGTATAATGCTATACATGCCTCACTATTCAGGTGTTGCATCCCTGAAACACTGGATCCATTCACATCTCTGTTCCATCTGTCAACACAGTACTTCCCACCATTATTCCACCACACTATGCCCAAGTTCCTCTCATTATTCACGCATTCGTAAGACCTGGTCAGTGATGTGGCAGTGTGTGAGAATCTGCTGCTTACCTGAGATTGGGTCCCACAGGTGTGTTACCGGGTTCTGATGCAGCTGTGTGGACAGTACGGCCAGCCTGTTCTGGCTGTCCGGGTTCTGTTTGAGATGAAGAAGGCCGGCGTTCACCCTAACGCTATCACCTACGGTTACTACAACAAGGTGAGGGCTGTCATGGCCGCCTGCCTGCGGATTATGAAGTGATGTTTGCCCGTTCAGGGACCTTTGCCAGGTCTGAAGAGCACGGCAATTCATCCTGATAAATGACAGTACATTTCAAAACCTTATTATATACACAGTATATCCCCATGCACCTTCAGGCTTTTTTTGAACACCAAGAATCTGAAATGGCTCTCTTCAGACCTGGCAGAAGTCCCTGAGCCTGTCTAAACAGTGAGACGCCGCAGAGTTTCTCTGGAGCAGAGGCTCACAGTGAGAATACAGACTACATAAACCTGCTGCAGCCTCTCCTTTCTTCTGAGGTGGCCTGTTTATTTGAGCTCTCAAGCTCGTAGAAGAGGAACGCTTAATCTGAATGTTATGTCAATCTATTCTGCAGAGTGCAAAAGCCGCAGGAAGCCTCTACAACAGACAGCCGCAATGAAGTGGAAATGTAGAGGTGCACTCACCCAAAGAAACGAGCAAAGTGTGCTTTTACCAGATCATGAGGGCTCATTTTCATTTGGCCAAATTCAGAGAATAGTCGCAAATGTGTTTTGGCTGTAAAGCCCTCATCAGAGCAAAAGGTGAATCATCTTCCCTACCTCAGTACATCCTAAAAAAGCCCCCCCTCTGCAATTAAAACTTCTGGGGGAGAGTGTGTGTCTGCATTCTCACTTCAAGGAAAAGATTGCTGTCGGCAAGGGCTCTAAAGGGGACACAGATGCACAAAATTGAGGATGGAGTGACACTGACAGACAGAGTGGGGCCATTAAAAACCGACTGCTGTCAGTTTGGCCATCAGACCAAGCAGCTCCATCAACGTGTAGCACCGTAATTACACCCCATAATTAGAATGGCTGCGTTCAATGTTGTCTTCTTGGAGCGATGTTTGTGTCATTGATTGCCCCCGAGAGTGAATCCAATTCCATCCACACAATTACGGCGAGTCCTTGAGCAGGAGCCCAATCTACCTGAGATAATGAATAGGACCGAACTCAAATGACTGCAGAAGAAAATTGCATTTCCAATCTGTGTGTTTGTGTATGTATGTGTGTGTGTGTGTGTCTGCATATGTGTGTGTGTGTGTGTGTGTGTGTGTGCATGCGTGCGCGCAAGCACGTGTGTTGGTGCATGTATGTGTGTGTCTGACTATGTGTGATTGAGTGTGTGCATGAATATGCATATGTGCATATGTATCTGTGTGTTGGTGCATGTTTGTGTTGGTACTCCCTTTTTCTTGAAAGCCTCACTGTGCCCTGCTGTCCCAGGCTGTGTTGGAGAGCACCTGGCCCTCCACCACTAGGGGGGGCTACTTCCTGTGGATGAAACTGAGGAACGTGGTTCTTGGCGTGGCCCAGTTCAGACGGGCACTTAAGAGGCAGCAGGCCAATCCAGCACAGACTCCACTGTCAGGTAAGAGCATCTTTCTACTTGGAACACAGCATGTTCTCTCCAAGCATGCTCTGGGACTGATTCATGAAGGAGGACACAGGGTTGTGGGTAATGTAGTTGTAACTGAGACAGAGCTCAGTGTTTGTCTAAGCTAAGTGAAGGCTGGTCAGGTCCTGGAATGCCACAGTGGTTTTCTGGGCTTCTCTGTAAAGAGTGAAATACTACACAGCTCTACAAAGTAGTCATTGGCTCTGATTCAGCCTGAGTAATTAAGCAAATTGGTTTGGAGAGGCCAACACAAAGAAAGCATCCCCAGCATGTCAGGATCTGCCTGGTTCTCCTGTCTCTCATTTCTGAAAGACCTCTCAGAAACAGCGGTGACAGGCAGGGAGGAGTGCTTAGTCTCCAGTGGAAAGGGTTTGTTGAGATGCACTTGTAAAACTCTCACAATTCTAACAGCATGTGAAAGGAGCCTGCCTCCCCTTCCCTTCATAACACAAAATCCAAGGGTACTGCACACGATTCATTATCATAAGTCAAACGTGCATACATTTGGGTTGATGGGCCTTCAGTGATGTGATGACGCAGATCTCTATTTTGGCCTGCCCCTCATTGCCTCTGCTCTGGCTCAGTTTGGGGTTCCAACCACAGAGAGAGGGTGCTCTGTCCCACTCCAAGGGGTAGCATAAACATCTGACTGCACAGCCACCTGGCATTTTCACTGGGCGCCTTTGAGAGAAAAGTTATTTTTTTCAGTGCAGATCAATATGGGGGAGTGCGCCTCTGTGGGGCAGGGGTCGGCTGCTAGCCAGACTGTCTTTGATTTACGTTTTCCCTCACGTCCCCACACATTTTATCTCTCCTGCCCAGACCAGCTGGCCTTTTTAACTCCTTCTCATTATTTATGACTATCACTAGCGGTAGAGAGAAATCCATGTTCAAATGTGTTTCCATTGTAACCCTGACAGTCCAGGAGCTGTTGTGTGTTTGATGGTTGGGCGATCATGGAGTATGCTGTTAGTGCAGGCCACTCTGACATGGTGGTGGAGCTGAGGTGGGTGGGGCTGAGGGCGGGGTTAAGTGCACCCTGGTGGGTGGAACTGGGGGCGGGGTTAAGTGCACCCTGGTGGGTGGAACTGGGGGCGGGGTTAAGTACACCCTGGTGGGTGGAGCTGGGGGCGGGGTTAAGTACCCCCCTGGTGGGTGGAGCTGAGGGCGGGGTTAAGTACCCCCTGGTGGGTGGAGCAATGGATGAAGCTGAACTTGTGCTGGTGGGAGGGGCTAGAGGCAGAGCTAAACAGCCCCTAGCTTTGTGGATGGGGGGCTGGAATTGATCATGCTTTGATAGGCAGAGCTTGGATGGAGCCACTTGTGTAGGCCTGGTGTGCGCCTCTCCTAACGTGTGGTTGTCTCTGAGCAGATGGCAGCGACCTGGACGCGGTGAGCCATGGCAGCCTGGAGGGCTCTAACGACACTAACCCCGGGGAGCGGGTCCCCTTCAGCACCGACTCCGTCAGAGTAGATTCCACCGACGACAGATCTAGCACAGGTACACCCAACATCCAGCGCCGAAACTCCACCACCAACACTTCTCTGACACCAGCGTGTCCTTCTTCTACTTCTTCTTTCTCTGCATTTTCACCTCCCATTGCTACTGTTAGCCTCCCACTCCCCATGCTAACACTGCGCTCTCCTTTCTAATTTGTTCACTGATGTCACTCTTTGTCCATCTTGCCTGTTTGCACCCTGTGTGCAGTCTGCTGTGGGTGTGGGGGTGAGGGCTCAGGGACATGGCCGTCAGCCCCGCGCTGAACATGGTCTCACAGCTCTCAGCTAAATGTCCTCATATTCATCTCTCCACTCCTGTTTGCACAGCCTGTCCCCAGAGTCTTCCCCTCCTCCTCCCTCCACTCTCCCCTGCCTCCCTCCCTCTCCCTCTCTCCCACTCTCTCGCTCTGTCCTTCTCTCTAAGGTTAATCTTCACTAATGAAAGCATTTGTTCCATGGTTGCTCTATGGACTAATTAATTAGACAGAAGGCAATTCCTCATGAGCACGAGTAGGCACTATTATAACGAAGGGAAAAAATATATTTTTGTAACTGACTTAATGTGAGGTTTCCCTACCAAGCAAGTCTACTAAAGAGAAAAAAAACTCAAAGCTTGACAGATGATCCACTGAGAGTTTGTGACTGAAGTAAGTTGAAGTGTCGCAGCCAATGATATCATGTATCTAAGAAAAGAATAAAGGCTCTGAACTGAATGTGTTTTTTCTGACTGATTGACGTAAAGCTGCAGGTAGAAAGAATCATGGAACAGATGAAAGACGTTTGATCAGACAGCAGGTTGCCAGGAGACTGGAACTTCACTCCCTTTCTGTGCGGTGATAGAGAGAGACAGACAGAGTGTGGGAGTGGGAGAGAGAGACAGTGAAAAATAGTTGGAGCTGCAGTCTTGATTTTTGATGTATTCTCTCTGAAGTCTTGCCTTTAAAGATCCCTCTCATATTTTCTCTCTGGCTTGCTTTCTTGCTGATTGCAGCATTCACAATGTGAAGGCACAAATACATCCACAGCACTGGCTGATCTGTCATATACATAGTATTTGCCAGATCACATGCTACACAAGTAAGAATAGTGATGCAGCAATGTTCTCTCTGTGTCTGAGGAGGGGGCAACATTAGGACACCCCCGACATCAGCATTGAAAGATCTTAATAGAGGGGATGTGCTGTGAGGAGGTCCACCAATGTGCGGGTGTTTTGGGGTGGTCCCTGACCCCCTTGCTCTCTGTCTGTCTCAGGTGGGCAGTCTGATCTGGGCTATAACTCCCTGTCCAAAGAGGAGGTACGCCGAGGGGGCGCAGTGGTACAGGAATGCACCATGGACAAGGAGGAGGACAAGAAAGAGAGCGACTCCAGCTCCTGTGAGTATACACACACACACACACACACACACACACACACACAAAGAGCTGCAAAAGCCTAAATGTAAGCAAAATGTTCAACAGAGAAAACTGAACATGTTTGCATCTGTCCCTAAGTAAGGTTGTTCTTTCTTACAGTTTTTCTCAGTTGTTTACACACCATGACAGCAATATACACACATAGATCAAAAGCTGGAACTCCAGGCATGTTTTACTTGTATTCACTCAAATTGCTAATCCAGTTCAATCTTTTGCAAAATACTTCACACATCTTTAACTTATAATACTCTAACTACCAGTTGCCCTCACTCACTTCACCTGTATGTACTGAGATTACGTAACTGTTTAATTATCGGAGCGTTAGCAAAAATACTGCTTTTCTCTATTGTATTACACTTGATGATACAATGATAGATATAAGACACTACCAATATAATTCACATGTTTTTGGCCTGATCATATATACAAGTGATTTTGCACATTTTGAGTTGCAAAACAAAAACAAATACTTTTCTCAGGCATAGGAAAGTCTCAAAATCAAAAACAAAAAACAGAACAGAATGTTTCATCCTCATTCTATTCCTTCTCAGGATGTATTTCATTATCCTCTGTGATTTGTTTTGAATACCTCTATTGAATACCTCTATGTCTAATGCTGTTACTTGCCAACAGTATTTCTGATATTGCAGTCTCTTGCCACCAGCAGAGGGACTTCTTCCAAATCTGGACACAAATGCAAATATGTTGACATATGGGGATACAATTTCTAGTTTTGCTTATAATGCATGTGATATGTAAGCTTCATTTCAGTGGTTCCCTTTATGGTACAGCACTTACACACTGTATCGCATGTGAGTGAACAGTTGAGAAAAACATCTGTCTGACGGAAGTCAAAGCGTTCAATATCACTTTATAACTTCACAGTGTTCTGGAACCTTTTTGTGGAGTTTTTTAGTGGTATATCTTATTTATTTTAGTTGAAATTGCCTGTATAAGTTTAGATTTTAAAGCTCTGAATATTGTCTACTTTGTAATATCCAGTTGTATTTAAATAATATGTCAACAGTCATATTTCTACTACAACACAGGATACACTACAGTACACTACGGTGCAAAGTAGGCATCCTGTAATGTTGTCTTTGCTGCCCTCTAGTGTTTTTTCAGGTGGTATATCCTTACGTGGAAATTTGCGATTATTGAAGTCCTCGGTTATTGAAGTTCAAATTTGTCTTTCATAATGAAATTACTGCAAATTACATGGCGTTCAGTACTCAAGCTCAGTCCAGTGTCACGTAGATGACTTTAGATTAAAATCGACGTGTTGATTTTTTTTAATAATCAGAAAAAATGGCTCATCATAGTCTGTTAGGTGTGCCTCTGTTTTGTGGTTGAGGAAGTTCAATCACTGTACTGTTGAGAACTGGGCTCAGTTCTCCACAAGCTGGAAACATCTGTTGTGTTGGGGGATGTTGGGAGGGGGTGTGTATGTATAGGTTGTTAGGACATCACAGCCGTATGTGTTCTGTGTATGGGGGTGATGGGTGTGTGTGCATTATGGAGATGTGACAGTTGAGTGTACACTGTGGAGATTAGTCAGGTGTGTGTATGGTGTGGGGACAAGACAGGTGTGTGTATTGTGGAGACATGACGGGTGTGTGTCTGTCCATAGTGTCAGAGACTGAGAGTACGAAGGGCAGCGGGGACTGTCTGCCTCAGCTGGACTTCCCAGAGGTCAGTGACCCCATCCAGCCCCGGGCGGGCATTGTCCGCGGCAGCTGTTCCTATAGCGACACTGCAGCCGAGTCTGACGAGGCCAGAGCAGGTCAGTGTGATACACCCACGTTCCCCCAGGAGCAAATGAGCAGCACGTTATTACAGTTCATTACTTGCATCACTGTTTTGCAGTCTTGCTGTTCTTCTTTTCTGTAAGTGTGTGGATTTCATTATCCTTGAATAAATCTCTCAGTCTAAGTAAATTCAGTTCTTTGTCTGTCTCTCTGTGTCTCTCTGTCCCTTTCTCTCTCTCTCTGAGTAGAACGTGTTGCTGGGCTCCTCTTCACCTCCTCTTTGGAGGAAATTGGGGTGGTACAGGGCAGCAGTCTCCGCCGGAGGCACAGGAGCACCACGGACGAGAGCCAGGGGGTGGCGGACTGGAGAGGGGTCAGAGGTCACGGTCAGAGCGGGGACCCGGCGGGGAGCACCGTGCTGGGGCTCGGGATGAGCCAAGGCGAGACGGACCCGCTCCGCATCGCCAAGAACCTGGGCGACGACGCCAGGATCCTCCGCGGGACCCTGCTGAAGAGCAGGAGGCCCGACTCGCTGGCCGTTGGAGGAGGAGAAGAGGGGGCGGTCAGACCTGGCGCTCTGGACACGCCCACACGCAGGCACGGGGACGCACAGGAGAGGGACTCCAGCGACGAGGACAAGGCAGACGCCGATGCCACCACCATCTTTGACCTGGAGGACCTGGATGGGGAGGGGGGTGGGAGCAACCAGGAGGGGCGTGAGGTGGACAGGTGCAGGAGGGGCACGGACAAAGCGAGTGACCGCCGGTCAGTCAAGCGGACTGATATTGAGACGGGTTTCGACCCGCTGTCCCTGCTGGCGGCGGAGACGGAGCAGGAGCGCGACGACGAAGAGGAGGACGAGAGGGAGGGTGTGCTGACCCCACGGCGCCACCTGGCAGAGGAGATCGAAATGTACATGAACTACATGGGCAGCCCCCTGTCCAGCCGTGCCCCCAGCATGGACCTTCAGGACCCCTGCAGCCCCACCCCCTCGTCCCGCCCCCCCACCCTGCCCCAGAGCTCCCCCCGTCCCACCGGCGTGCCCCGCTCACGCACTTACCACTCACACCCCCACGACCGAGACCACCCTCGCAGCCGCGACCGCCTCTGCTCTTCCCCGGACAGCCCGTACAGGGAGCGGGAGACCCCGAACACCCTGGCCTCCCCCCCGTCCTTCGCCCTGGACGCTCTGCTCACCCCCACCCTGGACGTCTTCAAGACCAGCGTGTTCTCCGCGGGGAAGGGCGTGGCTGAGAAGGCCAGCCGCTGGTACTCACGCTTCGCCACCTACACCTCGCCCACCAAGGTAGGCCTCACTCTCGCTCCGGTCTGCACTGCGCGGTCTGTGTGTCCTCACAGAGGGAGACTGCCATTATCCTGCTGTGATGCACAAGGATGATGTTCACAAGCCCATAGATGCAACTGGGTTCACATATAAAACACTGTCAGAATTTTCGAATTGGAAGGACATGTTTTTTTTTTTCTGCATCTTTTCATTCACTTCAACTGCATTTGACCTGATCATCTGCAGTGATTAACTTAAAATAGCCTAACACTTACCTATGCGTTTACAGCAAATTAAATATATAGTGAAAATCTAGCAGATTTGAAAAGAAACAAGAGACAGATTGTTTTTTCAGTGTGTTTCCCTCAGCATGTGTGGCTGCTTTCCTCTCCTTCCTGTTCTAGGCTGTTGATTTACCAGTAGAGGGCAGTACAGCCTGCAGAATCAAAGCACACAGAGCTGCTAGGAATGTTTAGGTCTTAATAATAACAATATATATAATTTTTATTAGTGTAATTAACTCTTATCCACAGTGCCTTAAAAGTCTATCCTGTATTGCTATTATTATTTATTTTTATTTTTATTTTTATTTTTGCCTGGTGATTGCTCCTACCCTGAGTGCCGTGCTCATTCATGCAGTAATATGTGTGTGATTGGCGTAATGTGTCTCTCATATCTGTATCTGACCAGGATGTGAACTATGATCGGGCCAGCGTATCCTCTCTAGGTGTGGGTTACCCAAAATCCTCTCTGCTTGGGGAGGACTCTACCTCTCCCCAACAAAACGGACCCTGTAGGAGCCCCTACCGGACGCGTGTGGAGAACGCCGCCCCTCACCCCTCCCCCCGCCCCACCCTACGCCCTGCCCTGCAGTCAGGTACTGCTCTACGTCCCTCCCGCAGAAGTGCAGGTGGACCCTGCCACCAACTACTGATGCTGGATCAGTTTCACTTGTCCTCTGTGTAATGGTGAGGGATATGATTAGGGCTGAGTGGGCTGATCCTGGATAAGCAGTCAAGGTAAGTATGCAGGACAGGGAGAGCAGGTGTGCAACTGTGAGGTCTCCATTCTGCACAAAGCATAAGGAGGTCCTCAGCCCTGGCTGGGTGTTTGGCTGCAGACGTCACAGCCGCTCAGAGCTGGGGGGTCAGAGCCATTGTGTCTTGCATGGGAGTGGACCTCTGATTGAGGCTCTTCAATCAGCAGAGCTGTTTGGCAGCACTTGAGTGTTTGTGTGTAGATGCATGTACCTGTGTGTGTGTGTGTGTGTGTGTGTGTGTGTGTGCGTGTGCGTGTGCGTGTGCGTGTGCGTGTGTGTGTGAGAGCTTTGTTTTCATGATGATGGTGTGCCTCACACCCAGTCTCCAGGGATGCAGTGATGCACTCTGCTGATTGGCTGCCCGTGGTGACCGTATTTCAGTATAGCATCAGGAGCAGTCAAGTGCCTTCTTCACAAACAAGACAAATCACATTTAAGCACGGCGCTGCAGTAACATTAGTATCCACTCAGCGCTTGTGCGTCAGCCTCAAAGTGATGCTAAATCACATCCAGAGAGGCTGCTTGACTCTTTCAGTAAATGTATGAGAGTCCATAGTTTTTCATCCCCTAAAGATCAGATCTTGCACAGAAGAGAATACCTCATATATAATAGTGGGGTGTGCACAAGCCAGTGTAGTTTAAATATATATCTCTTTTTAATCACATCACACTAGGTGATTTCTTCTTTGTTGTCATTTTAAAATTGGTCTTCTTTCTTATAGATTTCATGTTTTGTATATGTTATGTTTGTGTTTATATGTGGTGTATAACAGAAAGGAGAGACTATGTGTTTCATGAGAGTGTGTGTTTGTGTGTACATTGATGTGCAGTACCACAGCATTAAGAGACTGTGCATGTGTGTCTGATCTGTGTCGTTCTCCTCTCCCAGGTTTCACACCGTCACCCTCAAGCTTCACCCTGCCAGATAAATCAGAGCTGGGCTCCTCGCGCTACACCAGCAGCACCAGCATCTTCCACAACTATGCCATGGAGGTGAGTCAAACCTCACACACAAACACCCCCACAGCTATTCCATGCGAGTGCATCAAAGTACACAAGCTCATCTGCAGCTGCTTCATGGAGTAGTTTACGCAGACTCACATCATCACATTATCACACAGACTCCTCCATAACTATGCCATATAAGTGAGACAAAGCACACAGACACTGACTCTTCCAGACTCTGAGCACGCAGACTGTCTCACCGTCTCTGCCCATGTGCAGGTGCTGATCTCCAGTTGTTCGAGGTGTAAGACCTGCGACTGCCTGGTGTACGACGAGGAGATCATGGCCGGCTGGACCGCTGACGACTCCAACCTCAACACCACCTGCCCCTTCTGCGGGAACCCTTTCCTGCCCTTCCTGAACGTGGAGATCCGAGACATGCGGGGGCCTGGCAGGTGTGTATGCACACGCACACGCATGATGCCACACATGCGCACACAGTGCCAGCACATGCACACGAGCCGAGTAATCAAAGAAGGCCCGGAAGGATGAGGTTTAATAACCCCCAAAGTGGGCGGGGCTATCAGGTGATATCAATGACTCAGTGATGTTAACCAGTCACATTGTTTTGCCATGGCAAAGGCTTTTGATTGGCTGATACACATCCATGACAGCAGACTGTCATAGATAGAAATCTTCCGTATCATTTGGTGTTCCGCCACTCAGGGTGTTACCCTTACCAGGTAATGAGAAATGCTAGTACAATTCACAGAGTGACATGGAGAGTCTGTGTGTGCTCTTCTCTGTCTGACGGCTTTGCGCTTACATTCACAGCCAGGTGAAACTGGGAAGAATTTCATCTTAGAAACTGTGTGAGGGATATGAGCATGTCCACTAGCCACCACGCAGTATTGGCCTCACTTCAGCTTAGTTCATTTCAGCCAGCTTTATAAGCATAACAAAGAGACATTTGCATTTGCCAGAGCACAGACAGATTTACAGCAGACATAGCAAGGCTGATGTAAAGGGAAAAAAACCATAATAAATTCACAGTAAAACAAAAATGACTTAGTTTATTACACAAACAGATGATGGATAATAAATGAATTAATTTCTTGCTCCCTGTCATGGCATCCTGTCCAGGTTCTTTCTGAAGAGCAGTCCCTCGGCAGAAGAGGCCATGTCCTCATCTTACTCCGTGTCCACGGGACTTGGGACCGGAACATCCACTTTGTCCACACCCTGTCCCACCACGGCTGTCTCCCCTCCCTCCCCCAGAATCATCCTGCAGGAGTGTCCTGGAGGCAACAGGTAAACGGCAATGGAACCTTCCAAAATGTCCCACTTGGTCCCCATTTCATACTTTCTGTGATGTAGACCTCCTGCAGGGTGGTGGCGCTGTCTTCAGTCTCCTCTATCCACCGGAGAGGAAGTGAGTGATCAGCAGTGTCTGTGAGGGCCAGCTCAGTGTCCCCAGTAGTCCTGAATGATCGCCGTGTCAGATGAAAGCTTGTCTTTGAAGTAGCCGCCCTGCAGAGCCAGCCTCTAAGGCTGCGTTCCTCAGTCTGCATTGTAAACAGGAGAGCCTTACTCCACTGCCCCCGCCTCCCTGCCTCTCCAGTGCCCCCCATTACTATACCTCTTGTGCTGCAGCTGCTGCTGTCTCACAGTGTGCCCATGTGCTTTTGTGTGTGTGTGTCTGTGCGTGTGTGTGTGTGTGTCTCCCTCAGGAGTAGTTTTGCCCCCGCGCGGTGCATCGAGATCCCCACAGAGCGTCGTCAGGGTGCCCTGTCGCCAGGAACCCACATGGTCCGCAGCGTGAGCGCCTTCGACCCCCTGGAGGAACCGTTCCGCACCGGGCTGAATGTCCCCACTGGCAGCCTGCCCAGCCGGCTCAACGAGGCCACTGTGAGTCACCACGGTTACCTACTCACAGCTACCGAGGTCACAGCATTGAGAATCACAACACAGTACACCCCGAATCCCGCCTTCACAGTAGGAAACACCCAGAATCCTGCCTTCACAGTAGGAAACACCCAGAATCCTGCCTTCACAGTACAAAGCACTCAGAATCTTCACAGTAGCGTGCTGTATGCTGGGTTTTCTGAAGCCTGTGCAGTGGGGCAGTAGCCGTGCTCGGGGTCAGTGTGAGATCCATTGAGTCTGTTCTGCAGGACCCGCTGAATATGGAGTGGCGCCTGCACAACCCCGACCCGGTGACGGTGCCTTACCTGAGCCCGCTGGTCCTGTGGAAGGAGCTGGAGAGCCTGCTGGAGAACGAGGGCGACCTGGCCATCACCGCCTACGACATCGTCGACCACCACCCCATCGTCTTCTGGAACCTGGTGTGGTACTTCCGCAGGCTGGACCTGCCCAGCAACCTGCCGGGCCTCGTGCTCACCTCCGACCACTGCAACCGCGGCTCTCAGGTGAGACCACAACGCGAGATGCGGTCACACTGCCAAACATACACCAGCCCCCAACGCTGTGCACAGGCCCCAGGCTTGATTACACAGGACGTAGGCCCTCAACGCAGGAAATAGTCCTGACAGACAAACATAGGACACAGCCTACTCCACAGTGGCTTCCATGTAGCTTTTATGAAAAAGCTATGTTGGCCACATACTGCCTGGGCTCCTCATGCTTTGTCTCATGGAAAAGCATTTCAGTTTACATGTAGGGAAAACCCTCCATTCTCCTCTGAGAGCTGGGTACGAGGGCTGCCAGCTCATAGGAGGTGCCAAGAAAGAGCTTTCAGCTCATCGATATTAATGTGCTGCTGGCCTCTGAGTGAGCAACAATGGCTTCCATCCCCAGCTGCCATTGTCTTATGTTAATCAGGGAATAAGGCATGTACTTGAAATTCAATATGCAAAAAACCTGACAATATGCAAAATATGCAGGAATTATATGACACTGCTTCATCGAGGTTGAGGCGAATAATCAAGATCCGTGTCCCCTCGTCTGCAGCTCTGTGTGTACCCAGGGGTCACAGGGTCAGAGGGTCACACCAGGGTGGTGATGGTCATTCATCTCTCTCTCTCTGTCTGTCTCTGTCTGTCTCTTTCTGTGCAGATCCCTCGTCACTGGATGTCAGAGGACAGTAAGCACGTACTGATACAGGTCCTGTGGGACAACCTGAAGCTGCAGCAGGACCCCATCCAGCCCTTCTACATCCTGTGGAACACGCACAGTGAGCAACAGCGTTCCGCCCATTACATTACATTACATTAAATTCATTTAGCAGATGCTCTTATCCAGAGCGACTTCCAGCACAATAGAGCATAAGTGTATCCGTTTAAGTTGAATGAGCAACAGTGTCAGACCAGGCTAATAATACTCCCAGACTAGTGAGTGTGAGCATAATACTATTCAAGCCCTACCCCAAGTTACCAAGGGAAGTATATATATACTACTACCAAATATGCTACCATACATCAGGTACTAGGTCACAGAATCCAAAACACATCAGATACTACAGGTAAAATAAGTAGCAGGTATTAAGGGGCAGGGATTGAGGTGGAACTGAGATGCAGTCTGAAGCAGTGGGTCTTCAGTCTGCATCCGAAAATGGCCAGTGATTCCGCTGTCCTGACCCCGTGGTGAGTTCATTCCACCAATGAAGGACCAATACAGATAGGGATTGTATCTGGGAGATACCCCATCATGATGGGACAGCCAGTTGCCCTATGGTTGCAGAGCTTAGCTATCTTGCCAGAACATAGGGTTTGAAGGCTGATCGTAGGTATGAGGGAGTTGTCCCAGTCAATGTCCTGTATGCCAGCACCAAGGTTTTGCACTTGATGCAAGCGATAACAGAAAGCCAATGAAGTGAGGTGAGGAGGGAAGTAACTTCATTATGTTTAGAACACTCATGAGCATAGAACATACAGAAGCGTTCTGATTGGCTGTTGAATAGTTTCTTTGGATATCCTCGATGATCAGAATCAGAACCTGCTTAGAAATGGTATGTTGCTACTGCTGAATATTGCAGAGCTCCCTGGGTTCACTAATGCAGGAGGAGTATCTGTATCATTCAGGGAGCCTGACGTCTCCTTACTGATGAAGTGTCTGGGTCATGCAGTACCACCCTTAGCCTTTAGGAGGATTTAATGCTAGCACAGATTAATAAAGTGCAGCTTTTTGGAGCGTTGTATTGTGTTGCTAAATGAATAGTAATGTGTGATATCTGCTGGAGATTTTTTGCAGTCCAGATGGTGTTGTATTATAGAATACACACTCACACCCCCATTTTTGGGACCCTTGTGTAATCTCATGGGTCTCTCCAGAGCACAGACTGTCAGATCTTCTGTTCTGACATCAGCCTTTTGTCTGTATTGCACAGATGCAATCAGATTCAAACACTGATCTGGGGAAATATTACAAAACTAGAGTGGAGTTTCAGCAAATTTTAGCACTTAAAAGCTAACAGAACTCTGACGTCAGGCTCCCTTCTGATGGAGAGTGGCTCTTTACTGAGTTTGTCGTGGCTCCTCCCCCAGGTCTGAACTACCCTGTCACGCGGCCAGTACGGGAGGAGGAATTACCATTTGGGGAGGAACTTCTGCAGGGCGTGGTCCAGAGCATCCAGAAAAATGATGTGTACCACCCCATGACGAAGGTCCTGCGCCTGCTGGCACAGACGCTGGGAGTCAGGAGGCAGAGGTCAGAGGTCACTCCGCAAGGGGCATGGGAGCATCCATCTGTCACCACGGTAACGCTATGCTTCATGCTGTGAAAGCAGCCGATACTAGTGACTGAAGCCCCTCCCTTTTCCCTTCACAGGAGTTTGTACAGAGACATCCTGTTCCTGTCCTTAGTGGCTCTGGGCAAGGACAATATTGACATTGGTGAGTACGCACTGCTCTGAGATCCTTTGATTCAAAGAATTTGTGGATAATCATGATTAGTTAAACAAAGGAAAATATTTTCAATTACCTTCAAAGGCTGATTTCTTTAGTTCTGTCCTATAATGCCATTCATTTGCCAGCAGACATCACATCATTGCCATTGAAAATTCATTAAACAAACTGTACTGGTGCATAGAATGTAGAAGGGACCTTCATTACAGTATGTATAATTAAGGTAGAAGTGTAGTGTTTGCAAACATAAGCACTTGGATTACTCAGGGAATCTGTAGCACTGATTAGTGGATGAGGGTTTTAGACGGGAGCTGGTAGACTGCGACTTACTTACTGTCACACTCTCTCTCTCTGCCCCAACTCAGATGCTTTTGACCGTGAGTACAAGATGGCGTACGACCGTCTCACACCCAGCCAGGTCAAACTGACGCACAACTGTGACCGCCCGCCTAGTGCTGGAGTCATGGAATGCCGCAAGACTTTTGGAGAGCCGTATCTGTGACACCCCCTCCCACCCCCCCTTCCCAAACCAGCCCCCACGCTACTCCGTTCTCCTGGTACTCCAAATATGACTTGGAGTGGAGCTGCTCCTTGTGCCAGACAAGAGAGGAGTCTATAGAATGGGACAGGAAGTGAAATCACAGTCTGAAAGAAGAACCAATAGAGTGGGACAGGAAGGAAAGTCACAGACTAACAGAGGACCCTGTAGGCTGGGACTCGAAGTGAAGTCACGTGCTGAGAGAGAAACCAATAGAATGGGACAGGATGTGAAGTCACAGGCTGAGAGAGGAACCAATAAAATGAGACAGAAAGTAAAGTTACAGACCAACAGAAGACCCATGTAGACTGGGACAAGAAGTGACATCACAGTCCAAGAGAGGAAGCAATAAAAAAGGACATTAAGTGAAGTCACAGACCAAAACAAGAACGTGTAGAATGGGACAGGAAGTGAAGTCACAGTCCAAGTCACTGCCACTGCAACACCTCAAGAGCAGGAGGGGACTCTGTAATGAAAGGCCACCTCCCTTCATCTTGCCTGTGAACCCATCTTCACCACCCAGTGCAAGCAAATGTCACGGAAGGCTTACACTCAGCAGGGCCTTGTGCCACAGCAAATCAGAACTCACCAACATGACACACAGGCAATGAGGACAACTTCACACCCACTGCCAATACTGGGAATGTCCACCCACTTTTTTCTCATCAGCCCAGACTGACTACAGCCAAACCAAGGGTTGTGTCCAAAGGGGTGCTCAGGAAACTCATGAGGAAGGCCAGAAGAAGAGGACAAAGAGGATGGTGTGGTTTGGGAACACTGAGTTCAGACTACATGCAGTCCACCTGCAAGAGAAATTTAGAATTTCATCTAACGGTTTGACAAAATAATGTGCTTCTCTTAAAAGCAGCTGAGCCCATATTCCAAGTACTCTTCTGTACAAAAGAGAAGAATAAAAGGAAGAAAAAAGATATGTTAATACAGCAACATGTTTTAAAAGACCTCTGCAGGTGACATTATATCCCATGAAAATATACTGTACATTAGAATCTTTTATAAAACAACATTTGTATTGTAAAAACATGTAATAAGACTAATATTGGCAATATTCTTGATTAACATGGATGCTGTTTATTGAGACTTAATATTATTTATTTCACTTAGTCTGTTTAGTTCTGGAGGTGACTGTTGTGTTGGCTCTCCTGTTCTGGATGGCTGTCTCTCAAGGTTGCCATGATTGTGGTTATCTTTCAGACTGGCCATGTCTTGACTGTTAGGACCATTTTGATTGCCGGTGTTCACCAAGTTTGTTAGAGTCTGTTTCACAGTGGTGTATGGCGATAAATCCACTCTTGGTTGCACTGTAAGCGGTCAATCTATCAACTGTTAGCTCTTATAACAGGCCAGAACACCCCTCCCAGATTCTTGTCTGTTCTGGTCTGGAAATCCATCTGTCCCACCCTTTTCTTGGCCCTCTCTAACTGGCTCTGTTAAATATTAAGATGACACAGGCCTGGAAATCAGGATGGAGAGATGGGATCATGGGCAACAGGATGACTGTAGAATGCAGCACAGAAATTTCTCTACGCCAGAGCTGTTCTGGAAACACAGCAAGCTCACTACCCTCCCAAATGCTTGTTAGTTAAACTGAGGAATCATACACTGTAACAACACCTTTGAATTGCTACCACTGTAGCTAATGGACAAAAGTAATATGTCTCTTTTCAAGCAAGCATATTTATTGCTCCATTTTGAAATTAGACCTGGCCAAAAAAATCAGCTTTTAAACCATGCAATTTACAATTTGGCACCAAACGTCAGCATGAACAGTATTACATGTATGGGTATACATGTATGTATATACATAAGGATGATTTTGCAGTATGTCCCATTCAGCAGATACGCATACTTGCATAGAGCTGCTGAGGTAAAAACTGATTTATTTTGCTGTACAGTAGCAAGTGATATAGAGGATATAACTGAACAGCCAATCAGATCTCTCCTGCATCTGCCCAGCAGGGGGAATTCAACATTTCTGTGGTACCTTCTCTAAGGCACCTCTTCTGGAGATTAACATGATGTGCAATTTGGCCACTCATACAGGAGAAAAATACATTTGCTTATAAATATGTATGAAGCTTAAAATAGGCTTATTTTCATTTGCTTTTATTAACATCTACGTTATATATACTTTTTTGTATTTTAAGTATGTTTTGCTTTGTTTTGTCAGGGAGAATACTTTTGCACTTCCTTCTGTAAACATACAATCCATAAGATTATAAAAACCAAAAAATTAACAATCCAAAAGTGGCATGATGAATGGTACTAAAATATTATATTTTTGTACTCAGCACTTTCCTTCTAAACTGGCTATCATTTTATGCTAATCACGGTTACGAACCTTGCTCAGATACACCTGGGAATCAACCCCATAACATTCTGGTTAGGAGCGACCTTCTTTAACTGCTACTCCGCACCCCCCTGTGATTTTTGCCCTCTGCGAGAAGTGGTATCTCCCTCTGCAGGTGTTCTGCAGTGAAGTCATCTGCTCTGTGCTCTCTGTCTTTGCCCATCAAAATCGTCACCCAGCAGCCCAGCGTTACCCAGAATTACCTGTTCTGCCTGCAGAGGCATGGTCCATGTCTGACCCATCTGCCTCTTCATGGCTGCCACGCCAATGACTGTCTGAGCAGATGTGGAACTAAGACGTGGGGCCAATGTGTGGAGGGTGATAGAGACTGAGCTGAGTATCTGTCCAAGGATCAGAAGACCAGGACAAATCAGCCATATCAACATCAGAGACATGTGGTTGAAATGAGGCCAGGTTAAATATTAAGAACTAAATTCATTTGTCGCTGCCCTGGGAAAAAGCATATGGAAAACCAGTTTAGAAGTTTACGTATTATGTTAGTACAGTACCTTTTAAATATTAGATATATTTTGTCTCTTCATGAATTTATTTATGTATACCTAAGTATATACAAGTGTTAATCAGTTTTCATCATCTTTTCTCAAGTGTGAGTTCAAAACAAAGGTTATTGGGAGTTATAAAATGCCACAGATGAATTTGTGCAGGTGCATTTTGGGAATGCAGGGTTTCTAAACAGATGAAGTTGTAAAACACATGGTACTCTATTTAGGCCAGGTATCGTATTTTGGAACGCACAGTTTTCTCATCTTGAAAGCAGGTGACGTAGACCTGGCGTACAAGTGTTTCTTTTTTGTGCTACACTGACTCTGTGTAAGTAACACCTAGTGCATGTGCAGGTGTTCACTTGAAGCAGCAGCCAAATTTTGCCTGATTGTAGTATTTTTTTGATAAAAAATAAAGTCATTTGAGAAAGTAAGTTACATCCAAGCATACATGTAAATAACGACATATAAAGTAAACATTTTGAGTTTATTTGCAGCGTGTTAAAACATTTTTTGGTGTTTACCCTTTGTTTTGTTATTTTGATGTGTATTAGCGCACATGCAGTTAAAACTGGGTTATGAATGGGATTTGACGCTGCCTTGTATTGGGTGTAGGCACAGTGAAGAATCCGCCCTCAGCCCAGTTGAATTGAAGTACTTATCTCCCAGCGACTGATTTCACAGTTAGCTCTTATAATGGCTGCTGGAGGAGCGCCTCTCTCAAGAGGTGTCCAATGAGAGTAAGCCATATCACTGATTGACAGCAGAGGTCAAGAAAATAGGACCTCACAGAAGTGCTATGCAATTGTCCAGGAGATGATACTTCCTGAGTGTAAAATGATTGTTAAAATCTTCAAACTTGAAGTTTTTTTTTCCAACCCTGCTGGTAAGTCAAGACTGGCATTGTATGTGGCCCTAGCTAAGGAAGAGCAAACACTTGCCCTCGTGTCCTTCAAACCATGTCTGTCTCTTGTAGAACGAAATTTACAAAAGGAGAAAACTGGTCAATATTTTTAGGTCGATGTAAAATGCATCAGCCTGTTGTTTAAAATGTCATTGTGTTTACAGAGCAGAACTGCACACAGACAGCGCTGGGTGTGAGGGGGCTGGTGGCATTTATGTGTCTTTGACTGTATCTGCAGGGCCATATTTTTAACTGTAAATAAATAAATACAATCATTCATGTGGTGGACATTGGCCTTTTGTGTCTGTGAGAGTGAGTGAGAGAGAGAGATCTCTCTCTATGTATAATTCATATAATGTTAATTGCCAGGGCATTTAAAATAAATACAGTCTGCAAATACACATTACTTTGGTGCAAGACTATATGCATAGTATTCTAATGTACGTTTTTCTGTACGTGTTTTTTGCTCCAGTCCATAATTGATGTGCGAATAGTAAGCAAAATGGCAGTGAAATAAGGTGTCTCTTTCCAGAAGGTTTAATGTGGTTCGAAATAACCTTGAACAGCTGGGCTAAACAGCGTTTTCACCACACACCTCTGATTCCTTTAAAACTTGGTCACCTGTTATACACAATTAAATGTGTATAAAAATTATTCAACAGCAGTACATAAATGACACCATGTACAAATTATTTGGATTGTGTATGATCTGAAGGGAAAAAAACATTTTCTGGATTTTGTTACATGACATTTCTCTTATGTGACTGCAAACATACTGATGACTTTTCTGTTTTCTCTGTGGCAATGCTTTGTGTTGAGCCCTGTGCACATAATGTAATTTTTCTGCTTTATGAGACTGCATAGTATAATACCCTTGACTGAAAATGGGTTCACAAAGCCATGAAAAGAATGTGTTCCATGAGCCTTCTGGGATGAGTGTTGTATTGCTTCCAGATCAGCTGCACATTATGTGCATTTATGATTGCAGTAGTGCAATTAAACAGAACCACTTGATGAAATCTCGCCCATGTTCAAGAACCATTTTTATAAAAACATATTTAATAAAATGCACATTTAGAACACCCCCCCTCCCCACACACACACTCGCTTCTTCTCCGCACATCAGTACAAATGAACACAGCTTGTCTCTTCAAGTTTCTCTGCATATTCACAACTCTCATGATAACGAAACCAATGGAGATACTGCTATAGCTTTCAGCAGCCCCTGCAATCTTAACATGGGACACTGTTCCTTCATTAGTTCATAATTCTACCCCTGACTGCACTGGAGTCCATCTGTCTGACACATCCGCTGAGTCCAGTTCAGTTTCATGAGTTTGCTGCTTGTCCCTTTGGAAAATAAAAGCCCAGCTGATCACTGATCCTGGGTCAGTGTTGACCAACGCAGGGGCCTGAGAGTGCGGTGGACTCCACAGCGCGCAGGTGGGGTCCACAGCATCGCTCACTGCCCCACACAGGTGAGACCAACGCAGGGGTGGACAGGTGTGGCTTCTAGTTCCCGGATGCCGCAGGAGGGGTTTCTCAGTCTGCTTTGCAGGGTCAGGGGTTTCATGTGAACTAAGTACATCACAAACCTTTACTGCAGCCTATGTGCCAGTAGGGTTTTGGTGGCGCCAGACTCCATTTTACAGACATACAGTATGCACATGTGAGTGTGTGTGTGTGTGTGTGTGCACGTCCTTTGTGTGTTTATGTGTCCATTTATGTCTTTGTTTCTGTTCTGACTTGTATGCATGTGTGTGTCTGTGTATATTTGTGTGTGTGTGCTTATATGTACGTGTGCATAAAGTTTGAGAGTGTGTGCGTGCGCATTTGTGTGTCTGTGTATGCTTGAGTGTGTGTGAGTGTTACACAGTGTCGATGGACGGTGTTGAAGAGTGTTCGCGTCCCACGGGCAATGCGGGTGACAGACCAGCACAGCGACTGGGGAGACAGACGAGGCAGGGGGCGCTGTTGAGAGGACGCGAGCGGCGGGTGGGGCCCGGTGAGGCGGGGGGGCCGCGCGTCAGATGGACACGGGGCAGATGATGATGCGGTCCTCCAGCATGACGCTCAGCAGCAGGAACAGGAAGTAGAGCATGAACATGGTGAGGCCCAGCAGCTTGCTCATCCGCCACTTGCAGACGGCGATGGAGATGATGACGAAGAGCAGCATGAGGAAGAGGAGCACGATGGCACAGAAGAGCCCGTTGCTGCTGACCGTCACCGGCTCCAGGTCGTTAAAGATGGAGTACATCAGCCATGGGATCGGCAGTCTGGGGGGACAGAGAGGGTGGGGGGGTGTCATTACCTCAGCAGTCTGCTTTCCAACAGACACAAAGAAAAATCTGTCAGTTTATGGTCACTTTGTAAGTCCACACTTTCCTTAATCTGTGCAAAATGCCAAGCTTACTCAGGGAATGAAGGCCTGTAACTAATTACCATTCTCAGTCATCTTGAGTCAACACATGTTGTCATGCCAAAGCACACTGCAAAAAATCTGACATGGTGTTTGCCTTTGGGTGATGTCACTGCCTGTCTGGCTGTTTGTCTGTCTGTCTGTCATAGCCAATGATGTCACATGACGGGCCTTTAGGTGCTCAACCTGACTGTAAATCAAACTGCACTATGAGGAGAGCCGGCATGCTGTAGTAAGACTGTGGCCCTAGACCACGCTGTGATCACTTAGGTCAGCGTGACCTTGAAAATACTGTTAGTGATGGTCAGTTTAGCCACAGCTCTTTTCTGTGCCGTGACAGCACGGGCCAGAGTGACCGTGGCCGTTGAGCTTGCTGTGACAGCGCATCTTACCCGACGGTGATGTCGAAGATGTTGCTGCCCACAGAGCTGGACACGGCCATGTCTCCCAGGCCCTTCCGCGCCACGATGACGCTGGTAATGAGGTCGGGGATGGACGTCCCCGCCGCCAGGATGGTCAGGCCCATGATCTCTTCTGAGATGCCAATGGTCTCACCCACCTGGGAGGAAACGCGCATGGCATTGCTTGCCGTTTGGTGCTGGTGACTGGGGTTCAGCATGTGGTGTCAGTGTTGGTGTTACGCTGTCACTGGCATTAGTTTGTGTTTGGATTTTATTTTATTAATTTTGAATGTTTTGGAATGTTTTGAATGTCAGTGGAGTGAGTTACGGTAAGACATTGTGTGTGCAGAGACAGTGTTCAGTACTCTATAATGAACATACCTGATGAGCCCACCACACCATCAGGTATGAGAAGACAGCAATCCACATGATGGAGCCAAGAAAGGTGACCGCAAAGTACTGTCTGGCAGCCTGAGGGACAGAGAGAGGATACCGAACTCACCCAAACCTGAACACTTTCATTAAAGTAATACCCACTCAAACCTTCGCACTGTCACTGGAGTCACATACCAAAACCTAAACACCTACATGGAAGTTTCAGTTGGTCTCTGTGCATTCAAAGTATGCATTCCTATTTTTGCACATTAATCAGTTCTGCAGTCTAAATGCAGCTACATAGATGGTTTTGGATGTGGATTAGCTTTTGAAGAAAGAATGATCAGAGAATACAGATATGAACGGGCAGATGACTGCCAGACTGGATGTGAGAGGTATGTTGTGGGATAGATGGTGTGTTGAGTCACACTGGTTGTTGGGTGACCATTGTTGTTGTAGTTGCTGAGTGAGGTCAGCGTGTGGTCATGATATAACGGAACATTTCCAAATACGGAAGGGTTCCCGTCCTGATCGCCACAGACGTCGCTTCCAGTTTGTGTTGTATTGTACCTCACTTGTAAGTTGCTTTGTATAAGAGCATCTGCCAAACGAATAAATGTAAATGTGAAGGTGCTGGTCCACGGCGGTTACCGGATTGCGGACGTCAGGGATGGTGAGCCACAGGGGGAAGACCACGGGCAGGAGGAAGAGGAACGTGGCCTGCTTACGGGGGGTGTCCGGCCACTCCAGGGTCAGCGGCTCTTCCTGCTCCTCTTCCTCCTGATCATCATCATCGCTGTCGTCAGTGCTGGAGTCTTCCTCGCTGCTACTACTACTAGAGCTGTCAGAGCTGCTCGATTCCTCGGCACCCTGGTCCTGTGGGAGAAATGCCAGACAGCCCCGCCCCGCCCCGTAATCAGTGACAGACCACACAGCGGGAGAGAGAGAAAGAGAAGGGTGGAGGGTATACATTTAAATCCTTCCCTCTCCCAGAGTTTCTCACAAAGTGCTTTAAAGATTATGTTTCATATGAACAATTCATGGGAGATAACCTAAAGGAAAACCTTGCAGTTACACATACTGCAGTAAGATATCATACAAGAGAAAAAAAGTGGCAAATCAAAGATAAAGATAGAGCGAATCTGCTTTCCCTGGCTGGTTTTCTTACCTGCTGAGCCTCTGTCTTCCCCTCTGTTTGCCCTTCTGTCTTCGCCTCCGTCTCCCCCTCTTTCTGTCCCTCTGTCTGTCCATCCGTTGGTCCACCCCTCTGTCCATCTGTCTGTCCATCCGCCTTTTCCTCCTCGGCTGGTTCCTGGGAGGTAGATGGCTCAGGTGGGGGCGATTCCTCCTCGCTGATGGCATTTGGGTGTTCTGTCTTACCTCCACTCTCATCTGTCAATGCAGACAAACACCACAGCAGGTGAGAGTTCATTGCAAAATGACCACATTACACCGCCTGTCCGTCCCTCATCTCATTAGAATGCCTGCAGTAAGCAGACACTTCTGTCAAAAGTGAGTTTCATTGCTTGCTTCTTTAGTACCAAATCTTTACATTTCTGGACACTCACTGAAGCTATTCGGGTAAAAGGACCCAGCTCAAGAGTATAACAGCGATGCCCACCTGGAATTTGAACCTGTATCGTTTTGGCCAAAGGTTCATTACACCACACCACTATATATATGTGTGTGAAATCAACCACAGTTCTCCGAATGTAGCCAGCATCACATGCATCCAAATCCAGATTCAGATGACAGACTTATAGAGGCACTTAACATCAAAACAGTTTTTGTGTTCATGGTGTTCCTCAGCTTACATTTTATACAATGTAAATGATGCACAAAAAGTTATCTCAGGAGCAGAGAACTATCCCATGGATTCCTCAGTTTCTATATCACTAAGCGCCAGCATGCAACATTTCCCTACTTCTGGACGTAGAAGCTGAGCAGGTACTTCAGTTCTGACTTCCGGAAATAAGTCTGTATTTGTACCACCTTAGAAACAATTACGATTTTAGGAACAGCTAATCTACTTATACTGTCAAATGGGTTTTACTCAACATTTGTCCTTAACTTTCACTAACAGAAACTTACTTTTTTAAATGCAAAAAAAAAAAAATTCTTAACTTTGGTGTTCACTGAACTGGCCAAATTGTGTTTGTGAAGAATAAAAGTAACGCCTCTCTTTAATTGTGTGTAAAAGTTACGGAGTGTGTTACTTGATTGTGCCCAGGCCTGAGGCAGTGTCAGTCTCTTTCGGGAAGGGCTGCATTTTCCAGAAGGTTCGCTTTTATCACGAAGAGAGCGATCCTCGATAATGCTGCATGTCAGCACCTGTCACTCATTTTTAATTCATAAGACGGAGCGGGATCATTATTTCTGCGAGTGTGTGAGGGAGCTCAGCTGGTCAGGACAAAGAGAAACAAAGGCCAGGCACGCCGGCGGCTGGCTCCTTTAGAGGCTGAATGCACCACTAGCCCAGCTGGCCTGTTATTGCCTCAGCATACACCACACTAATCAGGGCCTTGCATATGGAAGAGCACTCATCACGGCTTAGCCACACTGGACTGACTCACTCTAAGGTGTTCACAAAACTGCACAGTCACACACTGAACAATACATGCAATACAACAGTATTATGTTCCACCAGGCATCCTCAGCAATATCAGTATTGTGGTCCTTACAGTAGTATTTTCTCTAATATTTACAGTTTCACAAATATTATATATATACAGTGCCAGTCAAAAGTTTTGACACACCTACTCATCGAAGGGTTTTTCTTTATTTTTAATATTTTCCACATTTTAGAATAATAGTAAAGGCATCAAAACTATGATGCAAATGAAATTATGCAGTGACCAAAAAGTGTTAAATAAATCAAAACAACCTTATATTTTAGATTCTTTCAAGCTGGCAAAAAGTATTTTTAAAATTTTTTTTAATTTTTTAAATTCATACATAGGTATCAACTTGCACGTTATTTGTCGAAGAAACACATTTCAAAGAATTTAAGAATGTCTTTAGCTCAAAATGACTTTGAATGCATGTTTCCCATTATCTTTATATATATAAAGAGAGAGAGAGAGACAAAGAGAGAGAAAGAGGAAAAGAGAGAAAAGAGAGAAAGGTGATCATTTGACTTATAAAGTGCTATGTGGCGTGTGTTCTTTACATCTTCAGATGCCCCGAATTGTCCTGAGAAAATGAGGTTTTGGCTGTGAGTGCTCTTGAAGGAGACAGATGCAGCAAACACTCGCGTAATCTCATCACCTGACCGCATCACAGGCTCAGCTCGGACGCGTAAGTGCCCTTCGCGTCTTTCCCTCGTACTGACACAGCGCACGTCTCCCTCCGCGTCTCCGTGATTGCTTTCTCTCTCTCATTTCCATCTTTTTAGAGTTTTTCTCTCCACGGCTTGGCTCAAGTGACTCTCGGGACCCCATCTGCATGTCAATCCCTGCCCTGATTGGCCATGACCCCTCTGGACCAAATATGCACCCCCCCTTGCTCTTTAGAGGGGGGAGTCAATCAGCTGCAGGAGTCAAGAGTCTCATTATCACGTGCACTCGCACTCAGACACTGAGCAGCAGCCATCAGGAGCAGAGGATGAAAGATGTCCTAAATGCACTAATCAAATACTCACCGCCTGCCCTGCATCTGCACTGCCTCCATTAAAGCTAGCATTAACTCAGCTAACACCAACACTGCCTCCATTAAAACTAGCATTAACTCAGCTAACACCAACACAGCCTCCATTAAAACTGGCATTAACTCAGCTAACACCAACACAGCCTCCATTAAAACTTGCATTAAGTCAACTAACATCAGCACTGCCTCCATCAACACTAGCACTAACTCAGCTAACGGCAGCACTGGCTCCATTATCACGAAGAAACAACTTTCCTCAGTGTCATTCTAAACAAGCTTACAGTACAGGTGAGTTCAATCATAACTGTTTGCATTGCCAACACACACACACATACACGCACACAGGCAGAAGCCTGACATAATAATAATAGATTTATGGGCCTGAAGCTCACCTTCGGTCTTTGCGTGGGGCTTCTTGCACTCCATCTTCCCAGTGGCCATTTTGTTAAGGATCTCAGCCTTGTCTTTAAACTTCACTGCAAAGCAGAGAGAGGGAAATGTATCATTAACTTATTATAAACATACTCCTCTCTAACATTCTCTTTTTATGTTACTTATTCAATTTCTTAATTTGTCTCAATTTTCAGATTTTTAAATTCAACCAATTTATTTCTGATTGTGAATTATTAGTTACATAATAGTAATTTTATGTAATTATATTATTGTTCATTCTGGTTGATACACACTTGCTTTAATAACAAGAATGTGTGTTTGCCATACCAACAGAACAAACTGAATTTGAAAAGAGTGAAAGAGAGATAGAAGAAAAAGAGGAGGGAGAAAAAAGGGAGAGAGAGACTCCTAAGAGTCAGTTCACAAAAAAGCAAACAGCCTCAGAATTGCACCCTCCTATTCACAATTAGAGTAAACCAAATTATATCACAACACAGAAACTGCAGCACGTATTGGGGTACCCCAACTGATCAAGATTATTTTTCTAAATTATTTTCCTAAAAGTAATAAGATGTTCGCACAACTCACAACTCTGCAAGAATTCCAATTCTCCCAGGAGAGCAGAGAATATGTGTGGCACAATATACATCACTGCCTTTCACAGTCTGAGGAACGGTATGTGACAAGGAGGACACGTTCAAATGGATTTTATTTCATCTTAGAAATATGTAAATATATGTGCTTTTACATGTTCACTTTTGTCTTTGCAGTTTATGTTTGGGCAATACCAACATAAGCTTTGCCATGCTAATAAATCAGCTTGAATTGAAGCTGAATGAGAAGGATGGAGAGAGAGGAAGAGGGAGAGGGAGAGGGAGAGGGAGACGGGAAAGGAGGGAGACAGAGGTAGGCGTGAAGCGTGCTGGATACAGCTGATTGAGACTGACAGATGTCATTACGGCACATTGGAGCGGGACTGCACAGGGAAGGTCAAAGAGATCACTGCTTTAGTACAACGCGTTCTGTCGGCTTTCGCCTTCATGCAGCACTGAGGGAGGAAAGCCCATTAAAAACAGACGGCGGGACGACCCGATGGCCTAAACAACCCACTCACAAAGTTCAAGAGCCAGTCACAGACCCTTACAAAATGAATAAAAAAATACAAATTACACATGCACACAAACATGCATGACACACAGGACATGCAAAAACACATATTCACAAACATGCATGAGACACAACACAACACACACACACACACACACACACACACACACACACGAGCATGCATAAGACACAACACACACTAACACATAAGCATGCATTGGACAAAAATTCACACACACAAATTTATCACTCTTTCCTTACCTTTCCCTTGCACTGAGCTCCCTGTCTTTACCTCCCCATTAAAAATGGTTTCTAGTAACAGAGATCATTTACAAGAGGGAAGTTACAGCCTGAATGCTGTGGGACATGGTTTTAAAAGGATGTTCACATGAGAGGAAATCCCAATGACAGTGATGACGGCAGGCGACTTTCCCTCAGCGGGGAGTGAGATGAGCAAGATGGGTCATGGAACACTGGGGGGGTGGGGGTAAAGGACCCGGAGGAGCAAGGAGGTGTTAAACCTTAAGGTTCTACTCCAACCCAGTCCAGCATTACCTCTGTCTAAGACTGCAGAGACTGTGCTTCAGACACATACTCTGTACCTGCAAGGTATCTGTGTCAATGAGGTCATCAAGACCTGAAAGCCAGAGTGTGTGACTGTCCGTTTGTCCTAGCAGTGGCTTTTCCCTGGCCCTGCCACGCCTCGCTCAGTGCTCACGCTGCTGGTGACCGATACAGGAGAGCTCTATCGAGATAAAGGGATTGGCCTTGCAGGGTCTGGCTGTGAGCCAGATTTTATTAGCAGCATTAAAAGCTGATTAGAGAGAAGGAGATGGAGCTCTGGAGCATGCAAGAGAGACAGAGAGACAGGAGAGGAGAGAGAGAGGACAGAGACAGAGATAGGAAAGAAGGAGAGAGAAAGACAGAGTGAGAGAGAGGACAGAGAGAGAAATAGAAAAGAAGGAGAGAGAGAGACAGAGAGGGTGAGAGAGGGGACACAAAGAGAGAGACAGAGATAGGAAAGAAGGAGAGAGAGAGAGAGAGAGAGAGAAAGACAGAGAGAGAGACAGAGGGAGAGAGAGTGAGAGATAGAAAGGACAGGGGGCAGGGTGAAGGTCACTGTGGAGGGAATGCCACTGGGTGAGAGGTGTGTGTGTGTGTGTGTTGGGGGGGCGGTGATAGGCAAGTTGCAGAGGATGTGGAGCACGGTGGGAAATGGCAGGGACACAGAGTCACTCCCTCACAGCTGATACATTATTTCAAAATGCATCTTGGGCTTTTCTATCAATTATAACCCAGGGTGAATGTTTGGATGTAGGTACCAAGCATTTGCCAGCAGGCTACTAGGGGTATGTTTGCTTAGTTTGTGCTTGGTATGTTTAATGGGGGGTGGGAGTAAGTGAGGGCAGCCAGTCCTTGGTTCAGCTGTGGGCCAACATTGGGAGGAAGGAGGCAGACCTAAATCTGCTAAGCAGGTGAGAAAAGGAGCACAGATGAGATGGCATGTGGAGAGCCCAGGTGATGACAGGTGATTACACTCTGTACAGTCCAAATTTAATACAGACAAATTTAACATGTCACCATATTCAGGATCCACTTAAAACATAAACACCATTTTCTTGTACTCGGTATGCATATTTTCATTCATATGGGTAAATGTATTTTTAGTAAATACAGAATTGTTCAAAATATTCCACAATATGCACAATATATAAATGTTTAAACTTTGCATGATTTCACCAATAAAATACACTACTTGTGAGCAATATGACTGATGGCTTCAGGCAATTTACTGTATGTCTAATGTTTTTACACTTCTTAAGCAGATCCAGTATGAACATTTTATCTGCTACATTACAATTTTGGTTCGTATTTAATCAGGGGTATTAATTCACGTTGAGATCACTGTATCCATAGGTTCACTGGTCAACATACTGTGAGTTCATCATGTGTGTTGCTGGATCAATGTGACACGTAACAACAGGGTAACAGAGGGCCTGGCGAGGCCAATGAAGGCCGGCCCCTCTTACCTTCCCCGAGCGGGTCCAGGGTGTGGATCATCAGGTGGAAGATGGTGTTCCTCATGGTGCTGTTGTGTAAGGAGGCGGAGCTTCCCCCCCTCTGCAGGACAGGCTTCTGTAGGGGGGTGGAGAGAAGCGCAGTGTCATTATGTAAACCATTATGACATCACAGTGCATACACGCACATGCAAGCATTCTATCTGTACCTATGCAAAGTTGCATATTAGGCCATCATCCCATGCAGAGTTCTGCTCAATTTCATTGATCCTTCCAGTGGACTGGCTTATGTGGGCACACAGAATGTGGTGAGCGAATCAGATAAGCTCATGATCAGTGAATTCTGAGTAACAAGATGCCCTGGAACGCTGTGCAGATATGCTGGTTTAAAGAACCAGTAAACATGTATATCTTATGCACAGCATGATGCTGCACAAAAACATAACCATTGGCTCTGGCCTTATTCCTTATAGCAGCATTTAATTCCCTCCACATTATTCAAGAGCCTCTTCATGTATGTGCAACATGTTGTGACATTAATAATTTCTTCACAAAGTAATTCTTTTCCAGAAAACCAGTCTTATGTATGAGTTTTTTATATTTTTCCATTATTTTTCAGTGACTACTGCAAAGGGATCATGACAGGCCTAAATGAGGGCATTTTAGTTGAAACAGCAACTTAACAAACTAAACCCTAACCCTAACCCTAAATCACTTCAACATCCAAAGTGTCATAACAGTGTCTAAAAATAATGTTTACATGCATGCATACATGTATATGTGTGTGGACATGTACAGAGGAACACATTTAACTTACCTTTAACCGGTTTTTGTCCTGTGGGTTTTCAGCAGTGTTTTCATCAGCTGGTGATGCACCATCCTGTATAAAACAGAGCTAATCAGAGCTAATGAAACTCCCTAAAAGACTGGTTTCTTACAAGGGGGCATTTTATCAGAGCTGTCCTTTTAAAGCACTACAAAGTACCTACTACACTAGAGTACATTACATTTCCCAATGGAGAGTCTACCTCAGAAACAGATTCTGGACTTCAGGTTTATTTAATTCATCCACGTGTCCAGTACATTATGGTAAAGAATTGCCTTTAGTAAGTATAATGGTCGCACAACACCAGGTCTTGGCAATAAATCCCTGAGAATGGAGCTTAGCAGCCCTGAGAGCAATTTTCTGTTTTAACCCTTTCGCGCATACGGACACACCCAGGGTGATTAGAACACTAGATCGGAAAAATTCTAGCTTTGAGGAAACAGGGATTTAACATTACAAAGTATAGCAAATGTGGCGGTGCAAACTATGAGAAGCTTAATATCGCTAATGAAAATATAATGAACCACGTAACGTAACACACACGCTACATATCATAAAATAAGTCACGTATGAAAGTGTTACGTTTCATGCTGGGTGATTTTGGAACGTCTGAGTGACCCTTTCACCCTGCCAACCCTGTGAAAGTATCATATGGAGCCACTACAGCTAAAGTGCACTTTTAGACTTCATTACAATCAGGTGTTTTCATCACACTGCACCCCCAGTAGGACTGATTGACCTTGTCTGTTCACTGACTCTTTTGTGTGTGAGTGCGTGTGCATGTGTGCATGTGGGTGTGTGTGTGGGTGTTTTTGTTTGTGTGTTTATGTGCTTGTGTGATGGGTGGTGGTGGGGGTGCTATCTTCAACTGAACTTGTAGAGCTCTTATTCTGCAAATCAAATGAGGGGCCACTTGACACTGAGCAATAATTCTGCTCAGAGGAACGGTCATGGCACACAGAGACAGACAAGACACAGAGAGACGGTCATGGTGCAGGGAGACGGCCGTTCTTCAGACAGAGCCCTCGTTTCTCATTACACTCTGATTGCAGGAGTATGCGGCAGACGCCCTCACTCAGAGCGCCCTGCTCTCCGACAGAGCGGGTACAGCTGGGACAAGTACCCCACAAATTAAGATCTGGCCGCTAAGACAGTCTACAGGGCGTCTTTGTGACGTCACTTCTCAATCAACTGCCAGAATGTCTGACGCCACCAAATGCAGAGTACGTGACAGCTGCCGTGTTCTGAGTGGCAATGTGACCCGGATGTTGCAGTGTTTTAGGTGACCTTTATCAAATCCTCGCTGTTACAAGTCACACTGCCAGTGCTGACTGTTCTGCCTGTACTGCATGAACAGTGAATCACAAGTTACAAATGCCTGACAGTGTCCTGAGACAGATTTAAATGGGAAAACCATATGCTGCTCATCATCATACATATTTTTTTCCACTTTCATTTCCCTTAAAAGAAACTGAGTGTTGACTGAACATCCATGTAGCACAGAAAACATTTCTGTGGCCTGTGCCTGCTACCAGCTGTATTAACGCCAAACAACTGCCAAACAGGCTTGAACGGTGATTTCAAGAGGCTTGATACAACACAGTTTTCTGTAAGTTGTTATCAACTCCTCAAACTGACAACCCTTTCCAGTTTTGTCAGAGAGAAGTTTTAAGCAATGCTGGCATGGTAACTCTCAGCAACCATCTGCCTGATTTCTGATTTCTGAGATATGCGCTTTGGTGAGAAGAGAGACAGCTGTGAGGTCCAGAGTGATCTTAGGTAGCTGTCTCCTGCCTGTGTTCCCTGTCCAGGCACAGGTAAGCATGCTTCATTGTTAGGAGGGGGGCTCTCTGGGAATTGGGAGCTGTGGTCACTGAGTTGATAGGGTTCGATAACTCCTCCCTTGGGGGTGGGGTGTTTGGGGGTTAGGGAGTGCCCTTGATGTGTCTGGCACTGTGTGTGTCTGTTGGCTGATGCAGGGGGGAATGTGGGGGGTGACGCATAATTGAACTAATAAGCTAACAAACTAATGAAGTAAAAAAACTTACAAACGACTGTGTCTGCATCTTATTTGATGCAATCTGCATCAAATAAAAAAATACAGCAGGCATTGAGCTTTGAAGTCCTGAAAATATACAAGTAACTGTAAAAAAGAGAAAAGACTCGGTCTGACCATTTGAAAAAAAGCACCAGACTGGTTTTTCATTGGTGAGTTATTGAGCCCTGCAAGTCATATGTCTGGATAACAAAGTGACACTGCCTAATCTACCTACAGCAGGCTCACCTCACATTACACCTTCCAAAACAGCATCATCATCATCATTGCCTTCATCATTGCCGCTATCACTCCCACAGACAGCTGTTGGACACCTTTTTATTTTTCCCTCATCAAAGGATGACGCTCAAACGCGCCTTTTCTGTGACCCGTTCAAAAGCGGCCTGATGCATACATATGAGCTGATGTCACCTGAAATCTGGGATCTCCCCTGGGGCCCTGCTGATAAAGCCATGAAAAAATTACCTGAGTAAATATTTTTTAAAACACCTTCACTCTGCAGTTCATAATTTCCTCAAGACCGACTGTAAAAGCCACGGATGGATAGGTGAGAGTTGCGTTTCTGACCACCATGACCTGATGCTGCCCAGGTATGGTGTAGGGTCCAAGGAACCAGTTGGTTGCAGGGTTATATCCTGAGAGGGGCATTGCTGTTGTGCCCTTCAGGGAGGGTCTTTTAAATGTTCCAATGCTGTAGGCCAGGGCAATACAACTAACAGACAAAGGGCTTCTGGTGGCCCTTTGATCATTGAGAAACAGCAAAACCACAAAACTGTACCATTAATTGCATCAAAAATTAAAACTTCAAACTCCAGTATATAATAATAGTAATGTCCTGCATACTGCATTACCAGGATGCTATTGCTGTGGGTCAGTATAAGGACCCTTTTCTGTTTTTGGCTCATTAATATCCCTGTTATTCCTATTCATTTGATTTCCTGATTGTTACTGATTGAACTGGGAGTAGGTGTTTCTTCAGTATTGTTTTATTAGTTTGACAATCACAAACCTGTTCTGAATTTATCATTTACCACACATGAGGAACAAATACAAGTGAATGATGATGTTTTATTCTGATTGTGCATTGTTTATGGATCTCTACATAAAGTGTTACATCAGTAGGATGTGAAAAATACCTGGCAGCACTATTTTAAAAGAACTGGCTACAGTGACATAGATAAAGCCAAAGAAAGAGAGAAGAGCCCTGATATATAGTATATTAATGGCAGTACAAAAAATGTTTCCCTGTATAAGACAGGGAAGACATGTACAAATACAGCAATGTGACTGTGGGATTGTCTGAAATATTGAGACAGACAGATCAGTTCACGTGGCATGATGGTGTGATGTGATCCCCCAAACATCATCCAGCAGCTGTTTAAAGACTATACTGGGCTTTGCATATTGATGGTATGACTCTTATTGGTGAATATGGTGTGATACACTCAGAGCACACTAAACACTGCCCCATTTCCCCTGGCTTACTGCTTCAGTGTGTGTTTCTACATTCTGCCGACAGGGGGCAGAGTGAAAAGCAACTTCAACAGCTCTATCTCTGACCTTGCTTTTTTTCACTTTGCTTTTTTTCTCTTTTTTACTCTGCTTGATTTCTCTTTGTGGCTCAGCAATGCCAATGAATTGGTGATGGATGAAGGTCAATAGCAACGCAGGAGAAAAGAAAAACACTGACAGATAAACAAGAGGAGCTTGACTGTAGAAATTCAGCACTGTCTGTCTCTTTCTCTGCTCAACCCTCCCCCTCAGTCTGTGTAATTGCTCCTCTCTATACACTATAACCTCTGAACCACAGACCCCTCCCTCCTCCCACATAACATTGCATGGAGCCAATGTTGTTTTTGCCTGGGAGTCATATTGTTCCCCAGGTATAAGCAGCCCAAACTGCTCAGAACATTATAATACCGCAAGAGACAACCATAAGGAATGATGTTCTGCAGCTGTTGTATTGTGTATGGCTCTGATCAGGACATTTTATAAGTCTGCAGGAGGAAATCAATGTAACAGCGTGAATACGAGATGGACTCTCCAGCTGTGGTGCATTTCCTGTTTCCGTGAATGAAGTAGTAAAACACCCAACCCATGCAGTGCAAACACCTAAAAAGCAAGATTTTCAGTTTAAATGGTGAAGGGATCAGGGGTTCTATGCCTGTGATCCCAGACATGTCAACAGCACCTCCGTTTATCACTGTTTCTCTAGGGTCCACAAAGGAACCGTTTGAAAACCCTTTCCCAAGTATCTTTTTATGCTGAGAGACAGACCCTGTGGATGTAAAGAATTACATCTTATATGCTGGGCATTAATGTGGCATAGAGATATAAGGGCACTGGCCTTTAACCAGATGTGCACACATTCAAACATCCCAGATGGGATCATTTGGGTGCGGCATCTGACCAGCTATATAAATTGATACTGTGCGAAAAGAGAGCTTTGAAAGATATTCCTGGATGTGGGCAGATGCTAAGCTGTCGGCAACTGCCTTTGGAGGTTTTAAAGGCACACCTCGTGTGAGTCCACAGGTGATGGTGGCGAGTAAGCTGGGCACACTGATCGGGACAAAGCCGCACTCACCTTGTCAGGCTCCTCCAGGGCGATGACTTTGACGATACTCTTGTGCTTGTTGAGCTGGGCCTTGAAGGCCTGCTCTATCTGCACGTTGTGCTTCATGAAGAACACATAGGAGGCGTACCCCGTCACCAGCAGCATGCTCTCCCACCACATGATGCTGTTGTCCAGGAAGAAGATGATGAGCATGATGAGGTCCAGCGTGTAAAAGGACACGTCCCTGAAGAGGGGCCACCAGGTGAGGTGCAGCATCTCCTTGGAGAAGAGGGCGCACATCCCGATGACGAACAGGATGTTGAAGACGGCCGAGCCCACGATGGTGCCGATGCCCACGTTGCTGTGCGCGATGAACACGCCGATGAGGGAGGTGAAGAGCTCGGGGGCGGACCCCCCCGCCGCCATGAAGGTGGCCCCCGCCACGTCGTCCGAGATCTGCAGCTTGTCCGTGATGACCCCCAGGGCCGGCACGAAGAACTCGTCGCACACGATGGCCAGGGACACGAACATGTAGACCATCCCGAAAACGTGCAGCACCACCCAGCCCCGTCGCCGCTCCTCCACGGTGAAGATGTCCTCTGGATATTCGCCCTTCCTGTGGGGGGCGTCGCCATGGGGAGGGTGTGTGGTGTTGGGCACAGGGGTGGCGATGGGGGGTGTCGCGGGTATCACACCGGGCTTGGATGCATCAGGGTCCACAAAAACGCAGTGCTTGAGCTCCGTGGTCGGTGGTTCAGTGGTTGTCGTTGGAGGAACCGTCGTGGTCGTCACTGTGAGATTCTCCACTGTGACACTCTCCACCGTCTGGTTCAAAACCTCCAGTTCCTCCAGCTCCCTCCGGACCATTTGAAGGACAATGCCCCCCTCTCTCCGGGGGTCTCCCTGTGTCTGCTGTTCTGCCCAGGGCTCTGGTAACCTAGCCCTGAGAGCCAGCTGGTATATGCAACACATCAGGATACTCGTGAGGAGGAACGCGATCCGGCTGCACTTCAGCCTCTTCCTCTGCGGAGGAAGCATTTTCCCCCCAAAACGATGGTGATATATGGCAATAAAAAATATAAGTTCGACACGCAAATATGCTGTCAATGACAGCTACTCCGATGTGTCCCCCATCCGACCTCTAAAGCGCTCTGCAGATTGGGCAGGAAAAAGAGCCGGGGTAAGAGAACGAGGCGCGCCAACACTGTGTTTCATCTCATCTCGAGTACATAAAACTCCTTCCCCGGAACCGCGGACCTGTTAAAGGGAGGGGAACACGGCGTTCAAACGATGGCATGGTAGATTTTAGCAACAGGTAGCCAGTGCAGCTTGATGCAGTTCGGAAGGCGAACGAGGGCGCGTGTTCGCGCGGAAAGCGGAGCGCACTTATGAATAGGTCTTTCACGGCTCTAGGTGAAGGCACACGAGCACCTGTTACTATGGCTACACAATTACAGTATCTTTCTACTCACGCTTATAGATGTACAAATGAAATCTCGTGTAATAAAAACAGACAGCGCACCTCATAATTCCCATGGCAATTCATCTTGCAAAAGAGTGAGCACAAAAGGCGCTAAACGATACGAATGGTGTGAGCTGCAGGCGTAAACCATAGTCCACATTTCATTATTACTGTCAGCACCACAATGAATACACGTTATAGTATATTAAATACAATATATAAGTACAACTTTGACAGATTAACTACGCTAGATGCTATTTACAATATTCTCAATGTTTTAACGAATTTACAGTTTTTCCGTTCATTTTCGACACCAGATGCAGCGAATTGAAGTGTAATCAGAACTCACCTGTGGTCGCAGGACGGTTATGACAGCACTGCCGCGGACGCGCTGCGTCTCCGCGAGCCGAAACGGTGCGGAGATTACCAGGATGCTCTCCTCAGTTTAGGTCAGCGCTACCGGGACAGATCAGCAGAACACCTAGCTAATACCTGGAGTCTTTTAAGAAGATTATGTGTACTATCTCTCACGCAGGTTCTCCTTTGAATAATTGTCGTCTACGGTAGCTGCTTGTCGACGTTTCGTTTACACAAACTCGATTAGCCCTCTTAGATCTGACCGATACTCAAGGATTTCATCTGATATTGACGCACCGGTTTCCAAGTAAAAACTGCATGCTCAGTGCCGTCTTTGATGAATTCAGTCAGGCGTGGTTTCTCGATGTAATTGTGACATGGCATGGTACAATGCCGCTCCAAAACTATGACGGCTATTACAAGTGAATGCTTAATCAAACGCGACGAGCTCTTCATTCAATATGCATCGACACCTTTCAGTAAGTTGAAAAATGTCAACCTCAATGTTTTAATTTAAATTAAACTTGAAATTGTGGTCATACAAAGATTTCTGTGCACCTTTCCACTCTAAAACCTTTCACGAGCACTTTTTGGAGAGCCGTTTTTTCACCTCCTACCCCATTGAAACCTCCAAAATCTCCTGACAGCATTTATTTCATGTAATGTGTACATTGTGCCTTGACATAAGAATCTAAACTATAAGTATAAAGTGGCATATCAATGTAATTTACAATAATTTGTGTTACGTGTAACCATAACGCATGCGTAGTACACGTTGGTAGGACAAATCTACAGGTTCAAAACTTTTCTCTGCACGCAATGTTTGGCTCTGGTTTAGATACCTCATGTGACAAGCCTATCAAAGGAGAGTGCGCAATACGTGAAAAGAAAAACAAATTTTGCCCCTGAACGATAATGTGGAGTTAGCAGTAAATGTTGGAGCAAAAATATAAATTTGATCCATCACATGGAGCGCATGCTATGTTACAGTGTCACGCTGCTTTGGTGTTCTTGAATCGTAGCAATATTATTCGGACAGTAAAATATTTTTTTCTCTTGTCACATACATTGTGCCCCAAACAAAATTCTCACTTTTCATCACATACAAAATCTTTCCTTCAATTTTGCTGATTCCAGAACCCCCCAAACTTTATTTGTGTGGACAAAAGTAACTTTGAGTCACAGCTGAAGAAAAAGTTAAATAAATTCAGCCCTACGTTTTGTGTTGGTTACCTCCCCTAAAGTTGTGGCAGAAAACGTACTGATTGGGTCCCCACGCATTGTGGTATTTGTTATGAACCATTTATGGTTCACAGTGGTTAATGCATCAGAAGGGAATCTGGATCCCTCTAGGCCTAGAGGAGACAGTGTACCTATCAGCTCCCCCGGTCTGGTGCATGGCACACAAACGCCTCCTAGTGGCCCTCTCAGGCCGATTCCCTCACATGAAGAAAAAAAAACATTCATCTGTGCTGAAGTTCGCAGTCTTAACTGACATTTCTGTGCCTGCCAATACTACCTTTTGTAACTGTAATCTTTAAATTAAGTGGACACAATGGTTGCATTGTACAGTGTTTCAAACAATTCACATAAAAATATTTTTAAGGATTTAGAATTGATGAAAAATTAAATGACTATTTTAGTTTTAAACAGGGCTTGAGATGTAAAATAATGAAAAAAAGACTGGTCTGCCAAGTCAACAATAATTATCACTCAAAATAAATTCCTAAACCCTGAAGTACAAATGCACAAAGATGAAGGTGTTTTCAGTTTGCTGTCAAAGTTAGAGTGGATCTGACCTGCTTCTGTTTAAACAGAACCACACTATACAATTAATTATCTAGTTTTCATACTTCAGCATGTGAACCCACAAATGACAGACTTCACTCAAAATATTGCTTACTTTTAATGTAATGTTATCCTGGTACCACTGACCAAACAGCAGATCGACAAAAGTTTAATAAAATGTAGTCAGACAAAAGGCTGAAACTAGTCAATAAATAAACAGCCAGTTATTTAAACAGAGGAAACAAACAACAAAACCGACTCACAGAATTAGCGAAAGAGGAAGAGCCATGTGTGAGACACTGCTTTTGTGTTCAAAAATAAACATTCAGATATTTGACCCCTCCCTTCCGCAAGGGCATTTTAATTCCATATACGTGTATGTAAGTATTACAACTGTGCGTCAATATGAGAATGATTTAAAGCCAGGTTGGTGTTTTAGGGCAGAGCCCAAACACGTACAATGCTCTCAGAGGTCAGCAGACCTTCTCAGTCCATGTCTTGTATTCTTCTGCAGATTTCAGATGTGAATTCTGAACACTTGGAGTTTCCGCCAAGGTCCTTGGTCAGAACCTAGGGATCAGGAAAACAGAGGAAGAAAAAAGTCAGAGAATGATTTGCTTTTCCTCTGACGTAACACTTAGGACCTTAGAGACAGATCGGAGAAAGAGGTCTCCTTTCAGGCAATGCCTGTGCACTCACACCAATGTGTCAGCAAAGATTTTTGCCCTCTCCCATCAGCGGTTCCCACCATGCTGCCATTTCTTCTTCATCTCTCCATCTCCCCCTCTCCTCTTCCTCTGTATCAATCTCTTATCTACACTTTCATGTTCTGACGTGTTCAGAATGGGGGTCCATTTTACAAGCTATTACCAGCTTCACCTATTCCCAAATGCAACAACTATCCCTTGTTCTTTGGAACAAGTTCTTGGGAATTTCCTCTTCCTGAATTACAACAGATGCAGCAGAAGTTAGGGGGTAGCTCGAGAGCCCCCGGGAAGCCCACCTTCTTGTCTCTGATGGTGTCGTAGCAGGAGGCCTCGATCTTCGCGGCGTGGCCGTGCAGTCCCATGTGTCTCAGCATCATGACGGCACTGAGCAGGAGGGCGGTGGGGTTGGCCAGGTCCAATCCTGCGATGTCGGGGGCGGTCCCATGAACCTGAGAGGGAGGGAAGCCAACTTAGGAAAAACCCAACCCACCCTTCGTCACAAGACCATCCCCAAAAAAATACACGCAGAAGGGTGGCTGGGCCGAGTCCTACATTGCAATGAACACTTTGTATTCAAAGAAGTAGATCTCACGCTTTAGCTTCTGACTCAGATCAGCCAGGGACTACTGCACGACCAGTGATACAGAGCCCCTCCAGACAACAGCACAACCTGCGCTCACAGTGATTGGGAGCTGAGAAAGCCTAAGGGGTCAGCAAAACTGTGGTGCAGAGAGCACGGCGTGCGACATACCGACTCGAATATGGCGACGCCGTTTGCTCCAATGTTCCCGCTGGGAGTCACTCCGAGGCCGCCAATCAGGCCTGCACACAGATCACTGAAAAACACAAATACGCACGCACGCACAAGCACACACTCACAGTAAGTCACAAATGGAATTAATGTTCATGTACTGAAGCACACACACTCACTATGTGAAAATCACTTCATATTCATCATTTACATGCTGATAAAACACACATACACACATATACTCTTACAAAACATGTTTGCTGCTAGCAAGTGCTAACTGCATTGTCTACTATATCATATACTGACACACATACATACACACACGCACACACTGAAGTCAGTGGAATGATGCTATTTAAATAATCAGACATACATGTTTTCACTCCTTGCTTCCATCTAAAACACTTAAAACCTAAAAGATATAAATATTTAAAAAAAAAAAAACAAACACACACCTCAAGATATCACCGTAGAGATTCGGCATGACGAGGACATCGAATTGTGTGGGGTCTTGCACCATCTGAAAGGGAGGCCCAAATTATACAGGGGGCAGTTAGAGGGGCATGCCAAAATCAGTCTGCCCCAAGCTGATAAAATACTTACATTCAAACACACTGTATCCAGGTACATTTCTGTGAACTTCACATCCTTGTAGTTTTCAGCCACTTCTCTGCACTTCCGTAGAAACAGTCCATCTGACATTCGCCTGAGAAAAAAGGAGGGAGACACAGACATAAGTGAATCCCAAAAAGGGTGGGGTACCATGCGGTATCATCACACTGATCTGAACCAGTCATTGTGCTTTACTCTACTGAGCCAAGTCTCTTGATTAGTTCACAAGAGCTAGTTACTGGCAGTAGAATGTAACTCCATCCCATCTGGGGGGTCAGGAAGATTTAACCTCTGATCATTCTATAAAGACAATGAGCCAGCCAGCACTCTACAGTGTTCATGAGTCAGCCAGCACGATACTGTATTGAGTCAGCCAACACTCCACAGTGTTAATGAGTCAGCCAGCACTCTACAGTGTTACACATCCTTACTCAGCATTTTACCTTTAACATACTGTCTTATTTCTGATTTTCTGAAATGCACAGCATTTAACTAGATTATCTAATGGTGAGGAAAAATGTGATGTCCATTCGGAACATTTCAAAATTCCAATTGTAGTTCCAGTTGTAGTCTTCTTCCTTAAAACATAACTTTTTTTGATTTTTTGTAATCATTTAGAACACCAGTTCCACTTCTGAACTCCATTATATAAAGAAAAAAGACAAAAAGAATAAGACTTTTATTATTTCTTGCACTGGCTTACACAGCTTCATGCCTGCTGCCTCCTGCTTCAGAAGCAGACTTACATAATGTTGGCTTTGTGGACGGCCGTGACGCTGGTCCGCTGGTTATTTCTGGCGTACTCAAACGCATACTCAGCAATGCGCTGGCTGGCCTCCTCGGTGATGAGCTTAATGCTCTGCACGACTCCATCCACTATCTGAAACAAAGCGGAGACAGACACAGGGACACCTGAATCCCACTGGTCTCTGTGTTCAAAAGAATCTGCAGTATGAAACAAACTGCAGGTGTACAGCCCTAGGTGGACTCTAGACTACAGACAGAATAGCTGGGCTGGCCTGTTCTTGTCATTTAACTGCTTATGTTATCTAAGTTCTAACCCTCTCAGTGCGGTTTGTACATTAGACAAATCAACACACTGCAGTAAAACAGCAAAAAGTGTCACGACACAAGGGCTAGAAATGCTGAAGGATAATGGGAGAGGCTGGGGGGGTGGCTTTGTGAGTTCAGAAGCAGACACATCTGACACGAAAAGAGACAGCAGAACATAAAGCCAGCACTACATTCACTTATGACCAATGGAGCAGCTTCAATGAAACCACACCTACAGCTGGTTACCGGAGCAACACAGAGAAAAGAGGACATAAACCCTGACGGACACTGGATATTCAGTTATGCAGGAAGTGATGTCACAAGGGTCAGTAAGCAAACAACACACAACAGTTTCACACGCATGTAATATGAACGCATGGAGAGGGACAGCTGGCATGAGTGGAAATGCCACAAACCGGGGATACTGTCATAAGATTTTTTGAAGGAAAAAATGGAATACTGAGGGACTGGAGGTTAATAAAATCAATTGTTAAGCGGGTATTATAGAAGGTTCTTTTTCCCACCTTACCTACAGAAAAACAGGACTGAAAAAGCAAGCTCTGTGCCCTCTGCAGTCCTGCTCTCACTGCATGGAAAACTGGACGAGAAAGAGTTAAATGCACAGGTGCAGGCAGACACGGAGAGCTCTGCGGCTTGTGGAGGTCGGAGGTCACTGATCGGCACTGACGTTAGGTCAGGGAAGAGGCCGCCTGTGTTCTAGGCGGAGGGGGCGGGGGGGCGCTGTGAATGTCATGGTAAATTTAGAAGGGACTTGGGGCTGTGGTCGGGAGGGGAAGACTGTTTGAAAGCAAGGGGGGCCTGTGGTTCAGGCAAAGGTTTCATTCTGATGATTTCATATTTAAATTTCTTTTGGCGAAGCAATGACTTCAGACAATCAAGGGGCATTTGGGGGGAGTTGAAATGCAAGGAGGCAGAGGAGTGAGCATTATGTTCTTCTTTTTGTGTTTTACAAAAAGTGCCAAGGGCTTTTTCAAGTAATAAGCAATGGTTGGGAGAGAAAAGGTGAAAAGTGCACAGCGGGCAGTGAGAGGTCTGATGATTTCTCGGTGGGTTAGACAGCGCAGACGGCAGAGAGTGTTAAAGAGCGGACTTCATAACACAAGCAACATGGTCTTAACCACTTAGTGTTTATGGCAATGATTTCATACCAAAATGCTTCAAATAATAACAAATAGTCAACTACATATCGAACAAACTGCCTATTTAGTTTTATTGCATGGTGTATAGCTGGTGCTACCTTAACTCTAATAACTTTACTAACGCCTGTTATATGCATACCGTTGTTAAGAGCAAGACGTCACAACAGTTCCGAGCTCATGCCGTTGCCATCAGTGCAAACATGTAACCTTTATCTCTGGTCAATAAAACAGCTTCAGTTCAGGTGCATCACTTTCATGTGGACAGAATATTGCTGCCCCCATACAGTGTCACTTTGCTACATGAAGTCTGTGGGGTACGTACCACATGCTCGATCCCGCTATACTCTCCCTCAGTGTTCTCCCGAATTGTGACTAGGTTCACATTGGTGTAGGGGGTTTTGTACCCCTCGATGGACACGCAGGGGCGCACGTTAGCATAGAGGTCAAAGGTCTTTCTCAGCAGCAGGTTCATGGAGGGGTGGCCAGCAGCGATGGGGGTCTTCAGAGGTCCTGCACATCAGAAAGTGTTCAGCACATTAAAATCACATTTCCTGATACAAGATTCACCCTTAACAGAGGCTGAGGTGAAAGTAATGGGTGTCAGGGGTCACCTTTCAGGCCAATCTTGCTCCTGTCCATGGACTCTTTGGCTTCAGGCGGAATCATCCATTTGCCACCTGGGCCTTTGATGGCAGTGACGTTTCTCTCCTCCCACTGAATGGGAGCCTAAGGGCAAAATCCAGAACGTTACAATAACGTCACAACAGTGTCACCCCCAACCCGCTTATCAGTGCTCCAACCAAGACCCATTTATTCCCCTCCTTAAAACCTATGCTTGTGTTGGTGTGCGAGACTCACTTCCACAAAAATCGACAAAATCCAAAGGGACTTCATTTACTTTGGCGTTTTACACAATGAAAATAATGTAAACCATATTGCCATCCTGAACAGCCTGTAGCATTCAGTGAAATGAAAATTGGGAGAGTCTCAGTACAAAAGATGCCTCTGAACTTGTACCATGACACTTGTTTCAACCTGTTTTTAGGAAACCTGAATGACTAAATTCCAAAAATTGCAGCGCTGAGCACTTTAGGGTCTGTACGCGATTACCTTAGCAGCTTCAAAAATCTTCACCACTGCAGCAGAGATTTCTGGACCAATGCCATCACCCGGGATTAACGTCACAGTCTGTAGCTGTAGAGCAAAACAAAAAAAGCCAAGATTGTCCACAAAATAACATACAATGCATCTGAAACTGTAACAGTAATCTGTGATTAAGGAGTTGTCGTGAACTGTAATGCCAAAAATCTTATCTTTTGTTTGCTTTGCTTAGATTTCAGCCTGAAGCAGGCGAAGTCAGTGTAGTGCAGTTAACCATGACGCTATTTAGCTGCTTGTACACCCAGTCAGTTCCGATTCATTCTGCCTCTGGTACCTGCTTTCAAGACTTGAAATGCCACACCCTACTAGGACTCTTGCTGCTTTGCCGTTCCTCAAGATTGTAATATGTTCTAATACAAACCAACCAAAATATCTTCAGGGGTTCTAAACCAAATGACAGTCTTTAATTTATCACACTGAAGAAAAAAATGCATTTCTCTGTCTCCTTTTCGAATATTTCAGCAAACTTCACCATTTAACTCTACCTTAGCACTTATTAGATCAAACAGCAGAGAAATGAAGAATGTGGGTGACTCCAGTGCGTTTGGGGATCACTGTCACAGACCAGGTAGTGCTCTGGCCTGTGAAGTTTACAGTATAACTGACAATGAAATCAGACTGCAGGAATGGTTGAACCTGAATGAGGCTCTCTTTTTCTACAGCATTCACTCAGACACGACCAGGATGTGAATAAGATACTGACTGCAGGTTACAGTGAAGGCAGACTTACCCCCCTGGTAAAGGCTCTTATATGTGGGGTCCGGTTCTTCATGACCGCCATCGCATGGGACAGCTGAAGAAAGAACAGCATTCAAGAGGGATGCAGGGGTTACCAGAAAGAATGGAAGAAGGAGAATGTTTGATTAATCACAGACAACACTGCACAAGGAGCGGGGGCGGTTTGAAAGCACCCAAATTTGTTATCTAAAAAACTAACCAGAAAAATTCAGATTAATGTTAAGATTTAGTTAGGTACAGGCAAACAGAAACCAGATCAATGTGTATACACTATAAGCATGGTTCAGTCTCAGAGTGACTGTGAATATTTATTTGTGAATGTGAATATTTATTTGGAATCATGTAAGACCAGTTCTGAGAGTGTACTCTGCAATGTAACATTATGTTCTGGTAATGTTACATGGGTGTGGTGTGTAACATTGTGGGGTCAGGAATCCCTTTTTGACACTCTCATCTTTTAACTCCACTAATGTTACAATGGCACATAACATTTTCCTTAACATAACTTCTTTATTGAGACCTAGCTAGTGGCATCAGCTGCACAATGCAGAAATATGCATATTCATACACGGACAAAGATGTCACCAGTCAGGATGACCTTAGGCTGTGTTTTTACCAACTACAAATAAGGGTCAAGCAAAACATACATCGTTTTTTGACGAAGGGTCAAAAAACCTCGGCCTTAATTCACATCGGTCCATCTGCCTCTACATTCGCAGATTGTAGACAGTGTATGCTTTACACGCTAGGACAGCTTCTCGGGAATAATTCTGATGGGTCTTTATTAGACGGGGCAATATGACTGTCCATACCGACGATGATTTAAAGCTGAATTGGTTGCTTACTGCTTATCAGTTTTAGGAACACCCCAGCTCTGAAGAAGATCTATGGAGATCTTTTTTAGGTATTCAAGGGCCCCGTGTCACTTGAGAGCACAGCATACTTCGAATGGGCCAGACTCTACAAAAAGCTCGTGCTTGTAGTGTTTGTCGTTGTAACCTGCTGTTATAGAATATAATCTAGTTGGACAGCTGTAAAAACGTATCCTGTGCATCAATTACTTCAGATGAGATTAAGCACGCTTCAATATATCGCTGTAACGTTCCAAAGATTACCACAATCCACAATTGCTGCCAAATGGCTGAGGCTGAGCCATCTGAAATGTTGCGATCCAACATTTAATTAGCTTGCTAATAGGGATTTGAGAAGGGATGTCGGGCTGGCGTGCCAGCATGGAAGAAAGCTAACGTTAACTAGCTTGTTTACTATAATCAGTCACAACTGTATTTCGAAATATTTTGTGCTCACTGCAGTGCTACACCAGCTGCATGTCTGCATACAACTGCAGCATGAAAATGACAATATTTAACCTCTACTTTCAAAGTCACCTAAATATTAAACGAACACCCACACAATTTTAAAATAACGTTACAGTCGGCTAATTTGCTTGGACACACCGCGTGTGACTAAATTGACCTTGGTTGGGATTGGGGATTTAGCTAGCAAACTAGCTGCTAGCTACTTTTCCAGCAAAGACATAATTAGCTATCTTGCTAACCAGCGAATCTGTGAACATCTACTAAAGTTAGCCAGATAGCAAACCAGACCACCAATCGCGATGCCGTGGGATACAGCTAGCTAGCGAATAAGACAGTTGGCTGCTTTGAAATGTAAGTTAGTTGGCAAGCTAACTAGCTTGCTAGCTAGAGAGCTACTTAACCGCTTGTGTACCGTATCTATGATGCACTACGATCATGTTCCCGTTCCGCTAACCAGCATCCTCTCTAACTCATTCACACATGGCTGTCAACTGAGCTAACTGGCAGCCAACAGTATTCGCAAATTGAAGACATATATTAACCATTCCGGTTAGCGAAGACTTAATCGCCGCGTTTTCCTGGAAGTGATTTCTGCTCACATTCGACTTAGCCAGTGAGCAAAAGTAGCTTTCGGAAAATTTCTGCTCTGGCTGAAGTAAGGATAACGTTAGTAAAGATGAAGGGCACGGAGCAGGAAGGCCTGTAGAATCCGCCACGAAACAGCAGGGTTTCCACAAACCGGCTTTGAGCGTGTAACGTAACAATCTAATCGATTATGTAATATACATCAACGGGCTTTAACAGGTACAGGAAAATACAGATGGCATATGTCCCTGCTGGACCAATGTCATGTTACCCATCCCTTACCGTTGACCTCCACGCGTTTCCAGCCATTCTCAAAGCCCCTCTCAATGCACTACCGCTGAACAAGAAGAAGCAGCGTGTATGCGATGAACTGCGGTTAACAACAAGGTTGCCAAATCTGCCTTAAAAATCCCCTCTAAAAATTACCCATTTCGCATTTAGTTTCAGACTACGTTGTTAATGATGTATGATTGTAACAGTGTCAATGTTTTATTCCTCTACCCTTTGGATACAGTCCCACGACGCAATCAGTATTTTACAGTCTGCCTCACAGTGAATATTCTTACAATTGTATTGTTTTACCGCCAAGCTACCGATGTCATCCCAAATATGGTCTATAGTGTCCTTTGGTTCGGTTTGAGAAAGTTCGGTTTTTGTTCCGCAGACACTGTAAATGAAACAAATATACTGCATGGTGTTGTGTCACAGGTGGCATTTTTATCACAATTTCCCAGCTAGAGCTAGAGCTGCGAAACTAAAAACACTCTTACACTCCTTTAATGCATATATCCCAATTCAGTGTCCCCTTAATTTCAGGTTATATCCGCATTTATTTAGGCTGGAGTAAATCTTGGAAGTCAAAGTCATATTTGTCTGAAAAAAACAAATGTAAGCACCTGGTCCCATGGACTCTATTACATCGCATAAACGAAGCAGCATTGGGGATTATATTGATCTGGCAACCTACATTGCGAAAGCCCGTAGGGTGCAGTAAAGTTTTCCTGGTATTTTCTACACAGATCGCCAGCATCAAACCCTTGTTTTCCCCGTAACATAGTTGTGGGTGTGTCTGTGGTTTATATTTTTGAATGAGATCGCATCTTTGTGGTCGTCTTTTAATTCTGTGGTCAGACAGGAATGTAGCTCATACCATAGTGCGTTATCATCAAAGTCAAGATAGTCACCTGTCAACAGCTCAGGTGGCTCGCTCGTATTGTGTATGTGAATCGCGTATATTTTCATCGACAATAATGGACCTGTGTTGTACTGAACGGTGAATTGACCTGGACAGGAGGGATTCTAGTAAAAAATGCTAAGTATAAATAGTATATAATTATAGAATAGAAATATCGGAAGTAACATTTCCTAATCCATATAAGTATAGCTGGAGATATTTAACTCGACATTCTGTTGTTAAATTAAATGTATGAAGAAATATTGTTTAAAAAAACGGAGTGATTATGCAACAGATTTAGCTGAATGTTCCATTCCAATCACCACTGACTAGAGGTAATCACAGCAATCCCTGGTTCATAATTTGGGCAACACCCACGACTACAGTGAACTGTGGCATTGTCGAGGCGGAAGAGTAGTTCTTTATGTATGTACATCACGTGGCCACCAGAGGGCGATGTAGTGCAGAATATCAATAATGCAGCCGTATGCTTGCTGAATCACAATCATCAAACTATTACATTAACTACTTCACATCACAAAAAAATGAATAATCAAAAATGAATGTGTAACTCACATATAATACCTTTTATAATCACATCAGTATTCCTCAATGACCAGCTTTATTTCATCTACACGCAAAGAAAAATCAAAACATATATACAGCAGGTTGAGAAATGAGGTAGAACGTCAAAGGTAATAATAAATAAATAAATAAATAAAATTATCTTCAGGATTCCTCTGGGTTCTGAAGAAATTTAGATATGCACCTCACACTTTTAAAGCCTATGACCAAAAGGGGAAATAATAATATTTCCAAAGAAATTGCCATCAAGCAGCACAACGTACATAGTAAATACAAAGCTTTGTTAATGTTGATACATAAATTTATAAAAAATAAAATTAAAAAAATAAAGCAAGATCAACCATTGGTTCTATTCCAGCAGCAGCATAGCTGTAAGCAACACATATGATTTGACAGTATAATGCTTTTGCGTAAGGTAAACATCTTAGCAGCTTCCTGAGATGGTGGAATGGGTCCAGTCTACAGCTCGATTACTTAAAAGCTCCAGTGACCGCTGTACGGGAGACTCTGGCTCTGTTCAGAACCTCTGGCCCAGAAGGCAGGCTACAGAAAGCATGTGCACATTCTGGCAGTGACATGTCAAGCATATGGACTTCAAGACAAATTTCTTGAAAAGAAAAAAAAAAACAAGCTTTGCCTGAAACTCTGCACACTGGAGCTAACATTATGTGTTGTTTCAGACAGAGTACTGCTTTGGCTGGCTCTTGCTGCTAAGAAACCTCTCACTCTGAGAGATGGCATGGGCAGCCCTATTGTTCAGGAGTTTGCACTCTTGAAGAACATCTGTGGAAGGAAAAAACATAGTAAAAAAGGTCACACTCCAGGCTCTGTACTGTATACACCTGTGCCACGGTGTGCATTATTAAAACACAGAACTTAAATAGTCACAAATGTACATACACTGATATCAATATGTATATAATACTGAAAGAACTACTGTAACAACAAAATGTCATCCAAAGCAACTTAATCAGTCACACATTATGTAAAAGTTACAAAGTTTAAGTTGAAACAATCAAAATGAGAGTGGAGGCATTTCTGCTAATTGAAGATGTCCTACCATTGAACTGTTTATAGGCTTCTTCAATGATAGCATTGTTTGATCTCTTTATATCCCAGAAGCCATCTTCAACCCACGGCTTACATTCAGGCACCTCCAGCATCTGTCCATTTCTAGACATGCCAGCTATGGATGAATTACAAAATTAACTAGAGAGGAAAGTCTGAGGACAAACAAGGTTGTATTGAAAAGGCCAAGCATGGTTGTAGTTAGTAGTTAAAAACTAGTTAAAAACTTGAGAGACAGTCTGCATCTGTGGGCACTGTGGCCCATCGTGCCATCTATGCACTAGTCAGAATGTTCAGATTGTGAACATTCTATCCATTTTAGTCGATGGGAAATTTATGGATGTAAGGTATCTCAAAAACATATTTTACGATAAATGTGAGGGCTTCAATGATTATTTTCAATGCTGCCATAGTGAAATTGTGGAGAAACCTGGGAACTATGGAGGGAAATACCCTCTGAGATGCACTACTCTCACAATGTTCTGTGTCAGTATGAACACATGCTTGAGAAGGCAGCAGCCCAGGGTATGTGCTGAGACTGAAGCCCTGTGCACCATCCAATCAATACAAGCTGAGTAACGACAGAGTGTCTTTGCTCAAAAAACAATACAGTCCACAGCCGAGGAGCTTTATCCGGGCAGTAAAAATATCATATTACCACAAGCATGGCAAACATGGAAATCATTTGGAATTAATATTTCACATTGTATACATTCATAAGAGGCAGTCTTTGTTCCAAAGTCTTTCTTTATGGTCATTAGATAGAACCAACAGGTTGGCTTCTACTCCTAAAACAGTGGACAACTGAAATGTAATAACAGATTACAGGTATATCATTAGATCCTGACAGTGACATTAAACAATTAAAAATATAAAGGTTACATATTATATTTAATGATTTGTTTTTCCCAAACCTTTTATTGTATCATCAATGTCTTTGCACAGCTGATACAAATCACTCCCTCGGCCAACAACCCTTTCACCTGGGGAAAGACAGAATAGAAGCAGACAGTAGGACATGTAATGGAAGTGATGGAAGACTGAGGCTTTATGAACCCATTAATGGGTGGAGCTTCACAAAACGGGTGGGGCTGTCGTGTTCATGTTATGTCAATCAGTGTTTAGTATGAACCAATCAAAAGATGCTGCTCTCCACAGAAAGATATTATGACTGGACAAATCAGTCAGTCACTGATAGCATGTGGTGGCTCCATCCATTCTGGGATTTGTGAAGCCTCACTCTGAGGTCACTAAAAAGTTAATTGCTGAAAGGAAAAGTCTGCAATATTCACATGACATTAATCATACTACCATATGACACATGCACCATACAAATTCATGATACACAGTAAAAACACTCACCATCCAGCACTTTGATGCTTGGGAACATTTCAAGGAGGACACTTCTGTATGATGAGTTCTTACAAACTGAAGAAAAAAAACAATCAAATAAAAACTTTTAAAATGGCCCACATATCACATTTTGTTAAATTTTTTATAAGTCACAAGCTGCTCACCTGGATTGGTATAGTTGTAAGTGTTGTCATTAAGGCGAATGTTCTCTAGGTTTCTCAAAGGCTGAAGACAATGAAGGTTTTCAATACTGAAGATACAGATGAAATATGACTACATTTGCCTTAATAATATATTTAATGGACTGCAGTCAAAGTTTTTCATTGTCAAAAAATCTGACAGTTATGCCTGATTGAAGAAGTAAAATCACTTATTAAAGAAAGACACAGTCAAGGGAGTGGTTTGTGTGTAAGAAACTCATTCTGGTGAAACACTCCTCTGATGTCCTCAAAACACACAGAACATGATTTAAGAGCCCACTGTGGGTTTCTTAATAGGATTAATTCCATAAGATACTTAACGCTGAATAAGGCAAAATATCTTCAATTCACTTTATGTGTGACTCAGAATCCACTGAGACCCTAGTGCTCTGTAGAGAGAAGATTATATTTAGGGATCATTTGCAGGGCACTGAAATATATCTTCTGCTGTGTAAACAAAATTAACACCCATGGGAGGAGATAAAAAAATGTGGATGATGATAAAAATAATTCACTGTAGGACTAGATGTTAACAGCTAGTGATGGTAGGCTGCAGCTTCACCAGCCCCTAACAGCTGGCGCTATCACATGCTGTCAGTCACAGACTTGTATGAACCAATCAAAAGCACTCCACAGCAAAACACTATGATCGGCTCACATCAGTAAGTCACAGATGACTCATGATAGCTCTGTCTGTTTTGAGGCTCCCAAAGCTTCACTGTCCCATTTCAGAACTTCACAAATCTATGATTTCTGAAGTAATTATGCTTTCAAAAAACAACCTTTACCTGCTAATAAGATTTCCAGCCACATTGAGACTCTGTAGACTGTAACAGCTGCAAATAGCTTCTGCAATGAAGAATATATTTGATGTTTAGGTCTCATTCAATGAACCAGAATTAGTTTTGTATATTTATGAACTCCATATATGTAACATATTACCAAAACATCTGATCCAACATAATAGCAGCCTGATGATAAGATATAATGGGTCTGTTTAGACATAACATGATCATACACAGACAGGAGACTGTTTTATGCACACAGCTTTATATTTTTAGACATAAAGCATAAATTTGATTTTTAACCATGAGATCCCTGCAGACCAAATTACCTAAATTTGTGATGCGATTGGAAGACAAGTTGAGCACAAGAAGAAGCCGCAGAGAAGCCAGGGGCGCTAAGTTTGTGATGTTATTCCCAGAAAGGTCCAGCCTCTCCAGGTTCACACACTCTCCTATGCATCCCAGATCATATATTCCTGTGAAACAGGTAAATAGCAACAGCTTGTATGTTAAGCTCCTCACATTCAACCATCCAACCACAATGCAAGAAACACAGGACCTTTGTAATAAGGAGTAAGGGAATCTTACCAAGACCTCTGAGTTTAAGGAACAGGATGGACTCCAGATCAAACTGTCCCGTTCTGGACTTCAGCAGTTCAGATGTGATTTTTGCAATGTCTGTTTCTGGAGGACAGAGGAATGAGGGTGGGTAAGGCTGTGGGTGCAGGAGATGAGGCGCCCCTCACCCACCCATCTGAAATCTGCAACATAACAGAACACCGAACAGCCCTGGCCCACTGCTGTACCAGAGGCGAAATGCCATTCTGTTGCTCCACAAGCACCTGTCTGTTCTCCCAGGTCTGACAGGCCCACTAGGCTGTATCATCCTGATAGAATAGCAGAAGGCTTTGCTCAGATTATGAATTTCTCTTAAAAATTATCCCTCAAAAGATATGACATGCAGATTCTCAGCTGTGGCCTCCACTCTTGGCTAAGAGCGTATAACTCAAGGAGTGACTGTTTCTGCATCTAAGTTAGTACAGAATGAGGTCATTATTACTGAATGTTATTGATATAGATGCAGATGGCTTTATTCAGGGTGATTTACATAGCTTATATGTGACAAAATTATCCATTTATACAGCTGTGATATTAACTGATGAAACGAAGGGTAAGTCCTTTGCTCTCGGGCACAGTGGAAGTGATCCTCCAGTAGGGCAAACATTTGGGCATTGAATCTGCGCTCCAGGCGTTACTCCTTAACTAAACCCCACAAACTCATACCTACAACTGTTACAAAATTAACCCTAATGCAATTGTTGAGGCGCTTGAGGCTCGGCAAACCGTGAGAATAATCCTAAATTTAAGGTTTTTCAATGCTAGTAGGATATGCCCAAGGATAATTTCGTGTCATGCTTTTCAAGATGACATCACTTTGAAGTCTTCACATTTCTTGCTGTCTTTAGCGGGCTCTCAAACTGCTTTCAGGATTATGCGCATTATTTCTGTGATCTCTTATAAATAACATCCTGCATTAATCTAAAGGGTATGGAATTCAGACTTTGCAAATAGCATCGCATCAGCGTCAAAGAGTCCACATTTTTCATGCCTCCACGCGCATGATTCTGGGCAACAGTGAGCGTAGAATCTCAGGCGGACGACAGCGATGATGATGTCGCACTAAATGACATCCGTTGTGGGAAACCTTCTTTAATATATGTATTATATAACTACATGTCCAGTACATTTCTCAAGTTATTAGTTAGCTCGCTATATGGCAAAAATACAAATTTGATAGCTAGTCTATCAAGTGAATCAATAACCGAAGCATCTCGTTTGCTATTAGCTACATGGCTAAATAAATCCAAATGTGTATCTAATTGATAAGGCTGTTTCGGCAAACGTACGCTGTAGCCAGTTACAAAACATTCCTGAAAATTATTTTGCATGGTGTAAAAAGACTGTGACGGTCTGGCTGGCCAATTGTACAACGCGCACTCTCACTGTATTTCTAGTAACTGCCTAACGGTAGCCAGCATTAACGGTAGTCCTCGTTCGACACTTAAATGAGCTGAATGCCGCTAAATAGCATGGAGCTCCGCAGCAGAATCACATGAATTTGGCCTGTTAGCAAGAAAGCTATCCATTTGTTCTGTAAAACTAGTCTAATGTACATTTCTAACGTTAGCTAGTTGGCTGGATACCTGCACAGCTACTTACCTTGGCCTTTGTCTCTCTTGGATTCCATTCTTCTTTATCTTTAGCCTGGTAGCTACCTATATTTTTATATCTCTGAAATGGCGTTGAACAGCTCTGTAGTACTGTAGAAAATGTTTCTCCCTAGCCCTTTATTGCAGCCGTGTTAGCTGATTATATCTTAATCGGAGCGACACTTGTTCGCATGTATGAAAAAAATAGCTAATTTAGCTTGATGGCTCTCGAGGTAACGCTAGCTAAATTAGGTAAACACGAAAGTTGTGTGCATTCGAAATTAATTTTTTAGCTAAAAACGAATGTTGAATAAGGCATAATTTACATAATAATTAAATTTAATTTAATAAGACACCGGGAAGTCCCATTTGTGTGTACTCAAATTGGTTACTAGGATATTGTCAAGGATACGGATGGATTTAACGCAAAGCGCTGTTCCAAAAGGGTTTACAACACCGGCACTCAAAACACGGCAAATTGTGGAGTGCCCATCGTATCCAGGATACGAAAGTCCATGTGGGCGAAATGTTGAAGTGTCCTTAGACTTCAATAATGATTCAAACGGATCAGTGCAGGGACACTGCTACCTATGTAGTCATTATAGTACTGTACTATACGGTTGTGTGTTTTTGTAGCTAGGCTATTCAAATTGTTATATGTTCAAACTGCTTTCCCAAAGGCTGTTTCATATTCGTTTCATGCATTTATTTGTATGAATTGTTAATGTAATCGTTTAATTAATAAGTTCTTCATTACAATTTTGAGTCACGTTTGATGTTACTGTCTGTATTTCCCTGTTCTAGTTGGCTTTGTTGGCCTGTGTAGCCTATTTAATGCGCCTTGGAATAATTGCATTGTACGTCTGCAAAGACGCTAGTAAATAAATGATAAAAGATCAATAAATCCGTTGACAACAACCAAACAGTTAATAAGACGTAGTCTAGTTAATAATTATAATGGAACTATAGGCTTAAAGCTTCTGTAGTCGAAGATACGATTTAGGCAGTACTCCTATACAAACAATAAACGACTTGCACTTGAAGCTCATTATGAACTGTGTATGTTAATATTACTGTTACTGTTGGAGTTAATTGGTCCAGATTCTTGCAAAGCTTCTTGCTATATTAACTGGCTAAAAGCATGTAAGCACGACGTGAACTTCTGTGTTTGTGATGTAAGCCTTAATTTATTAGTCAGTGAGAGCAAATGGTAAAGTTGTAACGCTCTCGAGCCTCTTATTGAACTACAAATCTCGAGAACCACCGCCGTACATTACCTCAATCCAGCTATTAGATTTCCCAGGAGAAGCATAACGGGCGCCACCTAGTGGCTGCTCATTAGTTGATGGAAGTAACGTTCTTACGGTGGTAGAATAACAGCAGATAGCAGTCTATGCCGAAACAACATTCACCCCGGCGACTTCGCGTGCAATAGTGAATAATGCTTTAAATCGGAATCACTCGAGAGATACGTACACGTTTTTGGAACGGACTCTGTCATCGCCGTTGCTACAGAAATACACCATTCTCAGTTTTCTTTTTTATTTCCTAATTTCAGCAGTGTTTGATTTCAACGCCGTCACAACCTCCACAAGCGGATCCTGTGCAGTCGAGAAGTAGTGAAATTCAATGCGGGGTTGTTTTTTTCTCCTGCCCGACCACGCCGTATATATATGCTGTAAATGCCTAGACTAGAAAAGAGTTCTTACACTTTCAATGTGATGCATTTGTCGAAGAGGAAAATTACTCGACTAAGATGGGCAATAAGCAAACGATATTTACTGATGAACAGCTAGACGCCTATCAGGTAAGAGGTGCATAAATGATCGCATCGTTAGAGTTTCGTTTTCGCCTTGTTTGTTTGTCCATTAGCTTCCAGTATTGTCAAATGACTAATGGTCTGACAGAAATTGATTTCAGTTAACCTCGTTATTTTATAATGCTGTTTATCATGCTCACGGTCCGTCCATTTGGAAAACATAGCTAAAACGGTCGATCAAATGGCTTAGTTTAAAAACTGTTATAGGGGCATTTTGACATCCTACAAAAATCGATTTTATCGTAGAAATGCATGTGTGCGCAAACACTGGATAAGTATTAACAGCAATTAATAACATCCTCCAAACCTGTATATAAAAACCTTAATGTATACGACGAGCACTCTGAAATACTCAAAAATAGTCGATGTGAGCAAATGTGTGACTGTCCTGTCTGAAGCTGGCTAGGTTCATTAAGTCATATGAAATTGTATGTCATAATTGCCTTGTTTACGGAATATCAGTCCCGTCATTCCTTTGTCTGCTCGTCCGAGCTTAATTTGACAGTGCGCAATTAAGGTAATTATGTTAATTTTACACTCTTAATACACCAACGCAACAACCCTGTCTCTGAAATAACGAAAAAAGAAAATAAGGATTGGTCCTGTTTTGAAAAAGACAGAAAAATGTAAAGTGCGTTCACGGTATCCTAAAGTCAGTTTCTCCTATTTTATGATGCAATAAAGTCACTATTTTCCTATGTGGAAATACGCACATTTTTCTTCAGCTAGGTTGACTTGATCCGTTGAAAGGCTCATTTGAAGGTTGGGCACCGTCCAATGGATACAAGAACTGTTTCAATGAAACACATGTACTCATATGTATTCGGATGTAAGATTCTTGGTCCTGACAATTAGTGGCTCTGTGCTATCACCTCATGAAGCTTTTAAGCCAGTATTAAACCGCTCTTTCTGCAGAAACTCAGTAAAACCACATAAAAGTTAAAATGGCAGGCCAAGTAGGCGCAATTAACGGTTTGGTTGTACCGGAGGTACAGCAGAGCGCACAGATTATGGGAAAAATGACGCGCAAAACTGATAGATGACGCGCAGAGAGTCATCATCATCTATCAGTTGTGCATATCTTCTGCTGGCTGTATGACTCACCGTGTGACTATTATTATTATTATTATTATTATTTCATAGAAAACGATTGAGCTCCTTCCTCACCGGTGTAAAATAACGGGCACAGACAAGGGCATTGTTCACGAGGGAATTCATACGGTTTAGGAAACATTCAACACCTGGACTCTTTCGCAATATTATCTAACTGCCTGTAAAAAAGTGTCATTTTAAGGGATTGGATAGGCTACTAAACGTGCTATAAACTACCAGATGCCGCTTGCTTTACTTCAGAGATTAAGTGGGTAACAGTAACAGGCAGCAGCGCCTGCAGCGATGAGTCGTGCACTGCGGAGCTTTTCGTAAAATCGAATCGGTTGTGTGCGATCTTTAATGCCATGGGCCGTAAAAGATGGATATAATATCTCAGATGCTCCTTTCCAGAAAACGTGCGTGCTGTCACAGAATGTAAGTTTTTCGGCCTAGGTCGATCTCAGAATAACACCGTCTTTGCGTTTACCAGCAATTAGCTGTGAAGCACAGTAGTAGATTTCTAAAGAAGGAATTTGTGTTAACCTGCATGCAGTAGCAGGACTACTGTGGGAAACGTATTATATCAGTTGTTATGTTGTCACGTACTGAGGAATGTACTGTGCTCCTGGTGGATGTGGTCGTCAGTCTGAGTCCGGTTCTGCTGTAAATAATAAAAAGGCTCTGAGATCCAGGCATTGAAAGGACGTAAAACAGATATTGTATCCCTTCAAAATAGCCTCTGAATGTTAAGACGGAAGGTTTGGTTTTCAGGACGTGAGTGAGAAGGCGAACTGCTTTTCAAGGTATCTGAAACCTTACCAGTTCTCATTACCTGAACAGGCTTAATAAGATCTCATCACTTTCATCAGTGAAAAAAAAAACTCGCCTTCAGGTGATGGCTTCCAATATGAGACAGATTCAAGGTCTTTAAAATGTAACTTATTTAAACTTGTGTATTGTACTGTAAAAACTGATGTGCTGCTGATTTCATTTTGCAAGTATGGTCTTTTTACATTACCCAATGGGTATGCGTGATTATGGGGGACGTAAATAAGGAACACCTACAAAAATGCACTCTGTAATACACAACAAACTAACAGAATGATTTTATATTATTTTTTATCAAGGAGGCTGACTGACATTGACTTCTCATCTACCATATAACTTTGTTCCCATCTAGACCTGTGTACCTATGCCTGCATGGTCCCAGCACTCCCTTGGGAAAGGCTTGGCTTAAGCGCTGGGAATTGTGCTGCTCCATCCACTCCATTCAAACAAAAATAAAATGAAACATCCCTCTAAATCTGTTTTTACATGTGCCTCCTGTCCATTCTGTGTTTTAAGCACATATGACTTGGGAGATATATTTGTGAAAAAAATACACCTCAAATAGTAAAGGGTTCCCATGCTTGGGGTTACCACAAGCACTCTCTATTATTTGCTGTTTATCTTCTGTGTAGTACTGTGTGTTTCTGATTCTGTGATGTAGTGACTGATGTATGATAGCATACTTGGCTTCCCTTGTCTAGTCAGTTTGCTCTTAGTTAACTTGCACAAGTTAACTTGTGGTAGGGCTTGTAGTGTTTTGCTTCCACTCACTGGTTTGGGAGTGTTGTTAACCTGGTCTGACACTGTTGCTCATTCCACTTGAATGGATATATTTCTGTTCCTTTGTGCAGGAAGTCACTCTGGAAGAGAGCATCTGCTAAATGAATGTAGTGTAATGTATATACAGATTATGAAAGAGCTGTGTATGACTCACAGTCTCATCTGATCATGGGTTTTGATCAGAGAGCTATACTCTGAGGCAGACTTTGGCTACTCCTGGCTCTTCTCCTATGAGGGCCGAATGCTGGACGAGCTGACCTATGAGAAGACCCCTCTTTTGTTCTCTGTAACAGTAGTCTGTTGTGCTGTGTGCTGGAGAAGCTCAGTCTTCTCCTGCTCAGGTTTTCCCGAGTGATTCAATGAAACTTAAGAGCTGAAGCCAAGCGGGGCTAATATCTTACTGTGAAACTCTACACTCTGCAGATACCCTCCTCAGTTTCTCTGGTTACCAGCAATTTTAGCTTGTTTAATCCTGAACGCGTCCCTCTGACACGAAAGGTAGTGCATATTGCATATTGACCTTTGCAGCTTTTTGATGTGATGTATGTGCTGTGTTCTTTAATGTTGATCAGCAGCTGAGTGCATTTTCCCATTGTGAATCAGGATGTAGGATCAGTATGTGTGTGGGAAAATGTGTTTGTGGGCCATTAAGAGGAACTCTTTCATTTAGGGAAAGGAAAGAAGCAATTCCCTCCTGCACTGATGTGCAGCAGGAGATATTTTCTTTTGGATGACACATTCACTTGAGATCCTGATTCACCATGGTCACATGGCACTTATTACAAAGAGAAGGGCTTGACACGGTGTAGCGTTCAGGTAAAAATACAAAACTGGCTCTTTCAATCTGGCAACCTAGTTGTTATGCTACCCGCTGAAGTTTATTGTGCACCCACAGAAATCCTCACAGTGCAGACTCATCATGTAATTATCCAGCACGTATCTCTTTGTGTGCCGACACAATTAGCAGAAGCCAGTGGTGCACACCAATGTTATGAATGCACTGTAATCAAAGGAGATCCCTGAGCAGTGGAGTGTGACCGTTTGGCCTTGGCAGCCGTTTCGACGAGTTCTGGTAGACGTGTCCATCAAACCGTGAATGAACGCATTACGCTGCGTCACCTTCCAGTCCGCGACTCTGAATCAACTGTTGGCTGTAATGGCAATTCAGTTGTGCATGATCCTGAAATTACCCGCTCTTTAGCGTAAGTCATTCAGGCCATGGTGCATTGGTATTCATGTAATTATCCATTTCATTATTAAGGCCCAGGGTCAAATTCATTCTGATATTTCTGTTTATTGCAAGAATTTCTCATTAGTGCTTATTGCTTGTTAACTAGCTATGGATTACTGCCAAGAAATCTCAATTGTGGCATTTCAGTGAATGTGGAAATTCAGTCTGAAACAAACAGTCATTTCAGTGAGTGAGGACATTTAGAATGAAAGGAATGGTCATTTCAGATACAGTAATTTTTTATGTGTTTTTTAATAAGAACACCTCTGGGTGCAAAGATATCTGTCAGAAAAGTCAATCACAGAATTCTTTCATTGAAAAAAGAAAATTTTTGTTCAATCTCAACGTAGTCGTAATTCATCTCAGAAGTTATTTTATGCCCACCTTGGCAGTCTTGGCTAGGGCTATGGGTTCTGAGTCATTTCTGGGCAAACGGATATCCAGATATTTTTACATTCATTAGCAAATTACTAAAATAGTACAGTTCAGAATCATACAAGGGGTTCTGTATGTGTGGGTTTGGGGAAGGTGATGTTAGTGGGCAGGGGAGGCTTAGAACTGACCTTTATCCTGATGGTGTCATGGATGAGTGTGTGGCTGATAGAGCTGTCTCTGAAGGCTGTGCTGTTCAGGATACAGTGGTGGTTAATGGCCCTATGGGTTTGATCCTGGGGCACCCAGAAGCATCTGCAGCTCCTTGTTCACCTCAGTCATCATCCAGTTGGGTTCCCTCGTCTTCACCCTCTGCACAGCGGGGCAATGGCCGTTGACACCCGAGGACTGTGCCGTCGTCGCTTCAGAGAAATCTGAGTCCTGGGGCAATGTGCAGGGGTTCAGTGTTCCCTACCTGTTGGGTCATCTTGGCAGGCATGTAATGTAGAGCGTTTGTGAGGAAGGACAAGGTATCACATTGCATTATGCAACGACATTCCAAGAAATGTCGCAGTCCAATGGGAGGAAGCAGAATGGATCAGAAAACATTGATAATGTGGCCTTTATTGGTTAATGCTTATGTTTTATTGATTAATAATTTTTGGTGGAAGTACCATAAGCATTTTTTTAAGAAAATTGCACAGAACATATCATTTTTCCCTTTATAGCATTCTTCTGAAGTTACATAGTGTGACACGTTATTTTAGCAAGCCTCTATTAAAACTGTGTCATTAATGTATTTAATTCACGTTTTTTTCACAGGACTGCACTTTCTTCACACGCAAAGAAATCCTTCGGTGAGTGACACTTCTCTTCTTTTTCAGAAGTGCTATTGTTATGGTACCTTGCTTCTTTACTTCTGGTCCTGGAGGGTCACACTGTCCGCAGGGCTACTGTACCCTTGTAGAATAGTCCTGGAGGGCAGTGTCTGTTGGCTTTCATGGCAGCCAGGAGCTATGACAAGGCATAGGTAGGAACTATAAGCAAAAATTTGGTTCGCCAAACAAATCTGCCCAGTCTGTAGTGTAAGTTGTTTGTGAACAGATGTAAACCAGAGCCATCTTCCCAGTCATGTGTGAAATGTTGGTTGGTCGTCTTTAACCTCACAGCCAAGAGGTAGGGGAGCGGTGGCATTTTACAGTTAGCAGAGTTATGTAATTTTAATAATAAATAATGTGAATAATCTTGGATTTAAATAATACCTTATTTATAATTGTGAGGTGTTAGGACATAATTGATTGATTTGCACCATCTCTTTCAGTTCCTCACAGTTTTCCATTCAACTCAGTGTATCTGACTTTCTAATGTGCTTTTCATGACCTTTATAGATTCTGAAATGCAATGTAAGTATGCCAATATTGGAGATAATAACTGTGGCCTGGACGGGGTTTCCCTCTTGATCAATACTGTTTTACTAATGAGCCCAGAACAGGGCCTGTTGCTTTGAGGTGATTTATTGTGTTCCCATACATCATTATGCTGGTCCGAAGGCCATAGCCCCAACAACCAACCCGCACAAGGTGTATGCTGAGGGTCTGACCCCAGGAATCACACATCACAGTTTGTCGGGGTGCCACAGGGAGGCTGTTGGGTTAGAGGTATTAAACTCTAGGATGACAGAATTTGCACTGTTGTAGTAGCCCTGCTACAGCTGTAGACATGTTTAGTCAGGTCTCTTTCAGCAAATATGCCTCCTCACCTATTTCTACTCTATTGTATTTGTATTGCTTTGAATCAGAAATGCTATCATTTAATAATATAGCAAGTATTAAATGATAAATATCATATCCTTATTCAGGACAGGTGTCAATACTATATCTTACCATTTATCCAGCTAGATATTTACTATTAAGGGTGTGTCAGCAATTTCCCACTGGGGATTCTAACCAATGGCTGCCTGCTGTGTAGTGTAGAAGTGTCATTGGAGCATCACATTGTTGCATCACATCTCATTGTTGCATCACTGGTCCATAGTCCAGATCTCTCATTATGACATCACAAGCTTCTGATGCATACTTCAGAGCTCTCATTGTGACATCAGAAGATGCCAGACATGGAGACTGGAGACCCTTCAGTCTGACTATGAATGTCCGGCTGTCTCCGGGGGAATAAAAGTTTTTTTTTCTATGAGCAAGGTTTAATGTAAATAAATTGAAATTATGTTCTTTGCTGTGCCAGAATTATTTCTCCATACATAGTAACAGTATTGGACATATAAAATATTTCTTTAAAAACTATGAAGTAATTCATTTTATATGCCCACAGTGGGACATAAAAAACATAGATCAACATTTACAGCAGAGTTAAAGGCTAGCCTAGTACATAAATAAGATGTTCTGAAAGATGATGAGCTAACATAGAAAAAATGATGGGCTAGAAACCAGAATGACTTGCCATTTAGTATGCCACTAAAGTAAAACAATGGTTTTTTCAACAAATGTTATGAAAGAAAATACATATTTCTCATCAGCTATAAGTTATTTCATTTGCATTTTGTGCAAAGTCAGTATAACTGCAATGGATTAATCTAGATTTTGTCTGATGGTGACAGTGTAATGTATAGCAAAGAATAACCTTAAATCAAATACCCTCAAACATCATTGATAATGTGAGTCTTAATAATAAAGATGTTTTCACTATGAAGTGATGTACATGGAAAATAGAGGCCAGAAATGCACAGAGAGTTCCTGATTGGGCCCATTTCACCGCTGTCCTTTTCTACAACCCAGTTATTGACTCCTTCCCTCCTTCCTGATTCGTTCTGTTAACACAAATAGGCTCCATCAGAGTTATTGATTTTACCATATTTTGTGGGTTCTCAGCCTAAATAAGGCTGACATCAGTTAGACCCATGAACCACCATCCAGAGCTTCTGTAAAGATCGATACAGGCGCGTATCCTCTGCAACATGTTTACTGTGTGGCCTCAACAGCACCAGTAAACAAAACATTTCCCCTGTTTTTGCAATGATATTGCAATACTCTTGGACATCCAACAAGTGAAACAAACATTAATTTTCTGTCCTGATTTTTTGGTGTTTTAATTGTTAATATGCAGTTAAATCTAATTTCAGTAAATAAATGCATTTGGCTGTCTAAAAGTTATTTCAGTTTGTGATGGATATGAATTAGCACGTAGTGCATATAAATGTGTGACTTTTATTTAAATAGCTAAAGAACTGATGTGAATCTACAGTTTTCCTCCTTGGAGTTCTTTTTTTGGCATCACGATAATGCAGTATTTATTAAATGATACTAAAGATAAGGTATTATCATAATAATGCAGAGAGTTACAATACTTGAAATATCAACAGCATCCCATTGGCACAAAATAGAGAGAATGAGGCAGTAGAAATGAGGTGTTTTTCCTTTGTACACCATATTCTGAAAGAACCATCATTGTACGGTTATGTGTGTATGCATGAGATAGTTTTGTTTTTTTGTTTCATTTTCAGAAGTCTATTTTTCATCTCTGACTTCATGCAAAATAAATGTGCCATTCTCTAGCTACACGCATTGCTTGGAATATACACTGTCATAGTCATCGTTTACTAGGAACTGCCCTATTGTTTGTTTTGTGAGTTACATTGCCTTGTGAAAGCCTATCTCAGAGAGCTTATGTGTTTCCAGAAGGTTCCACAGCTATTGCTGCTGTGTGTCACACCTGATTCATTATTCATGACTGTTTGACACCCCTGCAGTGTGTCTTGCCACCTGTAGAGGGATCACGTTCCAGGCCTGTGATGCACCCTCCCCAAAGATTCTGTAACAGCAGCACCACCCGAAACTGACACATGCGACTTAAAGTAACCCTGTCCCTGATCACCCTGTCAGTTTCCATTGTGGCATTTCAAGTAAATTTATTTGTTACTGTTATTATTATATATGTATTTGGCAGAATGGCACGATACATTAAATACATATCACACATTACAAAAAGAACAACAAAAACAGTTACAGAGAAAGCACAATTACACTAAATAGGCATCAACTTGAAATTTCAACTGCTAAAATAAAAGGATAAGGTAGTTAAAAGGCAGTACCTAATTATCATATAGCGTATTACATCATGCTGCAGTCATTTTAAATCCTAACAATGATATACAAAAGCAACAATGTCAAACAATGTCAAACAGTGATCCATGAGATGAACAGACTGTAAGAGATGGGCAAGAGAGATTGTCCCACTTCCTTAGTGTTGGTGCAAACAGTCAATCTCTGTCATCTCGAGATCAAGTGACCACTTTCAGCAAATGAAAAGCAGGTGCGGGAGAGCAGAGGGGACGATTCAGTTACGGTCAAACAGTCAAATTCTGTGGATAATCTCCAATTGGCTCTGTGCTCTGATTTGATAAGATGTTGTGCCAGGCTGCCTCTGGCCAGGTGAGCTAAGCCTCCAATAACATACAGACAACACTCCATGCATTTTCACCCCCAGATATTTAGGTTTCACACAGACTGTCTCATGCTCTCAGTTCTACACCCAGTCTACACATACTCGAGAGTCACATGCTCCTGTCTGTTAAATCATTCTGTACCATTTGGGTTTGTAAATTGTAATGTGTTGCTTTGTTGCATGTAGTAGTGATTGTTGGTTGGGATTTGCTTTGTAGACACAATTTCCTGAGAACATTTGTGGGCAGTGTCGACTTCAGACATAATTTAAGTAAATTTGCATTCAGTGCTATGTGTTTTCTGTCTCATGATTTAAAGGCCTGAAGCATGAGCATCGAAGAGTGACACCCCTCAGATTTCCCTCCTGCTAGCTCCACTCAAATGCTGCATTGGTGGACCATTAATATGCTGTCATCCACTGATCTGAACCAATGATCTGAACAAATCATGGTACATACAGGTCAGTCATAGACAGAATATGATTGCTCCACCTGTTATGGGGTTCATGACTCTCCCATTCCCTTCCTTCAACAAAAATGTCTTTGGCTGTCATTGTGCCTTTGATAAAAAGCACCCCCAGATGCTATACATGAAAGTGGAGAATGGCAGCTCCAGCCATTGAAGCCTCCAGGGTCTGTAGGCCTTTTGTTTATATCATCATCCTTATTTGTGCAGGCAGTCGCTTAACCTGGTGCACCAGATGTAGATTAGTTGCTAAATGAAAGTGAGTCCAAACCTGGACGACTCTGGCCTTCTGGGACAGTATGTTCCACAGCCTTAGGGAGTCAACTGGATTTACATGAATTGGACCCTCCTGCTGAAGTCTGGCCTCTTCTGGAATGTTTCCCGTGATGATTTATGCTTGACAGGCAGACCCGTTTGGGCCTTATGCTAATCTCATGCCAAGAGGCCACCATCATTTACAGGGTTATTGACTGAAATAATGTTTACCTCAGCTGAACCCCGGGGGGTGGGAGGGTGCATTGGAAAAAAGCATGTAGCTTGTCCCCCCACCCCCTGCCTTCAGCACCCAGACAATGACTGTATATGGTTTGGGTATAGTGCCCCACGTTTTGATTCATGGGGGCTTTTTAATGCCCTGTGCCTTCAGACATGCACTTACTGGCATGAGTGCTATGAGAAAACCAAACCAGTGAAAAGTGTCTGGTTGGATGTGCGGTACCAGGTATTTATGTATGTGGCTTGCGAGGATTCACTGTTATGTTCACATAAACACTTACTCTTGGGATAATTCTCAAAAATGCATTGCTGAAAACTTGAGTTTCAAGCTTCAATCATATGTAAAGAACTGATGATTTTTCAGAGAACAGCTGTTAGTGCCCATTCAGCCCAGCCCAACATTGCTTCACTGTAAAAGAGCCAGGTCAGAATGTGAGGATGATAGAACATGTTTTATGTGCTGTTCAATTCAGTTAATCAACATAGCTAAGGCCCCAGTAAAACATTTTGAAAATATCACATGTGTGAATCAGCTGTGAGGTTATGGCAGTGCTGAAGCTTCATCTATGGTACAGTAAGCTTGACACAGACAAGCTCTTCGTCTGTGTTCACTATGACACTTGTTATTAAAACTGTGCGTGACAAATAAACACATGTATAGATGTGATCTGTCCTTTTCTCAGTGTGCGTGTGGCCTTATCATGCACACTTGTGAGTCTGTACTTTGTAAATTTTCCTGGATAAGACCATCTGCCAGCTGAATAAATATAATGTAAAGGTACAGTAATAACAAACCAGTATGAGTTTTATATGGGGCTCTGCACTGATCTTGATAAACAGAGTAGGTGCACATGTTTAATGTCAGACCAGGTGTAACCAGGGGTGCACTGGGATGAAGACACTGCGTTGCCATCTGTCCTGGCCTTAGAAAGAAATGCTGTTCGCAGCGGGGCTTGGCAAGTTAATGAGATGTTTAATATATTCGGCTCTAATGGCCACTAAACCCTTTGCTTATTCCTCATCAGTGAGCCATTACCGTTTTTTATCTTCCGTCTTCAGAGTGCAGCACCCTGACTCCAGGTTTTTCATTATGTCTAAGATATACCTATGTGTGGAGTTCTGTCACGGGCTAGCGCCGCTGTAGATTAGCTTCATCGGGTCACGGGAGGTGTAGGGACGGGATCCATCATACTGCAGAGCCATACATAGTGGGACAGTGGGTCTGACCTGGCAGGGAAGGGGACTTTGTGAAACCTGATCCCTACGGCTTCCGGCCAATGAACTGAAAGAGCCCAGATGTGCTTCTAGGCTGTGATTGCAGCAGGAAAAAGGGTGTGGTTTTCACCTTTGGTCATGTTTCTTAAAACTCCTGATTGTGTAATGAAACAGACTGGGATCCAAGTGCGGAAACACAAGTATAATTCCAGAATCCAAAAGGCGTAGTCAGGGACAAAACAGGTCGAAAACGGGAAATCCAAGGAGCAAACAAACCAGAATCCAAAACACAAGAGCAAGGTCCAAAAACAGGCGAGGGGTCAAAAAACACAGGAACAATCAGAATGCGAGAATAACAAACGGCTCAGTAAAGACTCAAAAGACAATACCTCACAATGAGGTAACCAAAACAGAGTCCTTATAAAGGCAGGGCTTGATTGCTTGAACGCACCACAGGTGTGGTGGAGCCAGGCTGAGCGGGGCGTGGCTGAGCTTGCAGAGCGGGGCGTGGCTGAGCGCGCTGAGCGGGGCGTGGCTGAACAGGCTGACTGGGAGCAGGTGTGACAGATTGGATCTTGTCACTTTTTTCGTCTTGACAGCGAAAACATAGCCTTGGGGTCTGGGGGACATTTGTAAAGGTCACAGGACTACAACAGACGATAGTTCCATTATCTCTATTGTAGTCTGATATTGTAGTCTGATTGTCATTGTTCAAGGTTTGCAATAAATCTTTCTGTTCATTATTGCAATGGGACAGCCAGGTTTTCCTTAGGATGTTAGGAGTTAGATGCTAGGTGTTGGAAATTAAGTTTAGGGGTTAGGGAATGCTTATGTTCATTGTTACAGTTCTCAGTATTACCTGTGGATGCCCAGATTTCGGTGATCTTTTCAAGTGAGCCTGGTGTTTCCACTGCATCACTGAAAACAGGCTGCATTAAAACTGCTGCTGGGGCCTGGGAAAAGAAGCACATGCAATAGTAACTTACTTTTTTAGTATACTGCTGCTCTTTTCACATCCACTTCCTCTTCTGTTATACACCTTCCTGCATGTGCAGATAAGGATTATGGTGAAGGTGACAGATACATTCTCCAGATAACCTATAAGTACTGTTCCCAAGTACCCTTCACAAACATGATGACTCCAAAGCAACCTGGTCTGTGCTGGTCTTGGTAAAGAACATGAGGTCTCCCACATGTTACCTGCGGCCTGTTATTTTTGCTTTCTGAAAGGAACATAATTCACCTGTGGTGAAGCTCAGCACTGCTCAGAGATATGAGGATATTCTGTATTAAGTTCAATAACATGCTAAGAGGAGATGACCCTGGAACCTTGGTCAGTTCTGGTGGAATTGTGATTGTAAATAAGGTAATGTGCAACAACCAGCCATTCCAAATCAATCTTCAGGGGTTAAAATGTGGTCATTTTTAAAATCCTGCTCACTGATTGGGTAATCAAGTTAAACTTTATCATATTGAATTGCATGGTATTCCAAATCAGTCAAGCCTCTCTTGAATGCTGTTGACCAGGTCATGTTGTAAACACTCCCCCTTACACAGTGAAATATGAAAGCGTGGATTGGATGCCAAGCAAACATCTTCCTCTGAAGCTCATTTTCAACAAAATGAATTTAACTTATCTCCCATCCAAGTACTGATGAGGCCCAACGCTGCTTAGCTTCCGAGATCAGACAAGATCAGATGTCTTCAGGGTGGTATGGCTGTAAGCATGCACTATATACTATACACCTCAGCCCCCAAAGCTGATGTAGTCAAAGTGTAATAATGGTCCTCTGTCTCTCCCTGTGCTGTAGGTTACATGGACGATACCATGAACTGGCTCCACATTTAGTGCCCATGGACTACACAGATGAACCAGATGTCAAGCTGCCCTTAGCTCTCATAGTCAACATGCCAGAGCTAAAGGTAACACTGCAGTTTGGGATATAAGTATGGGAGGAAATGAATGGGAGGTGATGTCATTTAATTCTGTAAGAGACACACAATGCAAAAACAGGACACGGTCTGAGTCACAGATTTTTGCTAATCCCAGACTCTTGCTCACAGAGAGAGAATGCAGCAGTAAGAGATGACCAGGCACAGAGAAGCCAGGTCAAGCTTAAAGGTCAGATCCTGGTACCTCGTTTTCCACTGTTTTAGGGACCATCATAGTGACGTCTCATGCAGTGAACAGGAAGTGTGTTTTGCGCATGTCCATGGTGCTGTGTGCACCATGTGCTGCTTCTGTGTCGGGCTGTGCGCAGTCCGTGCAGGAAGAGATGCTCTGCTGACTGTGAGAGAAATAATCACCTTAAATGAACCGCTGCATCCATGGAGACTTACCTCAATGTGCATTCCTAACTGATTTATAAGAATGGCTGCTAAAAGAAGCAAGCTCCCCCCAGCTCCCTCAGTACCTCTCTCATCCCTCCCACTCTTCTCTGTCCATCCTTGTGTTCAGGTGTCAGTAACGGTTGCCATGTTGGCCTTTTACTTTTGCGTGACTCACAGGCTCGGAGCTGAGCTGACGGCAGCCACTTGAACAGGGATTTATGGAGGCCTGACTGCGCGCAAGTCCCAAAATGCCGTACATGCTGAGGAAACATAAATCGTCTGTCTGCCTTCATGGATGTCTGTGATAATTAGCTTTTCAAGGGGTGGAAGGGTGGATTGAATCATTATACTTTTGGTGACATGGCAGTGTCAGGAGGCTGTTTATATCAGAATCATTGCCAAGAGGGAAATTTACAGACTTCTTGTCAGCCATTGCAGGGGAGGGGTCACGAGGAGACCTTTGGGGACAGCAAATCAGACCACTTTTAGCTTCATCAATAGCAGAGTCAGAATTTACACTGTTAAGATGAATATCTGTCAATAAATAGAATACAAAAAGAATATCTGTGGTGTCACTACTTCCTAATACTCCTGTACCCAATCTCTACACCCTCCCAAACTCAAGGTGATCACACCCCCACAGATGTACAGGATTTAACTAGACCTTCTGAATTATGGCCTGAGCCAGGATGTGTATTTCATGGTCCCTTCATTAGCTGTGTAAATCTGTCACTCATTCCCTGGCCTCCAGCATTAAGGCTCATCTCTATGTGACATGAGTGAACGTGTCTCCTGCAGGAAAACCCCTTCCGGAATCGCATTGTGGAGTCTTTTTCCGAGGATGGACTTGGGAACCTCAGCTTCAATGACTTTGTGGACATGTTTTCCGTGCTCAGTGAGATGGCCCCCAGAGAACTGAAGGCCATATATGCCTTCAAAATATATGGTGATTATAGTTTGGTTTGATTCTTTACTTGCAAATGACTTTAGTCTGGAGTGTATACTAGTTTAGATGTATGAAATATGCATGTTGGGCTATTAAAACATTAAATCATCTGTCAGTAATTTAGTTTCTAAATACTTCTTTGTCGGCAGATTTCAATGTAGACAATTACATCTGCAAGGAGGATCTGGAGAAAACGCTGAACAAGCTAACACGAGAGGAGCTGACAGCGGAGGAGGTGAACCTGGTGTGTGAGAAGGCCATCGAAGAGGCGGACTTGGATGGTGACAACAAGCTCTCCTTCGCCGACTTTGAAAACATGATCTCACGCGCTCCTGACTTCTTAAGGTAACTGAGGAAAAAAACCCACCATATTTCACACCATAAAATTGCTAAAATGTGAACATGGACCGTAGAAGGCCCAACATTTTAAATGGAAATTGTAAAACCTACATTGTGTGGAACACAGGAAGAGGAAGTCAAACTCTGCAGAGCAAACTTGTCGGAGTTAAATGTAGAATGCTGACACACATACTGGTGAAGGCATTTGTCCAAGGAAGGGCTGGTCAGGTTGTTTGGTGAAGAGCGTTTTGCAGCCCTGCATAATGGTTCTCCTAGCAAGCACTAATAAAAAATCCCTCCAGTGAGCAAACAGTGCATGGTTAAAGGTATTTTATAGCAGACCTGTCCATATATCACAGAGTTGTAAAGCGTTCATTTGAGAGTCCAAACCAACCGGAAAGAACTCGATAATAAAAGGTGGTATCGCTGAAGTGATGATTTCGCTGGGTAATGATATTCCCCATGAATCTGTCAATCACGCAGGCACAGTTGGAGATTGGCTGGATCTCTTGAGTACCTTGGGCCTGATTGGCAGGATACGTTTATATAGTTACCGGCCCAGGCCTTAGACAGCAGTGGTCAGTTTAACTGCATTCTGTGCATAGTAGCTGAATCACTGGCTGGATAGCCTCTTGTCTGAGTATAGACAGGTTGCTCCTCAGAGAGAGAGCATGTAATAATCTCTCAGTGCTGTCAGACATAACTCTGCCATGCAGAGGTAATTAATATAAACAAAGCAAACTTTGAATTTAATTTTAGCAGGATCAAGCTCCCACAGTCCTTTGCATCCTGCCCAAATTCACAGGCGACATCCGCAACCGATTAAGAGCAGGCCTCAGGGGAAGCGATAGCTTATAAACTCTATTTGAATCTAAAGTTTTACCATTAGCAAGTGTGTGTGTAGTTTAATGGTGACATTACTGCTTGGCTTCGCCACCAGCTAAGTGATCTTCTCTTGGAGAATAGGCACTTCTTTCTCATCTGAAATAGCAGTGTGTAAATCACTGGGGGCAGGCAGTTAGTCTTATTCCGGCTCCAGAGTGGCACATAATGGCTTTAAACGGAAAAGCCAAGAATGGCGTGAGGAGTCCCCAGAGGATCAGTCATCAGCCAGGACAGAATGGGAGACTGGAGAGTGATTCAGGGGGGATGGCTGGCTGCTCCTCTTTATTCCACTCATGGGGTCTGTAGAGTAAATCAGGGTCATTGCTTTGTATCAAATTAAGGCAGAAAATATGATCAAATATGTACCTTTTTACTGATATGTCATGTTTTTTTCTCCTAATTGATCAGGTGTATGAGTAGATATGGAGGGCCCTGTGTGTGTGTCTGTGTGTGTGTGTGTGTGTGTGTGTGTGTGTATGTATGTGCATCACACAGAATGTGTTTGTAATTGCAGCACCTTCCACATAAGAATCTGAGAACACGGTCATCAAAAAGGATGTGAACGTGAGGAGCGACAATGAGACCAGGTCATCTCTTGCTCGGCTGGGACCACGGACTGCTGCAGAGATCCTGACCACACCCTGTCCGTGCCCTGACCACGCAATGACCACAGCCCTGAGTCTGTCTACCACATGCCAGAAGGGGTTTGGTGCTCTCCCTCACAACTGTCTCCAGACATACGTGCACATGGTGTGCAGTCCCAGAATCATGGGTGACCGGCTGGGTTTGCATGATCTTTTTGGCGTTCTTAGAAGGAAGCACAGGCCTTTGCGCCATGTCACAGTTAATGTGTAAGATTAACAAAACACAGAACCAAACGCATGCATGCTCTCCTCCTCCCTCCCTGTAGAACCTCACAAACCCACGTACCGATCTCGGTCAAAGGAAATGCACCTTTTGTTCTCAAAGAGGAAGAGGAAAAACATTTTAAAAATCTCCCAGATTCATTTGGATACTTCTTACAGGCACAGTTTTGGGGTGTGGGGGATTGATCCTGCAGGTCTGAGGCTCAGCTGGGGAGCTTTTTATCTTACTGTTGTCCTTTTTAAAAACTGGATGTTGGGGCTTGTGTGACTGACATTCATCAAAGATAAAGAGGAACAGGTGACAAGGAAAAGAAAAAAGCACAGTGTTGTCAGCAAGGACACAAAGAAGGTCTTTTCTCTAAGAGCTATGCAATCAGTCTTTCTCCAGGACGTGCATGGATACAACTGTAAATTGCAAATTCGCTTTGTCATTTTTATTCCAATAGAGGAGCATGACGACAATCATAACTTACCTGTTCTCCAGTTGATTAAAGGGCTTTCCAACCCCCTTCCCCCCAACACCCAACATCTCCCCAGACTTTTTTATCAGGCTTTAATACCTTTTATCCTTATGAAATCTTTAACTTTGAGATGTTTGCGTCAACTGTCCCTGATAAACCTTTTTTTGTCAGATGTTTGACGTGATACAGAACATTTGGGTTACACTTTGAATAAATTCCATTTCTGTTGCTTGTTGATTTGATGAATACTTAATGAAACTCTTTTGAAATTTATTGTCTCCTTTTCTTTTTTTTGCAAAAAGACAATTCCCCTCACAGTGGCATTATACTAAGTTAAGCTACGCTACTAAGCTAAGTTAAGCTGAATTTCAGTTACAGGGAGGTCACAGGTTCACAGGTAAAAACATACTGTAAATAGTGCTGTTTCCATACATTTATTCACTTTAAAGTACAGGAACATAGGTATGGATCCTACCTATATAGGAATATAGGTACCCTGTTTGTAATTTATTGAGTCATTTAGGAAGTAATCCTTCCCAATAAGCCAGCATTCAGCTAAAGAAAGACAGCATGTTTTACACACACACAAGCACAATGTGCAGCTCACCTGGGTTTGGTCAGGTGTTGACATGGTCAGGGCAGGTGAAGGAAGGTGAGTGGTAAGGGCAGGTGAAAGATTATAAAGATCGATAAAGATGTGATAGTGGTTCGGCTTCCCCCTCAGAGAGGCTGAGAGAAGGTTGTAAGCAGAGCAGGATCATTAGGCGTGGGCTGCCTCAGCATTTACAGGGCTGACTGTGCTCTCCACAAACAGGGCACTATAAATCTGCTGCTCCTGGGGGGCAGGCAGGGACAGGTTAGCACAAAGGAAGCGTCCTTGACCATATTAGTTTGAAGGTGATATATAGCCGCCCCATATACTCATGTTGCAAGGGTTTGGAAATTTGCCTCGAAAAACAAAGGTGTGTTGGAGGGCTCTGACACTGAACCTGGGCGGGACAGAGTTAATCGATGCGATTCTGCAACATCTGAGTGGTCGTTCAGCTGAAGGAGTGTGTGTATGTATGTGTGGGTGTGGGTGTGTGTGTGTGTGTGTGAAAGAGAGAGAGAGAGACAGATAGCACACAAGGTCAATGGATTTTATTCGAGCATTGTTTTCAGTCTTTGAAGTTTCACAGGACAGCTGGTTTCTGGAGGTGTATTTGGCTGCTCTGTTGTAAGGCTTGGAGTTTTCGTATATACCTGTTCAGAGCATCATTAACAATAAAAAAAGTGCTGTGTCGTGACAGATGGAATATTTATGATTTGAACTGTGGCAGCTTTAATCAAATGATATTTCCATGTTATGAGTCATAAATATGATTTGTGTTTACAGGATCATCAATGCAGATTATGTTGCTCCGCTGTAACTTCCTCACATTGATACTACTGGTATTGAGTCATTTTACTGTACTAAACAAGGTGAAAATCATGAAGGTTAAAAAAAATCACAGGAAAAATTGGACTGTAACAGGATCTTCCTGCAGGGGGTGCCACATTGAAAACCTTCTCCCTGTGTTCAGACAGGTGAAGGGAATTCTAATAGCTGGATTTCAGGATACTAATGTTGAGGAGACTTTATACTCATTGTTCATCAGTTTGCATCTAATTGAGGTACCTACATTATCCGCTAAAAACACATACTCATCCAGGCATGTTTGCATTGCTTATTTTAATAAATTATCCATTTGTATAGATTAATATTGTCAGAAGCTGTTCAGATGGAGTAATCTGCTCAAAGTGCAATGGATGCAGCTCATTCAGGATTCAAACCTTATGATTGGAGATCACTGTCCTCCCAGTCACCACATCATGGTATTACCTTCAGTATTTTTCATGTTTTGGAGCAGTTGTGCTTACACAGTAATTGGCACACACACATGTGACTAATGCACACATTGCAAGTGCATCTAACCTGATTTATCCGCATGGACCATGCAGTGTTCAATGTACATCAGCTTTATGGGTCAAGAATTAGATAGGGGGAGGGAGAGGGGGCAGTATATTTCCCTCAGCTGAAACCTACACCATCCATAAAAGTCACAGAGAGGACACCAAGTGACCATAAAATGCATACATCTGGCACAGCCATGCCCTGGATGTGGATTTAATTTGAGCGTAGACCGTAAGCCAATTCCCGCAGAAACGTTGCTCCTATCGAAAACACTTTATCACCAGGGTTATGTAACTGCCGTAACTGCGCCGAAGCATGAAATAAAAAGGGGCCGAGAAGAAACGTGTCAGACATTTTTTTTTCTCAGCAGCTCACGGTCGTTAGGGCAACGAACCCAGGCTAATATGCTCTTAATTCCTCATCCTATTAGCTGCGGTGCCATTTACAACGCTGGCGTTAAAAATCCGGGGGAATTTGACTCCCATATGCAGCAGGTTTGTTAATTACACTCCTTGTGGAGAACATCTGCTGATTTAGATTTCCACAGGAAGGCTCCTGTTTGGGTCTGATACAGCCTGCAGGTAGGAAGCTATGTGCACATAGCTTCCTACCACACTGCTCGGCCTGGTGCTGTGTATAAAACCATTGTCCACGTCACACTAAAGGCCGTTTAGGATAACCTTGACTGCAGGTTTAGACATCTGTGGAATCTGTTAACTGCAGCACTCACAATGAGGTTATGTACCTTCAGTCACTGTGCAGGATTTAGAAAGGTTTATTGGCGCTCTGAGAGGTGCCGATCACAACAGCTGCCACACATTTCTTTAGGACCATGTTTCCAATAAGCAGGCAGAAATATCCAGGCACAGGGGTATGTCCCCTTCCAAAACTGCACTTGCTTTGATTAAAGTGAGCAAAAGTATTGAAACAGTGTTTTTTTTTTTACTTTTTAAGTTTTTTAAGGCACAAACGACAAAAGTACAGATGGATCAAGTATGAGAGGTTGTCTTTTGCTTTGTTTGTGCTCTTCTCAGTGCACATGATGAAAAGTAATCTTTGAAACAGATCATGCACTGCTGAGTTGTGTGCGTACAGCAGAAACAAATAAGCCAAAACACTGAGAGGTAATTACTCTGAGAAATATATGATATTAAAGGTGGAATCCTGAGCTGGCCTGCTACATTCATAGCATGAAGAATGAGGCACTTGAATATGAGATACAACACCCCTTCTTACTCTTAACTCCTGAAATACTGGAAACCTGTATCTGTTTTGCATCTGCAGGCATGGATATGTAATGGTTTCCTTCCCTGGGTCTTAATGAGCTGCCAATCTCTTCTTTTAAAAGACTGGTAATATTCTGGCATATGTGTCAAGCAAATACTACAGAGCTCTGCATATTCAGCTGAGGCCATTGATATAGTATGGTGAATTTCTTAGTTTTTAAAGTATAAGGATTGCCTGATGTGTGGTGTCCAACTTACCTCAATGGTACTGTTTACAGCACTGATGCCTCTCTTATTTATGAGTATATTTATGAGTATGAGCATGACCAAATTTGCCACAACCTTAAAAATATCAACTCAGTCACTGGTGGCATGTTGATTGACTCCCCTTGATGAAGATGGGTATGTCTAACACTTTTCTGTCTTACAGTCTGTGCACAGGTGTGTAAATCATAAAGCCAGGCATCCCCGAGAGCACAGTAAATTTTCTTTCTGGTGACAATTTATGAGGCAGTGTGTGTATAGCATGCGGAGGACAGCCCATCTTTCGAGGCAGCGGCGAGCCATGCTTATGGATTTATTTATGTTCTGCTGAGCTTTGTGCTGAAGGGGTCAAATGACCTTCCTGTTAATATGATCATTACCATAAACTGTGCAATGTACAGGTCACAGAAGACCTTCCAAATTCATGTCTATGAAGCGCACGTGACTGTTAGTTGTGTCTGAGCTAAAGACCTGGGTCTCAGGGCACCAGTCATACTCTTGCTGCTGTAGCTTGAGGGGGTGAAGTCTCCTCCTGTATGATGCTCTCTGGCTCACACACACTGGCCCTGAGGAAGGGGCGTGGTTCTCTGGCGATGATGACATGGCATTTCTGTGGGATCAATTGCAGGAACTGGGGTCTGTTGTTATAGCCACTAAGTGTTTGTTGACATTTCTAATATGTATTTGATATACATAAAATTCTGCTTTGAATTTGTTTTAAAGATGGAATTATTTCTATTCTGTGACATGATGAATGATTTCAGTGTGTTTAACTGCTGTTTATCCAGGCTGAAAATGGCAAAATTTTCATCTTTAGAATTTATTAAATATAAATACATCAAAACAATAATTTTAAAAATAGTATATTTTGGTAAGAAGGAAAGAACAAAAAGTCTCATTTTAGATAAATAACATACTGTTTAAACCCAAGTGAAAATGACAGAGAGTCTTGGAAAGAAGACCATGTGCCCTGAGATGGCAGTTCTTTTGTAGGTGCATCGATCTCTTCTGTGCACCCTGGGGAGGGAGGATCTCCCTGCTAAATCCAGTGTTATGGTGTCAATCCCTGTGCTATTTTTTTTTTTTTACATAGAATTCTATTTTTTCTTATTTTCTGGAAAAAATTTACGCCATCTATCAACCTGCAGAAAGAAAATAAATGAATTATACTGAGGCTTATTTGCATCTTGTTGTCTACAGCATACTGTCTGCTAAGCTAAATAATAATAATATGCACAGAAAATGCTGGACATACCTTTATTCCCCAGCTGGACTCTGAGTGTTTCGGCTGAAGGTCCTCCAGTGTCTCATAGGTGTTACTCTGGGGGCCATCTCTGAGGCCATGATCTGGGATTTGCTCGTAGGTGTTGCTGTGATCAGTGGGGGTGATGGAGCTCCCCTTATGACCCTGATCTGGGATCGGCTCATAGGTGTTGCTGTCGGCAGTGTGCATGTGGGGGACACTCCAGAAGCCCTGATTTGGAATCGGCTCGTAGGTGTTGCTGTGGGTGGTAGACATGTGCGGGAGGCTCTGGAAACCCTGATCTGGGATCAGCTCATAGGTGTTGCTGGTGAGGACACGGCCTTGCTGAGGTTTGTGAGGGACCTGAGCGTACGTGCTGTGGTCCTGCGGAGTTGCTGCTGCAGGGGGGTGAGAGGGGTCTGCGGGGCCCCAGCCACGCCCATGGGGCCCCCACCCGCTGTCCTGAGCCTGTCGCAGCCCGCTGGCAGTCTGGTAGAGGGGATTATCGCACAGCTTCTCCAGGCTGCCGCTGGACCGGCCCTGGCTGGCTGACTGGCTGCAGTGGTCCCGTGGGTCCAGGAGGGAGTAGGTGTGACAGGTGGCTCTTTTGCAGGAGGTGGGCGAGAGTTTTGGGGGCGTGTAGGAAGGGGTGCTCAGTCTGTGGTCGTGCTGGACCTCCGTGCTGTCATCCAGCAGGGGTAATGACCTGCTCCTGCAGTTCTCCAAGTTCAGCTCTGAGTACACCATATTCTGCACTGGGGCGGGCTTGGTCTCCTGGGTTTTGGATTGGCTCCAAGAGGGGCAGCTGGGTCCATTGCTTTGGGAGCCAGTCAGAGGGGTCTGGGCCCTTCCCCGACCTCTGTCGTGATCCAGCTGGGCATACAGGACTTGAGCGCTTGTTTTGTCCAGAGAGCCACTCAGTGTACTCCTCAGAGGAGCACCCCCTCTGGGCAGTGGAGGTACTGAATGCACCTGGAAGCATAAAGACTTTCAATGATTTACAGTTTGCTTCATGTTAAAAAAAGTAAAATTGCAAAGCTCTACAAATGGGACTCAGTGACCTGCAGAGGAAGAGAAATCCTCACGGAAGGCAACTGCATACCTCTGAAGCAGCTGTCCTGTCATAGGATACAGCTGGAGCAAGCTTCCTGTTTCTGCTTTTGGGGGGAAGTGCTGGGGGGCGCTCAGTGGCATGGTCACTTCTCTTGCTCCACATGTCCTTCATGGCCTTCACGCTGACCGCACACCTGTCCTTCAGGTCCGCCTGGACAACGTCGTAGAGCTCGCTGGTGGAGGGCTGTTCGGAGACAGCAATCATGCATATCTGTTGCAGCTTAGACTCTTTCAGCTTTGCTCACTTATACAATCTACCCAAACAGACAATGCAGAGACAAGCTTCGAGCTCATCCATTGTCATTAGAGGACTGAAAGTGCTCGATTTAAAATGCAACGTTCTATTCAGGACATCTCTCAGGACTGCACAGTTCATCTCATGCTGAGAGCGTTCCCTAAGATCAAATTCAACCAGCTGAACCGTGGCCCTTGGACAGGTTAGGAAAGTGCTGTAATTGGGACAGCCCCCTCACCTCAGAGCAGGGAGTGGTCAGAAACTCTCCAAAGGGCTCAATGGGGTTGGTTGTGTAGAACTTGATCAGGTCGGACAGGTTGTTGTGGGTTTCTGTGTCTCCTGTGACAATGAGCTGCCCAGCCTTGTTCAGGTTTATCACGAAGTGGCGACATCGATCGTTGCCTCTGAAGGGAAGCAAAGCAGCGGTTAGTCCAATCCATGTAAAATTCCAGTACAAAGAGTTACAGCATAGCCCCAGCTCCATGTCACAAAACTTATGATCCATCCCACATTTTGCATTTCGCCTCCACTGAATTGTACTGCTCTGTGCATGAATGGGTGGTCTTTTGGTCTCACAATACTTCAAAAATTATTCAAACATCAAAATTAGATCTGAAGAGGTGAATCAATCTGATGAATCCAGCACTGGCAAATAGGCTGGGTGATTTGCATGTGGCTGACGGTGAACCATTAATCAAAACTGGGGTGGAGTCACAAAGCTTCCTTCTCAATAATGGTGAGACATGATACGAAACAGATACAGCTCTAAGCATCAGCACCTTGATTAGAGCATTCACTCTCCTACACTCATTCATTCATTCATTCCTCCACTGAATCGTGAGGTGGGACTTCACCTGTAGGAAAGGATGTATCCTATGGCTTTGTCACTGCGGCGAATGAGAAAGCAGCCTAGTGGTTTATCTCTCAGCTGATCTTCAGCATCCCTGTAAAAAGAAAACAAAAAGAGGAAGTGGTCCCACCACATAAATGTCACAATCAAATGTGATTAAAATAGATGTAGATGAACCACAAGAGCTGATTGCTGAATGCTGAATAAAAGCATTTTAACAGCTCTGCTGTGAAAGCTCCCATTAAAGTTTAATTTACTCCTTTCTTCATCCCTTGGACCATTACAGTAACACCTGTCCAATCAGACCGAGGCAATTAGGAGGACGCCTCCAACAATCTTAAAATCGTTAATATCATTGTTCTTAAATACTGTACCCTGAGTCCACCATTGATTAGATTATATTAAACAGTTTACACAAGATGATTGGAATTGCTATGATGATTGGAATTGTTATCTGCTGTTAAACTGTTATCAAATGACAACCAATACATGTGCCATACACACATTCTGATTTAAGGAGAAGCTGAGTACCATCCCAAAAATAGCTTACTTTCTGGTGATGCATCCCTGGAACCAGGTGGGGAAGATGCCCTTGTGCAGGAGGAGGGGCATCTGAGTCTCGCTGAACCACTTAGAGGCCAACTCCCGCTGCCTGTCCTCTGAGTTCTCCTCTGGCAGCTCCGCGGCTGGCTGTCTCTGCTCCATCCTCACACAACACTCCTGACCTAAAGGCACTCGCAAAAGAGTGGAGCAGTGGCTCTGCTATCCCATAATATCCCTGCGGTGCTGAAAGAGGCGGGAGGCCTGATTTGCCTATTTTCCACCAGACGTCAGCCCTGCGCTGGTGGACCCCTGAAAGGTGCCATTGTTCTAGTTTATGGTCCCTGGTCTGACCTCAGCTGTGGCTGGCTCCTACCAATGCAACCAATTTTACTATCACTGTTCCTACTTCCAGCTAGGAGTGCAAGACCGGGGGCTGCATGTAAATCTCTTTCTATTTGTGGCTCCTCAAATTAGAAAAGGGATCACAAGAGACGAAAGAATCTTACCAAAACAATGCAGGCAAATCAGCCCAGGAGATAAACGAAGGGCATTTGGAATTAAACAAAACTGAACTAGGCCACTAAGCTTTAGCCTACAGTAGTGAAAACAGACAATTAACAGCGCTTAAACACCTTGGTTTGTACTTTCAAATTAATGTAATAACATTTCTAGATGGAACAGTGCAGGGTGGGGTCAATAACAACTGTTTGATCAGTGTTAAGGACTGGGTATCCAAAATGAAATGTCTTGCTTAAAGTATACTAAGCATAAGAGAAAGAAGAGGCAGAGTGGCTAATATGAGGCTTAAGAGTGGTTAAAATCCTTATATGCAAAGTGTTAGTAGTTTAAATTTCCAGTAGGACAGTTCTGTGGTATGGCCTGACATGCTGACAGCATGTAAAAGCACCTCTGTCTGGAAAGGGTCATGCTGTTATCACTTTGTAATTTTGAATATCCTACACATGATATTTGAGCTTTTTATAAGTCACACACACCTCTGGGAAGGGGGGCAGGGGAGTGAAGGGGTGCATCTAATAAGTATCCAATACTGCATATCTGTCTGCTGGGCATGCCAGCTGTGGTAGCATTGTGCAAGAAATGTGCCTGTGTTTCTTCATTGAACACCTACATTTATGGATGGATAACATGTACAATAAGGACATCTGTGGAAGGAGGTAATGATTAACGTTGTTAATAAAGTATGTAAATAACTTTTCTTGTATTGAGCACTTATACAGCCCTTTCCGTGACATGTTTCTGTATGGAAGTCACATGTTGTTCCATGCTATGCCCCAGAGATGACCTGGGGGTCAGGCTGGCTAAAGAGGGGCTTCCTGCATTGCATGCACAAAACAAGCAGAAACACCGATCACAGCAAGACCTGCAAAATCAGTGCCATCAGCGGAATTTAGGCCCCACCCACTTAGCTTCATGGGCTAATCGGGCAAGAGAAGGTCAAAGGGTCATGTGACTGCTAGCAGATAAGTATGCAGAAGACTAAAACATTGCAGTGGAGATGCCCTGGCTGGTTTTCACATCTTTGACAAGGCTCCAATAACTGTATCTACCTAAATAACTGTCTTCACTTAAACATCCATCTTCTCCTTCTGAAAAGCATTTAATCTCTGAGGACAGCAAGAAATTTCATGATAAGTTCTCATTTTCGCAGACACCTTGGAAAGGCAGGCCTTATTTTATTTTACTGTTCTTTATAGTTGAGTACACAGGGCCTATTTTGCAGAAAACAACAATATGAAGAGAGTAGAGCTTTCATTCTACATAGGTTCCTTTCATAGCCTTTTTTTCAGTATCGCTAGTATGAAGTATTTTAAAATACAAAATTTTAAATTCAGAAGTGTACATACAGAATTACTGAATTAAATTAAATTTAAACTCCAGCTAGGAGTATCCCTAAAATGTACTCCTCAACAGCATAGTTCAAAAGCTCATATTCACCTTCATCAACTTTATCAACTTCATCACCATCATCTTCTTCATCAACTCAACTTCATCTATGAGACATGGTGCTTGAGCATTACCTTGCCAGGCTGGACATATGTATGTTTTGTCTCTGGTTTGGGACTGAAAGGGTTAACCTTGTGGTTCAGCTGGTGGACTGCATGGTGGATGTTATCTGCAGCTGTGACATCACTAGCACTCAGCATTAGTCAACAGTATCTGATCCTGCCCTCTGTGATACCTGTTTTAGTTCAACACACAGCTCCACCACCTAAGCTCTTCATCCAGTGTTTGTAGGAGAGGTACAGCCACATCAGCTTCACTGTGTCCCTGTGTGTGTATGTGCATGTATGTGTGTGTGTGTGCGTGCACATCTTTGTGTGTATGTAAGTGTGTACGTTGTGCTTGCACAAGTGTGTATACATGGGTATTTGAATCTGTGTGTGTGTGTGTGTGTGTGTGAATGTGTGCGTGGGTGTGTGCATACGTATATGTTTGATTGTGTACGTCATCTGATGGTGTGGGTGCACATGAATGTGTGGCAATGCGAGGTTGGATGACGTGTGTGTGTGCGTGCACGTGTGTGTTTGTGTGTGCGTGTGTGTGTGTGTTTGTTTGTGTTTGTGCGACTGTCATGATTAAAATGTTCCCAGATGAGATTTTATGCTCCTTTCAGGTTTCAGTTGTCCTAATTTGTCTCCAAGATGAGTCACGCTGTCACTGCACTGATAAGTATCTGTGCTTGGGGACACTTTTCACTTTAAGGACCAAGGTGTTTTCAGCTTATCGAAGCGTTTTGCTGATCACTTCTCTACTCAGATAGTTATCGGCTTTGGCTCCCTAGGAAACACTGGCATCTGAATATATGAAACAGAAGCAAGCTGAATCAATTTAAAACAGGCTGTGAGGAAATTTACTCTTAATTACATATTTACTGAAACACATTTTTGTGTCATGAATGTTCATGTGAAAATGACTACATACAAAAAATAAATATATTCCTTTTTGCATAATATCAAACCTTATCTACACCATCACCAATATAGCATAGCTCTGTATAATTGTTTTTGAATGAATTAACATTGCTTTAGAGTTAAAAATCACTTATATGCTAACGACTGTAACATGTACTGTATACTAAGTATCACACAGTAAAAATGACTGTGAGAACATTACAAACGACATTGTGTCTCACACCAGCTATGTGTGAGAATTTCGATTCACTTGGACTCCTTATTTTGATAGCATTAAATAATTAAAAACTGAAGGAGGTTTTTGCACTGTGTTCTCCTGCACATGGTTTATGTGTGGTGTGTATGGGTCAGCAGTGTGGTGTAGTGGTAAGGAACAGGGCTCGAAAACCAAAAAAATTCTGGTTCAATTCCCCCATTGGGGCACTGCTGTTATACCCTGGGGAAGGTACCTCACCCAATAGCCTATAGTAAATATCCAGCTGTATAAATGGATAAAATTGTAAGCTTAGTGTCTGCTAAATGCTAATAATGTAATGTAATATATATGGAATAGATACATTAGAACAGCAGGACAACTACAGAGGAGGAAACTGTGCTGAGGAACCAGGGCACAAGCTCTGGTTCAAAGGTTACATATATTTGCGTGAAATGCAGTTATAGAATAGTCCAAACATTAAAATTACCAAATTAAAGACAAAAACTCTGTTTTTGTTTGGGCCATTTGGGAATAAATTAGTCCTAAACCATATTAAGATACCTTAAAGAAGAATCATGGCTTCTTTGGAGATTTCTGTTGATGAGCTAACCGGTGTGTCTTCTGCTGTGAAAATGAAGGCTTGCCTACTTTCAGCTTTTGGGCATTGTAAGCTGTCTGTGCCAAGATGACAAACTCCTCAACCATTTGTACTGTAAGCAGAAAAGCTGCAACCTTGTGAGTTTTGACAATGTGGAATGTTTATCTCATCCTTTCCAACAGGAGGGGGCTAAAATCATGTGGAAAAACTAGACAAATAAAACAAATCCAGTTTCAGGGATGACCCATTAGATGGAGGGAAACTTGCTGAAGGCACAGACCCTGTTTTTCATTGATCCTGAAAAAACCATGCACAGACCATGTGTTGATACACTCACAAGACAATAACAACATCATTGCTGGTGTGTTCAACTACAGAATAGCACATAGGACATGTGAAAAAAAACATTAAAAGATTAAAAGTCACAACTTTTGAGATTTACATCAAAGCTGTCGGGATACCAGATTTTCTCTTATATATTTATTCCAGGACCTGGATTCTTCTGGATTCAGCCTAAGACTGGTAAAAGGTTTAAAGGGAGAGTATACAACAGAATCATAAGGAGCCTGTGAATTTGCAAGTGAAAGTGCCACTAAGTGTCAGGACACAGTACAATCCTTCCCTAAGGCCTGGGATCTTTAACTTGGTGAGATGAACACACCTCCTGTTGTGCCTTGTGAGGGGTGAGGCATGCAGTTTGAAACCCACCAGCCATCAGCCACCTATACACCTGCAGGATGTTGTTTACAATGCTAAATATTGCATGTACTCTAAGTACTTGATGCATGTCATCAAACCAATCAAGGTATTGAATTTCTTGGTGAGAAGTTAGAGGACAGCCTTAGTGTCCTTTAAGTACAGAGGGAGTGCAGAATTAGTGATTGAATCCTGTGCTGCTGTAGGCCACCCAGACAGAGGCGGCGTTTGTTTTTTCCCAAATAATCTTTCATTTCTCATATGTTTTTCATTCTGTTAATGTCTCCTGCCTTGTCCTAGTGGGACTTGGTGACAATGGCCTAATTTGTTTAGCTGTTCTTTTCTAAGCGTTTCCCGCTTGGGCCAGTCAGCATCGTGTTTCAGCTCTTGTGAGTCATTCGGTAACAGCGGGAAACGACTTAATACTGTGACCTTTTGGATTCTGTGTCTAAAAAACTAGCAAAGAAAACGGTAGATCTCGTTATGTTTTGAGCATCTTATGTGCAATAAAATTATGAAAAGGTGCAACAGAATTGTGGTAATAAAACGTGAGAATTTTTCATCTGTTCTCAGGCGGTGACGCCTGCTAAACGGATCTGAGTAACTAACTCTCGCGCTATGACCGTCTTTATTTGAACATTAGACTTTCATTGCGATCAGATTTTTTTTTTTTTTTTTTTTTTTTTTTGAGTACTTGAGTAGACGAGCTTTTTATGTTTGTCTGACCTCTGTCTCTGTTTCGCTAATCAAGTATTAAGCCTTCCCTTTGGTAGGGAACCTCATGCTGAAGGGTGTATCCTGAGATGTAGGTGTCATTTACTAACATTAATACAGTTATCCAGTGGAAAGCAAAAGCCTAAAGACTTACATTCAGACAGTATCAAAGACTGATTTGACTGATCCGTACAATTCATACACATTTAGGGTCCAAGTTGCACGGTTGTAGGAAATTTGCCATACATTGTCGAGCAGAATTCAGGCTTTCATTAGAGCAAAATAACAGCGATTCTATACCTCCCTCTAGTGGTAGTGTAGTAGTGCTATAATTGGCACAGAATGGCTACCCGCCCGTCGCCAAGCAAGGTGAATTACAACGCCGGTACGTCACACTAAAAACGTAAATTTTACATACACATTTTATGTTATTTAGTAGACGCTCTTATCCAGAGCTTATCTATTCACCATCCTGTACTAATGTTTATATAAAACATGTAAATGTTTTGTATAATTATTTATTATCCATATATTACATCTCTTAATCATTGAAAACGAGATTGACATTATTAATAAACTAACTGGTAATCAGCGCAGCGTTGTATTCACTGTATGTATGAATATGTGTGTGCGTGAATATGTGTTGATTATTCTAAGACGCTTCACCGGGTATTGGACTTTAGAGCTCCAGACCCTTGATCTCTTGGAACAGCGGATCTATACAATCTGGGCTCCAGTTCTAATAGCTACGATTCGGTCTTAAGTCGAAACCCTTACTATGATCGTTGCAACTGACACATAAATATAAATATATGGTATACGTAACTAAATAAATACGTACGCGAGTGCCTAGAATTTGGTGTACATAAACTACAGATCCTACAATTCCGTGCAGCACCACGTGCCAACTTAATGCCTAGTCATGTGTCTGTAAGGTAACGCTGTCAGTACGGGAGCAGGGAAGGAGTGTTAAAGAAACATGCACGAAGGGGATGGAAGTGGGGCGACTTCTGTGCAGAGCCCGAGGATTACGGCAGCGAAGTCCACCGAAGTTGCCAGCGTTGAGGACGCGAAGGACCAGGCCACGAAATTATGCGGTTATCTCAATAAACTTGCGGGCAAGGGGCCACTAAGAGGATTCAAATCACGATGGTTTGTTTACGATCCCAGAACATGCTATCTGTATTACTTCAAGACTCCGCAAGACGCGTTACCATTGGGACATATTGAAATAGCTGATGCTAGCTTCACCTATGATGTGGAGGGGGAAGAAGGGCTTTTCGAGATCAGCACCTCTGGAAAGGAATTTATACTCAAGGTAACGTTTCCCACAAGGCGAGCGACCTAGCTAGCTAGCTACACTATTTAAATTGCTAAACGGTTTGCAAAAATATACATCGTTCTCTCATTCTTTTCCTGCGGTTGTTTTTGAAGTTTGGTGCCGAGTTGTTATGAGAGCCATTGGCATAAAGTGATTTAAAAAGTATGTTAAAAAGATAAAATACAGTTCACTAGTTAATTGTCGTAACACAGTACCGCGTTGATCGATTTTAGGGCGTCAGTTTACAAAAAGTTGTAGTTTATGGATGGACTGTTATGCTATCGTTAGCCACAGTAAATGATTTGAGACGCAGGAATCATATTTACTATTGATTGTGCGCAGCATTACTCGGAACAGTGCACTATGTTCTCAGCTAGAATTATAGCTAGAATTATACATCATTCAGTTCATTTCGTCGCTAGTTAGTATATAAGCCAGCTCAGTAACAGTAGAGATATGTGGCTGCAGTGTTCAACGCTTAAGTCATTCACCTTTTCGGGCCATCATATTATTGGGAAGCTATTTAATGCAAGAATGGGATTTCCTGTTTTCCTCTTCAGGGCAGGGAAACGTAGTAGGATCTACAGCTCTGCAGATTCAGGGTATTGTTTTAATTGAACACCGAGGAGTCATAACAGTATTGTTGGCAGAATATTTTGAAATTGGTCATGGCTTTCTGTTCAAGTTGGGGATTTTTTTTTACAATTGTTAACGTTATGGTTTGTATTAATAATGTTATACTTCTGTTGTTTCAACCTGCCATTGTTTACACAGGTTTCCAAAACCTTTTATGTATCAGTTGCTGTACATAACACTTCATATCATGTCTAACCTGTTCGGCTTTATTAAGAGGCTCCGAAGCATTGACCGTTGTTACACTAATTACATTTGAATAATAATTAGTTAACTTTGAGATACAGAGGTAAACCGGTCTGAAGATGAAGATGGCAGATAATTAGATCTCCAGAGGTTGACGTTGGTAAAGTGGTAGTCTGACGTCAAAATTAGTTCATACATCACCGTCAGTGTTCAATGCTTCCTTTGTCCACAATTAGGCTATACACTAGAATGGGCGGTTTGGTCTTAGAATATCGCTTTAGATATATACAGCGATGGAGGAAGTGTTGTGTAAGACAAACCATCCAGTTGACACGTAGGGGGGACAGCATCTCAGTGTCGATGTCTTATTTAGTGGGATTGTCGAGGTTTTCACGTTCAGTACTAAAACGTTCAATACCTTTTGCAGGTGAGGTCATGGAACATGCTGCCTTGGCACAAACATTGCATTAGCTCACTTGCATTACCACGTGTGAATCAAGTCACCACGGTAAATGTTTGAAATTAAGGTCAAAATGTGCATACATATGTCTGAAATAATGAAGGATGCGTTTGTGCTGAGGAAGACCGTCCCTGTCTATGTTGAGCTCGTTATGGTTTTCTTAGCTGAGTATTTCCTTTTTGAAAGCAGTCTTTGCGAGTGAGAAAGGTCACAGAATGTCAATAGCCACAGGGACAGGTGCTTTGTGCCAGTGCTCTGTAGATTTGACAGGTGCTGTTTGTGTCTTCACTACTGATGGTGGTTTAGGATGATGATAAATTGTGGTAGAATACAAATTTATATGCCATTGCTAATTAAAGGGCATGCATTTTTCCTCCAAGAGTTGATCGGCATTAGAGTGAAGAACTCTAGTAATGCCTTGGGATTGTTTGAATAGGTGACTCAGATCTGCCCAAATCTGGGTGGCATTACATCCTTCTGGTTGTGGCCACTCAATGATGTGCAGGAAAAGCTGTAGCACTTTGGGAGGAAGTAGAACACTGGGAGCTTCCTGTGGTGAGGAACATCATGAAGTTTCAGAAGGTGGAGATGGGTAGCACAGAGGGATCCTTAGGTAACCTGAATCCCACTGAACTGAGATCAGTGAAATAGTTGCAAGTGAGAGGTGGGCAGGAGTATCGGGTGTGATTTCATGTATACACCAAACAAAAGATCAAGCCTGGCCTCTCCTCAGATTTCCCCCAGGCTGACATAGTTTGTTCTTCCTGTTGGAGAGGTCCAGCCGAAGATGAGGATCATATGGCCATGTAGTGGGTGGATTTCTAGTGCAGGAAGCTCTGTCACAGCTGTCTGTTTTTGACTGACTCAAGACAGCACTTATGATAACATTTAAACAATGTCACACACATGCCGGGTCCTTTCACTGAGTGACCCCTCCCCCGTGGATTGATTCGTCCTCTCTCTGCAGGCTGCAAATGCGCAGGTAATGCGCTACTGGCTGCAACAGCTGCAGCAGATGCGCTGGGAGTTCTGCACCTCACGTGGTTGCGGCAGCCGTGACAGCTGGATCTCCCCCACCCTTCCACACCCACACTGTGGTCTGGTGGCCAGGGACACAGGTACGTGCCAGGCACACACACTCACACAGTCACACATGTACACACACGTACGCACACTCATGCAACCACATGTGCATGCATATACACGCACAGACACATGCACACTTCCAGACACACTGTTCAGCAGCTCTAATCTCTGGAATGTTATCCTAAGTAAAGGGCCAGTGTTTTTCCTGAGCTTGTGTAGCTGTATTATCTTCAGGTGGAGGTAGAGTGGGGGGTTCTCTCATGAACACTAAGATGAGCAAAGCTGTCATGCACAGAATGGCTGACTGATGTGAACCGATCAGTATTTCTTGTATAAAACAAAAAGCAGAGACATTGAGAAGTGATTTACACTGGGGGAACCATCCTGGGGTTCATAAAGCCTCTCTCTCCCACCACTGGTACGTACATTGTCCCATAGTGTTCAGTGCCGATTATTACCACACTGTGAGATAAGCTTGACCATCTGGTAGCTTTAAATCATGCTTTTGCTCCTGTTGCATTCCTTGTGGATAACGGTCACCATTAGCTGAAACACAAACAGCTGTCACTTTAAAGTCTCTGGAGAAACACACTAGCCCTGCTTCAGAGGTCAGGTGACCTGTGGGCTTCAGGTGCTGCTGCTACCATCTGCTGCTGGATGAAGTCTCTCAGTCACTATGGTGATAGTTGCATGTGTGCAAGACAGCAGTTATTACAGAAGATCAATGGAGTGCACTTTGAGTTTTCCTGTCAAACCAAACAAGGTCCATTGTGGTATATGATTTTAGGTCACAGACCACATTAAGCTTAGGCTATGTATTATTAATCACTGCTGCATCTGTATGTTTTTGTGCATGATAAATATATTTGTACAGGCCAGGGTTGTTAGAGCTGAATTTATCATGTTGTTCTACTCTCCATGTGACTTCTCTTCGCTGTGGGCATAAAGTCTTGGCAATAGAGCGCTTTTGTGTATAAAAATAAAAAGATAAACGACAAATTCTCAGGAACTCGTGATAACAGGAAGATGTAATGTCGCTTTAGATCTCTTATTGGCACTGACAAAATGCAGTTAGGTAAATACTGATGGTGAAAGTCAAGCACAAAGGCAGGGTATAAACTCGTCGGATCAGTGCTGTAAATATTGACTGGAGCTTGCATTCCTACAAAGCAGGGTGTCCTATACAAACAGCACATTAAGGCAAGGAAAAAATCCCACTGTACTTACAGGTCTGGGCTGCTGTCTTGTGATAATGCAAACAAGACCTGCAAAAGCCAAGATGAGCTTTCAGACGAGGGCTTCCATGCGACATGCAATGTACTGTAACTGTACCTGCTGCACACATACATGTGCAGACACATCCACAAATCCACACACACACACACGCACACACACACACATATCCTGTTCTGTTTGTTGAGGTACAGTGCTGACAGCTCTTTGTTCAGCGTTCCATCATTCAGATGCTTATTCTTAGAAAGAATAAGCATCTGACCTTGGGTGACCCTGAAAATTTCTGCTGCCAGAGCTGCATGCAGCATTGCATGGCAATATGAGTACATGGAGGTGCTAAGCAAAACCCAAAGAGCTGTCCTGCTCTGTGCTTCGGCTGGGCTCTGAGCGCTGTAATCACTGTCCTGCTCTGCGTTCAGTTCCAGACGCCCTTGCCTTCCAGAAGCCCAGTGAGAGCATGGAGAAGGTGCGTAATGACTTTACCATGGAGACCAGCGCGGAGGGCCAGGTGGGCGAGCACACGGCCCGTAGCCCAAGTTCCGCCCTCCCCACCTCCACCCTCAACCGCTCCATCAAACAGTGGGGTACAGACCTGAGGTAAGATATGGGGGGTTTGAACCCCAGTGCTGTGTGGCGAAAGGTGGCAAATGACTGTACACAGTGTAGCCTTTCTGGAACAGTGTGCAGGCCATTTGCCCTCATTTTAGCGCTAGAGTTTTATGCACCTATCTCGTTACTTTTGAAGGGACATTGTGAAGGCAAAACATTCTTTTGTATCTTTATGGATCCACAGTGTTTTCAGAGACCCTTAGGATATAGCAGCACATCCCAGCATACAGAACACACTAACACACTGTTTCACTGTACAGCAGCAATAGATTACCCAGGGCTAGAGATGTTTCCTCTTAATTACAGACAGCTGGATCAGATGATCAGTGAAGGCAGGTGATTCCAGTGGAATGGCCGACCAGACATGGTCACCTACATTCATTTAATAAGACAACGAATGTTATTATGTGATTAAGAGCTTGGGTAGAGCAAAAGCCAGAAACGGCTCTAGCAGTCTAGGACCAGGGTTTTCCCACTCCTGCTCTAGATACGGTGTTATTTTACAGGAGTTTTTCGCTCTAATAATAGTGACAGTTATCTGACTTCATTTGTTTTGCCGTGTATGGGTGCACATAATGAGCCAAGATGGGCTGACCGACCTGTTCTGCTCTGTGTTGTGCTGTTCTGAAAGTGAAAATGCATAAATCATTCATGCAGATCTGTGGAGCAGGCTAGCTGAAGTGTCTCTGGGGCTTTACCCTGGGTATGAGATGGAACCTTTTTCCTACTGTATCCTATACCTGTCAAACGTGTCCAACCGGTGCTGCACCTGTAGACTTGGGAGTTCCGTGTATGCAGATCTGTCTTTGTGAGGGAGTTGTATCATTCACAGGCAGTGCATTTGCGAGATGAAAGAAGTATTCCCTTTGGAACTTTGAGAATGGAGAAACTGATTTTGTTTAAGCTTCATAAGGCATTCTGAGTAGATGTTGGCTCTTTGGCAATTTGAGAACCATAATGCATCATGGTCTGATAAATTCACACACCAGTGCATTGATTCATTGTTAGAAAAAAAGTAAATGAATGTCAGCCCAAGTGAATAGTTCATTTGGCAGCATTATGATATGCTGTACACAACTGATTAGCAAATCACAATATTACAAAATGTTACATCAGGTACACTGTGTAGGATACTGACCTTTTCTAATGAAGTTGTGCAGTTAATGTGTTTTTGTTGTTTGCCATCCCCAAAGACCACCATTGAGTGCACAGAGCTAATGCCACACACAGAACTAGTAATTAATTGCTACTTCTAGTACTTGCTGTTTATTTTATATGTAGTATTGTGATGTATTTTGGATTCTGTGTTCTGGTGAGTGATTTATGGTAGTATACTTGGCTTCCGTTGTCTAGTCAGATTGCACACGTTAACTTGTGGTACGGCTTGAATAACATTATGCTCACTGGTCTGAGAGTATTATTAGCCTGGTCTGACACTGTTGCTCATTCAACTTGAATGGATACATTTCTGTTCTTTTGTGCTGGACGTTGCTCTGGATAAGAGCATCTGCTACATGAATGTAATGTAATGTAATATAATGCCACTCTATGCTGCATTTTTCCGGGTGTAAATGCAGATACTCACTTTACTTCAGAAATAAAGTCTCTCAGGTATTATAGTAGAAAGCCTTATCTTTAGCCTCAGTTCCACATTTGTAAAGACAGAGCAGAGAACTCCTTGTGTAAAGGAAAGGTAGGCCCGTGGCGGTTGGTGTACCTTTCCTAAAACTGCAGGCCCCCTCTCCACCCACAGGATCTCCATGTCCCATCTGCGGCCGGGGCGCGGCAGTGAGTCCAGGCGCAGCATGTTCTATGCCGAAGAGGGCGAGGGGGTTGACCACGCGACAAAGGACCCCGCAGAGCAGACAACCATGCAGGAGACCCCCAAGAGAGCCCCAAGAGACACCCACAGGAGTGAGGGCCACACTCACTTTCCATCAGAATGGGAGAGGACAAGGGCCCCTGCTATAGGGCTGTTCTATGCTGTTCCTGCTGGAATGCTGCAGTGCCTGCATTCATTTGTTTTGCAATTTATTTTCATTTAATTTTCATTTGGAAGTTTAAAAATCTTATTTGCCCCATTCCTCTTGTTTAAAATGTATGATCTAGCATATTCAGACAATTACATTGCTCCTTGTCGTGCTGTATTATTGTAGATACTATTTCACTCCCCCTTATTCATGGGGAATTATCTGTTTATCCAAGCAGATGGTTATTGGAACATCTCAGACTGGGAATGCCATGGCAGTCCTTTCCCAGGGCATTTAACCTGCAACTTTCTGTTCCTAAACCACTACACCACTCTGCCACCTGTTGTTAAAAGGCTCGAAATGGCCTTGTATGATGTTGTTATTAAAATGCTTTTTTTTACTGTTTGTCATAGGAGTAGGGCCTGTTTTTCACAGTAACACAAAGGGCCTGTTTTACAACAGCCTCTGCTGTCTCTCCCTCAGACTCCACTGGCTCCGGGTTCTCGTTCGACTTTGGGCGCAGCTCCTCGCGCTCTAAGAGGCTGTCCTCGCAGGACGGGGCGGGCTCAGGGAGGCCGGCCCGGGGTGCGGACGGCTCAGGGGCGGAGTGCAACGGCAACAAGATGTCGGACACAGAGCTCCGCCTCCAAAGACAGCAGGAGGAGCTGGGGCGGCTCCGTGAGGAGCTGGCCAGTCAGAAGGTACCGCAAGGCATTCTGGAAATAACCCCCGTACTGGCAATGGTGTAGATCTGTCCGTGGAAGAGTGAGGGGCTTGGCCTACAGGTCGTACATCACAGAGAGTGTCGGCCTGGTGTTGCCAGGGGTGATGAATGTGAGTGTGAGAGCGCTCTCTGACTTTGAGAGCTGCTAATCTGTGCGTGCCCTGGTCAGCACCCCACTGACAGAGTCCCGTTTGTTATCTGCCGCTTTAAGGTGCTGATCTCCTCTTTCTGTCACCCTGTGGCAGCAGGTGGATTTCACACCTCTCACTCTCATAGCAGATCCACTTGCTGCTGGAACTCCCATCACACAGACAGAGCTAACGGGGAAATCTGAAATGGCTAAGCATTCTTTCCATTTCTGTGTTACACTTCACATTTCGGTGGCTTTGTTCCTAGGTAATTACATGTACTAGTAATAAATGTAAGTTTTATGCAAGTTCCACTTTTTTATTGAGAATTTACTGGATGGAAAACTCTCAAAATTGAATGTATTTAAATGTTTGTACTTACATAGTGGTTTTATTGTATTCATGTGTATGTACAATGAAAGTATACACATGTAATTACATAAAATACCAGCTGGATAAACCCCCATCTTTATAGCGTTAAGTTTATGAGCATTTGACTTGTCTTGACTGACCGTAATGAAATTACCCTAAATGAAACAGAAATGAAATTAGACACTCAGAAAGTAGGGAGATTGGACTGGACTGAAGGGGTCTGATTGTATTCATACTGGAAATGACGCCAGATATCTGACTCAGGGGAGTTCTGCAGTAAGAGAAAAGCAAACACTCCTCCAGCTGATATGCCCAGGAAATGAGTCAGTCGTGCTCCACAATAAGTGATCAGGTCTGAAAAGCGTTGTGCTTTCCTGTGAAACTCCCACAGCCAACAAATCAACCAAGCAAGTCTGTTACTTTGGGCAGAAGCGGACTGTTTGCTTGTGCAGTTATTGGTTCAAGTCTCTTCACCAGTGACATTAAGGCAGAAAATATATTTAGGCGCAGGTGCAACTTCATTTTTTAATATCATACGTTTGCTTTGCCAGACATTGAAATCCAGGCCAGCTCCCATTGCTACATTTTGCACAGTATCTGGGGTGGTTTCAGAGGTGATTCGGGGTAAGGACACTGCTCAAGGACGTAGTAGCAGTGAATGTTCAAGCCTGCAATGCTTTGGTGTCAAACCACACTACTGCCACAACCTCTCAGGATTATCTTTTGAAGTTTAGAGAAAACTGTGGATCTGATTTTCTGACAGAGAAGCCTGGTATTGGACTGGCAGGAAGGTTCATTTACATCTGCAGTGTCTTTTTGGTTCACAGGCTGTGAAGACACACAAGGTTAAATACAATACAAATTACACTGAATACAATAACATAGTGCAACATAACTTTGTAGCATAATGTAATGTAGTACCATCATGTCCCCTAGGAGATGGTAAGAGTCCTTCAGCTGACACTGAAAAGCGCCCAGTGGGAGAGACGCCCTGCGGATGGCCCTGAGGGGCCCCAGGACACGGCCGCATCCTCACTGGAGCAAGAGGAGGAGCAGGAGGGCCAGATTCGGGCCCTCAGGAGCCACCTGGAGAAGCTAACAGAGGAGAGGGACAGCCTCCAGCAGGAGGTCGCCGCCCTGAAGGTCAAGATGGGGCAGATCCAGGAGCAGCTGGCCATGCTCATGGAGACCATCCAGGCCAAAGACCAGGTCATCATGCAGCTGTCTCAGCAGGGCGGAGCCGCGTCTGAGGGCAACTGCAGCGGCTCACCCAACTTCACTGCCAAAGAGCTTCAGGAGCTGGACAGACTGAAGGTAGGAGCCTTGCAGAACCAGAGACGTGATCAAAACCTGTTAATCCTAATACACATCTGCACTAAACCTATGCCAAACCTGTGCTAAACATATGCTATACTCACATGACCATTTGTTGTCTGGAAAAAATGGCCAAAAAATGACCCAAGGCCCTTTGCGATCTCACTTTACTCATGCACTTAAAATTCCTCATTTCATAGACTGGCCCCAATTCAGATCCATCTAAAACTGTAGGTATATGAAGGAGAGAAGTGGCTCAAAAGAAAGTGCAGAGAATTATGATCCTCCTGGCTTCGAATCTGCTCTGGTTCACTGCCACAGTGTGGAGGAACTAGCTGTACTTAACTTTCGTGAGAAATTGAAAGAATTGGTAGCAGTTAACTGCCAACAATGATGAGCCTTTTGGGCTTCTGACAAAGGGGAAGTCCAGGTTGTTGTCATTACTCTTGTGGTTGCTCTTCAATAACATTTTTGGTAATGGTTGGAATATACCATTTCATTCTCAGTCAGGTGTAACATCTGCTTCTGGGACTGTTCTGGGACTTCCTTGGTTTCAGGTCTCTGCTGTCCATACTTTCATCTTTGTGTTAATGTGGTTGTTGCTGTAGAAACAGTTGGGCGGTGTCGTCACGGCATGTTCTTACAGTTGCACCTCTGTGCTCCTTTCGCTGATGGGCGGTTCCATTCACGCTCCCCCAGGACGGGCTTCAGGGTTATAAATCCCAGAACAAGTTCCTGAACAAAGAGATCCTGGAGCTGTCGGTGCTGCGCCGCAATGCTGAGACCAGGGAGAAAGCCCTGGAGGCCAAGGTGACTTCCAGATAACAGGCACACGTGCGTGCGTGCGTGCGTGCGTGCGTGTGTCTGTGTGGGTAGGAGTGTGTCTGTGTACATATATGGGTAAGAGTGTGTGTGTGTGTGTGTATGTTTGTGTATGGAAGACGATGTCTCGCCTGTATTGGCAGGGCTCTGTGCTGACTGTGTTTCTCCTGTGCTGGCAGTACGCCGCTCTGGAGGCCAAGCTGTGCCAGGTAGAGAGTAAGTACCTGGTGCTGCTGCAGGAGGTGCAGAGCCCCATGTGCTCATCATCGGCGGCGAGCCCAACACGGGAGGTCATCTCCAGACTGCTGGAGGACGCCCTGCAAGGGGAGAGCACCAGCCAGGACGAGCACCCCGTCTTTAAGCCCAACCCAGTCAGGTACCGAACCCCTGCCCCGCCCCACCCCTCCCAATGCTTTCCATGCTGCACCAATGACTTTCACACATAAGCATATTAGACGTGCAGTGGAAATCTGGAAAAACAAATCTGCAAATATTTAGCAGTTTTAAATATATTTCTTCTATCAACACAGGTTACCATCTTCACCTTCAACAGTCGCCTTAAAAATTTACTTATTTACTGATATATTTACAAAATTTTCTGGTGAAAAAAAATCGTGTAATAGGTTCTGAGTGGAATTTTATGCTTAACTAGGGTGGAAAACCTCTTTAATCCCCTGAGTCTCTGACCCCTCCCCCTTCTCTCTAACCCCCTCCCCCTCTCTCTGACCCCTCCCCCTCAGCGAGTACGATGTGTACGGCTTTAAGACGGTACCCGAGGATGATGAGGAGGAGAGGCTGGTGGCGAAGGTGCGGGCCCTGGAGCTGAGGTCTCTGTCCCTGGCGGAGCAGGAGGTGTCGGTGGGGGTGAAGTGGGAGAACTACTTTGCGGGGACGATGAACCGGGAGATGACGCGCTGCCCGGAGCTGAAGGCCCTGGTGCGCTGCGGCGTGCCCCACGAGCACCGCTCCAAGGTGTGGCGCTGGTGCGTGGCCTTCCACGTCAAGAAGTTCCGGGAGAGCGTGGCGCAGGGATACTACGAGAGCCTGCTGGGCCTGGCCCGAGAGAGGCAGAACCCCGCCTCCAAGCAGATCGAGCTGGACCTGCTGCGAACCCTGCCCAACAATAAGCACTATTCCTGCCCTGCCTCCGAGGGCATACACAAGCTGAGGAACATACTGCTGGCCTTCTCCTGGAGGAACCCAGACATCGGCTACTGCCAGGGACTTAACAGGTATGGCCAGGCTGATCCCAAATCTCCCTTAGGTGGGCACTGTAGCTTACCTCCAGCTGTCCTGTACAGTGGTCAAGAGCAACACTCCCATAGACTAAAACAAGATTTTAAAAGATCAATCTGCTACACCTGAGAACAACATCAGAGCATTTCCTGATCTGCACTGCTGTCAGCCTGTGTTTACTCCCGTACGTTGTATACTCACGTTCCATGAGAGTGAGAAAAAGCCTGATTTTCATGGGATAAGTGGATCTGATCATGTGTAGCTATCATGTGTTGTCAACCACTGAATCGGAAGACTTTGTTCTTCATAGCAAAATGCTATGATTGTTTTAAATCAGTGAGTCATCAACAGAATGTGATATCTCCACCCATGTTGGGGTTCTTGAAACTTCACTTCTCCATAAGTAGACTGTGAGTTGTGTCCTTGTCTCCCAGGTTAGCAGCCATTGCCCTTCTTTATCTAGAGGAAGAGGAAGCCTTCTGGTGCCTGGTTGCCATCGTAGAGGTGTTCATGCCACGGGATTACTACACCAAAACACTGCTGGGATCACAGGTGGGAGAAAAAAAACCTGCCTCTTACAAAGCTCTGGACACATAATAAATCATGCTTGATCGTACAATGACATAATTTCAATAGTGCAGAAAACCAATCCTGTTTTATGTAGGCCCTGTAGCACTTGATTTGCTCTTTGAGTTGAGGCCCTGTGTTTATGAGAGAAGTTTTTCCTGAAGTATTAGGGTCTTGGCTCAGAGTTTAGCCCCACCCATCTCTTCAGGTTGACCAGCGAGTGCTGAAGGACCTGATGAATGAGAAGCTCCCTCGTCTCCACGCTCATTTCGAGATGCATAAAGTCGACTTCTCCCTCATCACCTTCAACTGGTTCCTGGTAGTGTTTGTGGACAGCGTAGTCAGTGACATCCTCTTCAAGATCTGGGATGCCTTTTTATACGAAGGACCCAAGGTAGGGATGAACTGTTTTGGGGACCCAAGATAGGGATTACTTTGTATGGTAGGAACCCAAGGTAGTGACACCTTTCTGTACCTGATACTCAAAAGTAGCGCACCTCATTTCTGTATTTGATACCTGTGTCTGCATTCATCAAGCATCTCAGAGTAGGAAACAGCATTTTTAGTTTGGTCCTATTCTTCCACCAAAGAGTAAAAATGATTTATCAAGATTATTTAGACTTTAAAGGACTAAAATACCTTGGCAGGGATTTGTGAGTCTTCAGAAGCTGTCCTAACCTGTTAGGAATTGCCGACAGGTGGCTACATCAAGGCAACGTGTATGCATTTTTCAGGAGAGCAAATGTGGTTTGCATACATTTGACACCACAAAGCTGTTAAAAAGATATCCGTCAGGTAAAGTGGGTGTTTTATTTGTCACCAACTTCATCAGATACACTATCACTCCTTGTGTGAGAAGAACATCACCACTTACGAAAGAGATTTCACATTCTTCATAAGTATATCTGGCAGCAGCCCCAAAAAAGACAGCCGCATAATAACAGGTGTGCAATTTGGCACAATATCTGCCAGCTGCAGACTCACATTGGCATATCTGGTCTATTATCCTCAGGAGAAATCAGGAATTAAGGTAATATTAACTGTTAAGAATAACTAAAACAATATAGTCCTGACAAATATTCTTTTGTGATTATTAACAAAATAGTTTCAAATAATTATATTTGTTACTTTCAAGTTGAAAACCATCTGTGCTAATTTTCTAGCATATATTCACATTTATGAAATATTAACAGCATTGTTATAGTGCTATGTCAACACTACTGCCTTCAACGATTGCATTTATTGGGCTTGTTCTGAACATAAGGAAGAAGCTGTGAAAAATGTCTATATGACCATTCATTTGTGGCAGGTCATGTGTTGTAAAAATGAAATGTGACCTCCTTATAGGAAATGGTGTCACTCCCAGCTAAGAGTAAGTGTAGGAGGCTTCATAAATAATTCCTATTGCCTACTTTAAGGTGGGACTTTTTTACTCCTAAAACTGCTTTTAGCAAGAAACGTAGGAGCAATTCTCAAGCACTTGATGAATACAGGCCATGGTCTTATCAACATACACGGTCAGTTTCCTGGTTCTCAAACCAGTCAGGTCAGTTCTGAGACCGAGCTCAGCACCTCCATGGAGAACAGATGATGAAGAATTAGAAATGTCAAAATTAAATATGAACATGGTGTGGCTTTGTGGGTCATCTATAGAACTGTCTTTTGAAATACAGTATATATGTGAGAGTGAAGTACCAGAACACCCTGCACGATAATAATAAGGAAATGCTTTTAAAGTGATCATAGGATGCTGTGGGATGTGGTGCTTGGGAACCACTGGAAAGATAGTGTAACTTCATCAGATCACTTACTGTAAATTTCAGAGGCAGCCATTTCAGACATAAACACTGGGTAGATGGCTGCTTTGATGTGCTGGTCTGCATGGTTCTGATTCGCCCCTTCTCCCCAGATCATATTTCGATTTGCCCTCGCCCTCTTCAAGCACAAAGAAGAGGAGTTCCTCAAACTGCACGACTCCACCACCCTCTTCAAGTACCTCCGCTATTTCACACGCACAATCCTGGACGGCAGGTAAATCTGCATTTCAACAGGCTCTTCGTCAATATTACTAGGAATATCGTGTATATGAAAATAATTTATCTAAACGAAATTATGCACATAGAAGGCTGTATAAATGACTTCTGTTTTCACATAAAACCCAGATTTTAGTTTTCAGTGTACTGCATTCACAGGAATGGGTCATTTATTTAGATTCTGTTGGTAAGCTTTGATTTCACTGCAAAAGCATATGCTGTATCTTTTTAACACATTAATGACTGACGCAGACCGTTCTTATTAGTAAAAACGCTGATCAACACAGAGTGTGATGTTCAACATGCCTGAAAGAGAAACATTGTCATAATAACAAAATGATATTTGAAAATGCTCTTTGTCTCCCTCTGCAGGAAGCTGATGGCTATGGCCTTTGTGGACATGAACCCTTTCCCCCTAAGACAGATCCAGAACCGCCGGAGCTTCCATCTGGAGCGGGTCCGTCTGGAGCTGACGGAGCTGGAAACAATACGGCAGACATTCCTGAGGGAGAGAGAGACGACTGCCCAAAGCAGGACCGTTTTTAGCGATGATGAGGAGGACAACTAACAGCCAGCCAAGTCCCACTCTGGCACCAGTGGCTGGCCAATCAAAAAAGACGATTATTCACTTTTTTTTTGCTGGTAGCACTACAGGTAGTTAAGGACCTGGGCTCAGAATGCAAAAGTTGCAGGGTCAAATCCCATGGAGTACACTAGAGCAAGGTACTTAATCTGTATTTGTGGGTAATGTGTCCAATGGGAGCTGTGGATCCACCCTGCACATATTCTGCTGAGTGCATGAAGAAGGAACACTAGTGATTCTACGAGAGAGTTCAGGCTTTTGAGTCTCTGTAGAGTTCTTACAAATCAAGCAGCTCAATAGAGCCCCTGAACTTGGGCACTGGTTACTGTGCTAAAATTGTACGTTTGAGGAGGTATGTTGACATGCTGTCTCCTCCCATCCCTCCCTAAACATACATGTACTTCCCAAAATCCTCTGTCTTGTGTTACTGCACTTGTAGCACTTTAAGTTCAAGGAACTGCAGCTGAGGGCAGGTGTCCTTTGGAATCAGGCGAGAAATGTCACAGGTGCATTCCTGATGGCTGGAGCGCTGTCCTTGACAACAAGTGGACTGAAAGTGGGCGGAGCCATGAAGCCCCGATTCAGATCACCTGTTGCAGGACAGGGCCGAATGCAAAATGACTCTTATTCTAAAACTACGCAGGAATTCCAGGTGTGACTGTTTTTGTCTGTCATGGTAGAAACCATCTGCACTCAGTGAGGTTTCCTGCTGCTTGTGTTTTCAGTGAAATCAGGAATTCTCAGGACTCTTCCTCTCTTCAGTGATTCATTCTATAGTCCATTAATATTCTGTGGGCCACCTTGTCAGTGTGTGTATGCTCATCACTTTGTGTGTAAAACCTGTATCAGCACACTCCCCTCCATATTCGTTGACCTATGACCTCTGGCTGTGACAAGTAATGTACGGCCATGAACTGTTTTCTCCTCTCTGCTGTACCTTTGCTGGCCTCTAGAGGGGAATGGTTGTTTTTTCCCCACCCCATATTCAGGATCATCTGAGGAATGAAAAAAAACCACAGACATTGAGAAATGAGACAGGAAACAAACAGGATGATTGTTCATGCTAATGACATTACAGGTCTGCTGGAGATTAGAACAGCAGGTTTCCAGTACTGCTGCTGGACCACTCATGCCTCTAAGTGCGACGAGATTAAATACAGAGCGTGTCTGGAATTGAGAATGGAACTGGAGAGACAAAGGACATAACTGATAAGGGTAAGAGTGAACTGACACAACTCTTACGCCTGGCGCTTTTATTCTGTCCTTTGCTCTAGTATTTACATTTTGTATAAACCTCATCTTACGTTACCTTTGATGTTTTTTTTTTTTTTTTTTTTTTTTTTTTTACATCAAGCACATTCCTTCTCCTTCATAGACATTCCTAATGAATGTGTCTTATTTAATTCTCTTAAACATGATTTTATATACTAGATGTATCAGAATTTGTCATATACCTGTATGGACAGTAGTAGTTGATGGACACAAAGTGGCTTGCAATTGATATTACTATTATTGTACAATCATGATTAGTATTCACTTGATATAAATCAATATCTTGAAAGGAATTCATGGTAAAATCTTAGAATCATATGGTCCAAATGTAAACCACAGAAAATATTCAACAAGAAGCTACAGTAAAATTTTAGGGTGATTTTTTTTTTTGAGAGCTGGTCTTTCAAGTGTTTAAACATTGTTTATTTGTTCCCTTTTTTCCAAAGACTTAGAAAAGCTGCTTATAATTGAATTCCACTCAAAGTGCAAGGCTACTAGATGAAGGCCAGATACTAATTCCATCCTGAATCCTTTCAGATAGTTTTCTGAGAAGCTGTATTATTAAGTGAAGTTTTACTTCATTTGTAATCAAACCGTTGTATGTATTATTTTATCATGAATGGTGTGGCCACTGTTGCACAAAAATATTACTTAGACCTAGAATGTTGTATTTTTATTACATTTTGGCGATGCCTGTTTTTTTACAAGTGTATAATCAGACATATAGTTGAAATTGTACCATTTCTCAAATCTCAACACAATGGAATGCAGGACAAAATCTGTCCAACAATCAAAATAAATAGTCTTGGACAAAGTTAATTTCACAGTTCCAGACTGGCCCATTTGTCAGTGTTGTGTTGAATAATCACTCCTTGATTTTACTTTTATTCCACACATTGGTCTAGGCTGCAAGGAAATCATAACATGGAAGAAGGAACATTCCTGCATTTGGAACCTGGAAGTCTTGAATCTCTTCTTAGTTTCACACTGTCCTTGTTTGGAATGTTGCAATTGCAAGTTCTAGAACCTTGAGAACAATCATAGTATAACCAGAGATGATCATTCTTTCAAATAGCCTTCCTGTATTAGCATTTTCCCATCAAAGCATGACTGGTCAGTAAACCAGTCAGTAAACATCTATGACTGGCCTAAACTACTCTGTGCTGTATTTATATCTTCTGTACTTGATTTCTGTACTTTTTAGAAAGAAGGAGTTTTCTTCTGTAGAATTTAACAATTGGGACAACAGGGGGTCTATGATGTTAAGGGCCAGAAATGAGTATTAGTTTGATTTAATATAACATGATCCAACACCCAGTATTTTCCAACATAAAGGTCATAGATTTTATTGTTGTTAATATGAAGGTAAGTTGCTTTAATTTTTTTTATTTTACCATTTTTGTTCTTAACTTTAACCATAAAATCTGTTTCCTTATCTATTTGTATAAGGAAATATAATATATCCTCTCCAAAGGCACAAATACCCTCAGTGCCAAAGCTTGTTTGTAGGACAGATGTTCACTGTTGCTTTGAACTGTCGTGAAGGTATTATTTTGGCAATGGTGTATCTACAGTTTATACCTGCAGGTCAACAGTTTAATGAGAGCCTTTCAGCAGAAGGAAGTCTGAGGCTTGTGTGGGCACAGTTTGTGGAAGAGCTGGTGCAGCAAGCAGGAGCTGCCCGCAGGCACTGATGTGAACTAGTTTCGCTGTTTAGCCTGTAATGGTTAAGGTTAGAATTGTGGTTGGAGAGTCTGGTTCTAGAGCAGCACTAGCATGAATCTTCTGCCTCAAGCGGATCTGGCGGCAAGTGACATCCTCCTGAGAACTTCCTGGTCTGGAAAAGAAGTGGGAGTATTCTGGAATGTGTTTGGAGAGCTGAAGCGCTGTGCATCTGAGGGAATGTCCCTAACCCTGCCTCCTCACCCTCGGTAAATATCTTTTTTTTTTTTTTTCCCTAAGTGCAGCAGCTCCCAAAAGCAGCAAATAATTGTTTCAGACACAAAATGGACTTAAGTGATTAAAAAAGCAGAATACAAACACAAGAGCTGCTACTAAAGTGATAATTGGTGTATGTGTGTGTTATCATCTTCTCCTTTAGGGGGCAACAGTGCCTTATTTTTAGAAAAGCTGTGCTCTGTAGGGATTCTGTGATTCTGTACAGTAATTTAAAAATATTTTCCAAAGGCAAATGATGGTTGTGAAAAATAAGAAGGCAAGAATGAAGAAGAGAATGTGCTTGTGTACAGAAGAGAAAGTGCTTCATATTGATCTGTTGCTGTAGAATTTAGCAAGCAAAATCCAAGAGGGCGCAAGTTGATCACAGATCTGTGGGAAGAATAATTACCAGGTTCATGACAGAAAGTGGTCGGGTTTCGTGGATTTGTAGAATAGAACAATGGCCAGTGGTTTGAAAATTAATTATTCTTTTATATATTTACTAAAATGGTGAAGGGCTTTTTTAGAAGCAAGAGGAAAAGGTTGGAAATGAATTAAACAATTTTGAACGTTTAACCGCTACTCCAATGGGGAGTGATACTTGCTCACAGTAGCTACAGTTTAGTTATGTGTCTGAAAATTCAAAAGTATTTTGTAACGCCACCATAACTGTCTTTTTTTAGCTAGCAGCTAGAACATTGACATCCCAATCATGCATCTGAGTCATCCCTTATTGCGCATCACTTCACAGACAGTACAGAAACCATGTGATGATGAAACGTGTCAAAATTTGTTTAACTGCAGATGCTATGTGGGAATTCAAATTAGCAGCGTGGTTGTGACCTCTTCGGTCGCCCGAGGCTGAAAGAGGAACGGTGGGCAGCGGGCACGCAGCCATGGAGTTTGGCACTCATGAGCGTACTTTTGGGATGGGAACAGGAACAGAGTGTCACCCTGGCATTTCGGTGTGTCTCCAAATGGTTTGGCCTGTCCTGGGGGGCAGCTTTGCAGGACATGGTGACGGAACAAAGACTTAAACCAGAGCTAGTTTGCAAACCCAAACCACTGTAGGACCTCAACTGGACCAGCTGGGTGAGAACCAGTTAGGGTGTGTTAAAATGTGACCAGAGCACTCTGAAACATGTTGTAGAGTGTAGGCATGTTCCAGCTGCTGCTGTTGTGACTCCAGTCAGGTGAGAGCTTCTCTAGGAGATGGAAACCCCTTGTTGTTGTTAATTTAGCCTCTAGACTCCTGCAATGACAATTTTAGCTTTATCCTTTGCCAATTTAAGCAAGGTAAGGCTGCCCCTGTCAACTGTACCGGACAGAAATAAATGGGGTTCGTTAAGAAAGTTAAGGACCTCCCTCTCTAACTAGAGGAACTAAGTAAACATAATTGTCATATAGAGGGTGATGCTAGTGTCTATGGTGGACCGGTAGGCACCCTCTTGCCTCCCTTATGCTAACATTGCCGGAACATTGTTACAGGTAAGTAGTATGTTGTACATTGTACACTGCTTTTTCAAATAATTGTCATCAAATGCCTTTAAAGTGTTATTCCAGATTTGTATTGCTCATATTTCTTTGGCCGTATACTCATTATGGTTATGGTGTGGTACAAACACATCTTAAATGCAACCCCCCTGCTTTTTATTGTGGGTCAAACAGCAGAATGAAAAATCCTCACCCCATACACTGCACAAGGTTGACTGGCAGTACAAGTTGGGCGTTGCCATTGTTTTTGACTTTAGTGATCAAAATCAACCATGCCATAGACAGATGACAGTGTGACCATCTTTTGACAAAAATCTTCCTCATATTCAAATTCAGTCCATCAATCAATCAAGTTTTATTTGTTAAGCACATTTTCTTTTCCGTTAGAAACTGTCACAAAGCACCGAACAACTGAATGTTTTCTAGAGGGAAAAACTAGAAAACCCGGGTAAAATTAGGGGAAAAAAAGAAAAAATATTGACAAACCTACAGAAAAAGGTAGTAATGTGATCCCTGGAAACCAATGAAATTTTAACCGTGGTATGCCACAAGAAATCTTTATTCTTCACGTTTATTCTATAATTGTACTGCACCCAAACGTATTTCTGGTGACCCTCATGGGTATATGCCTACATACGCATCATGCAATCTGAACGAAGAACCAATAAAAGCATTTATTTGTGAAACTGTACAACAGCCCAGTTCTGACATTTTGACATCAGACATGTTCGAATTCACATTTATGTTGTACAAACTACTGTGCAAACAACGTGACAATGTTTTTGGATCGACTGCGCCCACTTTGGGTAGACAACAGGTGGTGTCTGTTTGAGATCGTTCCGAAACACATGAGCGCGCAGGAGTACTCGGAAGCGCGCACATGCTATCAGAGATAAAGCGCTGCCTCGTACCGATTATCATTGACACTTCTGTCGAACGAGAGCAACATGCGGTGGTCTGACAAGCCGTGGGATTCGTTTTGATACGGTGAGCTCAATGAATCAATTTTTTTTTATCAGACCTTATTTCACGTAAACGCAGACAAGTAGTACTTTATTCATGATTGTACGTTTGATACGCTGGCTTTAAATCTTTCCCATTTCTTTATAACTTCATACGTCCAAGCTTTGCGATACAGCGTATCATGCGTCCGTGCTGGACTTGAAGGGGCAGCCTTGAAAATAAACATTAACAGAATGTTATCTATTTAGTTTTACACCCTTTGCAATCGCTGCCATCGTGAGTAACCATGAAGAATTTCCTTCTTACAGTGCTCATGTACAGCGAAAATTGTCATTCAAGTTTATTGCAATCAGAAAATATGCGACAGCAGAAATATGGAGAGAACTCGTTCATTTACAATACTGTTAACGTTTGGTGGGTAGTCTATAGTTTTATTAATACATTTTTTTGTATTCTGGCGAGTAGAGAATTGGCTGCTTATTGCCATGTAAGGATAAACGGTTTGTCTTCACATGCACTCTACAGAACTGTATGAAATAATTTATTAAATATACAGGCAGTGTTATTTCATTTACCGTTTATTTTTTTCTTCTTTATCCTTTTGTGTTCCAACTTGAATGAGATCAATTGTTAACCTTACCACCTTTCCCAAACATAACATTCTTCCAACTGTTTCTGTCTCACCTCTGCGAAGTCAGTAGCCGGGGCGACACCGTGTCTTTATATCGGTATGGAATGCTGGATAGCGTGCCGGAGCACGCGCGGAGCGTGCGCTGTGTGTACCTGACAGCGCTCGGACCCCTTCAGGAACATCACCGAGCTCTTCTCTTGTATTCGCAGGAGCGGACTTGCGTACGAGGCTCAGACAGCGAGGCAACCCGTAGCAAGTGTCACGCCTTGTTGAGGAATTAACCGACATCCATGAGGACAGAGGGAATGGCAGTGTTCAAGCAACAAAAAGTGGAGGATTTCTATGAAATCGGCGAAGAGCTGGGGAGGTGAGTGTGCGTGTAAATCTGTCGTTTTATAGGCTTACATAAAACTGCCCATTGCTTCTGCAGGATGAGGCATCAGATGTGATTTCATTTGGATAATTAATACAGATTATCTAACTGGCTGAGTGGGCGAGCTGCTGTCTGTCCTCCAGCTGAATGAGTTAAGGAATGCCTGGGGGATCACTGGAAGAGAACTGTGCCATGGCATGGAATGCTAAGGCATGTTAAAGCCAGTTAAGGCTGGTTTAGGGTAGAAGTAATGGTACATTCAGAACTTATTCTTTGAATTACACTTTAGATGGGTTACGGATTATGGCTGGGTCCTGTTTACATTGGGCGAAAGTACTTTCCCAGTCACAGGCTTCAAAATGTTTAAATGTCATAAAGAATAACTTTGTGAATACCAAAACTGAATCTGCTGTTGATTTTCTCAATCCATATTTCACAATCAAAGTGTTCTCTTGTTGAAATCACCCTGGCACTGGCACTTGCCTGAGCACATAATGGTGAAAACAACAGCTCAGGTTTTGAAAACTTTGAAAAACTTTTCTGTGGGGATTTAACACTGTTGATACACTATTATGGGTGTCAAAGTCACCATTTTATGTTGATCTGGTACTGTGATGTGATGTTTTGGCATTTGTTGGCACTTGACTGTTTATTATCAAACTGCTCAGTACTGCTACACTCATGGAGATACTCAGCTTCCTCATGTCCCCCAGGGAAAATACCTTCAACATTCAAAGAATCTAGGATCATCTGTATTGAATGAGAACAGCTGATTTGGCACAGCATAGCTTTTCCATTGAATTATCCTCAACAGAAAGCAGCATAGTTCCCCAGCTTGACTAAGGATAGAGGGCTGAGTTGACTTTGGTCAGCACAACAAAATATATCATGGAAAAACACCCTAAACCTAAACTAAACAAGCCAGCCTGGTTCCAGCAGTACTGTGGGAAAGAGGTGTAATGAGCTAGCCTGGTGCCAGCTCTACAGTGGAAAAAGGGTGTAATGAGCCAGACTGGTTCCAGCTCTACAGTGGAAAAGAGGTATGGTGACCAAGCCAGTAGTTCCATTTGCAAGAGTGGAGGGAACAGCGGGGTATGCGTGTGGTCACAAACCTCTCGTGCTCACCAGCAGAGAGGAAGGGGAAGTCCCAGCTGTGCCGACGCGCAGTAATCTCAGGGAGAGGGGGCAGCTGGAGGCACAAAGCCGCTGATGTCATACGCACCCCTCCTCTGATCAGAGAGAGTGCGCCCACCCCAACACACACACAGTTTAGGAGGGTGCTGTTACAATCATAACAAAACACTGACTGATTTAGGTCAGCGAATCACTTATAGCATATGGTAGCAGTAGCTCTGCCCACCCTGGGGTTCATGAAGCCTCAGTCTTCCATCACAACCAGTGGGCTGCCTTCAGCAGGACCTGTCTGCATCCTTTAGTCCCAATCAGTTAGCAAACTGCCCATTGTGCAATCCATGGAGTCCTTAAGTGGAGATGGAGAAAAAATATGCATCTTGAGAGAATGATTTCATATCCCCATAAGGAAAAACATTCTGCAACTTCTGACAGCCCTCTGAGAGACAGGTGTGGCATCCTGGAAGATATGCACCTCAGACACAGTTTGGACTGGATCATTGCTGTTTCTCAGCCCCCAAAGCGGGCCTTGGTTTTTTGTGCCGTATTGTAGATATCAGAATATCTGTATTAACAAAGAATGGCTGGTGTGTCTTGCAATCTGGCAACAACATCCCCTTGTGAGACTTACAATTTTTGTTGCCATGCCCCAGCACACGTTGTGCTTTTGGTGGTCACACCCCCCTCCTCTTCTAAGACCCTCAAAATTGCAGTGTTTTTCCGCACACTCGCTTTTAAGCAGAAGTCCCTGTGGCTTTCTGCAGCTCGCTGTCCCCCCCCCCACTCCAGCAGGGCCTTGAGATTTATCTCTTATGGTGTGGGGGGCTCTTATGTAATGGAACGGCAGAGGCAGCAATAGGAGGGCGGCTAAACGGGGAGTGTCAGAGCGACCAATGGAACCCAGAAACGGGGCCATGGCCAGCAACAGCAGTTTTTTTCCCCACTGTGCCCTATTTGGTCAGAACAGTACAGAGACACCTGTGGCCTCATTCAAGTTCCTCTGCGCATGCATGCTGCATCTGTTATATCTGGTATAAAGAGGGGCATGTCCTTTGCTAACCGATGGCTTTACCTGCAGCTGCCATTGGTTGACGAGCTGCACCTCGGGGCTGGTCCAGCAGAGCACAGGCATACAGTATTGAGGAACTGAGAAAGGATGGGAATAGGTGATGAAGTGACTGCTTCAGCAGGAAACTGGCTACATTTTTGTTTAACCACAGCAATGTGTTAGTGTAGATTGCTTGTGCGAAACCATGGGAATTGGTTAGTGTACTTCTGTTTTTGAGAAAGGCAATGAATTTGTGTAGCAGTTTATGTGATGAATGGGTCAACCCCTTCTGAGAAGAACTTCCATCATCCAAGGGAGAAAGCAGTTCAAAGGTTTATGATGAGAAGATAGAGCGGTGTCAGACTCGTGTGTGTGTTTGTGTGTGTGTGTTTATGTGTATACGTGCATGCATGCAGGAACACTTATAGGTAATGTACATATTTGCTTCAAAGCAGCCAACAGGATATCAAAGTAAAGTGTCAATATCTACCACAGTTCTGTGGGTTTGTTTTGTGACAAACTGTGCTTTGTACAAAACAGCTCTTGTATATAGTTGTTTGGCATTGGGTCAGTGTGGGTGGACCTCACCCTCTCCTGTCAGGGTAGGCACTACAGTGGTAATTGCATTTCCAATTGAACATGGATTTCATCAATGCATAGGAGAGCAGGGACAACTTATAGTGTGCTTGTTGTGCATGGCAACTTATTTCTGTGAATTAGGGAAGTCTGAATGAAGACTGCACATGCGCTGTGTGCTTCCTGCTCAAGCTTAGATCAGCAGACTGTCTGTATTAGGGTTTTCAACTGCATTTCAATTTATACCACAGCAGGGTGGAACATCACCTGCATGTAATGCACCAAATCACCAGGCAAATTTGTACACCTGTGCGTTTGAGGGGCACGCACGGAGATGCCAGCTGTGACGGGCCAGCACGGGTAACATCAAGGGAGCGTCAAACACAATCTCTTCTGGATTGCGTGTGTTTCCTGTTCTTTTACTGTTTGTACACAGCGCTCTGTGAATCGAATGAGCTTCATTACAAGTGCTTCAGTGTCGAAGGTTGTGGTTGTGCGTGTCACTTGACACGGAGCCTGGTGGGGGCCTGAAAAGGCGCTGTGGCTGATGTGTGTGACAGGTGGCAGTAATCTCTGAGGTGTGGAGTCTTATCCCGGGACTTTTGGGACTTTGTGTTTGATGTATTTATAGCAAGGGAGGGGTGTACAGTAGTGTGCCCTGTGTATACCATGGGGGGCATTACACAGCTCTCTGCAGATATACATGCACCCCCTTCTGTCGACCGAATGGAAAATGGGTACTTATTTAAAGGGCTGCAGAGAGGGGCGCTAAGTCTAGGAACCCCTTCGGATATTCTGGGAGGTCCCCCGTTTCTGTTGTCATTGGCTCAGGCGCATAGCCATGGAGACAGGTCTGGGTCTTTGTCACGGAGATGACATGGTGCTCCATACCTCAGGAGGGCATTAGTTCTGGTGACCAAGGGCTCATTGGTATTGTGGATTACAGACCTGACCCTATCCTTGTGCTGCAAAAGCTGACAGTCTGCTGATCTACTGAGAAATTGTCCAAACGTCATGGAGACATTGCTTCATCCCCATCAGCCTGCTGCCCATTAAAAGGGGCGAGCCAATCAGAATGGCTATTCAGCTAGGCAAACAAACCAGCCAATCAGAATAGTCAATTAAGTCAGTTAATCAGACAGTATCCAGTCAGACTCAGCTGTAGGAATTGAGATCTCCACTTCTACGTAGGCACTATAACACCCACAGGTAGAAAAAAGGCTTGATCACAGGCATCATTTTAAATATGACCCTGCACAAATCCACTGATCATCATATCATACAGATGCATCCACCTAATCATCTACAACCACTATCAGCCCACCTTTATATTATAAAGATCAGAGCCTGCTCCAAACTGATGCCTGTGAAGACACCAGCTCCCATGGTGCAGAAATTCAGGTTTAATGTGGTGCTGCAATGAGCAGTAGCTGGTGTACAAACATGTATCTGCATTACAACTCTTAATAACATCCACCATGCACATATTCTACTACTGCTGATGACTTAGCTTTTTGTTCACACAGTAAACTCCAACCTAAAAGTGAAAACAGGTGTTAGCCTCTGATCTCAGGTGTGATAAGGCTCCAGTGATTCATCCTGCCCTCTTGAAAACAGCCACACAAGAGTTTAATCTAGGACACACTTCTTGCCTGGAAGCACTCTCATTACTTTGCAGTGAACCTGTGCAGTGCTGTGTTTATTCAAGTGATCCATTCATTGCAGCTGGTTATATTGTTGAGCTTAGAGCTCAGCTCTTTTCTCTGAGATCTCAGCTCTCTGATTGGCTGGATGGAGTTAAGTCAGCCAAACACACCAGTAAGAGGCCTTGCTGTGCAGGGCTGGGATAGCCCCTCCTTTTACTGAAGGTGGAGAGCAGAATCTGTGTGTGTTCACTGCAGTAACACGCCTAACTTCAGCTGACTAATGCATCTACAGACCAGTGACAATATTTAGTTGCTCATTTTGAACCATGAACAGAATGGTTTTTCTAAACTGTTTAGTTTTTGCTGCTGTGAGTCATAAAGCATTCTTGTATGTGAATACCCTTTTGTTCTAGACTTGTCCTGCATGAAAACAGTGTGTGCCAAGACAACGAATTAACGCCCGTAGAAACAGTAGCTTCCCTCCAGCTTCATTCATTCACTCACTCATTTGCTTGCTCACTCAGTTGCATATTCACTCATTCACTCGGTCATTTGCTCACTCACTGACTGAGACCGAGCAGCTCCCCCAAAGTATAACAGTGCATTCGTTTTACCAATATATAGCAAAAAGGCACTGATAAAGGGTTCCACCAAAGTAGTCACAGCCCTTGAACGGTGTTTGCTCCTGGATATAGACAATCATAACAATTCTAGACGAAAGTAGGTTGGGTGCTTTTATTGCCATGCCCATAGAATTGTCCAGGTAGTCTCTAAGGGGTTTCTGTTTCAGATTCAGATTTCATTTAATTGTTCTCCCAGAGTGAAATTTCTGTCACAGCTCACGTAGGACAAAGCATATAGTGCAATTACACATACAGTGAAAGGGCACTGATGAAGCAAAGCAGGGAAGCACTGAGATCATATGCCACCACCGCTCATTTAAAGATGAATGGCCCACAGCATAAAGCTCTTTTTGAGATGGGCTGTTCTGTATTCTAAACATCTCCACCACCCTGGCATTAACTGAATTAAAAAGCAATGCAAAGGATGGTTGTATGGTACTCCACATTTGTTCAGCTCTGAGACACTTGGAGCGGGGAGATATTGTCTCTGGCACATGGCATACACTAATGGTTGTGTACAACCATCTGTCTAAGAGATCATGGAACTAAATGGATGTAAAATCATGGATGTAAAATCGTAAGTTTTTCTGATTCCACTCACAAAATAGTTTCTTCACTCTGAGTATTACTGTGTGTGTGCAAACAACAGAGATCATGCTACCACATGCGAAGTAGTCTCACAGTCGGTTCACTTTATAGCATGACTTTTTAAGGAGTTCCTGGAAAAAAAGAAAGATTTCCTATTTACAATATACAAGGGAAGCAAATGGTGCTGGGCAAAACCACACTGGAGCTGAACTACATCTTATTTTTCATGATTACATTGCAAAGACAGATCAGCATAAGATAGCTGTCTGAAGACAATGATGGGGTGGCTGATCGTCTCTGACAAGAACAAATGGAGAGAGTTAGATATCTTAATCACAGCACCCCCTGGGGGCAAGGAAAGACTCTGGAATCTGCCAGAGAGTCTGACACCGTCACCAATTCACCGCCCCCTCATCCCGCCCCAACCCCAGTTATCCCCCTGAGGAGCTGACAGGTGGAGAGACTGGGTAGTCTGGGACTGTTACTTTATGAGGCCCAGGCCACGTCATGGAGGATTCCTTGAATGTTGCATGATGTAGATTTCCGCATGGTATTTCACTGCCAAAAAAACCAAAAAATGTTTTTATTATTATTACTACTAGTAGTAATTACACATTCCAAAAGAAAATATTTTGATTCAATCACAATCTTCCTCAGGATTATGAAGTCACGACCAAACATCAGTATTATTTTTATTTTATTTACAGACACAAGTTCAGCAAGTTTAGTGATCCCTAGAATTAATTATTTCAATTATGTTTTTCTTCTTAGTTATTTGAAGGATAAAAATTGCATTTGAGTCTTAGAGTTAAGAGTATATGTTCATTGGGTCCAGGGCAATGTCTTGATGACATTGATGTTTCGATTGATTTTTTTTTTTTATAGTAACATGCAAAAAAAAAACTAAACTCTTTCTCAGATCATAACAATACACAGACTACTTCCACTATGAGGACTGTTGTTAAGCATAGCAGCTGAAAGAGACTTTGGGTGTGCGCACACTTCCTGCCTCTTTGTTTGGTAATACACTAAATCCACCCTCTGTGTGTCTGTGTCGTATTAATTCTGGTATGAAGGGTAACTCAAAGGGACTCTGCAGTGACTCAGCTCTTATTGGCTACTCGTATGGCATTGGCCTGATGATAGTGACTTGAGGATACTGTTCAAAGTGCTGTGGGACCCTCATGTTATTTCTTGTGCTCTTTACAGTTTATGTATCCCTCCTCAGTGCTTTTCCTCATGACTCTCCCTTCATCCTAAACGGTTTTGCTGTGTTGTACCCAACTGTGTGCATGCGCTGCTTTCTGCACTAGGTAGACAGGGTTTGTAGCACACGGCCATGTCTGTTGCACAACTTCAAACTGCCATTTGAAGCTGATGAGAAACAGATAGAGGAGACACAAAGCCTACCTTTAAACTGATAATGGTCTGGCACCGGTGCAACTGCTAGCTAAATAGCTAAAAAAGCATGGCTAAGGTCTCTACTTGGGTAGATGCAAGATCCCCCTCCTGCAGACCCTTCCATCATTTAGTCTGTATTCTTAGCTGATCGTGTTTTGGCATTTTTATTAACTTGGAGCTATCAAGTAAGCCCACAGAAAAAATCCCGGTGGCATCTGTGCTGTACCTGGAGCGGCCCTCTTTCAGCTATGCCTCACCAACTGCTGGCCACAGGTGGAAGCTAGTTTTTTCATGTTGTTTATCATGGCTGATGGAGACGAGCTCGAAGCCTCTTGTCTGGTTTTCTAAAGTCATCCTCATGCTCTGTTAAAATGCCGCCCACCTCTGTTTGCTGTCAGAGTTTGTGCGTTGGCCCCCTCTGTTTTTGTGTATCTTAATGATCTTGTTCCCCCCTAATGTCACACTACACTTCTCACCCTGTTATACATGGGCACCATTCCACAGGATTCTGGGTGCTTTCCAGTTATTGTCACTGAGAGCTGATCCGGAATCAGCGCACCTACACCCTAATCCTAACCCCACCCATTTTGCATAGGAGGTGTCCGCTGATCCAGAATCGGCACTTGGTGGGCAGCGTCCATCTACGCTGTTTTGGAGGCAACTGGCACAGCATTCTTCACATTGCTGGTTAAAGACAGTTTCTATCTTTAGGGCTGTGTGTATCTAATGTGAAACCATTCCATGCTGAGGAGGTGAAGTATAATCTTACTACTGTGCCCCAGACAGTGGCAGGAAAAAACAGATGGGGTAAAACAACTGCAGCCACACCCTTTGTACCAGCCACTCTGTGATTGGCCTTGTAAGGTAAGCATGACATAGCAGTCTTAGGGAGACCCTCCTCGACCTCGTAGCCACAGCCACAGAAGAGGCTGGCTTCGTCATCTTGCAGGATGTAGCCATAGTTCACAACTCCTCACGATGTGACTGAAGAACTATTTCACACTGACACTGCTTCATGGAGAGGCTTGCCAGAGTTCGTCAGAGCCCCGGTTCCTTCCGGACCAAACTAGACTCACTGATAGCTCCGCTCTAGATGTGCAGTTTTATTGTTCTTTGTACCTACTCGTAAGCAGCTTTTCCACCATTTCTAACAATGATAAGATTCCACAGTAACACAGTAATAATAATCAGTTTTGACAGAAACGCCTAACTGTTTTTGCAGCATTAGTAAATTTCACACGTCAGGAAGCTGAGTGCGGAAGGCTTCTCTTGGCTCTGAAGCACTTTGGCTCGGATCTAATTGGATTGTTCTTGTCCCGGGTGTCCATTAGTAGCACACACAATGTTCAAAGCACTGCAGGGTAGATGGGCTTGCAAGTGTTGTCTAAACACCGGTATAAAAACATGCCCTCGTTACTCTCAAAATAAACCACTGTGTCAGGCTGAATCAGTTATCTGGGCTGTGGATCATTGAAGCATGTTCAACTTTTCAGTAGTGAATGGATTCATCTAGTTTTACTTGGGATGAAAAATAGAGTTACAAAACTTGACTTGTAATTTTTTTAATTGGATTAGCATGTTTAAGATGCGGGAAGATTGCCAAGAATTGTGGAGATGGAAGTCCAGCCTGGATCTGAGACAATTGTTTTCAGCGCAGGAAGGAAGCAGTCATTTTTTGCGCATACTGACAAACAGCATGACTTAGACATCTCAAATATACACATCAACACAGGTGATATATCAGGACCATAAACATGTCTTCTCACAGCTGAACCAACCGCTCTCTAATGGGCCTGAGGTGGCATTTTTCCCACATTAGCGGAGGTCAGGTAGGGCAGGCACACTGTGGAGTGGTTTTATGTCAGGGGTCACTACCTGCCTGTTCCCACAATGCACAGCAGTGCTGGGATAGCAGATGGTAGGGGCGGGGTTTTCCTGTGGGGCGGGGCATGAGGGCGAGGTGAGGGGTGTCGACACAGCACATTGCAAAGTTCTGTTTCCTGTGCTGTGCGACATCATTTCCCTGGTAACAGGCTCTTCCTCTCAGGCTCCTTCTGCAGTCGCAAACACATAACATTGGGCCTCACTCCAGTAAAGATCAAAATTTACAAGTAAAGTTTGATATTTTCAGTTCATAAAAAAATTCATAATTAGTATTCATAATCATATTCATAATCAGTCACTTTTTCCTAAAAAATAAATAAATGCATAAAAAGAAAATGAACTGGATAGGCACTGTTTAATGGCATCCACTGCTTTGCTGGCCTTTTCTCACTCTAGTTTCACCCTCTGATGAGCAGCTCCCTTTAACTCTCGGTGAGTCAGTCAAGCAACACAGTCCCCAATCACAGCCAAAGCCTTTGATTGGCTGTAACATCATAGCATTTGCAAGCTAGGGCTGTTACTGTGCCTCCCTTCAGTTCAACGTGAAGCATGTGGAACTGATGTCAGATGATATCACATGAATGTGTTTTAGATTTGTTTTGGGGTATGACAGTCTCAGCTCTTTCATATACTTGCTGTGTATATTGAAAAAAGCTGAGGTGAATCAGAGCACATACCACACATAACATGACATTACATTACATTACCACATATGGAAGAGTAAGGCTTCATGAACCACATGAATGGGTGGAGCCACCTTGCACTGTGAATCACTGACTACACTAAACCAATCAAAAGAATAGGCTGTCTGCAGCAAAACACTTGTGATTGGTTAGTATCAGTAAGCCATCAACATTACACAGTAGCTCCACCCCTTTCGGAGTTCATGAAGCCGTACTCCCCCACACAGCCCGAAAGCTCAGCTCCTCATCAGTGCTGGGCCGGAGCTGTGACGATGTGCACCCCCGACCCCTCACCGCGCCCGTGCTCTGTACCCCCACAGCGGGCAGTTCGCCATCGTGAAGCGCTGCCGGGAGAAGAGCACGGGCCTCAGCTTCGCCGCCAAGTTCATCAAGAAGCGGCAGAGCCGGGCGAGCCGGCGCGGGGTGTCCCGGGAGGAGATCGAGCGCGAGGTCAACATCCTGCAGGAGCTCCAGCACCCCAACATCATCACGCTGCACGACGTCTACGAGAACCGCACTGACGTGGTGCTCATCCTGGAACTGTGAGTGTGGAGGAGGAGGAGGAAGAGTGTTGCCAAACTGAATTACACACACTCCAAGAGCCACGTGCATCAGATATAGTGTATATCAAAATCTACACCATATATAAAATATCATTTATTATTGCCACTTTCTTATGTGTGAATTTGTCCATATGCTGTATATATTATATACATATATACATTTGAAAACATAGGCTACAGTGCTATGTATGTGGCTGCACATATGAAAGTAGCAATAATTTACTTGTTTTGTAATATTTGACATATTCTGAAATTTATTGAGATATATAATATTTATATTTTGGATGTGGTATTTTGCCATATGTATACATTCAGTGCTTTTTGCAGAAGGGGAGGTCGATTGCAACAGTTTCTGTTTGAGCAGCTCTTCACAGTTTCTGTTTGAACAGCTCTTCACAGTTTACAAATTACAAATGCAATTAATTTCAAATGGTGGTAGAACAGGTTTAAAAGAGGAAAGACACACTGAATGACTCTCGCTCTCGCTCAGGGCATTTATTATACACAGTACATACAGCTTCCCTCAATCCACCTCAAACCTGTTACATGAACCAATTGTCTATGACCGCATTTCCACCAAAGGAAAGGGAGTTAGCCTTAAAAAAACCTCAATGTGGTCAAAAAACATGGCTGAAGCGTGTTTTTGTGCGATACCTGATACACTGTAAATTGTTGAACTTCTTTGGTCAATCAAAAAACAGGAAACATGTCCTCACCAAACAGAAGCATTACCTCACCGCTTTGAAAACAAAAGCTGTTGTACAGAGCACACCTGAGCGGTTCACGTTTGACTTACTGCGTGTGTGGCCGGCACAGTGGTGTTTCTGCGACACTGCTGGAGAAAGTGAGCTAAACGCCTGTGTTTGTTCAGAGGGGCCCCCTCTGTTTTTAACCCTAACCCTAACCCTAACCCCCTCTGTGTTTTTGCTCTGGCTGCAATGTGCAGGGGAGCACGGAGGCCCAATTACGACTAATTACGGGGTCAGTTCAATCAGCTGACGCAGTGAATGACTGTGTCCGGAGTTGCCAGTTCTTCAGAGTACAGCGCCAGAGCCCCCGCAAAACATTCAGTCTTACTGAAGTCAGAGAGGGTGTGGCTGGAAACTATTCAGAGGGACAGTTTGCTTATTTTCAGCATGTTTTCCTCATTTTTTGGGTACTTAAGTGTGATAAACACATAAATTAGGTTGAAGTTTTTCTTAGCTCAATTACTTGATAAAATGAGTTAAAAAGAGGAAAATCTAGAGATTGTTGTTTGCAAACATTGCTAGGAGGCTGTGAAAGCCTCTAGATGTGATTGAAAACACTGATAGCATCTGTCAGCTTTGGTTCTGCGTGGGCTTACAACCATGTAGATGGAAACAGGGGAGGCAAATACATGAGGAAGTCTGCATTTGTGCGAGTTTAATTTATCATTAGATCAGAAATCTGCACCTGGCAGCAAAAAACAAAATGCTGTGAATAGACTTTCTTTTCCTCTGAAATGTGAAACATGAAAAAATGAGGTTAAGAGCATGTTTTGAAATGCATTTGTATCAACATTTTGGTTTGAATGCTGAAGACCAACATTGTTCTCTAGATGTAACTTTGTTCATAACTACCACATTATTTATAATTTTAGTAACAATACTACTACTTGCCCCATTGGTAACAGAGTAATGCAGTTAGAATGTCAGTGAGAAGGCCAGAGAGCACCATTACAGCAGACACAGAGTACGTCTCCACAACACGATCAGTAATTCACTAAATTGTGTGTGCTTAAGTAAAAGATCTAATCAGGGCTTAACTTGAAATTTCAAGTTTTCTGCAAAATGTAGGTATTTATACCTACAAGGTGTTTATAAGGAAACCCAGAGAAAACATTTGATTAGACATGCCAAATGCATGTTTCACACTCCCAGGCATCCTGTTTAAAACACGAGCGTGTGTTTTGTGTTGCAGGGTCTCTGGAGGCGAGCTCTTCGATTTCCTGGCCCAGAAGGAGTCTCTGTGTGAGGAGGAGGCCACGCAGTTCATCAAGCAGATCCTGGAGGGAGTCCACTACCTGCACTCCAAGAAGATCGCACACTTCGATCTGAAGGTGGGTGCCCCCCATCCGTTCCTCCGTGGCTCGTTTGTTTCTCTCTACTGTTATGACACACCCGCCTCCGTCATTGAGGGACGACGACATATTTTACAGATAGAAACAGCAACCAAGATAGGCTGTGACTCTGTGACCCCTCTGGGCTCAGACACTGCTGTGCAGCAAAGACGCAAGCTGCAGACTGCAGAGCTGTTGTCTTTCATTGTGTCTCTGTACTCATTGTGTAGGGCACCATATGAAATACATCTGATGAACTGATTTGGTGAGTGACACACTGAAAATGCTATCTCCTGCCTTGTAGCCACAGCAATTCTCTTGTCATTTCTGCCAGCTGACTTTGATGACCTTTTAGATGAGCCAATGCCTGAGCAGTGTGATAATGTTTCCAATGCATAATTAATTCGCAGAAACAGCTGCAACGCATCTCAGTATGGCAGCATCTGTTGAACTGCAGTGGTGGAGGATAACTTATTTAGTGTGTGGTTAGAATATAAAAGAATAAAGGTTCCACTCATCTTCCAACTTTGCCCTTTCCAGCTGAGAATATTCTTATAATAATCATAATCATGATCATGACAATCCTCATTTTGGAAAGCACACTGCTATTCACTGTGTACAGCTGACATGGAGTAGAGAAAGACTGAGGTAAAAACAAACACAGTTTTTCCCCTGCTCACAGTCTGAACATGACTGAGATGTTTGTACATTTACACATTTAGCATGTAAATTAGAAGTAGTTTTGCCAGTAAATCATGTTTGGATTTTTCGCTTCATACTACTTTGAGCTCTGCAGTGTGTCAGTCCAGCATTGGCCCTTGATGTTTGTACCAGTGTATAATGCTATGTGTACTGGAGTTGTGACACTTAGTATATGTAATAAAATAAACATATTTCCTGTGCTAATTCGACAACTCTCTCAGATACACTGAGAAAAGGTAGATGACACTGCCTATGACTACAGTACTGAAACACTAATCAGATCAGGGCTGCCTTGGAGAGATAAAGATTGCCTGGTTAACAGTGTTGGATGAGGAATGGAGGGATGTGGAACAACGCGTGCCCTATTGGTATCGGGCCCTCTCTGCCAACAGTCTGCCTGAATGGCACGTGTTTTGGTGAAAGTTCAGCTGCAAACCTGTCTGTGTTTGTCTGTGACTGGGCCACACTACCTCAGTCTGCAATTGTGCAACACGTTCAGAGGTATTTCACACACAATAAAAATGCACCTCTTCAGGGCTGGGTGGGAGAGGGGGTATGGTCTTTACTCATTCCTTGAAAGTGTTCAGATGTGTTGATAACGCCTCTTGGCTCTTCTGTCTGCTGATTGGCTGGAGTCCAGGCTTGCACAGACAAGCTGCAGCAGATCTGTAACAGGAGAGATCTCCCCTGGTGTGATCTTAGATCATTTCCATGCCATTTTCGTTTTAAATCAGCTGCCTCTTTGCTTTTAAATGAATTTGGCAAGGACAGCCAGGCAGTCTCTCCACATAATTCAGAGAGGCGTCGATGCAGTCACACAGCCCCTAAATCAGCTGTCTGTTGCCACAGATTCTCTCTGCAGTGCCAAGACGGTATGGATGAGAACCCATTTCAGAGAGTTAGATAAACCCGGTAATTTAGTCAGAGGAGTCTATCAGGCGTCCATGTTGTTCCTCTCTGTTAAATTGTGTGTGAGAGGTCATTCATTGCAGCCCAGGAGCTCTAAGAAGATGTTTTGTCCATGTTGACGTCACAGTTCATGTGACGTTTGAATGTGATTATAATAAATATATTTAATTTAATTATAACAAGCATCCTAAGTTAATTATGGTTCAGTCTTTGGATTACAGTACCTTCCGCATAATTTCATGTACTTTCAATATTACCTTTCAGAAGTCCCTAGACATTATCATCAAGTACTCAAACTCCCCTATTACTTTTTATAGTTGTTTATAGGATGTTTTTCATGCATTCATGAAGAACCTTAGGGTTGATAATCCTTGCTGTGTTTTCAAATATCTAACTGACAAGATAGTTTCAAAAAAACAGTTTCAGAAAATGTTAATTTAATAAACTGTAGGTAATTGTGGCATGATGAGTATGTGCAGGTTTGTGAGGATCATTAAGACAGTGTCTCTAGCAGTGAGGATTTTTTATCAGTAAATACCCTCTCTGGCAGTGAGGGTTTTGAGTAGTAAATACCCTCTCTCTCTGGCTTGCAGCCTGAGAACATAATGCTTCTGGATAAGAACGTTCCCCTGCCGAGGATCAAAATCATCGATTTTGGTCTTGCTCACAGAATTGAAGAAGGAGTGGAATTCAAAAACATTTTTGGAACTCCTGAATTTGTTGGTAAGAAGTTCTGAATGATGCATGCACTCTGCATAAGCCACAGAACCTGTCCGTATGTGTGTGTGTGCGCGCGTGTGTGTGTGTGTGTGTGTGTGTGTGTGTGTGTGTGTGTGTGTGCGCGTGTGTGTGTGTGTGTGTGTGTGTGTGTGTGTGTGTGTGTGTGTGTTTGTATGTATGTTTATGCATGTGTATTTGGGGGGATTTAGAAGCTATTTACTGTCAAGCAGTTTCCTCTCTGTGAAACCTCATCCCAGGTGTGCTCAGCACTGCAGAGGAAGTTGTAGGAATGGACTTACAGGGCAGTGTAGGTTTCAATGTTGGAGTGTCTCTGTGGTGGTAACCATGACTACTCTCACATATGTTTCCAGCTCCTGAGATTGTCAACTATGAGCCACTAGGATTAGAAGCAGATATGTGGTAAGATATCTCCACTAACTCTCCTGTCTTCTGTTGTGCTGGCTGCATCCCATAATGTATTATGTTGGATTAACCTTATAATTGTTTCTTGTCTTCATAGGAGCATAGGAGTCATTACTTATATCCTGTAAGTATTAAGAGGAGGATTGTAGACAACCTTTGAAATCCACTCAATGAACTGTAGAAGAATTGGCATGTGATTGGCTAACATTGTGCACAACTTGTTTCCCCAGACTGAGCGGCGCTTCACCTTTTCTGGGTGAAACCAAACAGGAAACACTGGCCAACATCTCGGCCATGAACTACGAGTTTGATGAGGAGTTCTTCAGCCACACCAGCGAGCTAGCCAAGAGTTTCATCAGACAGCTGTTGGAGAAGAACACGAGGTAAGAGGTCACGTCAAGGTGAGAGGTCGTGAGGTCATAAACGTGGCTGTGGAGGTGCATAAGGCTTGTCTGGTGGAGTCGGGGCCAGGATACACACTGTAATCACAGCACTGTTTGGTACATTGCCACCATTGACCAGTGCCCACATGTGTAATATTAAGGACCTTTTACGACTTTTTCATCTGCATCCCTTCCTGCTTTTAAAAAAGACATTCTAGGGCCTAACAGAATATCTTTCGCATAGGCTGTAACTGAAGAAGAAGTAGAAAAGAGTGTTGCTTTTTCTGCAATGTAGCATCTGTTGTGATAGCTGTTCCATGGAGTTTTGATTGCTCTCTGTCTGCCTTACAGAAAAAGACTGACAATTCAAGATGCTCTCAATCATCCCTGGATTAAGGTAGGCTAAGTCTCCTGCTGTTGTGTGTGTTTTTTAAATGCACTCCATATCTTTATCGTAACTCCACTGGTGTGGAACCGTGCTGGAACCTCGCTGGGCTTGGCTGACCAGACCCTGATGGTCTTGCATTGTAGCATCCAGGCTATAATACATCAGAGAGGTTGTCATTGACCAAAAACAGGGAAAAGTAGGAGTTTATAGATTTCTCAGGCTTTTGCTTGGCCAAGGAATATGAAAAATAGTTATGACACACTTATACTTTGTCTCAATCCTTCTTTGAGTGGTGTGATTTGTAAGTTCACAGGCACCTCTGATTTTGATGATAAATGTTAAGTTAGGGTGGTGATTGATAACAACAGCACTCACAGTATATTGCTAAATAATGAGACATAATTAGCCAGCTTGGTTCCAGCGCTACAGTGGAAAAATAGTTTGCATTGAAAGAACACATCCCAGGTCATCCCTGCATTGCTCTAACAGTGTGTTCACAAGCATGTCTCCCTATTCATGTTCTTATAGCCATATATATTGTTCTCATAGCAATTTTGAATGATTGAGTGATGTTCCTGAAGCTGGGAAATTGTCCTTTTCTTACAAATGAAGGGGTCGTTCTGACATTTGATGAATCTTTCTAAATTAAAATGGACAAGATTGAAAATGTATCTGTCATTAGCCTCATATACTAGAGGAAGCAATAGGCATTGTTAAATGGCGAGCTATCCAGCTGTTTTTGATAATAGAACTGTAAGAATTGATCTATAAAGATTGTAAAATGTTACATCAGATTGCAGAATTTAGGTGAATTTCCTGTATTTCTGTGTGTACCCTCTGCATTGAAAGCTGCATCCCTAAGAAACTATTCTGGGGGGTGTGAGGGGTGGGGGAGGGGCGGGGGTGTATACTAAGGTAGAGAGGTTATTTTCAAGACCCAGGACAGTAATCTTGATGTCCCACTCAACAATACAACAAACTGAGCACAGCACAACGCAACAATCACAACATATGGCAGTTAAATCAGGCAGGGTATGGTAGCTTGTGGTACCTGACTGTCTGCAAACACAGTGCCAAAACCACAGCGTTCAAATGCATTGTCATGGGGCCAAAATTTGGCGTGGGAGTATGTAAGAGATAAACTGGCCATTGTGGCAGTGTGTGTGCCTGTGTAGATACTGCAAAGTGTTTGCAAGATAAGGGGAAGAGAGGACCCTTGAGCAAGAGGGGTCTGCAGCTGTTTTCACTTCAGTAGGGAGATATCACTCAACGCTGTTTGTCCAGTGCTCTCCATTCAGTCTGCATCTGTATTGTCTACGGTCAAGCCACCCTCAGCCATTTTTTACTTAAAAAAAGGAATTTTTAAAAATAGTATTTCAACTTGTAATAGATTTTAAAACAAAAATTTGATGTTTGAAGAGGAGATACGCTTCATGATATATTATTGTGTATTGTGGATCATTTTTGTGGCTGGCGTGTGGGTTTGGATGTTTGCTCTAACTTGCAAGCCTGGTCACATTTGGAAGAACATCAGAAATAAATAGCCTGCTTAGCATGTAGAAATGTAGAATTGGATGCTTATTTCTCAGTCTGAGAATTGTCCTATATCAGTTTGGGATATCATGTCATAATGGCTCAGCCTGAGGGTGTGGCCATTCATAGCCAGAGTCCAATCACAACAGTTAAATTTCCTTGTGTTTGTGCCTTTCCTCTACCCTTTCCCAGAGGTGTGTACACTGGCAGAACAATAACCAATAACGAATGCAGTATTGAATACTAGCACTAGAGAGTGGAAAACCAAATGAGCAGCATGACTGTTTTCCAAGCAGAAGTGTTTTACACATGACATCAATGGGGCATGCTGGGAAGAATCAAGAAGAGGAGTGAACTGACCCTGCAGAATGCAGAGTGTTTTTGCCTTGTTGTGGTCTTTGGCATCTGCATCCCGGTCTGCACTAACTTTGACAGTGCTGTGTTTTGTCACGGTTTTCGCTGCGGTGTGTGCACCTTTGTTGTTGGTCCCTCTGGCGAGAGCCATTACTCAGCTGTGACCCCCTCCTCCACCCCACGCTTCTGCCCGAAGCCCGACGATAACAAGGAGGAGCCCAAAGTCCCCGAAACAAGGCGGCCGGCGGAACGGCACCCGCTGAAGCGCCTGAAAGAGTACACCATCAAGGCCCACTCCAGCATGCCGCCCAACAACACCTACGCCAACTTCGAGCGCTTCGCGCGCGTGGTGGAGGACGTGGCCCTGGTGGAGGCGGGCGTGGGCGGCGTCGCCGGGGCACGCGACGCCCTTCAGGACGACGTCGACGCCCTGCTCTCCATCTACAACGAGAAGGAGGCCTGGTACAAGGAGGAGAGGGAGAGCGTGCGCCGCAAGCTGTCGCAGATCCGCTACGAGTTCCGCAAGGTGGAGGCCGCCCGCCGCCACCTGCGGGAGGACATGCGGGCCACGGAGGCCAGCCTGGACAGCATCAGCGGGAAGTACCTGGAGCGCGGCTCGCACCTGGACGCGCTGCGGCGGGAGCTCTCCGAGGAGCTGAAGTGGGTCCAGGACGTCGTCAACTCCCTGCAGGCCAACGGCGGCTTCTCCCCTGCCTTCAACAACGACGTGAACGAGGCACTGAAGGAGCTGGTGAGCGGATCGTGCAGCAGGGAGGGGTTCCAGGGGCTGGACGTGGAGATCACCGATGCCAGCCAGCAGATCTGCTTGGAGCAGGATGAATGGAGAGAGGTCTAAGCGCTTGTGTACTGTCACTGCGTCTGTTGGGTATAGACTTTCTCTTTCTCCCACCGTGATGCCTGTTTGTAACTCAAGCTATTTGGCACTGCAAGAGCCATTTTACTGTCCATGCCAGAACCCCTCACCCTGGAAAAGAGTGTCAGTGTTGTTACAGACAGGCGTTTGCTGTGTTTGACGATCGTTTCTGAGGACTGCCAAACCATGTGGTGTGTCCTGTGATGTCACGTTTTGCAAGTATGTTTCATGACATCCAACACATGCTCCCATTTCAGGCTATTATTCCCAGTCGCTTTGAATGTATTTAAGGGAGACTCTTTTAGCACTGTGTCAGGCACAAATGGGACATTCAGACAATAGAAGCAGGAGAGCAGGACATGCAGCAGGAGTGCCAGAGAAAGCCTGGGGGGGGGGTTGGACCACATAACCGAAACAGAACCACAGGTGACTTGTGCGCTTCAGATTTTGAAAAATTAAATCATGCTCTATCTGGAAACAGCTTTCAACATTCAACATGTCAAGCTGAAGTAATCTTACTACCTAAAAAGATATTTTAAAAAACACCCAATTTCATTCACTTTTGAAATTAAAAGCAGTGGTGCAATTTCAGTTTACAACTGCAAGCAGAAGTGAATTGCTGGTAATTGATTTAAGGATCATTTAAGGAATTCCGTCGTTTGATTTACCCTGAAAGGGAGAGAGTGCCATAAAATATTTCCACTGAAATCTGGGAGCCCTGATTTATAAGTAAGATGCCTGAAATGGGCTGGCAGTGGCTAATGAGAAGAAAGTGGAACAGCATGTCTGCTACTCCCAGTTTTGTTAAAAATTAATATTTTTTACTTGTGGGAGTTACATACAGACAGCAAACAATAACCAAGTTCATTTTAATATTATTTCTAATTGTCATTGTTTATGATTTTTTATTGAAACACTTGAGATATTACATCATACAAAATATTTTTACCATAAAGTGTATTTTTCAGCAGCATCGAACATTTATTTGATGTTAACTTAAGTTGTTGAAGTCTATGTTTTTGTATTTTAAAACCGGATATATTTTTATTTATTTGAACATATTTTTTTGACTCTCAAAGTTACTTTTTATTTGTCAAACTCTTTGCGGCAGCAATTAGTGTTCAAGCCACTAGAGTGGAAGGTTGAAAGATCCACATAAAGTGATGTTTTTCCATATAATTTATTCACTTTTATGCCAGCAAATGCATGTAATTAAACAAAACATATTCAAAGCACTTGCTTCAAAAGCACTCTGTAAAACTGAACTTAATGCAAGGGCTCTTACCAGTAGCGCCTGTAACTGCCTTTACACAGGCCTGTGCTGATAAACATAATGGTAACCTGTGCATCTCCACCCACATATGTTCTGACAAAGCCGTTAAGGTCAGGTATTGTGGTTCTCTTTATTGAAGAGGATCAGGAAGTTATGCTGCCATTGCTTCAATCTTCTTTGTGAGCATTATGCACTGATCGATTCTGGGGCTTGGCTGTGTTATGTAAAATCATACATTTTGACGTCGGCTGCTAGTTCTGTGGCCTGGGAGTGTTCAGGATTTATGGTTCAACTGGATTTATGGTTGTAACAGCTTTAAATGCACCTCATATGTTACCAGATTTCATTGTTGAGTGGCAGAAAAGTGGTATATTTTTTCCATTCTGTCAAGGGCATCATGTATGAAATTCTACTAACCAGTGTAATTCTGCTGGGAGTGGAACATGCAATATTCACTGTATCTACATTTTCATAGCTGCTTTTTTGTGGGTTGATTTTTAAACATGATGCAGTTGACCTTTCCTGTCATTAATTGAAAGATATTTCACTCACACTTTATTTTAAAAAAGCTATATACCTTTGTAATTACACATGTAAGTACTGTACTATGTCAGTGTTACCTAAGCACACACGTGTAATCACTTTCGGTGTTGTGAGTTTTCTATAGAGTAAGTACTGTATAACAAGTTGTACTTACATAAATCCTTCATAATTGCTTAGTGTAACTATACAGATACAAGGTTACTGTATTGTAACGTGTTTCCTATGTTTTTTGCTACACATTTTGAAAAATGGTTGAGTTGGGACTTTTTTTTACTTTTTTTTTTTTACTGTGTATACAGTATATAAGGGCCATGTTTGCTTCTTTTAACAGGACTTAAAGTGGCCACTATGTTTGATACATGCTTCAGTAAGGGAAGACTTTGGGACTACTGTATATAAAGTGCAAGTTCAAATTTGTGAAACATTTTTATTTTGCGTTTGTGATTTTGTTCATTTACTCAGTGCAGTCAGTCCATTGTTTTTATTGTTAGCAGTATAACCAATGAAGAACAGAAATTAAAGATTACTCACTTGAAGCTCACAAGCCATGTAAAATGCTATAATATAATCATGCTGTGGTACCTGTGCCTTTTGTGTGATCTTTTTTTTTTTTTTTTTTGAGTGAGGTTGTGTTTTTAGGTTAATCTGGCGCACCACTGTATTGTAATTGTATAACTGAAATGGTTAGGGTAGGACAGCCTTGATGTGAAGTTCAGTAAACTATGAAGTTCAAAGGTTGAGTACTGATAGCTGCATAACCTTAGAGGACTCTTTCACATCATATCTCTGGTGTTTAGTCAGGGCTAGCTAATTCCTACATGGAAACCACCATAGTATTAGGACAGCTTTTGCCAAATAATCAATATTAATCATAATCGATCTGACATGTAAAAATGTCATACAGCACCACTATGACAGTATGCCAGTCAATATGAAGGATGATGTCACTCAATATGAAGTAATATGTCACTTTAGAAGAATTAGAAGGAAAATGCAGATGATCACTGATCATTGTGACACCTTGCTGTATGTTGCCTGGAATGAATGCTTATGTCAGATGTACGTCAGTGAATTTGTTGCATGTCATGTAGTGCTCATAAGTTTTATACAAACCTTATGCATAGTTATTCATGTACCAGAGTTGGGCTTGCAACCTGACAACCGTAGGTTGTCTCAGATGGGGAAATGATTTTGTACAACTGAATTAGCTAATCATAAGATAGGTTATATATAAGCAATAACCTAGTAATAAGTTATTGATTGGATAATAATAGGTGGCATGATAACTGTAGAAATGGGAACTTTATGGTGTGTAAGCTATATGACTGTCCCTGGGTAAAGGCATCTGCTGCACAGGTAAATAATGACTTTTTTTCAGAGGCTTCTTTGGTTAATGGTTTAATGTTTGAAAGTGTGTTCTGCACATCCCCATATGGGTATTTTTAATTCCCTCTGATTGCATCCTTCTCACTTTTGCTTTTTTTCCAGCCCTTGAACCCGAGACAGGCCCTGGTTCGTCGGCTGTCCGTCATCAACCTGGAAAACTTCAGGAGACAGTATGCCCGGCGCAGGTGGAAGGTAACCCCACAACTCTGTACAGGCAGCACAGTTCATCCACACAATTGATTGGTCAAATCACATTCTATTCTTTTCTTCTAGTGAATAATTCTGGGATGTTATTGGATGATGTATGAATTTTGTCTTCTAAAGTTCTAAATTTGTGTGAATATACAAGATACATCCATATTAATGTGCAAACACTTTGATACAATTGAAGCCAAACTCAGTGTTGGAGTGATTCAGTGGAACATAGTGCTTTTTGTGATCTTTTTCCTTGCAGGAAAAAGGGTACTTCAGGGTGTTTTGTGTTGCCCTTTACAACTGATATTTATTTCAAATGGGCCTGATGATCTTATTTCTTCACCCAAGGTTTAATCAGTATGATTTAGCATAGCAACATCTTGCACATTGACATCATTACCTGTCTCAATAGTGCAGCTTGGTATACGGTTTGGTGACCAGTTGGCTAAAAATAAGCGACTCAGAGAGCCTTCTTTTATTTGGTAAATAACCTGAACCTATTTTTTGACAGCTTGTTAAAATTAAAGCTAATTTCAGAGAGGATCAAGCATGAACAGCATGTTCCTTTTTATTGGATTGCATCAGTGGTATCATTACCTTTGTGCACTTACAAATTATTTCAGTTCACTGCACAAATGAGTTTAAGGTATAATAAATAAACTTCTTTATTATAATAAACATGATTAAATGTAACACCATCTCTTTGATAGAATATAAATTATTAAATGCAAAGAGCACAAAACAAAACTAAAACAAAGCATAGTAATTAGACACAAGCTTTTTACATTCATTCTTTTCTCAGAAACCAGTTCAGGACGATTACCAGTTTAAAGAGGAATTCTCTGCTAGTGCTGTTGCTCAGTTAGGGTCATGTTATTATAGTAATGCAGCACCGTGTATTGGCATGCTGTACATACTGAACAGCTGCTGAGCTGAAGGGCTCCAGCCCTTCCGAGACACGTGGGTGTCTGATAGCAGCCCACACTCAGTCTCCTCATCTCTTCTCTCCTTTCCCGCAGCTGTCCTTCAGAATCGTTGCTCTCTGCAATCATTTAACCCGCATGATGAGGAAAGTGCCACCCAAACTGGAGGATGACATGGTGGGTGTCGCTTCCAGTGTCCACCCATTGGGGGCACTCTCCCTCATTCCAGGGCTATTGCCTTTACTTGCACCCAGGCTCTTAAGACCCAAGGGCCTCTTGGGTTAATTTGATAAAACATGGATGACGCTGGTAGAGGCATGTCAGTGACAGCGTGATCTTGTTGATTTCAGGACTCTCTCTCTGTCTCTTTTTATTTAATTTCCAAAGGTCATGTAGTGTGAACAACTCAAGATGAATTTGATTAATCCTCCTGAAATAAATTTATTTTATTTCTTTGTATTTTTGATTATGGTCTGTTATTAAGCGCTTCCTATGCTGTGAGATGAGGAAAAGTTAGTGCAGTTTGGTGCTGTGTTTTAGCTAAATGCTCAGCTGTGCCCCAATGTGTTGGCTGCAATACTATACCTAGGCCTTTGTACTTGTAGCTCTTAAGACATTTCCTGAATTTTGCTGTGACCTGCTGATAAGGTCCTGTGTATGTGACCTTCTGCCAAATGAATATGTAACAATCATGATAGCTTTTTTGATTATATCTGCATTAAGACTCCTGCTGTTTAGACAGGCATTCCTGTCTGAGGGGGTGAAAGAGGTGCAAAATGGGAGGATAACTGTAACCTTTCACCTCTGTATTCCGGTTTCAGAGAGACTGTGAGAGTGACCAGGAGGATGAGACCCTGAGGAGAAGGCCCCGAACCAGGAAGAGGAGCAGCACATCCTGAATTTGGCTCTCCATAACCTTCCACATACCCCCCTCACCTTCATCTCCCTCCCAGATGGGTGCTGGCACTATAACAAAGCACCAAGCACAGTAGAGAATGAAGGTGACGCAGAATGAACTTGTGGGGTGCACACGTTGTGAGTTAGGGCCCAAACCCACAGACCTCAAACACCAGCAGTCCTCATTCACTGGAGACCACCCTCATTTTGCTTCAAACATGAAACGTCTTCTGAAAAGAAGAGTACAAACTATACTAGGAACTATACTAGGAATTTGCTTCGAAAGCTTCTGCATGTAGAGTTTTATTGCTTTTAAAGCTTCTCTGTGTAGACTTGCATTGTACAGTTGTCAGAGTAATGGAGCTAAAGACTTAAACTAAAGACTGAAGAGCTAAACAGATGTAAATTGTAAGTATAGGAAGCACGGAGAAAGCAAGTGCCTTAGCAACTAGAAGGTTCCGTGGGCTCTGGCTGGAAGTGAATCCATTTGAATATGTGCTGAAACACAGGATTAATGTAAATGTATTTTAGTATTATGCAGTGGAGCTGTCTGCAAGTTGTTTTGCTATACCAAATTAACACTGCCCTCAAATAACTGAGGCCCTTTAACAAATGCTGCAGATAGCCAGATACTTATCATTAAATGCCTTGCTGAAGTAGGGGCCGTCTCAGAATATACATACGAGTGACCGGAGAGTGAGGCTTCATGAACCTCAAAGTAGGTGGAGCTATTACGCGGAATCCAATCATAGTGTTTTACTGTGGAGAATAAAGAAATTGATTCACACTGGTCAGCAATTAACTCTCCCCTCACTACCAGTTACCATGTGTGGCTGAATGTTATTATAAACACTCTACTTTTCCAACAGATAAACAAACTGTATTAACCATAATAGCTGCATTACTAAAATGAACGTAACCCTGTGCTAAGTGCTGCAGAGGTTTTTGATTAATTTGAAACAAATGCCGCAGTGCTAATTTGAAGTAATGACTACAGTTCAGTGGGTAGCAGTTATACCATGAGCTGCCTGGGCGATACTATGTGACTGGTGGTGATGTAATGGCTCTGCATTAGGACCATGAGACAGGGGCTTTCCATGAACCCCCTGCTGTCAGATTCAGTGATGTATGTTCATGTGTGAGGGTCAGACAGACTGATACAGCTGGGGAAAAGTGACCCCTGTTTATATCACTGAGGAAGTTTGAGTAGTTCTGATACAACAGCATGACCCCCTTTTTTAATCATTAGGGAGTTTTCATTGAATTGTGCATCTGTTTTGGTATTAGATGCATGCTTAGTAAAACCCAGTTCCTGTGGTTTCAAAAACAGGAAATGATCAGGTGGTAAACCCCGGCCACATCCTGTCAGTCACGTCACTGTTTACCAATCACAGGGCTGACTCAGTGTGAGTCATAAGGACCTGCAAAGCAGACCCCACCCATTGAAGTCACATGACTTAATTCTTCCTTCCAGAATCCATTAGAATCCATGCACTTCACTATTCCGGCACAACATTGTGTTGGATATGATTGAAGAGGACCCTGACGGAGGAGGGAAGGGGGATTCAGATGAAAAATATGTTTTGGATGGCATACTGACTCGGCAAACAGCTGTGTGGAATTGTGGAAATTTTAAAGGGGTGGACATTAATATTGAAATTGCTTCAGCCCTGAAAATGTTTTTTTTTTGCCATGATCTACATCCACACTTTTTTTTTCTGTATCAGTCCTCAGTCTCCTGTCTCGAGTGAATGCCACATCCTTTGTTCGCCTTATGTATTTCCCTGGAGGACTGTAAGCTACAGAACAGAATGGCCAGGGGTGGTAGTACAGCTACCTGAAGTGCCCACAGCAGGGCGCTTTCATTTGAGCCCTTAATTATTAATATTATGTTATTAAAGTATTTTTGTTGGTCTTAATGCTTATTAACTCTAGTGACCATGTTCTTAGAGTGCTCTACATTTCATCTTTCAAACTCTGAATCTCATGAATGCATTAATTTAGAGATGTATCAATTATGTAATTACTGTCCAAGTTTGGATGGAGCTAAGACTAGAGTCCCTGCTTAAGGCTAATTTTCCTTTATGTACATGTATCTATCTGTGCTCTGATCACAGACCTCATTGTTTCTCTCAGTGCCTAATATAAAAAGTATTTATCAACCCAATTGTAATCTTCAGAATTTCCCCCAGACTCTAAAAATGACCCTTAACAGTTGGCTCTGAAGCACTGTCATCTCATGTCTTGAGTTCTATTGCACAGAAGACAAAATGGAGAGGACAGTGTTGGGCAGAGTGGGAGGGAGGGGCTTTCACTGTGATGTTTGCATTTATATTTTTATGTCAAATGTGTGTGTTACCATTGAGCCTGGATGCATGTGTTCTGTCTATATCAGTGGGCGCTCATGACCATGAAATAAGAGAGACTGAAAATGTCATTTTAAAAAGTTAGTAGCCCTAAACCTGATGAATTTGCCATAAATAATATAGATTACTCCTCAGCAGCTGATTCCTTCATAATATTCCTTTTTAACCTTAGAGTGGACTTCAGACAGCCATAGTTAAGACTGTCCTCCAGCCTCTCTCTTTTGTTAAAAATCATTCAGATTCATATTATTTAAACTAATCTAATGTGAAGTGTATAAAAACAACTCTTCCACATGAGTGGAATTAAAAGGGAATCAGTTGCCACTTATTTAAGCTGGCGCTTTTATTAATCACACACAAAGACTCAGGACAATGAGAGTTTCATTGTGTTTATGATCTCCTGTTTCATGCTCAGGAGCCTCCACTGGTTTTTACTGTTTACAGCATGTGTCCATCAATGTCAATGCCGCTGCTCTCAAACCCTGTGCTGGGGGGAGTGTCCAGTCTGTGCCATTTCCTGTTTACAGGGCGTGCCTTTGTTATGACCTCACTTCCTGTGTCTGAATGTCACAGAAAGGGCTGACTCAGTTTAGTGTTTTGTTTTTCTTTTTTCCCTTCTCAAAATGTTGATCATCATTTGCATTTGCAAAAAGAAAAAAATAAATATATGTTTATGAATGTATGTTTTTTGTTTATGCTTTAGTGTCTCTGTTTTGTTTTTACACTTAAATATGCTGTTAATCAAAATTATATAGAATTCTTCCTGCTGGGTGCTGTCACATGACAGGAAGTGCTGGCGCAGTGTGCAGGGTGACTGCTTCAGTTTGCATATAAGGAAAGACTGATTTCTTGCACAGTATGAAAATATTCTGTCAAAAAGATTTTACTCTCGTGATTCTGTGTGGCCATGGCCTCAAAGTCCCAAAGCTTGGAAACACAAATCATAGTATATGCAGGCTTTGGAGTGTTCACACACATCTGTGTGCTCCACTGAGTGTTCACACACCTATGATGTTGCATCTATCATCATAGTGGCAAGGCCATACTGACCTGTCGTGCATTATATGCTGTAGGCTGTGTTTGGCTAGTATGAGTCAGCTGTTATTTAGGGAGGGGAATGTCCATTCAAGGTGCTGTTTCTATTGCTAATACCATTCATTACCACAGTCACAAAGGGGCCGTTTGTGTTTACTTTGACTGTCGTGGTATTTGGGAGTTTTTGAAGGGGAGGCTGGGTGCGGGAGGTGTTTCCTATGGGGGGGTGGCCCTGGATTGAATGGGGCTTTTGCGCTGCCCCTAAACCCAGACCACACATAGGCTGGCTCTGTTCATACAAACTCCCCCAGTGCAGTTAAACTGGCCTTATGATGCGCAGTGCATTTTCAGAGCCAGTTTCTCTGGCACTGTGGCCGGTCTCCCTTGCAGCAGAATGAGCTGGTTGCTGTCTGTCATCAGGAGGTGTTGGTGTTGACTGTTATTCTTCCTTCTGCGACACCACAGACAGGTTTTTGCCAGCTCCCTCGCTACACACAACCCCATGACAACTCTAAAAATATTCTGTGACCCAAAAAAGAGTGAAGACACAATGATGTATTTGAATATATGTAAAGACGAATTATCTACCTAATGGCCACCTGTTAGATTAAACATATACAAAGGCTTGGCCAGTTAAATAGAACACCCGAAAGTAAGGAAATACAGTGAAAATGATGTACACAGCAGTGTACTATAGAGGTTAGCGTAGGGCTCATAACTCAAAGGTTCCCAGTTTGATTCCCAGGTGGGCTGCTGCTGCTGTACCCTTGGACAACATAATTAATCTGAAATGCCTCTGAAATATAATCTGAAATATCTAGCTACATAAACGTTTAACATAAAACCTTCATGATGTGTAAGTAGCTCTGAATAAGCATGTTTTTTTCTATTTCTGACATATGTTTTTAAGTCTTTTTATGTATGAGAAGATGGTTCAGACCCCAGATTTGGAAATGACTGCCATTCTGCCAAATGTCTGTCCCCTGTCTGTCTAGAGAGAAAAAAAAAACATGATCATAATGTCAAATATATCAAGCTTTTTATTTAATTTATAGTTGTTATAGGTATTTTTGGTGGGAAGATCATTTTTATCACTAAGCACACTCTGTTAGCTTGGGTTGGTATGAGTGCCGTGTTACTTATAGGAGTGATAAAGTTGTTTTTGCTGTATGGTGACAGTGCTTAAAATTGCTACAGTGTGATACAGTAATAGGTGTCATCTGCACTGCCTTGGTTACAGTCCAGCAGCATGAATACACTATCAAATTTAAATCAGTTCCCAAACAAATCCCACATAATATTTCTATTATTAAATATTTTCTCTATTACTATATAGATGCTTTTCATTTTTGATTGTTTTGTGTGGTAAAGGCCTCTTCCCAGGGTAATTTACTGCAAATTTTATCAATTTATATAATAATCTGAAGCAGCTCAGATGAAGTGCTTCATCTTGCCCAATTTGGGATGTGAGCCAGCAAACACCTGGGTAGAAGCTCAGATCTCTAACCAATGAGTCACACTGAAACTGCAATGGTTTGTCAACTACTAATTGACACAAGCTGTCCCTTTCTTTTCACTGCGATGAGTGATTTTTGCCACACTAATCAGGCAATTAAAATTCCTCTGCGGGATCAATTCTGTGTGAGCTCCGCTGAGCGGAGAGAGATGGGGAGAAAGGCCACACTGTTTGTTAGCTGTCAGGAAATGTAGGGCAGTTCCGCGGAGAGGGTCGGGGGGGACATAATGACAGGCCTGTTCCCCTCACGCCCGCGTCCTGATTAGGCCATCCCAGCAGTCCAGGCAAATCTGGATTCCTCTTTCACGAGCCAGCAACGTGTCCATTACTCCTGAGTGCAGAAGCATTATGATCATTACATGGAATTTCAGGAACTGTTCCAAGATGTGTCTTTCAGATTGGGATGCTGTTGTTTTTTTCTCGCTTTTTTGATACCACGTAAGCTGGCAATGACCTGTCTTATTATGATGTTGTTAAATGTATATATTTAAATTATTTATTTTATTTAGCATTTGTAGATAATTCCATTGAGAAATAAAATCTCTTTTACAAGGGAGACCTGACAAAGAAGCAGTGCATTGTAACAGAGACCATACGTCATTTGACACTGATGATACACTGATGATACACAATAAAACAGAATACCTACAATTAAAGCTGGTTACACACCTCCTGCAATGCTTCTTGAAATCATGGTTTAAATTCCAAATTATGCATTACAGAGAATCTGCTGTTTCATTTCCCAACACAGTTTAGGGCTGGTTTGTGGTTTGAGCTGGGAATCGGGTATAGATTGTTCCTGACGTAATTAAGTAATTACAATGTTGTTACACTGGTACAAGGTCAAATCAGTACAGCATGTTATTCAATTTTTAAATGCATATGTTCATGGTGTTCATTGTGTGTGATTTATTTTTGCTGTCTTATTTTAATGTGTAATGATTCTGTTCGTAGGATGTGGAATTGTATTGTGATTATTGATTGTATTTTTATTCCTCTCTCTGGGTGCTTCATGGGGTGAATGACCTTACTTTCCAAGTATATAAGCATTTATGCTTCCCCCCTAATATCCTCTCTCTCTGATGTTAGCATGCCTTGATTTCCCCCTTTTTAAAAAACAAGCAGATTATATAATTGATAACGTGAGTAATGTTCTGCATTCTTCAAGTTTTTTTGCACTCTTTCTTGCTGCATTGGATAGCATACCCGCTGTCACCCAATACTTAATGACTTAAGAACAGAACTGCCCAGCAGTGACCAGGACAGTGACTGAAGCTCTGGGAATGTTTTGTTAAGGGGCAGGATCTTGTCAGTGCTGCTGTACTGTGGATGTGCTTTTTTTCCAGCTGCGAGGCCAACATATTTCTGTAATCCTCACTTATCCTCGGCCATAAGTCCCTGAAGCCTCAATTCCCCTCACAAAGTGTCAACAAGTTGCAGTTTGTGCCTTGAATGGGAGGTGACTGAAAGCTGTTTGCTCAAAATAGCCCTCTGGACTGTCCAAGAGACAAAGTGCGATTTCAGCTCTGTCTTTACAAGTTCAGGGATATGCAGGCGATATGCAGGCGTTTCAAACCATCTGAGCATTTGAGAGAATGCCAGATTAGTTTTTACAAAAACTGACTTCATGTAAATTAGGAACACCTGGTACTTGAAACAAAATAGATGCATTCAGGAGTAGCATTGGAAGACGTGCTGATTTCCACAGTCCTTTGTCTCTCTCTCTCTCTCTCTCTCTCTCTCTCTCTCTCTCTCTCTCTCTCTCTCTCTCTTTCTCTGTTTTGATTCTGAATGATATATTTCTTTGCTTTGCCAGGGTGCCTTGTGTTACACGTGTATTATCCATTTCTACAATGGGGTGTTTACAACAGTTATCTTCCTCAAGAGTATGATTGCGGAGCCAGACCTGGGAGTCAAGTGTGCATTTGGGTCATAAGTCTAGTGCTATCTTAGCACTATGCCACAAAGCCCCCCACTCCCCCCACCCCAAAGTGTTGTTTGATCTTGAATGTTGGCTCACTTTGCGTTTGGAAAGCTCTGTGTCCTCGGGGGCATTTTAATGACAGTCTTTTTCCACGCAGCGCCGAGTTCTCCTCGCACGCGTCCGTAACCCCGAGCCAACCGATCGCTCACACAAAAACCTGCAGCGATGACACGTCTCGAGACTGCACTTCGCTCGGGTCGTCCACGGCGACACCGCGCATTGTTATCAGTGCCCAAAGGCACTGCCAAACTGTAGTTCCAAATACAGCAACATCACAACTACTGCTGCGGATTGGTGCTCCCCCACCTCCCCGTCACACAGCCGTTATTTTTGTACATTGTAATTTCCAGTCAGCTACTGACACGAGCGATATAATAGAATTGCTTTGTTTTTTCTAATGAGCAGAGACACAGGCCTTTCTAAGGCAAACCTGATTGGATCTCTCCCTGAGTCTCAAGCCGCGGATGTTTTCTACACTGCATCATAGGGATGGAACAGACTTATTGCATTGTTATGTGTTGAATATGTGCGGTTACACACTACGTCCAGCCGTCTACAGTTTCCCCCCCTCTAAGCCGGGTCTCACTCCGACTCTGTGGCTCGGGTTTCAGCGCGGGCGGGTCACCGTCCCGCGGTCTGACTCCTGCGTAATGCCGAAGGCCTCCCATCCCGCCGTCTGCCTCGCGGGATTCTGCCGGGTTTACGGAGGACGCGGAAATAGGCCAACCGAGTAACGGGGGAGCTTGCCCTTCCCGGACGCCTCCCGGTCACCGAGTCTGTGTGTTGGGGCTAACGTGAGCCAGCCGGCTGTCACCGGTTTTAAATACATGGTGGGAGCAGCCCTCCAACACCCAGGCTATCCGAGAGATTCCTCGCAGCCGCCTGCTCATCAGCCTGTCAAACCCAGGGCAGGATGGAAGGCTGCAGACGAGCTGGGTCTCTAAAAGTTCCCTGCTCAAAGAGGACCAGTCCTGCAGCTCACTGCAGCACAGGACCCTATAAAGCACCCGGAGCCATGGGGGAATAGCTGCGGTCGCACTGAAATCCCCACGCAGAGCCATGTGGGAGCACAGACAGACGGGGGGCCTCACTCTGCCTCGTCCTTGGCCCCGGCTACCCTTTACAAATCAGGACAGCAGTCACCCTCCAGCTTCTGTCACCCTCTGTCCCCCCCAGATGATGGTGTCTGCCAAATAAATAAAGCGTGAGATAAATAACGTGGAAACTCAGACAGCCCCTGATGTGTGTGGGTTTTGGGCTGTCTTCTGGCCTCTTTTTTGATATGAATGAGAATGTAGCAGTAGACCAGGCTCACAAAGGTCTCTCAAGTTCACACCTGTGAATATTTCTGAAGATTCTCCTAATAGGTGTACCTGTGTATCTCTTTTATTTGCATTGTTGAATTACAAGACAGACCTGACTGAGACATGACTTTGTGAATCATTAACAGTTGTCCTAACAGTGCTGCTGTCACTGCTGAAAAACATGAGAAAGTTCACAGTAAATGGTTCAGCCTGCATTACCACTGGCTGGACTGTGCAGGAGTGGCAGTGTGCAGAGGCTTTAATCGATAGCTTTCTTTCTAGAGTCACGTCTGCTCTTTGCCTGATCTCCACTCTTAAAGCCCACAGCTGCACTGTCAATTCGAATAAAAATATTTGTCCATCTGGTCTTTAGGAACTGTAACAGGTAGCTCTGTTGTAGGTTTTGAGCTGCTGTAGTACTGCAAGAGATGCTATTACCTTGTTGAGCTAAAGACCCACATCTGCAGTCGAGGGAACCAAACGCATTCTTGCTCTGACGTCAGGGGCATGTCCCTGTCTGTCACAGACTCTCACATACTGTCTCACACAGTTCTGCCCGGCTGTGTAAATGTGCGGTGATGACATTCAGAAATGAAACGTGTGTGATATTAAAGTCTGTAGTGTGTGACCTGTAGTAGTTTTCCCTTTGTCTAGAAGCCACAAGCAAACCCAGGGGAAGCTAGGTGATTTTCCTGACCTTTTACAGTCATTAATCCTGCTTCAGGGCCGATGTGTTCTCCTCTCTTGTGCAGCAGTCTCTGACCTGGGCGAGACAGCACACATACTTTTACCTGTGTATTTTATACCTTCTATACTCTCCACCTTCTATATTCTATACTATACAGAGAGTAACTTTTTGTTTCTGTTAGGTGTGCAGAATGATGAGGTGAAAAAGGACTGATGCATGTCATGGTGGTTACTGCTGCCATAACATGAATTTCCTGTGACTCCTCTGTAAGGGGGCTAGGGGTTCTGGTGGGGGTGGAGGGTGCTTGTTTCACTTTCTGCGGTTGTGGTGCTGGTTTGGAGGTGGGGGGGTGAGGGGGGGGGGGCTGTCATTTCCTCCTGGTGATTAAGTGGAATAGTCACACACACCCCTGTCTTCCTCAGTAGTGCATGTGCCCGTACATTTTCCATCACTGTACATATACTGTCACAGACACCATATGTGCACCATTGATCTACTATGAATCCTGGGTCAAGAAAATTTTTGTGAGTTCTAATCAACTGTACAGCTGTGTTTGTCAACTGTACAGTTGATTAGAATGACATGTTTGAGGAACGTCCAAAAATACCCATGCTGCATATTTTTGGTTCCCGTAGAGTCTCTTTTCTTGTAACTGTAGCCTCATCTAGTGGTCAGATTTTGTAAGTACAGTATTTTAAAATCTCTGCTTGAGAGATGCATAACCCATGCACCATACACAGGATGCAGTTTTTTTCAGTGCCTAACATCAATTTCTCATTTAAATTAACATTTATTTTAAATTTATATTTTATATTTACTTATAATGTTTATCCCTCATGCCTCTAAGGTGATTGCCAGTTGGAGGGCCATGGTCCTGCTGTTTTTCTTGTTGAAACTAAATACAGGGCAAGCAGTGTTTTCATTCGACAGGTAACAAGCAGTGTTTAAACCAGCAGGACACTGAGGACCGGAATTGCACCCCTGCAAAGATAGCTTTTAACTTGAATGAATATGGCAACAATTGGACAGCAGTTACCTTTGACAGCAAAGGAATGAATAAAACAATTGTCAGGTAAAAGGTTAAAACGTCAGGTAAAATAGAGTACACTGTGCTGTATTTTAAATAGCAAAAGACCAACACAGATAGTTAAACTGAAAAAGATTTCTAACATTTCTCTAAAATTTTTGGTGTCATGAACATTTTGCCCAAATGTGAAATTGAATCCAAGAGTTCAGATCTTATGTTTTTTTTCCAATGAGGTAGGTTCTGTGAAAAGGATGCTTGCTGACACTTATTAATATAAATAGAATCACGTCAATCTTACTGTACATATGATGTCTGGTTTTTCATACTTTAAGGGTCCAAACAAGGAAGTCAAATTAAAGTCATTGTCAGGCTATAATTATAATTAAAATAAGTCTAAATAACACAATCAAGTCTTTCTCTCATCCTTTTAAAAATGTATTTTAAATAAAAATTGACATATTAATGAAACCTTAACTCATGTGAAGTCATTAGTCATCTGAACACAATCCAGTTGGTTGGCACCTCAGAAACCAATTTGTGTCTTTACCCATCTAAACAACATCTAAAATCCCTGTTATGTAAGATGAACATGGTTTTATATTAAATATGTAGTGTGTGTATTTTTTGTTCAGAAAAACATGACTTATTCAGCATTATCTGTAAGCATTAAAAATTAATGTGATAATATTATATTATTATAAATTATTATAAATTATTATTATAAATATTAGTCATCAGAATGCAATATCTGAGGGTGTACAGTTATGAAGCTATGCTTGGATAGATCCTACAGAGGGCGGCAGACACTTCAATAAGAGAAAGAAAAATCCACAATCTCACATTCTGCTTCTCATGCATACGCATTGTATGAGGTAAAATGGACAAAATGTACCAAAAAAACACAACAAAAAAAAAGTGAGGCGAAGTGAATATGCCAGATTAACTCTCAGCAATCCCGCCTACTGTGTGCTGTTTTCCTGGGTTTAGCTGAGATATTTTCTTTGTTTTGACTGATTAAGGCCGAAGCAGGCTTCAGGTTATTTTAGTAATTATGCAGCAAATCCTGCTCTGTGCCGCTTCCATTTTAACGCTCTGGCCTCCTTTCCATCTGCCCACTGCCTGCTGCGTCCTCAGCCTTGCATAACAACTTCAGCGAATGCTTTGTACTTTTAACTTGCATCACACACTGCTGATGTCCATGACAGGAAGAGGAGTCACTATTTTAATAAGGGTTGCTTCAGCAGGTAATTCCCAGGTGGTGTTGTACACAGGTACTGAATTTCAATTGCTTCTGTCAATATGCAGCTGTTAAATTTGATAATATGTAAGTTTATGTGGATACGTGTATGTTCTGAACAAATTAGTCATAGTCCAAGCAAATATTATTGTTTTAATCTGTTCCTTACCTTTATTTAAAACCAAATTACACCCTCTAACTCCAGATCCTGCAAAATGTTCTGAGCGGCTTATATCTGTCCAGCTCATTCCTTGTTGCATTTAGTAAGTGAAGCAAGAGATGATGCAATAAAAGATGATGGAGAAACTTAACAATAGGACAGAATACATATTACAGTGTCAGTGCTATATCCAGTCCAATGGCCAGAATGCTGCCTGACAGAAGAGCAAGCATACAGTGTGGTTTTAGACCAGGTGCTGGCTGTCCCAGGCTCTCAAAAAGTCACGTCCTAGTGACGCTCCAAACTCCTGGCACGATTATGTTTATGTGAATCATCTGATGATTAGGAATCAGCCCCAGTGAACTCAGTCTCCCACTACAGCACTCCTTCCATATCAGCTGCAGACAGATTTTTTTCCCACTCCATCTGTTGCCTCCTAAAATGTTCGCATACTGTACTGTCTGCAGCCGGATCCAACCAGACCGTCCCTCGGTGATTGGAGTGTCCTTCAAAAACATTCAGCTCCTCCACTGCACTCCCTCGGACCCCAAATCCAAATCCAATTGGGCAAATCTAACCAAGCCCTACCCCAGGTGTTGGGGAAAGGCCACAGCTTTCAGACCACTGATAATTAACATCACCCTGGTTTTTAAATTTGCTTTCCTCCAGTGGCTCATTGAAAAATCTGTATGCTCACCCTCAGGTTTAACTGATTGGTAGATTTGATGTTACTGCAGGTGATCAGCAGGACAGTACAAGAGTCCCTGCTGGTGAGAACAAGATGTTCTGGAACGTGACTGAAAACCCTGTGATTTATCTGGCCGGAAGAAAATGACTTACAGCTCTGGGGAGCTCCTAGAGTTCTCAGTAGTCTCCACTTTCAGAGCTCCCAGAGTTCTCAGTAATCTCCACTTTAAAAGCAAATGCCATTCAATTATCTGCTCCACATGAAGTTACTCTAGTACAAGCTATTCCAGGAAGTGCACATATAGCTTATTATTACTACAGGTTGTTCAGGTAAAGGCCGGAGGCAGTCATTTTGAAATTAGAAGTCTCTCTGGAACGGCTGTTCAGAGGAGGGGCTTCATGTTACTAGGGCTCGGAGCATTGCTAGGAAGCATCTTCTCAGCTCCATGGAGAAAATGGCCCACAACTGTGGCATCTACAAGGTTGCAAGTTCTACTCCAAAAATGTGGCACAGCCATTGTACCCTTAAGTAAGATAACCAAACCTGAATAGCTTTAGTAAGTATCCAGCTTCATAAATAGATAATATGTAAACTGTCAGCTAAATAAGGTGCCCTGGGAAAGGTTTTCATCTGAGCATATACAGTTCTGAAATCATTTGGTATGTAGACTTTGACACAGAATATAACCACAGAAATTAATTATGAATGTTTTACCCCCTATCTTTTCCTTAAATGTTAATATTCAAGTGCAACTGTTCATTTTTTAAATGCCAAGATGTTTAATTAACAACAAAAAGCATTCATCTTGCTGAGATTTTGAAGTTGCACATGGGAGTGTTGGAATTTCACTAAAAAACTGAATTCTTTTCACCAATGAGGACCAATGGTTCTGATCTGGGATCAACCATTTGAAACCATCATTAAGATTTTACACAGTCCTGAAGCCTGTAAAATGGTTTTATGGTCTGTGTCTGGCTCATCAATGGAACCCTGCAGCCAAGACAAGCTGTCCTCTGCCGTTCTCATTGAAAATGGATTTGTGTCAGCTAATTAGGTTACAGGGGAGTTATAGTCAAATACAAAAACAGGATTTTAAATGCTCACAATTTGCCTAAAATATGAATTTTGAAATTGTTTTAGGAGGCAAAAAGCATAGTCCTCTTCACACAGTCATACAGTCAGATGAAACTTGGCAGGGCCCCTCATTTTGAATGAGGGCTTGTAAATAGAGCCATTACTGGTCCAGGCCCATCTGTCCCATTCTGGATCATTTTGAATTCTTCACCTCCTCACAAAATACATCCCCATTTGTGGCTGTCACCATGTTGTCTGTGTCCAATGACACTATGCCAGGGAGCAAATGAGTTAGTCTCAACCACAGTGGTAATCTCTGTATCCGTGATGTCTGTAACAGTGTAATATACTTGCACAGCATCTGTAACATCCACTTTATCTCTCAGAGGGGGTAGAGTCTACTAGATATCCAACTTCAGCTCTGCTGGAACAAACACCAGCATGTAGAAGAGCCTCTGTGACCAGGTGAGAGGAGCACTGGTGACTGACACAGGTTAGTGCAGTGCATCTCTGTTGTGTGCTGTGATTGACATGATGTTGAAACGTGTCTGTGTTTTGTAATTTGTATTGATCGAAATATTGGAGTTGTATACAATGGCATGAACAGTGCATTTGTCAATTAACACACAGTTAAAAAGACACATTCATCACATATTTTAACTGAAATGTGAATCTAATTATTATACCAGATGCCAATGTTTACATTCTCCCCATATCAGGGCTAAAGTTTGTGAATGCATAAGTTGATTTTGGTAACATTAACATGCAGATCACAATCTAAAACTCAACACTGAAAGCACAAAAACAGTGGTACAGAATTATTTTCACAAACTGAAATGGAAAGATATTGTGTTTCTTTAGAGACCAGACCTTCAGGATTGATTAATTATGCATGCCAGCTGTCCAGTTTGTCTCAGCGATCATTAGGACGTATTTTAGCGTGATGATCACGTTCTGGGAGCGATTTCCAATTCTGAGTGCATTGTTCATTATTCATACCTACAGGAACAAAGTGCTCCTATTCTGGGAAAGGTGTTTTATGAGGCTGTCTGTTTGGGACACGCTGTTCTCTGCATGTCATTCATTGTTACAAACAATGATTTTTTTTTTGTTATGTCTCAGAGAAAGTGGCCCAGTGAAATTTATATGAGGAAAGTCCCCATTAATATTTTCCTCCAAGCTGTTATGTTCAGTTAATGGGTTTATCACATGATTGAATACGGAAACTTGCAGAAAATAAGAAATTTTAGTTCTCCTCTCAAATGCAACCACCCTCCTCACCACCAACACCACCACCATACTCTTAGCAGCTTCTGTCTACAAATAGCCATCCAAGTGTATGAGTTCCTCTTATGGGCACCTGAATCCACAGGCTGTTGTGCTTCAAATTGCTTGATGGTCATCATTGTGTTTGTACCACATCAGGATCAAGGGGAAAAAGATGACCATGGTCTTAACATAACAATGAGGTTAATAATAATGCAATAATAAAGTATACTAATATGTGGTTATATTGTTGCATCTGCAATAATATAGTTGTATATTGTGGTTATTTATTATGTTGTTTGCAGACAATCTGACTGGCTGGCCAACCAGGAGGGCAGGACATAAGACCTTGATTAGATGATTGCCCAGTCAGGGGTCTCCACTGAGGCAAATGGATCCAAACACATGGTGGCGCTGTCCTCTTCCTTTGATATCTGCACATGGGGCTGAATGAGAGTTCTGCTGACTATTCACAGATGCTCCATCACTGGCATTCTTCAGCAGCTTGAAACAATGTCACTCAGCCAGCAGCTCTAATGAAACACCGCTGGCCAAAGGTGTTCGCAGCTTTTGAAGACATGATTGATTTATAGATTTTTGCATGGTGTTGGATTACACTGATCTCTCTGAGTTCAAAAGCAGGGACATAATGAAGGGATGATTTTAGCCAGGCTTTGTGTGCAATTCTGTAAATCATCCAGCTTCTTATCACAGACAAAAAGGGTATTTTTGAGATTATTTCCTGAAAAGGGAGAGAGCATGAGTCCACAGGTTCCTGCTTTCACAGCAGAGTCAGGTCTTTTGTAATGGATGAGATCATTATCTCTGTACCGTGTGTATGAATTACCTGTAAGACATCTCCCTGGGCTAATGAGACCTTTTCTAATTCAATAGATATGATATTCAGAATTAGTCAGGAGCTTGCACACAGAAGGCAAAGGCTAGTGGATGTTCTTTCCTCAGAATGAGATAAGGGTTATTCATGAACTAAATTGTTTCACAGTCAAAGGGCTGATTGTTATTGATATTGTTCCTTTTTTGCATGAAATTTAATACTTATTCTTTATGACGTTATGAGACCTTTAGGCATAAACACCTGAAGTGAAAGCACCTAAACTCTTGTGCTGAGGGAAAGGGTATTTCTTCTATTCTGTTTGTAAATACACTCAAAGCAGCGGCTTTGTCAAAACAAAGCTTCTGGCACCAAGATTTCATTTTTGATCTAAGTGTGCTCTCACCCTGCAGCAACGCCCAAATGCATAATGTTTCTATTAAGCTGCATCCTTTGTAAATCAATTATCCAAGGGGGAAAACATGTGGATGTTTAATTCTGCAATATTCTGCATTAACTTGCCTTAAATGTTGTGTAAATATAGCTGTGAATGATGCTGCTATGGGACAGCAGGTGTCCTCACCTGCAGTGCAGTTGAACAACCATTAGAGGGAGACCACACCAGCAAATGCACAGCAGGGCAATTGGATCTACCAGATCTGTCATCTCTGTCCCACCCAGAGACCAGATTAATCCTACCAAACTCCCAATTGTCTGTGTAATGTCACAAATAGCTGTGGCCTGTGTGATGTCACAAAGGGTGGCATGTGGTGTGATGTCACAGACAGCTGTGGCCTGTGTGATGTCACAAAGGGCTGTGATACCAGCCAAGATCATCATACTCTGCAGTTTATATTCAAGTATTAGCTGCAGGTCCAAAGTCCAGGAGGCTAAGATAATTGAAAGTCAAGCACTGGCTAGCCAACATCAAATAGTAAAACCAATGCTATGACAGGGGCACTGCTCTGTCAGAGACTCAGTCTTTCAGAGACTTTGAACCAAGGCCCTGACTTACTTAATGTGGCCAATGACATTCACGACATTCAAAATCCCATGACTCTTATCCCGAAGAGTAGGACCTTCTGTGGTCTCTCAACCCAGCTCACGACCTCTCTTCATCACTCTGGCTTTGTAATCAAGCTCCAGTTTAATCAGATAAAAAATATCCATCCATCTATCCACCTTATCTGGTAAGACGTGGGGAAAATTGAAGTGACTTTAACCTGGAATCCATGTGTCTACAGCAGCTACGTCAGATTGCCAGCAGAGCAGCTGGCAGATCACAAGCAAGGGGTGGAACAAAGGGACCGCCGCATAGCTAATCACCTCTAATTACAACCTTTGAAATGGAGTGACCACGTGCAGCGTAACAGCTGTGACGTTGAGATTGTGAGGAGGGAGGAAGAGCATGAATACAGCAACTGCTTATTAAAGTTAAATGTTTTTGATGTGTCTTAAATACAGGGAGGGCTGAGCCACCCACACCACACTGCAGTTTCTGTGGGAAGAAGACTCCTGTCTGTAGACTGGTGTTCCCTCTGTGAGAAGCCATTTCTAGAGTGATTAGTATTAGAGTTAGTATTGGTATTAGTATTAGTATTAGTATTAGTATTTTATGCTGTGTGCTAAAATCCAAGAACATGATCCTCTACATGCTCAATATGGGCACTGTGCCTCTATATGCTGCCCATTAGTTATGGATATTATTATTATTGTTATTATTGTAATAGTGAGATGGATGTATGCAGACGTCTGTGTGTGTGTGTGTGTGTATGTGTGTGTGTGGCTAGTGGAAAAAAGTTATCTCCAATGTATTTTCTTGAGAGGTACATACTCTATGTGACAAAGTAAATTATACAGAAAATAATGTCTCTAGACCAAAAAAAAACCACAGGTAGAGCATGTACTGCAAGGGGTTGTGACTACTGCAGTGGATCACCTTATTAGCATCTTTTTGCCATCTAGTGATAACACAAAGCAGTGTACTAACTTTACTCTGGGGAGTCAATGATTATTGTTTCTAGGGCCACTCAGTTGCTGCCAAAAAATCCAGTAGAACACACATGGTGAATCATCACAGACAAAGGCATTTTACAGCCTGAACAAGTACAGGGAGTTCAGCGAATCCCCGCCCCTGCAAGCCATTGTTTAGCCTTGTAATTTCAGACTGTGTGGGAGCGCAAATCAAGGTCAGTTTTGCCTGAATGTGTGCTCTGTGCACCCAAGGTCCCCTTTTATCTTACTGTTCTCCTTCCCCCACCCCCAAAGACGTGAGGCGGGGAGTCACAGATCTGCCCATACCCTCTCCAAGCAGCACAGCCAGGCTGGGTCACAGGTGAATACAGGTGGGTGTACCTGTGATGCAGGTAAGGGCTCCGCGTGGTGTCTGTCTCTCTCATCACCAGCCTCTCAATGAATTACCGGCGACTTTGCATCCGAGGCCGCGCACTGACGCACCAAAGTCCAGGAAGAACGACGGCTTGCCATTATCACGTCTTCCATGACATGCGAGGATGCATAAACTGGAACTGTACTGGAACAGTGACTGGAACCGCACGTGTGTGGCATTTATGCTCGCCTCGTTCCTGTCTCCCCCGTATCAGCGGAGCGATAAAACATGTCACAGCTTCGCTCCTTGTTATGCGATTACCGTTTGACATTCCTCCTCTCTTTTCAAATGATAGTTTGTGAGGAGCAGCTGAGTTGCAGAAGGTTATACACCAGCCAGCCCTCACTTTATTTTATGGAGGAAATCAAATAATAATTGCAGCGCCAGTGTTTATAACTTTGAGGTTTGCTGTAGAGAATGCAGCCTGTCTCATCCATGTGAGTGTAACTCCCTGGAGACAGTGCCTGCTGTAATGAACATTCCTGTGTGGATGGCTCAGGTGTGCAGGTATGGACAGTTGTCCCTCAGTAGCGTTTTCTCTCACCCTTCTCCAAGTTTCTGCTTCAGAATATTGTCCTTAACAGCTCAACAAAAGCTTGGTGTCAGAGATCCCACGTATGCTAATTTGTTATAAAACTAGCAGACACAGTAAGCCCTCAATACCACAGGTAGGAGGCAATGGTCTGCATCCTCAGCCTCTGAAAAAAATTTAAAGTTTTTGTCTGGACTCTGAGACAGTGTCCCATCACAGCTGGCCCTCAAACTTGCTCTTATCGTTAAAATGCTGAAAAGGGACCATAGCTGTAAATTGTCACACAAACATGCCATCTGCTGTAAACTGTGGAATGCAGGCCTTGTTGCAGTACTTGCCTATATCCTGTCATGGCCTGGATACATTCCTTTCTCAGTGAGCAGACAACCCTCTGCTGTCTGCCCTTTGACCTTTGCCATCTGTCCTCACACCTCCGCCCCGATACCATTGGTGAGGTGACGGACAGGAAGGTGAGAGGTGGAAGAATACGTCATGAATACGTTTGGAATTTGTCTCCCTTTCAGTGGGGCTGTGCTCCGAAGGGGGGAAGGGTTTGGAATGTGAGCATCAAAATGTCTGTGAGAACCACGTCCCTATGCCACCCATCTTCACTGCTCTCTGTTCCACACCAGAAATGAGTCTTACCTCCTCATAGCACAGGGAAACCACAGAGTCTAACACTTGCAGCTTTTAGTGCACTTGAGGCTGCAACTGGAAGACATAGCCCTAGAAAGGCTGCAGTGATGCCATGCACCACTAGGGGCAGTACAGAGAGTAAAATGGCCAGTGGAGGGGTTGATGCCAAGATGGTGTCTGTTCGGTTCCTGTTTATTGTCTTAAACGGCAGTTACCATTCATCCTGCACCTCATCAACTCTGGGAATACTCCCTCCAGCTCCCAGTTTCAAAATAACCACACTTGTCAGCTTAAGGAAGGATAACTCATCAGCAGCCAACTTCTTTTTAATTAATTAGGTAGTGAATGGTAGCCTTGCAAGAAATCAGATAATTATAAATATGTGTTCATACAACCAACTCCCAATAAATACATGTACTTTGGACTGCTGTAATGTTACACTGTTAACCACAGTACATAGCAGTAAGGAAAGTGAAATAAAATGGAGTATTTAGTTATGAGGTATGTAATTACTGAGAGTTGACTGTATTGGACATTTGATGGAAAGGGTTGCAGCTACATTTTAAGCAATGTCAAGACTTCAAGGGGAACTGCAAGGCAAAAGCAAAAAAAAGGAAAAAAGACATGAAGAAATGATATCCAAAACAATGGTTTACGCCAAACAAATATAAGCACGTTTATTTTGAAAGTATAAAATGTCACACTATAAAGGCCACTTTGTAGGGTTAGATCACCTTTGAACAACCATGTTCAAAATTATTTACACACAAGATAATAACCTTCCTGTGCACCCCTGCCCTCCCTCTTTGTCCTGGTCTCTTTTAAACCTCATCCAGGTCTTTTTTTAAACAGAAATGTTATTGTTACACTTGAACCACAGAACACAGTTGGCAAGAGTTTATAATAATTTACTTGAAACAGCGTGTGGCAAGGAATTGGTGGACTCCTGGATTTGTACTTCCTTTGAGTGGTTCAGGTGTTCCAGGTGGAGCTGTTTCATTCCATCTGACCAGCTGACAGGTCAGGTCAGGTGTTACTCTTAGCCTTCGCCCAAGAGACTTAAGAAAGAAAAAAAAAGAAAAAAAGAATTCTGCATTCTTAATGTTCACATTCTTCACACCTTTCACATTCTCGCCAGTGGCATCAGTCATGACACCAGACCCATATCTGGAGGCGCTGTCTTCTGTTTGTACAAGCGCACCTCCTCCTCACGTGACTGCCTGGCTCACCACCGGCTCATGCGTGGCCTTAAATTGTTAGTTTTTAAGCCGTATTTAGCATTACCAACCTTGACAGTCTAGTCACCCTGAGGTAGAAGTGTTGCATCAGAACGTAACTACAACGTACATCGATGTAACAGTCATATCATCAAGCTCTTCTGAGAGCCGAACAAAAAACTCACAGACGTTTATGTTTTGTTTTTTTTTTTTTTAACACACGCACACACACATGCACACACACACACAAACACGCACACACATAAAAATGGATATCACGGACACAGTTTCTGAATTGTCTGAATGAATATCTTGTGTTCCCAAAACACATGACTCAAACCTTCCTTCCCTTTATGGCTGCTTCTTTTCACAGATATCAGTCCCGTGAGCAGGTGACCCCAAGCCAGGGAAAATCTTCTCATCATTTCTGAGGAGAAAGTTTCAATCTCCTGGGCTAACTCCTCTCCGCCCCCTCCTCGCGACATGATCCGCAGGTTCCGCCACCTGCTCTCACTCACATTGAATGCGGCTCCTAAGCAAACCTCTAGAGGGCGCCATTGTAGACAGGACAGATTGTAGCGCTCACTGCTCATCGATACCCTTTTTTAAAGTCTGTATCTCTGAATCCGTCCTTGTCCTTAAAGCTGGTTCATCAGGACCTTTCCCAAGAGCTGGAATGGATTCTTCCTGAACGGACTGGCTCCTGACTGTCACTGGCAGTGCGCCGGGGTCCCTGGAGGGGGTGAAGCCCTGCCCCCTTCCCCCTGCACACGCCCTGTCTACTACGACCAGCCGCTCTCATTGGCCCCTCTGCGGGTGATGATGCTCTCTGAGGATTTCAGCAGTCTCTCCAGACAGGGGGCGCTGATCTTCCCGACGGGGCCGGCTGTGGGGGGGAGGGCCGGCCTTTGGGTCGGCGCTGGGCTCGCCGCCGGGGTCTGTGCTGGATGAGACGGCGTTGTCCTGCGTCACGTCCCTCTTCCCCCGGGGACCCCCCGCCGCCGTCTCCACCACAGGGGAGCAGATGGGAGACGTATGGAGCCATTTTAAGTTTGTGGCGGAGTACGCGCCAGGCGGCGGGGGGTTGCCGGCCCGCTGGGCCTTCTGATTCCCTGGGAGGCCACTGAAGGATGCTGGGATTGAAACAGGGCCAGGGAGGGGTGTGGTGAGGGGACAGATCTGCAGAGGGAAAAACAGTACAAATTACACCATTCATCCTCTTAAAACTCATAAGGCATACAATCTGACACCACATCATGACATAACGCAGGGCTTTGATCAACAAACGTGGGATGAGTTCTGAATCTATGTATATACTTCACCTTACACAAAATTATGTAAACACATTGAGTCTCCAAAGATGATAGTGATGTGACAAACAGTGGGTGAATGCTGAGCGGGATTTCTGCATGATCTAAGGAAAAGCTCAGATGGAGTCTCGCCTTTGATGTATCACCAGGAGAAACACTGTTTGTCATGTCACATCATCCTTGATGTCCAGGGAAGCTGACTGTTTTTTCCTGTCTAATTCTGTGGGTTTTACTTTCCCTCTAAGACACTCTTCCCAAGATACCCTGATTTTACTGCAGTTGACTCTCAACATCAGAGACTCAGGCTTCACCAGCTCATGACAGGTAGAGACACTATAAGCTGTTAATCGCAGACATATATGCACCAATCGAAAGGCTTTGCTCTCCACCGCAAAACTCTACGACTGGTTCAGCGAAGTGAACCGCTGATAGGCCATAGCAGCCTCACCCAAGCCCCTGCCTCCCATCATTACAGTGCATGACAGTGCATATGCAGTTACTGCGTACAGGAATAACAGGCTTGCACCCGCTTCCCTGCTCTAATCCTCTGTCGTCTCGTGATTACAGCCACACGACGGTCACCTCTCATCTCCTGCTGTCTCACAGAGGACCGCTGCCTGTGACACTACCTTCTGCCTCTTGGAGGGCGCGGCTTCCTGGCTGCTGTCATCCACCTGCTGGTCTGCAGGTTTCACGTTGGGGAACCAGGTCTTCAGCATCACCTCCACTTTCAGAATGATGTTGATATAACGTTCACTGCAGGAGAGAGAGAGAGCGAAGAGAATGATGCCTGTGTCATGAATTCATTAATGAAGAGAGAATGGCATTGATATTCACTAGAGGACAGGGAATGCTGACATGGAATTCAACGGAGGAGAGAGAACTTTGACATAATTTTCACTGGAGATGAAAGCAGAGAGAACTCAAGATGGCGAGTGGTAAGAAGACCCCTTCTCTTGTCTTGAGAAAAAAACACACCTCACCAAATGAACCAAAACAAAAAGATACTGCTGTCAGTACAAATTTACATTAGGATTAATCAAAGGTGTTAAGGTAACTGTGTTCCTCCAGCACACATCACACTGCAGGAGATCACAGGTTTTATAATTACATATTTAGGTTATTATAAATATTTACAATATTATTTATTTTTCCAATCTAGTGAATACTTTGATATGTAATATTGTGTTAAAATATGATGCAGATATGAATATGGTTCCAGCTTCATTTGGCTGTTAGTACATATCATTTAGCAAAGGCTAAAATATTCAGCCAGTCAAGTGCTTTTCTCTCTGTAATGCAAACCGCTCGGAACCTTTCGGTCCATCTTGACGCAAACAGAACAGAACACGCGTGTTTTCATCAGAGGAATGTGACGGCAGCACTTCCGGCAGTGATTTGCACATGCAGCGCCGGGCGCACGTGTCCCGGTGCGCAGCGTCTCAAAATAGGCCTCTAAACCCCCGCGGTAGGAGAAAATAGTTCCAGTGACGGCAGGCGGCAATGTATCCCTCCCCTGGACTCATTAGAGCACAATGCCCGAGAACCAAGTTCGTCTGTAATGCCCATTACTGCCGATTACTCCCAGACAGATGGTTCGTTCGGAATTAGCCTGTGTGTCGTGGCGGGGCGGACTGCCCGCCGTGTCTCCGGCACTGCGCCTCATTTCTGTGTCAGATTAGGCCCCAAACCTAGCTACTTAAGGGGGTCGGCTCTACACTTGATTGGCTTTGTGCTGCTGTGGGGTGCTGGCTGGAACATTGTGACAGCTGGGGGTGGGAGGGGGGTGGAGAGAGAGCAGAGGGAGGAGAAAGGAAAGAGAAAGAGAGAGAGGGAGGGAGGGAGGAAGAGGAGTAAAGAAGGCAAGGAGGGAGACAGAAAGGGCCATCCTCCACTCAAAATGGATGGGGGGGGGGGTCTGAGAGAACCTCTCTTTTTCTGGGGTGCAGGAGGACAGCATCTGGTTGACCAAGAGTTGCTCTAGTCTGTTGCCCTCAGCAGGATGGATAAAATAAAGACCACATGCTGCACTTGTGTACCAAAAGAGAAATTGTGTCTAATTTGGCTAGGACAACGCTGAATTATTTAACATGAAAGCTGAGACACACCAGAGTCTGCTTCAGATCATTTTCGTATGTCTGATAAGCTCAAAATGACTGCAGTGTTAATGCAGGCAAGTCACTCTGGCAAAACCCTGCATAACTAAAAACAAACCAACACACCTTTTTGGGTGCCAAAAAAAAAAATCCAAAATAAGCATTTTGTGGCGTTTTGCGAAGGGGAAAGCTCTGAGCGACACCAGACAGCTTCACTGGCCCCTATCCTGCAGCCTCCTGAGTGCAGTCGGCTGGGAGAGATTTGGGTTTGGCTCCAAACGGGAGCATTTTGGACCCGCAAACAGATTTTCCTCTCTAAAAGGGTGAAGTCATGCACTATTAGGCCGTCAGCTCAGGCGGAGTGCTAACTGACTGGAAACAGCGGTATCCCCACAGGGGGGGAACTTGCCACGCTTTTAAATGGCACATGATCGCCCGCTCTACCCCATCATCTGCGTTCAATATTTCAGCGAGTGTCGGCGCGGAAGCCCGGGCCAAACCCAGCTGGCTCCACCAGACCTGTGCGGCGATCTCTCCAGGAACTCTGCAGACACCTGAACAAAGCCACTGGACCACTGAGGACGGTGTAGTCAGGCTCCCTGGTGGTTCATCAGTGTCGTGAACACACAGAGGCAGGGATGCAGCTGAGCGCACATCATCAAACACATCACAGACAGTGACGCTCCAACACATCCCAACCGCCGACTCAGCTGTCTGTGAGGCAGTGAGTACGTGCAGCACTGTGATGAGGGAGAGAGAACCAGAGACAGAGGAGGGGAGAGGTAGAGGGAGAGGGGAAGAGAGAGGGGGAGAGGGAGAGAGGGGGAGTAAGGGTGTGTGAATGAGAGGCAGAGAGACAGAGAGTGAGGGTGTGTGTGAGAGAGAGGGAGAGGGAAAGAGGGGGAGTGAGGGTGTGAGAGGGAGAGGGAGAGGGAGAGAGGGAGTAAAGGTGTGTGAAAGAGAGGGAGAGACAGAGATGGGGGGGGGCTCTTACCCCACGCATGGGTTCTGCAGAACGCCCAGTATCCGTCGGATTCTGTCCATGGCTACACTCTCCTGGAAACTGCTGAGTCCTGTGAAAAACAAAAAGTCAATGCTCAGTTCCCCATAGCAGTGAGCATCTATGTATCACATCATACGCCACACGGCATGACGTGCTTACGTGTCTGTGTGTGTGTCCATGTACATAGGCATCTGTCTGTTTACGTGCGTGTGTGTGCGCGCGTGTATGTGAGGACACAATCAGGGAACACAGAGGCCTTTTGTTAGTAGCTGTTTTACACTTGCTATGCTATCCCCCTCCTCTTTGTACACAGCGGGTCCCATTACACCGGTGAGAAATCGCACAGACAAAGGAAACACTTGTGGTGAGTTTAGAGTGATCTGTGTGACAGACAGTGTTCTCCAAGCCCCTGAGAACATGTGCTCTACTTTGGTGTTTCTCTGGGGTGCACGTTCACCGTGGAGACAGCGCCAGCCGCACGAATGTCATGTTCCTGCAAGCGAGCGCATTGGTCCCCAGGGCCGAGTCACACATTTGTTACCGCAAAGGTGTGTGCGGTGGTGTTACGGCAGAGTGTGTGTGCTGCCATCATTGTATTATGGTATTACAGCAGAGGGGTGCATGGCGGAGTTAGGGCAGGGGTGTGTGTGGTGGAGTTTCGGGGATTGTCAGGGTCACTTACGCTGTCTGTATCTTCCAGACTGTAGCCCAATCAGGATGGAAGACAGGGGGTGAACATAGCACTGCAGCTGCTTGCACTGAAGAACAAAGCATGTTCACACACATCGTTATATCAGAACACAGCACATTCTCACATGTTGTTATATCAGACCAAAACATGTTCTCACACATCATTATTTTCCTCAGGACATGAAGCAGGTTTCATAAAATAGGAGGATCAGTCTGTGTTTTCCACAGACCGCAGACTGTTTATCACCAGGGAAGTGCATTGTTGGTGCTGGGTCTCTGGGGTGAAGATGAAAAGGAATAAACCCCCCTCAATATGTCTCCCTTTTGACAGGACTGTATTTTGTTTATAGAATATTTCATATATTTACATTTCATGTTATTGTTGCGTGCAAGAAAATGTAATATAACTGCATAATGATAAAACATAATGAGACACAATCCTTCATTTTTATTTGAGCTTAATTAAATCGTCTTAGAATCAAATACAGGTCCACCTCTGGTCATCATTCTTTATTTCCCCAGTCTCTGCATATATACGTGAGCCAACTAACCTTACCTAACCCCCTCGCTTATGAGATATAATCAGGTCTTTTACTTTCTGGCAAGAAACCCAAAAACATAAATTTGTTTCCCCCCCAGCAGTTCAGACCATGGTTGATTCAGTGTAACTGCTGCGATCCCCAGGGTGACTCACTTGCCTGCTTGGGGGAGGCGTCTTCCTGGAAAATGCTCACGCTGGAAGAATTTCTCTGGGGGGTGGGGTGTGGGGGTGGTGGTAGGGGGGAGATAAGCAGGGAGGAGGGGGCTGGGGCTCTGGTTTAGGTGACCCTGCTATATTCAAGCTCGTTTCCACCGGTATCGCCGCGACTCAAAGCTCGAGTCACGGCACAAGCCTCACCTTGTGAGCGAACAGCTTGTCCTCCACCTCCTCCGGCTCTGGCCTCCCCCTGTGCTCTGGCGCCCCCTGGCTGTAAGGCCTCTTCTGGGCCTGCCGGGGCCTCTGGGCTGGAGTGCAGGGGGACGACTGCTCTCTCTGGCCTTCGCTGTCCCAGGACTCAGCGCAGCTCGAGTCGTCGCTGTCCCTGCTCAAGCGGCTCTCGCCCTCCTTCGCGTCAGCGCCGCGGATGGCCGCGGGGGACCAGCGCTGGGGGTGGGGGGCGTGGGAATCCCCCGAGGGCGCGGGTAAGGGCAAAGTCCTCCCTGCACCCGCTCGCTGGCCGCAGTCCGGCTCAAGGGCGCCGTTGCTGTCGTCATCCTCGCTGGCCAGCCAGTCGACGGAGCAGTCCGAATCTGAAGCTGTCATCCTCGGCCGCAGGTCCTAACCGCCTCCGATCATCACTGACCTGCACAGACAGACAGATGGCGCTGTTACTCCCATGGCCAGTCCTCACACCACAAACACTTGGTCTAAACCCAGGCCTAAACAATACCATGAACGTGATTGTCATGACCTACATACTGTAGTATTACGATAATCTTTACCAGTGTTTTTTTCTTGTACAGCTTCCTGCATCTAACCATCTGTATACTGAGATTGGGACACAGATTGGCAGCACTGAGAAATTGATCGACAGCTTCGCTGAACAACAACCACAAATATGTTCTCAAATGTGATCTGTGGTGAATCATAGATTGTTATCTTTCTGGTTTACAGGTACTATCCTTCTCATTGCAGTTGGAGCTTGAGGGCAATGTGGCCACAGATGTTTTGCATGTTACCACATAGTAAGGTCACAATCATGTCACATTGAATGTTCTCTGAACATTCTTCCAAGGGGCGTGGTCTAAAACTGAACATCAAAAGTAATCACAGGATTGCATACAGCAGTGGAACTTCCTTGAGGGAAGACGGAATGAACACTGGATCTAAATATCAGGTCATAATAGAATATCTGTAATGTGGCAATCTAGATGTTGATTTTACACCAGCTGCTTATGTTATATCAGCAAGGCTGAAACCAGCCACAGTAGTGCATCCCCCTGTCTCCTCATAACTAAATAAGGAAATCATTATATAATAGACTGGATAGAGAATTCAAAATGGTTCGTCAGTTATGCAACATTTGTTCCAGAAAGTGTTTGAGCAACGCTGCGTTTTGCATAACGTCTTCCAGGTCGGGACGTTATCCGAAAAATGCCTCATTCTGCGCAAACTTCCAACATCCTGCTCAGGCTTTGGCACTTTTCACTCACACCTAAACACTGTGACCTGAACAAAGACTCAACACTGCGCTCCACAAAGGAACCCAACTGCAGCTCCTTCTGTCTGGGCTGCACTGAGCAAAATGGAAGCACAACCTCTCTGACTTTTTTGCAAAATGAACACACCCATACCTCTGTGTTTTCTTGTAAAAGACAGCTCTTGACACTGACATTTTTTCGCAGGTATGGGTGTATTTTCAACACCTGTGTGAAGTGGTAGTCATTCAAACCATGTTGCCACTGACCCACCTTAGTTGTAGCTCAGCTATACCTGAGGGGTTTCCACTGCCCTGACTTATCTCTGGGTCAGCTACACCTGAGGCATATCCACTGACCCCCCTCAGCTGTAGGTCAGCTATACCTGAGGCAAACCTGTGCTGTTTCCAAACTGACCACAGCTCACAGTACACTCTGGCCAACCCTGACAAGAATCTAGGCCACCCAACTGAAAGCAGGCACGTTTGTCCTTGGTAAAACACCACAACTAGATTACTACTGCTAGGCAACAAGGTCTACTTTAACAATGATCTACAGCTCATGCTAAATAATAACCAAACACTTTACATCTCAAACTGTACCCTGGATCTGCTTGATGTGGTGTCACCAAAACAGGACTGCCAACACTGAGACCTGATCCTGCATTGTAAGTGCATGAGCAACCACATAAACCTGGTGAGGAACATCAATCACATCTAAAATCAAACTCAACACAGACCATTTTAGGCAGCACCAGTAAGGTTTAGCTCTAGAACTGTCCTGGGGTCAACAGCACTCGAGCAGCAGGTGAAATGCAGACTGCTGCATTGGATCTCTTTGGAAAAGCAGATATACAGCTCAGGTGGGTCAACGGACCCAGTCTTTGGCTGACTAATTGTACTTGTTCTCCAAATGACAGAACAGTCTGCAACCGTTTCCAGCTCTTCTCTGTGAGTATGTCCAGAATTAGGCATTTTGAGACAGCACAGCAAACAGTAACGGGACAGCTTTGATTTTCACACATACAGGATATGGCCAAAAAAGCCACGGCTAGCGCTGGTGTTTGTTTAAAGAGACAGGAATGCTGTGACTGTGGCGGCCACCGGGTGACTCTGTGAACAGACTGTGAAAAGAACTACTCAAACGGTGCCACGGCCCCGAGGCTGCTGTCGGCCGGAGCGCACGGTTTGATCCCAGGAAGAAGTCGCGAGGGACCAAAACATATGACAAAGGCGACGCAAAGGCGCAATGCCGCCGCCAGCCATTCAGGCCCACACACAGCCTCGCTAACTCTGCGCAGCCTTCCGCTCACCCTCTACCTTCCATCTGCGCGACAGTCACAACTTAATTGTCCTCAAATGCTGCAGTTTCACATCCAATTGCTTCCCACGATGGGAACAATTTCGGCAGAGCGCAATGAGACAATTAAAGGCCAACATTTTGGCATGTAGTACACGGGCACAATCGATCAAACATCATTACACTACCACAGACAGTGTGTTCCTTTGTTAACAAAAAAAAAACTAGATTTCTCTGGCTGCTCCCTCGTTCTTTGTCTTTGGCATACAGGCTGCCTCTGTTGTCATGGAGAAGGGCTGGTGGGCCTTCATTAAAGGAGAAAGGCAAGGTAGCGGAGGGGCAAACTAAGGGGCAGTTTTAGGAGCAACATGAACAGAAGAAAACTCCTGACTAGGTGCACTTGTGTCTACTCTTGAGGTTACTGACTTCATTAAGTGACCTAATACGGACAACAATAGCAAGACTGCAGAGCGCTGAACAATGACTTTAAGACATTTTTCCAAGAAAACAAATGGCTGAAACAACATGCATCCCACAATAACTGGCCAGTTACGAAAGGAAGTGGCTATGAGTTAACAAAGAAAATCTATTAAAAGATGTGAATGGAATGATGGAGAAGTCTTAAAACTGGCCGCACTGTGCGGAATTCTGTCAAATTCTTTTTAAATTCCTTCGGAGTGATTTTTACGTCTCAAAGGCATTTTTCCCGTTTTTTTTCATGAAGAACTAAGTGCATACTGTCATATCCATACTGCAGATATCGAGAAGCGTTCCACCTCACTGTTTTCTTATTTTCAATTTTCAGACTAAATCGAGCATTTCAAACTAAACAGGTCTCATCCTGTTCACGTCTTGCACGTACAGAATCTCCTGGGGTTCCTGATGACTGGCAACGCAGCTGAACCTAAACGACCAACGCGCGCAGGTAACATATGCTAACGCTTAGTCTTCTAGGAGCAATTAAGTTTAAAAACGCTACGCAATCGGTTTGCCCACTGCAGCTTCATTTATCTACCGATTCTAATCTTGGCAAGCCTGAAATAATGTTATGTAACATAGTACCAACACAGTAAGGTTCTTTTTAACAACTGCATTAATGACGGTTCGTTATAAAAGTTGGAGTAAGATTTGATTAAACGTTTCTTCATCACTGCGATGATCACAGTGATGTTTATCCTGCACCATCGTGTTGCGCTGCGGAAGGCATAGGAAGTCTACAGTTTATATTTTTAGGTACGTTTATGGTAGCCTTCCCTATTTCACTGTAATTTGGAAAATGTGCTTGCATGGACTGTATCGTTCTTCACCAAATTCAAATTACAGAGAGAGAGAGAGAAAGAGAGAGACGGTGAAAAAAAGCCAAATGAGCTATTGTAGAAATCTAAAAATGTCCACAGGTCACAAGATTGTTCGACGTCCGACACAGTCTCAGTTTGCAAATTTTCCCAAGAACAAATGACGCAGCCCAGTTTTACAACACCTTGAATGGAAACAATTTAAGATACAAAAATGTCAAGCAGTGCTTGAGTGACTGATGTAAATCAACATGTTAGAAGGTACTTCGCCTGGCGAGAGTCGCAAGGATGTAGCTACACTGCAATTTCCATTTTAGAAAAACGACATGCACGAATCCTGAAAATGCTTTCAAAGCAGAGTTCATCACGACAGACCTTGCATCACAGACACAATATCAGTGGACTGACTTCCAACACAAAAGATTCAAAGCTATCCATAGGCAACTAGCTCTATCATCAATGAAACGCCCCATGAACCAACCACACTGTCACGTTTAGTTAAGGAAAACGCGTACTCTGACACTGTACTTACTCACTTTTCTATACCAGTTATTTGGACAATCTTTAATACCTGGGAGATTTTAAGTTTGATAAGGGTGTGGCTCTTTGATAGTGACTCCACCGGTTTGTCACATATGATCATCACATAAGACCACCATAATTATCTATACAAACGATACTTAACATCAGCAACCGAACCAACTGCTTTTAATAACAACAGCTCTGTTAGTCTTGAGAGTGGTACAACTTTAAATCTATTTCCACAGACCCTATTCACCTCACAATATACCTTTTACCTGTGCGAGTTGAAAAAAATACCGAGACGGTGACTGTAAAGAACCAAGTAAAACAATACGTAGTCTTAGCGGCTAAATACCGGCCGATAAAAAGTGATATTTTAAAACCATTAAACTGTTACCTTGCCCGTTTACCCTCGCAGAAGACCGGCGTGTGGTGTCTACTGTAAAGCCCCGTCTTTACTGCCTCCAATGTATTCCAAGCGGAGCCAAAATACATCTCTTGATATAAAACATTACATAAGGTGATATCCAGAACGGTTTAGTTTTTATGTACACACGTGTCGGTGATATTTAGCCTCATATGGGCAGAGAAGCGTGTAGTTGTATTAAGTAATGGGCTCATGCCTTACCAGAATTCAGACGAGCGCACTTTCCTTTGTTCAGCGGTAAACCCAGGACACCAGGGTAGTTGCTGATGTATGCGTGATGCAGTGGTTTCAGTGATGTAGTCCTGCAAAAAGACTACCCCGTGTAGAGACTCCTAAGGCAACGTGTCTAAGTGGGCGGGGACGGGCGGGCTGCGCTTTCCGATTTGCGCTTTCGGACAAATATCTGACAAATAGAGCTTCCGATAGCGGCCGGCGTCAGCCGATAGGCGAGGAAGGCTTACATATTTAAATTAAATGTAAATTTTAAAAGCACGTGGACACGAGGATCGGTTTCAGCGCAGTAGCCGGGCGCAGTCAACTTTGCCCTGGTTTAGACACTAGCTTTTTAACTTTGTAAGACCGCGGATCCGCTACGGGTTGTATTTACATGGACGTTTATTTCCCGATGTCCGTGAACCTGGAGGATGTATAGGCTACTCTTTTATCGTTGTTTGTGAAAAGCGGGCCTCCAGAGTAGCTAAGTAGGCTTTTCACTCGTCTGTACGCTGATCATCTTCACAAATATAGAGGCATGCGTTTGTGTTAGAATTGTTCATTGCGCGACAATGTGGCGCGACTGTTATTTCCAATGTATTACGGCCGTTACTAATGCCTCTAAAATGTCTTTCGCAACTGCAGAAGAACCCGATACGGCAACATCTGCCACGTCCATCAGAGAGCGATGCATGTGCATACGGTCTTATTCAATGTGCGCTCTCATTCCAGGTTCCAGCAAGTTCAGCTGGATTCTTGCGTTTATGAGTCCCAGCGCTGGGTCATCGTTATCAGCTGATTGCAGTGCGCGGAGCTGGAACAAAGACGAATGAATGAGTTAATCAGAACGTGATACGCACGTCCCTGTGCGTTGCTTAAGCATATCAGTGCACGTGTTTTATTACACTCTCCCTGGTACTGCGTGCATCATGTTGTGTGCATCATGTTGCTAAGAGAAGAACGAACGAAGCGTTCGGAGAAGTTGTCCAACTTTCCGAACATAAACATTAAATGGGCAGGAGTAATATGGATGGAATGCCTTCTATCCGATGCCTAAATTGGTCCTTAGAGAGCTTTCTGCGGTACCGCAGCAGAAGGAAATCGGTTTTATCGGGTTCATTTCATGTATAATCACAAAAGGGGGTGCATAAAATGGAATGCAGAGTGTTTATTGTTGTTGTTTGTTTACTTATTATGGTTAAACCTTCATGTAATTAGGAGTGTCAATCACGAACAAGTTCTCATTTACTGTGAAGACCGGACAAAAATGCAAAGGAGTTAGGATAGTGTTAAAATAATGTGTCATAATACCGTAGCAATTTTTGGTAGCATATTTTTAGCTCAGGGGATAACAACGATGACGTGGTAACACAGTGTGTTGTTTAGTGCTACATTACTGCTCCAGGTTTTGCAAATGTCATCTTCCATTGTTCGCCACAGGTCAGTGGAAGTCTAAATGAACAAACTGGGAATTGCTCTAGAGATAAATACTATAATTTTATTTATATAGTCCTTACTTTAAGCAAGCACTTTCAGGCACTCCCTCTCAAGTCTTTCCCGTTGTAAATGCCGTCTGTTTTTATATTAAAAGCCAAGGCATCTGTCGTGATGGGGATGTAATAACTGTATGGGTATTCTCTTAAAATTGCAAGTAAAAGTCTAGTTGCCACAGCTACAAAGAGTGTCGTTGACAAAACGATCTCCCCTTTCTTGGAACAGCTTAACACAACTAAAAAACGTAACATTTCCCTGATTTATGAAGCGTGTGTGAAATATGTTCAGAGTATATTTTTCCAGTCACAAAAACATCTACAAATGTAATTTCAGTTATTTATATGTAGTAGCCTATAACGCACTTATTTGTATGCATTATGAAATTACACTGCAGCTGCAGCTATGTTTTTGGGCAAAGTTTCCCCCTAAAAACAATCAGGGAGTCTTGTCTCTATATTAGGGATTTACTATTCACAGTCCTTTGTTTCATAAGTGCATTGTGAAATCTCCATGGCTACAGGAGGTTTTGTGCCTTGAGTGTTTCTTTTATTCTAAACTACCTGACCTGTTGTTTGCTGTACCTTTTACAATAAAGGGTCACCTTTTCCAGAACAGTATGTCACATTCTTGAACCTGCTTTGGCTTTTCTGAGAAAACTGAAAGCTCCTGGCAGAGATTACGGTTTAAGTGCACATCGGGTGGTTCCCAAAGAACCCAAAACCTAGGGAAAGCGTATCAGCTAATGACAGTCTGTGCGCACTTCTCTACCTGAAATGGCCAACTAAACACACAGGGATTCTTATATAGTGTAGACATGTATATAATGTAAGTTTTCGATTACTGTCATGTTATTGATATTTTTAAATGTGTAGTTATTTTAACTGTATAGCTTGTCCGTATTTACTCATGGACGTGTTCCTCTGAGTGGCATTTGAGGTGGGTGGAGCGGTGACAGGGACGCAGGGAGGAGACGTTTGCTCTCAGAGCCGTTCTGGTGGCAAGCCAGGCGAGGATTAGGAGCCTGGAGAGGGTGAGTCATAACCCTTTCACCAAGAAACGTGATCGCACACGGGAGCCGCCCACCCACGCCTTCGAACCGCCCCTGGGCTCCGCCGCTCAAATTCATAATTAATGCGAACACGGCGGAGGACAAAATGTTCCTCCTCCCTCTTTCAATCTCCCTCCCTCTTTCATGCTCCCTCCCTCCTGTTCTCTCTCTCTCTCTCTCTCCCTGTCTCTCTCTGTTTTTCCCTCCCTCACCTCTGAGGACATTCTGCGCGTGAGGGTAGAATAGGAACATGTGAAATCGCAGATGGATGTCTCCATTAGTAGACAGTTTTCACATCTGGGTGCAGACCTGTCTCTCTTTAAGTAAGAGGAGTTTCCTGGGAAGGCTGCCTCATGCCATTCTCTCCATCCATACATTATAAGGGTTTTATTTGAGCTGAACTGCTGTTGAAAATCTTGGCAGCAGATCGCATGTGATTCCCGCCTTCTGCTGATCTTGGGGTAGCTTGTTTAAGGGGGCTGCCTTTGTTTTATAGGACACTTGACTGTTTCCTCTCTGTTGTTACGGAGTGAAATACGTTCAGTTTTCTCTGCTGCGGGCTCAGTGAAGCACTGGTCTGAGCAAACTTCAAACATGTGGCAGAAAAGAACGGCTAACAGGCAGACACACAGACTATGTAGTGTAAATAGACTAATGTTATTCAGCACAGCAGTTCCCAGCCCCGATCTCCACTTCCTGGTGCTACAGGCTGCCCCAGAAATACACACAGTCTCTCCAGTGCCAGTCACTTCCTGCTTGTGTCAAAGGATGTCACGAGGGAGCACACTGTTTGTCCTGCCAGGGTGGGGAGAAGCGGCAACTGGGGGTTCCCCAAATTTGCACCAGTGACATAGACATGTTTACATTGTGTGTCTGACCAAGACAGTAGAGTGTGTCTGACTCTAAATCAGTTATGAAAAAACATTGCTAATGTGTTGTTCTAAACAAGTGCTCTTGTTCCAGAATCTTTGAAAGCTCACCTAGAGAACATCATCATCAGGCTTTGTCATAAAAGCTTGCAGTTTTCCAGTGTGTTAAAACTGCTTGATTTGCCCAAGACATCATATTACTGTGGCAACAGTTCAGAAATAGGGCTTAATCAATGGCTATTGGCAGACAACACATCACTTCCTGTTCACTGCCAATCAATTTCTCTTTAAACTCAGCTCAGAATGCACTATTGGCATGATGTACAAGGTACATTTTGTGAGAGCAGAAACAACAATCAGTGAAAAACACACAGCAGGAAATAAATTAGTAATATTTTGAGATACTAAAGAAATAACTGTAATGATAACCCCTCCCACATGTACCCATTCTTCACTCTCTCTCTGTCTCCCTTTGCCCCCCTGCCCTACCCTGTTTCGACAGACTCTTGCACGCTGTCCGTCCCAGTGAGCACTGCTCCCCCAGCCCGTCTCTGCCGCTGTGCCCCTCAGCATCCGTGCGTCAGGCCCAGGGATGAGTCACGGATGAAAATTGGCTCCGTGATTTACAAGCGCTGTCAGAGAGAGGAGATGATTCAGAGCGAGGAGCGGGTTCTGTCCAGAGAATTGCTCCTTTTCACACTCATTCATAAAAATGGGACGGAATTTCGCACTGCCATCCTAATGCTGTGGCAGGCTGTGAGAGTATTTGTGTGTGTGTGTGTGTGTGTGTGTGTGTGTGTGTGTGTGTGTGTGTGCATGCGTGTGACTGTTTGTGTATATTTATGTGTGTGTGTGTGTGTGTGTGTGTGTGTGTGCGTGCGTGCATGTGTGTGTGTTTAGCTGTTCTTTGCTCTTTGAAATATGGGGCCAATTATCACTGTCAGGGTCACCTCTCCTCCCTTTTTGTGTCAGCGTCCCCCCCAAACCAGAGTTTGTCTGTTGCAGCTCATTTACGACTGCTGTGAGTGTCCCATTATTCTCCTTCAGCAGACAGAACTCAGAACACAGTGCACAGGGTGTTGGGGCAAGGCATGGGCTAGTCTACAAGAAAGAAGCTGATAGATTCCCTGATTATCCTGGTTAGGTGGAAATCTCCAAGCACCAACATAGAAATCACACAAAATTGTGCTCATGCAGAAGGAAAAAGAAGAAGGTCACATGGCCAAAGCAGTTGTAACGTGGAAGACGCCGTTGGTTGTAAGAGAATGTGTTCATTTTTTATCCCTGCAAAAACTCTGAGATGAGTTGTTATCAGCAAAGAAACGTCACAGGTCACACATTACCAGCCTGAAACAGGCAAGGCAGGGAGCTCACCTTAAAACTGATAATCATCCTGAACCTCCTTTGAAATGTTGTTCATTATTAACTTTGCTAAGCTTGCCAATTTTAGTAAGTGTAATGATCCCTTAGTAATAATCCTGACTAGCACTTGTGTGTGGTACCGTAACATGGTGGTGTTGTACAGATTGTTACAGTACCTTTAGGTACTTCACATTAAATTCCTTTTCATTATTATTATTACTATATTTTATGATTATGACAGGCATTGGAGCCAACACATTGCCTCATTTCCCACAGTGACTGAATCTGTGATATAATGACCTCTCCCTCTCTCACCACGCTCTTTGGTGGACTGACCGTCACTGGCATGTAATATAATGACCAATAAATATGTAAAAAGTAAAATACATCTCCCACATATATCCAGGTTTCCCATGGAGACTCCAGCAGGTTTTTTATTCCCTCTGGAAATGAGGCAGCGTAAATCTGCCTGTGAAGAGCTATATACCCATTAGCCAGAGCCTTCCAGGCTGCGCTTTGAGAGATTACACAGGGAAGTCTGCTCCGCTCTTTAGAAAGGATCAGCCATGCTTATTCCTCACTGGTCTGCTGTCATTTCCTCCCCTCAGATGTGCTCTTAATCTGCCTAGTGCTGGTGACAAAGGGTTAAAAAAATATACAGGATGGCCTATTTGGGGGGGTTGGGATTGCAGAGAGCGCAGGGTTGTATCTAAGTGCCTGTACTCAAAAGGCACCACTCTGCCAATACTTCTCTGATTATTTTTCATATATTTATGGATGATGGGGGTACAGGGGTACATGGTTAGAGGGGTATGGGGGTACTCATAGCCTCAGTGAGGAGAGAAACCCTGCTCTGTTTCAGAAAGCCTGTGGCGTGACTTTAAGGGGCTGGGACTGTTTTTCCTCTCCCATATGGGCTTCCCTCCAAGGAAGTTAAACCCCACCCCAAACACACACACACACACACACACACACATGCAAATGTTCTCTATCTCACACACACAAACACACACACATTGTCTATCTCACACACATGCACACAGACACACACACTCTCTCTCTCTATCCCTCTTTTACACACACTATTACATGTGCACACACATACACACCACACGTGCACAGATAGACACACACACTCTCTCTCTCACGCACACATGCACTCACACACACATTCTCTCTATCACACAAACACACACACACTCTCTCTCTCACTCTCTCACACACATGCACACTGTGCACATTGGAAGCAGTGCAGTGTGTCTGGCATCAGATCACAGTTGAATTTTTAATGGCAGTGTACGTAACGTCTGAATGGCCGCCAGGGCAATTCGAGCGACAGAGGGATATCTATCTGCAGGGCTGAACGTAACATGTGACTCGGGGTTTATTTTAACGCAGTTATGTAACTGCTGGCTGCGCCACGCACTGAAGAGTTGGGCTACACATGATGTGCAAAACAGAGTCCACATCTGACATTACCTCTCTGTAAAACATTGCATAATTCCAGCACGGTGCTGTCCTGCCTTGTCCCTTAGTCTCCGTGACTTACCCTATCTAGCGCTAGGCTAATGCTCCAGCCTGCCTCCTATCATTCCTCCACTTCACACTTTGAAACATATCTCGATCTGTGATAATCCTGTGTTTGTTTGTTTTTTTTTTTTTTTTTTTTTGAAAGCCGGTTTTAGGTGCCAGTTGGTTGTTTCCCAGGTTACTTTAGTGCCTTGGTGTGAATATCCTTTTACACAATAGCTCACATTGGTGTGGCACCATCAACAGCTCTCCCTCTTATCAAAGACAAGCAGGCATGTATCAGAGACATTACAGATACATGCCATTGTCCTGAAAGACAATGTGAAGTCAGAATATACCGTGTGTCATATATTCCAAACATATCAATTGCTGTCACTTTAATGGAATTTCATGCTCGCATTTATAGTTTAATTTATTACATAGATGATTTTGTTTATTTATGTATCTAGCTTGACAGCTGCTCTTACTAAGGGTGATTACATATTGGAGCTTACATATTACTGCCCATTTATTCAGGACAGGAATCACTGGCCACCTTCCTCCACAGACTGAAGGCCATGCTCTTCAGACTGCATCCTGGCTCTCCAGGTTGTTGTTTTAATATTTCAATTTCAGCCTTTGTTGTGGAGCACTTTAAAGGTCTTATTGTTATTGCACTTTGACGATAGTTGCTGTTGAAATCTGCATCATAATAAATGTTCTCCAGAGAACTTTGTGTCAGAATGTTCCATACATTGTGAATCCTTGCATTGTAGTCTGTCAGTGTTGCTAAGAAGCTTTGTATCTGTTGGTGGGCATGACTTCTTCAAAAAAAGGAAGAGCTGCTTTATCAGACATAATCAAAGCATCGCTCACCAGCCCCCTCCCTCAGTTCTTCACAAGCGAACGCTGAACAGAGGCATTTACCCTGGCCAGCATCCAGTGGCATATCAAAAATAAGCAAAACATATTTGCTATTTCAGCACATTTGTATCTGTACACAGAGGTCATCAATCTCTGCAATATTGAATCGGTAAATAACCCTGGCGGCAGACAGGCAAGCTCGCAGTTTTTGTCACTAAGTCAAACGTGATCCAACAAAAGATCACCACCACAGAGCTGAGTAGGCCATGGCTGCTCATATTCAACGACTAGATTCACTCCCAGCTACTCATACTCAATGACCAGATTCACTCCCAGCTACTCATACTCAACAACCAGATTCACTCCCAGCTACTCATACTCAATGACCAGATTCACTCCCAGCTACTCATACTCAATGACCAGATTCACTCCCAGCTACTAATACTCAACAACCAGATTCACTCCCAGCTACTCATACTCAACAACCAGATTCACTCCCAGTTACTCATACTCAATGACCAGATTCACTCCCAGCTACTCATACTCAATGACCAGATTCACTCCCAGCTACTCATACTCAACAACCAGATTCACTCCCAGTTACTCATACTCAATGACCTGATTCACTCCCAGCTACTCATACTCAACAACCAGATTCACTCCCAGCTACTCATACTCAATGACCTGATTCACTCCCAGCTCCTCATACTCAACAACCAGATTCACTCCCAGCTACTTAAACACATTGAGTGGTCAGGCCTCATTGACTCTCCTGTCAGGAATGCCCCACTGAATGTAAGTTGGCCTTAGACTGACCTCTTTGAATTTTCTGAGGACACTGACCTCCTCAGACTGCTGTAGTTGTAACCCACACTGTGAAAGTCAAACTGGCAGAATGTAATGAATGGCACATGTCCAGATCCATAACTCTGTCCCACTGCGACATTGTGGAAATTAAAAAACACTGCAAATAATCAAAATTATGTGTATCATTTTTTTGGCAGGAGCAGGAGGGGGGATTGTTTTGGAATTTTTTTCTTTGGCCTGGCCTCAACATTTGTCCTTAAACCTTTACTATGGTCGAACGTGCTGTGTTAGTGAGCAAAACTCACGCTTGAATTTAACTTTGAATGTTAAGGACAAATGTTTGGATCCAGGCCTTTGTTTCATTGTTTGTGGTTAAGGGGCTGCAGACATTTGTATTGAATGGCTGAGAATGTTTGTAATGTTTGATGTTTCAACCCTTTGTGCATTCTTATTTTTATGTTTCCCTGTTTCACACCCATACATATTTTCAATAACTTTTTTTTCAACTTTGTCTGTCACCATTGTCCTTTGTTATTTTCACGAGGACCCTCTGAGAATATCTGTCATGGTAGTTCTCCAAAAGCTATAACTCTCCATCTTTAACACTGGACTGTTGTAAGTCTTCATCCTCTTGTCTGCTCCAGCATTGTCTCATGATGGAAAAATCTTCATCACTCCCACTCAAACCCATCTACGTGACGGGCGGGTTCTGGTTCTGGTAATGTGGACCCTCCAGCACAGCCCCAGGCTGGGCACGTGTACCCTACGGGCATATGAGCAGAAACGTGGGGGTTTCATAACGTCAAGTTTATTTATCGCCTCCGACCACGGCCATACGCTCACATAACTCCTGGAGGCTGCAACTCTTCTCTCTTTTTTTTTTTTTAACTTTTGGAACTCATCCCGATCTTCAGAAGTTCCAAAATACCTGGCCTCGGTCCAGCACTGTTTCTGCTGCGGCAGGACGGCCTTGGGAGTCAGGAACTGTGGAGGCAGGCAGGCGGGAATTTTATTTCCTGGGAAAAAGGACACGCTCAGAAAGAGGCCCTCCATTACAGCTCCCAGGCCCTGGGGACTTACCCAGCCTCAGCTGTCCTCACTTTACCCAGAAAACCACGTCTGTGTATTTAATGCTATTTAAATGTCATGCAAATTTAAATATGTAATATTTTTTCACATACTTTCCATAAGGATACTATACTATGGAGACATACATACAGTATATAGAGTGTTTGTGTGAGCCTGGGCTAACTTTCAGTTTGTGGGGGGTTGTACATACTTGAGATTACAGGGGGACTGGAGGTCATCTTTCTGGGGATTTGTGGGAAGTTATGAGAGGTTGCAGAGTATGGGGGTGAGAAAAGGCTGGTGACAGAACTGCAGTGCATCCTGGGAAGTCTGTACAATGTGTTGCACAAGATAGTGGTAGACACATGACCCGTTTTATCTACCTCTCCCTCTCTTTTTCTCTCTCTCTCACACACACTGAAACATACACACAGAGTGATTCAAGACCTCAGACTAGCTTTACTGGCATGGCAGGAGTTACTCAGTGCTGCCAAAGTGTTTCATAACATGTACATAAAAGCCCCCCCCCCTTCAGAATAAAACAGCATGAATATGGGAAAAATAAATAAAATGAATTAAAATTCTCTGTGTCTTTCCAATATGCACACATGCTTTCAACTTGTACAGTTGCATAATCCTAAAGCATGCACATTTAAATATACATACACATGCATGCCCACACATATACGTACACTCACATGTACACAGGTGACTCTCACAGAGTAACATCTCCACTGACGGGAAGTAATGGGGGGGCTGCTGTGCTGAGAGACACGGGGTTCTGGTACATTTATGTTTATTGATAAATGCCATTGAACCCTGTCGATTCCATCCCCAGCTGTGAGGAACCCGCTTTAGAATAGGATTAGCCATTTGTGGAAAATTCCATCTCCTCCAGGACTGGGAGGTGGGCTGTTGTGCAGTGGTCACTCGACCTTTAAAGCAAAAAAAAAAAAAAAAATGCTAACTAGGTCAAACGCAAGCAGATCGGGAAAAGCTGGAGGTGTCGGAGTGGGGGAGGGAAGGGGGACGGTGGTTTTGAATCCTGCAAGAGGAGCTCTGTTTCTTTGCCTAATTTCACCCCTCCCCCACCCTCACTCAACCTCCCCCCCCCCCCTTAGCTCCCCACACCCCCTCCCCAGTAGGCCTCAATTCCACCAGCCCCCACAGAAGCCCAGCAGCTTTGTGGCTTTCACATCTCAAATTCCATCACGGCCTAATTTTAGCAGTAACCACCATGCACGACCGAACGATACTTTTCCAAGGGAGTTACAACATTTAATACATTAGCAATTTCCACCAAATGTGTACTTCCTTCATTTTTTAAAGTGTGCCCCCTGACGCGTGTCTCTGTGATGCATACATATGATTTTTTTTTATTTTTCCACCGCCATAAATCGTGGCTCTGCAGCTGCACTCGTGTGGGTTATTTGAGGTGCTCCATATGGGTTGTTTAAGTTCTCACACGTGTGTTTGCCATTGGACTGTTTATACGGCTGGGGGAACGTGAAGGCGGTGGTTCGGCCGTGCTGTTATGGGTAGTCCCAGCCCTTTGTGCAGTTAATCATTTGTAGACAGAGGGGAAATCGATAACACACAAGCCACGGCAGCTCGAAGGGCCGGCACAGCGTGTCCGCTCCAGCGGGCAGGCCTTTAGACTGTCCCCGCTTGCCCCCGTCCCCCTGAGTCGCCAGCGGACCCTATAGACAGGAAATGGCCATGATTCTTTCCAGCTGCCTTCCTGCGTTTCTGACATCGCTCAGCATTTGTGTTATTTAAAGAGTGAAAGCCACTCCCCTGCGAAAAATGCTAACATATGGAAAGTATCAAGTCCACTATATGGACAAACATTTATTATTACAGTTTAGTATTTATTTATTTGGTTGATGTTATTATCCATGGTGACATGGTACAGATCATCACACTGGCATATACAGTATCACATATGTATTTTTCTATGGAATGTGAAATATATAGTCATTCATGCATTGATAATATAATTTGCATATCTAAAAGTAGCAGCCATTGATACATTTTGCTAAATAGCTTGCATTTTTGATCAACACTATTGTAAAATGTATAAAACACACAAGAATACTCCAGAGTATTTTCATTTTCTTTGCCTGTTGACATTATATCCAATTTCCAAGGACAATTCCCTGGTATCTGTGCTCAGAAATTTATCCAGAAAAATATACTCTTCAGTAAATAAGTGCTGTTCAAGTTCAACTGAGCCAGTGTGAATGGCACGGTTCTGTGACTCATGGTTTGTAATGGGACTCTGGAGCTGTTTGCCATGCGAGCGTAGTTACGGCAACTGAAAGGCAGGAACCCTGTAGGTTGTTTAAAGCAAACCTTCTTTGGGTCAGAATGTATATGCTGTCTGCCTATGGGAACTCACAACAAACGTGCAGGATTTTTTTGGTAGGGGGAGGAGTTACGTGAACCCACTGACTCTGTTAATCTGACACTGTTTCTGAAGACTCACTTCAGCCTAATTGTGTGTGTGGGTGGGGGGTGGGGGTGGCTTGTCATGACAGGGTTATTGGGTTCATACAAGGCACAGATGGTGCTACACTGAGAACAGCATTACCTTGCAAAGAATTCCTGCTAGGGAAGGGGGGCCAGGGGGTCTCAGGGTCAGTGAGTGCATGCGTGTGTGTACATGTGTGTGAACGTGTGATTATGTTTGCGGGTGTATGTATATGTGTGTGAGTGTGCACATGCATGTGTGAATGTGTGCGTGTATGTGCGTGTGTGTGTGTGTGTGTGTGTGTGTGTGTGTGTGTGTGTGTGTGTGTGTGCAGCTCAGCATGCCTCAAAGGCTTAACACTAACACCCCCCACACACATACGCAGTCACCATCACTGCACTCTGCACAGTCGGAACCCCGCACCCCGGAATCCAGTTCAACAAAGCCCCATTATCAGGCCAGAACACAGCCTCTTTGGAGAGACGTGGGGGGTTTGTGTGGGCTGGGCCCTTGCTTAAGGGTACTTGAGTTCCTCCAGTGTGAGAATTTGGGTCAAGATCCCACTTTGTCCTGTCGCACGTTCTATACAAGTCAGAAAGAAGAGACTGGCTCTTCCTTCTCCTCACATTTCTGTTCTGTGTTAGTCAAGGTTCAATCTAGCTGGATAAAAGTCTTTGCAGAAGGTGTTGGAATGAATGAATGAATGAATGAATGAATGAATGAATGAATGAATGATTCAGTGAATGACGTAGGAAGCATTCAGTATCAAACAGTGTAAAATCACAATGGTCTACACAGTCTTACAAGCAATAGTGGCACACAACAGAAAAACCAGACCTAATCCAAATAAACAGTGACATAGATTAATTGTAACAAAGTTCTATCTCAGGGTTAAATGTTTCCACTGAGACAAAGGCAGAGCTGTGTAATTATGGTAAAAGACTGTGCTGAAACCCACAAAAAGCTCCACAAAAGCAGTGGGCTGCAGTGAACAGGAAGTCAGAGTGACCCAGATTGGCTGGCCCTCGGGTGGGGGAGATGGGATGGGTGGAGGGCTCCGGTTTGAGTAATACTATTGATATGAATGAATATTGTCCAGAGGTCAGTTGACACACATTGGAGAGGTGGGGGAGGGTTTTACTCTTAACATTTCCCAGAGCGCTCTGTTCAAACAGGCATCCAGCTCAGCAGCCAGAGGCCGAATGACAGGTCTAAATGGGTCACAGAGATGAGTGGGACAAAGGGCGGGGGCCAAGTGATAAACTCGTACCTTCCCATCCCGGGAGGTTCAGTGGCAGCCACTGTGCAGATAACATGGCCGTAGTCAAGGATACAGGGGCAGACACACGCTCCGATTGCAGTGGCCTTCAGAAGCATGGGTGAAACACTGTCTGTCACGATACAGGAATCAGAACGTTAGTTAGTTAATGGGTTCATGAAGTAGAGCAGAGTCAATATCTCACACAGTTAAATTAAAGTTCAATAGCATCTTCTCTATTGCGTATGCTCAGCTGTCTACACATCTACACACACTTCCATGGAGGAAATTCTATAGCTTGGAGTCAGGTGGCCACATGCGTCACAGTTATAAGGTCAAAGGAAAACAGGTTGCCTGACTCATTCCCCCAAAGAATGGACTTTCTACTACCCCTCATCCTAAATCCTCAATTTCCTCTTAGCACTCACACGCACACACACGCACATAGAGGCTCTTTATCAGCGTCCCCTCTTGAGCTGCCTGACCCTGCATGTTTCCTGCTCCAGGACAGCCCTCATTAAAATGATTGATGGGATAGAGGCCAATCACTGTACCTTATTAAAGAGGGTACAGGCAGGGCCAAGTCCTGGCTAGATTCAGTTCCACCTCTTTTAACCTTTGACCTCGTAAAAGCCGTAGAATGTAGCCAGAAACAACATGGTATGTTAGGAGTGCACAGGGCAGTTTGACCTGTGTGGTCTAATCCTTTATGAGGTGTCTGGCAGAAATCGGCTGATTTCTGACAAAGGACCACATTTAACAACAGGTGTCAGGACAGACAGCGCACCTGGGTGGCGTGGGGTGTTTTTACTGTTGGCAGATGGGTTTCACTGCAGTTTCTTTTTGTGTGTCCACGCCCGGACCTTGCAGATGACCTCTGAGAACCAGGCGCAACTAAACTCAGTGTGAGACTGACAGGAGTGTGGCAAGTGTTCTGGTGATCAATCAGCAGAACACGAGGCTCTGTGTTTGTAATGCCAAACTTTGTAAGGCAGGAAATGAATTTCTAGCCAGGTCAGTGAGAGGGTTATGAACACACTGGGGCACTTTCTTCCTAATCAATGAGGAATGGTTGTTGTGGCTACAGAGATTGCTACCACAGGAGAACAGAAGACTAACTACAGCTGTGCTGAATTATGGGATGCCTTTGACAGCACCTGGGCTGCTCCAAGGCAAAGGCAGAAACCCAGTGAACATGTTTGCTTGGATGTATTGAGGATGCATAAATTCACAACACATTTTCTATATTTTGTCTAGACACTCATCAACATGCCCTTCACACTGAATGTTCTGTCTCTGCCATTGTTGAAGCTAAAAGTGTTCCAATTTCCTGGCTCATTCTGAATGTTCTTGAAGGGGCGTGGTCTAAAAAAGAACATCCATAGTCAGCACAGGAATGACAACAGCCCCGGAACCTTCTAACGGAAGGAAGGAACACAGGGCCTGAATATCTGGTCATTCTAGAATGTCTGAGAATGGTCGTCGAAGCAGGCACATTGGGTCCAACCATACACTTTCCCCGAGGTTCATTTTCAAACATTTACTGATGTTTTCCACAAAACTCATGATCATTTTCCAGCTTTAATTAGATATGCTCCACTTATAAAATTGTATAATTACAAAGCAAAATGCTGCCGTTTCACAGAGAAATGCCTTAGATCTAGAACAGTGAGTGAATGCTCTTAGGCTAAGTACTGGCTCATTGCCTTCCACTGAAAAAAACTTCTTCCATTTTATGTAAATTTGGTCCTCTTTGATGTGGTGGAAAAAAATAATCCCCAGATAAGGAGCATTTCACAGCAGCACGCTGTTTATGAAACTGATTCTCCTGTTAAGTTTTCTGTGAATTTCTCCTTTGTTAATACCTCCCAGAGGTCCCGGCGGACGAGAGGGTGGTCGCGGAAGTGCTTTCGTCCTCCTTTGTGTTGTTAACTGAAAAGTGCGGGCTGAATCATTCAAAAACACAAAGGTCTTCCCGGCTTGTGATGTGAATGCAGCGTCGCAGGCAGGAAGAACATGTGTAGGCGCATGCAAACATGCATTCACGAAGTGAAAAAGAAAAATCATTAATGGGTATTAAAAAAAAAACTTTCATGAATATTAACGTTATATTCAAACCTCAAGTACGTGGGCTAAAGCTCGTCAATGCCTTCCGTTCATTCCGCGAAGCAGTCACTGGCACAGATTACACCTACGAGTCGGAGGGAGCCACGAGATTAAATTGTTTTATGCATTAATGTAAGAGGCCTTCCCACGTGCGCGTGACAGCGCTGGCCTCTCCCGCCGGGCGCTCTGTCTCGAGCGCTTCACGCTCAGCCCACACAGTCTCCTGCGCCGCGTCGGCCTCGGCTCCTCTCCCTGAGGCCGCATCAGAGCATGGGGCAGCCCGAAAACCACAGGACATGAAGGTAATGAAAAGCCTAACAAGGCTTTCCAAGAGGCTACAGCTAGCCCTGTAACAGGTCAAACAGGCGAGTGCAATGACAGTGTTTTACTGACATCATTTTTAAATGGAACTGTCCATTTCCCATGCCTCTGCCATAACCCTGCCCAACACCCCCCGCTCAGTGTCTGCCCCCACCCACATCCTAAGGAGGACCTATGATGTGATTGACAGATACAGAGACGGCTCCTTCTGGCCTCCCACAGTTCTCTGCCCTGTGCTCTCACCTCACACAGCATTTCTGATGTCAACACTGGAATGTTAAACATGTGAAACACATTCTAAATAACATACACCATACACAGCTATATGGGAGCATAGGTATAGTGCATTGTATACTGAGAGCATCTGTGGAGAATTTCATCTGGGTTATGATCAGTGCTTCATTTATAACAACTCTGCACATCTTGTTTTCTGCAGGCCTCTGCATTTGTACCTGTCATATTCATAATTTAATACAGGTTGTGGTGAGAACCAGGTCCCACTCACCCATTCGTACAATGTTTAGAAGACCTCATGAGATACTGCAGAAAAGGTGAGCTTTCCTAATGCATAAAACCATGAAAACTTCAGTCTGTACATCACCTTCTGTGTGATGTTAACACAATGTAACACCAACACAATGACGATGTAAATGAAACCAAGGGGACGGCACGTTTCAGTGATCGCATTTCCAAAAGCCTGTGAAGCCTGAGGCCTAAATTCGGTCAACATCTGCCCTATACTTTGACTGACAAATAAATGCAGGCGTCTCTTTTTCCTAACAAACAGCTCGGTGAGTTCAGCGATCACCAACAACAATGAAAAACAATTGTGTTTCTATTGACAAGAAGTAATGCTTGCACTTATTTGTCAGATTTAAGGAAGCATGTTAATCCAGCCTTTTGACAGCAGTGAACCCTGAAGCCTACGGACACGGAGGGGCGATTCAACAGTAAGAGGCTCCTGCAGGAAATGGGACACAGGATACACACACACCTGGGGGGGTGAGTGTTAGGTTTCTGGTGTACATAGCCCCCCAGGAAGGTCTTCACCACTGCTTCTCAAAATGTGTTAGTCCCCCCCCCCCCACCCCCAACCTCTCCACAGCGCTCAGGATCCGATCAATACAGTCGTGGAACTCGACACCTTCTTTCCTCCTCTCCCAGTGTAAAATAACACAGCCAGGCCCTAAACTTAGTAAGAGTCCAGTTTGACCCCGCACACACACACCCCCACCACCCCATTACGCATGCTTCCTGCTTTTAGAGTATGAGATTTCAATGCCAAAGATGATAAACCACTTCGCTGCTGCTGGAAGACAGTGGCCCACACTGTGTCCTTTTGCCACTCCAGCACAGACAAGTGAGCCTGACCCATATGGACCACTTTAACTGGAGCCGGAACCAGAGCAGCCCTCAGTCCGGAGGAATGCAGCTGCTGCTCACCAGTTACACCGTTCTCCTCACAGTACTGTGCTATACATCCCTCGGCTCCAAACCGTGCCGCACAGCTCCGTACTATGCATTACACAGCATCTAAAAACAATTAATGCATGGATTACTGAAGGGCAGTTTGCTCTCCCGCACATAATACCTGCTGAGCTCCATAAAGCTGTGAGTTGTGTTCGTGATCCCATGAGAAGATTTAAGCGATAGCCGGCACAAACCTTCAACCGAACAACCTGTTGCTATTAGGATTACCTGCTCACTGCTCAGGAATGCCTTATGTGACATAGAGGAAAGCAGCTAAGACTAACCCTGGTGTCACGCATACGTTCATTCAAGGCATTGTTCATCACGAAACCCATTACTTGCTGATATGAACAGAAAAGGCTTAATCATTACCAACGGACCTCTTACTGTTTGGAGGGAAAGTCACAAAGCAGGCTTAAGGCAGAGCACCTTAGTTTGGAAGGTTATATATTAAATGGAGTCCGACGACTGGCATGAGAAGGCAGAGCGCAGGGTGTACCCGAGGCTCCAGAGTGTTGTAATCTTCACTGTTCCCCCACTTCCACCGCATTCCCTCCCTTGCATTCCTGCATTCTGACTGCGGTGCATTAATATGGAGAGGGGAAGGCGGCGTTAGGAAAGCTGCCGATTGGGGGCCAAGGAAAACACGGCAGCGTGGCCCTCCGTGGGAGGAAGAGGTGGAATATTTCACACCGCCAGTGTCAGACGTGAAAAAAAAAACAGCTTCTGAAGCGAATTACTGAAATCCACACCGATTCCCACCTGCTGTCACAAAGAGGTGCAATACACCTACCTGCGTAGGTGCAACCAAAGCCGCCAACACATGTCACTGAGCGCGGCGACAGAGCATCGATCGGCGGCAGGTGAGGATGGAGATAACTAGGCCACTATAGCGCGAGCGTGTGGGGGTGAGGCTGACTTCCTGCCCCACTGCCTTGTTTTAACAGTGTCTAGACGCCATGAAAACAGAGTGCTCATAGCCTCATGCATATTGCCAACTCTGAAGACATGTAGTGTTAATGTCGATGCCCCTGCTGAAATGTTCCCCCTAATTCAGGACTGTGTGTGAACCTAAAAGAAAAACAGTATTCATAAAAAGCATAACCCCCAATTTAAGGTCAAAGCGCTTTGTGGTTTGATGGAAAAGATTTCTAAATCACACTTGGGATCATATCCTAAGCTTTCCTTTCCTTGGTCTTTTCCAAGTGGTGAACAAAGGATCACACCAAATGCATGCATGCGCACCAGAGGAATCTGAATTTGCATGTTAAGAGAAGATGAAAGAAAACAGGTTCTCACAAGGCTTGCTGCCCCACCCAAAGGCCTCGAAGCCTGACAGAGGCTGAACACTATAAACCCTGACCATGACAAACCCTACGAAGCAGACACAAAGCCACAGGCCAGGTTAAATTTCAGCTTTCAGCCTTCTATCGTCCCATAACCCCCCACCCCCTACCCTCAGATTTCTCTCCTGACATTTCATTACCACAAACTTCCTGTCCATTATCATCTCATCTTCTGAAGGCAAGAGAGGCAGATTCAGACAGGCTGTCTGAGAGTGATAACTACACCGCAGCATTCTTACTGCCAAGACCCAGAGACAATGGAAGCGCTCTCACTCTGTCTCTCCCTCTCTCTTTTTCTCTCCCTCTCAAACTGGCAAAGCTGGCATGACAGGAACTATCCAGTGAAGTATTTTATGACAGGAACATGTAAGGTCAACCCTCCCTCCCTCTATCAGAAAAAAACAGACAGTGGAAATAGAAAAATATTCAAATTAAATTTAAAAGATAATTTAATTTAAAAAGGAACAGTTTAACAGTCCCCTTTCCCACAAATTTTTGACAAAAAACAACAAACAATGGACAGTGTTGATGGAGAGGCGTGCCCTCTTCACACACAGAGGGAAGAGTATGTTCTGTACATCCCGAACGTGCTGTATCAAGTGGCTGCCTGCAATCACTCTCCCAGTCTCAGATAAACTTTCATTTTTATTCAAAGGACAGGTGTCTCATACTCAGGAGACATGTGCAGTGAATACGTTATATCTACACAGGTGGCTGAAGGGTACATACTCCTGATAATGGCTTCTTTTCAGAGACAGAGCCAGTTAATGACAGTGGTTTGATCACTTTGTCATCTCAGGGGATTTATCTCAGGGGGTTTATCAGCAAAATGCAGTCATTTTAATCTGATTTCCAGCTCTTTCCATCATTAGAGTTGTAGTTCAGCCTCTTTGACTGATGTTTTGTTTCCCTAAGAAGAATACAGACCATAAAATGTCTCGACCTGAAAGGCTGAAATTTAGCAAGGCATGTAGCTTCATAACGGCTAGGAAAACAAAGAAACTGAATGTTCTAATAAGTGGCCAATATCTCTTTCATAAAGAGATGCTGTTTCCTGATGGGTAAGATCTCATTTGCAGGTTGAGGGTCACGTATAGTAAGCATCAGACCTGCAGTGAACAGAACAGCCCTGTATTACACACAGAACAACCTTTAATCCATCTGGCACACCTCAGCCCTCCCTCAACATATAACATTCATACTCATTTTCTCAATGCCCCACAGTCACTGACCCCACACTCCCAGCTCATGAGGATCTACACTTTGACCAGGAGGTTGCAGGTTCTAGACCCAGGTGGGACACTGTACTTGAGTAAAGTGTCTGAACTTCAAATACTTCAGAAAATATCAAATCATTATCACATGCACCAAATGTATAATAGGTCAAACATAGGCTGTGTGAGGACCCCATGCACATAAACACCAGCAATCACTGCATCCCTGCTGTTACACAGAGCTAATAATCTGATTAGCAGCCATTAGGCTTGCTCATTATGTCCAATTGTCTAGAGCTTTTATAGAAGGACATCTTACTTGTAAATGAAGCGTGTGACTGCAAGGTAAATGAAGCCGCTGAAAAGAGCTTCTCTTTCATCTGGGAGGGAGCACGTGGCTCTGTGGTCTGGGGGGTAGATGCACCCAGAGCAGGGTGGGCAGATTGCTGGGGCTGGAGCTTGCCCAACACCTCAGGAGAGCTGCTGAATGATTCTCCGGACTCAACAGGTACAGGTACAAGTACTTCTCTGTTCCAGGTACTCGTGTATAGATGGGAGATCAGAAGCAGGCTGGTTTCTGACATGACGACAGCATTGTCTGTAAGGCTTTCATGCTCTTGGAGTGCAGTACTTTATGTTCATCAATGCCTTTGCAACTCAAGTTTCTGGAAACTTCTGCACCTTAAAAGACACTGCACACAGAAAAGTCCTCTTCCTCTGTGATCTGAGTTCAGGTTATTGTTGTTTATTATTCATAATCATTTGCTTAGCAGACAGCACAGCTTACAGAGAATACACTGATCATACTCTCTATTTATGTAACTAGGTATTTAATGAAGTGATTCAGGACAAGGTTCCTTCATAAGGGTACAACAGCCTACCAAGGGTTAGAACCAACAACCCTAAGGTTACAAACCCAGTTGCTAAATTATATGCCATGTTTTTCCATGTGAACCCCAGGTGAGGAGATCAACCTATTATCAGCATAAGTGCCTTTATACTATGCGTTATATATTTACAGACAGCTCCTGGCTTGGAAACAGCCTGAGGTCATTTTCAAACTTCCTTTGCTCGCCATGTTTATTTTGGCTGGAGTATCCCAGGTCAGGTTCTGGGGCTCATTAATAAAACTCCGTGCCTCACTGCCACAAATAAACAAGTGCAGGGACAGGATCCTGTGAGTCTGATTTTGGCACACAGAGAAAGTCACAGCTAAGCACATTGTCACAGGCAGACTCTGCTTTGGGAGCAGTGTAACCGCACTGGAACAGCGGGGTCGGCGGAGAGCCACCTTTGATTAACCTGCACCCTGAGAGCAAGAGGGCTGTGATTGGGGGAACTGTTCTGTACGATAATCAGGCGTCACTCAGAATACGGCACGGCGTTCCGAGACGTCTGCCGTCGCCGACACAGCGAAGCGGTTGCCTCGGGACAAGAATCCATCACATCTGAGGCATCGTTTAAATTTTCTCTGACACCAAAAGGAAACAAAATGCACTGGGAAAAAAAGAACAGTCTGTACGTGTTCTTGGCATCTGAGACGAGTCTAATTCTCGGCTCCTTGAAAATGTGCCTGTAGCCCTCCTCTGTGGCGGTGCTGAGAGTGGCCTCCCCCGCCTCCACCGCTCCCACCCCCTGTAATCAGAGCCCTGGTGTGCTCCAGCCTTGATCTGGCCCCCTTCCCCCCCCAGCAAACACACCCGTTGCACAGGGTTTAAATGAGGATACTGCCTACACCAGTCTCTCCACGTCCTTTTATGGAACCTTAAATAATTTCACACATTTGTAAAATAAAGATGAGCGCTCTGAGCCTTGTGCCGAATTCTCGCACCTCTGAGGAACAGAGGGAACTGTGTGTGAATTCAGATGCACACACACACACACACACACACACACACACACACACACACACGCACAGATTCACACAGAAGCATGCACATACACACCCACATGCTTGCACACGCACATATATGCACATATGCACATACACATACACATACATGCATGAATACATACACCACGTCACTGTGTTGATAAAATAATAAAAATTATTAAAATACATACACTGACATATAATCCTATTAATCTCCCTCTATATCTCTCTATCTCCATGTCAAAACACAAAGAAAATAAGTAATTACTGTAACCTCCAGACACAGAGATACCATCAGAGCCTGTCTGCTGCCTGTAGCAGAGCATAGCAGAGAAGGGTCCGACGCTGCAGTGATGACACGTACCCATTACTTCCCCGGTGTCAGGGTGTAATTATGACTCCAACGTGACGGAGTTACCTCCCACACTCCTGCTAAAAACAGGGTCCCGTGTTCTGGCCTGGCGTTCCCTCCAGCAGCCCGGAGGTGCGCCTTTCTGCGACACGCAGCGGCAACCGTGTAGGCAGCAGGGCCCGGAGCGTCACAGCCGGCCGCTCTATAAATAACACCCTGCCTCTGCCGTCACGGACACAAAAGCATCACATTGCTCATTATTCGTGAATCGCTTACGTTTCACTCATTATCCATTTCTCCTGCCTGGGATTTACTGTAGGAATTCAGGTTAAACCACCGTGTTCAAATGTTCAATAACAGTAGTGTCAACCCCTGGATATTGCTCCTGCCACCTTCTGATTACAAGCCCAGCATGAATGAATTGAGATAAGATCTAATTGAGATAAGATCATTTTTTATGTATAATACATATACATGTTGTCTGAATCAATTAGTCAATCACCTCCTTTACCACTGCACTTCAATGCCACCCCACTGATGACAGAACTGAATGATGACAAGAAATAACGACTGGATCGTTTAAGATTTCTGAATTTCCACTGGGTTTGGTGTGTATGTCACAGTCTGGAAAATTGTCATGTGGTCAAAACCTTAAAACGGACGGTTGTGGGGGTGGGCACGGCACACCAGACCTATGTGGGGTTGATTCAGAGCAAAAAGGGCCTAAAGCAATCTGTCACTCATGACAACCCCACAAAAAACTTCCAGAGGCTTCATCTTAATAACATCCACCTGTCCGTCACAGGACAGCAGGGCAGTCAGGTGCATTCCAGGTCAGCGCACACCTGTGTTATGGCGCTTAAAGGGTTTTTTTTCCCCTGCTGTGGGCTGGGGAGAGGAACACGTGGAGCCGAGACGCCTGGCTTCAGTCATGAGGCAACATGTCAGAGCCTCGTTCCTGTTACTCCACTGCAGGGGCCATGGGGAGGCGTGTGCGCCTGGCGAATTACTTCACTCACTAAATCATCACGTTCCCACCTGGGAGCTGAAAAGGTCTCTCTTCTGCACAATCTGTGTGAGGATGGATCAAATTACTGCACAGCAACACTCAGATAGCTCTCATTTCTGCAGTCATTTGAAATTATTTACATAAAGTGTCATATCTCGCTCCGAAGCACACCTCACTAAAGGCCAATATCTTCATCTCCACTCTAGAAAATATGAGGCCTAAGATTGGAGACAGTGAAACCTGAAGAGCAAGTGATGACAAAACATCTACAGACCCCCTTCCCTGCCCAATGTCCCTCTTCCTCCTAATCTAACACCACCTGACCTTTGAACCGAAACCCCACTCTCACTGAGGTGTCTGTTCCAGTGATAACAATGCTATTGGTGTACTGGTTGCACATTGGAAGAACCAAGATAAAAACACTGCAACAAAGGTTTAAGCAAGTGGGAACATCACTTGAGTAAACATACTAAAATCAGTACAGATTATAATGAAAAGCAGTGGGCAGTATGAGTCAGCAAACAACCTGTAACTTTCTCCTGCCTGATGGTGACAGTTATTCATGGGCTTGGTTAGTATTAGGATGGGAGTTCTCCAGGGGAAAAAACAGCCTGCTGCTGGAGGTGGTGCTAGTGTGCCAGTAAGGGACAGCCTTCTCTCTGGACTCAGAAGAAAACCAATGGTCCAAAGAGAGGGTTCCCTGGTGTCCTCACCTAATTTGATTTTCTCAATATGACCATCTGATGCTCCACTGGTTTAATAAAATAATAAATCCCTGCCTCTTCATTTCATGAGTGCTGAGTGCTCTGCTGCAAAACTGGCTCCTATATATAGCTGTTACCAGAATAATTTACACATTTCCTTTCACATAATATTACATGGAGATTCATGCCACAAGTGTGTAGGGGTGTGACAAATTTCATATTCAAGTTATTTTATGGACTGTAGCCCCCTTATAATATGATTTTCTAGACAATATATAAAATCTTCAGGCTTTGCTAACTCTGGCACCATCCATGCTGCCACATAATCAATGGCACCATATTAATTACAGTGAATTGGTTAACGAAATGGTGTAATTAAGAACTCACTGTTTTTAATGCTAGGGAATAATGAAAAGACCAACCTCATGTGAGCTGAGTTCACTGCCCTATAAAAAGCCCGGCTGTTATGGGGAATTTGAATGAAATGAGAATTATTTAAATCACACACTAGGCTAAATTATGTCACAATATTAAGACTTACAGTGCTTTTTGGTTTGAGCCTGCTTTACATGAACATATGAAGACTCCAACATAAAAGCGAATTCAGCACACCCAGGAATCATAAAATGAGAAACGTTGGGTCCTTTGTTTGGCAGAACAGACGCCATCCTCTTTCGCTCCCAGATTCCTATAAACAAACTAAATCCTCTGTTTCCTTGTTGCACAGTTCTATCTGTTTTTAATTTTGCACATGGAAATGTATGGTGGAGTTGCAGTCACAAAACCACAGGCAGTTTGTGTGTAGACCCATGAAGCCTGCCCTTCCTTTTTAACCAGAGGAAACCAAGCACGGGTCGAATGGGCTGAACAATAGCCTCAAATTCATGCTATCTCAGAGTGGCAACAACAACCATCAGAAACAAAGAGTGCTGAAGCAAGCGTGATGTACATGCATAGAACATGAGAGGACAAAACCCCCCAACCCCTGCCACTCAGAGCAGGCAGGTGTGCTGCCCGTGAGTGTGTGTGTGTGTGTGTGTGTGGTGGAGGTGTGCAGAGAATGTTTGTAACCACGGTAACACGAATCCCCTTAGAACACACACTTCCCTGTTTTTGCCTCTCCAGTGATTTTACCTTGAGCTGAGCTCTCAAGGTCAGGCACAGACAGTTAAAGGGTTAAAACCACTTAGTGTTATGATTAGTGGTGCAGTTGACAGTACTCTCCTTGCATATAATATACCACTTGGTATGCCTGTGCAACACCAAATAAAACATTTCCGTGAATCAAAGGTGCTCATGTAGTTACAACTTGCAGAAACTGATTGCTACGCCTGCACTGCGATGTCACAGCCAGCCCTAGACAGACATTAAGTCAGTAACCGAGCAAACGCCCCTGTGCGGTCATTTGTCGAGAGCACATTCGTTATGGACAGTCGGCGGAGGAGTAGACTGAGCCAGGCTTCCGTGCTGTCTCGTGGTACAATGGGCATGTTGTGTCTACTGGGTCGCGCAGCCCCAACAGGAACGTGCAGGAAAGCGCCACAGTTTGCACGCACTGTCCAAAACGCCACACAACAATTATAGCACGGTCACGTGGACTGCGCAGGCCCCCCTCCTGCAACCTATTTCCATACTCCCTGCTCTCGATTACATAAAAGTGTTGCTATTCACAACTCTGGCGCGCGGCCAACTCGTCCTCAGGGAACCCGAGCCCTCATTAGGTCAGCGCTTACCGTAAAGCATGCCAGAGAGCGGCAGCCCGCTCCCCCCTCGCCCCGTCCCGAAAATGGTCGAGTCGCGACGCAAGTTTACGCGAATGTACGCAGCGCCGAAGTCAACAACAGCAGCAGTTAGACAACAAAAGCCAAGCCAAGCAGTCAGTTTTCCATTTTACGTCAAGTAATCTTGCGCAACTTGGCGTTCCTCCAGTGTAAACAGTTAAAATGGCAAAATCAGTCACGCTGGTAATGAAGACGTACAGTACTACACACGTAGAGCACGCGAAGACCACAGAGAAAAGGCGGCGATTTTTATGGAAAATTAAACCGGCGTCTCTATATTTGATACGTATCAACTAGCCTACTTTATTTTTATTTTACAAAACTTGGATATTTGTTAAACATACTGTTACTACAGCAATCGCTCCGACTACTATTACCACGAACAACAGCATGCGTTTTCGCATCTATGTGTTTTATTTAATTTATAACTTTTGAATATATGTGGAGAGTTATCCACCGCGTGTAAAGTAATGAGTGGAAGAACGCAATGACAAAACCAGCTATTTTTCAGCACTTTTATAATCGGTCTTTTCCACATAAACAAACAACATAACGATTTCAGCCGTTCAGCTCGACAAATGAGAATGGGGAAAAACAGATGGTGAAGCATTAGACTTCAGGAAATTGAACATAAATTAATGTGTCATAAGCCACTAAGCCAAGAATAATGCCCATGTTGAAAAACAGTCAATTAAAGGCCAAGAAGACATGTTGGCGGATGTTGTCTGAACTGTTAAGCACAATAATGGAAACGCAGAACTGCTGACATTTGGAGATTTGGCATTTTAATAAGTTGCAGAAGTGTGGTTTAAGCAGCTAAGTGATGAGTCCTAATGCGTCTGAATTAATTGGAATTCCCTGTTTAAATAAACACATAATTTGTTGGATTGTGCATGCATATCCGATACCTGTTGTAAACATGGTGCAAAATCATCTCCACTGCCCTTGCTAATATTCTAAAAAGGCAGAAAATCTCACAGTAATTAATACAAAAACAGCACAATACTGATATAAAATAGTACAAAAATTAAAAAAAAATACAAAATTAAAAAAATACAAAATTGAAGTGAATAACACAAAACATATAAACATATTTTTAAAATGTGGGGATTTTTTTATCCCTGAGAATTGTGCCCTTTGACCCCTTTGAGAATTTTCACAGAAATTCTCTCCTGTCACAACACATGACAACAAGGACTTCATTCTCGGGGTAACCCTCTGCATTCCAAAGACCTGCAAAGGCATTTCTTTGAAAATAAATCAGTAATAAACCAATACCATGCATATTTTATCAGGCCTTTGAGCTAAGTCAAAAAGTAAGGCAGTGGTCCTTCCAAGGCTTATCTATCACTGCTTGATGCATCCAACCAAATGATTTCCCTGTAGTAGCAGAGCCAGTAGTATTCTGTCTGTGGAGGCGGCTGTGTTGGCTTCCCATTGGCTACGGCAGTGTCAGAAGAACAGCAGGACCTTCTGCAGGGCTCGGCGGATCGGCTGCTTTTCCTGTGGCTGGCTGTCGGGGATCATGCCGGCGCTTCGCTCCGCGCTCAGCTGCAGCGTGGGGCGTCGTTCCCTCACCAGCTGCAGCCCCGCCTCAGTCACGTTCCGGCAGAAATCCACGCGCACCTTCCTGAGGCTCCGCCCGTGGGTGACCACGGCGTGCAGGGTGGAGTCCGTGATGTGCACACAGTTCTCCAGCTGGAGACTGCGCAGTTGTGGGCAGCTCTGCAGCACCTGCAGCACGTCGTGGTCCTCGATGTGCCCGCAGCCTGACAGATTCAGGGACAGCAGGTTGGGGCAGCTGATGAGAAAGGGCACATGAGTAGGGGGTTGGACATGGTTCATAGCTAAACATAGTTGAACATAGGAACAGTGGAAAATCATGCCAGGCACATGTAACAGAAATAACGTGTCAAGTGTATAATAATGTAACAATGTGATATGTGTCAGTGATGTCACAGAGAGTAACAGAGAGCTTTTGTGACAGAGGGCTATGATGTCACAGTAGTGTACTGGAGCAGTGATACATTCTGCAGTTCCAGTGCTTCCTGGAAGAGTTATCATATGACAGCTCTATAAAAATCCACACCTGAGCAATTGCTGACTCAGCCATGTTTCAACAGAGTAAACAACACAGAGATGTGTGTGAAAGACATGTTTGAATGTAGAGACAGCTGAGAAGGTAACATCAAACCACAGACAATGGCATGGATCCGCTGGGCATGATCTCAGTAACATAAACTGTTCTGCACATAATAAAGATTTATGGATCCAGCAAAAGAGCTTTCAGCCTGGTGCAAACATGCTGGTGTTTTATGTGGCTGTTGGGTAAATATATGATTTGTCCTTCATTTTCCTGATATATGATACATTTTAGATAATGGCTAATGTGCCTTTCTTTGTTGGAACTGTAAGGACAAGGAGTGTTGGCTGCCTTTTGCATGAAGTTTTATCAGACTGCCAAGGAAGTGCTGCCCCCTGCTGGTGGAAGCTCATCGGCTGCCGTGCTTTGGCAGAAGTGTGTGCAACGGATGCCAGCAGCTCAGGGATGTCATTCATTCTGGCTGATGTGGATTACGTAAAGAGTTACATAATCCTACCACTTTAACCACATGTGAGAAAAACACATTCCAGCCTCTCATTTGTGTGAAAGGTGCTTGTCCCAAAAACCTTTGTGTGGGGGCGAGATGCAGCACACATGAATGCTGTTTTACTGTATGGGGAGGGCATGGGTGTCAACAGCAGGGGTGCGGTTTTGGGGGAATCTGAGGTAAAAAGGAGGCAGGCTCATTTTTTTAAAGTCAGTTTTGATAGATTGATGTTTTGGGGAATTCCAGCTGTGTTTTTGCAGAGGGGGATTTGATTTTCATGGCCGTGGACTAAGTAAACATGGCAACGATTCCAGTTTTATCTTTCATCGTTACATAATATTCGCTCCCACCCTCCCCGTGCTCAGAGATTAGTTAAACGCACATGCATTCCTGCCGGTCACGCTGAAAGCCAAGAGTCACACGCACACATGCACAAACACACACATGCCTGCTCGCACATGTTTGCATATAGAAACACACACACACCACACACACACAGACAGGCTACACACATGTACACACACACACACACACACACACACACACACACACACACACACACACACACACAGGAAGGCTACACATACACGCGCCTGTGCGCACACACACACACATATACTTTTTTCAATATTATATGTCTTTCAGGAATCTCCTCATATTCATTGCCCAGACATGGGGATACATTGTTCACAGCTGCACATAAACATGTGAGTGAAAGTTTGGACTGGATTTCTGAGAGGAAACCACAGTGTTGTGAAATTACAACACAGCAATGAACTGCACTGGCCCACTGCTCTGGACCTCTCTGCTATAGAAAACTGTGTTATATGTTTGTGACAATCAAAACTGTACGAACAAAATAACTAAATTCTGTGGTCTGTAAACAAAGCTCTTGTGTACACGATAGTGACTGCACTGCCCAAGTCTCAGTTCTTGGGTGCAGTACCACTGTTGACTGACGGAGTGAGACACTAGAGACATACCATCACTAAGGTTTCCATGTGCTTAAATCAGCAGGGTGAGCTGTGACATTTCAGGCAGGTGCTATGTTCCTTAGGGTGTTTTCACACATCTCTGATCTTTATAAGAAGTGGATTGTTTTAGTATGGGGGTTACAACACATCACACATGCGCACGCTCTTTGTTTTGGTTCATTGATTTGGCACTGTCTGCTGACGTCACCATGCAGTCAGAGGCAGCCTCCCTTCCAGGTAAGCATAAAACAGAACTGCTGACCGGAAGAGGAGGAAGAGAAAATGTCAATGGCGGTGAATTTGAACTGGATGGTAACAGTGGTGACTATTGTTTTGGTGCAGCAGCAGGAGCGCTGAAAGTGCTCTTTAGGCCTGCCAGCGTTTGTGGGGGCTACAATGACCTCAGTCGTTTTGTTGACGCTATTTGTTTTCGCCGGTAGCCGATAGATAGTGTTCTTTAAGTCTATAACGCCCTTAGCACTGGGTAGTTCACATTGCGTCATTCGTTTTCGCCTGGGACTCCCTCGCCTGCATTTTATAGCCACCGCCACTTGCCAATTCCCTGAAGCCAACTTTTCTTTTCTTTTTTTTTTAAACTAAACTAAACTAAACTGAACAAACACTGCTGTGTCACCAGGGGCTGTGGAGCCCAGAAGACAGCTGGCCCGCAAGAGTCGGGTAAATTTACCTTGGCTATCTTGGATTGAGAGGTCTGCCTCCTGTCACTTTCGGATTTTTTTATTATTGTTTTTTATGCACTCACACCACACACAGGTGGGTTCGGCTAGCTGTTCCGTTCATAGGCATTTTTCATTCTTTCATTTTCATTTGTTCTCGAGCCAGACGTAGCTAGTTGTAAAAAATGACTGACAGGATGGACACACTGCATGAGAGGAATCAGTTTATTTTAAAGATCAATGAATCTTCCGGCTCAGCCACAGGCAGACTGCTGCCTTTGATGTGTTTGTGTACGGACCATGTGTTGGGAGGTGTGGGAATCTTTATCGATTCATTTACCGCTGCGCAAATAAGTGCAGCTCCCTGAGCGCTTCTTAATCATTTGTGAGGCAATTCAGAGTGATGTCAAACAGAAGTCTGTAATCTGAGCGCCTCTGCATTTCTTTGCTCCTCCTAATTGTTGTATTCTCATTCGTCAGCCGCACAATTTCAGTACAGTGTACAATATATGATGATGGTGATGGCAAAGATTATGTTGTTTATTAGTCGTAGTAATAGCCGTAGTAGTATCAGTAGCCGTAGTGGTAGTATTGTGTTTGTATGTTTATTTGTAGTAAAGGTTTAGTAGGTTTGTCTTCCTTAATTTCAGTTTACCAGAAAGATCTAGAAGCCCAGAGACCAGTAACAAGCTAGTGGGTACTGTGATGTAATAACCCATCACTGCCTCTCTCCAAGAAACTGTGCACAAATGTCTGATTTTACGACGCTTTCAGCATCGATCCCGGGAATAGTTTATTTGAGCAGGAAGCTCAGAGAAATGGAAGGGTTACATCTATAACTTTGTTCTTAGAAATGGGGCATATATTTTCATTTAGATGTTTACAACAGATGTAAATATCTTTGGTCATTAAAGTTATTCTGTACATCTGTGTTATTTTCTGTTGTTTTATGTTTCCATCATTTTGATGTTTGTCATCATGGAAATAACATTTAGCTAAATATCGAGTTATAAATCCTTTGCGGGAAAGCATACCTTTTTTATTGTTAAGTTCTGCAGTGTGCGTTCGTTCCCCTGTCTGCATAAATGCTTCATGCAAGGGCTCCAGTGGCGCAATCGGTTAGCGCGCGGTACTTATAAGACAGTACGTAGCAGGGCAATGCCGAGGTTGTGAGTTCGAGCCTCACCTGGAGCATGTGTTTTAGAAGCTGTAACGTTGATGTTGCTGGTTGTATAGGTTTAACACAGACGCTCTGATTAACAACCAGGAAAATTATGTTCCCTTACAATATTGATCGAAACGTAAACCCAAGTCACGTCCAGTGACCTAAGTGACGTAGTTTTAAAGAGCAGGGCTCCTAAATGAAAGGCTACTGGTTTGATTCCCTGGTGGGACGCTGCTATTTTGCCCTCAGGCAAGGTACTTAACCCCCTCACCCCCAATAACGCAAGCATTTCAGTAACTGTCAAGCTGTATAAATGATAGTTAAATAAATAAAACTGTAACCTGTAACCTGTGTAAGTTGCTCTGGATAAGAGTGTCTACTAAATGGCAACATGTATATAACATCTAAACAACTTGTGCCTTGTATTCAGTTGCTTATTTTTACATAAAGCATAGCCAGATTAGCTATAGAACAGCACGGTCATACATATTTCAAAATCAAATGCATTTTTGTTTTATGAGAAGGGATTTCACATTTTAGACATTACTACCATGGATTAATCATGCTCTTCAGGTTGGATACACCTGGAGGAGATACAGTGGAGTTTATTAAGCTTCATCCACATTTCACATTTCCGAGTGGCACATGACCCCTTTAATTCCCCCCTGCCCCTTTTATTGGCTCTGCTCTGAGAGATGATTTCCACAAACACCGCAGTCCCAGGGGAACAGTGCGGGAGGTGGGGGTTTCTGCAGGAGAGGCTGCACTCGCTGTGTTGTGATTGACGGTGCCACAGTCCTGTGCTGACAGAGGCGCTCTGTGCTGAGCTAATCCTGGCCAGCTGTCACCAGCAGACCCTCCATGTCACCCAAGGGATGTGGGTCAGTGCACAAGACCCCAAAGAGTGGACACACGGTGAACACACCACAATGTGGTGGCATTCCAGAATGCAAAGGTATGGTAGGGAAATGATCGATCAGCAATGCATACAAGGCACCATATCTATTTTGACTCCTCCTGAGGGGATTTTTTGAGCCAGGTCCATCACCTCTGCCCAAATAGTAATTTCCTGCCTCCAGAACAGACTGCGTTTTAGTGAACACGGCTAGGCCTGAAAAAGCCCTCATTTAAGACATTTATTCTCATTGAGATTCAAAGTAGATTTACTGCATGCAAACGGGGCCATGCGAGGCATTTCTGTCAGAGAGAGAGCGCAGTCAAGCTGAACATAAATGATGACGATGCCAGGGCATCGCCCTCTCACCTTTGACACACGCGAGCCAGGAAGGAGCTGACCACGCCCTGGTGCTTGCTGCAGAGGTCCCTCTGGAAGCTGGTCTTCATCCAGCCCTCGATGTTGCACACTTTCACCCTGCTGGAGTGCCAGCAGACGGACAGGTGATGCAGGGCGGGGCCCAGGACATAGTTGTCCCTCTTCAGCTCGCTGGGGGAGTGGAAGTTCAGAAGGGGCCACAGGGCAGGGTCCAGGTACACCTCCCGCAGGCGGCGACAGGTGAGGGACAGGCTCCGGCGGCTGTCTTTATCCAGGAAGGAGAAGAGGTGCAGCAGGCACTCCCAGGTGAGCTGCGTGAGGAACATCTCGGCAAACGAAGAGAAGGAAAGAGAGAGGAGAGAAAAAGAGAAAGGGGAAAAAAGAAAGAAAGAAAGAGACAGACCTCCCTCCGGGACAGGCAGAAAGGCCGCAGAAACACAGCAACGCCGCTGGTGCACAGGCGACTGTGAGACTAGGGCACTTGGTTTTTCCAGGAGGCAGGGCCTGGAGCTCCTGTGCACATATAAGGTCGTGGAATGGTGGCTATTTTGGGAAGACAACTGCCGGTGAGAGACAAACATGGGAATGTCTTCTCCTTCTCTGCGTCTGCCCCCTCTTCCACCCACAGGGAGGCGCCCTAGGGCCTGTGATATTTAGGCCACTGTTTATCAACAGAGGACAGGCGTGTCACTGGAGAGCTGTTGGAGTGGGAGGAGCCCTTTTCCAATGGCGGGAAAAGAAGTCTCCCTCAGCCTGTCCATGCTTATGAGTCCTGCGTCTCTTACTACCTGAGTGAGGCAGACATGGCCTCTTCTTGGCAAGACAGCACAAGATGGCTCCACCCATTACAGCTCCTCCTGTTACGGATCCCATGATGCCTCACTCTGGCCTCAGTTGGCACTGGTGTAGGGGAAGCCTGAAAATGCAGTGAAACACAAAAAACAAAGTGACTAATGCAGACTGCTAAAGCAAATCCATGTTACCCCACATTTTACCCTGTGGAAAGTGTGGGTCACCAGTGCAGAGTTTATCGCAGAACTGGGTGCCATCATGCCCAAGCAGTGCCCACACATTGTGACACCAAACCTAATTTGTGGCCTTGGTGAGGGTGTAGTACTGCCAGAGCTGGACGGTGAAAGCGTTTCTGTATGAGGGAAAAAAAGGAACCAGGTCCTTAATCAGGGAGGCGTCGACATCCCGCAGATAGACCAACACCCCCGCACCCCCCGCCTCGTGGGTCACTATGGGAAACAGCTGTTTCTCTCCTGCAGTTCTCCACAGAGGGGCAGGGGGGTCTTGTTCTTTCTTGTCAGCTGAATCTGTCTCATGCTGTGAGGGAGCTTCTGTGCTTGTTCTGTACCCACCCCCTTGGAAAACATGTGGGAGACAGAACTCTTGTCAAATGGGAAGAGGGGGGAGAAAAGCAGTAAATGCTTACAGTCGAGTGTAGCAAGCTGCCTGCACCACCTGGGCGGGGGGGCGGGGGGGAAGGGAAGGAGAGAGACAAAGAGCCAGCGATAGGGAGGGTAAAGAAAAGGGGGGTGGGCTTATAATTGCCAAGGTTGCCTTCCGATTGCATTGTTACCAACGTAATGGAAAATTGTAAGGCCATTAAAACGTTGCTATCATTCCACCCCCAGTGTGGAGGAAACTGTTCCACGTGACACTGATTCATGGGCAGGCTGCCCAAACAGAGCACACATGCACTCATTGGTGCCCGATGACAGCCCTCTCCACGCACTGGGCTTTGGCTCCATTTCTGTGCTGTGGCAGTCCTTACCACTTGCAACACACCAAACTGAAGTGTGTAATAAAAATTAAAAAGTTCTTTTGTCAACATTATCACAATTGTTTTATTTGCCACAACTGACCTTTCTATGCCTGCCATAAAAAACTATAAAAGGCAATAAAAAAAATAACAAGTGAAGAAGAGGGAGGGTGAGGGTATCTTTGGAAGTTATTTTTTTTACAGCTTCCTGGCCCAGAGTCTGAGGAAGTGCAGAGGCCGAGTGTTGAACCCGTTGCTGTGATTCCCTCAGTCTAATGGGGGCTGCTGCGTGTCAGCTCCCTACCCACAATTCCACAGCCTTTCTCCGAGTGCAAATCCATTTCTTGGAAAGGGGCGTGCTTTCCATTCCAGAAGGGACAAACATCTCTTCCGCAGAGTAAGAGGACTGAGGTGGCTGGGATTTGGAGACAGCAGTAAATCCGGAAAGAGGGCCTGTCTCTGTCTATCTCTGTCTGTCAGCTGTGGAGTCTTTCGCAAGCACCTGTCTCCTGTTACTCCTCAGAAAGGCCTTATCAAACAGGAGCACAAAGCAGACAAATGTGCCCTGATAGAAGCCGGCTCCACAATAGCTATACAAAACATTTTTGTTAGGACGTTGGACTCAATTGACTGTAATTATGAATAAAACATTTCTATTTCTTGAATTGCAAGTCTTTACAAAAGTCGTATTTGTCTTTTCTCAAGATTGGAAAGAATACTTATCACAAAGCAAAGGATTGCTTTTGAGCCTTCATTGGAGAGAACTCTGTCACTCTCTCAAAAACAGCAAATATCCATGAATAACAAACTTTTTCACACAAAAAGAAATAAAGAAGTAATCTATTTTTTAGAGGTTCGCTGACCAAGTAGTTGTTTTAAAAAGCCAAGCATGTATGTGATACAGGTAAATAAAATTAAATTTACTGCACTAACTTGTGTGTGGTGAGGTGAAGGTTAGTGAACAGGTTCAGTGCGGTGACTGGTGAAGTACTTTTAGTTATTCACGGTTTTAATTGTTGATGGAAAAGCGAGGTTTAAAATTTTATGTCTGGGTATGTAGAGGCTTACTAGATAATGCAAACACCAAAGTGTCTTCATCTGTGGACTGCTAGCACAATCACATCACTATTGGTGTGACATTGTCTATGTTTCCCCATACAGTCTTCACTCCCTGCATGCTTTACACTCATTAGATCAGTGTTTCTCAACCCTGCTCCTCGCGGCACCCTGTCCTGCATATCCTCTATCTATCCTTGCTCTACCTACCTGACTGAACTCATCAGTGGCACATTTTATTAGCTGAGCACACCTGATTTAATCAAGCAGCAAGGATAGATTATTAGGCATGATCAATGGAGTGTTACTACTGTGCAATAGCTCCACTTACTGGCTAAAGGAAATATAGAAAATGAAAAAATCAGTTAATAGAGCAGGAAGGGAGATGGCACTTAAATGGCTGAAGGACAGGAAGATTGTCCAAGCTGTATTCATACGGACTTAGGCAAACGTTCCACACTGTCTCTGGGTGCACTCAGCCACATCACCCCATGTGATTTTTAGATGGTTGCTGGTTCAGGTGGGCCAGTACCACTAAGTGCTTTGGTTGCCATGGAGAGTGCCATTAGGGCCTGGGAGTTGGACTCATTTGCCCTGCGAGTACGCGGTTGTGTAATTGTCAAAACGTACTTCTTCCCACTGATATTGAGAGGGATAAAGTGGTTATTTGTCTTCTACTGTAGTGACAATTATAAAATGGAATTTTAAAAAGCACAAAATGTTTTGAAAACAGACATTTTTCTTAAGTGTGCATCACTCTAGCTGATTACTTCAGTTTTGGGTTGGTGTAAGACAGAGGCCACATAAAGAAGGAAGCAGAGTTTTTTTAACTCTTTGATAATACAAACTGACTGAGGCTTCCTGAACACCAAAATGGGTGGCACCATAATGTTTAGTCATACACTCCACCAATGACAGTATTTTATCCAGTTAATTGGAGTCTGTGATTGACAGCACATGGTAGCTCCACCCACTATAGGGTCCATTAAGCTGCCATGCTCCAAATTGCTGCCAGAGTTTGACAGTCTTAATTTCTTATTGTGCAGTGCACTTCAGATCTCCAAGCAATTTCCAGTCAGAGCAGGGGTTAAAGAATATGTACTACATGTTGTTGTGGGATATTATATGTTAACTGTTGGGGGTGCAGCTTTTCTGAGACAGGGGGGCAGTGGCTGGGGAAACAGAAAAAATGGGAATGTAGAAAGGCCTGTGTCACATACTTGACTGAAACAGTCTCATCATATATTTCTTAGACATAGCTATTTGACTGGCAGGCAGTGTCCACCTGAATGAAAAATAATTTTAGGCACAGCACTGCTCTGAGCCGTCTCAGGTGGTGTTTCTGATTGGCTGGAGAGGTCTGCTTTGAGAAGGGGGATGATTGGGCTTGATGCCTGCTGCTCTGTGAGAGAATCTCAGAGAAAGACTGACACAAAGAAAGCTGAACATGTGAGGCTATGACTGCTTCCTCCAAGCACAAAGAATTATAGTCCCACAAGGTTTGAGGGAACTATGCCTGACATCTTGGTTTTGCACCACCTTCACAGTGGACAGTGTCCTGCACCAACGCAGCCAGCAATCTCTCTGTAATCCCTTGATTGTGGGCAGGTGGGGATAATCACCATTATTACCTTGTTCTCTGAAAGCGTTGCCTAGGAACACCAAGTTCTCCTGAATGCTCTTTTGTACTGCACTGCAGTTAGGGATCCTGGCTTACAACCAAAGGAATGCAGGTTCCATTCTCAGTGGGATACTTCTTTGTACCTTTCAGCATGATACTGCGCATAACCTGAATTCTGACAGGATCAACTAGAAAGACCTGCTGGATCAAAGCAGTAGACTTGCAACTCTCATGAAGGTTGGGTGAGGTCTGGTTTAAGCTGTCATGTTCATGAAGGTTTAAAAATTGAAACCAAATTAATTATTACATTACATTATTGTCATTTAACAGACACTCTTATCTAGAGCAACTTACATACAGTACAGTATAATTTTATCCATTTATACAGCTGGATATTTACAATTGGAAAGAATACTGTTATTGTGGGTTAAGTACCTTGCCCAGGGGTACAACAGCAGTACCCTAGCAGGGAATCAAACCAGCAACCTTGTGGTTATGAGCCCTGCTTCTTACCACTATGCCATACTGCTGCCCGCCAATTATGCAAAAGTAAGAAAATAAAATTATAACATTCATAAATGATAACATTTATACTGCTTCACAATTCAAGATTGGATTCATTTTATTTTGATTTGCCCAAAACATATGACATGCCTTAAATATTCATTTGTAATACATTTGAGTATATTTTCAAAACCTTTATGGTCATGAGAAATGTGGAATTAGGTCCATGGAGTTTTAGGTGAAACATTAATAAATTAATGATTTCAGTATATCTGTCCATTGTTGTCTATTTTTATGTATATATTTATTTTTATATCGCATGAGGATTTTGAAAATTACAGCTAAATCCTTGGTGCATATTGGGCGCTTTAGGATAATCATTTCCCACTGCATGTCTGCCAAGTGGTTTGTTGCTTCCCAAAGACCTGAGAGAAATTAGTCAGTAACTATTGTCTCCTCTAGGGGGCAGTAATAAGGCATTTTCCATGCGTCTTAAGTAGGATCCATTGGATCCATGTTGATGTAATGTAGTTCTTTCTCGACAGATTTTTATCAGACGTCCGTCTGAAACACATACCATGCATAGATTACTGTTTATAGCCTAAAAAAATTTATGCACATTCTTCCCAATTCTGCCTTCTTGTCATTTTTTGCTTAGAAAAGCATTTGACATTTGAAAAGCATTGACGTTATTGTGGGTTTAATTATGGCTTGTTTTAAGAACATTTAGAGCATGTAGAACTCTGTGGTTAAGATACTGCCTTCTCCTCCTACTGCCACTGTGGAGGCAGGCAGTTTCAATGCCGATCTCCACCATTTGAGTCAGAGAGAGGGGAGGGGGATGGCAGGCTGTCCGTCACTCTGAGCGTCTGCCTTATTTCTCAAACACCTGGCGCAGGCTGTCAGTGAAAACAGAGCAATTACCGCACTCACGATACACTGCAACTGATAGCATGAAATTCTTAATGTTTGCATAAAATTGTGTTTTTATCTTAGGGGTTCAAGATACAATACCTAACGGCAAATAATACCACGACTACATTGTTGTTCATTTGGAGCTGGGGCATATGCACATTTGAGAAGCATTCATATTGTTAAGACATGTCACAAAAGCTGTCCAACCAGGCCATAAAAAGTGCCAGCTTACTTTGCTATTGTCCCTTATAATTTAGGTCTACAGCGAGTTAGAAGCTGAAATTAATTTGAGGTTTTCTGGAAAAAGAAAGTGTTTGAAAGTATACACCATGGAAAGTGCTGAGCGTTACTTTCCAAGCAGTCACAAAGCAGATCGCAGGGGTGGTTTTAAAATGCATGGCAGAACCATCTAAATGTGTCCATGCTTTATTATTCCTAACAGATCCACCTTGCATGGATTCTGTGTGCTGAGCCTACCAAGCTCAAAGTAATTATGCAATGGTTTTAAAGGTATCATTTTTCCATATTCACAAAAAATGTTATTTTAACATGATATTAACCCCCAGCAGAAAACTAGGGCTTGGTGGGTAAAAGTGACACAGACTGTTACAGGCAGTACTTTTGGGAATGACCTCCCTGTACAAAGGCTTCTGATGCACTGTGACCTCACTCCAATGATCTCATTTCTGCGGGTGTGACTTCACTCCAATGACCTCATCATTGTGGCCCATAAGTGCTTTATCCATCTGTATTAAGATGCTGTCCCTTACTTTACACTGGAGGCAGTATGTACAGCTGTAATCAGGCAGCATTTTCAACCCAAAATAAGAATATTCTCTTACAGGCTGGGGCAAGCAGGCAATACAAACAAAGGAAAAAAGTTTTTTTTGTGTAAACTCCACTGTATGGTGTATAAACGTTGTGATTTCACTCTCTGTCTCCCCCTTTCTCTCGCTCTCTTTCTTTCTCTCTTTCTCAGTCTCTTTCTCTCTCTGAACCTTTCTCACACACCCACACATACACCCTATATATGTAGTTGTTTTTCTGGACCTTCCATTCCACAGGGCAGCAGAAAACATAGCTTTATTCAAAAACTAGCATTTAACCAGTTTTTGATTTATTTCACAATCCTCTGAGTGTTGAAGGTAACCTCTGGAGGACCCCAGCAAAAGCTGCTCAGTGACTGCAGCTGTGAACAGTATAGCAAGAGTGTACCTCACCAAAGATGGAAAACCAAACTCCAAACCTGTAAAGGGTAATCCCGCACCCCCCCAACCCGCCCCCAGCCTTTTCTGAAATCATGTAATTCAAATTGTAAACCGCAGGGAGCCACACAGGAGCTAGTTTTGTGCAAGCTTATCCCTGCAGACGTGATGGTAGAGCTCTCCCTGAGGGCAACCACTTCAAGCCCAACATTACGGGCAGCTACAACTGATACTTCAGCCTCGCCTCCTCTCTCCATATGTATGTCTGGCAAGCAAAGGGGAAAACATCTGACCTACAGTAGACAGTCTGGTCATAAAAAAGAAAAGTTTGACAGGGCGAAACTGCAAAAATAACTTTATTGTAGAGGCAATCCATTATTCACTATAGCCACTCCTATAGGGTTTTGTCTGTTAAAATACCAAGAGCAGGAAACTATGGTAACATGATGATGCTGTAGCCTGCAGGGAAATGCATTTGCGTCTGTGGACGTCAAGCTTGAATGGCCCACGCTTCCATACTTTCAGAGGAGATCTCAATGCCAGGGTGGGGGTAGAGGGACTGAAATTCAGATCTTGATCTTTATCACAGAACTGTAACCCTGTTTTTGTAACCACAGTGACCTGGTTAAATGGCAGTTTCAGTGCCATTCAGCCCAGTGAAACCATCCCCTCTGGGATCGTTAGTTTACTGGCCTGTAGACATTAATGCCTGCACTGTTCTGGGCCAGTCTGATATGCTGTCTGCTGGAGCTGTTAAATGGGCTGTTTCCATTTGCACTAGAGGGATGGGGCTATGCTAATCTTGGAGAAACAGCCTCCAAAGGTGTCAAAATATGCTGCTGCTAAAAATATTCCTTTCATTTGGGTTAGACATTTAACTGGTGCCTTGGCTAGTCAATGTCATTCAAACTGTCACAAACAAGTTGAGCCAAGGAAACAATTGAATGTGAAAAATTGAAAGCACATGTATTCTTCATATCTGAACAGCAATTTCAGTCATGATTCCTACTGTCTTCACCATCTTGTTTTTTTCCTAAACTGAAACAGTTGTCTGGGTCATATCATAATGATAGCTTGATTACATATTTTCTTTATTTGTTTTCCAGTATCATTTGCTTGTTTTTACACATTTTGGGACTTCTGTATCACATCCCTCACACAGTGGTAATGCTAATCTATAGAGACACTCTATGCAATTTAGGACACTTCACAGTGAGATCAGAGCTCGTGAAAATCACCTTTAATGTTGTGTTTAACGGCTCAGTAAGATTATCCACACACTAGAGGCTTACACCTCTTTCCAAGTTGCTGTGAAGATCATGGACAACATGTGTGAGCAATTCTCCCTGTAAAGAAATGTCCTTGCCTGAAGCTATGAGTCATTTCAGTAATATGTACACAATAGATGTACCCGTTACCTGCAGTCCTACGTTTATTTATAGAAGATCAATCAAAATAAAATGATGCTTGATGAAATCATGAGAGGTAAGAAGACTAAATCAGATCATCCACTGGACTCATGTGAAGGTGTAACAGTGTACTAAAATGCTGTGTGAAACCAGGCCTTGGAGCACAGCCACATGTGTGCCGTGCGGTTGGACCACCTTGTGTTCTGTCTCATGTCCAGTCCAGTCTGTCTGGCCGCCACAACCCACAAGACAGACAAATAAGAGACCTTGTTAAAGGGGGAGGGCCAAAAGGACAGACCTCCAAGGACAAGAAGGGTGGGAGAAAAGGTCTTGTTCAAACCCCACATCCATGTTAGTTTGCCTTTTCTGCTCCTCTGGGTAGCTAAGGCAGGCTTAGGTAGATTCTCACGTGCAGAAATAAACCCATTAATCAGAATGTCAGAATAACATACAGGATTTGTTTTTAAACAGGGTCAGCTTCACAAAGAAGTATATATAGGAATAAGCACATGTAAATCAAATTTCAAAAAGAGCATGCTTTCTCTACACCTGATACCCCTCTGTGTTCCTTCCCCAACATGCTCAGCTCCAGTATGAAGACACAGGGGCTTTTTTGTGGGAGGAGAGAGGCCCACACTAGCAACAACCATATCAACTGTGAACTTGGTTCAGGCACATAATTTTTCCTCTGGTAAATTTTTAGAAGTTCTCTTTAGTATCCTTTGAGTCATATTTTCCCTGTGTGTGGCCTTCATGAAGACAAAGCATAAATGATTACTGTTGAAGCAGATGCTGGTAGGGCTCTATGCCACTATCAAGTGCTATTAGTGACTCGCTGATTTGAACCAATCATAGTATTCAGCAATGGAGACTGCAGTCTTTTGATTGTTTCATACAGTGATTGACAGCATATGACCGTTCCAATTGTCATGTGGCCTCACTCTGGTATCAGCAGTGCCCAGTAGCTGTTGTTATGAATATGGGGGAATCAGAGAATATATTAATATGTAGAAACAGGTGCAGAAGCAGCGGCCTCATGTTGACGTGATCCCTGTTAACACTGCAGTGAATGTGGGGCAGTAAATTACAGTGGGAGTGAGTCAGGCAGACATTGCTGTTTATTTACCTGGCAGACACCCTCACCCGAGGTGAATTACACAGCTTACCCGTTATCCGTTTATACAGTGCAGTGTTTACGCGACCAATTCAGTCTAAGCACCTTGCTTAAGAGTACAACAGCAATGCCCCGCCTTGGAGTCAAACCCGCAACCTTCACATTACACGCCCAGTTCCTTAAGTGCTACACCACTCTGACTTTGTAAACACTGTCATTGTTTACTGTCAGGGATGGCTGTTAAAGACCCTATGTTTTCAAGAATTAAACGTCACTCAATACAAGTAAATAGTAAACACTAGAGCCTAAGTAACAGATGCATTTTTTACATTAGTTTAGCAAAATCCAGCCACCACCAATTAATGGGAGCTGCAGTCTGCAATCATGGAGTCCTGATTATATTCATGAAATTATAGTCATAAGATATTTGTGCAATGTGCATATGAACATTTCATGCATTCAGAAATGAGAAACCTGAGCATGACTTAACTGCATCTCATTGGGACCTGCCTCTGATGGTGACATTTAATGTTCTAGTCAGACATAAACTAAACGTGTGCTATCAATGACACATCCAAAGTCTCTTTTAGCTTCTGGACTGAAATGACAGTCAAAAGTGAAAATGTGTCATTAAAAGAAATCTGGGGATGATGGGCAAGAACATAGCATCAGGCAAGAAGATAGGGTGATGTCCATATTCTTTTCATTCGATAAATGGACACAGGGCTGATGGCTATGAACACTCAGGGCATTTGGGGGTCATTGGAATGGTGCCTGTGAGTTTAAAAACTGCTCACCCTTTTTGAGGTATCCACACATCAAAGCTACCTGTGTCCTGCTACACAGCCTGCCCCCCCCCCCTTACCTAGCCCCCTATCCAGAAAGGGTGCCAATTCTAAAAATACCCCCACGCAACCCTGAGCTGCGCCTGACTCACTCACTCACTGGGAGAACCTGCCTGTTTCTCAGTGGAGTTGGTCCAAGATAATCTGACCTTTTGATGTCACTTCCACACTTCCACTGTGCGCTGACCTTTTTGAGTGACAGGTGGTTCACGTTTGGTTCCATATTTATCGCAGGTTCCTGCGGTGTCACGTGTCCTGTTTACGTCACTCTGCACATGCTCAGCATCCCCGAGCGATACATCCAGCTGCTTCTGACTGGCAATAGTTCAGGTTGTAGTAATGTGCACACATTAGTAAGCTCAGATAACATCTGGGTGTCAGTGGACAAAAATTATGATTCATGTTTAATGTAGATGAATGTGCCGTGCTTAATTCTACTGCAGTGAAGGAAAATGTTTGCCATGCCCCTGGAAAATACACTTCGGTGGAATCATTACTTGTGTTATTGACAAACGCTAATTAATAAAACGTATGGTAGATGGACCAAGGTGTTGAATAATTGCTTAAATGATTACAAAATCTTTTTCTGTATTAGCTAAGAAACAGGTGTTCACAAAGCTCTGGCTATAATGACTTATTGAGGCGTTCTTCAAATAATGCATTGTAACTTAATATGGAAACAATGAAAAAGTTGCAGCGCCGTCCCACTTGCCACGGGTGAATATGCCTCTACTGTGTGCAAATGAAGTGGTCTCAAGTATTCACTTTTTATAGAAATAAAAAAAAAACTTTTCGTAGCTCAGTGTGGAAAATTTAGAGCTACAATGTTTTGATTTTTGCAGACAAACCCGTTTCATTTTTGGGGAGAAGCACACAGACATTCTCATGCCTGAGCTAGTGCTTGTAATGACATTGGCGGTGTTGGTTTGTTATTGCCCTGACGTAACGGAGCGCTAAATTGAAGCTGACACGGACAGTATAAAAGCCGGTTTACAAGGCGTTCCAGCTACGGCTGTCTCCTGTCTCCTTTTACGGACTCGTTATCTATGGTTTGGAAGAGGTCGAAAATGCCTAGTCAATACCAACCAGTATCACCGGTTATTTTTGCTTTGACTGTACTCGCAATCACTTCTTGCCACGGTAAGACTATTTAACGGATTCTCCAAAAATTGAACATTTCCTTAATATCAACGACTGATTATGCATGATAACAGAACTAAAATTATATTTCATATTCCTTGAGATTAACGTGTCTCAAAAATAATTTGTAACATATTGTCCAGAAACATGGATTGAAATTAACCAGAAAACGTTCATTTTACACGGCATGCAATAAATATCTGATATATAAATATATGCTACAAATATAAAAATATTTCAATGAGGACAGATCAAAATTCACTTCAAACGATCCAGCATTATTTTTTGTCATGCCACACTAATACTGAAGTGCCCAGAGCTCTGAGCAGTCATGCCTTCTATACGAGGCGATGATCTCATTAGATTTTTCGTATAATAAGTTTTATTTTTCGGTTCTGTTTATTGCCAGGTGCGAAATGGACATACGACGGTGAGTAAACACATTCTGCCTAAATGTCACGGCGATATTGTTAGATGGTGTCACTGGTTGCTGTGTCACCACGATATCGTATGTGTTTCGCACATTGTTAGGCATTTAAAACTGATTCCATAAAGTTGCCATCCTGAACTAAGTATGGGCCATTAAAGGTCAAATTATGATCCCAAAGGATGACTCTGACCTTCTTGTTCTTTGTTGTTTTTCCATGTTTAGTGAGACCTCTTGGGACTGGGGAATGAGCGTTGAACTCAATTTGCGACAAGTGAGCGGAACGTTTCCCCTTTTTATCGAGAAGTAACTATATCTACAATGCGTTTTAAAGTTAGCGCCATGTAGCTTAGTTAGCCTACCGATTCCCAAGTAAGAGAGAGAGTGTCAACGGCAAGAAGCTGGGGACAAATTGATAGTCTGTTCTGTAACTGTATCGACCTTGTTATCGCAATGTCTTCTTAACGTGACATTATACACGCCAGTAGGCCGTAGCAGTGTACTTACGCACACCGTTCGAGTGCTTGGAAGAAGATGTGTATGTGAAGTGCTTGATATCAAACACACGTGTAATATTGGCATGAAGGGCACCTCTTAATACAGCATTTGACCTTATCTAAATCCCCGCCCAGTGTTTCACAGGTCATTTCAGTCCGAACTGTGCGTCGCACTTGCGCTTCTGTATCGAATCGGAGCCTCTTCTGTCTCAGATTACTGTGCACAGCGCGGTGCATCCCGATCCTTCCATTTTAGCAGTTTCTTTCAATCGGGAAAATGAATTGGTCTGGAGAATTAGCGTCCCGTCCAAGAGTTAGTAATCTATTCATAAATAAACAACACTGCAACGGTATTTACAGACAAAACCAAAATTCATGCCGTAATGTGAATGAGTCGGGAATATATCGGGAATAACCCTAACCCTAACCCTTAACTTGCAAACGTATTCAAATATAATGGCAGTGAGGAAAAATTATACACCCAGAGCTATATCTATAATAAAAGTATGTGTGGAGTATTTCATTAAGCTATTATTGGTTTTCATTTGCAAACATGAAGCCATCGTTAATACTTTATTTTTGGTAATTACTCTTTTAATAATCTTAGAAACCTTTCCTTATAGAAGTGTACATTCTATATTACAGTTTTTGAAACACTAAAGTATCATGAGTTGTAGTATATCTGTGGAGGTGTGTTTGCACTGTAGCCCTGACGGGAATTATGATTTGAACAGGGCTTGTCCCCTGTGCTTCTCATTAACTCCATGACTAGTGGTTTGTGAGGAAACACCTGGTCACTGTCAGTTCCCAGATCACTACAACGATCCCACACAGTGCATTGGTAAAAATCTCCATGGGCAAACTGCTACAGCTACACACAAATGAAACACATATTTATGTATTAATGGTCTAAATCTAGCTAAACCAGAAATATGCCTCATTTTCAGTTAGTGTAATGGGATTGGGCTGTACCTTCAGAAATGTGTGTCCCGGGGCCCTGGATATTTCTGAATGGTAAATTCAGTTCCCTTTTGAAGCATAAGCATAAGTACAAGGGTAAAATAACCTTTTGTTAGAAAGAGGAAAATTTGGACTAATGAGAAGAGGTAAGCAGATTCAGCTGAGGTGGTCTTTGACACAGGGAGCCAAATAACCCGAGAGAGTGAGTTGGACAGTGGAACTACATGAGTTTAGGCCAGTGGGAGGCGTTAGAACTGCAGGACTGTAGAACAATGGGGCAGTAGAACTTGCTACTGAGTCATATCTGTATTTTGAGCTGGTGATTGACGACACCCTCCTTATTTGACAACATAACTCCCACCCCTTTGCCAACCACCCGACCTCAGTTGCCGTGTTTTAAGGGTTGACACAAGGGAAGTCACACAAGTCCGTAAAATATGCTATGACTAAGCCATACGTAAAAATGATAGTTTGCCAAGCAATGAAGTCTTTTTTTTTTTTTCAGAAGAAATAGTTTACCCAGACCTCTAATTTGAACTGAATTCCAAGCGCTTTCATTGGTTTGTTACCTGCAGCCTGTGTAAGTGCTCTCAGAGTTGCCTCAGTGAATACCCAGCTGTAAAGATGGACAGCTGCAATGCGTGGTGCAGCTTACAGTACCATTGCCCACACTAGTAGACTGTGAGGCTTCGACGGCTGAGTGCCTGGTAATGCGAAGTTTTCAGTTGTAGGAGACAGGTGTGCATTTATGTACAGCTGAAGAGGATGTTTTTAGTATGTGTAAATAGAATAGGATACTGACACGCACAATACCATTCTGTCATTTGCTACAGGGCCAGATGGAGAGCAGCACTGGCTCAAGCACTACCCTTTCTGTGGTGGTGTGTTCCAGTCACCCATTGACCTTCAAACACAGCTGTTCCGGTATGACCCCACCTTGCCACCCATCGAAGTCTGGAACTACAACCTGTCGTCCCATGAGCAGCTGACCCTGGGCAACAATGGACACTCAGGTGAGCACCACCTCACAGCACAACTGTAGGGCTTTATCATAACCTGACCGAATAAGAGGCATATTTAACACCTTAAATATCCTATCCCATAACATGAAGCAGCTGGAGATGTTCAGTTGTTAAACTACTCCGGTAATTTTTTAACTTGATTTTATATTTCCTTTTCATCATTCAGCCAGAACATTCTAATTAGCAGGTGTTGATCAGGTCAACCTATTTGCAACTTTGCCATTATCCCAATCAGTATAATCGGTGAAATTAAAGTCCTCCATGAAAATTTACAGAAATAGACCAATGGCTGATAGGGTCCCACAGTTCAGTTATTACCCCAAATCTCCAGAATTTCAAGTGACAATAGTCTGATACTCTTTAGAATATTCTGTTCTATGTTTAAACACATTTTCATAGATTGCCATGCAATCTTTATGTCTCACCCTGATTGACCAAAAAAGTAATTAATGAGCTGATTGTACCTGCAGTCTGTGTACAGTTGGTCTGCTCTGTCCTCTGGGGTGTGTTACTACAGCACTGGCTTACCATGATGTCAGTAAGCATCCTCATTGATGTTGCTCTCAGGTTGGAAAAAATAACAACCTCCAACATTAGTGAGGAAGAATGTAAAACTTTTAATTTAGCAGCTCTCAAATGTCAAGCTTTAAGAGTAGATCCACTTTACTGTGTCTGTTTTCGTGGATGACATAATTAAGCTACTGAAACTTGTGAGAAAATAACTAAATATCTGTAATAAAATAACTGTAACCTGCAACAGATACAGAGAGAGATACAGAGTTTTACTAGGCATAAAGGGCTGAAGCAGTGGAAAGCAGGCACAGAGTCCAGGGAAGAGCAGGGCCTCTCCACTCACAAGGTTGAGGTACAGGGTTTCTGCATGTTTCTGTCGTGTCAGGGTGTTCTTATTTCTAGGCCAGTGAATAGTGTATTTTGTTTTGTTTTGATTTTTTTTTTCCAGTGTTATGTTTATACTTAAAAAAGGTCAATGTTCTCACTCTGCGTACACAATGATATCAACAGCCCCTAAACAGTCCCTAAACATTGCAATACACAGATCTTTATATGATATGGATTTTCAGAAAATGACAGTTTATTGTATGATAATTGACATAGAGGGTGAAATTTGTTTGTGCCGCAAATTGAGGCCTTTCTCAGCACGTCTTTAAACATGAAGGTATTCACTGCAGATTGTACCAAGTGCCTCTGACATGCTATCATCGGCTTTGGGGTGCGTGAACTAGACAGATGCAGTGTGTCTCTATTCCTGGGATCTGCCGATGCAGCTAAACAGCCACATCTCTGGCACGTGCTTGTTTGTATGCATGTCAACACACACACACACACAGGCAGGTATCTCCAACACAGGCCATCATCACAGAGCAGGACTGTGTTCAGAACCCCAACTGACTGACTGCTTGAGCAGAGGTAGGCAGAGTAGGTAAGTTGTTTGAAGTTGAAAAGGTTTTGAAATACTCCCTGACAGTGACAATTATCCACTTACACTGTCACCTGGGTCTCAATATTCTGATACTTTATCCACTGACACATAAGAACAGTCAACACCAGGAGCTAGATACTGGTCAATATCACAAAATAATAATAATGGAAGCTGAATGGAATGGAACCAGTAATGGAAGCTGAAGATGAATGAAAACAGATCATTAAACACTAGGTTAATTAAACCAAAACTGTTTGTAAACAGCTCTTACCTTAATCTCTGAAAGACTGTAGGCATGTGTCACCTAAATCACTTATTAAGTACAGGTCTCTTTCACCTGGATCAGCAAAGACCATCATTAGAGCTGTGTCACCTGAACCATTATCTGTAGGTAATTGTCAACCATTCTTACCTGACCTACTGTACATTTTCAGTACACAAACCGAAAAGGGTGCAACCTGAACACTGTCCTTGTTACACAAAAAAGATATAAACATTATATTCACTGGTCATTGTAGATGTTGATTGGCTGAGATGGGTAGAATAAATGGGATGGGCCAGTCAGATGAATTTCTGATTGATGCCCTAAAACACATATAATGCTACCCATATGCAGTGAAGGTTCACGGGTGTTAATTCCATGTGGATTGGCTGTCCACGTCAGTTCGGTTAATGGGATGAGCAGTCCAGCTCAGATATAGATCGGTAAATGTGTGTTGCACTTGCATAGCATCAATCCTAAAAAACAAGTCTGGTGTCTCTCATTCTGTCTCTGTCCCTCTGTCTATGCAGTGCAGCTGTCCTTGCCACCCAGAATGTACCTCTCTGGGGGTCTACCATACCGCTACTCTGCAGCCCAGCTCCACCTCCACTGGGGCTCCCCAAGCTTTCCTGGGGGCTCTGAGCACACCATCAATGGAAAGCAGTTCGCAGCAGAGGTGGGGCTCCCATTAGCATGACATGAAGCACTTTACCATAATGCAGGTTTACCAGATGGGGAATTTTCCAGTCAAACATAGTATATTTGAAAACTCTGTGGTGTGTGGGGTGGGTAGGGGGAGGATTAATGGTGGGAAATGGGTGAGAAAATCTGTGGGGAAACTGAAATGGAATGGAATCTGATCATACATTCTTTGTGAAAGAAATGTAATTTTCAAGGTGTTTGTGCTGATGTAAAGGTAAACTCTACATTATTATCCTGGAGTTACTGGAGTTTCAACAAGTGCAGGCAGTGGAGATAAAGATTTGGCTGCTGATATTCTTCTCATGGATTCGTTGGTGCTGTGCATGCATTAGTCATAGGCTTCCATATGACTGTCCATCTGAGAGGCACTGTTGTCACTTACTTGAGCACAAAATGGCTGATGTGAAGAGGAACACACATACTTTCTGTGGAGGCTTAACCCCCAATCGTGGACACTGCCCTGTGTAATCGAGTCTTCGTTTAGCATCTGATTCTGGGAAGCACTTGTGGTTTTGGACCAATTACTGACCATCCCAAGATTCCACTTAATGGCCATGTAGCTAACATTCTGATTTTAGATTTTAGAACTAGAAACTTGCGCCATTTGTGATTACCTCGTCCTTAAGGAGCCGTACGTGGCCGGCGGTGTGATATTGGTGAGCTCATGTCTGTATCACTGATGTAACAACCCTGAGATAAACAGTCCAAAAAGGAATATGACAGCACCCCTCACTTCCCCCAAACTCAAGATAAGAATATTATTGGTTGTGTGCGGTTGGGACCTGGGTCTTTAGCCCAGCACCCTAATTGTATCTCTTGTTGTGCTGTGTGGTTGATGAGGAATGCAGTTTAAAACATGCAGTTCAGCCCAACTGATGTGGACAATATGAGAACTACGCTATGTATATAGTGTAGTTCTGATAAGTGAGACACTTTGGGCTCTAGTGGAAAGCGACATGATTGCGGTCTGGAAGAAAACAAGCCAACGTGACACATCCTGAAATCTGTTCTTTCGTGGACCGGCTGATGTTCCCCTTGTGGAACCTCGACGGAGCTCCTGTGGTTTGACTGGAGTCGCTGAGAAGACACGTGGTGAATGCATCTAAGACTTCTCAAACCGCGCGCTTCCTGCTTCATGGTCATCACACGAGTTTGGTCATCCGAGGAGAAGTGGAGTCGTTTTCAAAATGATCGCCTCCCAAAAATAGTGGAATTGTCCCCTTTCCCACGGCAGGTCCACACCCAGCTTATAAATATCCTTCCATGACATTACTGCCTGTGTTGAAGCCTCTCTGTCTGATCCCACTTGCTGAAGACTGTTTTCTCCATATTCTTTCATGCAACATTAGCTCAAGCCAAACCTATTGTCCAGCAGAGCTGGAAAGTATAGACTGTGATTGAGCTGTATGCTTTTTCTATGAATTCTCCATATTTCACTTCACTCACTCTTTTGTTAAGGGAAAGTCTACACTAGCTTAAGCTTCTTGAGTTTCTTGTCTGCAGTTCTTGATTTCAAAATTACACTAAAGAGTTGTTACCGTCAATTTACAGGGAAATGCTGACATAATGCAACAAAGCAATAATAACATTTCTCTGAATGAAAATGGTTCTTGAATGAAAATGAATGAAAATAGTTCTGTGCTTTGTATTCATGTATTGATAGATGGCATATTTCTACCCCTCTTCAGTTGCATGTTGTGCATTTCAACTCAGACAAGTACCCCAACATCTCCATGGCAGTGGACAAGTCCGATGGACTGGCGGTGCTGGGGGTTCTGATTGAGGTGAGACTCAGAGGAGAGAAGGGGGCCCTCTGTTGATGATTGGCCCAGCAATGTCACATGGCATCCTTTGACCAATGAGAGGAGATTCCAGATTTTGTGCAAAGAGAAGGAACACATTCTGCTTGCGAGTGCTTACCCATATTTCACTTTGGCTTCCTTTTCTCTCTTTCTTGGGTATAGGTGGGAGAATTCAACCCAGGCTTTGACCTGTTTCTTAAATACCTCAGTGGCATTAAATATAAGGGTGAGTTTTGCTCTAAATGTTTTTGTAATTTGAGATTTTGTTTTAGTCAGTATACGAAGTAAACCATTCTTGTCAAATTTGTAATGTAATGTAAAATTTGTAATTAATGATATTTTCTGTTTGTCATTTTTCCAGCTGACTGTGGGATCTCTTTCTGAATATGAATGAAGGTTTGACTTTTCACTCTCGTTTATCTTGTGAGTTAAACACTACTCCATTTTGGTTTCTCACAGATCAGAAAGTGCAGGTTCCTGCCTTTAACATCCGTGACCTGCTGCCTGCTCGTCTGGACCAGTATTACCGCTATGACGGCTCCCTGACCACACCTCCCTGCTACCCCAGTGTCCTGTGGACTGTGTTCAGGACCCCTGTCACCATCTCAGTCAGTCAGGTACTGTACTGCAATGTCCCACACACTGATCCTGTCCCAGGGGTATGTAGGTCATTCCTTGCTCTTCTACCCTGGATTCACCACCACATTACAAGCCTGTCACAGCTAACACCCCATATGATTGCAATATCACTGATTTGATGTCTGGAATATGCTGTTGATCATTTGTTTTTGTCAATGTATCTATGTATCAGTTGATTTCTAATTTCTCTCTAAGCCTCTGTTTGTCTCCATCTACTGTTTTCTCTATCTATTTCTGTGTATTTCAGTCAATCTGCATTCATTTCTGCACATATCTATCTCTGTATGTTGTGCCTGTCTACTTGAGCTCTTTGTCATTCTCATACAGATGACATATGGAGGATTTCGGGGTGTATCTGTGTGAAACTGCACTACTGCAATGCCATTGTTGCTTTTTTACCAGTTCCAGGCTCTCAACAGTGCTGTTTATTCCTCCGGCGTGCAAGAGTCCGCCCTAGTGATGCTGAATAGGAACTACAGGAAGCCCCAGCACCCAGATGACAGGGTTGTCCTGGTGTCCTTCCAGGAGGGTGAGTCTGGGCTCCCTGACAGAGCCGCAAACAGAGAGCAGAGTCTCCTCTGCACGGCCACGACACGGTGGCAGACCTCTTCAGCCGCCAAGGCTGTGGTCCAGCGTGTCAAGCGCGGAGCTGCCTGGCTGTCTGGAGGCGATCTGGGATCAGAGTGAGGTGCACCCAGAGCGGCAGCGGTTGTGGTTTCTGTCGGGATCAGACGGTTCAAGGCTGGCCTTTGCTCGTCTTTCGCGGTGTGCTTGTGGCTGAATACTTCATCGCACACACATCATCACAGAGCAGTAGTCAACTGAAAAAAGATTCTATCATGTTGATGGCTGCTTGTGTTTATGTGATCATGTCTTATTAACTTTAAAGGCAAACTTTTGTGACCATACTACCAAGTTTGTCATTTATGTCCTTTTCTTAATGAGACGGCACACAAAATCTCCAGAAAGTCAGTGGCCTGTGCCTTCAGGATTTCAGACTATCCTGTATGTTGGATGGTCTGCTGTTATGAAGCTATGCACACTTTCACATCTTTTCACAAGACAAACAGAAGAGAATGTGGCTGTTTATCTGTACATGTTTGCTCTGGCATGGCAGTAAAGCTGCTTGCAGTGAGAGATCAAATCAGACCTGATACTCACCTACTAGTGAGAAAATACAAATCGCTTACTACCTGAAGGCTTGGTCTGTCCTGTGATTGACACTCATCTGTAAGATGAGACTGTCAGTGCCTTGTTTGCAGTCTGATTGGTGGATGGGTTGGTGAAGTCTGATCTACGCTAATGATTGGTTTCATTAGTGTAAGGCATGGTGCTATAACAGGCTTAATTCGCTGCTTTATGCTGAGATAGCTCCCCAGGGTATGAAGAATGCCCTTTGACCTCAAACCTGACCAGCCCTGTGTCCGGCACAGGGCGTGGGCTCCACGGCACCCTGCCAGTCACCTCGCCTCTCATGAGGAGGCAGGTCATTCAGCAGCTGCTGGCGGGTGACCTGGCGGACCTGGCCGATGAGGGGATCTCCTGGCTGCTGCCCAATCTCAGCCACAAGCCCAGCAAGCAGCACGTCGAGCGCAAGAAGCAGCTGAGCTGGACCCAGACCGCGGCCAAGCAGAGGGGGCAGGGGTGGAAGGTGGAGGGCGGCGCCGGTGGCTTTTTCCCGGTCTGGAAGAGCCCCCGCGCCCCCGGGGTCCTGGAGGACCGGCTGTGCTACGGGTCCCTGGAGGAGAAGGTCTCCCGCCAGCTGAGGAGGGCTCACGCCGAGGGCCGGCTGGTGGAAACCCTGAGGGACGAGCTCTTCCCGGACCTCAACCTGCGGAGCTACCTGGCCTGCAGGTCTGACCTGGCCCTCGACACCGTCCGCCAGATCCTGCGGGGACGGCCCTCGGACGAGGCCACGGAGCTGGAGCAGGCGCTGACCCGGATCGCTCACGGGTCCAGGAGAACCCCGTCCGCGGCTCGGCTGGACCGGGCTTTCACCAAGCAACGGGGTCGCGCCTAAGCCGCAGCCCAGAACACCCACCACAGCCGAGCCCGCTGGAACCACAGCCCAATGTGGGGGGAGTGGGAGGACTAGAGCCCGGCCCAAAGCCACACGCGGCTGGAGCCGGATTCAGAACATCAGACAGCAGAACTTGCTGATGTGACATGGCAGGGTACCAGCATGATGAGTAAAGGAATGCAGAAAGGAGGCTCTGTGCAAGGGCGTTTACATTTACATTTACATTTACATGCATTCATTTGGCAAATAATCTTATCCAGAGCAGCTTATAAACCACGCACACAACAGTACTCACAGAAAACATTTTAACAGGTGTCAGTATTTTCGCTATTTAAACATTTGCAATTTTATCACACAATGCTAGTATAACCGGTGTCAAACTGTATTGAGATTTATCATATCACATCTTATCACTGTTCCTCAAGCAAAGGGAGGATATCGTAAGTGTTTGCATTACCTTTTCCCCCTGAGACCCCCTGAGTTTGCTTTGAAATAGCTGGGACCAAGATGAAGTATATTTCTAAAAGCAGTCCATGTCAGGGCCAGCATGGTTTTCCAGCTGCGTTTAAATCACAATCTGAGAGCAGGGAGGAGTGGTGAAACTGGGTCATTTAAGGTAGAAATCAGTTCAACCAGCATGCTGAAGTGAAATACAGCCCTCCCACACTTGGGCCCCAGAAGGCCAAGACAGGGCAACTCTTCTGTGGGAAGATGACTGAAGACATTCCCACTGCTTACTTTGAGAATGGGATTTTTACTTGATCAGTTAATGTACATGTGACTTTATAAAAGTTTATTTTACTGAAAGTGGGCCATAGCCTGATTTAAATACAGCAGTGTGCATGCCTGGAGCCTGGACCATATGCTGAACCTTCTCTGTGGTCACTCCTGTCTTAATGGACATGAAGAACACTGTTAAACAACGGGCTGGTTCTCTATGTGGACGTGATCTGTCTCAGCGCTGTGCATTCCTGTGAATCTTGACACGTTGTGATGGGCATGATCTTTGCCTGGGTGTGCCTGGCATGCGAAGTGTGGAATGTTTCTCTGTTCTGTGTCATGAATGTCAAGACATAAATGTCAGCAGGAGAAAAATGTTATTGAATTTGATGGGGAACAATGTTGCTCCTTCTAGCAGTCATATACTGTGGTTTGAGTTGAGACAGGCAATAGAAAAATACAATGCATTTTAAGTACTGCAAATACTTTAAGTGCATGCTTACATATTTAACATTCCAACAGTATGCATGCCATTTTGGGTGTACTCTGAAAAGAAAAAGAAAACCACATGACTGAATTGTCAAGAATTTTTATGAATAAAATATTAAAAAAAAGTGCTTGCTGGCAGAGTACTTTCTGTACAGGGGCACAGAGTATGGGTCCCTGAAAAGATCAAACTACGAATGTTTTTTATTGGTTATAATGAATGTTCAAATCAGTCTAACTCATGCTGCACAAGCACTAACCCTGAAGGCTGTTATTATTGATTATTGATCACAGAGATCATTTAACCATTTTGAGACACACAGTTGACATAAAGACTTTCCCTTTGAAAAGGACTAGCTTCCTTCTTTCTGATCTTCACTCAACAGCAGCACTGTCCAGTAGCAATAAAAGGTGTCATAAACCGGCATGATCGGTGGAGCTACACAACGAAATCAGTAGTGTTTATTCAATACTATCAGTGTAAAAGCATGACAAAATGGACACTTACATCTATGTTCTACTTATAATCCTTTTGTTCGGACTGTTCACTTTGCTTTTCCGAGACTCAGATGTGCTCTTGTCTGTTTCTTTCCATGATCAAGACCTCCCTGTGGGAATGAGCTGGGGTATGTGGTCATCTGTGACATCAACAACTGCTGTGTGTGTGTATGTGTGTGTGCATGTGTGTGTGCTCGCTAGCAACTGTGTGTGCTTTATGCTGTGTATGTTTTCTTCTAAACCAACCCCTTGGATTCAGTCAGCATTTGCCCTTAAACTCAGACCCACAATAAAATACAAGTGTTTTGTGTCTTTTATTATTGAGAAGCACTGTTTGGTAATTTCAGCCATAACCAAAACAAATGAAAGTTGTATCTGTATCGAGAAAGTACCACTTCCATTTATTTATAAGTCAAATAACAATTATTAAATGAATCCAGGGGTACATCTTATTACTCTAACACTGTATCCTATATCCATACACAGTGTAGTCCACAACTCCTGTTCAGAAAGGAAGGAGCCACAGAACTGAACCATGCATGTGCTTGAATCACTGTCCACATGTGACAACATTGCTGTGGATTCAATAACTCAAACATCGCATTTGACCATTTAAAAAAAATTAACTTTGATCAGTTGTCAGCTCATACTCACAACAGCATTACTGCAAAATAAAAAAATATAGAAGCTCTTGAAAAAGTGCAGAAAAGGGCAATAAGAGAGGCTTAAAACACTAAATCTGTTTAGTTTTAATAAAATAAGACTCTGGGGAATTTAAGTCTTTAAACTCTTGAATTCATAAGGTGGACCATGAGACATGTTTTAAGCTGCATCTGCTGATGTGTACATTTTATATTAATACTAGAAAGTATTATAACAGAGTCTGCATGGAATAATTCGATTGGGATGCACAGGTGACATAGGTCCTAAGATCCTTAAAGACCTTGACGCAGAGGTAGATTATCTCTAAATTACCTACACAGAATTAAAATGTTCAGATTTTCTTCTTCTTCTTGGGGTGACAAGATATGCCAAAGTCTGGAGATCTCAGGTCATGTTTAATCTCACCTCTTAGGCATCATTGGCCAGGCAGTAGTCAGGGTGATGATCTGCAGTCTGTGGGGCTGATTCAGATGTAAGGTTGCTAAGGCTTTTTTTTTTTGATTCAGACACACATACCCACATATCTCTTAAAAAGGGTGGTATGAAGTTGCAAACTGTGAATAAATGTAAATTGCCCTGGAAAACTACACAATGTAAGTGTGCCTGAGGGACCTGTGCTGATTTAATCTCACAGAACGCCATATGGCAGAGGACATTATTCGCAGGTATGTATGTACATGTGTGTGTACATATATGATCAATGAGCATGTTAGGGTATCTAAAATTTTTTTTCACACAAGTCGAGATAATTATTAAATGTTCAATAATCAATCAAGTCTGTGCCTCCACTCATACCTCAACTTTCAACTTTTTCCTGCATAGAAGGGTTGTGGAGAGAAAATAGACTGAAGTGTCAAGTCAGATTGGAATTCTTACTCATGCATGTCTTCTGAATATAAAACTTAACAAACTAAAACTTCATTGTATTGTAATTAATCTAAGTTTTTTATCCAAACATGTATCATCATTTTTTCAACTTTTGTGTGAAATAACATGGTCATATTGAGTAGAGCTGTCTCTGTGTGTCGCAAAATCTTTGTTTCTTTGGAAATAGATACACTGAAAACAAACTTAAGCTTTTTAAGCTTAGGTTTAAGCTTGAAGCACATGTTTGATGTTACAATTACAATTGCTGAATCCAATCAAGCAAGAATTAAAACATCTAGCTCAGAATATCCATGTGTTTGGAAACATGAGTCACAGCAGGATTACAAAGCAGACATGGAAATGTGAAAGGAAGGCAGTTCATTTTAAATTGTGATTTTGAGCAAAAACTCTTATCAGGATGCAACAGCAATTACAAACCTAATACTTTTGGAAGCTCAAAGACACACAAACATACTCCTGGCATTGACGCAGACCTAAAGCTGTTGGTTGTGTCCAGCAGGGTGGCGCTGTTGTGTTTCTGTCTCACTGTCCTTGGCCTTGCAGGTGTGTTGGTGTCCATTGTGGCAGCTGCACTGGTGGGATCTGCTCTTGTGGTGGTGCTCATCCTGTATTTGTTGAGCAGGAAAAAGTAACTTATCGATAAAGGTAATGCATCAAACATACTCATCATTAAAAATAACTCATAGAATAAAATAATCAATAAAGCTAATTCATTGATGGAGCTGCATTAGATTTACATACTTCCTGCATGTTCAAAATAATAATATGAAGAAAAACTGTTGGTGTTGGCTTCTCTATTGACAACCTAGGGCAACTTAAAGGTTGTGTATACATAACCTATCATAAGTAAATAATAACACCCTCTAGTCCTCTTTGTCAGTTTAACCTCTTTTTCTGTCTTCAGAGCTGAGAGAAACCAGCAGTGGAAAACAGCTGTTGAGTTGAAGCCAGGAGAGAAAGAAGGCCTTTCGCATGCATAACTCGTCGCCCTGCATGTAAAAACCAACTCAAGCAATAAACAACACCCAAACGTCAGACTGTCCAGCCCCACCCCAGCTGCACCACATACATCATCCTGGTTTGCCCTTTGAACTAGACTTATGGCTGCTCTTTAACATCCTACTCCTTGTATGCGTATATATTTAGATGCAAGAATGAATTTCTCACACTTTGGAAGCATGGAGGCAAGGTCTCTATTTCTGTGCTCCACATACCAGCTGTACTTGTTAGGCGTTCCTTCCCGTTAGGTGTTAATGATGGAGGCAGGCAGAATTTGGGAATACAGTGGGTTTGAAAAGGAAGGGGGGAGGATATTTCCAGTGTTTGTTTCCTTTGCCCTGAAGTCTGCAACAGAGCAGCACACAAACACTGTCTGCCTGATGTAGGATGCAAGGGTCTTTCCATAGATATGTGGTCCAGTAACGGGAAGGCCTAAATCAGTGTCAGTGCGTTGGTTTGATGACCACTCATGCTGTCAAGGGGAACTCCAGTCAAAAATTTTAATTTGATGCATGTAGTTTCGAAAGCATCATTTGCATTGCGACCCATGTCCTGAAATCCTAGAAACCCTCCTCCTCTACTTCATGATGTAAGCTGTCCTTACTAACAACCAGAGCTCCTCAACAGACAGAACAGATGAAAAAACACAACCCTACAAAGAGCTGAATTGACCTCTTAATCAGCAATGTACAGTTTGTGCATGGTGCTGTTTTACTAATTTGAAACAGAGTGAAAAGCAAGACTTGCTGTCACTGAGTCCAGGCTCAATGAGGAGCCTTACGACATAGCTTGTCTAGCTTCTCTCTCACTTTCTTAAAAACAAAACTTGCACAGGGAGTTTTACACAAAACCTTGATACATTACTGATGAATTTCTCAGCTTCGTTGCGGCACACTATGCCTGAGCTGCATGTGACACAGTGTCCTCGGTTAACACTGGGCCCCTGTGGGTTTGTCTGGCCTGCATATGAAGACTGTGTACCCACTGCTTCATATATGAAGTGCTGATGGTGGGTTTGCTCAGACCTTTGATTTTACATTTATGTCTAGATGTTTGAAAATTTTCTTATTAAAAAGTAACTTAAAAAGCAAAGGTACATAACTACATAAAATAAGATCACATTTACAATGAGGGGAATGGGAGAGCTCCAACATCTACCATTTTGTACTAAAACACGTGATGTCTGTTTGGGTGTTGATTGAAGGCTATTCTTAGAGCAGGGGGGACTGACAGTATCTGCAATCCTTTGCCAGCACTTAGTGTATTTCTCCCCAGACTGCAGTCTGGGAAGAGGCTTTTAAGGGATCATCTCAGAGAGCAGTCTGTGGGATCCATTCCTGCTGACTCATAACTGTGGTCTCATTAAAGCCCATACGTATTACGGGCAAATGCTGTTGTTTCTCTCAGAATGCACCCCTCCAGTCGGTACATATATTGAAACCATGTCACTTATCCTAGCTTGCACGGTAAAAGCTGCCATCGTGTTTCACTCTATCACTCAATATTTTTTTAAAGGGATCAGCCTTGTCTGTGGCAGAGCTGGAGATGTGCCTGTCTTCTGAGAAGGAAAGATCAAGTTGAGGGAAACTGACAGATGAGCTTGATGACTCACAGATCTGGACCAATCACAAATTTCACCAAGGACAAGAGACTCTGTTAAATGTATGAGGGCAAAGTTTTTACTGTGTCATTACTGAATCAATCTGCGATTGACATGCTAGTTCCACCCATAATTGAGTTCACAGACTAACTATAGGCTAAAAATGAGCATGCAGTACCTAACATAACCATTATTTGACTCTCTTTAATCATAGTCATCAGGTTTCTTAAACTGATTGAGCAGTGTGCTCCTTACATTATTTCCTTAATAGACACCTTTATCCAGGGCCCATATTTTTACAAACTATTCATGTGTAGCGCTGGCTATTTTTTTGAAGTAGTTCAACTGTACTGTAAGGTACAACAACAGGGCCCAACCTGGGAACTGAACCTGTAATCATCAGATTACCAGCCTACTTCTTTAACCAATATTCTACTTTCACTGACGTGGCCTGTGCGGTTTCCATGGAAACACTCTCAGACAGTAATTAAACTGATTAAAGTTCACTGCCTGCTGCACTCAGTCACTTGACCAAACAAAGACTACAGGAATTCTCAGTGGAAGGAAAAAAGTCCGTTTCCACAAAAATAGGTACACAAAGTCAAGTTAAATGTTTTTAATCATCTTTTATTCCCAGTGGTCAGTAAACACCCCCAAGTTTACAAAAATAAAGTACCCTTACAGGAAGTGCAAATAACAGCTGATCTTTAACACAAAAAATTGGTTTTGATCTTCACCAAAAACACTGCTGAGATAATTGTGTGGATATCAATACTGGAGTACCAATACTTCTGAGTATCAAAAGTATCAAAAGTGCATGTTTTACTGTTCCAGCATAGGGAATGTTTACAGTTTTATTCAATTCATAAACACCTTTTCAGGTCCCTCTGTGCATTCTGTAAATAGTTTATGTTAATAAAAATGAGCTTTTACTTAAAACAATTGCCTATCTTGCTGGTAAACCTTTCAGAAATCATACTGGATACCATCAATACTCAGTCAAAACTACTTGTAATTGTATCAAATGAAAATGAACAGAATAATTCACAATTATAATAAGCCTTTCAGCAATGTAGAAACACTCTTGTACTATGACATAACTCTAAGACTGGTTTGCAGTCTGTACATTTGCTCATTTTTCCATGAAATAAGTCATCAATGAAAATATCTGTGCATGTTTCATCTTGAAGAATCATGAGTTTCAGTTAAGCCAAGTGGGAAATATGGTGAAACATGCTGAGTATAAAAGGGGGAATCTTAGCTCCCCAAACACTATAGTTACACCTTTACAAAACAGATCACACATCAATGAACAAGCTCACATCACTGCCTACAAGTGCAAGACTTTACAAAATCATAGCAGCTGCACAATCCAAATGATAACTCTTGAGGTAATGCAATTTTAAGTTTGCTACATCAAGTTTAAGTTTGCTACATCAAAGGTTCGCACCCCTAATCTATACAGAAAATCATACATAAGTAAGATTTAAGTACAATATTATCACTGAATTCTTCACTCCCAAAAAATTCATTTTAAGAATCAGTGACAGTTTGTGAAACTTAACTATAATGTACCACCTTATATACTTCCAAAAAACTGAAGCCTTTAAAATATTATGTATAATCATAACTACAGGTTATCCTGCATTTTAATTCCTGAACTTGAGCAGGATCTTCAGGAAAAACAAAACAACTGCAATCCAGCAAAGAATTAAAGCAACCTCAACCAACAAAAAGAAAGTCAATTCAGTCACTGTTCAAACATTACTTTAATGTGCCCCCTTTAATAATGTAGGGAGTGGTGCAGTCACTGCCTGGACTAGTAGGAGGAGTCACCACAGAAACAACTACAGCAGAAAAGATGGCCCCAGACATTTTAATGACAGAGAAACCATTAACAAAAAGGCACTCTTCATAGGCTGCTGAGCTCAATCCTCTTATTAGTGTATTTTTGCCATCTAGTGGCGAAACAAAGGTACTGTTATTACTCTGGGGGAGCTATTTGCTCAGTTAGTCACAAAATGAGTGAAAGTAAAAGGACCACTTGTAGAGGTGCTTCTTCCAGTCATGGCCAAGAAGCTGAAACTCTAGACAGCTGCTATACACCATTATTTTGTCACTGACAACTTCAGTCCACAAGCTCATCACACCTGCAGCATCTGAGAACCTCAGCATCACCAGGTTTAGGCCACTTGCAGAGGGTCGAATGGCCAGTAACCCTCTTATCATCCGATTCGGCACAGCCAGGTTCACCTCTAGAGGGCGTCTATGTTTCAAAGTGAGAGGTGCAGAGAGAAAGGGTCAGTCACAGGCCTCACCTGTGCTGCACACCTGAGTGGAGGCCTCCAAGGACACAATTTATCACGTGCGCTTCCAGCACCCTGCATCATCAAAATATTTTCATTAGTGATGCAATTTCCGAACAGGTGACTATTTTTTTTCCAAGCAAGCATGTCCTTGTTTCTTGAATATTTTTTTTCTTGTTGATGTTTGCCTGTTTTGTCCCTGGGAGTGTGGTTGCCTCATGTTATCTCAGCCTGGGAATGGCCCGGAGGAAGCCCCTGTGTTTGCAAGTGAGGCACAGTTTAAGGCTCTGCAGGGAGCCCCCAGCACAGGAGAAAGCCCACACACCCATCAGGAACATCATGATGAAGGCTGGCATCAGGCTCCCCTCATACTGAGGATTCAAAAAAGTCTGCAAGACAGAGAGCCAGGTGATGTTTAGTTACACCGTTGTACAACACCATACATCACAAAGACAAAAAACCCTAAAGATAAAAACCTGTATGCACTGAAACAGGGCCAAGGCACCAAATATTCAAATAGTCTTAACAAGTAGCATTTATTGTTACTGCACACAGTGGAAATGCTTAAAGACATGTACAAAAAAATTTTGCAGCAAAGTTGTCCATTCACAGTCCTTCTTTCCATTGGTGTGAACAGGGGACCAACAAAAAAATTCAGGATCACAAAATCCTTAAGCCAACTTCCAATTCTTTTTAATTTTGCAGAGTGAAAACTGTAGACTCTTATCTGTAGCCGTCCATCCAAATAAAAGCTCGACTGAATGGAAAGATCAGATTCAGATTCCAGGGGAAAGGGGTCATGCTTTCCTATTGGAATGATCACTGGTGTGGTCTTACCAGGCAGGACACCAGCAGGTGGCTAATGACCACCGCAGCCACGCCACTCCAACTCCTCCTCTCACAGGCTTCGAAGAACACCACCCCCCAGAACATGTGGAGCAAAGTGATGGCCATCGTCATGAAGGCTGCGAACATAACACCACCTGGTGAATCCCCTCCAAAGCATGGTCTGATCAATCCAGCTAGTAGCCTACTATGAACCTGCAAATTCTACACATTTATAAAGTGCAACATCTACAGTCGTAACAAATGACATCAAGGCATTTATTAATTAAAACATGTATTTACATAAAACAATTCCAAATGTATATAATATGAAATCCACAGAGTTATGTGTTGCAAAATTTACAGCTACCTCTAGAGAGCGTGGTGAAACATTGACGAGGTGCTAGAAACTCTACCCGGAATATTTGTATAATATGCTTTCAAACTTAAAGATTAACAAAAATTACCAAACAGTGATATTTCTATTACCTGTAAATAAGTATCTGCACTGATTATCACACAAGCATTTGTGTTACTGCTTTAATACCTATCAACAAAACTAACTCAATATGAATTCATTAACCCATAATCCTCTGACTTACTCTATTCTCACCCACAGTGCCTTTAGTGTAAACTGTGATTATGGACAGGGTTATATAGAGGTGCTTTGCATCTGGCTTTGACCAGTAATTTGAAACAGATGGCTGTGATGGTGCAGGCAGGCACCACTGAAATAGATCAGAGGCATCGCAGGTGAATGTATCCTGGGATTTTACCTGAGGATATGAAGTAGTGCTGGGAGTCACCATGGATACCAACCGTACCAGGGCCAAAGGAACCTGCCAGGATGTTGATGACGGAGAACGCTCCACTCATGAACCCAAACCCCAGGCCCGATACTGAGAGACACGAACACTATGAGCAACACTTTTACATATACACAAGCACTCACACACATACAAACACACATGCAAACATACACAGATACACACACCTCTCTCTAAACAACCTGTAACACAATATTGCTGTGGCCCAAATCAGTCATTTCGCTTTTAACTTATTTAACATAAGGAAGTGCCTACTTGTTTGTTACTTGCAACGTGTTTTTCCTTTGGGGTCTAGCATAAACTGTGAAACGCCAGGCACTCATAGCGTTGAGCTCATAGTGGACCGCTCACCGCACTGGCATCTCGTACCGTAGGCCAGTTGACGCATGGAGATGGGCGTGGTCTCCTCTTGACTGAGAGCCAATAAGCCATCATTTGCTTTTCTGTAGATTAAAAAAAATACGTTTCTGTAAGAAAGGTCACACGATCATGGAATATAAGTACACTAACATCGTTTTAAAACCAGGGCTCAGCTGAGAGGATATTCAAAAATAGCCACTGATACTGTTCTGATGTTACACAATGGTTCCTCACTTCAGATAAGCACTGTAATATCAAATTACTTTGAAACTATGAATTCCTTAATGTCAAACAACAAAAACTGAACCCATCTTCCTTGGTGATGTCTGGCAGAGACCCATGTGTCATTATCCATGGCAACTGGAAACCAGGTACACAGGTAAGTCCATTATGACTAACACTCATAAGATCTGTGCATATATCCCACTGTAGTATAAAACATGAACATTAAAACATTAAACTCAGCATCTGAAAGTCTTTCATGCTCTGTGATTCAGGATGGGGGAGTACTTTTAGCTCCTGAAGGCAGTGTTCTAAATCCATTGTGACATCCAGAATCCCTATTATATCGAGTCACAAAGGCCTTTGTGAGACAACATGACACACCGTGGGACAGCCTTACTTGAGCAGCTTGTAGAACCCGAGGCGGAAGGCCTCCTGGAGGAACACAGAGAGCACCACCCCGAATATCAGCAGGCTTTTCTGTTGGGACGAGCTGTCTCTATCGCTGATTCGCACCACGATGAACCACACCAGCGAAGAGAGCAGTAGCGACACCAGCCAGACGAAGGCGCTAGGACAAACACACAGGACACGCGTTCACCCCCACGCCCACTAGGTGCTGTTGCCACCTGTGCAATTTTACGGTTTGTGCGTTTTATCTCACGTTAGTGCATAGATAAAAAGAAAACAACCTAAACTTCTGGACAACACCCCAGCCCTAAACTTTGCGGGGTTTCCGATAAGAATTTACTTTCAGAAGACAATCTGGCGACTTTCTCTCCTGGTCGAATTGCAACAGTCTCCACAATGCTTTCAAAAGCATTCTCCAGTCACGCGCTATAGAGACTATTGTGCATGGAAAAGGCTCGCGAATTTGGCCAGCGTGCGAGGCCAGATTACTTGGACTGGAACAGGTACCTATACTGCCAGCACTAGGCTTTCATGCCAAGTGTTTTTGTTCACTGTAACCTTTCCATTATTTCAAAACACGCTTGTTCTACAGCTGGATATTGCAGTGATGTTTTTCCTCCCAAATGTCCATAATGATCAACGTACAAGTAATAACTAGCCATGAAGCGGGCTAGTAACACAAGGATAGCCGTCCCTCCAATTGAAATGGAACAGTCTGTACGATACTAGCAGTAGGAGAGGTAGGGCTAGCAAGTTAGCTAGCCCTTCCAATACACCGTCACATGCGTGCTCAGTTAAATGCAAGAGCACGGATTCGTATAAATGCACTTACCCAGCGACAAGGAAGATGATCCTTAGCGGGTCCCGAGCAATTATGAGAAGGAATAATGCCAGAGCGGGTCCAAACGAAATTAAAGCACAACCGAAAAACACCGGTGCTGTCATTTTAGATTGTGTCCCAAATCAGGTTGCTCTAACAAGCTAACTAGTTCTTCAGTTTTCTCCTTTTCCGACTCGGCATGCGATATCGAAACAAACCAAAAGACCTTCTAACAAGCCAGCCAATTGGGATGGCATCTGTCCAAACGTGTTATTGCAGTCAGACCTACACATTCACCATTGTTATATTTCAGCCCATCCGCATAGCTCACGCATTTCTTCTTCTAATACTTTTTTGAGGGTTTACTGGCAAGTTGAAACGTCGTTACGCATATTGCTGCCGCCCACAGGTCAGACTGTCTCACAACACGAAGAAGGGCAGACGTATGTTATATCTTGGAATGCAAGCCCGTGGGGAAAAGGAAGTTTACGACACTGATCTGTACAGTTGACGACAATTAGCTAGGCCGCAGTAACGTTTGCAGAGAGGAATTGATCACAGCGTCATCCACACAGCAGTACTGTTCTTTACATTCCCCACCATACAGCGCACACCACAATATTACATGTAAAACGATTTTAGTTACTCGGCACTTCCTACGCATACTGTAAGAGTGTGTGCCCGCTTCTGCTAGAGTCCATGCACAAAACGCTGTCGTTCGTGTGCACAGATTTACCTAACTCTCAATACCTTGCAGTGTTAGATTATGGCCACGAAGGGGAGCCAGTAACATGCTAATCCGTTTTTTTCCGAAGAGTGTAGATCAACACAGGTTCCTCGGGCAATAAGGCATATATATCTGATCCATGTAGTCACTTGATCAGCTGCTCTCATTCTCCATTTATGAGAAGGACTTTTCGACATTAGGTGTCTTTTATTAATTATAGAGGCACGGGCATGGAAATCATACCGGTCCTTACTCTAATTTTCACCCACACACTATTTAGAAATAGCTTCTGGATTTGGACAGTCCCATCCATAGCCATTATCCCACAGGTGAATTGACAAAACACCCATAATTCAGTTCCTTATCCTTATTCCTTAACAGCTATCGTAGAGACTAGCTAAGTTTATCCATCTGTGAGCATGTGATGAGGTTTGAGGTTTGGTGGTGAAATTATATATATATATATATAAATTATTAGATATATTTAATATTATATATATATATATATATATATATATATATATATATATATATATATATATATATATATAATTTACATTTCAGTTAGGCAGATGCTTCTTGCTGTCTTTCAACCTATGGCATGTGGATACATAGCGTGCTACTAAAGACGCAATGTTTCCCTCTCCCATAAAAATTTGTAACTTCTCTTGATCTTTTAATTTCTCAAAATAATTAGTTATACATTTCAAAATGTTCAGTTTTTCCGTAGGCTACTTGTTTGGAATTTGTTACAGTGTAGAAGACAGTGTATCTCTGATTCTCTGCCATCAAAGTGTCCGGCTACGATGACTTTGTGACGTCAAAACCCCCATAGAATATCTGTGATTTATATTGTATCACTTGCTTTTACCATTTCTTAAGGACATGCGTCACAACAGAATGAACAAGCAAAATGAATTGAATTCGTTCAGTGAACAGAACCCATAGAGATGAGAAGAAAGACCAATCACCAACAAGCGCTCTTCGAAGTTGATTTTATTGGTAAGTATGACTGAGACCAATTTCTGAGCGCAAAATAATTGCATTTTCGATTTTGTATGGCACTGCGCTGCCCAAAGTCGCTGCATAGCACGTAGCTGGAGAACGCTATAAGTGTCCCGTGTTATTTTCATATAAACACCGACATCTGGATACTGTGCGACAGAACAATTACCTTATGCTTAAAACAACACATGCGAAAAAACGCAAATAACACAATCAGATATATACAGTACATACTCATGGCGAGAAAACTGATCTTATAAAATCCGTTTTAGTGGTGTAATTAACGTTCGATCCCCTCACACGTCTCGATAGTTAGACAGAGAAGTATACGTGTACAATGTACCTGGGTAGGTTACCTGTTGGAAGCATTGACTCTGTCAATGTAAAGGTGTGGGAGAAAATATAGGTAGCATGCTAACTTTACAACATACAAACCGGCTACGTAACTTGCCAAGTGTGTGCATGTGCGTGTATGTACATTTAGTCATATGAGACACTGGAAAGGTTAATACGGTGGTGATTCATATGTGATAAGCACTGTGCTTTCAGCTATACCTCAGTGCAGAAATACTAATCAATTGGGTGCTTTTGAACAGGGAAGAATGCATAGTTTATACATGTGATTTCTTTGGAGCAATTGTTTTAAATGGAGTGTAAGTCCTGATAGCGTTGTAATTGGTCTTTATTATTTTTTACACTTTGCAGTTAGCCACACACTGTGTTGACTGCTCTACAAGCCCGCTCTTTTAGTGTGTTGTACTGCCATGCTAAAAGAGTCTGAAAGCCTTGCTCGATCTGCCTGTCTCCTAGAAGCAGAGAATGAGGAGATCGTACAGGAACAGGGAGCTGCAGGAGAAGGTGGAGGAGCAGGTGATCAGGAATATCAAATGGGAGTGTGCAACACACTTTGCCTTTCAGCAGGACCTGTTCCCTGAGAGAGAAGGGATGGAAAGGAGGATAGAGAGGGTTGAGAGCAAGATAGCAAGGGCAAGGGAACCCATCTTGATGGAGGTGGAGCGGAGGATGGCAATACACTTTCAGGGGTGGAGGGGCCAAGGGAGGGTGGGGCCAGAGGCTGAAGAAGAGATGGGGAAGGAGGAGAGGAAGATGACCACCAGGGACAGAGGGAAGGAGAAAGTGAGGGGGGAAAGGCAGAAGCAAATGGAGACAGTGAGAGAGCAGGAAAGGGAAAGAGGGAGGAAGGAAAGAAGGAGTGAGCTCAAGAGGATGACAGCAGAGGAAAGAGAGAGGGAGGAGGACAGACGTAGACAGAGAGAGGAGGCCAGGGAAATAAAAGTGAGGGAGAACGAAAGAGAATGGTGGGAAAGAGAGGAGCAGAGAGTGAGCGAGATGAGAAAGATGAAAAGGAAGGAGAGACAACACCAGAGAGAGAGGGAGGAGCAGAAAGAGAGGGAAGAGGAGAGAGCGGAGAAGCAAAGAGAGAGATTGAGGGAAATGGAGAGAGAATATTTTGAGAGGAGGGCTGCAAGACTGAGGGAGTGGGAGGAAAGGAGAGAGAGGAAGGAGAGGAGTCGCTTGAGTGTCTGGAGGAGACAACTGCAGGGGTGGCTTGGAAAGTGGCGTTAGGAAGATGGGCACAGAAAAGGAAATAGGACGAAAGGAGACATTAAAATGAAGAATCAGATTTAGTTCAGTTTGCACCCTGTCACGGCGTATATTTTAATTGCATAGTCTGTTTTATGGCATAGCATTCAGCTGCACCCATTTTAAGCCCTTTGATTTTACTCCTGTTATGTGTATACTCTGGTTAACTGAACAGCATCACACCAGTTGTGAGCACATGCAATTATCAAGAGTTGTCTGCAGATGTAAATATGGTATCCAGACACCCTTTAATTATAAGAGTAGCTGGGGAGGAGAGACAGGCACTGGCATTCAGGGCCTTTATTCTTTGGATTAAGAGGCAAGATTTGGAAAATTGGAGAATGAGTGCAATCATTCATCGGAGATTTCCAAAACAAAGATTAAGGAGAGTAGACTCCACACTGGTCCTTACCTAACAGCCTGATACCTGCAACACCAGTTTCCTTGGCCACTTTACATTATATTAAATTCATTTAGCAGAATGACTTGAAAGAACAGAAGTATATCCATTCAAGTTGAATGTGCAACAGTGTTAGACCAGGCTAACAACACTCCCAGACCAGTGAGTGTGAGCATAACACTATTTAATCCCTACCACAAGTTAACTTTTGCAACCTGACCAGACAGCCTAGAGACAAATGGAAGCCAAACACACACTACCTTACATCACAGTCAGTAAATCATAGAATTCAACGCAATGTGATACCTATGTGAATTAACCAGCAAGTAATACAAGTCGCAGATGTTAGGGGATGGTGACTGAGGTGGAACTGAGATGCAGTCTGAAGAGGTGGGTCTTCAGTCTGTGGCGGAAGATGGGCAGTGATTCCGCTGTGATTCCTGTGATTCCTAACCTCCGTGGGGAGTTCATTCCACCACTGAGGGACCAGTGCAGACAGGGATCGCGTCTGAGTGGAGCGACCCTGTCTGGATGGGACAGTCAATTGCCCCATGGTTGCAGAGCATTGTGATCTTGGCAGAACATACGGTTTGAAGACCAATTGTAAGTATGGGGGGCCTGTCCCATTCACTGTCCTGTATGCCAGCACCAAGGTTTTGAACTTGATGTGAGCGATCACAGGAAGCCAGTGAAGTCAGGTGAGGAGGGGTGTAGCTTGACTATGTTTAGAGAGATTGTAGACAAGTCATACTACTGTATTCTGGATCATTGTGGGGATTTGATTGCACAGGCAGGAAGACAAGCAAAGAGGAAGTTACAGTAGTCCAGGCTTGAGAGGACCAGGGCCTGAACTAGGAGCTGCATAGAATACATAGTGAGGTATAGGTGGATCCTTCGGATGTTGTACAAAAAGAATCTGCACGCCCAACTTGCTGCTGCAACCTGAAAGGAGATGCATATTCTCTTTGGGTTTGTAGTTTTAATGCATCCCTCCTCTCTCCAATTCCAAGCCATTCATTCTTCCAGAAAAAAACACCCTTAGATGTGAACGTTTTGTTCGCAGTTTTCTTGTACTAAATAAATGTTCATCTGAATGACCTCAAAGCTGCTCTCTTGCTCTTCTCTGGTACCTCTGTGCCCTTTTGACCTCATATTTAGCAGAAAGAAAACTTTCAGAACAAGAAAATGTTTACCATTCACAAAGTCCACATCAGTACATTCAGACGAAATGTATCTCCAGCTTATTTGGTGTCTGTCGTTAATTAGAGGCCTTTATGCTAAGAAAGCAGCTGAGTTGACAGTGTCACACTGGCTAACAGCAGCAGCTCAGAGCTGCCTGAGAATCGCTGACATCATTAGGAGTCCAGGGCACCCTTGAAAGTTCCAATTTCTGTTTCTGGGGAAAAAAAACAAGGTTGTTATTGAACTTCTTCAATAAATTCTTTCTTGGAACTTCTAAGGAATTTTCTTAGGAACACTTATAACTAACTGCTTTCTTGGAAAAACAGACATTACATTACATTACATCATTTAGCAGATGCTCTTTCCCAGAGTGACTTCAAAATAAGTGCATCTCAATGCTAACAGTAGCTATTGAAAAGTACTACGTTTATAAAAATACTGAGTTAAGTGCTAAACTAGTGTAGAGTGCTTTTTTGAATAGATAAAAGAGATAGACAGGATAGATAGAGAGGAAGGTAAACTAGAGATAAAGCTTGGCACTCAGGGAGTCTGTTCTACGAATCTCAGCAGGAAGCTCATTCCACCAATGTGGAGCAAGTACTAAGAAGAGAGATGCTGCCCTTGTATTTTGGGACACAGAGGTGACCCAAGGTAGCAGAGTGCAGCACTCTTACTGGCTTGTGGGCCTTGATAATGTCCTGTATGTAACAGGGGCTGATCCATTGAGTCCGTTAAAGGTTAGTAACAGGATCTTGAAGTTGATCCTTGCTGTAACCAGTAGCCAGTGGAGGGACCCAAGGAGAGGTGTCTCATGGGCCTGCTTGGGGAGGTTGACCGTCAGTCGAGCTGCTGCGTTCTGGTTAAGCTGCAGCGGTTGGATGGCATATGCTGGGAGGCCAGCAAGCAGCAAGTTGCTGTAGTCCAGATGTGACAGGATGAGAGCCTGGATCACAACTTGGGCTGTATATGTGGAAAGGCATACTCTGATCTTCCCAGACAGCGGGGGAAGTTGTGACAATTATAACAACTGCATGTTATAAAAAAAACTTGCCTGTTCAGCTGTGTGACGATAGGGGCAGGTGTTTTTTATTGTCACCATGGCAAACATCCAGGACAGTTGGAATTTCTCTGTTGTTATTGAACGAGAATGTGTAAGCAGTTGAGCCACATTTATGACACCAACAGTAACATAACGATGACACCTGCAATTAAAAGGGAGGATTTAGGAGCTTTGTGGATGAGAAGAGGAGTGGTTGACATGCATACCAGAATGCCTTTTGTCGTTTCTCTTGGATTTTATCTGCCAATGACTGACTCTGTACTAATTGGCCGCTATGGTGTCACAGTACTCACAGAATGTTTCTGCTGCACCAACAGTCCACTAATTTAAGTTATAGTATCCATCATTGGTCAGAGAAAGTGACAGTGATAGAGCCATAATCATCCCTCATGTTAGGATTAACATGGAAAACACATTGTGGGACGAGGGACCTTTTATGTATATAATGGGAAAATAGCTGAAGCAAAGAATTGAATATAGAATTATTTTTGTCCTGAGGGGGGTTTAATGAACCATGGGAAATAGCAGAATTCGAAATGCATGTGATATTATCTGGGATTCAGAGCTATTAAATCAACAAATGCAGTCATGGCCCATTGTACACAATAAGCATGCAAAATGTGATCATAAATCTGGTCAGAGGTGTTCGATCTTAGGCTGAAGGACACACGCTGCCACGGTCCTCCTTTGCTATGATTGAATGTGCTGAAATTTCAGGTGTGGGATGTAATTCAGATGTTCTGAAACTGGTGCATGAAACACAGCATAAACTGATAAAAAGCTGGTAGTGGCTAGTAAAACATGCTTATATCCCAGCATGCATTGCTATGGGAACACAGTATGATAACATGTGCAGTGTGTTTACAGCGCTGGTACATCTTGTTCCCATGCAGTGAATGCATTGATGTATTATGGCCAGTAGGAGGAGACAAATAACACAATACATTCAGAGATTAACCTTGCTCGATCTCTTCTGAGAGCGGTTTAATACGCATCCCAAAGCAAAACGACCACCATTTCAATGCTTGGGTTTCTGTCTGTCCCTTATTCTCTGTTTGCTCTAGTACGATTGTATTTATTGTTGTTACTATTTCATGTTTTATGCATATTTTATCCTCATTTTAATGTTTCATTTTGTTTGTAAAAAATGGCAGTTTTTGTTTGGCAGTTTTGCACATTGTAAGGTAATGCCCATAAACCACTATTTTTATCATGAATCTTGAATTAAGTATAGTGAAGGTAATGTAAGGAGTGAAAGAATTAGAGCATTGGATTCGTTTGTAATTCTGTAGGAGAAGCCAGTTTATCTTTAAATAAAACTCAGGGGGAAAAACAAAACAGTTTACCTTCACCCAACGTGGATGAGGATTGCAGCTACAAGGCTGTAAAAACTTGATAAAGGTGATCATTCTTTGTCTTTATTTTCTTCTTTTAAAGAACTACACTAGGTCCCATTTTAATGGTTACATCACATTTGTTTGAAAACACATATACTTTTCAGCGCTGTATCTCAGAATGGCTAAGAATAACTCAGATGTCTGGTCAGTTGGATTCAGGGAACAAAAACACTTTCCCCATGCTATTCTAAAGACACTGGAAACCAGAAAACCAAAGTGGTCTGAACGTTTCCACAGATTTGTCAGCCTGGAAACTCTATCTTCCCCCTAAGGCCACTGCAAGAGAGACTGCAGTAAAAATAATATGAGACACACCTGCTCCCTATCACCTCCGTCTGCAGCTCTGGGCCCCCGTTCCTACCTCCCTAGGGGAATGAAGAGTGGGGCACATGGTGACCCCAAAGGGGTTGGAGGGGGTGTCATGGGGGAGCATGTGGGGGGATAAACAAGCAGCCTGGGAAGTTGGGGGTGGGGTGGGGGGATATCCCAAGTTCAGGCTCAGATCTGAACCAGGGCTAGTACTGAGGAGACTGAAGTGTTCAGTGACAGGGATCACATACAACCCTCACCCCTCTCCACTCAGGAGTGCAGGTCTGTAGAATAGTGCAGTTTATCTGCTTACCATTTGTACTTACCCTGGGTGCCTTGCTTAGGCTATACTGCGACATATTATCCATGTGTACATATTTACACATTTATGGTCAGATATTGTTTGAGTGTCCTGGACTGAGTCAGACCCAATCCTTGATGTAATGATGCATAAGCTCCTTATCAGGTTTGGGGCAGTGTGATGCTCTCTGAATTAGTCACAGACACACAAAGCCCCGGTACACACCCCCGCCCTTCTGTCTCTATTGTGCTCCCAGCTGAGACCCTCCACCCCCCCTCCCCGTGTCCCTGCACTCAGTCCACCACAATGCCACTATCGTCCATCGGATTGTTGGGGGTCGTTGCCCATTCAGTCTGCCGTCACCCCAATTGTCCAGAGCTATTCCTCAGACCTGCGCCTGTCCCACCCCTGCCGGCTGCAGTCCATCTGCCCCAAATCCACCCCCCCCCCCAACTCCACACACACACGTACACACTCTCACACACCCTCCACACCAGCTGGCCTGCTGTCCAATCCCTACGGGTGTAAACAGGTGCTGGGCTTCTGCAGACGGCACATGGCTACACACACTGCTGCTCCAACCTGCCCCCAGGACTCAGGGGAGGGAGTCTGGGTTTGATGTGATTGTGGTTGTTCTCAGTATTGTTTTTGGCTCTTGGTTGCTGCTGTGATTATAAATTTCATCGTGTTAGTTTTTGTTCATAGTTGTGACAAGGTTGTGCTTGTGGTTGCGTTTGGTATGGTTGTAGTTGCTATTTTTATGTTTTTAGTTGTTGGTTCTTTGTTGCTGATGTCATTTTAGTTTTGGTTGTGGTTGTTTTTTTTCATTGCTGTGGTCATGGTTTTGATTGTGGTTGTTGTTGTTCATTATGATTTTTAAGGTAGTGATTGCTGTTGTTGTTAAAGTGCAGCAACCTTTAAACCTTGAGCTGAGACCACTGTGCCACTAACCTATAGTAGAACTGGAATGGCTCTTCCTAATCTCACAGATCACAAACCACCTGTCCAGCTCTAATAGAGTTCAGTGGTCTAGTGCGTTAATCTGAAGATTTAAACCCCTGCTAAGGGAATTAAAACTGAGCCAGCATGTTTGTTGTGACTGTGGCTTTTGCTACCTGCAACACTGGACCAGAGATTGCCTCTGTGTATCTGTCCATCTTTCACTGAACAGAATGACAGTGGAGATTGATTTTGAAGAAACCTGACAAAATTATTTCCTGTGCAACAAGGAAGAAATGATATGTTTTCACAGCCACTATGACAAAAGGGTGGTGGACATGTGTACACTAACTAGCGGAACTCTATTTGTAGTTGTGGCGTTTGTCATGGTTGTAGTTGAGGCTGTGGTAGCATTTTCACTCAGTGAGTGCACAGTGCTTGTTGGAGAACCGGGTGCCATACTACTTACATAAGGTGTGCAAACATTAAAATAACTGTACAGGAATGACCTTATGCAGATATGGCTGTGCAGTTATACACTCAAAACACCACACGCCTGTCTAAAATATGTCACCTGAAACACAAGAACTTTTATTCATTCTAGTGTGAACCTCATACTGCAAACCCTTTGGATTTTAAAGTAGTGTGGTTTGGTATTCATCATTTGTAAGAGACGTGTCTTTTAATTCTTGTGGTAATATGATAGCTTATGCAGTTACCCCTTAGGTTAATTTAATTAATCACATTACAAAATATGTAATTAACAGTGTGAGGTAAAAGTAGATCAGCTGAAAGGATATTTAAACCTTATTGACATTGACTCGCTTCCACACTGGTAATTTAGGCGAGGGTGAATTAAATGACACTCTTGAAGTTAAAATTAAATTCAGTTTTTGAGATGTCTTTGTGTAACTGTTGACCCTAACTCTTATTCAAGGGAGGAAGTGTGCAGCCCTGCCAAGATTTAAAAATACACACTGATGGAGGTCTAAAATAGATAAAAGGACAACAGGCTGCCAAGCTCCGCTTCTGGGCATGCCTATTTATAGCACAGGCAGTGTGCAGTTTACAGAAAGCAGGAGCAGTGAGCACTTATCAACATAACTGTACAAACAGACCACATTAGTCTCTGAGGGCCAACATGGTTACATGTGGATAACAAATTCCATTGACCCTTTAAGGTTTGTTAACAACTGACCAAAGGGGTTAACTTTGAGAGGACGCTGAACAAAATTCCTGACAGGAAGGTATTTTCTTCTTCCTTTTTTTTGAGACAGTATTTGCATCCTGCCATTTTCTCAGCCTCAGCAGGGTGCTTTCACAACGTTTCTTTGAGGAGAAACTGATGTTCCTACTCACACAAATACTCCCTGGTTTTAATAAATAAGGACACGTAATCCCAAAAAACACTTTGGGAAATTGTTTCAGGGGTGGGTTTTATACACATATACACGTACACACACCACTCACAACAGTCACAAAGGTTTGTGAAAACTACATTTACAGCAGGGAAAGCTATGTTTTTAGACACACACATTCAGTTCTACGGTGTCACGTGCCCGGAGGATGACATCTGGGAGGTATGGTGGGGAGACTGACACCCCCCCCCAGCTCTCTCAAAACAGGCTGGGGGCTGAGAGAGACACTGCTGAGAGTCGCCCACGGATTTGGGATATTCCCCAAGCAAAGAGCCAGGACAAGCTAGGACAGGCCTGAGTGCGTGCCTGCCTAACCATCTCCCCCCAACCCCCCCCAATCCAGGCGCCCTTGTAGCTTGAGTCTGGATAACATCACACAGATTATAGACTGGAAACTCCATCCAGAGAACTATACACTTTAGAGTAAAGCCAAATCTCTCCACAGACGCACAGACATAGGCATAAAAACACATACACACACAAACACACAGGCACACACAGCCAACCATACATAGACAAAAACAGCCACACACAAACACACTGTGACAAACACACACACACACACATTATAACACCGACCCTCCAAAGGTTGCTTTTTTTATTACCTCCTTGTTTTTTCCTAAATGAAAAGAAACATTTCTTTGTCGGCGTTTTTCCCCAAACATTAAAATTGGACTACCAGTGAAATGTGCAAATCTGATATGTGTTATGATATGTATGAAGTACCTACAAGTACAACTGAGCATTCCATGCCTGTCCTAACCACAAAGAACCCGCCCCTCCTCTTTCAGTCATGGTGTATGACTTTACAGCCAGCCAGACCTCTTCATCAGAGTGAACAGAGAAATACTCAACCTTTATGAAAAGGGTACTGCTTAAAGACACCAAGAATCATTTAGAAAAACTCTTGTGTCTGTAACAATATGCGGTTTATGTCTGGTGATGATTTCACAGTTTAAAAAGCCGAGTGAAAAGCAAGGCTCACTCTGGCTCTGTCAGTGAATCATCCTCCATTGAAAAGATCTGTGAGCACTGTCTCAACTTTGCTGCAATAGTCTGGCATTTTAGTCCATTTCTACAGTTAATACACTTTCAACTGCACGCGTTTTTTGTGTTTAAATCTCTATTCAGTAATGTTTCACGGATATTTCTGGGTCTGAACAAGATATGGATCTAAATTTATAACGGCAATCTATATAAATCTATTACGGCATTTGAACAAAAAAGGACATGCCCAGGGTTAATTTTTAAAAAATATTTCTACTTCAGAAAAATGAAAACGCTCGTTCTCATTTCGTAATGTTATGGAGAGGATATCTCGGATAACTCTAATTAAAGGCTCCATCAGGCACTTTTGTGACACCCCATTCCTGTGTGTGCCTCTGTTTCCCAGTGATTTTTTCAAAGAAGTCCACCATCAGGTTTAACAAACTTCCCCTTCCCTTTCCGTTGTCCATTCTATATATGTCTGTAGCCTACTACTCTTTCTTGTGCAAATAAACCAATCCAATCGAAATCAAATCTTCGAATTTACGCAGTGTTTTTCTTCGTTTAAGTGAACGTGCTGAACTTGTTTAAATGGTTGCTTTAGAACTGAAACGAAATTCAGTATGAATAGGCTACAGATGATCATAATATTAGCAACAACGTCCTTTCTTGCAAAATAATTTAAAATGAACGAAAGTGCTTCAGCCTTAGCTTAACTAGGACAGTGCATGTAGAAATCTTTCGTTATACTTAAGTCTTAACGACTACCAATCCGCACTCAAGTATCAAGGAGGATAGCCTACACGAATGGCATGAACGGTGGAAAGTTATAGTTTACGGAGATATTCATATTATTATATTCATATATTCAAGTGACCCAAGTTGCAACTAGTTGTCACGTTTCCTGTAATTGAACTTAAAAACAAAAGCCAGTCAAGGGGTTTGTGTTAAGATAACTCTAAGAACCGCGGTAACTGTGACCTAACCTGGTTAGACAGACCCGTCATGCCACTACCAGTGGGACACTTTGGTCACAGCGGAATCGGTCTACAGTAGCAGACCGAGACTTTCTTTCTCGGTCCGTTGTCTGTTGGGCTGAGAACCGCGCCGAGCTCGTCCAAAATTTGCATTGGAAGCAGACTGCTTCAGAGACTTTGGTGTACTTAGCCACACTGCCACCGAGGGCGGATGACTCTTCAAAGCAAAGTGTGCACACAAAGCCAAACTTTGTCAACTACAGCCCGTCGCTCGAGAAGACCGTAGCCTTCACTGTCGTTCTTCTTGTGCTTTTTTTTCTAAACTAATTAAAAGCGAAAACACATACCGCTTGTCTTAATTTTGTGAAGGTTTCAAAACGGATGAAAGGACAGAGCCAGCGGCGAAGAACTACGTTTCGTTGCGGATTGTTACCAGCGAGCTGAGAGTGCAACAGCGTAGTGGTGCGGTCTGAGCTGTCTGTGTGCGGAGAAAATTGGAGCAATCAAAGTTTCGCAGTGCCCGAGCGTGTGTCTGTCTGATTTATGTTTTTATCTGCTTTTTATTTTTATTTTCGGATTATTGTTAATCCAAGGAGAGGGCTGTCCGCTTGTTAGGTAAAAACACACAGAATCGGGACTTTGTTGAGCCTCAAGATGTCAATTTTGCCATTTACACCCCCGATTGTGAAAAGACTTCTGGGCTGGAAGAAGGGCGAGCAGAACGGACAGGAGGAGAAATGGTGCGAGAAGGCTGTAAAAAGCCTGGTGAAGAAGTTGAAAAAGACCGGGCAACTGGATGAGCTGGAAAAAGCCATCACCACCCAGAATATCAACACGAAATGCATCACAATACCGAGGTGAGGCTCGCCTGCGATCGGCCGACACATCCACGATCAGTGCGTGCTGGAGCTAGCCAGCCCAGCTAGCTGTATTTATTGACAGACTGATAGTTTTGACAGCGCCAGAAAGGCTTGCGCACAGCTCGCTAGCTAGCCAGCTAGCTAACACAGATCGCTAGGTAGCCACCAATGTTGATTTTTGTCTCTCTAAGACTGAAACTGGCGACAGACTTCGATTAAGAAAAGAAAAATATTTGTGCTGTGGTGGGGCTGGTTACATATTGGCCGGCTGGGACGGGGAACGGCTCTAAAAGCATGAGCTTTGTCTAGTTAGCCGCTTGGAGTTGAACTTGATTGAATGACTGCTTATGTTGCCCGAGCTGAATAGCTTACTACCAAACTAAATATGTAACGTTAGACTCTGTTGTGTTTAGCTGGATATCTACTCATAAAATTCCAAGTGGTTAGCTGTCTTAATTTGAAGCAGGTCAGTCATGCCGTTTTAATTTGTGGTTCACATTACTTACCTCGCAAGCTGGGTATTTAAACCAACCAACGAACACTAGCTGACTCGACTTGTTATGTTGACTGTTTGACATTGAATATGATAATAGCTATACTAGGTAGCGTCAACTTTATGTTTAGCTGGTACACTTTCTAGCTAGCCACCGAGCCAGCTATTCAGTTTCCCGCTGGATTGCGGTAGTCAGAGATTAGCTGGAATGATATCGTAAAGATATTAATTATACCTAACTAGCCGTGGAGCTAAACGTTTACTACGGTGTTGAGACTACATTGCATTGCAGTGTGGTGCACAGAATGGCGATTACGCGAGTTCTCAGGGCTGATTGCTAAAGCAAATATGTGTAATTTAGTAGCAAAGATTTCAGATGCGTTTCAGTTTCAAATAGCATGCCACTGCACATAAAACAATCCACACCAGCGAACTAATGCTGGTGATATGTTACATAACGTGTCCCCGATCTGGGGCATTTGCTGGCGAGCTGCGTAGGCGAATATCGGAGTGTGATCAGTTTGTTTTCGTCTTGCTCCAGCCTGTGATTAAATAGTAATGCAATTCCCGCATCTTTGATGTCAAGTCATGGTTTATTGCGAAAGTGCATTTTAATTTTATTGCCGTGTCCCGTAATCTGTGAACGTCAGTAGTGTGTGCATCCCTTCACAATCCTCGTTTAAGAACGAACTAATTTAATGTTAGCATTGTGGTATAGCCTAGTGAACGTTTTTAAATGACACAGTAGCGTTTTGAACAAATTCAGAGCCCTTTTGCTTCCGTAACATCGTACATGCGTCAGGCAAGGTGAAGAGGCCACTTGTTTTGTTGATGTGTTTTTACTGTGTTGGTGAACCTTAGCTAAGCGAATCACTTGAATGAAGGTGGATTAGATGAGGTCAGGTCAGGGTACTTTAGCTTGACTTTAAACGAATAACACGTGATCCGTTATGTAGCTGGCTAACTAGCTACATAATAGACTACCTAGCTGATGAGTTACGGCTAGCTAACTAGCTAGCTAACTAGCTAGTTGTTTCTTTCGTAGACTTAAATTGTGCTCGCTAGCTTGCCACATGGCAAGATGCCCTTTAAGACAAAATGAATTCAGGAGCCGTTATCAAAGCTACGACAGCATGAGCCAAGTCATATGGACTTGACATGATTCAACTTCTTCTATCGCCTAAGTGAATTTTCTTAGAGTTTCACTCTTGTTTGCTAACTTTGACATTTGAACCTTGCCTGGAATTTCACACAGTGGCCTCTTAGGTCTCGCTTTCTTAATCGTTGCTCAGAAGTTTACGGTGCTGAATTTCGCAGTGTATATTCAACATATTACGGAGAGTGTGTGAAGGCAGTGAATTTTAAATGGTAGATTTTTCTTTCCAATATTTAAGTCAAGTTGCATTTACCATGTAAATATTTTTGCTGTTCACTGCAGAAGAGCAAAAACTAATTTTGCAATTCCATTTATGAACATTTTGTATTATTGTGACAGGCCTTACTGTTTATGATTTATGTCCAGCGAGTTGTTTTTCCACTATTGAAAAATACTTTGTGTGGAAAATGTCCAAATCAGCTGTCAAGGGGGATTTATGAAACCATAATTGGCTGTAGAGGGTTTTTCCAGTACAAGGGCTTTGTTCGGTATGACAAAAGTACCACTCACTCCTGGCACTCTTTGTATTTTTATTGCTTTCAGTAAGTGATGCTTCTGGGTTTTGGCAAACTGGCCTGATTTGGCCCAGTGTGGGGCCCATGTGGTCTGCAGATTGGGCCCTGAGTGGGCTTCCCACAGTGGGCACATGGGATGTTTGCTCATTGGGGCTCAATTGCCCCACATTGAGGTACCCAAGTGGTAAATGCACACTCCATGCTAGCAGCCAACACCAAACCCATACCTACCTACCCCATGCTTTTTCAAGCAGCCCACACCAAACTCTCACACTTGCTTCAGGCAGCCCACACCAAATCCACACTAAGTGATATTACCTGTTAGAGCCCAGCATGGGTAAGGCCACTGTCGCCCCGCTATGGGTATACTATAGAGTAGACAGCCCGCAGTGGGCCCATAGAAACATGTTTGCTAGGCTGGCTGTCTAGCAGGGGTTGGCCTGTGAGTGCCATAATAGCAGCAATTGTCGTATTGTGCATCCATACAGAGCTGGCGTGAAACAAGCCATTTTTGGACGGGTCAGTGGGTTTGTCACCGAGTGCCGATGGATTCCTGCCCTACTCGGGTAGAAATTGCCTATCGAGGCGAAGTGAATGAAACGGAGCTGCGGCATGGCGTAGCGGGGTCGTGCGGGGACAGGACGCGGTGCGGAAAACACCATTGATTATATAAATGGAACGTGCAACTTTTGTTGTTTTTCCGACCCGGAGAAAATTGCGCCTTGGTGTGGAAGCTCCGTCCCGCTCCCCGCTGTGGAAGGGGAGGCGGCTTTGTTCGCCCCGGAGAGGACGGTCTGTGATGGGGGTGCGTGAGGCAGGAACGGGCTGGTACCGCTTGGCAGATTGCCGCATCAATTTTTCATCACCGGCATCACTCTCCTGTCACCAGGGAAGGGAAGATGCACCTGTCTGGCCTTCAGTACAGATCTTCAGTGCTGGTTACAGTGGGTGGAATCTGCTAGGGGCAGATGTAATGTAGTGCCATTGTGCCATAGAGAGAGGCAGGGAGGCAGTTAACCTGAATGTAGGTGTAGAAAAGGATCGTGTCCATTGTCAGATACAAGCTGACATACCTATTTATGTAGATGCTCTCTTATAAACATGAGCACACAGGCAGGGTCCGTATGGCTCTAACTAAATGATGCCGTCAAAAGGTCCACACTTGAATGGTTGCAGGCACCAGAATGCCCTCAGAGCAAAGCTGCGTGTGATTGGTGTAAGTGCAGCAGAGCCCCTGCTGGAACCACAGGACTGAAACGCCGCCGGCTCCCCCTCTCCATCTTACACTCTGCTTCCCTGCGAAACGCCGAGCTCCTCTTTCATCTGACGTCTCTTTGCCTGCTGTCTGTCTTTAGTGTGCAGTGTATTAGCCAGCTCACAAGCTAAACGTGCCTCCCCTTCCCCTCTCTCTCTCTCCACGGTTTCTGCCTCCTCTCTGCTCTTTCTGCTGTTAACACTGGCATGGCTGCAGTCTTTTCAGTCCGGCTTGTAGTGCTTATCATGCTGTAGTTTTCCAACATCAACTGTGGTAGAGCCCCCACACACACACACACACACACACCAGAAAAAAAGCTCCAAGCCCCCACTGAGCTGAGCTAAAACACAGGCTGAGTGGGCCAGAGCTCAAGTGTTAGAAAAAGGGGTGGAGGTGCCCTTCAAACCACAGCAAAGGAGCCCCCCCCAAAAAAAAGAGTTCACATCTAGAACCACATGATCTGTATCAGGGTGGGATTGGCATGGTGGGATTTTCAGCTCGGAGAGCAGAGCGTACCAGTTTGTCACCTGCGGACTCTGAGCAGGGCACCGCGCCAGAGATGGGATTTCAGTGTGAAAGCGCCCTGTTATGCTGGCCTGAGGAATGGACCATGAATGGGAGAGAGTGGTGCCAGTGTGCACCATGCCTCACTCAGACCCTCCCTGTGGTGCAACTGTTAAAAAAAAGAAAAGAAAGGAAAAGGCTTGGCTGAAGGTGTGGCAGTGGCTGCTGTTGTGTGCGTTGACAGAGGCCCTGCTCTGCGAGGCTCTGGTTTTGCTGTTTATCTTTAGACAGGAGGCGCAGCCCTGTGAAACCCGGGCTGTGGAGCAGAGATGATGCTTAGTCATCCGGAGACGCGCTTGCGGTCGCTTCCGCGCGCGGTACCCTCACGCCTCTCGGACGGAGTTTTGTGGCGGCAGAGGCTTTTAAAAAATTCTCTGGCCTTTACAAAATTACGCCTCAACATACCTCTGTCCACCAAAAGGAAAAAAAAAACAACAACAGAAAGTTGTGAAGTGCGTCATGCAGTTACAGGGAGCCTTCTGAATGAACGTCAGCGTTGCCACACAGAAGTGCTCACTTTCCCATGACTCTCTTCTCTCTCTGATGTTGGCCTCGATGCTCCCCGGACTCTGTGCTGTTCCAGCCTCTCTGGGTCACAGGGGTTAGAGGTATTGTGATGTCATCTGAGAGGGTGGGGCTGCAGACGGGCACCTCCCCCAGACGGTTGCCAGGGGAGATGGATTCCTCACAGCTAGTTTATGGTGGGGAATTCTTTGGAGCCTGAGCCAGAGCTGCTGTTCAGTCTTGTCCTTACTTGTTGCAAAGGTTAGGCTAGGTGCTTGTCTGTGTGTGTGTGTGTGTGTGTGTGTGTGTGTGTGTGTGTGTGTGTGTGTGTGTGTGTGTGTGTGTGTGTGCGCGTGGTGATTCAGGATTCAGTAGGCAGTGAGATAAAATGAAAGCGAGGGAGAGAGAAAGGTATGAAGTAAAGGAAAATATTGATGCTTAAATGATGGAAAGGACATTTCCTTTTCTCCTGTGGGAAATATGTAGTCATTTTTTTGTGTGATTATGTTTGAATATATATACCTTTCATGTGCTTAGGTCCTGATTGTCGAGAGAAAAATGTTGGGATGTTTCAGATCCTGGTGTTTGTGAACCTTTTTGTTATTCAGATTCTATATTCAGATTCACTTCTTTTTTGAGGTGTAAAGAGGCTACATCTGCAAAAAAATGTACGTCCATCAAATAAATGAGTGGTACACTGCAACACAAAGCAGTGCAGAGTGCATGTACATGTATCTGACAGACGGGGTTTCTGAGCCCCAGAGTCATTTGGAAACTACCAGCCAGTTTCACACCCGGCGCCTCTGTGCCGGTACGTCTCTACTGTGCAACTGAAGTGTGCAAACAGACACGTGTACCTGCAGCAGAAGTAAATGCATTTTTCTTTTGAATCATGCTGCTCAGGCTGTTGCAGGATAGTGCTATTTTACCAGTGTAAAGATCATGAGTGTGTGCTTGCATGCTTGTATATAACGTGTGTGTGTGTGTGTGTGTGTGTGTGTGTGTGTGTGTGTGTGCGCGTGCATTTGCGTGGTTGTGTGTGTGTGTGTGTGTGTGCATGCATTTGTGGTTGTGTGGTGTGTGTGTGTGTGTGTGTGTGTGCATGCACTGTGTGTGTTTGTGCATATGTGTGTGTATTTGTGTATGTAGATGTGTAAAGAGAAGGTTGCAGGTTTGAGTCCCCGGCTGGCTGCTGCTTTGCCCTCAGAGGCTGCAGAACTGTCTGAGTTAACCAGCATAAAGGGAGCTTACTACACTAATGAATACCTTCTGCAAGAAGGGAGCGTGCTATGCTAATGAATACCCTAAACACTGCATAAAGGCAGCTCGCTACACTAATGAATACCCTAAACCCTGCCTAACGGGAACAGTAATTACCCTAAAGGGTAGCCTAAAGGCAGCTTGCTACACTGATAAATACCCTAAACACTGCATAAAGTGAGTTCACTACACTGATAAATAAACGCTAAACACAGCACAAAGGGATTTCACCATTCTAATAAATATCTTAATGGGAGCTCTCTACTGTGATAAATACCTTAAACACTATATAAAGGGAGCTTGATATGCTTAAATACCCTAAACAATGTGCAAAGGGAGCTTACCATGCTGATAAATACCCTAAATACTGCATAAAGGGAAGTTGCCATGCTAATAAATACCCTAATTGCTGCACTGCTGTGCTTCAGACTGCCTCCTCAGAAGCCCCTGAGTGTGAGCTGCAGTAGATTGTGAGGCTGCTTTGAAGTCACGTACGTCACCGCAGCGTTTCTCCAGGGCCGTGTCAGGACAGCTCAGCTTCCATGGGGAGGGGGAGGGGGGAGTGAGGCCCCTTCACCTCGTATGACCCGTCTTCCAGCTATCTTAATCATTCTGCAGCGCTGAGCAGAGAAGTCAGGAGAAACGCTGAATAACAATGAGCACGGGTCTCCTGAGTTGATCTCAGAAAGGTTCAGCCTGTGCTTTCGGTTTCGTGCAGACTTGTCCCGCGGCTCAGACCCCGGGTTCGAGCCTGAGCGGTGTCATTCACGAGCAGTGAGCGGGAGTCCACCAGGCGGCATGTGCTTTGTCGGTCGGTGTTCCCTTGTCACACCACCCTCGTCACCCTGCACCTCGTCGCTTAGATGTCAGAAATACACCTAGCCTTTGTCCGCCGTTCAATCCCCGGTGCGCTGTTTTTGAAGTGGATTTATGTTTCTTTGTGACTCAGGCACCTGGAGAGGGGAGGGTTCTGTACTCTTTCATGCTGAGTGAGGACTGTCTTTACCTGACTCTCTCTCCCTCCTGTTTCACTCTCTCTCCCCTTTTCTCTCTTTCACTCTCTCTCCCTCCCTCTCCCTCTGTTCCTCCCTGTCTCTGCATCCTCTTTCAGCCTCAGCATGTGTTGTATATGTGAGCACACAGCATGTTGTAAGGGTGTGATTTCCCCCAGCAGAAACAGCAGTGCAGGGGGAGTGACACTGGACACCTGCTCTCCACCTCTCCCACCCTCCTCCCCAAAAAGCCTTCCCCTCTCTGCCCCAACACCCTGCCATCTGGGTGTCCGCACAATCCTCTTTCAGGGCAGTTCTATTGCTGTCATGTTTATAAGAAGATTTGTATTATAAATAGGACAAAAAGGGAAAGGGGAAGGATTAATTTAGAAAGTGTAGTTGAGAGTGTCTTCCGTGGCGGGATTAATATTTGTTGATGTGTAAATAATTAGTGTGTCTTTGTTTTGATGTCGGATGATGGTTTATGAAGATGTTTGGGTGCACAGTACGAATTGATTGTGAAACAGCACTGCTGGCTTTTTTTTTACTGCTCAGTACAGGGAGAGAACATTCCACTGGGTCCCTCTCTCTAGGTTCAACAAATTTCTATCAGGAGGTCATGGTTAAAGAGCACCAGTGTTCTCAGAAGTGATGTCAAAGTTTTGTTTGTGAAAGAAGGTGATTTAAGGAAAAGGCTCTGTGGGGAGAGATGTTCTCATAAAATAAACAGCTCCAACCTCTGTGTGTGTGTGTGTGTGTGTGTGTGTGTGTGTGTGTGTGTGTGTGTGTGTGTGTGTGTGTGTGTGTGTGTGAGTGTGGGCCTGCAACCATGTGCACATGTGTGTGTGCGTGTGTGCAAGTGGGTGTGTGTGCAAGTGGGTTTATGCGTGTGTGCGAGTGGGTGTGTGCGCCACACACCCAGCCACTCGCCCGGACATCCGGTCCCCTGTCTGGGGAGACGCAGCTGGCAGGAAGCCAGTTTATCTTCGCTAAACAATGACATCAGAAGCGCAGCGACTTCAAAGACATTACATGACGCTAATTAAGGACAAGGCAGATGCTGTTTACCAGCGTGGCTTTCAGAGCCAGCCCTTTCAGAGACCGCCACTGCGTCTACAGTACGCTTCTTACTGGAAGACCGAAGGGAAAGAACATTCATTACCACAGACACGCAACACAGCCCACCTTTCACCTTACCCTGAACTGGAGCAAGAAAAAGACTATCAATCACCGGAGCTGTGTAGTTAATCAGTGACTGTAGCTGTCTGGTTAAAGTTAGTTCAGCTCACGCCACAGTGCACTCTCTCAAAGCTACAGAAGAGACCATTTATAATTATAGTCAGCATTTCCAAACGGTTGTTGGAAAAAATTTAAAAACTTAATCTTAGAAGTCGGAAGCCTCTGTGCTTTCAGCAGTAAGGGTAGACCCACGTGTATGTTCCCAGCCAGCTGAACCTGTGTGCAAAGCAGCAGCACTCAGTCACTGCACATGTGGCAAATGGCACAGTGACAGAGGTGACAGAGGCAACAGGGCGACAGTGTCATTGAGCTGCAGCAGACTTTGGGGGGGGGAGGGGGGGTGACCTGAAGAGTGTTAGAAAGAGAGGTGTCCAGTCGCACACAGTGAGAGAGTTTTCGCGCAGTCACAGTATGTTTGCACAGAAAGCAAAACTCCGCCGGTTGCCTTCTGTGTGCGCAGCGAGGGAAACTTGCGCAGTTGCAGTTTGTTTGCACTGCGATGGTGTTCAGCTCTCAGGAATGCGCAGCCGGGCTCCAGGGAGGGCGTGTGGGTGACTGTTTGGTTTGCGGCTCCTGCTGGGGCGGGAGGCTTGGAAAGCCTCGGCAGCCTCCGTAGCTGCAGGGGATTGTGGGAAATCTGTTTGAAGACCACAGGACCACCACACTGGTAGAGCTATTATTACTGCACTTAGCACAGTGCTAATCCTGCTTCTGCAGTAGGCCTACTGCTGCTGCTGCTGCTACTGCTGTAGCAGCTGCCCCTTCTGGTTTGGTGGCAAATGTGTAAATGTCTCAGCTGTAAAAGGGCTGTCCTTCTGTTGGGTGTTCGCTCAGGTGTGGTTTATATTATTTTATATCTGCAGCATATCTGTGCAGCAACCTTGTAAGGGCCACCTCTCCTTGTCTGTCTTGTGCTGGGCTGGTCTGTGTAGACTTGTGAACACAGCCCTAAAGGTGAGCTGTGCTGTGTGGAGTTGTGAACACAGCCCTGAAGATGAGCTGTACATCCGTTTGTCAAAAGGTGCCATTATGCAGACCTTTTTTCCTCTGATTTGTTTGCAGCTCTCTGCCCACTGTTGGCCTGAGTTAACGGTCTCGCATGCAGCACAGGGTGAAAACAGCAACCACACTCTGTTATTACCATAGTAACACTACTATGACTGAGAGAACTGGGCTGCTAACCAGCAGGTTGTAGGTTTGACTCCCATGTGGAGCACTGCAATTGGGCCTTAATCAGGGTGCTTAACCTGAAATGACCTCCAGGATCCAGTTGTGTAAAAGGATAATACATTAGTCACCCGGGCTAAGACTATAATACATAGTGGAAATATTCAGATTAGCAGAAGCGACAGGCCACCTGTCCTGTGCACTGTTTGAGAGGAGGACTAGCCCTCAGTTTCTGAAGTCTTTCTGTCCTCGGTTTCCCTATAGAGCCCACCGTGGTTCGTGAAACCTGCTTAACTCGCATCAGTTTGCCTTCTGTTCAAAAAGAGTTTCATCCTGCAAGGTTGTGGAAAGGCAGTGGAAAGTGGCCAAATAACCAGTTGTCCTTGAGGAGTTCACTCTTTATCTTTCATGCTGACTCACTTGCATGATGTCACTTCCTGTCCAGCTGGGGTACTGCTGTTGCCTTCGCACTAAGCCCACTGCCAAAACACTTACAAGACCATTAAAGTGTCTGAAAAAATTCCCCACTCGATTTCACAGCACTTTTCATTGTTGCATCAATACAGAAATAATCCCTGCTTTTCCCCTTCCTGTTCTGACAAATTATTGTATGTGTCAGAAAGCATTTCCCCTCGCAGTTCATCTTCAAAGCAGCCAGTGGGCTGTGGAGTCTCTCCTGCCTCTCCAATTTCCAGAGGGATGTTCAAACAGACAATGCATTTCTGTCTCTCTCTCTCTCTCTCACACACACACACACACACACACACACACACACACACACACACACACACACACACACACACACACACACACAAAAATCCTTGGGGGTCACAAAACTGATCACACAGACCGCAACGTCCTGAGTCTGTGTGTCTGTGACCTTATGTGATGTGTGTGATGGTGGGTGTTTGTGTGTCTATGTGTGTGTGTGAGGGTGTGTTTGAATGCATGTGTATTAGGGTATGTAGGTGTGTGTGATGTGTGTGATGGTGCGTGGTTGGGATGCATGTGTATGAGGGTGTATGTGGATGCGTGTGTGTGTGAGGGAATGTGTGGATGTGTGTGTGAGGGTGTGTCAGGGTATGTATGGATGCGTGTGTGTGAGGGTATGTGTGGGTGTGTGTGGATGTGTGTGTGAGAGTATGTAAGCATTTGAGTTCATATGAGTATATGTGGTTGTGTAGCTGGCAGCTTCCCCATAAAGAGCTTTTTGTTGTGCATGTAGAGAGAGAGGCCGGCAGTGTCTGCCTTTTATAAAGCCACTGTCTGAGCTGCTGAAGCTGTTTTAGGGAGCCCCACCTCCCCATAATTAGCACCAGGGGCTGAAAGAGGAAGTGCTGTCCACGCCTGTAAACACAGCCGCTTCCCCCACTATAAACAGTGAGACCAAGAATGAAGGTTACTGGGCCACTGAGTCAAATTCACACCCCCCTCTGCTGTGACATTGTCGCTTTTTTTGCATCTGTTTGTATGTGTGTGTGTGCGCGTGTGTGTGTGTGTTTTCCTGTCTCTGTGTGTGTCTGGGCCCTGCTGTGTGTCTTCAGCCTGTTTCCCTCTTGTTCTTGCAGGGGATGAAAGACCAGTGTGAAACGTTCTCTCTAACAGCCCAGCGCCTCTCTGCAGCAGGGTGGGAGGGGCAGAGCGGAGGGGCTCACATGTGGCGTGGCCTAGTTCCACGCCCCCTCGGTCAGCTTTGGCCCGTCCTCTGAGCGTTGCCATGACGCTGTGTGGTGTTTCCATACGTTTTTGAGACTGTGCGAGACAGCCTGTGTGTGGGTGGGTTAAACTCAGACAGGGGTCAGGGTTTTTGAACTACAGTACGACAATGTTCTGTATGGAGGTGTTGCACACCAAGTTATAAACCTTCCCTGTCAGTTACCTGGCATGACACGACACAGATTGTGTAGAATAGCTACTTTCATGGCAGTTGGGGACAAAGGCATGTCTGGAAGTTCCCCTTTTCAAAAGGCCGCCCCTTTCAGGTGTGTAATGGGCTGTTTGTCCTGCACACCCACAGTCTACTTTCCCAGACCTGAAGGCTCTGCAGCTGGCTGCTTTTCTCAGAGCCCAGAGGCTGTGCGGCTGTCTGGCTTTGGAGATTATTCTTCATTCAACAGAGGCCTGGAGTTTGACATTGCTTGGAGAGCGTGGGTTTGATATCAGCAGCAGAGAACAAGAGAAAGCACAAACACACAAAACACGCAGACATACACACACACGCGCACGTAACACATAAACATACACACACACACTCACATACACATGCATACACACATAAAATACAAACATACACACACCTACAGAAAAAGCACACAAAAAGGAGACAGATCTGGGCCAGGGCGGGTCCTCTCTGTTGCCCAGGTGGGTGAGTTTCCAGCCATTCCCAAGGTGCTGAGGCTGTGTGTGTGTGTGTGTGTGTGCGCAGGTCTCTGGACGGGCGGCTGCAGGTGTCCCACAGGAAGGGGCTGCCCCATGTGATTTACTGCCGGCTGTGGCGCTGGCCGGACCTGCAGAGTCACCACGAGCTGCGGGCCGCCGAGCTCTGCGAGTTCGCCTTCCACATGAAGAAGGACGAGGTGTGCGTCAACCCCTACCACTACCAGCGCGTGGAGACACCGGGTAAGCACCCCGCCTGAGAGGAAACGCCAGGTAGAGCGCTCTACCTGAGGAGAGACGCCAGGTGAACTCCGTACCTGAGGAGACACAGCAGGTAAACTCCCTACCTGAGGGGAGACAGCAGGTAAACTCCCTACCTGAGGGGAGACAGTAGGTAAACTCCCTACCTGAGGGGAGACAGTAGGTAAACTCCCTACCTGGGGGAGGGGAGACGCCAAGTAAGCAGTCTGCCTGACGGCAGAAGGCAGGCAGGCACTCCCCCTTCTAGTAGACTGCCAGGTAAACACTCTAACCTAAGGGACATAATATGAGAAAATGTGTGATACTCCATGTTTGGTCTCTGAGTCATGGTTTGCAGTTGCCTTCTTTATTCATTGTGATAATGTGGCCTGTCCTGGAGCTATGGGTATGCTTCTTGTGTGAAGGATCACAGCAGTTGCATTCTTTCTCTGTCTCTGTGCAGTGCTGCCCCCGGTCCTCGTGCCGCGTCACACAGAGATCCCCAGCGAGTTCCCGCCGCTGGACGACTACAGTACTTCCATCCCTGAGAACACCAACTTCCCCGCTGGCGTTGAGCCCCAGAGCAACTACATACCTGGTAAGTGAGACAGACAGGCAGACATATACAGACTCTCTCTCTCCACTGTAGAGGTAGAAGAAGGCCAGGTTGTAGATGTTTCCTGCTTTATTCAGTGCTGTCCCATGTTATGACCTCTTCAGCCGGCTCATGTTGTGGGGTCTGGAGCCTGTGTTGATGGTCAATAAGGAAATATCGCCAATAAATGAGGGGTAGCGTGTGCCTACTGAGCGCACTCTATTTGTGTGTGTTTCAGAGACACCCCCGCCTGGGTACCTCAGTGAGGATGGGGAGACCAGCGACCACCAGATGAACCACAGCATGGATGCAGGTGAGAGACGCTCCATACCTGCGGACATCTGCACACCCACTGTGTGCCTTAAAGCACACTCTAAATGGAACCATTAGGTGATGTTCAGCATTAACTGGGTGTGTCTTTGTTTTTGTTTCTCTGTGTGCCTGCAGGTTCTCCAAACTTGTCACCGAACCCTGTTTCTCCTGCTCACAGCAACATGGGTAAGGAGGGGTGGCCAGTCATACAGCCAGTCTCCTGTGGCTGCTATTTCTGTGGCCGTTTGTCATTTTCTAGTCATGCTTTCCAACCTTTCTGTGGACCCATAAACCACGACTGTTCTAATTCACTATGGAGGCCTTTTAGTTTTGGTCAGATCTCTGCCCCAGGAAAGCGACATACTTTGGTGTAGGGAATCCCGGTGGTTGAAGAGAATGAATATGATCTGTGCAATACTGTTCCACTTTAATTTCAGCATTATGCTTTCTTCGAATGGGCTACACCTCTGTTTTTCCTCAGCTTGATTTCAATGCCCAGGATTGGTCAAAACTCACAGCCTGCTCAGACGAGTGAGGCAGCCAATCAGAAACAGTGATGTGGTTGAGCAGCCTTTGACTGCACGTGTGGATCATTTACCTTTTGCCAGCTGAACGTCACACAGCTATATATGGAGCTCCAAAAATAAGACCGGAGTGAAATGGCTTAAATACCCAACTCTCTTTATGTGTGCAGTGGCATCACCCTATAGTTTCCTGCTAACTAGCTGAAGCTAAATGGGGCTTGGGAAATCCTCTGGGAAATGCAAGTTACTGCTGAAAGTGGTGTTCATGGGCCAGCAGGGGGCAGTGTTTCTTTAGACTAAGGAGAAACTGAATACCCAAGTGCAGGGATGGGAACCCTGTGCAGTAGGAAGTGCGGTCCTCTTTTTACTGCATGCCTTCCTCCACCCAGCTTTCCTTATGTTTCCCTCTGTGTCTGCCCCCAGACTTGCAGCCAGTGACATACTGCGAGCCCGCCTTCTGGTGCTCCATATCCTACTACGAGCTGAACCAGCGCGTGGGCGAGACCTTCCACGCCTCCCAGCCCTCCCTGACTGTGGACGGCTTCACAGACCCCTCCAACTCGGAGCGTTTCTGCCTGGGCCTGCTGTCCAACGTCAACCGCAACGCAGCGGTGGAGCTGACCCGCCGCCACATCGGTACCCCAGCCACCGCCCGCGGGCCGCTCCTAATGACACATGTGTCTGCTGCTCACTCTGTCAATCAATACATCAGTCTGTCTGCCAGACAGACAGTTAATCAGTCAGTCAAACAGTCACTCAATACATCAGTAATGCAGTTTTCCAGTCTTACAGTCAGTCAGTGATTGAATTCACGCATTTTCCAGTTTTTGCTACACATAAAAGCACTTTGTAGTGAAATTTCCACACAGACCAACTTGCAGAACAGGTCGCAGAAAAAGTGTTTCTCTAAAACACATGAGAAGTGATACCCACATGTTGAAAATTCCTAACATGCAAAGTACAAACGGAGGAAGACGTGCTGTCACATGATCAGTTAGTCACTATGTCCGACTGCCTCCAACTGTACACTAGTGGAGCTTAACTAAAGAAAACTTGGAACTGATCAGTGTGCACATGTGGTTGTGTGAGCTTTTGTGTTTTTGTCCCTCTACAGGCAGAGGTGTGCGCCTCTATTACATTGGTGGAGAGGTGTTCGCGGAGTGTCTCAGCGACAGCGCCATCTTTGTCCAAAGCCCAAACTGCAACCAGCGATACGGCTGGCATCCAGCGACTGTGTGCAAGATCCCGCCAGGTGAGGGGGGGTACTCTCAGGACACACCAAGAGGGGGCGGAGTCATGTGACACACACACACACACACACACAGTTCTTTTTAAATCACACCATTTGTATATTTTATAGCACAACAGCTGCAGCTTTTTCCACTGTTATCTGTTGAGTTCATCTACTAAAGTAAACAGGAAATGGCTAATGTATATTTGCATAAATCACCTCTATTGCATCATATCCGTCTTAAGTGAGTTCTATAAAACACTTTCATTGTCTTTAGCTGGCACACTTTAATTGTCATTACTTCTCAGTTTTGGTTTTTCCCTCTACCTTTGAAATCTCAAGATTGAATGAGGCATTTTTTCATTGGAACCTGCTCTGTTATAAACAAACAGAAAAGTCCTGAATGAGTCATGAGCTGACACGCCCATCCATGTGTGTGTGCGTGTGCATGTGTGTCTGTGTGTTTTTGTTTGCGTGTGTGTGTCTGTGTTTTTTGTGTGTGTGTCCCTCCCCTAGGCTGTAACCTGAAGATCTTCAACAACCAGGAGTTTGCAGCGCTGCTGGCCCAGTCGGTGAACCAGGGCTTTGAGGCCGTGTACCAGCTGACCCGCATGTGCACCATCCGCATGAGCTTCGTCAAGGGCTGGGGAGCAGAGTACAGGTGACCACGCCCTCGCCCAAGGACTTAACATTTCCCACTTCCTTTCACAGCAACAATAGCAACAAAAACACACTGTATGGCATTACATCACGGTATAGTTTGCAGCTGTTCTCAATGGTGGCCTGAGCAGCTTGTTTCTTACTCACTGTAACCTGCTGGAGAGGATGTGGCGGTGAAGCAAGTCAGGTTAAACTCTTTTTTCTCAGGATCTGTTATAAACCCAGCTGTCTAAGGAGTGCCACATGCTCAGCCTAAAAGGAGAAGAGAGGAGAGGGTCTCTGCCCCCCACCCAGTACATGTGTAATTTCCCAGCAGTCTGGCCCCTCCTTTTCCCCCTACAGATGGAGTTCTACCTCAGCAGCACTAGGATAAACACAGGCTTCCACATGACCCCCCCCTCCTGTGTTTTGGAGTGTAATTTCATTGTGGAGGGGGTAACTAGAGCCAGTGGTGGGATTTCACTATTGGGGAGGGGGGGGGGGTTGAGTGGGAAGTGGGGAAGTGGGGGGCGCTGAGTTCTGCAGACCACAGCACATGTGGAGACACTCAGGAACCAGGTCACATTACAGCACACACCCACACACACTCTCTCTCTCTCCTCCTCAGTCTCTCCCTCTTTCTCTCTCTCCCCCTCTCTCTCACCCTATCTTTCTCTTGCTCACTTCTCCTCAGTCTCTAAAATGGTAGACAGTTGAACCATAATGGTTAAGTATTTTATTCTTTAAAGCATATAGAATCAATATCTGTAAAACTGCCATTTATATGCCATTAGTGCACTGGTTAGTCTCTCCCCCCTCTCTGTGAGCAGTGTGTGGGTTGTAGTCTGGTCAGGCTCTCTTTGTGTAGGGTAGGGGTGTTTAATAGCCCCTGCAGACAGGGGTGTGAATGCCGATAGCACTGGCCCTGCAGAAAGAGGCCGGCTCTTTCTTTAAGTGTTTGTTTAGAGGGCTCTAATGATCTGGAGACCCACGGCGGGGAAGAGGGCCGAACAAAGGGGAGAATTCCTCTGTTTAGGAGGAGCTGGAGGAGCAGACAAACGCCACCGGGGTGGGGTAGTCTCCCTCTCTTTGAGAATGAGGCTACACATTCAGTCTGGCCTCTGTGGGGCTTTCGCCTCTACTGCCAGTAAGAAAGCACAGAAAGTGCTTGAATTCACCACTCGGAGTGAGGAACAAATGGCCAGAGGGGTTCCGCTGAATGATGACTCCGCGGCCCACTGTGCACTGAAAGGTGGTCTTCAACACTAGAAGGTTATAAAATCAAATCCTTTGTGACGAAAAGGTGAAATCACCCAGAAGCTGAACATTGAGCGTCAGTATAATTCCACCGCTGCAGTGGAAAAGAGTGTTACAGTTTGACTGAAGTCGTTCACATTGTAGGAATGGTGCTGTATGGTGTTTGAAGTTTGTGTCTGAAGATATTTGTTAGTAGTATAATTTAGCTTTGTGTACCATAGAAGCAAGTGGACCAATCCTAAAAGTCCCTGTTTTTTGTTTGTTGTTGAAAATGCAATTGCCATTTTAACTGGATCGAGACACTGAGGTCATCCTGTTGGCTAACCGCTGCTTCTCGCTGTCTCTTCCCCCCCCCGCCCCGCCCCGCCCCGCCCCGCCCCGCCCTTCCCTGGCCCTGCAGGCGACAGACCGTCACCAGCACCCCCTGCTGGATCGAGCTGCACCTCAATGGCCCCCTGCAGTGGTTGGACAAGGTGCTCACGCAAATGGGCTCCCCCAGCATCCGCTGCTCCAGCGTGTCGTAGGAAAACCCTTCCCCGTCACCTCCCAGAGAACGCACAGACCAAAACCAGGAACAAAAAAAAAAAGAAAAGCAGAAAAAACAAACAGGCAAAAAGGGCCCTCGTCTCCTCCCAGAAGGCAGCGGGAGACAACGGGGCCCCTGATTGGATAAGGCTGGCTGTCGACAGGTTACAGCAGCGTGGCTTTGCACCCTGTTCTTAGCACTTTTATTTGACATGTTTGCGTGAGAAGGGACGAGTGCATTACAAACGGAGTGGTTTGTAGTCTTTACACGGTCCATTTCATTTTTTTTTTTTTAAATGTAGTATTTTGGCATTCAGTTGCCAAACAGCTGTAGCATGTGAGCAATAGTTTTATTGAAAGAACAAAAAAGAAAGGTGTTCTCTCTGTGACTTTACAGCTATAATCATGAATTTATTGTACATAGAAAGAGTTGCAGTCCTGATTAGGGGATTTTAAGAAACGTGAAATGTATTGGGGTTTTTTTTGTATTTCTGAGCAACAATGGTTGCATTTTACAAATTTCAAATGATATTACTTTGTTTTTGTTTGTTTTTTCTGTTGATATTGTTGCTTTTTTATTGATATTGTAATTTTTTTGATAGAGCAGATGAATTAAGCGGCCCCTGAGGTGCATCTTAACAGTTTAGAACTTGCGGAGGTGTTGATCCCCGGGAAACGTGGTCAGACACTTTTAGGCATCAGTACCATGTCTTTCTCAGGCTCCTCCTTGTTCTGATTTTTGCTGGATTTGTTTCCGTGACGATAAATGTGTCCCTAGAAACAGGCGTGCAGTGACCCAGCCCACCCTGACGTTGACACACAGGAAACCTGTGCAGTCCATTTTTGTCACCTGAACTGGGATCAGTTGACTCGGCTGTGAACCATCTTCTCTCTGCTGCAGAGGCCCTTTTTAGGTGTTCTGAGATCCTGAAATGATTGGATTATGAATTAGTTTTCAGCTCTTCTGAGTCAGAGCAGTGTGTTTAAGTACCTTTAGAAAGAGGCATGGTGATGATAATGATGAAGTGGTTTCAAATAGAGTTTAGTGCCATTGTTTTCTGGAAGTACTTCTCAGTACACCTTTAACTTGTGAATAGATCTTTGCTCTCTAAGGGAGAGTCAGTGTACCAGTTAAGGTTATTTTGTCATTATTTTTTGCATAATGATAATTTCCTGTTTGGGAAACACAGGAACATGTTATACAAATGGTATGTAGTGTTGTGCAAAGCTGTCTGCTTCTGAAAACACTACAGTAAAGTGAACAGTCTCTTCTGGTTCATGCTTAGAGTGATAGTTGCACACACTCAGACACACACACACACTGCACAAGAATACACACACATACACACATCATTGGCATGACTGGAGGTAACCACTTGTCTTCAGAAGATGTGGTTCTGACTTCTGAGTTCCAACTCTCTCAAACATAGAAGACTGTAGAATGCATCAGTGCACTCAGGCAGCGTGTGTGTGTGTGTGTGAGAGAGAGAGAGAGAGAATGTTCATATGTGTTTGTGTGTCAGTGTATGTATGAATGTGTGTCTGCATATGCGTGTTTATGATAGAGAATGTGCATGTGTGTAGGAATGCATAGGCAGGAGTGAATGTGCACGTGCTTCTTTGTGTTTGTGCGTTTGTGGGTGTGTATTTGTCTGTGTGTACCTCTGCATTAATTTTCCAGCTCATCAGTGTATCTGACAGCTTTGCAGAGGTGTAAAGTACTCAAGACCATCCTGTGTTTTTATTTTTTGCAAAAGCAAGAGTGAAATCTGTATATACATCTATGAAGATTTTTAAATGCATGCTTATTTTTTTCTGAGATTCCCACTCTTTGTACTGTAGATTCTATTTTGCTACCACTTCCTTTTTTTTAAAAAAAGGGGGAAGTCTTATTTTACCAAGTTTTACGGCAAATAATGAAGATTCTTTATCAGTGAGAGAAACTGGGGGGATTTCTGCTGAGATGTTCCTGTATTTTTGTACCAGAGAGGTACTTTAGTGGATGCAGAGTCGTAAAAAGGGAAACGCTTGTTGCTGTTGTGATTGGCTTTGCGTGCGTTTGGCCGTGGCCCCCTTGCCCACCTCCATGGCCTTGAATCCGCAGTCAGGGCCCCTTTTGTTTCCCCCTTTTTCTTGCCGTAGCTCCGTTTATAGAGCAGTTTCCTCGGCTTTGTGTCGTTGCGATCGCGCATCCTAAAGGAGGATGTGGAGCAGCATGGGAAAAGGGCAGGACTCATGCAGCGAATCTCATCGCCTTTGGTACCTGACGTGGCGTCACCGTTCCCATCACGAGGCCTTCGGGTTAGTGTCAACACCATTGCTCCTATGAAGAGGGATAAATGATACAGAGCCAGGAAGAGAGGGCAGTTTATTAAGCCGGCCTAGCACTGATAGCCGAATGAAGCCCCTACCCAAAACGACTACACAGAAAATCCTTTACGAGACGGTACCTGGCCCGTGTGAGGGGTCAGTGTTCTGTGGGCTGAAGTCCTTTTTATAACAATGCGCTTTTCCTCTCTCTGACTCTCAGCTCTTCGTGCTTCTTTTTCTCCTTTCTTAAGTCTATGCCTAGTTTTGTGTTTTGTGCTTCTGTCTAAATATTTTAGATGTTTTTTTTGTATAAATATATCTTGTTTTTCCCTGGTGTATGAAATGTTTGTTAAAAAAAATTGCATTGTATTATTTTTGTTATTGTCAGTCTTTTAATAAAAATATGTATTGAAATAAATAAGTGCAGTGCCTCTTTTGTCAGATGTATCCTGTTCTGTGCCGGGTGGAAGATCTGAAAATAAGCAACACTGCAATGACGAAACTCCTGGAGGAAATACTAGGAATACAAGCCTTCTCCAAAAACCTATTTTTCACTTTGCTAGAACACAGCCATTCGACCTTCATGCCCCACTCCACACCCCCAGCCACGTAACCAAGCCCTCCTTCCCCACCCAAACACTGACTAATTCATTAACGAACCTGTTTTTAGTTCTCAACGCTGAGAGCAGGGCTGTAGCACTCTCATAGTCTGGTCAAGACTGGTCTCATAGTAAAGCCTGTGCCTGGGACAGGTTTGCAGTCATTTGAGCCTCTGCCTGAGCTTTCTCTGCGAAAGACGGAAGAGTGTTTTCCTGCTCTCTTTACAACTGGAGTTTTTCTCCTGCGTGAGTTTAGATGATGTTTTTAATCAGCGAGGAGGAAGGAGGGGTAAAGTGGAAATGCGTGACCTCCTTCTTCTCCTCCGCAGTCTCTCTGTACTGTAAGCAGGTCTGCACTGCTGAATAATTCATTCCCTTGGTCGGCACACTTTTAAGAGGATGTTAAATAATTCCAGGCCCGTTTGTGTAGCATGTCTCTGCGGGATCTATCTGGCTTAAGTGGCCTGTTCTGGAGTACTGTCTCTGCACACAACTCGGAGGTTATGACCCCATAGCCTGTCCATCAACATGAACTCAGTGCTACCTTACAGAAAAAGGAAGTTCTAACTGAACACAAAAAAATCTTTGCAGGCTATGATACTGTCATTGTCGTGTTGAAATGTCAACCCATTTGAAAGTGCTGATTAACCACTGCCATACTCAATACAGAAGTGCTACAACCATAAATTTTCTGATGTCAAACAATTCCATACAGTAATGTGTAAACTAGGGGAAAAAATTGTGTACAGTGATTATTTAGGGGAGCCAATATTCATTATGAAGTGGTTGTTACATGGTCTGCGATAGAAAACTACAGACTGTATAAAGGTATTTCTTTTTCCAAGTAGTGGCAGTCAAACTTCCTATTCAACATTCAAAGAATAACTGTCTTCTCCACCACCTATGCCACACAGCTTCTAGACCAGGCTCTGGTATTCTCACAAGGGTCTCCCTGACTCCTTGCAGCTACTGCAGAATGCTGCCACGACTTGTTTTTAAGTCTTCTCAAGCGCGCTCATGCCACACTCCTCCTCATCACACTTAACCGGCTACCTGTTACAGCTCACACCAAGATTAAACCTTTGGTGCTAGCCTACAGGGCAGTGAATGTAACAGCTCCATTGTACCTCTACGCTTTTCTGTACTGGCCCCCTAGTGGTGGAGCGAACTTTCCACTGTGGTCAGGAGAGCAAAACCGTTGCCCATCTTTCGACATAGACTGAACACCCACTTCTTCAGACTACATCTTAAACTTAAACACCCTATGGCTTTTTGGCAGATTTTGCTTCAGTGGTTTTACGTATGTACTTGTTGGTACGGGGATGTTCTTATCCAGGTCTTCCGCTATTGGTCATATTATCGGGTAAATAGGTAGGTACGTTCTCACACATTGTAAATGGCTGTGGAGAAAAGTGTAATGAAATGGAGTTGATGATTGCCTGATATTCCACTGTACTGACCGCTGTAGGGTGCTCGTTCGCAGACATCTGACGAGGAAAAAGTAGATGTTCCCGCCCGGTTTCGAACCGGGGACCTTTCGCGTGTGAGGCGAACGTGATAACCACTACACTACGGAAACGTATCCTGTTTCAGAACTCTCTATCCATGCTCACATATATTCTCAATGGTACCAGTTGAGAATTTCTATTAATAGCTAAATAATAGACTCGGTCGTGTGTTATTAACAGCTAAGTTTACAATATATGATTAGAAATAGTAGCCTCACTAAGGTCTGTAAGGTCTGTATGTGCGCCCTCTAAAGGCGGGCGGGAGGGCTGTCACTGACAGGACAGGATAAATCAATTATTATCGAATTAATAAAGCTGAATTTTCGATCCAGAAAATTTGGAATAAGTTCCTCCAGAATGAATCGCACTTCACGCAGTTTAGCAAAAACTCATCTCAGTTTGACATGTTGGGGAGTCAGGGTGTGGTTACTCGGTGGTTGACTGACAGTGTTGTCTGCTCTCAGTTTGAGGAAAGGAGAGCGTTATTGTAACCGCACACAAAACTTGGCCCCTCTGACCATAAAAAATTCCCCTCTCCTCCGCTTTTGACCCTGTACAATTAAAAAGAGACATCTGAGTCACTTTTTCTATTTTTTGGTCAAGTAGCTGTTATTTTTTCTTTCAAGATGTTATTTTCTTATTCAACATTTTTATATTTTACGCAAACCCAAACCACGGCCGACTATAAACATCTGCGCAAACATAGCCACACTGCCTTGACGTCACTGGCTGTGTTGTTGTTGTTTAACTCTGAATCCACCGAATTGTCCTGCGGCTCTCCTATTCCTGGCCTGTGCTGAAATTCACCACATTGCCCTCTAATTTACGACTTTTGTTGACAAAAGTGGAAAGAAAAATTGGCTGTACAGTCTTCACGAATTCTATATGATTTCTTCATTTTGAGGCGCGTTGGAACTTCTGAGCGCAATGGATTTTTTGGTTATTTAAGGTAAAGACGAAATTATAGATAGAACCCATTGAGTGTAAAGATCTTAAGGATGCTGAAAAGACTGGCGAAACTACCAAAGATGGCAATAGTGAAATTTTCTACAAAATCCCGATCTATTTCACTTTTAATCTAGCTTTGAACGGTACCAGCACGCTAATTTATGGACTCTTTAAATGCGAAAAATGCTGGCACTCAGGGTACTAAATCATTTAGCACCCAGAGCAAAGGAACTTCTGTTAAACACTGCCATCTGCTGGACATTTGACTCAGCATAGTTCAGAAATTTGGCTGAGAGCAGCCTCATTCATTTTATATTCCGTTTCATTCCGGGAGCTCTTTCACAAGAAACATAAAATGCATATCAGGTTATTATATACGTATTACATAAAGCATCTGTGGGTACCATCTCTAGGATAATTTAAAAGTCACCTTATATTGCAAATTTTCAGCACGGGTGCCTTTGTATGTCGGGCGCAGTAAGTTGTAGTGGTTCTGGTCTGGAGGCCTAAAATGTGGTCTTAGGGGCAGGGCACTTGCTTTGTTGACTGTGATTAGTATTTATGTTATATATTATATATCATATTATATATCCCCATTAGGGACGTCTTACATAGATATATTCAAAAATATTGCGGCGTACACAATCAGTTTGCGTTCAAAAATATACGCTTACGTTCCGATGTCAAATTGGAGTTTCATTTAGTGTCCCCTTCTGCGCGAATTTTTGCGCTGGTAAATTTGGTTGTGTTATGGAAAAATATTTGTCAAAACGTGCGAACGAACGTTTGAAGTCATTGAACAGACTTTCTAAGTGCTCCCACCACTAATCGTAAAACATTATCCGGGACATTAATCAAACAATAAATTAAACAAATGTTTAAAACACGTTTACAGCCAGGGTCCTTGCTCGTTGTCTATCCTAATTGTTAAACTATGTGTTATAAACCATTTATTTCAATGGGCCGCGACAGAGAAGATAAAGCACCTCGAAGTGAAATGATCTGTGTACTAAATGTGACGGTTATATGCCACACATGATGGATTACTGGGTTTGGAAGCCCGTGGTCAAGTTACTGGAACGACATTTCCACCGTGTAAACTTACGGCTTTTATTAATTTTTCTATCGCAGGATATCGACTTCCTGCGCCTTTTATTTCGCTGAGCGCAGCACATCGATACAGGTTTGTTCTTCCTCCTGTGCAAATATGACTAGGAATTATTATACATTATTACATCGAACTGAGACTAACTTGATGTTGCTATAACACTATGGAGAGAAAGATTTTCATCTTCATTTATCGCCTGAACCCCTGTAAATTAATCCAGGACTCGCTGTCAGATTCAGGGGAGAAATATTACTGCAGGCCGTGACGAGCAGCTTCTTCGCAATTCTAAAAATGGGTACTTGAAGGTTACCCCCGTCATGTGATGACAGCAGGAACATTTGTTAGTAAATGAATCTGTACAAATGTCGCCATTCATTCAGGCCCTCCTTTTCCTGCTGTCGCCCGTGATCTCGCTTTCCTTTCCTCTGGACCCTGTACTTGTCATGAGAGAACTCTGCCGAGTCTGTCCTTCCGTCCCGCTAGGCGACGAGCGCGCCTCAGCTCTTCGGAGGGAAACGCGCGCCTGATTGCTGTGCCACGGGCTGCTGGTTTACAGCTGTCCCAGGCCAGCAGTGGCAGCCTGGCACCTCATTCCCATAACATGGGTGCACACTTTCCCAGCTGGCATCTACTGGCCCTCTGCCCACCACTTCCTTGGTGCCAGCCGGCACGTCTTGCAGAAAGTAACATCCAAGATCTGTCGTCTCTTTTTTCCCCAGCATCCTCCTCAAACAGATGTGCGTCTTTCAGAAAAGGATTCCAAGCACCGGACCAATGATTTTGTTCCGCCGGAGAGCTTCAATAGTCTGAAAATAAATGAGCGAGCAAAAAAGACAGAAGAATATGTAGAGGCAGAATTGTATCATGGGTATGAATCACATATGCACACTGTACCCATAAATCCCTGGAGAAGCTGGTGCAAATCCTCACATGGCAGAAATGGGAACAACATTTGTGTCTCAGTGTAATAATTTCTACACCAGAAACTTAAACCAATTGCTGTTAATAAAGTGACCTGCAGAGTTGGTCTGGGCTCTTAAGATGTATACAAACACAGGGGGCCTAATAGATTCCAAGTACGTTTTGTCTGCATCAAAACAATGAGAGAGTGATGGTCAGTTATTTCAGTTATAAGTGAACATTTCAAGTATGAAAGAATGATATTATACTAAGATCCTCAGAGGACTCCACCTGGAGAAGCCAATTGAAAAAATAAATGAAACAAAAAGTGAGAGGTCCCCCAGGCTTAACTGATCAGAACAGAGCCAACTTTTGATTGATAGCTGCAGGGAAGAATCACATTGGCCAGTTTACAGTGTTATTTGCTAGCAGCCAAGTCGCACCTCCCAAGTTCATAAAAATGCAAAAATAATCCTCCTTGTAACCACACACACACATACACACACTCCCACTTGAATACACACGTGGAGACACATATGCATGAACAGTTGTGTGCTGGTCAGTGGGTTGCTTGTAAAGGTTTTGGGTGTTGTTGTTGGTCGGTATACCAGACCACCAGCACCTCCTGGCTCACGCACACTCAGATGGCTCACAGCTGGAGGACCCTTTAGGCATTGTGTTTCAGACATCTGGGGAGCTTCTGATGCAGGACTAAGATGAGCATTGCTGCTAGCCAGCTGTCACCCCAAAGCACCCCCATATACACACACACACACACATACATATATATATATATATATGTGTATATGCAACGGTACAGTAGGCCCACGGTTCGGTATGTATCGCGGTTTTTGGGCCACGGTAACGGTACGGTTTCGGTATCTTTATATATAGAAAAAAACAATGAACTCTTCATTTACCCTCATTCAGAAAAATGGCAGCATGACTGACTAGTAGGGCTGCTCGATTATAGCAAAAATCATAATCAGGATTATTTAACACGATTACTCATTGACTTGGGAAACATGCATTTATTGAACTTTTAACCCTTGTTAGTTTTCACAGACATTTTCAAATAATATATCTACTCTACATGTATTCCAAAAATGTAATTTGAGAAACCATAATATTTTTTCCGTGTCAGCATTCATTGGTTTGAAAATTACAGAAAGGCCCTTATCGGAGATTATATATCTTGGGTAAGTTTTTAAGAACACAGTCTTGGAATACTAGTAGGTTTACCTCAGTAACGTTTGCTTTCAAGCTCGATCAACATGTTTCCATGTTTCGTTAAGCCCCCTAATATTCCATTGCCAGTAGCACCGTGTAGCTGAGTATTTGAATACATGGGGGAGGATGCTTCTTAGTATGTAATTGATTTAATTAATGTAATTCATGCTTGGTTCGTTCCTGTAACAAGCAAGAGAATAACAAGCTTGGTTCAGGCCATGTTGAAGATTATGCGCGCGATCCTGCTACTGATCAACGTGTCTCTTGATTTCCTGCATCTGGCGTACAGCTGGAAACACGAGGACTGCACCAATATCTCCATCATTAGGTCTCTCCCCCTCCCCCTCCCCCGCTCTCTCACTTTGCATATTTCTCCATCTCTCCCTGCTTCAGATGGTACAATTACCCGACGCGTAAACTCCTGTATTGAGGTTGGAAACGCTTCTCTTGTCTTGTTGAAATTGGTCGCGCCAGGAGAATGATCTCGAGATGATGAGAGTAATAATACCGCCTGAAAGAGCCTTTCGCTTCAAACGTCATTTAATTTGGATCTTAGGCAAATAAACAGCTATTATAGGTGGGTGGGCCGTCTCGGTTGCTGGCAGAGGTGATCTGGTGTAATTCCATTTCATTTTCTGAAAATGAGCAATGAAAGACTGGGACTCCAGACAGCCGCTTTTTCTGTTTCCCATTTCTATTTTACGAATGTTTTGTATTTCAGCTTTCTCCTCATATATTTTCTTTTTGGCCCTTTTCGTTGATTCAGTAACCTCGAATCTTCTACGAAAAAAGTCTCAAAGCCCCAGCAATTTAATGAAATGTGCAGTCACAATGATGCCCTGTCTGAAATTATTTAGTCCTAATTACGAGCAGATGGGCTGCTTTATTTGCACTTAGGGCGACTGAGCAAAAAGGAAATGCTGTGTGAACAAGAATAATTAAGAAGTTTAATCGGCCTATTTTTGAGTTTAAATAATCAAAACTTCAATGCTAATGAGTGATGCTTTAATTATTTGAATATGTATATATTGCAGTTTAAGCAGCTTGTCTTTTCTAAGATTAGAGATTCAGAAACGAATCAGGTTCATTATTCTTTTTCCCATCTTCGACCGTGTTACTACGCCACGCGTCAATGCCCTTGGCTAGTGCCGTTAACTCGCAGTGATTTTTCGGTCACCCTGGGCTGTTCTCGCGGACTAACTCATTTAGACCGCAAATCACTCATCGCCCCTGTGTATGTTGATCATTTTGGCTGCGTCAAGAAAAAAAATATTAAGGTTTGTGGGTATATTTAAATTCCATTTGATACAGAACAGCCCGTTACAGCCCCAGTGCAACGGGTCTGGCCTTGTGGTCGTCGATGGGAACGCTACGGAAAGAGAACCCTGCATGGGGCGAGCACTAGGTTACCCATGCAGAGAGGGATTGAGATATGTAAACATGTATTGTGGCCAAAATACATCATCTATATGTGTCACAATTTTCCAGTACACTATTACAATATAAATAAGCAAGGTGTAAGGCATTACGAAATAGGCCTATACTGTAACTTGTACTGTATATTTACATGCGCGCACAAGCAGACCACGCCGCAGGCCAGCATGTATGAAGACCATTTACGTGTGCGGCGGATTTGGCATGGTGTGGGGGTCTGCGTGGGCTAACCCAACGTTGTGTGACAGTAGGATACCTCCAGCCTCGGCATCCCAGCCCTCGGGGCCTGGATCTGCGGCAGAGCGCACAGATGGGCCGGATGGGCCAAGTGCGAGGTGGGCGCTCCGCCAGCCGCCTGTCTGTCCACGTGAGAACATGCACAGACGCGTCCTTTCGTGCGCTGCTCGCCTCTTATTGTACGACAAATATATATATATATATATATATATATATATATATATATATATATTTCATCTGCAAACATTACTTTTCAAGTAAGTTACTTACATTTTCAAGTCTGTTCTCGTGGACTAGTTTTGACACGTGTGCTTAATGAAACATGATTCAACATATGTTTAAATGATTAAAAATACCATTGTATATCGCCTATGGTAGTAGACTTTGACCGTTTTAATCAGGGGTGCAGTCGCCCTGAACAGTGATAATTGTACTGTATGTAACTTTCAAGGTAGGGCAGCCCTTGTAATTGGCAGTTTTCTGACTGAAAATTGACTGGCTATTGATCCTGATACAGAGCTATGGAACTGAATAATTTGTACCGCGGGAGACTGCATTGTTTTACAGGAACGTAACTTTGTGATATATTGCCATATGGGGACAGGATGAACTGCTCATAACGCCAGTGCTTTGGTCGTGTGTGTCCATGCCTCATTTTCAAACCACTCTGTAATTATGAAAGTGTGACTTGGTAAACGCCACCCCTATCCCACAGACAGGGGACAGCAAAGCAAAGCGCTGCTGTTACATTCTGTCCATTTCATCATTTTGTAGAGAGAACCACTCCCTGTAGTCACAGCAAAATTCACAAACAGAACAGAATAGTCCCTTTAATTTGGTAAATTTATAAATTTATAATATTAATAAATATATGCTAAGTATTTATACATAAAGTTATGAAATGCCCTTGGTCTTGTCAGCGCAGTCCATGTCAGAGGAGGATTTACAAAATACGAATGGCAAGGATGTGAGGAAACGTATTTTTCACAACTACATGGCTGCTATTGACATATTGATTGTTATACTACGTAATTATTGGAGATAATAATTGCATAATGTGGTTTGATATTTTCATCCCCTTGGAGGATAACAGTCATTCATCAGTAGTTTCATGGACCTCTGTAGACACCTCTGATGTCCTGTGGGGGGCATTGGAGGAGCTTGATTTTACAGTAGGCAACACCAACATTCCTTGCTGGCAACTTCAGTCTGTGCTGAAGTTGTGACATTATATTATCTTCCTCGTGGGGATTTCATTGTAGGTGTTTTTGCCCATTTTCTGTAGTGGGAGGGAAATTACTTTTTGAGCTGTAACTCTAAATTAATGACACATTAATTTCAAACGTCATTCTGAGCGTAATCCTTGTGAATTGTCTTTGCTAATGGTCACCAACCAATAACTTGAAATACAATTAATTCTAGTTAATGCATAATTCAACATGGAAATACTGTAAGGTTGACACTGTATGCCTTTCTTTGTAAAAATGACACCCCAGGGATCAGGCTGGGGGTTGCAAAGGCATGTCCTCAATGTCACTGGTGTATTAGCACATGGGCTTTACCATGGGGCCAGTCCTGGCTGAGACAGCAAACAGAAGAGGGAAAAACTGAGAGGGAGAGAGAATGAGAGCAAAGTAGACGGGGAGTGAAGGAGAGGTGAGGAGAGAAAAAGAGTTCTGTTTACGGCCCTGTGTTTTACACAGAGCTGACACTGCAGGTATGAGTCCTCTGTCTTCATTTCCCCCATCGATTTTCCAGCTGCTTTGATGTTAAACTACGCCAGATATGTCTCAGAGACGGATCGCCATGGGCCCGAGCTGGCGGTGTCCCTCAGGACTGACAGGAGGAGACCTCCAACTGGATCAAATAAATACAGATGTGAAGTAATTAGTTTTATTCCCAGAGGGCCCTATGTCAACACTCTAAATATGTGGGGGCTCCAGTGGGCTACCTGCGAGTTCAGAGCAGCACAGGTTACCTCCCCGGGCTGCTGTTAGCCATGTCTCCGTCCCATGTCCAACACATCTCCTCTACTCCTCCACACCAGTAATGCATCTCTCACACACCTGGCAGCAGTGGCAATCTGACCCAGTTTAAGTTAGCTTACTGTACATTCCCGCTTGGGCAGGAGGTGTCCCAGACAGGTTACCTGACTGGAGTGGAATGGGGCCACCTGATCATGCCACCGCCCAACCCAGACACACACACACACACATACACACCGGGGAAGAACTTGAGAACCAAAGATTAGCCTCTGATTGAGCAATGCCTTTATGATCATTTTAAGACATACATACATACATACATACATACATACATACATACATACCAAAAGGGTTACAGTTATATATTTATATTTCAGCACCCTTTCTCAGTCTGACACTTCATCAATCATTGGTTACTTGGTACTGTGTGTCAGTGGCTTCCTTCTTGTTTTACTTGTGAACTGCATTATATTGAATTTTGCCATTGGTAAAGCGCATCAAATAAATAAATAAATAAATAAATAAATACGGTTAGTATCCATCTGAGTTTATATCAGGGGCCGAAACCTGTACTGCTTGGAACAATGCTATTTTAATTGGTGCAGCATTGGTATTTTTTAGGACATTATTTTATTCAGAGTGGCTTTTTACCTGCAAACTGTGAGTCGATCAGTACGGTTCTTTAAACACTGCACTACAGAAGTAGGCATAAAGGAAATCCGAGTCCATCTTTAACATATAAACTATTCGTGAGTTACTTGCACAACGCATGTAAATAATGGGAGAGTCCACGTAATTAAAGCCTTTGGCATTTTGGAATAACAGTATGTGCACGTCGATAGGTGCGATGTCAATTTTGGACAGTCATACGATGAGGGTCATAATCAGATTTATTATGCTCATTTATTCCAAACACTGAATGTTATTCTGAAAAATTAAAGACAGCAGTACATTCACCACCCCAGTCAAAAAACCTTGCACGTGACAATTTTTCATGGTTATAACCACAACAGGCGGGCGGCATTACTTTTTCGTACGCTTTCAAAGTAGCCTTTGATTATCTGTCACGCGTTAATTACAGCATTTTTATTCACTAGATATCTGTGTATAAACTAATTACGAGGGAATCATTGTGCAGTACGTTTTCGCATTTTATTTACACCAACGCACACGTGGCCACCCAGCACCCTGAGGTCCCAGGCCAAGGCAGTAATTGTTGTAGCATTGATGGTGTTAATTACTGGATTAAACGGTTCGCAGTCTTGGTGCGGGAGGCATCAAACAGCGTTGTCTCCATCTGTGGCCGGGGGGGAGAAGACAGAGTACAAGGGTAGGACGGCAGCGCTGCCCAAACGTATGCTCCTGCCCTCGGGGTTGCGAGGGCGTATGGAACCTGCACCTTCCTGACTGTTGTCCTTTTTCATACCCCTCTCGTTTCATTTGTGTGACCCAGTGATTTCTCTCTCGTGCTAGTCAGATTGCTTTCCGCAATCTGTTTCTCCTTACGTGTTTACGTAATTCACGCTTACAGAAGCACTTACAGCAAACTTTTCTTCTTTTTGCTTTTATGACTGAAATACATGCATTATATATGCTATTGGGTGTTTGTAAACTAGCTGCGTCAGTAATTTTAGTAGAAGATAATATGTATATATTTAAATGTATCCTATTATTATTTGTGTTGTTGTTAAGTGTGTTGCTTTCTAAATAAATACATATACAGTACATATATACATGTATATATACCTTTTTGAATATGACTATATAAGCAATAGTCATTAAAATGATCAATGATCAGTTAATGAGAGAATCAGTAGTCATAGTATATTCTCTTTCCCCAGGTAAGGAAAGTTAAAGAGGCTGTGGTCGTGCAGTAGGGTGTAGTGGCCCTGCTTTTTACCGAACTGTGTGTGTATATTGTTTAATGACTGGCAGCTCTGGAGGGCTGAGTGTGAATAGAGCTTCAGACTCCTTAGAAAAGAATAGCAGGCTGCATTTGGTCCTGGGAAATGAAAGCAGAGAGCAGTTCCTCTACAGCTCTGTGCACCTCGCATTAAAGTCTGCATTAACCCACCTACTCCTCTTCTCTTCTCAGAGTGTGCAGAGTTAAACAGGTGAAGATCTTGGCACTAAGCTCCTTCCATTCATTGCTTGGTTACAACCCCCCAACACACACACACACACACACACACACACCTTCCCCATGCACATGCGCACACACAAAGGCAGCACAATGGATCATTAGGTACAAGAGGAAATTACACGTAATAGCATCAACAGATGGAGAGATCTTTTTTTGTTCTTTTTGTTTTTTTATGCCATGTGTGTGCAGAGAACAGAATTAAAGGGAGTCATAATGGCTGGTTATTGGGGTGGACTTGTTTACTGTTTTTCACACAAGGATAGAATAAAAATTGAACAACCAGATCAGCTGATGCTGTTATACAGAATTCTGTTTTAAAACATTTTTAAGTTGAAACCGAAGCTGCTTTGTTTTTCACTATTAATTTGCTCCTGTTAAAATCTCACCTTAAGGGGTGGTGTTATTTTTTCATTTTAGTGCACATCTCTCCCTTATATATTTGATTTCTTGGGTCAATTTGTCTGTCCACTGTCTTCTGTTCTTTCTCAACAGACAATCTCTTCATCTAAGCCAGGCCTTGTATGAGTCTTCACTCGTTCGTTTTTGTCACCTTATAGCGTGAATGTATTTCCCAGAGGTGATGTGCATAAGCTAAAATCAAGGCTTCAAAAGTTCACCCCAAATAAACTGCATCTCAGGGTGTTGCACTCCCTGATGGAGCCGTCGATACCACATGCTCCCCATTTCCCTTTATATGACTGAAGGAACTATATCAGTCAAACAAATATATGCATGTGTGTGTAAGCTTTGTTTCCTGTTGTTCTTAGTATGTTGTGAATTTAGTCAGATTTTACCTTCCAGAGATTATGCATATTAAATGGCTGCCCCTGCACTGGCAGCTAGAGGCAAAATATACATGGTGGTGTCCTGATTGCTTTTTTATGCGAAAAGAAAAAAGGCCATTAACCTTCACCTTGAAAACTCTTTTTATTTAAATAAACAGAAAATGTATTACGACAGTATATATAACCTGAAATCATTAAGCTTTAACCTCTTACTACCCAATTTTCTTACTCTTTATTCTCCGTCCTTTGTCATTTTACAGTGGAACTTATTTTTCACCTGGCTGCGTTCTGAGCAGACAGGATTTTAGAAAACCCTAGTGGTCAGGCTAGTAAACATGACACCTCTGTGTACCCATCGAGTGTTAACGGTAAGTTTATAACGGTCTGCTTTACCTCTCACATTTTAGACCAGTAAAACACTGCAACAGCCTAGGGAAGTGAGAACGTAGCAGTTCTCCATCTGATCTGAATGACAGTTTCAGGGAAAAAAAGTATAACTCTCCAATTAACAATGTAATTAAGTGCCAAACATTAAAGCCGTCTTCCAGTCCCAGAAACAAGAGCTTCATCAGTGCAGGGATCCGGAGCCTGCTCCTGATCGATCACCTGGTGGATCAGTTGATTAATCCACTTTCGCGGCTATTCCTCAACAGCCAACCATTTTATGTTTTCAGTTGACCCCCCTGTTCCGTGGTACCTTTTAAAGGGTGTTCATTTTAATGTGACAGTGAAATGTGAGAGATGACAGAAAGATGTGTGTCGTCCCCCCCCCCGTGCCCCCCTTGGGAGCTTTGAAATAGAGAGGGGAACAGGGGAGGGGGAGTAATGGTTCAGAGGTCATCAAATAAACTGCCAAGTTTCATTGTGTCAATAAACTAATTCCCCTTTAAAGCGTTGACCTTTGCCCTCATAGGGCACTCAGGAGGTTTCCAGATTATGAGTCTGTGTGCTAGCAGGTGAGGTCTCACCCTGTCTTCAGTTGTTTTCCACTCTCTATCCACCAGTGTCAATATGTATTGCCTTTTTTGTCATCTAGTGAGATCTAGTTTGTTTTTGTCTCAATTTTTGGTCTAGGCTTATCATGGACACATGGCAGTGTGCAAAAGGACTAGAGAAGACATTAAGGAAGAGCTTGGAAGGCTGATGCAAAGAGGAAGCGACATGAACGAGATGGGAGTGTGGGAAGGCTCTGCTGTCCCAGGGGAATTCGGGTGCATGCTAGGTCCCTGCTCAGAGCAGAGGTACATGGTGCATGAATCACCTCCTGGAGAGACACAGGGCTAACCCTGCCAGTGAGCGAGACAGTCACAGGCTGGAAGCGTGGTCTGGATCCAGTAAGGTGGATCTGTCCAAATAACACATTCTTATTCAAGTGATCTGATATACAGACATGGCATCACTAATCAAAGGCTCTGAGAAGAGGAAGACATTGCAGACAAAGTGTGATACCTGTCCCACATCACTTAAACCCCTGACCTGCCTCCCATACATAATGTCACTTGCAACAATTTAGATCAGGAAGCCTCGTCAGACCTTACATTGCTGTTTCCTATGGCTATGATGTCTTTAAACATGCTCACCTTTCTCTTCACCTGTACATGCAACCTGTCCATCTTACCCAGCCTGACAGAACTGTTCTTAACTCTCTGCTGTCAAACCAGTAGTGTTAAGTTTGACTCTTTCTTGTTGCTGTTGCACAGGCTGCTTTCACAGATTTTACCACTAGAGGGCATTACATGGATTGATGAGGGAGGGAAGGAACTGCGGAATAAAGCACTGAATTAAAAAAAATCTTTTCCAAATTCATGTAATTATGTGTAAATTACCGGCCAGATGGAAATTAGCTGTATAATTTAAGATATGTCATAAGTGTATGTATTGAAAATTGCATGGCATTTTTCACTGGACCATTCTTGGTTTTCTAATTGTATTTATTTAAAATGAACAGAATTTAAATTCTGTTCATTTAAAATTAACAGAAATTTTTACTTTGAAATGAACAAATCCTCTAAAGAGACAAAAGATGAGAGGACAGTTGCAAATAAATGTGCAAGATGCCTGTGTGTGTGTGTGTACATGTGTGTATTGTGCATGTGCGTGTGTGCACGCGTGTGTGTGTGTGTGTGTGTGTGTGTGTGTGTGTGCGTGCGTGTGTAGATAGATTCCTTTTTGTAGATGGTTGTTCTGTTGGAAACGAAGTGGACCAGGGCATTCTTAGAAGCAATTCTATGATCTTGGCCTCCCAGACAGATTTGTAAACAGTTAGACGTTCATTTACATTCAAATCTATTGAAAAAACTGTCTGTTTTCTCTGTTTTTAATTATTTTTATCTGAGGAGGACACATAGGTCACATATGTTTTGTCCTTGTAGTGATGGAACCTCAGGTGTTGTGAGGATTTTTTAAATGAAAAAATAGAGGCGGTAAAAACAGGTCCAATTTGAGCTTGCGTTTCACCTTTGTGTTTCTCTGATGAAGAATGAATGAATGAAGCCGCACTGTTTTGATTCACGCAGACTTGGCAAGGGGCTGTCTGGAATCGGCTTATTGTCCAGCCCTGGGTTTTAATGAGTCCAGGTCTAACACAGGCCTCCATCAGGGTCCACCCCCGCTTGCTTATTCGTGTTTATTGTTGATTTCTAGATTCAAAACATATACACCACAAAATATTACTAATTTTCTCAGTGGATGCTCTTATGTGCTGCATTTTGCATAGCTTACACATTACACGAAGTTGTAGCTATTATTACTGCTGTTAACAACAGAGGTACTTTATCTGGGATCTAAATGTGCAATCTTCTGGTTCTTATATTCCTTGTAAAAATACTTTATATCAGGTAAAATTTGTTTTATTTATTAATCACGATGAAACTAGCAAGACTGTTTCTCAAGCACACCTCAGGCTTAACCTCACCCTCAGTGGAGACAGTTTTGCTTCTTCGTTCCTATTTTTGAAATTGAAATAAAAAATAATAACCATAAATCAGAGCTCTACCAGCCAGCCCAGCTTGTGGCTCCCGGGTTCTGACTGAGTGCACATGGCCGTGGCAGAGAAGCATGGAACGTAGTTAAACCGCTGTCAGACTGCGAGAGAGGAAAGGTCAGGAGGCCAGTGGCCATTTGCATTCCCCGGCAGGAGCGTTTAAGGTGACGGATAGATTCCGCAAGGATACGGCGGCCACCTGCCACGCTGTTATTAACTGCTCTTTCAGGAGTGATTCATGCGCCTTTTTTTAAAGGCGGGGCTGCATTTCTATTAAAATATTATTCAGGAAATTAGCCCTGTTTAAGCAGAGGGCTTCCACTCCACTGACCTCTTAATATACTTATAATGATGTCATTTGACAAACTGATCCTAGGTCAGTCCTGCCTCGGAGATAGACCTGGCCTCTGAATAGACAGGTGAGGGATGAGAAATACAAACAGCCCCCTTCCCAATGCACATACACACACACACACACACACACACGGTATTGCTGATGGTTATGGGTACTGTTTTGTGGTACCAGAGCTGTTTGTACACAGATGTGGTGACTTAGTCAAAGTCGATCCTGGCAATGGAGAAGCATCTGAGCTTCTTTCACTATTCCTCCAAAGCTAGAAGTGAAACGTTATTTTAGTACATCACAGAATCTTTTAAAAATAATTAGCACTCATTTGTCTTTTCAGTTTTTGTTGCTGTTAGGTGCTGTTAAATTGCGCCAAGATTTAAACTGAGAGATTTAAATCACTTTGACTGCCATATACTTTGATGAATGCTTCTATTTGCTGGCCTGAAAGGCATATGCAAGAATATATCTAGGCAATTTTTATGCATGCTTACTTGAGTTTTGGAGCACTGCTTAATATGGTGGCCACACACCTTTATGCATGCCAGCTAGCATGCAAGCATATGGTTTGGAGTACAGCCCAGCTAAATCACAAAGGCATAGCTGGCTGTGAGATTACAGAGCGCAGCATCTTGTCCCAATGGGAAAAGACGCTCTGATATTCCAAAGAAAATCAACTCTAGGACAATTTCAAAGAAAGCATGGCAGGGGAATAATACACCAAACCATGTTCACTTCTTTTTACTCTTCTTAGCTCAGTTGAAAACATTCACAATATTGTCCAGAAGATTGCAAAACGTTACAACACAAATCCCTTGGTTGACCAGTTAAAATACTACCTCTTATTCACTTTCTCTCTGTCAGGTTGAGAATACTCATTAGACTGCCTCTAGCACTGCCATCCAAGGAGGGCTTAATTGTTTTTTTTAAGGAAGCATGGGGAGTCATTAGTAAGCTTGTTTGTTTAGTTTGTCATTAATTGAACAATCACCGGAGGCCCCTGGGGAGCCCGACTGACCTGCACACAGTCTCTCTCTGTCATTCATCAGGAAACATCAGCCTCCAATATACAATGAGAAACCACTTGAACTAATCATTTAAAGCTTTTTCAAAGCCAAAAGAACCATTTTAACCAAGGGCTGGACTAAACAGCATCTTAATTGTACAGCTAGGGGTTGTAATCTATGTAATTATAGATTAATTTTTCCCAAGTGCTCAACTTCACAAATTTTCATTAATCTAACCCATGTGTTTCCATTATTATATATTATTTGGAAATAATATGCCACATATACCACACCATGCTATACATTAGTAAGCTATTTAATCAGTAAGCCTTTTACAGTAAATCGACTGCTTAAAGATCTTTGCACATACCTCTCTCTGGACTGTAGGGTAGTAGCGGCTATTCTTAAACAGGCAATGTGATAATTTACTGCAAAGCATATTCTATCAGTGTCACAGATGAGCCGTTAAATCTCATAAACAGTAGCCCTTTCTTATTTAAATGAATTGCAGAAGTGACAAAGAGCAAGATATAAGCTGCTGTATGGCGTCATTTGTTTAGCGGTGTAAGATCCACGACCCGTTATGCTGACCCCTGGATCACGGGACATTTAGAAGCAATGAAAATCCACAGCTCCATTAATTTATTGGTTGGTGCAGCAGTAACTAAAGCAGTGTCAAGGTCTGGGCATAACCTCACGCATCCAAGACCAGCTCCGTAAACTATGAGCAAGTTGGTCTGAAAGGGTCAGCAATGGGACAGCACTTCCTCTTCATTAGGAACTGGTAGTTACTCTGAAGTTACAGCACTCACAATGATGCAGAAAGACAGAGGGACATGACCCTGTGAAAAGACCCGGTGAGAACTCCCTGCTCTGATAACACACTCACTTCTGTAACTGTTCATTCTCTGATGATCAACTGTATTACAGTCAGCTGTAATGAGATCGTCACCTCTATAATGGTCCATTCTCTGACGGTCCTCTCAAGTATGGTCCGCTCTGAGACAGCTCTATGATGATCAGCTCAATAATGGTCAATTCCATATCTATGCATAGTTTCATATGTTGTGTTGTGATCTACAGTAGACAGGGAATACATTGGCTCCATGCAGATGAGCTAAATTGGGTATGTGAACCTGGTCATGAAAAATGTTGCTGAAGGTCACCATCTCAGCTGTTAACTTTACTGATGTCCCTGCTTGGCTGCTCACCCCTAAATGAGCAAAGGTACATCAAAACGGTGGGGAAATGGCCTTGAAGCTCAGGCCTCAATCTCACTTGGTGTTTATTCTCCCTTAATTACTTTATTTATCCAATCACAACTGTCAAGATGATCTCGTAAGAGAGCTACACTAGTAATAGGCAGTAGTGAATTTCCCAAGGTTATTTCTGCAGAACAAAGGAGACTGTTATGGACATAACATGTTGGCTATTGACACATTACAAAGGGAGTCAAAACTCAGGAAGGACAATGCTAATAGGGTACCTAACTGAGAACTGGTCCAGTTATAAACAGCTCTGACCCATCTTGTACTATACTAACACAGAGTTTCAGATTTCCTCACGGACCCCAGTTCCAAATACAATTTACAGCCCAAGTAGCATCACTTAACAAAATGATCTATTTCCTTTATATTATTTGGAAAAGGCAAAACTACACACCCACGAACAGGTAAAGCAAATGGATGTAATATTTTGGTTGGCCTCAGAAATGTTGCGGAAACAGCCCTTTTTTATTTTGAGAAGGTGTCCCTGATACAGAACACGTAAGCTGAAGGTTTCCCTTTTCTGTGCTGTGCTTATACATAAATGCGTTCACATATATCATATATTCAATGTGGCCATTGTCTCAGTGAATAATAAACTAATATTTTAACACATGGTGATAGAGTGTAGGCTATTTAGCTTAGTTTAGCTGTCTCAGATGAATTGTTGTAGCTGCAGGAAATGGACTTGTAGAACTGCTTGCGAGCTGAAAATACATTCATTGTGAATTGCCGTTTTTTTTTTTTTTTGCATATTACCGTAATATTACCGTTACAATCAGGCTGTTATCAGTGTCTTGCAAATGGAGAGACTCGAATGTCCTGTGGTAGATCGCAAAAGGAAGGAACGAATTTTAATCGTGCTGTGTTCCTACTCGGACACCGAAAATAAAGGAAGCGTTGAAAGGGTAAGAGAAAGGAAAGATGCAATCTTATTTTTTTGGGTAGAGTAACCCACGCGACGAGAATATTTCGTGCGATTTCATTATAACTATTTTCCTACGCAAGCTGTAGCTTTCTGTCTACCAGCAACAGAGCAGCTGCTGCCAGTATAGGTTTAAGCGGATAGTAGTAGTTGCCAAGGTTATTTCCGAGTAATATTGACAAAAGGGTGAACCCTTCACCTCCGGTTTGTAAAATGGGTTTTCATGGAGAACTGCTTCATTGTTGAGCGCTGAATTGTCACATTCATACACATGATATTGCTAGCAAGATGTGTCAGACTTTCAAACGATCCATTGCTAAGCATATAGCCTTCTGGGTGTTCTCAGTTTTCAGCCGTTTTGTAGGTGATCAACAACCAGTCCACAGCAACCCAGAATCCTGTGATTTTACTGTTACTTAAAATACTGTCCATTTTTTATTACTCTTATTATTGTTTGCAGATACATTTATCCAGAGTGAATTACATGTCTTTTCTTTAGATTCGCACCATGCCATGCATTCAGCTCAGTTTGATACAGTTAGAGTTAATTTAGATGAACCTTGAAAACACGGTCCAACGCCAGTCAATTTGACTGGTTGATTGAGCGCGCTGTTACAACGGCAATAACGTTTCATTGCACGAGGATTTATTTGGACAAAGACGAAATGGCCATAAAAGTCGTGACAGTTGAGTGTGCTTGTTCAGGTCTTTTAAACATGTGTAACCCTGTCTGCAAACGTGTTTATTAGAATTGAAAATGAAGCATTTTTGCTCAGCTTCACAGCTGTATATTGCAGCAGTTCAGTTTAATTAGTTTACTCATGATAACCTTTGATCTTCTTAAATATTATGTCAGACGGTATGTATTAAGCAATTATATCTGTATGAAATTATATCTGTTCCCCAATGTAGCAATGACTGAGGCGCTGCGGCGGATCCATGGGGTTTTTCTGAAGGTTCTGCTGTTTCCGAGCACACTCCGTAATCCTGGGCCACGCCCCGCTGCATCAGAGGTGTTGACATGTCACCTACTGCAGCGCCGGCTCCCGCCGTGGACTTCCTTCTGCGTGCGTTATAGTGCCATTTCCAACGACCAGTTCGGACTGTCCAACTTCAACTGGGAGGTGCCGGGTGCCAACTACCACATCCTTAGAACAGGCTGTTTCCCATTCATAAAATACCACTGCACCAAAGCACCCCGTCAGGACCTGCATCTGGAGAACACGTTCTTCACCGCACTGAAACTCATTAACCTGGGTTAGTGAACAGGGTTCTGGGGTCCAGTTAAGGAGAGTGAGGCTTCAGGAACCTTATAACGGAAGGACCTGTCATGTGCCGTCAATCTCTTTGACTGGTTTTATCCAATCAGAAGGCTCCATTAAGCTAATTGTGGTTGGGGCTCCCATGTGCTTTGTTCTATAAAGCAGAATGTTATGATTTGTTCAGATGTTCATAAGTCATAAATAAAGGCTTTTTATTCCCATTCTGAACTATTTTATTCACCTGGGAAAAGCATCCCAATGGAATCAGCCTATTGCAGAGGGTCAGTGGATTCCTGCAGAGCTTCCTCATTTTTGAGAAATCTACCTCTCTTCTGCACTATTGCCAGTCTATTTCTGCTTGTGGTCTGGTGTATGTGCATTGTCAGGTATGCCCTATTGTCAGGCATAGCCTCATAGTGGTTCTGTTCTTTCCCTGTCTTGCAGGTATCCCCTGTCTGGCCTATGGTGTGGGCTCGTGGCTGATGGTGGGGGCATCAGAGACTGTACAGACCAGTGTTGGACCTGTAACAGTTTACTTTCTGTACAAAGAGAGAGAGGGAGCACAGTATTAACACAGATGTTCTATTATGACCAGATATCCATCTCCTGCATTCCCTCCATCCTCTGTCTTGAAGTGCAAGTTGGTAAAAGGAGGTTCCGGTGCTCTCTGTGTTCCAAAGGATTCCTGTGGATGCTCTGTTTTAGACCATGCCCTTTCAAGAATGTTCACAATAAACCATCAAGCAAGCATTGGTAGTGTTAAGTATGGCAGGGACAGAACTTTCAATGCAGAACACACTGAGCTGACTGTCTGGTCCATACATTAAGAATCTGTGATATTAATGCAGGGTAACAACATCCTGACATGCACTGCTTAAGCTTTTTTAATATCCTGAAATTATTCAGAGTCCTTACAGCACCACAAAAGGAGAAAATGCTCAGACGCAGCCCGTCATTAAGGTGGTTGCACCATTACCTTAGATTCTGTAGGAGTGGTTGATTACATGTTGCCTCACTCTCAGTGAATTTGCATTTTGTTACTGCAGATTAAATTCTGCGAGGGACATCTCTTAGCATCTGTTATACACAATGAAACAATATGAGCATGTACAGTAATGTTATTAAATGTATGTTGAAATGGAATTGTACTGCTGTCTTCTCCATTCACTTATGAAAATATCCCAGTGCATCCATGCTGTGATAGTTTGGTCTGCAGGGGTGTTTCAGTGTAGCGAAAGCCAGGTAAACTTGACAGACTGCAGCTTCCTTGCTGTTTGTGCGGTGCCAAACTGTGTTGTCTCCAGAATGGACTTCTAAATGACACAATTGCTAGGAGGCAGCCGCAAATGAGATGATTTCTCAGAGGAGATTCTGAGGATCCTGTGCTTGATGTACTGTGTTTTGTGTTTGTATGTTTTTCCTCTAAATGCAAAGGCAAACACTGTGGCTTGTATGTGTGAAACCGGCTTTGCTTCACTGCTCAGCTGGCTGTCCATCATGGGAGTGAGGGGCTGGAGAGGGTGCAGGCTGTGATGTAATAATGTAACAGTGTAAAGATGGTGTTTAATTACCCAGCAGTGCATACAGAGCCCCCCTTCCACCACCTCATTCCAGCCAGGTTTGATTTCTGATAATGTGGAATGCTGACTCTGTGTACGTGCAGTTACACAGCTGGGGGCCCTGTCAGCATGCCTTCCCTGGAGACCACTTGACGAACTGCGGTTTGGTTTACCCGGCCCCCTCTGTGCTGCGCTTTTGGAAGCATCAATCAGACACCTGCCTTGCTGCTCTCGCCTTGGTTCCTCCATTCTCACTCTAACAATTAAGTGGAGTCATTGTTTCTTGTGTTACATGGAGATCAATGGACCTTTTGCCCCTCTTACTGCCGTCATTGTGGAGAGATGAGACCACATCAGATGGAGTCAGTGTAGATGAAGATATGTGTGACAGAGTGAGCGTTTTTGTTGGGAGCCCTAATATGTGATGTGGAGGGATTGAGATTAAAGTTAAATGCTGGATTCTCCAGTTCAGTGCAATGTGACCTCAGCACCCCCTTCCCCCCAGACATATTCTGATGTCATGGTAACTAATCCTGCCCCCTCATCGCTAATAAGACTAAAAGCCCCTAATGAGGATCATTTACAAACATGGGGAGAAATCCAATCTCCTGTCCCTGGCTGTGTCTTCAGAAAACATAAACAATGGCTGTTGTGCATTATGCATTGCAGTGCTTTTCATGGTTAAGTTCTGCTGTTTTGTAAGTTTGGAGAGACAGCATGAGTGGGCTCAGGTTGACTTTCTCTAATGACTCAATGACCCTTTGAATGTTGCTCTGTATTGATAGTGTAGCACAGAGCTGTAGCAACAGTATAGGGCAGCCAATGAGCCGGGGCCTTGTTAGATGGCTATTAAAGGCTGATGTAAGGACAGCACACGGCAACCAATTGGCAGGGGCCTTATTAGAAGGCTGATGCAAGGCAGAGAAACCCAAGCTGTTTTGGCTGTGCTCCTACACTGCTTGTTTTCAGCCACATTTAAGATGTGGAGGCAGGGAGGTAAAACAGCTGCTCAGCATTACAGAAAACTCCATGTCGGCTGGCTAGGGTATTGGGGAAACAGAGGTGTTGCTGTAAATTATCAAATGTGACTGCACTTTGCCAGAGAATCAATATCTTGTGAGGGCCATGCAGTCAAATCCAGTGTTGCTGATTGCCTCTAAATGATCAGGGAGTGATCAACAGGGGTCCAGCCTTGGAAGTTCAATTACTAGCTAATGACCTGTGCCAGGATGAAATCTTTAAATACTTTCACAATTTAACCTTACTGTGAGAAATGAAAGCTTGTACACCACAATCAATTTCTGTATAATGCAATCACTACATTTTCCTTTTATGCCACTGCTGGATAACACAAGATAGTTCAATGGCTTTAAGACAATGAATGTTATAATTAACTTGTTGCTACAGGTGATACAACAATGATTCTTTAAACAATGGTCTGTGATTATTATTGGTGATTTACATTTTTCTCACATTGATAAGATTGTATGCCCAATAAAGATAGATTTATGGGTGTTATGTCGTTATTCAATAATAATAATAATAATAATAATAATAATAATAATAATAATAATAATAATAATGACGTGACCTGAGATTCAGTTTCTAGGGTAATATAAATCAATAATTTTACCACGATACATTGTTATTAATCTGATATTATTAATGTTATATTTATGTATTATTTGTCGAAACACATTTGATTACACAACGGTATTCAGATTCAGCTGGGAATTTAAGATCAGCATTTTAAAGGGCCACGCATGATAAATTGTAATACCAAACATCATGTATCCAGAAAACAAGAATAAAATACTTTCTTGTTTATACTGAGCTAAGAGTTAAAACAAAAATATGTCACCGACGTATCGAAATGAGACTGTCGCACACCTACATTAAATGCTATTTGACCTGATCCCCTAAAAGCTGCGGATATTTCCCTACCAACATGGTTCCTCTGGATAACAAGCTCACTCGAGGACCCGCCTACATGTGATCTACTGCCGTAGGTTCAGTTCATTCCGGGTTACGCTCTAAAAACTTCCTGTATACTTCCTGTATTTTGAATTTGAGAGATTTATCTCATAGATATTGTAAACAGTTGGAAATATTTACATGATTACAGTCGCCGTTCATAAATCAAAACTTTCTTCTGGCGTCGAGCAATGAGCTCGCACTACTTTTTGACGGGCGATCCTCGGTCAGGCGATATGTTACCCCAAATCTTTTCTAAATCGACAGCAACAGAGGATGTGATGTCGACTGTTTAGGTAGCGAAGTTGAGTTTGACTATGACAAGTCTGGTGCGCCTGTTATGCTTTTACTGGTTTTAAATAACTTTAGCGCCATGGACACCGAGGGAATCGTAATTCGAATAAAGACACCCGGCGGGGACATGGACTCCTCTATAGATTGTCCATCATTGCTGAGCTTCAATGACTTGCTGGTAAGAACATAACCTCGCTTGATAGCTAGCTATCACAGTTTTATCGAAAAATATTTTGTCTTATCCGTCAAAGCAGTGGGGGTCAAACGATGCAAAGTAAACGAGACCGTTTTCAGAGATTTTTACCACTTCTGAAATATTGAGGTTGGCTAGGTTTTGGAATGAACCTGCAGAGCCCAGTTAACCCAACTAGCTAACATAGCTAGTCTAGCTTGTGGCTAGTTATCCAGACTGATAACTGTTTGTGTTGGCTGGATATCGTCACGTTAATTACTTTCTGTGTTTTTCTGAAGGTCGCGATAAGGGATGTCATGCCTGAAGCCACCATAACAGCGTTTGAATGTAAGTATCCTGCGGCAGACTGAAACAGTAGCGACCATTCTGGCCTGCCATTTTGTCGGTGTGTTTCATCCCTGTTTAAACGGATATTAATGAAGTTTTGTGACTTTTAAGTGTTGCTTTAAATTCACCTTACTTCCTATGTGTTGGTTGAGGCTTTTGATCGAAGTAAGTGTCCCCTAATGTGCTGTGTTTAGACAGAGCAGCGACCCAAGCATCAGCACAGATTAATAAATCTGTACTGAGAATTCTTGCAGATTTCATATAATATATTCATATATTTCACAATAATGGCACATGATCAAGGTCAGAATACCTCCCGCAGTATATCTCGCTTTTTAGACAGCGCTTTGTTATAGCATGATGTACTGGGTGTACACGGGCCAGTTGTAACGACATTAGTAGAAAATAACCTAAAGTTTAAATCGCAAGAATGAAGCCACGCCGTACACTGACATTGACTTAAGGGCACATTTAAAACATTGACAAAGTTATTTTGCCAAGAATCCCTGTTAATTTACACAACTGGTCAATTTAATTTCTGTTCTGCTTGTTATTGAATTATTTTGCGACCAGAACAGCTTAGCTGTTAACAGCTACCCATCCTCCATCACTGGCTGGCGGAAGTTACAGTGACAGTTCCCCTTATGTGTAGTTTCTGTATGTGTTAGTTTTGCTACATGGTATGTAACAGCTGTCTTTTTGGAACGTTGTAGTTATTATGAGGACAAAATGTAAATGAAAATAATTTATTGACGGTCACTGTAAATATATATGAATATGAATTTAACGGTAATGAGCCGGATCGGTAATGAGTGACGATTGTGAACTTGACCATACGTTGCCAGGTTCTTGTGTTGCATATACATAAACTCTTGATGCAAGACTGAGCAGATGACTTTAGGACAGCAGGACTGTAGTGATATACTCAGTCAACTCAATACAGTATATAACCACTTACAAGCAAAGAAATCTGATGGAATTGAATTTAAATATTCTGTCGTATTTACACAGGTGTGTTTTGAGAAAAATTGTATTTAGACATAATAGACATATCAGTTATATTGTAAATTCAAGTGACATGTATTATTTTTCAGATCATCACGCGGTATTCCTGGAAAAAAAAAAACCCATTCACTTGATCCTTTTTAAAGGGGGTTGGGCAAACACATCCAGTTGTGAAACTCTGGGAAGCCCTTCTTTCTCCTGCCATTTATAGACACACAGTTTCAGAGGATTGTGGGTAATGGTGTGCTGTTTTGTTTCAGACGAGGATGAGGTGGGGGACCGAATCACTGTCCGGAGTGATGAGGAACTGAAAGCCATGCTGTCATATGTAAGTTCGCTTCTGAGCAAGGGTTCAGCTTCTCTGTGTAGTACTGTGTGTGCTCTCCTCTCTGCAGTACAGTCCTCTCCACTGTGCAGCACTGTGCCTGCTCTGTTCTGTGCAGTGTGTTGCCTGGCCCATTAGTTGCTGAACTAAAATCAGTCACCCCCCATAAGCCAATGGAGCTGCCCCAGCTTTCTTAAAGGAATGAAAGCTGTGTAGAAATCATTGTAGCTTTTTTAAAACTGAGATTCCTGGCTTTGTGTTGGGGGACCATTGCTATGAATAAATAAATAAAATAAATAGAAAAACAGCTTTGGGAAATAGATTAAGTGTAACAGTGAAAACGGCGTGAAGTGATTTTCGATGAATTATAATTGCTGACCCCATTCCATTGAAGCTGGAATTATTACCCCTTTCCCCACTGAGCTATTCAGCACTGGAAGTCTTTTTTTCTGTTGGGGAGAAAAAGCTATTAAAAATCTATTATGCTAGATCTTTTCACTCACGGGTAAAATGTTCTCATTACTAAGCAGATTGGTGAGGATGACGAGTGGTTACATATTACTTTTTTTTTTCTTTTCTTCTTTCCATTTTTTTTCCTGTGAGGTTGAGCTAGGAACACTGCAGACTTACTGTGCCAATCACTGTAGCCATAGCAGCTGGGTGGGTGGGGTGACGTATTTGTTAGTCAATTTATGTTCCTTCCATTCGTGGGTACTGACTCCACCCACTTCAAAATCAGACTGCATTTCAGCATAGGGAATGAAATGTAACAGTGAAATTCTTGTTTTAAATTTTCATTTATGTTTTAGTTAAAAATATGTTAGTCATGCCCTCATTGTTCAAACTGAAAGTCATGGATTTGCTTGCTTACTTTCTAGTCATATGTTAACAGAAATTGAGACATATCATAACATTGTTATAGCCTTTTAATCACGCACTATGGAAATAATGCATTGACACTGTCTGATCTTTGTTCCTAATTGTCTGGGCTGTTTGCCATGGCACCCACAGACAGTATCTCAGATATCCTGAATATTTGAAAAACATATTTAACTCGAGAGCTCTCTGTGCTTGTGTATGTTTAGGCTTGGTGTTTCCATGTTGTATTGTGTGCTGATTATTGTTTTGTTTTTCCGCCACTGGTGCCGGCGGTGAGTGTTGTTCCTACTTACTGCTCACAGTGCGGGCATTAAGAGTAATGGCCTGTAATGGCTTCTCCAGCGAAGCTGAGTGGAAGCGAAATGAACTATCAATTTTTTGTTATTTATTATGCAGTACTTAAAGTTTCGGCTCATTAAAAAAACAGACCCCCTGGGGTGGAAGATTTTTCAAAATCTACTTTCATCTGGGGATGTCTTTTACCCCCTGTCAGCTGGCAATGATGTTCTCGCAGCCACGGGCTCAATTTTGCTCTTTTCACTCTTTTGCACACAAAAAATCAAAAAACAAAAATGTACTCTGTCTTGTCTTTATTTGTGCGCAAGGCTTTGTTTTTGGTGTCGGTGTCTCGCGGTGCGGTGGGAGAGGGCCGAGCCGGGCGGGGCTGCAGGGCGGAGGCCGGGCGTCGGGGCGTCTCTGAAGCCCTGCAGGAGGACAGTCACCTTGCTGTGATTTATATCTGGTGTCACTCGTTCTTTTTTTTTTTCCGCGTGGGCTCTTTTGACTGCGGGTCCCCGGTGGTGCTCGTAGAGGAGAAGTCAAAAACGCAACAACTTTGTTGCTGTGGAAGTTGTGTCGGGGAGCCCTGGCGTCTGAGGGGCGTGGCCGCGGTGTGGCAGGGAAATGCGCCCCCGTCTGTGACACAGCGGCCACGGGGAGGGGGGTTCACCTTCAGCAGCTCCCCTGTTAGCAGAAATTTGGAGCCGTCTGGGGTCGGCCGAGGTCACGCGGTTGGTGTTTCTGAGGTCATGCTCTGTCCCTGCTAGTGTGTGTGTGTTTGGTGGCTGTGCAGGAAGGTAGAGTGGGATTTGACCCGGTCTAAGCTCAGGTCCACAGGGCAGGGTCTACCTCCCTCTCTCAGCCTCGTGTCACACAGTGCAAGGTTATGATGGTGCTGGCTGTTGCATTGTATGTTCATACCAGAGCTGTGTAACTCACACGTATTCAGATGATGGGTCTCGGTGGGGCAGGGCGGTGACAGGATGGGATGGGGGTGAAATTTCTCCTTCCAGAGTGATTTTTATGCTCTGGCTGTAGTTGTCCAGCAAAGGTGGGGTTTGAGTTAATGCAGGGTTGCATATTAGAAAGTTCCACCATAATCAATAAAATGGTGTGGAAAATTAAAGGTGTGTACATGTGGTGGGGTGTTACATTTGTGTTTGGGTGTGTGTGTGTGTGTCTGTGTCTGTGTCTGTGTCTGTCCATGTGTGTGCGTTTTGTGCATCTCCATTCGTTTGTATCTTTGTGTGTTTCTGTCTGTGCGTGTGGGCCTGTGTGTGTGTGTGTGTGTGTGTGTGTGTGTGTGTGTGTGTGTGTGTGTGGGCCTGTGTGTGTGTGTGTGCGTGTGGGCCCGTGTGTGTGCGTGTGTGTGTGCGTGTGTGTGTGCGTGTGTGTGTGCGTGTGTGTGCGTGGGTGCGTGTGTGTGTGTGTGCGTGGGCCTGTGTGTGCGTGTGCATGTGCGCGTGTGCGTGCGTGCGTGCGTGCGTGCGTGTGTGTGTGTGTGTGTGTGCGTGTGCGTGCGCGCGCGTGTGTGTGTGTGTGCGTGCGTGCGTGTGTGGGTGTGCGTGCAGTGACAGCGCTGGCGGGCAGAGAGGGATAAACCTGAGCTTGGTGACAGTGATAAATGGACCTGTTAGTAACAGCTGCCCCACTTAGCCAGCCATCCCACCCCACCCCCTCTCTCTTTGTGTGTGTCCTGTCCCATCCCCTCCCTGTGTGTGTGTGTGTGTGTGTGCGTGTTTGCATTTCTGTGTTTATTTAAAAATATTTTTGATTCCGTCCCAGACCACCCAGTCGTCATCGCAATGAATGTACCCAGTACCTTGGGGGGAGTGACAGAAAGAGGCATGGTGAGGAGGTAGTCCTTCACTAACCCTCTCCCCCTCTGTCACATACGCAAATACACACACACACACACACACTTGCTTGCCCAATCGCCCATCTGCACTGGAGGATTGAAACCTGCCTGGTGGTGTGTGTCAGTGCCAGTGCTGACTGACCACCCGTCCCCATCCGACCGTCGGCTGATTAGGGGAGACTCGCAGCCTTGGGCCAGCTGCTTCTGTGAATGGAAAGGTCGGTTTGATGATGTTCCTTTGGCTGCCCGACTTTCTGAAAGCTCCCGCGGAAACGGCCGGCTGGCGTGTTGATGATCCGGCTAGCGAAGAGTTAATGCCACTGCTGTGTGCAAACAGGCCTGGAGGCGCGTGCGTCTGTCCCTGTGAACGCGTCTGTGGCGGGGTGTAATTTACTGCACTCACAGGGCCCTCCACACACACACACACACACACGTACACACACACACACCCACAGGCAACATTCGGAGGAAATCACCGAGAACAGTGTAATAAAAGGGTGGAAAAGGGGTTTCCGTAGGCCTGTGTCTCACAAGTGCTGTCCAATGACCTCATGGTTTCTGAGCGGGCCTTGTGCCCACATTTAGACACGGTTGTGTAAACCTACATTTAGAAGACAAGGTCTGGCTGTAGGACTGTGGAAGAGAGGGTAGAGCTGTAGGATTGGGGAACAATGGGGGGAGCTTAAGCTTTGGGAAGGTGGGGCGATAGGAAGACTGTTTTGGACTTCCTTAAGGCAGACCTTTTTTCTGACACACGGTCCTGTATAACAATGTAAGCTTTGGCTGCAGTCTCTTAAGTGAAGCGCCCAATTTAAGTGGCTACTATTATGTAGAATCTGAAAGTCCAGCTTGCTACAAATCTACTTCCGTGACCTCAGTGCCATTCTGTGGCACTGACCGGTGTGAACATGTACCATACAGCATTGTATAACCACAGGAATGAGTCAGTGATCTGGTCACAGTTTGATGATGTCATTTCTCTCTTCAGTACTACAGCACAGTGATGGAACAACGGATCAATGGCCTTCTACCTGAGCCCCTCCACATCTATCCCAGAGGTACCTTTGTGTGTGTGTGTGTGTGTGTGTGTGTGTGTGTGTGTGTGTGTGTGTGTGTGTGTGTGATTGGGTGTGCATGTTTTTGTATGTATTTGTGTGCATGCATGTGTTTGCATGCGTGTGTGTTTGTACATATAATATATATGTAGTATTGAAACTAAGCTTAGACCATGAAAGGACACAATGCAAGATTTATGGAATTAAAATTGATATGTGTGACATTATGACATTACAGTACTCCTGCTGGGTGTGTTGGACATTATGAAATAACAGTTCCCCTCCAGGCTGCGGTTGACATTATGTTATCACAGTTATACACAACTCAACTTGTGACATTATCTTTACTGATTAGCAGGTGCCCTTACAGAGACTTACACAGCATACATCTATTGAATTATGCATTAATACAGCTAGATATTTACTGTGGCAGTTCAGCTTATGAACCTTGTTCAAGGGTACAAGCAGTTGCTTGGGTGCCTGTCTGCAGCAGTAGCTAACATTAGCCTCTCAGGCTAAAGCAGTCTGGAATCAAGCCATAAGCAAATGATTTACCATTATGTCATTAATGAGTTTGAGCGGTGGGGAGCAGGACTTCCCCTGGCAGATGATGGTCTCACAGAATTATGAGGGAGGGAGTGTGAGGATGTTTTCTCTGCTAAAAAAATGCCTTTAGTGTTGCCAGCTGCTGATCTTTCAGAGAAAAAATGAGACTGCGTTATCTCGGTGCAGACGGTGTGTATGTGTGTGTGTGCTAGCAGATATGTATGTGAATGTGTGTGTATTTCTGTGTTCATATGTGTAGCCCTTTATCTTTCTCATTCTCTCACACTCTCACGTCAGTCTCACGACTGCAAAGTTTCCCAATCATATTTTCTTAATGCCATGCCTCTTGAGTCTCCTCTCTTGGCTAATTTCAGTCACCCTCATTTCTTTTTAAATGATTCATTTTGAGTACATTTTTCAGTCGGGCCTTGATGTGTTCTAAAATTCAGTCAATTACCGTTTCAGCCGGCAAGACCCCCGGGATCCGGAACATTCATGGCCTGAAGGTACACATTTCAATAATTGTTTCAGGAATGATGGGAAAAGACCGGCATTGCTTTGTTCCACTTATTGAAATGTCAGCTGAAGCCAGGGCTTCCTTTCTCACTCACTGTTTCATTTCTTTCCCTCTCTGCCTCTCTCTCACTGTCTCATTTTGTCTTTCCCTCCCTCTCTCTGCCCTTTCTGTGTCTCTATCTCCCTCTGTCTTCCTGTCTCTCTCATTTTTTCTCTCTCTCCCTTTCCCTGCCCTCTCTCTGTTCCCCCTCTTTCTCTCTCCTTCTCTTTATACATCTCCTTCCATCTGTCTCTGTGTTTGCTCCAAGTCTTCTGTCCTTCTGTGATGGTAGAGTTCTGTGCACTAATCTGCTCCCTGAGCAGTTAGTGCTTTCTCTTTCACGCGGTGGGGGAAAAAAAGACCAAATGTATTCAGAGTGGAGCTATTTTACCAACCAGTCAGATTAGATGATGTTAGATTACTGAGCTAAATCAGGGTGTTCTTTCCACCACTGATATTGCACTAAAGCAGGGAGCAGGTAAGGGCAGGAAGATGCAGCACCTGACAGTATAGCCTGACAAACTGTTCATTATAATAATATATATAATAATATAATAAATTGAGAAGAATAAGGGAAACATAAAACAATATAAAATAAAAATAAAATAAAAGCAGCCTCTTTCTCCCAAAGGGTTTATGGCAGGTCTCACTGAGGAACCTTCCAGAAATGGCATACTGACATTCCAGTGTAAATATGGCAGGGGTGTGCTCTCTTTCACTCAGCTGGCTCTGTGCCGATCCACAGGATACCCCTGTTTTTTTATTCACAGTACCCCAAATCCTTATTTAAGAAGAAAGAAATAAAGTCATAATTGGTTGTGCTCATTTAAATCACTGTACAATCATTTATAAGACCAGAAACTCAGCTTGTCAGCCAGAACAGGACAAAATACAGAAATGTAAAACTAGAAATAAGATGAGGGACAGGCCTGTATGCAAACTCATTAATTTTTTTTCCCTCTTCCATATGTGTGTGAACGTTATTACATGAGGTTTTATTTGGCCCTCCCCTTTGTTCATTTAAAATTAATTGGCTCGGAAATGGGAGGCAAAATGATATACATTTAAATGAGTTCTGTATAGAGAGATTCCCTCCCGCACCGGGCTGAACTGACTGACCTGCAGACCCCAATTAAACCGGCTGTTTTTGTCACTTTCCTTTTGTTGCGTATGACTTACGATGAAATAAACAGTCACATGGGCGAGCCCATCCTGAACCGGAGCATTTTATTAATTCACCACAGGAAAGCAGTCCGTTTATTCTGCCTTCTTTTCCCCAAGGACGTTCTCCAAACTCTTAATTTTCCAACTTTTCTTTCCTCGCCTGAAAGCCAATTAACCTCCCGCCTGAACCGCGGAGTTTGGTGGTGTATCACAGGTTTGGCCGAGCAGCGGTGGCCTTGCCGGTGATAGTCTCCTGTCTGCCCGCAGGTGAACACACGTCCGGGCTCTGCCCCAAACTGCACCCCCGCGGCCGCCGAGATCCTGCCCAACAATAGGTGAGGAGCCCTGGTCGAGTCGGGCAAGAGGGGCGGGCGTGGGTGGGGACAGGAGATACATGCTGAATACAGGATTAATTAGTTATTATGAACCAGGCTGACCCTTGTGCGTCTGTGGAACACAATGCATGCTGTCATCTGTCTGGTTTGTCTCTTTCAGTGTTTTGTGTAATATAACACAAATCTATTTTTCAAAGTCTGCACTTCAGTGCTGTTTGAAGGGCTGCTGATGTGGGTGAAAGAGGTACTACTGGAAGCTTTGAGCTCTGCTGTGTGTGTGTGTGTTACAAGGTGTGGGGGGGTTGGCAAGGGTGTGTGTGTATATCTTTATGAGTGTGGATATATGTGTGTGTGTGTACAGGTGTGCTTACACGCTTAGAAAAAAATATGACCGCATGCTAGGTCACACACACAGACTTTCATACATTCACTTATACACAAAGACCAAGACATCATTTGTCTCTAAAAGTGTTATTTTTTGACATTTGGTATTTGTTGGAGCGGTCAAAGACAAAATTATGAGAAATCACTCCTGAGTAATGTCATCTTTTGTGTCACAGTTTAAAGAAGTCGTCAGCAGAGCTGAAGAAGATCTTGACAAATGGGCAGGTAATACTTGCTTCTGAGTGTGTGTGTGTATGTGTGTGTGTGTTTGTGTGTGAGAGAGAGAGATGACAGCCATAGTGTGTTGTGTCTGTTTCTTTTTTGTAAGGCCTCAGTGGTAGGTCCACCCTGAAGAGGTCAGTCGAGAGAGTTGTAGCCGGTGGGGTGTGGTATGTTTGAGGGTTTAGCAGGCTTGCGGGTCTGTTGGTCCAGCAGTCATTCCCTCAGTGTGTATTGAGTTGTAGCAGGGAGAGCGGGGGGCTGTTATCTCTATCAGGGGTGCGGGGAGGCGGGGGGGCTGGGGGTTGGGGGGCACAGTGTTCAGCCCAGCCTATTACATCCTATTGACCGCGACACGCGTGTCCCCGCTGTGAGACCGTTCTTATTGATTTTTCACTTCCCCTGTCACAGCGGCAAAGGCAAGGTCTTTATCCTGACCGATTGGCAGCATTCATCACACACACCCCCCCCGACCACACCGACCACAGCAATCAGCGCCAGTTTGAAGCGGGAATGTTTCAGAGAGACAATTAAGACCCCCCCCCCCCCATGTCACCTGTGTAAAATGACTAATGGAGTTACAGACCCCTATAACCCCCCCAGATCCTAACAGACCCCCTTCCCCCCGATGCTGTCCCTCCTGCTCATGCTGAAATGAGCCCTGACAGGGACACATCGACCTGACATCACCCAGGGACGGGGAGGCAGGTGATTATCCGGCAGCGGAATCAGTTATGGACATGTAGCAGAATAGCCTCTCGCCCCTCTCTCCTCTGCCGCTTTATTGATACATGTTATGTGATATAAATATTTATCTAATATCTGTCACCTGGCTTAAATGGCAACTTTTGAGGCATTTGGGAGGGGGGGTGATGGAGTGTCAGAATGAATGTGCGGTCAGGCGGTGTGTCTAAATTACACCCCGGTCTATAAAGACAAATTCTCACCAAGCCCCCCTGCCCTCCCTCAACACAGAATTGACACGGCTGCCAGCTTTCTTTCTCTCTCTCTCTCTGCTTTTCTCTGTTGCCCTTTCTCTCTCACTCTTCTGGCTTCTTTGTCTGAAGCTGAATGGAATTTGCTTTGACGTTTGTTTCACAGCCATGTTATGATCCTGTTTGTAAGTTTTATGTAATTATGGTAAATGTCATGTAAATAGATGCTGTACTGTTTCCCACCAGTATATAAGTCCGTTTTGATTAATTGTGAAGAGACGGAAGAAAACTTTGCTGTTGATACTAGCATCTGAGTTGTGCACAATGTCAGATGAAATCCTTCAGATGTTTGGAGCCCACACTGTGAAAGACTGTGTGCGGTCCTGCTGTTGGTCCTCAGTAGCATCTGGATCATATTTTTAGTCGTGTGCCCTCAGTAATGAGCAGTGACTTTGCCTTCACTAAGTGAAGCGCTCTGGCAGCCCATTAACTTGGCTTGTAACCAGAAGTTTGCGGGTTCAAATCCCAGGGTACAGCACTTCTGCTGTTCCTTTGATCAAGACACTTCACCCGAACCGCTTCAGTAATTATGCAGCTGTATAAATTAATAAAATCATAGCTAGTGTATCTGTGCCTCCCCGTGTAGGAGAAGAAGCTGTATGCTTTCTTTTTTTCTGCATTGTTCTCACATGTTCAGCGTGTGGCATAGCGCACAGCTTAGCGCTTTTTATGTGGGTCGCCATTTGTTGGGGCAGGTAACAGCTGACTGAGAAGACTTGCCCTTTTAAAGGGGGGGTGTTATTTGTGCTACTGGGCAGTGTGTGACTCCCCCTGCTAGCACTGGACTTGCGAGAGTGAACAAGGACACAAGAGCAAAGTGAGTCACAGAAGCCCAGCATTCTCTACCAGGGTGACAGGAAGTTAAAAGCGCATCTGGTGTGTGAAAGTTTCCACTCATGGGCAGGCGGGCTGTCTCCTCTCCACTGGCTGTCCTCTCCTTGTGCGGGAGACCAGCAGCGTTAAGGGTTTATTTGAAATCCGCTTCTATAAAGTCCTCAATTTGCCGTTTTTTTAGGGAATAGAATGTGTGTCTTACAGTCACTGAGCATAAAGGCTTGAGTATTCATTTGATTGAGGTCAACACTGTGTGTGTTTGTGCCTTTGTGTCTTTCTCTCTCTCAGTGTATGTCTTTTTGTCTGTCTTTGTGTTTGACTTTCTGTGTGTGTGTGTGTGTGTGTGTGTGTGTTTGTGTATGACTGTGTTTGTGTATATGTGTCTGTGTGATTTTGTGTGTGCGTGTGTGTGCGCACGTGTGTGTGTATGTGTGTGTGTGATTTTGCGTGTGTGTGTTCACTGTGTTTCACTGTGTTGTCCCCTGCCTCCCCATGGTACGGCTCCATTCTGACACAACGAGGGGAGGCAGGCTAACCTGCTGTCATTAAGCTCTCCATCACTCTGTGCCCTGCTGCTGTCTCCTTATAAATTGGACAGCAAATGTTGTATTGATCTGTCGTCTCCGTGGCGATGAACTTGAAATGACCTGGTGCTTTACGACGTGGTGCAGAGCCTTGACATGTCCATCTTCTTCTGGGCGTCGGCTCCTTTATTTATCCATTTATTTCTCCTCTCTGTCTTTTTATTTATCTAGATTAATGAGCAGGACATCCGATACCAGGAGCTCCTCGGCCACGGCAACGGAGGAACGGTTTACAAGTGAGTGTGTTTCCCTTTTTGTCTCTGTCGGCGGAGAGATTGGGACTGATCCAGAGTCTGTAAACCATGACAGTCAGTCCAGAGACTGCAGAGAAGTCACCCCATTCCAGCTGATCCAGGTCAGTGGAGAGATATGGCGGGAGTACAGTATGTCACACTCCAGCCCCTTTCCATTGGGGCCGCTTTGTGTATGTCAAGTCTCTTGGTCCAATGAATCAGTTAGTCCAGTCTATTCAGAGCTTGTTTAGAATGGCTGGACTTTCCTACAGTGTTAGTACTCCCTTCCTATGCCACCCTGCCCTGCCTCTCCCTGCCTCTCCCTGCCACCCTGCCCTGCCTCGCCCTGCCTCACTCCCTTTCAGTGTGTCTCTATGACCCCTCTGAACCCCGTCTGGCAGGCCGAATTGGTGGGCCTGGCATTGTAATAGAGGTAGTTTATTTATTTATTTGCGTGCTTTATGATCTGACGCTTGGCAGACGGTATGCGATATTGATTTTGAAGTTGAGGAATGAGAGCGAATGCCAGCCGAGGGAGGGCGGCCGCGGGTGAGCGATCGGGCTGCTCTTTTTCCCCGTTACCGCGGTGATGTATCGTTGCCGCAGCGCTGGAATGGCAGGGTGTCGCGGGCCGGTCCCGCGCGGCTCCGCCCCCGTTCCTCGCGGCCGCCGTTCCGGGAGCGCCGCGCCGGAGGCTGACGTATCGATCGCCCCGCGGGTCAGCCTCGCCTCGCTGAGCGGCAGTGAAATTGAGGGCCGGTTATTTCGCGTGACCCTCAGAGCCGCGCCGCAGAGTGCCCGCGTCGGTGCCGGCCTCGTTAGCGACAGAATAATAGCGCGCGAGTGAAGCCCCCTGGCTGCTGTGAACTCAGACTGGTGTTTGAGCGTGCAGAGGAAAGAAGTCACATCTCTGCTCCAGTTTTAATACATGTTGGTGGAAACCCGCTGCTGTTTTCAATGTGTTGCTTTTTTGTTTTGGTTACTGCTGTTATGCACTACTTTGTGGTTTACTCTTAAATCCATTTTCTCTTTCTTCAGTGTCAGTTTTCCGTGGAATTCATTTGAAACAGCGCTGCTTAAATATAACGTCCTCACAGCTCTCTACAAAAGTCTTAACAAACACACACCCACACGCTCACTGCATAAACCGCATTAAAGGAGCACTCAAAGCCTGTCATGATACGCTGCTTTCATGCTACTGTTCCAGTTCTAATAAAGTGCACTGGTCCAGACTAGTGTGTGTGTGTCTGTGTGAGTGTGTTTGTGTGCAGATCTAACCAGATCTCCACTGATCCTGCATGCATGCTAATAGTGCATGCATACTTTTGTTTCACTCCAGTTCGTCAGTCATTTTTTTCCTTCTTTGAGAGTTACATGTTCCCATTGATTTCTCAAATTGATCTTTGGGTTGTGCTGATATAATTATTGCTGTTAAGTTACAGTGATTTTGCCTGTAGTAGAACTAGAGTGTGAATTAAGCCTCGAATTAAAGCCCTCCTAATTAGCACATACAGAATGAAGAGAGTCCCGTGTGTGTATTGTATTGTGTATGTATGGTGTCCCATGGCTGGTCTGCTCTGAACGCGGTGGTATTTCTCAGCTGTGTGCGCTAAATGTGTGATCTGAATGTGTTTGTGTTTCTCACCTTTTGCACTCTGAATGTGGTCATGTTCCTCAGCTGACAGTTGCCTCAGAGTGGACCATGAATAGTGCATGATGTAGCTGTCATTCTGCTTCAGGCTGAAGTAAGGTGCAGATGACACAGAAAGCAGTATGCGTTTGCTGCAGTCAGTAGAGGTGTTGGGGACAGACGGGCCTCTTGTCTCCTGTTTGAAGTGCAGCTGTTTTGTATGGGAGATTACAAATTCTGTATTGCTTTACTACGAGGACTGTTGTTGTCGTTGTAGACAGTAGTTAACTGTTGTCTATGAAACATACATGAGCATCACACAGCACCCAGACCCAACTTTGCATCTGACAATTCCTTTTTGATGTCCACAATTATCATTTTAATTGCATGTCACAGATTGCATAGTTCAGTTTCCTGGGTTAGGCCATGAGCACTGATGTATTTCTTCCCCAGGTGAGCAGCAATCCCCAGGTGACACAACAGTAATGGACCCGAGTTCTGCGATCACTCAGGAGGCGGGAAATTGTGTGCTGGTAGAGCGCTGATGCGGAAAACACTGACAGTAATGGAATGTGACTGTAATGGAATGTCACCCATTGGATTAGAGAGGGTAACCTTAATGGCTCCTTTGTCCGTAACTTTAAGTTTTGTTGCTAAATTAAGACCAAAGGGCCATAGCGGTTAGGTTGAAAGACTCCTTTAATTAGTGGAATGTTAGAAACTGAGATAAAAAGGACTGAGGATCCTTCCATCCCCAAAGCCCAATGCTGCACAGTATACCTGTAGCCTGGAGACTGAAACGTCTGTCAATCCCAAAATGCAACACCGCTGCTGTTCATGGTGTCACGCTTGCATGTTACTACTACGTGGTGAAAAGAAAAGGCCCTTACCAGTGAACCGGACCTTTTCCTGCCTGGTTTGTTTTTTTTATTCAGTATATTCTCTTCAGAAATCTCTAGATCCATCCATACTCCTAGTCCTTTTACTGTGAATTAAGACTTGAGCAGAGAATACACATGCAAATCGTAATTTACTGCCATGTCCGCAGTTGTTGGTCAGAGAGGTCAGTGACACAGCTTATTCAGGTTACTAGTGGGTACTTGTGCCAGTTTTGTACCCCCAGGTGCTCACAGGGGTATGCTGAATGATGGGAGAAACAGAGGTGCGAAATAAAACAGTTGGGGACCCCATGACATAAACCCAGCTAACACAGAGAGCGGATGACCACTGCACCCAGATCAGCAGCCGTGATAGCTGTCTGGTGTGATTGTTTACGAGGTGACCTCTCATAAGACCAAGGTGGCGAAATGGAAAACGGCATGGTGACGGCACTCGGAACTGTGCCAGCGTTGCGTAACGTCGAGACAATGCGGGGCCGCCTCCTCTCTCCATTAACGTCTTCCCCTGGCCTTAATTAAGAGATACCAGTCCTGCTGAGCTGGTATTGATTGCAGCTTAAAGGAAGAGTAAGCTGTCAAATCTTTAAAGACCTGAGTGAAGCGGCGTGTTTATGAGGAGCAGTGAGCGGAATGTGTGTGTGAGCGGGTGTGCCAGCGCAGGGCCTCTCTCTGGCAGGCAGAGGGCGGTGTAGCTGCTTACGCTAAGCTCAGAGACATGGGTTCCAGGATGTTCCGAGATAAAGAACAGAACCTGCGCTATTACCATGGAATGCATAAATAATAAAACGTCCTCCAAGTGCCAGTAGCTATTGGTCCCAAACAAGGGTTCTCAGTTCTGCGTGTGCCAAGAGGCGTTGCCCATTAATTAAAGCACCAGGCCAGTTAAGAGGTGTCTGCCGGGGTAATCAGATCCATGCTATCAAAAATGCGGTAATCACTCCGCCTGTCTGCAGGGGAGCTGGGGGGGACGGGACGTCTTTACCTGCGGTAAACGGAACAGGCATCTCCCAGGTGGCGCTGCCTCGGCGACCGCCGCGTTCACGGGACTTCTGTTGCGCATCTGTCCCGCGGGAAGATTAAATGTTAAACGGGGTTTTTGTTCTTGGTTCTGTAAGCCAACCCCCGCGCCGTGTCTGTGTCTGCCCTCTGCCTGAAACGCAACCCCCAGGTCTGAATTAACCAGCATCATGATTAAATCATCATGGCTTCGCTTTTAATCCACCTGTAATCCTACTCCCCCCCCTTGGCTGGACATCGAGAGCGGGGCCTGGCCCGTCTCCCGGTGGCTAATTAAGGTTCTTATGGTCCAGTTATGATGGTGGCTGTTGGACTCTGGCTGGGCCCCACCGAACACCCGACTCGCCCTTATCAGCCCTCATCTGCAGACCGGGGTCACCGCGCTACCGCGGGTTCACAGTTATTTACCGGGCCTGCTTCTCCGCGCTCATTCCTGCTCTGTCTGAGAGTTTCCCTGCTGAACCTGCCTCACTCCTGGCCTCCCTGGGGCTCAGAGGTGGCTAGAGTCAGGCTAACTTTATTGGCTTGGTTTACACCAGATTTAGTCATGTGAATTGTAGCTCTTTGAATGAAATATGCTTCCAGGAGAGCAGCACTGACTGACTTATTGACTGAGTTTTACAGTCATTTGTGGGTCTCCCCATCCTTTTGAACCACAAATGCTGTCTGTCTGTGCTGGCTCTCCTAAAACATTTAACTCAGTAAGGAGCCCCTTCAGATGGTCAGCTCCTCCTACTCTCTGAATGGTAGATCAAGACTCTGTGTGCAGAATTGTTGGGGTCTGTTCAGACTGTGGTGCTTATGAGGTAGACACATAACACCAGGGGAAAAATAGCCCCTTGTGAAAGAGTGGAACCTTCTGGAGGTTTTGAATTTTCAGTATAATCCAAGAATGGAGACCTTGTTTACGAAGGCAGCAACAGCAGGGCTCAGCGGCAGATTGGATGAATATGAGCTGTATTAATGTAAGAGGAGAGCAAAAGTAATGACAGTTGCTTTACGCTGTGTTTTACTGTCTCTTTCCACAGAGCCTACCACGTCCTGGGGAAGAGGGCTTTGGCAGTGAAGGTGAGCTGAGCGAAACGTGATCACATGACCTGTCCTGCTCCGTGCAGCCATTTCCCCACAGAGGGATTACAGGAGATGTCTCAGCCATGTGTCTGTCAATAGTAATGCTCCCACACTTTTTGGGGATTCACTCAGACTGAAAGCAGTGTTAGTTCACCAGTACTGTGCATGGGAAGAAGTCGTTGATTTAAGTGATATTGACGTGATGTCATGGGAGGATTTATTAATGTTTTGGCAGATGATATTTTTCATGGTGACCTACAGACCAGCAGATTCATGGACTGCAGAATACACCTTTCAAATAAACAATGGGTTGCCATGCAACCTTTAAAACCACCTAACAAGCAACACAGCCATCTCAACTAAATAAAACACTCATCTCACACAGCAGCAACACAGTACGCCTCATAATTCAATGTAGTAAGTATCATGGTTCAGTCCAAATGAAAAGCCTTTTGTTTATAAGTGCAGAGCAGAGTGGAGCCTGGCTGTCTCTTTCTGTGGATGCGCATGAGCAGCCCAAAGGAGCAGGGCAGCACTGGAGCTGGCTGAGATGCTCTGAGTGTTTGGGAAGTAGTTAGGAGAGAAGAGTGTTCTCAACAAACAATTAAGGACAGTCTGTGTCCTGGAGACAGAGACCTTCAGATATCAGGACGTTTTCCTTGATGGGAGCTGGTGCTGTTGCATCAACAGTTTCACCTGATTGGCAGGCTGGGGTGGGGGGTGGAGGGGAGGCCATGATGGAGCCTTTTAGGATGGGCTGGGTGCTGCAGGTTGAGGGGGAGGATGTCTGTCTGGTCCTGCAGGTGAGTGGCCACCTGGCAGCATGTGTCTCATCTTCTGTTCGTCCCCCAGGTCATTCCCCTTGATATTACCGTGGAGTTGCAGAAGCAGATCATGTCTGAACTGGAGATCCTCTATAAGGTGGGTTACAGGCCATTCCACACCCTTCCATGCCCCATCACGCTCCGCTGCACCTTTATTTTTACCGCTCAGGCGTATCCAAAGTTGTCGGGACCTCTCTGTGTGTCTGGATCGTTTGGCTGGTTCTGAGGCGGCCTGCGTGCCCCTTGTCTGCCCGTGACGCCAGCCACCGATCGGTGACACGGAGCTGGGACATGTGACGGGCCGAGGGCCCTCTTTAGGGTCCTGCTGAATAATTCATCCTGTCCCTCTCCCTTACCTGCCGTCTGGGAGAATCGCCAGCAGGTCAACCGCAGGCTTTAAGCCTGGGGTGTCAAACTCAGTATCTGCAGGGCTAGTGTGTATATGGTTTTTGTCCACAGTTTGCTGTTAATTACTTAATTAAAGCTTGGTAATTTACTCTAAATTTGGCATTTTTGATCATAAATTTTTATTCATTCTAGATGTATGTTACATGTTGTCCTGCTGTATACTCCCTTTTTTATTGTGATTTGTTTTGAAAACTGCACAGGTGTACATGTGTTCTGCTGATTAACTAAAAGGATCAATTGAGTCGAGGGAATCAGCTGGAACAACAACCAGCACGACACAGCCCTGCAGCACAGAGTCCAGCGCAGTATCTGCCTAAAAATAAACAAATGCAAACGACAATTCCCACAATGCCCTCCTGTGATAATATTAGCACCGGGCTGAGGGTAATGGGAACTTTGATGTGTGCTTTAGGAATTGTCTGATTTTTCTTTCCTTTCCTATCCTTCTTGCAGTGTGATTCTCCCTACATCATAACCTTTTACAGCGCCTTCTTTGTAGAAAACCGGATATCGATCTGCACAGAGTTCATGGATGGTGAGTCCCATTTTGGGGGTGGTTCTGTTGGGAGCACATGCTGGTACTGAGTAGACCCATTGTAAAACCCAGTCTCATGGATTTGTTTCTACAACTGATTATTATTATTATTATTATTATTATTAATATTA